>CM066037.1:376566527-378966527 GCA_033557465.1 Ichthyophis bannanicus | reverse complement strand
TACACCAACATTATACTTTCAGGGCCAGTCCTAGAGTTGGTTCAAGGTGTTTGCATACAAGGAAAACTTTAAGCCTTATGCACCCTGGCTGTCATAATCTATTGTTTAGCTGCCGTAGGAGACTGCCTGGTTTGCCTAATGGTTGGGCCAACCCTATATACTTTAAAGAACATAAGAACATAAGATATGCCATACTGGGTCAGACCAAGGTCCATCAAGCCCAGTATTCTGTTTCCAACAGTGGCCAATCTAGGTCATATGTACCTAGCAGTTTCCCCAAGAGACACAAGTTCCACAATGCTTGTACTGGGTCAAGCATTGATATCTTCGGTCACTTCTTAATACTTCTTGATACTTGAAGCTTGCTGCTGGCATCATAAGAGGAGGTTCACTTGGCACATCATAGTGCATCAAGCCAGATAATCCATGCTACTCATTGCTCTTCATGTGCTGAGTCTACTACCTCTGCAATATGGGTTCCTTCTCAAAGATAGACAAGGGGAAAAGTTGATGGGACTTAGTGGGTAGAAAGACCTTCCTCAGAGTGCTTCGAAAAAAGCTGATGGTCTGGCAATTTCTTAGAATCGGTGGAAAACCTATCCTCCACGCATAGTGTGGAAAGATTTACATCAGGCAAATCCATCTTATCTATGTCCTTCTCTTCCACTGCCAAATCCAGACTTTTATTCTACCTTGTTGTATCCTATACCTGGAACAGACTACCCGAATTGGCACGTTATCCTCCATCCCTGGCTGTATTCAAATCCAGGCTAAAACCCCACCTCTTTGAAGATGCTTTTGGATCCTAAACTTTTACACTCCTGTGGACCACTCTTGTGTATCAAAAAATATTTCCCCTTTGTTCTTCTCTAGTTCCCTGTTAGTATATGCATCTGTCCTAACAGACTATGAGCTCCCGTGAGCAGGGACTGTCTCTTACATGTTGTGCACAGCACTATGTATGCCTTGTAGTGCTATACAAATGTTAAGTAGGAGTACTAATTTATATGCGTATTTTTTTGAAAATCCAAGTATATGCACATAATTAACCTTGAAAATGTGTGCATGCTAAAGAGTAGATATAAATGTAAGTGCATACATTATCTTAGGTAGTTTTCAAAGTGGAAGAACATAAGATATGCCATACTGGGTCAGACCAAGGTCCATCAAGCCCAGTATTCTGTTTCCAACAGTGGCCAATCTAGGTCATATGTACCTAGCAGTTTCCCCAAGGGACACAGGTTCCACAATGCTTGTATTGGTTCAAGCATTGATATCCCGGGTCCCTTCTTAATAATGGTTTATGGACCTTTCCTCCAGGAACTTGTCCAAACCTTTTTTAAACCCAGCTACACTAACAGCCTTTACTACATCCTCCGGTAACAAATTCCAGAGTTTGATTACACGTTGAGTGAAAAAATATTTTCTTTTATTAGTCTTAAATAGTTTACCCTGTAGTTTCATTACATGTCCCCTAGTCTTGCTATATTCTGATAACGTAAACAATCGATCTACGTTTACCCGTTCCACTCCGTTCATTAATTTATAGACTTCTATCATATCTCCCCTCAGCTGTCTCTTTTCCAGGTTAAAGAGCCCTAACCTTTTAAGCCTTTCTTCATAGGAGTATCCTTCCATCCCCTTTACCATTTTGGTGGCTCTTCTCTGAACCTTTTCTAAAATCGCTATATCCTTTTTAAGATACGGCCACCAGAATTGCACACAATATTCAAGGTGCGGTCTCACCATGGAACGATATAGAGGCATTATAATATCTTTTGTTTTATTTTCCATTCCTTTCCTTATCAAACCTAGCATTCTATTTGCTCTCTTGGCCGCTGCTGCACACTGGGCCGAGGGTTTTAACATGGTATCCACAATGACGCCTAAATCTTTTTCCTGGGTGGTGGTTCCTAATGTGGAACCTTGCATCGTGTAACCATAGTTTGGGTTGTTCTTCCCTAGGTGCATAACCTTGCTCTTGTCCACATTAAATTTCATCTGCCAGTTTGATGCCCAGTCTTCCAATTTATCAAGATCCTCTTGCAATTTTCCACAATCCTCTTGGGTTTTAACAACTTTAAATAGTTTTGTGTCATCTGCAAATTTGATAACTTCACTCGTTATTCCACTTTCCAGGTCATTTATGAATATGTCAAAAAGCAGCGAACCCACACAGATCCCTGGGGTACACCACTATTCACCTTTCTCCATTGGGAAAATTGGCCATTTAGCCCTACCCTCTGCTTACTATCTTTTAACCAGTTCCTGATCCACAATAGTACACTGCCTCCTATCCCATGACTCTTTAGTTTTGCCAAAAGTCTCTGATGAGGGACCTTGTCAAAGGCTTTCTGAAAGTCCAGATACACAATATCAACCGACTCACCTTTGTCCACCTGATTATTCACTCCTTCAAAAAAACATAACAGATTAGTAAGACAAGATCTTCCTTGTCTAAAGCCATGTTGGCTGTCTCCCATTAGGTCATGACTATCTCCATGCTGAGTAATTTTATTCTTTATGATGGTTTCTACCATTTTCCCCGGTACTGATGTGAGGCTCACCGGTCTGTAGTTTCCCGGATCACCCCTGGAACCCTTTTTAAAAATTGGTGTTACATTGGCGATCCTCCAATCTTCAGGTATTAGAGATGATTTTAATGATAGTTCACAGATTACTAATAGCAGGTCTGCAATCTCATATTTCAGTTCTTTCAACACCCTTGGATGTATACCATCCAGCCCAGGTGATTTGCTACTCTTCAGTTTATCTAATAGTTGTAATACATCTTCCTGATGTATCGATATTTCCTTCAATTCTTCCGCACCTTTAAATACCCCTTCAGTCATGGGTAACATCCCTGCATCTTCCTCAGTAAAGACTGAAGCAAAGAATTCATTCAGTCTCTCCGCTATTGCCTTGTCGCCTCTTAGTGCTCCTTTAACCCCTTTATCATCTAATGGGCCAACTGACTCTCTCACAGGTTTTTTGCTACAAATGTACTTGAAAAGGTCTTTACTTCACGTTTTTGCTTCTGCAGCAAGCTTCTTCTCAAATTCTCCCTTTGCCTGCCTAAGTACACGCATAAGTTAATTTTGCAAATTAGCTAGATCCCAAACAGAAAAAATTATGCACGCAGGGGACATATTCAAAGAGCTCACCAGTTAGTGCTGCTGAATATCTCCTCCCTGCCCAATTAAACGCCCCAACACTAAGTGGTTAGTTATGGGTATTCCAGGGGTGCAGCGTGGCAGCATCTTTAGCTAGCCAGTCAGTGACAATATAGAGCCACTACCAGCTAGCTAAACTCCTAAACTTAGGACAGTTGAAAGGCCATACTAACTTTAGGCATCTTAGCTAGCCGGTAAATGGCTCAATATCGCTGCTGTTCGGCTAGTTAAGTGCTATCCGGGTAAATCAGATATTCAGTGCTGATCGTTGCATATGGCCCAGGACTGAATATCCGGTTTTAGCTTAAAGTGGAGATGGCCAGCTGCTGTAACAGAATTGGCCGCCATCGCTGAACATACAGCCCTCCCCCATACATTTTATTTGTGGCACAGATGAAAAAAAAAAACCCTACCTTCTAAAGCACATTAGGAAACACAATAACAAAGATGCAATTTAGTTTACTCTGAGCTTCCAGGTCTTATTAAAAAAAAAATGCACTCACTAGAAACCACAGGAAAAATTAGACTAAGGCATGCTGTGAGAATGTATCTATGTGGAAACTGCTACATGTGCCTGTTAGAGTTAAAGAATCTCCTGGAAAGCCCTGGAAGAGTTTTACAGTTCAGTACTATCAGGATAGTATCATCCAGTTGTGTGATGAGTGAACAACCGTTTTCCATTAGTATATTCAGGGCCCAGTACTTAAAAATCCTCATCCAGATAAGCACAGAGGTTATCCAGATAAGGGTGCTGAGTGAGATATTCAGCAGCACTATCCAGACAGTGCCACTGAATGTCTCCACAGACCATTTCATTACTGTCTGGATAGTGCCGGGGGCAGAACAGGGGGCGTTACCAGCCACTATTCAGGTAAGTGGCAACTTTATCTAGACAGTGGAGATTTTCAACGGCTGTCCGAAGAGATGGCTAAATAGTTTAGGCTGACTGAAAAACAGGCCTAATTTGCTATCTGGCTGGCATATTTGGATAACGGCTGAAAACTACTGCTATCTGGATAAGATCATTCACACATAAAGAACCTCACCAGACATATCCAAAAAGAACTTAAACACTTTAAATAACGATTATTTGTTATACCCCTTATCATACCGGATCCACCAGTATATTCTAGGTGCTGCTGAATATCAGTGGCCCCATTTTACTATTTATATTATTAAACATAGAAATGATTTAAAATCATTGCCATTTTCAAACAGCATAAAAGAGAAAACGTTTTCCAATACTTTCCACTTATTTATTTAGACGGATTTAGTATACCGCTTTATCATTAAAATCAAAGCGGTTTAGCACATCAAACAATCAAATTATTGTGTGGTCTGTTGCATGCAGTGGGGGTTTCGGATGAGTAATGTGTGTTGCAGTGTGCTTGATTTATCAGTGAGCTATATACATATATACAAGAGTAGAGCATGTGAGAGATGAGCTATGGTCATGAACTAGTATTGCCTTGAAAGTACTTCAAAAAGGAGTCAGTTCAGGTGAGTTCCTTGAAATGTTCTGTAAATAGAGTAGTTTTAAGGAACTTTCTGAAGTCCTTGAGGTCTTTGGTTGATCTTAGGTGGTCTGGGAGGGAGTTCCATATAGCGGGCGCTGCCAGGGAGAGTGCCCTTCTCGATGTGGCCTGATTAGTTTTAGCAAAATCCTTTGGTGTGCTGATGGTGTCTGATGTTCCTTTTCTTCTTGGTCTTTTGTTGTCATTGTTTTTTATGAGGGGTTGTAGGCTGTCAGCTGAGATGTTGTGTATTATTTTGAATATGTTTGTAATTACTTTGAAATGGATTTGAGAGTTGATTGGGAGCCAGTGTAGGTGGTACAATATGGGAGTGATGTGGTCGTGATTTGTACAATCTGTTATGAGTCGTGCGGCTGTGTTCTGGGCTAGCTGTAGTGGTCTTGTGGTCTTTTTAGGTAGCCCCTGGTATATGTGATTGCAATAGTCTAGAGTGGAAATGATGAGGGCTTGACAGACTGTTCGAAAGTGCTCATGAGCGAGTATCGGTTTGAGCCTTCTGACAGTCCTCATCTTGATGTAAGTGCTCCTTGTGGTTTTTTCGATGTGGGATTGGAGGTTAAGGTCCTTGTTGAGAGTTACTCCCAGGTATTTTATTTCTTGTCTTACTGGTATAATGATGTCGTTCAGGTTGATGGTGGCCGTGGGTGAAAATGTCGGGTTTCTTGTGATGAATAGTGCTTCAGTTTTGTTATAGTTTATTGACAGATTGTTTTCCTGAAGCCAGGTTGTCATTTGTTGGAAGCAGTTGACTATGTTGGAGTAATCTGGGTTGTCCAGTTTTATTGGTGTGAATATCATTATGTTGTCTGCGTATATGGTGTATTGAATCTTGTGTTCCTTGATGATGGCGCAGAAGGGTTGAATGTATATATTGAAGAGCAGGGCGGAGAGTGCTGAGCCTTGTGGGACTCCTTGTGTGTCTCTGAAAGGCTACGAAGTCTCTGATCCGCATTTGACTTGTAGCTGCCTGTTGGTGAGATATGATGTAAACCAATTCAAGGTGGTGCTGTGTAGTCCTGCCTCCTGTAGTAAGGTTGTGTGACAGACAGTGTCAAATGCTGAGATGTCTAGGAATATCATGACGACGCCCATTCTGGTGTTGTCGATCGTCAGTAATAGTCTGTCGAATAGATGTATTAGTAGGGTATCAACCCCATGGCTAGGTTGGAAGCCATGTTGATTGGGGTCCAGGGGATTGTGGATGTCAATGTGTTGCTGGAGTTGATGTTGGACTACTTTCTCGATGATCTTGGATAGGAATGGTAGGCTCGAGATGGGTCTGTAGGCGGCGGGGTCAGTTTTAGCTAAGGTAGTTTTCTTGGGGATCAGACGTATTGTGGCTAGCTTCAGAGCGTTTGCCATTATTCCTTTGGAGAGAGAGTTATGTATTATTTTCCGTATGATTTGTGTCAGGTCTTCTTTCGTTGCTTTAATCCAGGATACTGGGCAGGGGTCTGTGGGGGCGGTGCTGGTGTTGAGTTTAGTGATGATTTTGGAGAGCTGTTCGTTCGAGGGGATGTTGAATGTGCCCCAGCTCTGTTTTGGTGTGGATGTCTTGTGTTTGACAATCTCGTTGGTGTTTTTAGGTGTTGCAGTGAATTTGTTCTTGAGGTGGTCTGCGAAGGTCTGAGGGTCTATTTGTTGCTCATTTCTGTTGTAGGGCTCTTTGATGAGGGTCTTTACGACTTCGTAGAGTTCACGGGGTTTGTTAGTGGACTTCAGGATAAGGTTTGTATGGAATTCTTTCTTGTGTTGGTTGATGAGGTTGTTATAGTCCTCTTGTTTTATCTGGTATTGTTTCTGTAGGGAGGCTGATTTGTTGCGTCTCCAGCAGCGTTCAAGTCGTCTTAATGCTCTTTTTGCTATGCGTATATCCTTGGAGTACCATGGTGTGGAGCAGGGTTTTGTGGTGCGTGATTGTTGTGGTCTGCGGGCGGCTGGCTTGGCAGCAGAAGAAATGATGTCATTCCATTTTGAGATTTGATCATCTATGTCTGTTGTCTCGGTGTTAAGGAGGGGTAGGGTGTCCTGTGTGAACTTCTATAGGATAAAGGTTATGTTTTGATTTCTACTTCACGGCTTGGATTTTTGGTTGCATATAGATAAGGTCAGCACTTATCCACAGTGTAGTCATACAAGCTGGATGCTGCTGCTAAATATTTGATAGATATTTAAATGTTGTGGCTGACCACTGCACTGTTTAAATATCAGTCATTTTGAACATCAGGTGGAGTTTTTACTGCATGCAAGGTTTGACAGATTTTTTAAAATAAGTGTTACAAAAATATATTAATAATGCTGATCTTGCTATACTCCACATACTATCAATACTTTGCTGACCACTGCTCAATTCCTACTACTTCACTGATGCCATTTTCACTCACAATCTGTTTACTATGACCTTCATTCTAGAACGCAGGTTGCGGGGCTGTAAGTCCTACCAGGACATGCAGCCACGCAATCCGCCTAAACCCTATTCCCCCACCGGCTCTCCCTATGCGTCCTGTGCTTCAGGATGGGGAGAGCCAGGAGGGGGCGGGATTTGGGGAAGAGCACGGGGGCGGCCAGGCAGCACGTACAGGGCTGATTCAGGTCATGGCCCTGTACATGCTGCCAGGCCTGTTGAGCCAACTGCTTATACCACCTCAAAGGTGGTATAAGCATTTTTTTTTTTTTGTGAATCGGGACACAGCAGCCACCACCAGGGTCGGGGCCGTGTGCGGGGAGGTCCCCGCCACCCAATCCAGGCCACCAGCCGTGGGTCAGGTGGTGGAGATCTTGGGGTCAGGAGCCAAGATAGTCAAGGGCACCTTCAGGGAGGACATCCCCACAGGCTGGAGGGGCATACCAGGCCATCCTTGGGCCCGATTCAGGCTCACGCGGGAATGTTTTGTTCCCGCGGACCAGAATCGGGTCCTAACGGCCCCATCTTCAGCGGGGATGTCCGGATGGCCTGCTTCCAGAATTGTGCTCCACATATCCCATCATCACCATTACTGCAAGTATTCTGCTGACCCCACTTTCACCATCAACTAATGTCAATGGTCCACTGTTCAACAGTTACAGAAAGAATACAAAAATATTTCCATATCACCCTGCAAGACCAGTCCAGAAAAGTAAATTGTTTTTCCCTATCAGCAGATTGGTGGAGACAAACCACCAGAGGTCCCTTTCATAGTTCTTTGTCTCCTGTAGATGGATTTTCTCCTCTGAAGAATTGAAAGGAAAAGATTGATAAAAATGCTCATTACAGACCATTTTGAGGGTGACTCTCTCACTTGAGTGCAATGTGGGAGGCTTCACTAGACTGCGGTATTTGTGGTAGCCATAGGAGGAGGCAAAATTAGTCCAGCTCCACGTTCTTACCCTGGATATGAGCCGGTTGAGCAGCCAGAACATTGGAAGGATCTGTAAGGATGGCAGAATTCAGCAGCCTTACACAACGTCATTGCCCCCTCCCTCCTCCTCTGCCCCCCTGCTCTCTCTCGAAGTTTGCAGAAGGCTCTCAGAGGAGTCTGCCTGCCAGCCATCTTAAACGCAGTGCTGCCAAGCCAGAGAAACAGTTTCAGGGGAGTAGAGCTGAGCCTGGAACAGATCATCTCCCTGGGGCTCTCAGGAGATGAGTATCAAGTCTTGGACCTTGTCATTGTCAATGTTGTGGGCTCTTGATTCTTTCTGTGTGGGAGTCAATTCTGAATGCCTTCTTCAACTTCCTTTGTGGATCTACGATCAAAGTGTCACTGTGCAGACCACTTTGGACAAATTACTGCGCCTAAAAGCGGTGGTGCCGGACACCCCAGATGAGTGAAGCAAGGGCAGATACTCCATCTATTTTGTGGTGCCCAAAAAGGACAGTTCCTTCTGGCCCTTTCTGGACCTCAAGGGGGTCAATGAGCATTTGTGCATCCTGTGCTTCCAGATGGAAAACCTGCGCTCCATGATTCAAGCACTATGCCGAGGGGAGTTCTTGGCTTCTCTGGATCTGGTTGAGGAGTATTTTCATATCCCAATACAGGATGGATCAGCAAAAGTATCTGTATTTTGCAGTGCTTGGCTGTTACTATCATTACTATCATTGGCTTGGCTCTTACTATCATTGCTATCAGTTCGCTGCCCTCCCCTTCGAGGTCATGGTGGTGGCAGATATGGTGCTGTGGCGCCAAGCGATCTGTGTCCATACATATCTGGATGACTGGCTCATCTGGGCCCGTTCCCTTTCAGAAGCATTCCGGGTGGCATCCTGAGTGGTGTTCTTTTGGAAAGCCTTGGCTGGGTGATAAATCAGGGAAAGAGCCAGCTGTTGCTTTTCCAGTCCTTGGTGTTTCTGGGAGCATGTTTTGACACTTGAGTAGGCAGGGTTCTCCTGCCAGAGGAAAAAGTCAAAAGACTGTTGAATTGCATGGCGCTGTGCTGTGGGCAGCAGGCTTCCAGAGTCTGGGATTATCTTCAACTCCTCAGATTGATGGCAGTGACTATAGAGATGGTGCCGTAGGAGCATGCTCACCTGCAACTGCTCCAGTGGTCCTGGCTGACTCACTGGTCCCCAAGCTCTTAGGAGTTTGAGCGCAGGCTCTTGCTCCCAATGAAGTTGAAGGGCAGTCTGCAGTGGTGGCAGCAACCCTGTTATCTGAGGAAGGGTGTGCCACTGTATGATTTCTCCTGGATCCTTCTGATGACAGATGCCAGTCTCTCAGGCTGGGGAGCCTATTGTCAAAACAATATGTCCCAGGGCATTGGAACCACAGGGAAGCAGTGTGGTCCATCAACCACACTGAGGTGAGAGCCATCAGGTTAGTTCTTTTGCATTTTTGGCCCCTGGTCGAGGGCCAGGCAGTTTGAGTGTTTTTGGACAATGCCATGGCAGTGACTTATGTCAGTTAGCAAGGCAGCATGAGGAGTGCTGGGGTAGCTCTGAAGATGGCTCTCCTGTTTGCCTGTGTGGAGAAGAACCAGCTAGCCTTATAGGCTCAGCACATTGCTGGGAGATAATGTGGAAGAGGACTTCCTCAATCAACACTCTGGATCCTAGAGAGTGGGAATTGAGTCAAGAGACATTTCAGTTGATTCTGTGCTGCTGGGATCACCCCAAAATGGATCTGATGGCAACCCACTCCAATGCCAAAGTTTGCCACTTCTTCAGTCGCTGCACAGAGATGGATTCCAAGGGTGTCAATGCCTTGGCCAAGTCAGCACCTGATGCTCCGTGATCTTTGGTGGGGCGTAAGCTTCAGCCTATAGAATGTCATCTGGCAGAATTGTCCTGGTGGCACTGGATTGGCTCAGGAGAATGTGAATCGGAGACCTCATGTGGCTCCTGCAGGTGCCTCCTCTTTGGTTGCCTCCGTCTCGGGACTTATTGCAGCAAGGACCAATCTTCCTGGAGAACCCGGTTCCATTCTCGCTTATAGGTTGGCTCTTGAAAGGAGACGGCTAGCTCGTAAGGGCTTTTCTCCAGTGGTGGTCTCCACTCTGCTTGGAGCTCGGAGAAGGTCTACCAAGCTAGCATACATGCAGGTCTGGTGCCTCTTTGAGTGATGATGCCACACTCGGCTGTTAGCTCCTGAAGTGTCCAAGGCGCCATCTCTATTGGCCTTTCTACAGGAAGGCCTGGAGAGGGGCCTTTCCCTTAGCTCCCTGAAAGTTCAGGGAGGTCCATTGGCTGATAAGTTTCTAACTTTGCACTCAGAGGTTTTATGCTTCCTCCAAAGGGTTCAGCATCTGTGTCCTCCCTTCCTGTCTGTGGTACCTTTCTGGGTTCTATATCTGGAGCTCAGGGCCCTGATGTCAGTGCCCTTTGAGCTGTTGAAGCACCCTAGTTTGAAGGATTTGACGCTCAAGATGATCTTCTTGGTCGTGATTTGTCCTGCAAGGTAGATGGGACCAACACAGAGGATCTCTAAAGGTAAAAAGTGGACTGTTGTAGTTGTTGATATGGAAGGACAGACTAGATAGGCCATGTGGTCTTTTTCTGTCATCATGTTTCTATGTTTCTATGTTTATATGTAAACTGCAGGCTCTGTCTTGCCAAGATTCTTATCTGTTGTTTTCAAAGGAGGCCGTCTCTATTTGGCCTGTTCCTTCCATATTGCCAAAGTGATTTCTTCTTTTCATGTGGACCGGGTCTGCCTGCCTTCCTTCTTTAAGGAGCAGTGTTTTTATTTAGTTTATGTACATTCTCTTATATACCGCGCTATTCTGCATCAGTGCGGTTTACATTGAACAAGCTGAAATTACATTGAACAGGGCATTATAACTTGGAGATAACTATTTTACAGGGAACATGGGCTATGGAGGGTTAAGTGGCTTGCCCAAGAACACAAGGAGCACCTGTGGGACTAGAAACCCCAGTCCTTCCGGCCCAAGGTTGCTGTCCTCTAGTGGGATTTGAATCCCCTGACCTTCCGGCCTGAAGTACCTTGCCCCAACCACTAGGCCACTCCTCCACTCCAGGTAAGGATAAGGGTCTTCACCTTGTGGATGTCCAGAGAGTGCTTCTCTGGTACTGCTAGTTTACAAATTCTTTTTGTAAGTCCGACCATCCTTTTGTACTGTTTGCTGGCCCATGCAAGGGTGACACGGCAGATAAGTCACATTTGAGGTGCTAGATTAAGGAGGGCATTGCCTTAGCGTATCTGTTGTGGAACTGACCCATTCTGGAGGGTTTGTGCACCCATTCCACCACAGCATAGGTGTCCTTGTGGGCGGAGCATAGCTCAGTAGCCCATACAGACATATGTCGGACAGAAATATAGACATCACTTTACACTTTTGTCAAGCATTACTGCTTTGATGTCCATACAAGAAAGGATACAGCTTTTGGCTCAAGAGTTTTGTGAGCTTTGATACGTCCCTCTTGTCTGGACTGGTCTAGCAGGACAATATGAAAGGTGATATTTTACTTTCCAGTTAATATACTTTCCTTGAATCCTGCTAGACCAGTCCAGGGCACGCCCCTGGAAGTGTATTGCTCTGTTCTTCTGCTCTGGTACCCTTGAACATAAGAACATAAGATATGCCATACTGGATCAGACCAAGGTCCATCAAGCCCAGTATCATGTTTCCAACAGTGGCCAATCCAGGTCACAAGTACCTAGTAGGTTCCCAAAAAGGCACACAGGTTCCACATTGCTCGTCTTGTGGCAAGCTGTGGATTTCACAGTTCCTCTTTAATAATGGTTTATGGACTTTCTGCCAGAAACTTGTCCAAATCTTTTTTAAACCCAGCTACACTAACAGCTTTTATTACATCCTCTGGTATTCCAGAGTTTGATTACACGTTGAGTGAAATAATATTTTCTTTTATTAGCCTTAAATAGATTACATTGTAACTTTATTGCATGTCCCCTAGTCTTTTTACTTTTTGATGACATAAACAATCGATCTACCTGTTCCACTCCATTCACTAATTTATAGACCTCTATCATATCTCCCCTCAACCGTCTCTTTTCCAAGTTGAAGAGTCCTAACCTTTTAAGCCTTTCCTCATAGGGGATTTTATCCATTTTGGTGGCTCTTCTAATTCTAATTCCACTATATCCTTTCTAAGATAGGGTGACCAGAATTGCACACAATATTCAAGTTGTGGTCGCACCATGGAATGATACAGAAGCATTATAATATCCATTCTTCATTCCTTTTCTTATGATTTCTAGCATTGTATTTTCTTTCTTGGCAGCTGTTGCACACTGGGTGGAGAGTTTCAACATGTTATCCACGATGATGCCTAAATCTTTTTCCTGGGTGATGGTTCTTAATGTGGAACCTTGCATTGTGTAACCATAGTTTGGGTTGTTCTTTCCTAGGTGCATAACTTTGCACTTGTCCACATTAAATGATATATGCCATTTGGACATCCATTCTTTAATTTTTCAAGGTTCTCTTATGTTTTAACAACCAAATAATTTTGCATCATCTGCAAATTTGATCACCTTACTCATTATTCCCATTGATAAATATGTTAAAAATCAGTGGGCCCAACCCAGATCCCTGAGGTACTCCACTATTCACTTTTCTTCATTGTGAAAATTGGTCATTTAGCCCTACTCTCTGCTTTCTATCTTTTGACCAGTTCCTGATCCACAATACCTCACTGCCTCTAATTCCATGACTTTTTAATTTCACCAAAAGTCTATCATGAGGGACCTTGTCAAAGGCTTCCTGAAAATCCAGATACATTATATCGACCGGCTCACCTTTGTCTACCTGTTTATTCACACCTTCAAAAATATTTAACAGATTAGTAAGACAAGGCCTTCCTTGGCTAAAGCCATGTTGGTTTTCTCCCATTAAACCATGACTATCTACATGTTCAATAATTTTGTACTTTATAATGGTTTCTACAATTTTGCCTGGTGCTGATGTAAGGCCCACTGGTCTGTAGTTTCCTGGATCATCTCTTGAGCCCTTTTAAAAAAAATTAGTGTTACACTGGCCATTCACCAATCTTCAGGTACTACAGATCATTTTAATGATAGTTCATAGATTACTAATTGTAGGTCTGCAATCTCATATTTCAGTTCTTTTAACCCTTGGATGTATACCATCTGGTCCAGGTGATTTGCTACTCTTCAGTTTATCAAATAGTTATAATACATCTTCCTGGTTTATCAATTATTTCTTTCAATTCTTCCAATGCATCAGCTTTAAATACCATGGGTAGCATGGGTAACTTCCCTGTACCTTCCTCAGCAAAGACCGAAGCAAAGAATTCATTCAGTCTCCGCTATGACCTTGTCTCCTCTTATTGCCTCTTTTACTTATCTATCATCTAATGGTGCCACTGACTCTCTCACAGGTTTTTTTTGCTACGAATGTACTTGAAAAAGTTTTTATTATGCATTTTTGTTTCTACAGCAAGCTTTCTTTCAAATTCTCTCTTTGCCTGCCTTATCAATTCTTTGCATCTAACTTGTCAGTGCTTATGTTATTTCCTGTTTTTGTCATTTGGCTCCTTTTTCCATTTCCTGAAAGATACTTTTTGGCTACAACAGTTTCTCTGACCTAACCTTTAAACCATGCTGGCAGTTTTTTGGCCTTCCTTCCACTTTTCTTAAAGCGTGGATTACATCTGGTCTGGGCTTCCAAGATAGTATTTTTAAACAACGACCATGCTTGATATAAATCTTTAACCTTTGCAACTGCTCCTTTTAGTTCCTCATTTTATCAAAGTCACCCTTTTTAAAGTTAAAAGGTAGTACTGTGGATTTCCTGGCTGTCCTTCCTCCATTTATTTAATCAAATGTGATCATTCTATGATCACTATTGCGAAGTGGCCCCAAAAACCTTATCTCTTGCACTTTATCTCCCTAGCATGTCCTACTGTGACACTGACCCAATCGATGCCGGAGTAGCTTCCCTGATTTCTTTTAGCATTTCATCATCCATTTGTTCAATCTGGCCAAACGGTCGGTAGTACGCCCCTCACTGCCATCGCCTTTGCCTTTTTACATGGAATTTCTATCCCTAGAGATTCTACAGTGTATTTTGTTTCCTGCAAAACTTTAATCCTGCCTTCTCTAACATACAGCACAATACCTCCACCAATTTGATCTACTCTGTCATTGTGATATAGTTTGTATCCAGGAATCACAATGTCCTTATTAGTTGTCTTCTTTCCACCACATATCTGAAACACCACTCATATCTAACCTCTCATTTAGTGCTATATATTTGAACTCGCCCATCTTATATTTTAGACATCTAGCATTTGCATACAAGCATTTTAGAGGTTGTATTTTATTCATATTAATTTGGTTATCAGTACACAGGGGTAATTTGGAATCATTCAGCTCTGTCTGCTCTGTACTTAAGGGCATCTGGGTTACTTTTATCTTTATTGGAATCTCTCTGTCAGAACGCCCTAACTTCTGTCTTTTGTTAGTATCCATCAAGGATACATCCTTCCGAACCATGTGCTCTTTGGTGACAGTCGGCTTTCCCCTATTATCTAATTTAAAAGCTGCTCTATCTCCTTTTTAAAGGTTAATACCAGCAGCCGGGATCCATTTCAGTTAAGGTGGAGCCCATCCCTTTGGAAAATCCCCTCCTTTCCCCAGAATTTTGCCCATTACCTAAAAAATCCCAAACCCTCTTCCTTGCACTATCGTCTTATCCACACATTGAGACTCTGGAATTCTGTCTGTCATTTGGTCCTGCGCATGGAACAAGAAGCATTTCAGAGAATATTACCTTGCAAGTTCTGGATTACAACTTCCTACCTAAAAGACTAAATTTGACCTCCAAAACTCCCGCCCACAGTTTCCTATATCATTGCTACCAACATGTATCAAGACAGCAGACTCCTCCCCAGTGCTATCTAAAGCCTTGTCTAAAACCTTATCTAAAACTTTGGGTCCACTAAGATTTTATACTTGGTTCTGCAGGTTCATCGTCTACTGACAGACTTACATTTATGCTTTCCTGTACATAGTTCTGTACTCATCGTTGCCCAGGGTTGAGGTTGTGTGATGCTTGCCTTTTTTCTCCCATATACTTTGGAATGAATACTGAAGGGACCTCTAGTAACTGAGTCAAATAGAGGCTTGGGAGTGATGTCACTAAAACATGTGATTTTCATTTGGTTCTTTGTATCCACCAATCTGCTGGTAGAGGAACACAGCCCACTTGTCTGAACTAGTCTAGCAGGACTCAAGGAAAGGACATTAACTGGTAAGTAAAATGTCATCTTATGTGGATTGGTGCTGTCACCAACCACATAAATTTCTTTTTAAAATTTCTTTGAGTTATACAGATAATTTTTATCCGTTCACCGTGCTTTGCGAGTCAAATGGATAAAAGTTATCAGTATTTCAGGAAGCGGAGCAAGGTACAGGTTGGGAGCTGATCAGAGAGCAGCAAAATTTAGGCATTTTCTGAATAAATACACTTAAACAGATATCACTGCTTAATATATAAAGTGCCACCATCGGCACTTTACTTTATCCAGTAGCAAGCTGAAAACCTGCTTTTCTGATTCTAAGTCTTATGTGCTTGTGCATCAAGATGAAGTTTACCTGCAGGATGCCATAGGTCCATCCTTGTTTGATTCTGTCCTTTGCCCAAACATTGTGTGCATTCTCAGCAAGTTTATCCACTAGAAATTCTTGTGCAGGTAAAAGTTTCACATCAGTAAGATCCAAAGGGGCAGGTTTATATCCACTGGACATCATGTAACTGCAAGTCAAGAACATTGTATGGGAATCTGAAGATGTCACAATGGAAAGTTGTAAAACTGATCTAGCACGTGCCTACCTTCTTATTGTTACAGTGTAAATCTCTCATGTCATTGTTTTTGTAATTTTGGGGCATGCTTATTAAATTGCTGTAAGTAGCACAGGGCTGATTCCTTCACAGTCTACCCCTGGAGCAGATACCAGTGTTCTGCATGCATTCATTATCCTGAAATTCAGGATGATTGCAGCACAAGGGGAATTAGTTAACTGTCCTTCAGGTAAAACGAGGTTACTTACCTGTAACAGGAGTTCTCCGTGGACAGCAGGATAAGTCAGCCACAATAGGTGTCGTCATCCGACGGCACCGAGACGGAAGTATTACTCTCTATAGCTCAGAAGGGCTTTGCCCTTCTGAGCATGGGCCACCCAGGCCACCCCCCCCCCCTGGGTCCACCCCAGCCAGCCACTGAGTTACTAGCTGTCAACTGCTAGGGGCATGCACCAATGGGATTTAGACCGGTACCTTGCAGGGGAGGAGGGTGGGATGTGTGGCTGACTTATCCTGCTGTGCATGGAGAACTCCTGTTACATGGTAAGTAACCTCGTTTTCTCCTAGGACAAGCAGGATGAGTCAGCCACAGTAGGTGCCTCCCTAGCTATGTGGAGCTGTGGTGCAAAGGAGATCAAGAAGGAGACCAGGCGGTGACCAAGAAAAATATGCCTGCTTTATTAAAGCTGGCGGTTGCCCATGCACAGAGGGCAATAGTGTCACAGCCCCTCCTAGTGGCAGCGTGCAGAAAGGAGAGGGCGGACACTTATTGTTGGTTGAAGAAGGAAAAACTTTTCTAGACCAGGTGCATCATGATCCTTGTAGTCCCACTTCATAAAGAAATAGTTGTGAGCCTTGGGCAGGGTTAAACTTAAATGGTTTTTATTCCCTTTGTTGCACAAAGGTTCTCCAGGAAGAGAAAAACAGAATGTACCTTACTTAAGGGTTTATGCCAAAATATTTACATTGTCAGTAACTGTTACAGGCGCTTCACAGTTCTTTGCGTTCAAACAGGTTTTCAACACCAAGAGGAAAAACAAACACAAAACTTCTTCTTTCAGCTTAGCAAAAGCAAAAAGATATGTTAAAGCATATCCTGCTGTTTACAATTCTGTGAGAGACTCTAGACTCTTGGAAACACAGAGTGAGCAGTCCATCGGGTGCTCTAACTGCAACGGCTCTGGCTCTATCACCTCTATTTGCATAGGTTCCTGTTCAGCCGTGTTGTCAGCTAGTCCTGAGCTTTCCCTGGATAAGGCAGGTTGTAGTTCAATAGATCTCTCCAATATTCTCCAGCCTTGCTGGTCTTGGTTTGGCAAATAACTGCTATGGCTTTTTACTATGCCTCTCTGTAAAGGTTTCACAAGCCCTTCCCAGCTTTGTTTCCTATCAGTACGGCTGTCTGGGTTATAAGCTTTTCTAGGAGCTGGCTCACATCTTGGAAAGGAAATATAACTGTACCTTGGATCTTTGAGATGTGCTCTGCTGGTATTTGCTCTACCCGGCAGTCTCCTTCTATCACTGTCTTCCCTGAAGACTGGCTCCTGGAGCTTTCTGGAACGGGCTTGTCCTCCCTGGAACCTAGCTCTTCCTTGTAAGTACTCCAAGCTTTTCTGCCTTTCAATATGTGAGGTTCCTCTTTCAGGTCCCCTCTCTGAACTTGTGTTCCTCTCCAAACTTGTGGTCCTCTCTGAGCTTGAGGTCCTCTCTCAGCTCGTAGTCCTCTCTTAGTTCCTCTCTGAACTCAAGATCCTCTCTCAGTTTCTCCCTGAACTTGAGATCCTCTCTGCTTTCTTCCTTCTGAGCACTGTTTATAAAGCCGTTTCTCCACAGAGCTTCCTGGCTCTCTACTCAGGTGTACCTGATTAGCTCCTGCATTCTCAAAACCTGGGTGTGTCAGCTTAGCTTCTGCAGCCTCGTGCCTGCTCCCTCTAGCTGCACTTTTAGGTAACTGCATCCTCTGTGAGTCAGTTGCTTAAACAGTGTTTTTTTCTAAGTCTATAGCTTCAATGGCTTCAGCTTCATCACAATAGTCAGTATGCAAAACACTGTGCAATTACAATGTAAACAGGTTCAACAGTGCAAATATGCAAAACAAGGTGCAGAACAATGTGCAAAACACAGTGCAAGTAACAGTGTAAACAGTGCAAGTAGCTGTGCATTCAGTGCAGTAACAGAGCAAACGTCAGTGCAGGTACTGCGGGGAATCATAACCACAGATGTGGATTGGACCATGCTACAGGCAGCGCCGGTCTGCCGAGGTCAAGACTGCCCGACCAAAAGCAAGGTCTTCACTGGAGAGGTCGCGGCAGTAGTGTCTCTGGAACATATGGGGTGATGACCAAGTGGCAGCTTTGCAGATATCCGCGACTGGGATGGATCTCAGGTTGGCAATGTAGGAGGCCATTGCCTGTATCTGGTGCGTGTTGACTGCAGACTCAGCTCCTGCCCGCCCAAGGCAGAAGGCGATGCAGACTGAGATCCAGAGGGACAGGGTCCATTTGGAGACAGGACGCCGGGTTTGTTGGGGTCATAGGAGACGAAGAGCTGCGTGCCCGAGCGGTGGGGCGCAGTCCATTGGAGGTAGATGGAGAGAGCTCTGACGCAGTCCAAGGTGTGTAGTCTCTGTTCCTCTGCAGTGGAGTGGGGTTCTGGAAGGAAGCTCTATGGACTGGTTCATGTGAAAGGCCGAGACCACCTTTGGCACAAATTTGGGATGCATCCGGAGGGTAGCTCTGTCATTGGTGACCTGTGTGTAGGGTGGGTGCGTCACCAATGCTTGCAACTCACTGATTCGTCGGGCTGATGTGATGGCGACCAGGAACAGAGTTTTCCATGAGACATGTTTCATGTCCGCTGTAGTCAAGGACTCAAAAGGGGGAAGCGTGAGTTGGCCAAGGACGGTGTTGAGGTCCCAGTGGGGGATTGGGTCCTTGCGCGGAGGGTACAGGTTGGTGAGTCCTCTCATGAACCGAGCGATGATGGGTTGGGCAGTGATGGAAGTGTCATCGCAGAGGTCGTGAAAAGCTGCGAACGCGGCCAGGTGAACTCATACTGACTGAGGTTGCAGACCCTTCTGGGTGAGTTCTGTCAGATATTGCAGCACCTGCGATGTGGGGCAGGAGAAAGGATTGAGCTGCAGGGCGGAGCAGCAGGAGGAGAAGCGTCGCCACTTCAAGCCGTATGATTTTCTAGTAGACGGACGGCATGCTGCAAGCACCACCTGCATGACTTCTGGCGGGAGGTGGAGCGGTGTTAGAGTGACCCATTCAGCCTCCATGCTGCCAAGGACAGAGTCTGTAGATTGGGGTGCAGGGTGTTGCCGTCATCCTGAGAGATGAGGTCCGGCCATAGGGGAAGGCGAAGAGGTGCTTCCCGTGCCAAGCGGCTGAGGAGCGGAAACCATCCCTGGTGGGGCCAGAAGGGAGCTATGAAGATGGCCTGTGCCCTGTCTGAAATGATCCGTTGCAGGGTCAGTGGTATCAGTGGAAATGGTGGGAAGGCATACACCAATGACCAGTCCCCCCAGAACACGTCAAATGCATCCGGGGTGGTGCTGCGGGGGGATGGCTGTTTTGAGCAGAAGAGGTTGCATTTGGTGTTCTCTTCCGTGGCAAAAAGGTCTATCTGCGGTTGACCCCACCACTGGAAGATGGTGAGGGTCACTTGGCCGTTGAGTGCCCATTCGTGTGGGCTGAGCTGTCGACTGAGGCGGTCTGCTAGCTCGTTCTGGAGCCCTGGCAGGTAGGAAGCCTGGATGTGGCACCGGTTGTGCAGAGCAAAGATCTAGATCTTCAGAGCCTCCCTGCAGAGCGCACGTGAGCCTGTACCCCCGTTTGTTAATATAGAACATGGCCACCTGGTTGTCCATCCGAAGGAGGATGTGTTTTACGTGGGTCTGACTCCAGAAGGCCTGAAGGGCATGTCGGATCTCCCTGAGTTCCAGGAGGTTTATGTGTTGATTCCGCTCCTGTGCCGTCCATGCTCCCTGGGTGCGGAGATGAAGGCAGTGTGCCCCCCAGCTGGATGGGGAGGCGTCCGTAGTTATGGACAGCTGAGTTGGGGGCTGCTGTAGTGGGCGTCCCTGTGCCAGATTCTTCTTGTGGGTCCACCAGAGGAGGGACACTTTGACTGCAGTGTCCATGCAGATGGAGGAGCTGAGGGACTGTGAGTGCTGGTTCCAGTATGACCTCAGGTGCCATTACAAGTGGTGCATGTGTAGCTTCGCCAGGAGTATGACCTGGGTAGAGGCTGCCATATGTCCCAGAAGGCATAGGAATGTCCTTGCGTGCGTGTGATCCATCTCCGAGACTTGTTTTATCAGGCGGATGATGGTGTCCCTTCGAGGGGGAGGCAGAAATGCCCATGAGGCTTTCGTGTCTATTATAGCTCCAATGAACTCGAGGCATTGCATGGGTCACGGGTGCGACTTTTGGTAGTTGATCAGCAAGCCCAGAGATGACAGGAGGGCGATGAACCGCTGCATCGACGATGTGGCTTCCCATAGGGATGGCGCTGAAATCAGCCAGTCGTCCAGGTATGGGAAGACGCATATGCCCTGTTTGCGCAGGTGAGCAGCCGCCACAATGACACATTTGATGAAAACACTTGATGCCGGGGAGAGGCCAAAGGGGAGGACCTACTACTGGAAGTGTCTCCCCTGGATCTGGAAGCGGAGGAACTTGTGGTGGTCCTTGTGGATGCTGATGTGGGTGTAGGCGTCCATTAGGCCCAGGGATGAAAGCCACTCCCCCTTCTGGATGAGGGGAGGATGGACCCAAGGGAATGCATACAGAACTTTTCCTTGACTATGAATTTGTTGAGTTTGCGCAGGTCGAGGATGGGGCGCGAACCACCCGATTTCTTGGGAACCATAAAGTATCTGGAGTAGAAGCCAGTGTGAATTTCCTCCAGTGGCATAGGCTCGATTGCTTTGGAAGTCAAGAGGGAGGATATTTCTTGAAGCAGACCTGTGGGCGATGCGGGTTCCGCCCTCTCTTGGGGAGGGTTTTCGTTGGCATGGAGTAGAGTGGAAACTGATGCGGTACCCGCTCCTGATTATTTGTAGTACCCACTTGTCTGTCGTGATGGACTCCCATACCGGGAGGAAGGTGGTGAGCCGGCCCCCCGGGGGGGGGGGGCAGGCTGTGTATTGTTTGTCAAAAAGGCTGGCTTTGTTTCGTTGGCCCAAGTTGGGGGGCCTTTTGTTGTCTCCGGTCATGCTGGCGGGGCTTATTGCGGTAGGAGGAATGCTCCTATTGTGACTTGTATTGTGGCTGTTGCCACTTCCGGTACGTAGTGTATTGCCATTTTGAAGTGTGGTACTGTCTCTGCTGGTAGGAGCTCTTGCGGTTGTTGTGCTCAAGGCCCTTGTCAGCGAGGGTCTGAAGTGTGGTGCACTTGTCCTTTATAGTGGAGACGGTATCGTTGACTCTGTCTCTAAACAGAGAGTCGCCAGTACATGAGGCGTCAGCGATGCGGTCATGGGTATCTTCTCGGAGACCGGAGGCCCGGAGCCAGGTGAGTCTGCGGGTGGAGATAGCAGTCCCAGCTGTGCGTGCGGCCGCATCAAAGGAATCGAAGGATGCTCGCACTTGGTGCTTCGTGCATTCCTGTAGGTCTGCTAAAGAGGTATTGGCGGAAGGCTGACTGTCCTGTGGCAGGGCTGAGATGATGTCTTTTAAGCGCTCTAGGAGGACGTCCTGGTAGAGGGCGTGCTGTAGTTGGTGAGCAGAGATTCTTGCACTGAGCATGGCACCTTGGAAAGTCTTCTTGCCAAGATCGTCGAGAAGCTTAAGATCTCTGCCTGGGGGGTTGTTGGAATGTGTCCGCGTGGACTTTGAGTGCTTAAGGGCAGACTCCACCACAATGGATTGGTGTGAGAGTTGGGTCTTGTCGAATCCTGGAGAGGATTGGACTTGGTATTTTAAGTCAAGTTTGCGTGTAGAGGGGGGTCCTGAGCTGGGGCTTTGCCAAAGCTGGAGGAGGTTCTCCTGCAGTAGGGGATGCACCGGAATCATTGCAGGGGCTTTCGGGGTCTCGAGGAATTTCTGCGCTGCTTGGGTTTCTGGATGCTGGTCTGAGGGCTGTCCAGTAGTAGGGAGGTCCATAGCTGATGGCAGTTTGTGGAGAAATCTGGGATAAGTGAGGTCCTCTGGGATGCTAGTGGCGGGATCTGCCGGTGCAGGCGCTAAATCGAGCCCCGAGGTTTCTGCAGTCATAGGTGGCCCAGGGTCAGTTGGGACAGCAGCGTTACAGGAGGGTAGGGGAGCTGTTTCTGTACGTGTAGGCTCTGTGGACGCGGCTAGTGATCTAGGGACCTTCGGGTCCAATGAAGTAGAGGTAGGTGCTTGATTTTTTGCCCATTGGTCAAAGAGGATGGAGAGAAAGTTTGAAATCTGTGTTAATTCTGGGTGTTGAACTTTGTCCTGTGCCTCAAGCAGCGTGGGGGTCTGGATGGTGGTCTCCCCACCCTCCCTGGGTTCTGAGTCAGAGGAGGGGGAGAACATAGGAGGGGCTGCTGGAGGGTGAATAGATGTGTCTGTGGGAGGATCTGTGCTTGTCCCTGCTCCTATGCCTGTAGTACCTCTTGTGAGCATGTCTGCTGCTGGAGCAGCTGCTGCTGCTTATGTGTCTGCTGCTGCTTCTGTGCCTGCTATGTCTTTGATGTCTCTTTGGGGCTGGGCTGCTGCTGAGAGAACTGCCCTTTGAGTGCCTCCTCCAGTGCCTGTGCTGTATTCCTGAACCTCTGCTACATCGGCGTGGGTGTCTCTGTGCCGACAGAGAGGCTTGCCAGTGCAGGGGGGAGTGTCCTGGGCTGCCTGGTGATGCAGTCCCGTTGCCGTGGCGCCGTCCAATGGCGCCACGGGGGCAGAGTCAGGGGAGGACTCGTTGCCGTGGCGCCAACCAGTGGCGCCACGGGGGGCGGAGCTGGAGGCAGAGAAGGAAGGCAAGATGGCTGCCTGCATGCCCTGGAGCTCCCACGTTGTCTGCAGAGGGGGTTCCGGGGAAGCCGGTGGCTGAGAAGAAGCTGCAGGAAGAGTCAGAAGCCCGGAGTGGGAGGCAAGAGTCTCGCGGCTGCGGATGGAGGCCAGGGAGGGCACATCCGGAGCTGCGGAGGAGGTTGGCTGCATCGGAAGAGCATCAGGGGCAGCATGGGCGGCCACATGGTCAGCAGCAGCATGGTCAGCAGGAGCTTGCAGCGCTGAAGTTCCTACCTCTTGAAGAAAATCCCAGAGGGCATGTTTCTGAATTTCCTGGCACGGGGGACATTCTTACACAGTGAGTGCAGTCTTCCACCCTGTGTGAGACTCCGAGGCATCTCAAGCAACAGGCATGGGTGTCCGTGGAGTTCATCTTTCTGGAGCAGGTAGGACATTTTTTAAAACCGGGTTTGGGCATAATAGAGGTTGATTGGAGTTTCTGTCTTTGCAAAATTGCTGAAATTGCTGTTTTCGTGAAATTAGATGTTTGATGAAGAGAGTGTAGAAAATCTGTCTTGTTGGCAAGGCGGAAGAATGAAGAGTGGCTGGCTAGGGGCGGACGCGGGGGGGTGGCCTGGGTGGTCAATGCTCAGAAGGCAAAGCCTTTCTGAGCTATCGAGAGTAGTACTTCCGTCTCGGCGCCGTCGGATGATGACACCTATTGTGGCTGACTCATCCTGCTTGTCCTAGGAGAAACAACAGCTTTTGCTGAGTCACCCTCCCATTCACAGGAAAACCAGATAAAAGAAGCCTTGTGGAAACTCAGGGAGGGAAAGCTAAGAGAGAACCTGTGAAACCAACACAAGTGGGGAATAAAACTGAATGCTGAGCTTCTTTCTGACAGCAGAGAGGGGAAGAAAGAAAAAAGAGCGACATAGGGGAAGGAACTTTATGGGGGACAGAGAGATTTCTAGACAAAGGCTAATTCTCTTTTACTGATCAGTTATATTGAGATGGGAGGAAGGGGCTGTTGATTGAGTTGAAACCTGTATGGCTTGGTATCTTTGGTTTAGCTCTGGCACGTGTAATAGTTAACACTTTGACAAAAGTACACTCTAGTCAACAAAAATAACTACAGTTCTTTAATCCTTTCAGACCTGAATTTTTTCACAGACACCTTATATATATATACATGGAATTCAATGAATAACATGACGTCCATTACAGTGGACATACGGTCTGAAAGGGTTAATGTCAATGTTGTCATCAAAAAATAGAAAAAAGGTTTTGAAGATGAATTTAAAAAGTGTGAGATGTGAGCTGATGTGTAAGGGCTCCCACATGCCGAGGTATATGCAGATTGTTTCCATGTCTTTATATTGTTTGGGCACAGTGTGGGGATGGGAGG
Source organism: Ichthyophis bannanicus (assembly GCA_033557465.1). Classification (NCBI taxonomy): domain Eukaryota; kingdom Metazoa; phylum Chordata; class Amphibia; order Gymnophiona; family Ichthyophiidae; genus Ichthyophis; species Ichthyophis bannanicus. The sequence goes on along the minus strand of CM066037.1, from coordinate 378,942,268 downwards.
AGGAATAATATGGAAAATGATAGACTCAAAACTTCTGTGTGTGTTGGCATGACTTTTTATAAGCTGTAACTGTTCACTGGTTGTTTGCTTGCTTTTACAATAAAAACAGGTTTTATTATAAAATTGTGCGTGGTTTGAAATGAGTTCATAGCAAATATCTTCAAATAGTACTAAGAATATAGGACACTGTTCAACAAACTGGTAGATTACAACAAATTTAAGAAAGCATTTCTTTCTGTCCATGCAAAATGCTGCTTTGGAATTTGTAGCTAGAGAATGTAGCCAAAGCTAGTAATATAAAAGAATTCAAAAAATGTTTCTATATTTATGAAGGATATGTCCATTTTATTAGTCAGACACACTTGAGTATCTCCAACTAGGATTAACAGGGAATAGATTTTCCTATTAGGAACTGCTGGATATTTCCAAGTGATCCAGAATTGTGAATGGCATAGACCAGAATGCTGATCTTGATGGACCACTAATCTGATCTCACATATAAGCACTTATTTTTTATTTGCATTTTAAAATATTGCAAATGAGAGCCTAGGTTCTCTTTTTCCCTTTTGAAGCTTGCCCTAGACCCTCAGGTGGAAAAGTAAGTGCTACTGCCAATAAGCATGCTATTCTCCAGGAACAAAATGGGTAATGGTAAGAACAGTGCTGGGGCGGGTCATCAGAAGTAAATATGGAGAGATCATTTAGAAGCCCTTTTACTTAATTCATCCTCGCTTTCCCCACATACCAAAAAGTATGTAGGGAAGATACTCAGTGTGACACTGGACGTTATAATGTTTTTAAAAGGGAGCTTCTCTTTCAAAATCTACTTCAGACCTGAGGAATGTACTTATGGGCCTGGAAGTGAAAATTGCTCTCTAAATCCATATTCTAAATTGGGGTGGTATTTCTCTTATTCCTTGCACCCTATTGAAGCTTGTATTTTTGTTTGATATGTGTCAGTCAAAGGATATGAAGACCTAGTCCAGAATGTTGAGTCTGCCTCTATTTTAGATCGGAGTTGGCGGAGAGTATTGCCTGCAGGAGCAGGAACTAGAAAAGATACAGAGAAGAGCCACCAAAATGGTAGAGGGGATGGAAGGATACCTCTATGAGGAAAGACTTAAAAGGTTAGGTCTCTTCAACTTGGCAAAAAGATGGCTGAGGGGAGATATGATAGAGGCCTATAAAATAATGAATGGAGCAGAATGGGTAAACATAGATCGGTTGTTTACTGCTTCAAAAAGTAGAAAGACTAGGAGACATGAAATGAAACTATAATATAGCTCATTTAATAGGAGAAAATATGCATAATCAAACTCTGGAATTCAATACCGGAGGATGTAGTAAAAGCTTTTAGTGTAGCTGGGCTTAAAAAAGGTTTGGACAAGTTCCTAGAGGAAAAGTCCATAAATCATTATTAAAGAGGTCCAGGGAAATCCACTACTTTCCTTGAATAAGCAGCATGGAATCAATATACTTTTTTGGGAACTCGACAGGTACTTGTGACCTAGATTGGCCGCTATAAGAAACAGGATACGGGGCTTGATGGACCCTTGGTCTGACCAAGTATGGCATATTTTATGTTCTTAAGCGAATGGAAAAGATATAGAAGCTTATTTCCAGAAAGTTGTTTGTGAATTGAAAAAGTGAGGAACTACAAAAATTTGTCCCAAGAGAAAGCCCGAAGAAAAGTAACTTGGGTTCTCTTGTTGCTCAATATGCCCCATGTGTTGTATCTAACTTTCAACTGCCAAATTGACTCCACTTGATGAGTGAAAAATCACCAGGATCTGGGAAACTTCAAATGTTTTCTATCTGAGTCTAGAAATCTTGATCTTCTAGCAGTAGTGCTCATCTGGGATCATGGAACTAATTCACTGACGATGCATGGTGCCCAGGTAACCTTTCTATTGACAAAGCATCTTGGATTGAGAAAAGATTTTAGCTGCTTTGTGCAAGTAAATGATTCTGGTGCATTTCCATTGAGTCTATATATCCTGCTTGGGCTGAGAAGGAGAATTGCTCTACCTTCTGTTAAATCTTATGAATCTGTAAAAACCTATTTGTACTGGAGAATTCCTGCTTATTGATTTTAGAAGTGTAAAGAGACTGTGGATTTGTTAAAATTTGTGATTCTCTCCTTTAATTTTGTAAAGTAAAAAATCTTCTTTGAATCCTGAAAACTATTAGAGTAATTTTTAAATAAAACCATAGTGGGCCTGGAAGCATTTCAAAGGGAAAATATGGCCAGCAGAGAGAGAGCAAGGCTACTGTACCCACTGAAATTCCACATGGGGGCTGCTATCTCACCTCTTTTTGAGTGCAGATAAAATTACTGACATTGAAAACAGGGAGAGCAATATTTCAGTGGGTCTTTTCCCACGGGTAAATAGCTGTTTACATGTGGGAAAAGTTCTGAAAATTGCCTTCCATGTGTGGACTGCTTTGTACTTGGCAGAATGACTTCAGCATCTCCCACCTGAAGATCCTAGAAACATGTATTTCCTCTTTATGGATAATAATCTGCTTCATGATAGTGAGAGCACAAGGGTTATACTATGGGTTCTGGGCTTTTTAATCTGATCTGTGCCAGCAGGACTGGATTTAAGATTTTGATGCCCATAGTCAAGACCGGACAGCAAATTCCAGAGAGTGGGAAGGAGGGGGAAGTTTCAGAGATCCCAATGGTTGGAAAACCAAAAAAGGAACAAAGGAAAGTCATGGTGGCACCACTTTGAAGCACCACATGCATATGGCCCTAAAGTAAACAGAAGTAAGATCCTTTGCGGCCTGGGGAGTTTGGCAGCTTCAATATTTGGCACCCTAAGCAATTCTTTGGTTGCTTATGCCTAAATCTGGACATTTCCTAGGATCAGGCATTGGGGTTCCCTAAGGTCATCCAAGAGCACTGAAAATATGCAGAAAAAATGATCGATTTAACCATCTGTTTTTCCTTTGAAAGAGTGTGATTAGTTCATGGAGCTGGACGCCATCATTTGGGCAGTTAAATAAACATCAAACAACTGCAAAACATTCTATTTGTGGCCAGCCAGCAGGAGTAGCATGTACATCATAATGGCACCCCTGCATATTCACATAATTCCCTCTGGCATCTGCAGCATTCAGCAGCTGCAGAACAGATGAGATGCAGCACATAACCTGCGTCTCTGTAACCACCCATCCCCTTTTCCTGATATGTACATGCCATAGTGGAGTGAAGGAAGAGGGACATCAGCAAGAACACTCACTGCAGCACTGTCATTAGAGGCGTTTTGCAGAGCAGACTCTTGAGCTCTACAGCACTAGCTCACTTGGGTTTCTGTGCTCAAAAAGAAGTTCATTTTCTGCTAAGTTGCCTCTGCCACTTGGTTATTAGAAAGCAGGAGGGAAGGGAGACAATCTGGAAGACTTTGGCTGCCTGCAGTAAAATAGTTGTGTAATATAGATCCATTATTCTGGAGAAATCAATACCCCATAGGGTATGTTTACTAACGTGCATTAGGCTTTTGCAGCTAATGCCAGGCAATAGCTGCAAAAAAGCCAGTGTTAGCTGCAAAGGTCCCACGGTATCTGTAAGGGGTATTCGCAGCATTTCCCATGCAAATCACCACAGAGAAAATGCAGGGATTGAGGGGGCAGCTTCACATATGCAGCTAATGTGACCCATTGAGGGAACGATAGCTGAATCCGCAAAGCCTGCAGAATGCGTAGCTACTGCATGATGTCATGATTCGCTATAGCTCACGGAACTGGAATGACCACTCTCTGCCAACATCTCACCCATTTTAACAGGCACCACGCAAAATGCAACTGCATTGGCAAAAGGCCCACAGTAACTGCATTTCTCCTGTGAAAGCGTCATGATGATCCCACGTTAGCATGGCAAAGACAGCTATCACATGTTAATAGACATACCCCTATATGTGGCATACAGGCAATAGAGTGTATGTATTGCTTGCATACGCACTTTTTAGGAAGTCTGACTTTCTTCAAATCTTCTTCAGCTGCTGGGTGAGAATGAACAATATGACACCCAAGGGCAAGCAGAGTCCTAGAATAGAAAATGTTGGTCAATTACTACATACACTAGGAGCTCATTACAAGAGCCATAGAGAAGCATAAGCAAGGCACAATGCTGACAAAAAAGACGATACCAATCAAAGGGATATGCAGTGATCAAGTTAAAGTGTGACCAAATAATAATCAAGAAAACAACTTAACTATTTCCCTGTCTCTATGCACTGCACTACTGCTATATCAGCACCCTGTCCTTAGTAGTTGCTTTGTTAGGTGGGTTAAAAATCCAGGAAATAAAATAAATAAAGCATTATGTTACTCTAGTTTCAGATCCTATGCAGTACAATAGAACATTTTGGTCTTACCTGCTAACTTTCTTTCTTTGAGTCCATCTAGACCAGTCTGGACTATATGGGTTATGAACATAAATCAGCAGATAGAGAGACATGGAGGCCAATTCCAATCAGGTCACGTCTGGGCCAACCAGACGTCCAAAATATGGATGGCCCGAATGTGTACCCGATTCTGCACCTGCGGGAGCTAGATGTTCCCGCAGGTGCAAAATCAGGCACTTAGATGGGCCAGATGGGCCCCGATTCTGCTGCACTGAACATCCATCAACCTCCCCGGCTAGCCCTCCCTATGATTCTGCTGGAGCCCTGGTGCCATGGCATCTCGTCACCATGGCACTAGTATGCCATGCAGGAGCACTGAAAGGCCCGACACCATCCTGCTCTTCTTTCCCTGCCGTCAGGCCCTCGTCAGGGGCACTCAGATCCAGGATCGGGTGGCAGGGACTTACCTCTGGCTGCCCTGGGACTTCTGTGGGCCACGATCCCCAACGCACATGGGATTTATTCCACCTCCAAAGTGTTATAAGTCCCAGGTCCATCCTGTCAGTGCCAGACTTACAGGGCCATGACCTGAATAGGCCCTGTACGTCCGGGTTGTGTGGCCCGACCCTGCTCCACCCACTCTCAACCAGTAATTCTTCAGTATTTCTGTAACAAAGCAATGATACTAACCCAAATCTATTTTGAAACACCTCCCCAATGGATGAAAGGATCTAGAAATTTAACCAAAGATAACCACACACCCAAGAGAATCCCTCAGGTGCTCTCATCATGAACCAGCCGACCATTTTAATGCAGTTGCAAACCAGCATGGGTCTCTGGAATAGTCTTAATAAATTCAAGAAAAGAAAATTAGCAGTTAAGACCAAACTTTCCCTTCCTTTTCATTCACCAGACTAGTCCAGACTGTATGGGATGTAATAAACCACTCTTTACAATGGGCAGGATGCAGAAATTCCCTAAAGCACTCTGGCTTCAAAAGCATCCCCCCCCCCCCACCTAGTTCACTGCTCTCTGCTCTTCCTGGAGGAAAAGTCTGTAAACCATTATTGAAGTGGACTAGGGAAATCCACTACTTAGTCTTGGGATAAGCAGCATGGAATCTGTCTACCTTTTTGGCACCTGAGAGGTACTTGTGACCTGCAATAGCCCCTGTTGAAAACAAGATACTGTGCCTGATGGTCCTTCAGTCTGACCCACTATGGCATATCTTATGTTCTTATGTTCTCCTCCATTCTTTCCACCATCTAACCTGTAGTGCTTAGAAAAAGAATGTAATGATGACTGCCTCGCTGCTCTGAAAACCTCTAGTGTATAAATTGCCTGAAATTGTGTCCAAGAAGTGTACACCTCCCTGTTCGAATGAGCACAGTATCCAGCCCCGCTATCCCCCATGTCTTCCACCGACTGAAAAACTGTTACACTTTAAAATTCCATTTTGATACTATCAGATCCATTACCAGAGTTACCCAAGTAGCCATTTGTTGATCAGATAAGATGGGAGAGTTAGAATATATGGCACTAAATGAAAGGTTAGATATGATTGGAATATCAGAGACATGGTGGAAGGAGGACAACCAGTGGGACACTGTGATACCTGGGTACAAACTATATCGTAATGATAGAGCTGATCAAATTGGTGGAGGGGTTGCTCTCTATGTTAGAGAGGGCATTGACTCAGAAAGGATTAAAGTTTTGCAGGAAACAAAATCTGCTGTAGAATCTATATGGATTGAAATTCCATATAAAAGGGGGAAGGCAATGGCAGTGGGGGTGTACTATCGAGCACCTGGCCAGAATGACCAAATGGATGATGAAATGCTCAAAGAAATCAAGGAAGCTAACAAACGTTACAGCGCAGTAATAATAATGGGTGATTTCAATTACCCCGGTATCGACTGGGTCAGTGTCACGTCAGGACATGCTAGGGAGATAAAGTTCCTAGATGAAATAAATGACTGCTTCTTGGAGCAGCTGGTTCATGAACCAACCAGAGGGGAAGCCATATTAGACCTAGTCCTTAGTGGAACACCAGATCTAGTGCAAGAGATAAGGGTGTTGGGGCCACTTGGCAATAGTGATCATAGCATGATCGCGTTTGATTTAATTAGTGGAGGAGGGATAGTAAGGAAATCCACAGTACTACCTTTTAACTTTCAAAAGGGAGACTATGATAAAATGAGGAAAACAGTTAAGAAAAAACTAAAAGGAGCAGTTGCAAAGGTTAAAGACTTACATCAAGCTTGGGTGTTGTTGAAAAATACTATCTTGGAAGCCCAGACCAGCTGTATTCCAAGCTTTAAGAAAAGTGGAAGGAAGTCCAAAAAACTGCCAGCATGGTTTAAAGGTGAGGTCAGAGAGGCTGTTGTTGCCAAAAAAGCATCTTTCAGAATATGGAAAAAAGAGCCAAACGATGAAACCTGGAAACAGCACAAGCACTGGCAGGTTAAATGCAAGGCATTGATAAGGCAGGCAAAGAGAGAATTTGAGAAGAAGCTTGCTGCGGAAGCAAAAACGCGAAATAAAGACCTTTTCAAGTACATTCGTAGCAAAAAACCTGTGAGAGAGTCAGTTGGTCCATTAGATGATAAAGGGGTTAAAGGAGCACTAAGAGGCGACAAGGCGAGAGAGACTGAATGAATTCTTTGCTTCGGTCTTTACTGAGGAAGATGTAGGGATGTTACCCATGACTGAAGTGGTATTTAAAGGTGCGGAAGAATTGAAGGAAATATCAATACATCGGGGAGATGTCTTACAACTATTAGATAAACTGAAGAGTAGCAAATCACCTGGGCCGGATGATATACATCCAAGGGTGTTGAAAGAACTGAAATATGAGATTGCAGACCTGCTATCAGTAATCTGTGAACTATCATTAAAATCAGCTCTAATACCTGAAGATTGGAGGATCGCCAATGTAACACCAATTTTTAAAAAGGGTTCCAGGGGTGATCCGGGAAACTACAGACTGGTGAGCCTGACGTCAGTACCAGGAAAAATGGTAGAAACCATCATAAAGAATAAAATTACTCAGCATGTAGATAGTCACAACCTAATGGGAGACAGCCAACATGGCTTTAGACAAGGAAGATCTTGTCTTACTAATCTGTTATGTTTTTTTTGAAGGAGTGAATAGACAGGTGGACAAAGGTGAGTCGGTTGATATTGTGTATCTGGACTTTCAGAAAGCCTTTGACAAGGTCCCTCATCAGAGACTTTTGGCAAAACTAAAGAGTCATGGGATAGGAGGCAGTGTACTATTGTGGATCAGGAACTGGTTAAAAGATAGAAAGCAGAGGGTAGGGCTAAATGGCCAATTTTCCCAATGGAGAAAGTTGAATAGTGGTGTACCCCAGGGATCTGTGCTGGGTCCGCTGCTTTTTGACATATTCATAAATTACCTGGAAAGTGGAATAACGAGTGAGGTGATCAAATTTGCAGATGACACAAAACTATTTAAAGTTGTTAAAACCCAAGAGGATTGTGAAAAATTGCAAGAGGATCTTGATAAATTGGAAGACTGGGCATCAAAATGGCAGATGAAATTTAATGTGGACAAGTGCAAGGTTATGTACCTAGGGAAGAACAACCCAAACTATGGTTACACGATGCAAGGTTCCACATTAGGAACCACCACCCAGGAAAAAGATTTAGGCGTCATTGTGGATACCATGTTAAAACCCTCGGCCCAGTGTGCAGCGGCGGCCAAGAGAGCAAATAGAATGCTAGGTATCATAAGGAAAGGAATGGAAACTAAAACAAAAGATATTATAATGCCTCTATATCGTTCCATGGTGAGACCGCACCTTGAATATTGTGTGCAATTCTGGTCGCCGTATCTTAAAAAGGATATAGCGATTTTAGAAAAGGTTCAGAGAAGAGCCACCAAAATGGTAAAGGGGATGGAAGGATACTCCTATGAAGAAAGGCTAAAAAGGTTAGGGTTCTTTAACCTGGAAAAGAGACGGCTGAGGGGAGATATGATAGAAGTCTATAAATTAATGAACGGAGTGGAACAGGTAAACCTAGATCGATTGTTTACGTTATCAGAATATAGAAAGACTAGGGGACATGCAATGAAGCTACAGGGTAAACTATTTAAGACTAATAAAAGAAAATATTTTTTCACTCAACGTGTAATCAAACTCTGGAATTTGTTACCGGAGGATGTAGTAAAGGCTGTTAGTGTAGCTGGGTTTAAAAAAGGTTTGGACAAGTTCCTGGAGGAAAGGTCCATAAACCATTATTAAGAAGTGACCGAAGATATGAATGCTTGACCCAGTACAAGCATTGTGGAACTTGTGTCTCTTGGGGAAACTGCTAGGTAAATATGACTTAGATTGGCCACTGTTGGAAACAGAATACTGGGCTTGATGGACCTTGGTCTGACCCAGTATGGCATATCTTATGTTCTTATGTTCTTATGTAGATACATGAAAAGGAGAAAGGAACTGAAACCTAAGGATGAGAAATGTGTAGTTGCAGTCCAAGATAGTTGATTACGGATGAGATGGTTCACAGTGAACATAGAGAAAACTGGTAAAACAGACATATGCAGATTCTGTAACAGAGAGCTGGAAATGGATACTCATCTCATAGTTGCAAAGTTCTGATGATAGAAAATTTCTATATAAAAAGGCAGAAGGTGGTACACCTCATTCATTGCAAACTTTATAAACACTACATTACTGTACCTGAAAAGCAGTGGGATCATGTTCCTAAGAGAATTAGAAAGAATGAAGACATTCCTATTCTGATGGATAAGAAGCTGAATGCGAAGAAACTTGACATAGCGGTAAAAGAGAAAAACACCAGAACGCCATTGATAATAAAGATGTCAGTTCCAAGTGATTATTCTGTAAACTGTGTACAGAGGGAAAAGATCCTGAAATCCTTAGAAATGCAGAGACCAAGAAAATAGATATATTTCCCATTGTATTAGGAGCCATAGACCTGATTAAGAAGAATTTCCAATCGCAACTTGACAAGTTGCCTATACATGTTACATTTTATGAACTCCAGAAGGAAGCTGTTTTTGGCACGAAACAAGTACTACGTCGAGCATTAGCAGTAAATCTGAGAGAGTGAGATCATATTCCACATACCTTGGCTTAGGATTGAGGTTCACTACTCTCATGGTATGCGCAAACCTAAGTGATCTTCTAATATATAAATATAGGTTAGAGGATCACTAGGGGAGGTGATTGAGAAAGAAAACTGAATTTTCCTTTTCATCTCTCCGGGCCAGTCCAGGTACAGTTGGGTAGTCAATCCCTTCTAGCAGCTGAGGACTGAATGCTGAAACTTTTGTTAACAGATGCAATAGCTCCCTCTGGTGTTAACAAGTCGGTCTTCAGTCCTCAGCAGCTAGAGTGGACGTATCTCTGGCAGGCTCCCAGGAGAGACGAAGTGGTCAGACAGTGGGGGTAGTTTTTTGTTTTTAGAAGTTAAAGTTTAATATAAAAAAAAAAAAATAGACTAGAGGAGACAAAAACAAGAGACAACTTGGGTATTCAGTTTTTACTGAGAGGAACCTTGCTCACTGGCCCTAGCAGGGCATCATAGCAAGCAATGCTCCCTTATTCCTTTGAAGGAGGGGAGTAGGGGGCTCGTATACATCAGCGATCATTTCTATTTACTTGGGTTTGTTATTTTGGTGTAAATTCGGAGGCAGAGCCTGCTTCCAGAGGATCCGCTGTGCTTAATCGGGGTTGTCAGGAGCTGGGGGGCCCAGTATCCTCTTCCCACGACGGTTCCTTTTGTCTCAATCCTTCGCTAGCAGCGGAGACTAGAGACGGTTTCTGCCTGTTAGTAGCTGAGGTAAGCTACGGTCTTCTTGCTGGGTTTTCGGGCTCGTTTCTGATCGGGTGCTTGTTTTTGCCGCTGGCGGGAACTGGAGGGCGGCCATTTTCTGAGTGCCGGTATTTTTTTCTTGGCTGCAGGCTTCAGCGGGCTTTTTATCGACCTGCGGGGGCTGCAGGTAGTTGCAATAAGCTGAGTTAGATTGTTTCTTTCCTGATGGAGAGCTCAGGCTCCGGGGAGCTGTCGGGGGAAAAGCCGCAGGGAAAGAAGCTGTCAGCGGCAATGGTAGCCACACTTCCCTCAGACACCGCTCCTGTTCCCGCGCTTTTGCAGCGCTCCGGGAAAAAGAAGTCAAAATCACATAAAGAGCCTACAGGAGCAGACAACAGCAAAGTATTGTCTCCTGGGTCTCAGGGGGCTTTGGCCTCTATTTTCTCTCCTGATTTTATTTTGGCTTTACATAAAGCCTATTTGTTAAAGTTGTCTCACCCGGTGGAGTGTACAGCTCCAGTAGGTCAGGGACCTTCTATGCAAAAGGAATCCAAACTGTCAGATCCCGGTGAGGGCCCCTCCTCTCAGCTACCGGGTAGGGATTTTTCTTCCGAAGAGCTAGATCCTCAATCCTCTGACTCTCTGCTGCCTGAAGAGGGGGAAATCTCCTCTGAGGTAGGTCTGGAGTCTTGGCCTCAGGAGTTGGAAGAAGGGGAACTGGGGCCGGGAGAGGATCCTAATGTTTTTAGGGTGTTCCGTAAGGAAGAGCTGGGAGCGCTGATTGTTCAATCCCTCGCTGCCTTAAATATCGTGCCTCCTTGTTTGCAACAGGAGCCTCTGGAGGATCCCTTATTGCAGGGCTTTAAGCAGGAACAGCGCTGCTTCCCTATGCACAGAGTGATTAAGCAAATGATAGAGTCTGAGTGGGAGTGCCCAGAGGCTAGCTTAAGGGGAGGGCGTTCGATTGCGTTCCTTTACCCGGTCCCTCACGAAGAGAGGGAGTTATTGCGGATGCCTAAGGTCGACGCGCTGGTATCGGCAGTTACGAAGAAGACCACAATTCCGGTAGAAGGGGGTGCAGCCCTGAAGGATGTTCAGGATCGGAAGTTAGAAGCGTTTCTGAAACAGGCCTTTGATGCTAATGCTCTAGCCTTACAAGCGTCTGTTTGCGGAGCGTTTGTATCCAGGGCGGCTATTCGCTGGATTCAGGGAGAGCAGGCCGCCTTGAAGCAGGAGGATCGTCGCTGGAAGGCGCTAAGCTCGAATCGGCCGCTGCGTACCTAGTGGATGCTTTTTATGATTTGATCAGGATTTCCGCAAAGTCCATGGCTTCGGTTATAGTGGCTCGGAGGTTTCTTTGGTTGCAGAATTGGGCGGCGGATACGTCCTCTAAGTCCCGCCTTAGTAAGCTTCCATATAAAGGCAAATTACTTTTTGGGGAAGCGTTGGAAAAGATTATGAAGGATTTAGGCGACTCAAAAGGGGGTCGTCTTCCGGAGGATAAGCCTAGAGGGGCTAAGACAAATCTTATGCAGAGAGGGCACAATAGAGAGATTCGTAGATTGAGGGTCTAGGTTTGTGCTGTACCAGAGGGGTTGATTTCCTTCCAGGAGTCAGTCCTTTTGAGGGGCCAGGGGTTTTGGCAGAGGTTTCTTCAGCTCGCAATAAACCCCTTCTAAGAAACCACAATGAAGGGAGGCTGGTCCAGGCGGAGATTCCGGTAGGAGGACGTTTGCAGGGGTTTCTCTCCGTCTGGGCCGCCATAACCTCTGATCTCTGGGTGTTAGAGATCATCCGCGACGGCTATGCTCTGGAGTTCGCTGCTCCGTTGTCAGAGGCCTTTGTGTTTTCTCCCTGCAGGACTCGTGCAAAGAGCCAAGCGGTCGCGGACACCCTTCAGTGCCTATTGGATCTGCGGGCGGTGGTTCCAGTACCTCTAGACCAGTGCGGTGCAGGTCGATACTCGATTTACTTTGTGGTGCCCAAGAAGGAAGGCTCGTGTCGTCCGATTCTGGATCTCAAACACGTAAACCGGTGCTTACGGGTGCCACATTTTCGAATGAAGACCCTACGCTCGGTTATTCGAGTGGTGAGGCCGGGAGAGTGGCTCTCTTCCATAGATCTCACAGAGGCTTACCTGCACATTCCGATTCGTCCAGAGCATCAGCGTTTTCTGCGGTTCGCAGTCCCCATGGGGCATTTTCAGTTTCGAGCATTACCATTTGGTCTGGCGACGGCTCCTCACACCTTCACCAAAGTTATGGTAGTGGTAGTGGCGGCTCTTCGCAAAGAGGGTATTCAAGTCCATCCCTACCTGGACGATTGGCTGATCCGTGCAAGTTCTCCGGAGGAGTCAGCCGCGGCGACGGCTCGGGTGGTGCAGTTTCTGCAGCACCTCGGGTGGGTCATCAACCGAGCGAAAAGTCAGCTGCTCCCAGTGCAACGTTTGACTTACCTCGGGGCCGTATTCGACACGAAGAGAGGCCTGGTTCTTCTTCTGCTGGACAGGGGGCAGAAGCTGATAGCTCAAGTGGGCACTTTCCTTCAACTACCGGCTCCAACAGCATGGAGGTATCTACAGTTGTTGGGGTCCATGGCCGCGGCCTTGGATCTGGTACCTTGGGCCAGGGCGCACATGCGCCCCCTGCAGCACGCCTTGCTCTCCAGATGGTCTCCGCAACTTCATCTGCTCTCTCAAAAGCTGCACTGTCTGGAGGAAGTCCGGCTCAGTCTTCATTGGTGGTAGCTTCCGGCTCATCTTCATGCAGGAGTGCCTCTGCAGGAACCGGAGTGGATTTTAGTCACGACGGATGCCAGTCTTTCCGGTTGGGGAGCTCATTGTCTGTCCCGAGTAGCGCAGGGGACCTGGTCGATAGCAGAGAGCAGGTGGTCTATCAATCGTCTGGAACTGAGAGCGGTTTGTTTGGCGCTTCTGCATTTTTCGGATCTGCTCACAGGACGGGCAGTTCGAGTGTTTTCCGACAATCTGGTAGCGGTGGCCTACATCAACAAGCAGGGTGGCACGGGCAGTGCTCCATTGCTTCAGGAGAGCCGGGTCCTGCTTCAGTGGGCGGAGTTGCATCTTTCTGCCCTTTTGGCGGCTCATGTAGCAGGAAAGGACAATGTTCAGGCCGATTTTCTCAGTCGGCATTGTCTGGATCCCGGAGAGTGGAAGTTGAACTGGGCGATTTTCCACGAGATAACAATTCGTTGGGGTCAGCCGGTTATGGACCTCATGGCAACCATGTCCAATGCCAAAGCGTTTCGTTTTTACAGCAGACGCAGGGAACACATGTCGGAGGGCCTGGACAGGTTGGTACAGCCGTGGCCAGAAGAGCAGCTTCTCTACGTGTTTCCTCCTTGGCCGTTGATAGGGAGAGTCATTCGGAGAATATTGGTTTACAGAGGCAAGGTGATTCTCATTGCTCCGGATTGGCCCAGGCGTCCTTGGTATGCGGATCTGGTAAGGTTGCTAATAGCTCCTCCTTGGAGGTTGCCCTCTTGAATCAACCTCTTGAGTCAGGGGCCAATTCTGATGCCACAAGTGGATCGATTCTTGCTTATGGCTTGGCTCTTGAGCGGGAGCGATTGCGGCATAGAGGGTATTCGGGGCCTGTGATCGCTACTATGTTAAAGTCCAGGAGACGTTCAGCGTCCTTGGCGTACATAAGGGTGTGGCGCATTTTTAAAACATGGTCTAGAGAATGGGGGGGTCTCTCCCCGCTCCGCTGGCTTACCGGACATCCTAGCGTTTCTTCAAGGAGGCCTGGAAAAGGGTTTAGCCCTAAACACTCTCAGAGTGCACTTAGCAGCCTTGGCGTGTTTGAGGCCGTATTAAATGCTGTTCTCTCACGTCGCATCCGGATGTGCAGAGGTTTCTACGAGCGGCTAAGAATTCGTCCACCTTGTCGTCTAGTTGTGCCTCCATGGGATTTGAACTTGGTGCTCGAAGCCTTAACATACCCGCCTTTTGAGTCCGAACTGCCCAGCAGTCTGCGGGAGTTTTCTTGGAAAACGGCTTTTCTGGTTGCCCTATGCTCGGCTAGGAGGATTTCAGATTTGCAGGCGCTTTCCTGTAGAGAACCGTATCTTCATTTTTTGGAAGAGAAGGTGGTTCTGCGTCCCGTTCCCTCGTATCTACCGAAGGTGGCGTCAGGTTTTCATTTGAATCAGACTGTGGCGCTTCCTACCTTTCAGTCACAGAGCGGCGATAAGCTAGACCGGGCGCTTCGGAAATTGGATTTGGGGCGCGTTCTTTGGAAGTATCTTCGTCATAAAAAGCCGTTTCGCAGGTTGGATCGGTTGTTTGTCCTGTTTGGGGGTCCTCGCAAGGGTCTTGCGGCTACCAAGGCTTCTATCGCTCGATGGGTGAAACAAGCGATAGCTAGAGCTTATGAGGCGAAAGGCAGAATGCCACCGCAAGAGCTCAGGGCACATTCGACTAGAGCGCAAGCGGCATCTTGGGCTGAGATGAGTTTGATACCGCCAGCAGATATCTGTCGGGCGGCGGCATGGTCATCTCTGCATACTTTCACGAAGCATTACCGATTAGATGTGCAGGCCCGTGCGGATGCCAATGTGGGGGCCTCGGCCATTGTAGCGGGGCTCGCAGGACCCTCCCCAGTTTTGGTACTGCTTTGGTACTGCCCAACTGTACCTGGACTGGCCCGGAGAGACGAAGAGGAAGGAGAAATTAGGCCTTATCTGCTAATTGTCTTTCCTTGAGTTCTCTCCGGGCCAGTCCAGGTCCCACCCCAGTGATCTGCGAGCTGTTTTGTTCGTGAAGAGTCTCTTAGTGCGTTTGTCTTTTCAGTACAGTTTTTCGCGGGCGTCCGCACATCCAGATGATGTTCGAGTGTTGGAAGAGGATATTGGAGAGTTCTAGCTATCTGGGGGGGACTCTTTATACGTGGAAGGATCGGGAGCAACCCTACTACAGTTTGGATAGGGGCTTGCTTCTGAGCAACGTGAAGCAGGGTTACCAGTTGTTTTTTTGTTGAAAACGTTTTAGAAGTTTAGGTTTTGTTGCATTGCATAGGGGCGAGTTCATTAGGTTCGTCCGCTGCTTTGACAATAGATAACTGACTTGCTAACACCAGAGGGAGCTATTGCATCTGTTAACAAAAGTTTCAGCATTCAGTCCTCAGCTGCTAGAAGGGATTGACTACCCAACTGTACCTGGACTGGCCTGGAGAAAACTCAAGGAAAGACAATTAGCAGGTAAGGCCTAATTTCTCCATTGTGAACAACGATGGATTTTAAGTTAGAACATAAGAAATGCCATAACTGGGTCAGACCAAGGTCCATCAAGCCCAGTATTCTATTTCAAACACTAGCCAATCCATGTCACAAGAACCTGGCAGATTATCAAAAAGGCAGGGCTGGCCCATCCACTAGGCGAGATAGGTGGCCGCCTAGGGCAGCCAGCCTTGGTTGGCGGCAGCAGCAGCAATGGCACACATGACCAGTCACGCCATCTCCCACCAGCTGCCACCAATTCCATTTGAGGGGAGACGGGCAACGGCAGAAGCAGTATTTCCAAAATCAGCGGGTTTTTGCCACCGCTTTCTTGCCCGCGACAGGCCATGTCCTTCATCACACTGACCTGCTACTTCTACCCCCCCCCCCCCCGACAGTAACGTCTGTCAGAAGGGGATCAGAAGCAGCAGGCCATGTGTGCTGAAGGACATGGCCTGCCGCAGGCGAGAAAGCGATGGCAAAAAGCCACCACATTTTGAAATACTGCTGCTGCTCACCTCCCCTTCCTGAAATGGAATTGGTGGCAGCTGGGGGGGGGGGGGGGGGCGGCGAGGCCAAGGGTTTTTTTGCCTAGAGTGGCAGAAACCCTTGGGGCTGGCCCTGCAAAAAGGCACACAGATTCCACAATGCCCATCTTAGGGCAAGCAGTGGATTTCCCAGATCCTCTTTAATAATTATTTATGGACCTTTCCTGCAGGAGCTTGTCCAAACTTTTGTAAACCCAGCACCACTAAAAACTTTTACTATATCCTCCAGTAACAAATTCCAGAGTTTGATTAGATAATATTTTCTCTTATTAATCTTAAAAAGGTTACATTGTAGCTTCATTTCATGTCCCCTATTCTTTCTACTTTTTGATGGCGTAAACAATTGATCTATGTTTACCCATTCCATTCCATTCATTAATTTATAAACCTACTGTATATCATATCTCCCTTCAGCTGTCTCTTTTCCAAGTTGAAAAGCCCTAACCTTATAAGCCTTTCCTCTTAGGGGTATTCTTCGATCCCCTTTACCATTTTGGTGGCTTCTCTGTATGCCTTTTCTGATTCTGCTATATCCTTTTTAAGATAGGGTGACCAGAATTGCATACAATATTCAAGGTGTGGTCGCACCATGGAATGATACAAAGGCATTATAATATCCTTGGTTTTATTCTCTAATCCTTTCCTTATAATTCCTAGAATTCTATTTGCTTTCTTGATTGCTGTTGCACACTGGACGGAGAGTTTTAACATATTATCCACAATGACACCTAAATCTTTTTCCTGGGTGGTGGTTCCTAATATGAAACTTTGCATCATGTAAATGTAGCTTGGGTTGTTTTTTCCTAGGTAAACAACTTTGCACGTATCCACATTAAATTTCATCTGCCATCTGAATGCCTCTTGCAATTTTTCACAATCTTCTGGCATCCTAACTACTTTGAATAATTTTGTATCATCTGCAAATTTGATCACTTCACTTGTTATTCCCATTTCCAGGTCATTTATGAATATGTTAAAAAGCAGAGGGCCCAGCACAGATCCCTGGGGTACGCCTCTACATATTCACCTTTCTCCATGGAGAAAATTGGCCATTTAGCTCTACTCTCTGCTTTCTATCTCTTAACCAGTTCCTGATCCACAATACTACACTGCCTCCAATCCAATGATTTTTTAATTTGGTCAAAAGTATCTCATGAGGGACCTTATCATAGGCTTTCTGAAAATCAAGGTACATTATATCAACCGGCTCACCTCACACCTTTAAAACAATGTAACAGAGTAGTAAGACAAGACTTTCCTTGGCTAAATCCATGTAGGCTTTCTCCCATTAAACCATGATTATCTACATTTTCAGTAATTGTATTCTTTATAATGGTTTCTACTTTGTTGCCCGGTACTGATGTCAGGTCTATAGTTTCCCAGATCATCCCTGGAGCCCTTTTTAAAAATTGGTGTTACATTGGCCATTCTCCATTCTTCGGGTACTACAGATGATTTTAATAATAGTTCAGAGATTACTAATAGCAGGTCTGCAATCTCATATTTCAGTTCTTTCAATGCCCTTGGATGTATACCATCTGGTCCAGGTGATTTACTACTCTTCAGTTTATCAAATAGTTGTAATACATCTTCCTGGTTTGATATTTCTTTCAGTTCTTCCAATATATCACCTTTAAACACCATTTCAGGCATGGGTAACTTCCTTACATCTTCTTCAGTAAAGACTGAAGCAAAGAATTCACTCAGTCTCTCCACTATGGCCTTGTCCTCCCTTAGCGCCCCTTTTACCCCTCTATCATCCAATAGTCCAACTGATTCTCTCACAGGTTTTTTTTGCTACCAATGTATTTGAAAAAGATTTTATTATGCATTTTTGCTTCCACGGCAAGCTTTTTTTCAAATTCTCTTTTTGCTTGCCTTATCAATACCTTGCATCTAACTTGTCAGTGCTTATGCAGGGTCATTCTGAGCAACAAATAGAAACATAGAAACATGCCGACAGAAAAAGACGACATGGCCTATCTAGTTTGTCCTTCCATATTCCCTCTATTTATGGCCTTTCCCGGCCCTGTCCTCCTTCCCCGTGCATTGTATGGGGAAGTTAGACAGTGGTGGGAAAGGGGAGGATCAAGGGCGATGTTAGGGCAAGCAGTGGGCGGTCACCGACCCCGGATGTACAAGGCCAATTCTAATGTTGGCTCTGTACGTCCGGGGCCGGCAACTTGAATGGGCAACTTATTTCACCTCCAAGGGAACATATTACTACAGAGTACCTGTCGGTCTCAAACACAAAAGTAGCAACCAGAGTAGTACATTCAGTGACTACCTCCTGGGAGGATTCCAGAAAGAAGGTCAAGTTTAACTGGCTATAATCCTTTTCTCCTGAAGAGGAAATTTTTCTGTTGCCCCTGGAATTGAGATGTCAAATGCTTTAACCAGGGGAGGAAGATTATCTGCTGGAAAATTCAGTTCTTCCTTTAAATATTACCTCACCATTTCCACCGGGGCAATCAATGGACACTTAACAGAAATTATGAAAGCAAAAATTAATGCGGGGAAGAGGGCTAACAGAGCAGGGTGCAACAAGTGCCGTGCACTCTCCATACACCTACAGGTAGGACGCCATTTTAAATTAAGAATCTTGGTCTATAATTTGTAATCAACATTTAATAAAGTAATGGGTCTATACTTCTCAAACTTGCTATCATCTCTACCACGCTTAGTAATGACTGTAATAGTGGCTTCCACAAACCAGTCATCACTGCTGCATGAGGACATACAGGAAGTAAATAAATTTAACAAAATCTGAGCCAATTCAGGAAAACATTGTCGATAAAACGCAACTGAGTACCCATCAGGACCAATTGCCTTGCAGTCTCTAATTCAGAGAGAGTAAATATCAAGCAAACATCTGTCATCTTCAGAGAGCTGCGGATGTGGTATCGCAGATAAAAACTCCTCATAATTAAGACTCGATCAAGGGCACTCAGAGGTATATAATTTTTGATAAAACTCCCTAAATTTATTAATTTAATTTATCTGATAAAGCTGCTTGAGAGTCAGAGACTCTGAGAATCGTTATACATCTTTTAATTTTATCAAATTGTTGATTTTGGGACAATAAACTACCAGATTTGTCCCAGCACATGTAATAGGATGATTTATTCAAGAACATCACATCAGCAACCGTTTGGCAAGTGAGCTTCTGATATTTCAACTTTAGATGAAAACCCATCTCAGAAGGGGCTGCCAAGTAACACTTTTCACCCTCTAAAATCTCCTGCTCCATGGAATCCAGCAGCTTATATCTCTCCTTCTTTACATAGGCTTGATGAGCTATGATAATTCCCCTAAGATAAGCCTTACAGGCCTTCCATACCATAGGCAGAGGCATTCCAACTGTTAGGTTGTTCTGAAAAAATTCTTTAACAGCATCCTTAATTTTGATTAGAAACTGAGGGTCCTGGAGAGTTACCTTCCATCTGGCTGTGCTGAGAGGGGCCAGGAGTGAGTGAGGCAGCTATGAGGAGGATTCCAGTGCCTGGAGGAAGGTATTTATGGTGCTAGCAGTGCATTAGCCCCTACTGATGTCATCACCAGCACCTCCCGACCCTTTAAAATGCCGCAGCATGCCACTTAACCCTCCATAGCCCATGTTCCCTGTAAGTATTAGTGTATGTGTCTTATATACCCGCGTGTTAAATGTATCCCCAAATTGTGTTGTGACCGCTTTGATTGAAGGATAAGGCAGTATACAAAAACTGTCTAAATAAATAAAATAAAATAAATAAAAATGATAGATTGGAGAGTTATGTTCCATCTGGTTATGCTGAGCGGGGCCATGAGTGAGCGAGGCAGCTGTGAGGAGGCTTCCAATTCTTGAAGGAAGGTGTTTGCAGTGCCAGCAGTGCAATAGCCACCTACTTAAGTCATCATCGGTGCCTCACGGCCCTTTAAAACACCGCAGCCATGGACATGCGGCCGCGGACATGTGGCCAAAGGGGCATATGATCAAGGGAGCGTGCCCCTTTGGTGCCACCTTATTTTCTTTATGATGTTTTGATTTTGCTTGGATACTATATGCCTAAGAGTAGCATCAAGAGGAAGAACAAAAGGAAGACCTCAGCATTGACTTCAGCGGAGAGAGGTAAGAAAATTGTTCCTATGGATAAACATCTTCAAGGAGAGGTCTCTACCTTGCAGGTTTCTCTGCTTGATGCAACAGCTATAGGCTCTTCATCTATGTTTGAAGTCCCTTTGAGCCCCATTATCAGGATTCCACCTTCTTTTCCAAGGGTAAGCCAGGTTCAGGCTGGGACTGTGGGTCCCCTATCTCCTGGGTTGGGTGATGGGGGGGCCCTACACTAATGCTGCACTGGGAATAGAGCTTACTATGCTGAAGATTATTTCCTTTTCAGCTTTGGAAACCCACAGAAATTGCCTCTTTCATCATCAAATATTATTTTGTCAGATATTTGGAGCATGGTTTTGCAGAATAATTAGCTTTTATGAGGTTCTTTAGAGTCAATTGCTGTATTTTCCAGTGATACTGTTCAGGTTCTGACTTCTTGTGATGAGCTGTTATGTGAGAGTAAGTCTCAGATGGATAAATTATCTTCTCTGATTACTACTCTTCAGTTAGCTGGGACTCCTAGTATAAAAGATAGTGGGCCCGATATTCAATTAGGTAGGCTATGCGCCACTATGGTGCATAGCCGTGCCTGCTGACCACTAACCCTGGATATTCAATGCCGGAGTTATATGCGGCCCTGGCATTGAATATCTGGGGTTTGTTGACAAGTGATAACTGGGCAGCAGCGATATTGCATGCTGCCTGTTTAACTCCTGTGCTTTAAAGATAATGATAGGGTTTTCCTCGCCTATCTTTTTGGCGCAGGTCACTAACCGGGCAGCATGCAATATCATTGCTGCCCAGTTTTCACTTGTCGCCGCCTCCGCTCCCCCAAGAACGTCCCCAACATGCCCCGATGCTAAGCGGTTAGCATAAGGGTGTGTAAAGGAAATAATCGCAGACATTCAGCGGCACTAACCGTGTTAGTGCCATTGGATTTCTCTCTCAGCAGCAGTTACACGTTTTACAGGGCCATAAACTGTGTAACTGTCCTTCGAATATCGGCCCAGTGTTTTTTTGCATAGGCAGTTGGCGTCTATGGAAAATATTATGTGATCCAGAAATTTGAGATTTCTTAATTTCCCCAGAACTCACTATTTGGCTCCGTTAATTTTACTGAAGAAATATTTCAAGGAGGTTTTAGTCAGATCAGATAATAGTTTCTAACTTCTTTTACATTTCAGGGAAGCAGCTAGTGGAAGCCTCGGATGGGATGGCACAAGAATTGGTAAATAACTTTTAAATCTGCGTTAAAAACACACTTGTTCAACAAGGCTGTCCAAGATGGCACATATGTAGTGTGATGGTGGATCAACACCTGCATCCTGCACCTTGCACCTGCACCTCTCTATATCCTGTAATGCTTGTTATTCAACTAAGCTTGTTCCTTCTCTTTTTCTTCCTTTCCTTTTCTTTTGATTTGTAGTTCTTTTCAGTTCTTTTCAAGCCAATGTTTAATTGTAAAACACCCTGCTGTTGGTTCGAAGGGTGGCATATTAAGATGACATAAACCATAAATACATTAGATAGTTCAAATTTTCTTGAAACATCTTTGGAAGAAATGATAAATCGGGATATCCTGATTGTAACTTTTGCTACAGAAATGGAGAAAGAACATGTTTTATTTTGTGAGGATAAACTGATGATATTCCCTGATGTGACTAGGGCAACTCAGTTGCATAGGAAAGGTAAGGATCAAAATGGGGGATAGGATGATGGCGGGGGCGTGGAAGGGAGGAAGCAATTGTGAAGCAGGTGGATTGTATCCTGTGTTCGAGATTATGTAATGTCTCCAAAATGGTCTATATAGTGTGTGGTTTTAAGCATCTTTTGAAAGTCCTTGATATCCTCGGTGACTCTTGGGCAGTCTGGGAGAGAGTTCCATAGGGCAGAAGCGGCAAAGGATATTGCTCTCCCAGATGTGGATTGATACACTTTGGTGTAGGCGCTGGGGGTTGTGATGATGTCCGTGGTGTGCCTCCTCCTGGGTCTGGTGCTTGAGTCAGTGGTGATGAGGGTTTGCAGGCTGTTTGCTGAGAGGTTCAGTTTGATTTTAAAAATGTTTAATAGTGTTTTATATTTGATGCAGGAATTAATGAGGAGCCAGTGGAGGTGGCCCAAGATGGGGGTGATGTGTTTGTGCTTTGAGGAGCCAGTTATAATTCGAGTAGCGGTGTTATGTGCCATCTGGAAGGGGCGGAGTGCTTGTTTTGGTAGCCCGAGGTATATGGGGTTTCAGTAATCCAGAATGGGGGTGATTAAAACTTGACACAGTGCAAAAACATTCTTGGCAGAGTACTGGTTTGAGTCGTCTGATGATTCGCATCTTGAGATAGGCGTTCCTGGTAGTTTTGCTGATATGAGACTGGAGGTTCAGATTTCTGTCTAGTGTGACTTCAAGGTATTTCACTTCAGGTTTAATGGGTAACGTGGTGTAGTTCAGGTTGATTGTGGGTGGGGAGGTAAATCCAGAGTTTTGCATGATGATGAGAGCTTCCGTCTTGTTGTAGTTTATCCTTAGGTTGTTTTGAAGTAGCCAGCAGGTCATCTCTTGAAGGCAGTCTGCTATTTTTATGTAGTCCGGGTTATCAAGGTTGATCAGAGTGTTGATTATTATATCATCTGTGTAAATGGTGTAGTGGATCTTGTGGCTATTGATGATGGAGCAGATAGGTTAAATGTATAAGTTAAACAAAAGAGCGGAAAGGGAGGGACTGTGAGGCACACCCTCTCTTGCTATGAATTGTAGGGAGGTGTTGGGGCCACATTTAACCTGAAGTTGTCTGTTTGTGAGGTAAGAGGTAAACCATTTTATAGTGGTGCCGTGCAGTCCAATCTCTTCTAGTTTTCTCAGTAGTATGCTGTGCCAGACCGGGTCAAAAGCGGAGGTGATATCTATGAAAATCATGAGAAATCCCATCTTGATGTTATCAATAACTCTGATCAGATTGTCGAAAAGGAATATCAGGAAGGTTTCGACACTATGGTTTGGTCGAAATCCGTATTGGTGTGGGTCTAATGGGGCACTGAAGTCAATATGGTCCTGGAGTTGACGTTGTACAATTTTTTCAATGATCTTAGTCAGGAAAGAGAGTCCAGAGACTGGCCAGTAGGCAGCTGGGTCGGTTTTGTTTAATGTAGAGTTCTTGCGTATTGGGTGGATCATTGCTAACTTTAGGGCATTTGGCATGCTGCCGTGAGTAAGGGATTGGTAAACAATGTTGTGGATAATGTGACTGAGATCCTCTTTCACTGATTTAATCCAGGTCACTGGGCATGGATCTGTAGGGGCAGTGCTGGTATTGAGCATAGAGATGATTTGCGCAATCTGCTCAGCTGATGGAATGCTGAACTTGTACCAGATTTGACTGGGTTCTGTTGGTTTGGGGGTATTGATCGGGGTGTCTTGTGATGAAGCTGAGAATTTGACTTGAAGGGAGTTTGCGAAGGTCTGCGGAAGTATCAATTCATCTTCACTGGGGTTGGGTTCCTTGGTGAGGGTACGCACTATTTTGAATAATTCTCTGGGTCTATTGGCGGATTTGAGTACAACTGTAAAATAGTTATCTCCACGTTATAAAGCCCTGTTCAATGTAATTTCAGTTTGTTCAATGTAAACCGCACTGATGCAGAATAGCGTGGTATATAAGAGAATGTAAATAAATAAATAAATAAAAAGATTGGTGTAGTATTCTCTTTTTTGTTGATTGATGAGGTCGTTTTATTCCTTTTGCTTTGTTTGGAAGAGTTCCTGAGTGGTGTTCGACTTAGTCCATATCCAGCATTGTTCTATTCTTTGTAGTATTCTCTTTGCCTTTCGGATCTCCTTTGAGTACCAGGGGGCAGATTTGGGTTTAGAATAGTTGAATAATTATTGCTTTTGATGTCATTATTGTCAATATTATTGCTTGTGATTGCTGTTAAAAATTTGCATTGTTTTGTAAATTTGCGGAAATTCAAATGAAGAAAAAAAAAGAAACTGAGGGTCCTCTAGTAAAGAAGAATTAAATCTCCATAACTTGGATTTATTTTGGACTGGTCAAAGATAAATATCACAGGCTTCAGGAGAATGATCAGAAAGAACCTGGGGAAAAATTGAAACATCAACCACTTCAGTCATCAAGGACATAGAAAGCAAAAATTAATCAAGATGAGAGTAAGATTGATATGAAAAAGAAAAAGAGGTATTTTCCCTACCTAAAGGATTCAGCAGTCTCCAAGGGGCTACTGATCCACAATCAGCTGTGAGATTTTTAAGCTGTAGTTGAGCTAGCATGTGATTGTCTATCGAGAATTGTATCTTGCACCATATTAAAATCTCCAGCTAGGACAATGGACATTGAACTATGTTCATCCACTATTTGATGTAGACAAGAGAAAAAAGCAGGATCACCTGTAGTAGTCATTCAAATACAACAAATAAACACCTGTTGGCTCTGCCATTCTAAACTATCCATACCCAGTGGCCAAAAAGATCATAACTGAACAGGCTATGAGTACTTGAGCAAGATTGCAATCCCATTCTTCTTTTCGGAATCTGGAGCAAAGAACCCATCATAACCAAAACCCTTAAGTTTCAGACTTTCAGCATATTCAAATGGGTCTCTTGTAGTAATTCTATATCTACCTCTTGTTTCTTGAGATAATTGAAAATACGTTTCCTTTTGATTGAATGAGAGTCCCCATTCCCATTTATGGTCGCAAACAAAGACTATAAAAAAGCAATCTAGAGAATAACCGATGAACATTGTGATAAGGAAGCTTATCAAAGTTCAGGGAGTAAGGACAAAAGAGGGGAATTTACTCTGATCAAGGGACCTGTGCTGGCAGGTCAGAGAAATAAGACAGCTTGTTTCCCTAAAGACTACATGTTCCAGGATGCACCAGTTTGCAGAAAGCCCCTAGAGGAGCTAAAGTGGAAAAGCATGAGTCTAATCAGAGTAACCATTATGTCATCCCAATCAAGCACCTTCTAGGAGAGAGCTTAATCCACAACACCTGAAGAATGCAAGGGAGGAGTTGCAATCTAAGCCCTTTAAAACTAGAAGGAAATCTTCAGGAAGAGGAGACAAGAACCAGGACGGGAGCAGGAGGAACAGGAACAACTGGAACCTGAAGGAACAAGGACAAGGAAGCAGACAGTCCAAGAGAGGAGCTCAGAGAAGTATGTATGCCTGGAGAGATTCCTGGGGAAACAACCTTCAGAGGACTGGAGAAAGCCAGAGGCACTGTTCCCTCTAAGCTGTGCGCGTGTGCGCGCGCACACACCTCGCCGAGTGAGCGCACATACTTTATAACAGAGCGCACAAAAATTACAGTTCTGATTCTGATAGAAAACAACACAGACGTCTTAAAATTTAAAATAAGTTCTGTATTTATGGTTTTCACAAGTTCTACAATATTTTCTAGTGCAATCAATGTGGTGTACATACTGTATTCTGACATGTAGTCAAATTTTAAAGTATATAACTCCGAGTGTCGTTATGTGGCGCACAAAAATTTAACCTTCCTTCAAAGCCGCACAGCTGATATTTTATGCACACACAGCCTACAGAAAATTAGAGGGAACATTGGCCAGAGGTCTGGAGATCCACAGCCAGGGACCCTCAAGCAGCACCTAGAAGGAGCACTGCTGCAGCTAAGGAGAAAAAGAGCCCAAATACCTCTTGGAGGACGTATGGAGAAAAGGCCCTGAGGTCCAGAGATAACAACTGGAGGACAGGACACCGAAGCTCTGTTGCATACTGGCCAGAATACCAAAGGAATCAGCCTGATGTCAGTCTGGATTCAGGTATGAACTGTAAACGTTTCTCTAGCTCTGAGCATTGCAAACAGCAGGGAAACTGTTTCTCTCCGTATAGAGGTCAGTTAATAAAGCCCTCTGAGTCAGTCAGTGAAATTGAACCCATGCAATTCCAGGAGCAAGGTTTAATGTCTGATGAAGAGAATGTTTGTATGGACTGTTCCTTGTGTAGGTTGTTAGTTTAGAAAAATCCTTCAAAATAAGAGCAAACATCAAAAGGAAACATTCTAATTATTGGCTCCCCAGAAAGTTCTCTTAGAGAGAGGAAGCTTTTGGGGAAGTTTGCCCGTGTGCTGAGAACAAGCTGTTAATTGCATTTGGATTGTCACCTGTTGCTAGAGCAGAGCACAGCACAAGCCAAGCACACGTGGAATGTAAAAGTTCTTTTCTCTGTGGATAAAGAGAGCTGTTTTTTTTGTATAAAGAAGTTTTTCCTTTTTGGTTTGTTTCCACCTCAGCACTGATACAAAGTTTGATAGCAGTGGCTGTAAGAAAGCCTTTCTGTTCCATAAAGGACTTTGATACTTATTTACATAAGCTTTTCAGTTGCCTTGTTTATGTTGAATAAACCCTGGAGAAGTTATCTGGATGGTGTTACCAAGTATATCTGTGTGTGGAATATTCACCCCATAAATAAACTCTAATTTTTGCCTTACACTCGACCAACTACAAGTTTCTTCATTTATTTAGAAGGCAAGCTTTGTGTGAATGGACTTCAATAACCACAATCCTTTGCAAGACAGTTAACTTACATACTTGCCAAGGTGATGGTACCTTCATAATAAGCACCCCCTTTTATAACATGAACAAACATTGGAATCAAGTCAGAGAGAAACCCTCTCCCCCCACCCCTTCCACATTAAACAGAACACACAGAAAAGGAAACAAAAAAGACAAAACAAACCTTCCATGGAAAAAGCCCATGCAAATCATGGGGCAAGGCACAACACAGCAGCCAAACATGATCTGATCTGTCTGTGCATCGAAAAGAGAAAAAAAAAAGACCAGTCATACAATGCTCATACATACACAAACCCCAAACACACCATCCAAGATCCAAAGATCACATATCAGTCTCACGATATAAGCAGACAGGTTTTCAAACTCTGAGAGAGTTAGAAAATCTAACAATTAACTGTTCATAATACAAACACATGAACAGCCAGAACAGAGTTTGACAAGAAGAACATCCTGTCAACTTGAAGCTGGCCACCAAGCACCCCAAAAACAAAACCAGTTTTTAGCAAAGACTGGAAGTGAACTAATAGCAAATAGCAGAATCCAGTCTTCAATCCCAAGAAAATCCATATATACTCTTCAAGACAGAGCAAACAGCAATGCCAAGAAGAAGCAAAGAGATGCAGGGAGCCACCACAAGAGAAAAACAGAACACAAATATCACATCATTTCATTATTGCCTCATTCTTGAGCCACGTAATCCAAGTCCTACGGCTCTATATAAATGCGAGTAATATTCTTATGTGTAACTCTAAACCTTGCACGGCTTTCAGCTACAGTCTCAAAGCTAGAAAAAGCTTACTGAACATTTGCCCTGAAAAGACATATTAGGTTTTGCTTTCACTTTAATCAGAACCTTTATGGCTTGCTAATAGTGCAATAATTTAGCCACAACAGGTCGTGAATATTTGGATCCTGTAATCGGCTGGGAAGGCACCCGATGAGCCCCTTTGATTTCTAAAGCACGATTGAACTGTAGACCAAGCTGATTCTGAAGGACGTGATACAAGGAAGACAATCATATCTCCACCTTTTGTGCCTTCCACTACACCCAGTATATGAATATTGCTCCAGCAATTTCTATTAGATAGATCCTCCAAATCCAATTGAAGTCTTTTGATAACTTTCACATTAAATTTAATTCAACGCGCATCAAACTCGAGCCGGAACATGCGATTTTCAATCTGATTAAGGCAAGAGCTTCCTCCTACCATTCATTAATACTGGTCTGGAAGAGTTAACAGAAATGCTGTCCTACTCCACATAGCACCCTGCCTAACCCCTTTTTTGTGCAGCAGGATTCCAATGGGGAGAGAAGGCAGAGGGAAAAACTGCAAAGAACAACTAAGAAAAACAAAGGAAAGGAGAAAGTGAAAGGGGAGGTAAAACTCCCTGAGGTTTGCCAGGTCACGGAAACTGCACCAGCTCATTAGAGTTACCAGTTCTCCATCTGAGCCCAGGAGCCTATACACAGTCTAATCCAAGCTGCATGGAATATCCCATCATCTGCTGGAGACAGAGAATACTGACGAGATACTGGCTACATGGTGCCTCTTACAGGGAAGAGATAACAGCTTTATGGTGCCTGTCTTCATCTACTGGTTAATGCCCATAACCCATGCAGTCTGGACTTATCTGCTGAATGAAAAGGAAACTGTATTTGGGTATGTTTCCTCAAAAAATAGGGATAGTGAAATCATTCTGCAATATGGATATAAACTTTCAGCAAGGTAACAATGTTAGTCTGAAATAGTAAATATAACAGAAATTTGTGACATCTTATAGACTAACCAAGTTTTCTAGAGCAAGAGTCCTGCATCTGATGAAGTGGACTCTTGTCCTTGAAACGCATGCCTCAATAAACTGGTTAGTCTATGAGAGTGCCATCAGGTTCTGTCATTTTCTTATAAACTACATTTAGATATTAGGAAGGGCTGCTGGATTGCCATGGTAGAGTTCAAATGCTACTACTACAACTACTACTACTATTTATCACTTGTATAGTGCTACAATGCATATGTAGCACTGTACATAAATATATACAAGAAAGTCCCCGCTCCACAGAGTTTATAATACATTCAAGACAAACAGAACAAATAGGGGTGCTAAGGTAGTTCTTGAGGGAAATGATTAAAAGGAAAAGGAGCTCCTGAGCATAGCGATATTTGGTGATTGCAAAAATCTTCCACTCAATTATCTCTGCAGTATTTTCATGACAAACATCTACCAGAAGTGATCAAAGGTGAAAATCCACCAATGTACTTTAATGAGATGGCCATTTCTTTATCCCTTACCTCAGAAGAGCTATAATAATCCATATGCTGTGCCAAATTGAGAGGTCCCTAATGCACACCCCCTAGTAGGGCTGGCAATCTATATCTGCCTTTCTCTCACTGTGAATAATAAACATACAGTATTTGTACTTTACATTGCTTAGAAAACATTCCATATCCCGGACTACAATCTAACCCTTTGACAAGAGATGGATTGCCCAATGTGATCACGACTTGATAATAATCAAGGTTAGTAAATAAAAAATAAAACAAAAATATTGAACACAAGCTGATGCTTTCTTATTGGACTAAATGTATTTTTCACTAGCTTTCAAAGGTTTAAAACCTTCTTCCTTGTGACAGGACAATCCATGAGCTCTAGCGACTGCATAGACTGAGGGCACTTCAATGAGCTACTGTAGGGAATGCACACAGAAAGACTATAGGACATCCAAGACTTACTTCATAGTCTCTGTCGACATCTGGAGGTTATAATTTTTTTCTGTTTCTGGTAATTTAGAGAATTCCACTAGACAGGGATGCTGCCTTTTATTATCATCTCGTACCTGGATTGCAGGGGCAGAAAAGATTGAATGGTTACGGTAATATAATGATCAGGAAGGACAAGTTGGTTGCTGCATTCACAGGGGTCTGAGCATGCCAGCACACTTATTATATCTAGGGATATTTGCAAGAATTCTTTTCAAAGATGTGCTAATCATAGCTAATCAAAACAGCAGTACCCTCAGTTAAATGCATCTCCATGGTACAGGCAAAATAAACCTTTACAGTCTGATACTCAAAAGCATGTATGTCGTCAGCTGCGGCATCAACCACATAAGTGCCTTTTTTGTAATCACCAGAAAATATGTGTACAACTTTGGCCATTTTAATATTTTAATCACAAAATGCCAAGTTTATGAGGAGAACTTTGTGTAGTTCATCTAGATCAGGAAACGGAAGTGTATGGCCAGCCATTTAAAACAATGCTAGTGTTTTATGCAAGTATTTTATACTCAGCAAACTCATATTCTTTTATAAAATACATAGACTACCATCGAAGAAATATGTATATTTCATATTGAGCACAAATAAAAGTCCACTTTATAAAGGAAGATGTTCAAAAAAAGAGCATCATCACTAGTGGATTCATACATATAAATCAGGGGTTCTCAACCCAGTCCTCTGGGAACCCTCAGGCCAGTCAGGTTTTCAGGATATCCACAATGAATATGCATGAGATAGACCTGCATACAATGGAAGCAGGAGGACTGGGTTGAGAACCACTGATATAAATAATGCAACATACGCATATTATACATATAAATAGCAACATTTGCATCTAAGTACTGGATTCTGTAAACCTGCAATTGATTAGGAAGCCATCCTCCAAAACTCAAACTTTTTGCAAAGGCAGGCAGTTTTGAATGTCAGAGAGGTTAGCATTATTCCCCTTTCAAACAGTCCTCCAGAACCCAGATCCCAATGAGAAGTTATCTAGGGCTCGGGTTTTGAAGGCATTTACACAGGTAACTGCCCTAGTTACCTGTGTAAATGCCTTATCCGGGATTTTTGAAAGGCACCTACATGGGTAGTGCCCTTTGAAAATCCCGGATATGTCCCTAAAGCGCCCAGATGCTACATGGTTAACATTGGAGTGTGTTAGGGGGGTTCCAGGGCAGAGCGGGGGTGGAGGAAAGGACTAAATGGGTAGTACCGATTTTCGATGCTACCCACTTAGCCCTCTACGCCTTAAGATAGGCAAGGTAAGCGGGTAGCATTGAAAATCTGTGCTAACCGGCTTGCTCCTGCGGCTTCCAGTTGTGCTGCGAGACCCGGATTTTCCAATGCCGGGTTAGAAGGATGGTGGGCGGGCTATGTACCGACGTGGTGCATAGCACCGCCCAGATGAAAATCAGGCTCTTAGAGTTTATGTATAACTTGAATCAGGTGTAAATGCCAATGAATAAAACTGCCAGTATATATGTGTATTACTATTTTAAATATGGAATGCATGCATGCTTTGAGGAACCATCTAGATCACGTCCCCTGAAATCTCTCTGTGCTGCCATCTATACACATAAGTAGCACCCTTTTAAAATTGCTACATATATATGCCTGAATGGCTGTATTTAATATTTTAGCACCCATAGGCAAGACCAAACAATAGATCCCAGAAACAGGGGGAAAGGGAGTTATCAAAGATCTCAAAGACTGGTGAGAGAGAAGAGGAGCAAAAAGGCCATAGTGGCACCCTTTTGAAACAGCCAAACACATGGAGAAAATATTTTTTTTTACTCAACACGTAATCAAGCTCTGGAATTCGTTACCAGAGGATGTAGTAAAATCTGTTAGTGTAGTTGGATTTAAAAGAGGTTTGAACAAGTTCCTAGAGGAAAACTCTATAAACCAGGCTAAGACATTTTTTCAGATATGTTAGTGAGAGGCAGAAGGGCAAAAGTGGTATTGTCAGACTCAAGGGTGAAGGGGAGGAATATGTAGAAGCTGGTGAGAATAAAGCGGAATTGCTTTACAAATACATCTGTTCTTTATTCACAGATGAAGGGACGGGAGCAGGACCTCAGACAACACCCACAAACAGGAACAAAAGCAGGGGCATCTCAAACGATTTTCAGAGGACTGTGTTCATGAGGATCTAGCTAAACTAAAAGTGGACAAAGCGATGGGACCAGATGGGATACATCCAAGAATACTGAGGGAACTTGGGAACGTTCTAGCGGCTCCACTGCCTGCCCTTTTCAGTGCCTCTTTGGAGTCGGGAGTGGTGCCAGAGGACTACAGAAAGACACGTGTGGTCCCTTTACACAAAAGTGGATGTAAGGATGACACTGAGAACTACAGGCCGGTTAGACTAATCTCTGTGGTTAGTAAATTATTGGGAAAACTACTAAGGGAGGTTTCTGGAATCCAATGGATTGCAAGATCCGAGGCAGCATGGATTCACCAGAGGCAGGTCTTGTCAGACAAATCTGATAGATTTCTTTGACTGGGTGACCAGGGAGTTGGACTGAGGAAGAGCCCTAGATGTGGTGTATTTAGATTTCAGTAAAACATAGTTAATCACCTGTAACAGGTGATCACCGGGAACAGCAGGAATCAGTCTTCACATATGGATGATGTTGGCACCGATGGAGCCTGGCGCGGGAACAATCCCCAGCATCCAATAGGAATACTTTTGGAAGCATTCCTCCACGCATACATGGCTGCCTTCCTGCCTTCCCTTCTGGTCTCCTCAGTCAGGTGTATAGCGGAGAAATAAAATATTGTATACCAGGAATGAGAACAAAAATAGGACAGCTTGATGGAGAGGTGGGTGCGTTGTGAAGACTGATTCCTGCTGTTCCTGGAGATCACCTGTTACAGATGAGTAACTACGCTATCTACAGGAACAAGCAGGAAGTCAGTCTTCACATATGGGACTCCCTAGCCCAAGACAATCGAGCGAGAGAAGAATCCTCGTACAGCTAGAAGTTGCAGCAGGATCCGACAGACTCAGCTCGGTCAGAGCACAACTTGCAAGGTAGTTGGATGGGCGGTGGGCAAGTTGTCTAAATTTGAAAAAGGTTACGCAGAACAGCTTCTCTGAATTGAACATCAGCTCTGGTGTCTTTGTCCAGGGCAATAGTGCATTGCGAAGGTATGTAGAGAAGACCATGTTGCCACTTGGCAGACCTCTGAGATAGGGACAGAGCGAAGGTTAGTTACAGTAGTTGCCATGGCTCTGACATTATGAGCTGTCACACGGTATAGGAGAGACAGCACAGCTTGCGAATTAGCAAAGGATATGCAATCTACTAACTAGTTTGAAAGTGTTCTTTTGGATACTAGTGTCCCCAGATGACTTTGGTCAAAGGAGACAAACAACTGAGAGGATTGGCAATAGTCCTTAGTGCGATCTGGATAGAACACCATTGCTCTCTTGCAATCTAGAGTATGAAGTTTGGCCTCAATCAAGGAGGTGTGGGGCCTTGGAAAGAAAGTTGGTAGTGAGACCAATTGGTTCAGGAGGAAAGAGGTGACAACCTTTGGCAAGAACCTAGGATGTGTGCGAAGGACCACCTTACCATGGTTAAAAGTGGTATAGCGCACATAGCTTACCAAAGCTTGCAATTCACTGATTCTGCGAGCTGAGGTGACTGCTATGAGGAAGAGAAGCTTCCATGTTACAAACTTTAACGGAGTTGACCCCATTGGTTCAAAAGGACTGCGCATGACTTATGCAAGGACAACATTTAGATCCCAAGGGGCGGGAGATGGCCAGAAAGATGGCTTGGTCAGGACAAGACCATGCATAAACCTGGCCACTAAGGGGTGTGCCGAGATAGGGCAGTTCCCTAGTGTATGGTGGGAGGCAGCAATGGCAGATAAATGTACTCACACCAAATTGGTCTTCAGACCAGAAGAGGACAAATGTGGAAAGTACTGGAGCAAGTCCGGAATGGGACATGTGAAAGGATCCAGTGTTTTATGAGAACACCATATAGAAAACCTGTGCCATTTAAAAAAATAAGAACATCTGGTTGAATTCTTTCTTGAAAATAAAAGGACATGCAACACGTCCTCTTGGAGATCTAAGTGTGAGAGGACAAAGCACTCAGCCTCCATGCCATCAAGTGGAGCAGCTTGAGACTGGGATGCAGAAGGGAGAGTAGTGTTGGTGAATAACCTTGCCTGAGGGAAAGTGCTTGAGGAAGTTGAAGAAGCAGAGGAAACCAGGGTTGTCTGGGTCAGTAAGGGGCAATGAGAATCATTCTTCCTGGTCAGCCCACTCGGCCTTTTCTTGCTCAGTTATCTTGGGCTAGGGAGTTTGAATTGTGTTTTTGCTATTAATGGAAGTGGAGGGAAAGCATAAAAGAGCTCCGGACCCCAATGGTTGAGGAACGCATCAGATGATTCCCTGTGAGGAGGAGGAATCCTCGAGCAAAAATGAGGTAGCTGGGCACTGAGGGGAGACACAAAGAGGTTGATTAGTGGTGGCCCACAGAGGTGGAACAAGTGTTGAGTTACTTGAAGTTCCAGCATCCACTCATGTGGATGGAGGATCCAGTTTAGCCTGTCGGCTAAGTGATTCTCTGCTCCTGGAAGGTAGACTGTAGATGAATTCCTTAGGAAATTACCCATTTCCAAAGGTGAATGGCTTCCCTGCATAGGACTTGAGAGCGTTGCTTGTTTATATAAAACATAGCCACTTGGTTGTCCATCTGTATGAGAAGAGAATGTCCCCTGAGTTGGGGAGAGAAGACTCTGACGGCACTGAAGACCTCTTTAAGCTCTAGAAGATTGATCTGGAGGAGTGCTTCCTGAGTGGACCAAAGGCCCTGTGTTGTCAGGCCATTCAGATGGGCTCCTCAGCCCAGTTTTGATGTATTGGTCATTAGGACAGACTGTGGTGCAGACCTCTGATAAGGTGACCTTTCGACTAGATTCTGTGGTGGGCACCACCACTGAAGGTCTGCTCTCATTTGCAAAGTGATGCTTTTGAGATTGGATAGGCAACCTGTGGACTGCTTCCACTACTGTGAGAAAGTCCACTGCCTGATTCTCATGTGGAGATGTGCATGGGGCACAACATAAACTGTGGAAGCCATGTGGCCTAAGAGGCGTAGAAATGTTCTCGCTATAATTGATGGTTGCTGCTGGACCTGAGTGGCTAAGGCAATGAAATGGCGAACATCGACATTCATAAGGAGGTAATGGATCCAACGGTACCTCGTTGAGTGTATCAGAATCAATGGATTCCACCTCGGAGGCCTCCTCAGAATCGGAGTCCGGAAGGAAGTCAAAATAATCTCTATGAGATGTTTGATATCTTCGCTGCACAGAGCCTTGTTATTTGGATGTAGAAGCTATCGGACCTGATGGTAATGACGGCCTCGGTAACAGCTTCTCTGAGCTATGTGAGGCAGGGGATGCCTGCGTAAGAGTGCCAAGCTGTTTGGCCACCGTCAGTATTGGCGGAACTGGTGTCGGTGCTGCCTGCGGAGCACTTGATGCCATCGGCATTATTGCCGCTAAGAGTTTAGCTATGCTACACTCGATGGCAATGACACGGTCATCCAATGATGGTATCGGGGGAGGAGTGGCTCCAGACATAGCTATGTGAGCCACAACTCACGATGCCGGTATCAGGAGCTCCACCAAGGATTGGACCTCGGGGGTATCCCCGAGCCCCTGTGTGGCTTTGGAGGGTGACACCTCCTGCCGGGGGTGCTTTGAAGAATGGTCAGCATTGGAATGCGATGAATGGTGGTGCCGATGCCGATGCTCGGTGTCCGAAGCCGACGCCAACCTGGAAGTTGATGACCTCAATGCCAAAGCAGATGTCTTCTTTTTCTTAAGCACTGGTGACTCCGAGCGATGCTTTTCCTTTGGTGAGGACTTAGACGCATGGGAAGACTTTGACAAAGTCGACACCCTAGAGGAGTACGCCGAAAGAGCTGAGTCTGTAGGAAACAGCTTAGCCTTCTGATTGTCCCGGTTCTTCTGACCTCTGGAAGTCATATTGTGACAGGAGAGACAAGAATCGGTGTCATGGTCTGGGCCTAAACATTTTAGGAACCAAGAATGCTCATCAATGATGGAAATTGTGCTGGAACACTTGGAGCATTTTTTGAACCCACTTTGGGGTTTCTCCATATTTGTGAATTATATGGAGGCAAAATCAAATTGGGCAATGGTGCCCGAGGAGGCTGTAGGCCTCAAACAAAGTTTTGTGAAAAAAACAAAACTAGAACAAAATTTATGAAAAAGAAAAAGGGGAATCAGAATCGACGGGGAGTCAAGTCAGTAGGCGGGAAGGCAACCTAAGTACTTTTAGCGGTACTAGAAGAAAACTTTTAAATTCTCTAGATGCAGCTGACAGGGACGAGGTCACGATGGCTTTGCAGAAAAAAGACGACCGAGGAGACCAGAAGGGAAGATGGAAAGGCAGCCATGCATTATGGAGCAATGCTCCCAAAAGCATTCCTATTGGATGCTGGGGAGTACTCCCGTGTTGGTGCCGATGTCACCCATATGTGAAGACTGACTTCCTGTTTGTTCCTGGAGATAGACTTTGTTTGTAAGTCACCTTGTGGAATGGTGTCAAACTGAGCACCTTAGGGATGGACTCTAAAGTTACTGATTGGGTTAGAAATTGTTTGAGTGAGAGGCAATAAAGGGTACAGGTAAATGGAGCTCACTCTGAGGAGAAGGAGGTTACCAGTGGTGTACCGCAGGGATATGTCCTGGGTCTGATTCTGTTTAACATCTTTGTTAGTGAGATTACGGAAGGACTGCCGGGTAAGGTTGCTTGTTTGCGGATGATACCAAAATCTGCAATAGAGACACACAGGAAGGAGTTGATAACATGAGGAGGGATCTAGCTAAGCTTGAAGAATGGCCTAGAATTTGGCAACTGAAATTTCATGCTAAAAAATGCAGGGTCATGCATTTAGTCTGCAAAATTTGAAAGAAGTTGTACAGTGTAGGGGGTGAGGTATTTCTGTCCAGAAAAGAAGAGAGGGACCTGGGCGTAATTATGTCTGATGATCTTAAAGTAGCTAAATAGGTAGAAAAGGTGACTCCGAAAGCCAGAAGGATGCTTGGGTGTATAGGGAAAGGAATGGCCAGCAGAAAAAAGGAGGTGATAATGCCTCTGTATAAGTCTCTGGTGCGACCTCATTTGGATTATTGTGTGCAATGCTGGAGACTGCCTCTTTAAAAGGATATAAGCAGGTTGGAGTCAGTGCAGAGTGTGGCTACTAAAATGGTTAGAGGTCTTTGTTACAGAGCATAAGAGGACAGAATTAAAGATCTTAATATGTATACTTTAGAGGAAAGGCGGGATAAGGCGATATGATAAGAGACCTTTAAATACCTCCGTGGCATAAATGCCCAGGAGGGTCTTTTTCAATTGAAGTCAAGCTCTGCTACGAGGGGGACATAGGATGAGAGTGATAGACTTAGGAGTAATATGCCGAAATATTTCTTTATGGAAAGAGTGTTAGATGCGTGGAATAGTCTCCCAGTGGAGGTGGTGGACACAAGGACAGTACCTGAATTCAAAAAAGCATGGGACAAACACAGAGGATCTCTAAAGGTAAAAAGGGGACTCACACACCCCCTCCACCCCCATCTCTCATACACACAGACACAAACCTCTCGTACACCCTTCACCTATGCGGACTTTCAATCCTTGTATTAGTCCGTTTAGTTTCCTTTTCCTTATTTTATCATAGTCTGCTCTTTTAAGGTTATATGTTAATGGTATTATTTACTATTCTCTCTCCTGTGATTATATAAAATCGATTGCATTATGATCACTACTGCAAGAAGTGTTACCACAAATTACCATGTGCACCAGATCCTGCATTCCAGTGAGAACTAAAGTAGTCCTCCCCCGCCCCAGTTGATTTTAGGTCTAGTTTTTCCTGAAAAATTAAATATAAAGCATTAATAAGCATAAATACAATCTTGCATATACACACAGAAATAGAGGACAGATCGGATTTGTGTATATGCAAGAAGTATCCCTAGAAAAGATCATATTTGCATATGCATATTAAAGGACCATGTCATCTTAAGACCTGTTACATGTTGTACATATGCTGTGGGAGAGACCCTGTTTATGTTTGCACATGCACACACCCTTTGGAGAGGCCAAATTCATGTATGCACTATTAACTATTAACATGTATTAATTAATATGTGCTGAGAAAGATTATGTTTGTTGAAAGAGAGGGTCTAAAAGATATATCCTTACCTTGCCATAGGTCCAGCCAAGTTCAATTTTATTCATTCCCCAGAGTTCATGGATATTTTCTGCCAGTTTATCCCTGATCTTCTCAAGATATGGAAGTAAGACAATCTGGAAGAAACAGGACACTTTGTCTTGCCCATTTCTGAACAAAGGATCCACTTTATCAGTGACAGACAGCATGCATTCGCCACTTCTTCACTGCTTACTTCTCATCCTACTGCTGCACTAAAACCTGCCCATTTTAACTGTGCATCAAAAGTGCTTCTCAGTCTCTTCACTGTAGTGTCCCGCAGGACTCTGTTCTCAGTCATATCCTGTTTAATATTTTCTTGGTCCCACTTGCGTTTCTTATCAAACCCCTGGATATTGTTTCCTTCATTTATACTGACGATATACAGTAGCTTTTTTGCTTTCCTGTCCATTCTCCCTTAGTTGACTCTCAGATCTCTGATAAGCTG
The DNA here is from genome assembly GCA_033557465.1 of Ichthyophis bannanicus. Classification (NCBI taxonomy): domain Eukaryota; kingdom Metazoa; phylum Chordata; class Amphibia; order Gymnophiona; family Ichthyophiidae; genus Ichthyophis; species Ichthyophis bannanicus. The sequence goes on along the minus strand of CM066037.1, from coordinate 378,904,193 downwards.
GACAGTGACGGTCTGGTGCTTAATACCTCTAAATCTGCCTCTCTTTTGTTTGCCCTCCCGAATTCTCTTACACTCCCTGCTCTGCCATCGATACACAGGGTTCCTCTTTCCTTTCAATCTTCCCTTAAGATTCTGGGTGTTCATTTTGATTTTTGCTTGTCTTTTGTCTTCCATATTTCTTTGGTAGTTCAGTGTTGTTTTTATGCCAACTCTCTTTTTCTAGGTCTGCCCTTCTCCCAGGTTCACAGGTTGCAATTGGTTCAAAATGCTGCTCTTTGTTTGCTTTACAATTCTCGTAGGTTTGATCATATCATTCTACTCTTTCTGGTTGATCATTGTTTACCCGTTTCTTTTTGTATTCAGTTTAAGGTCCTCATTCTCACCCATTGTGTCCCTCTTACTGGCACTCCTACATTTCTGTCTCTTCTTTCTGTATATACCTCCTCCAGGGTTCTCCGTTCTGCTTCTCAAAGTCTGCTAACTGTTCCCAGTCCCCATTTGATTTGCATTTCCCTGGCCTGCTCCTCAGCTTTCAGTTTTGTGTCCCCTTCTTTATAGAACTCTTTGCCTGCTTCTCTTCGCTCCCAGGTATTCTTTTTGTCCGTTAGGTCCCAGCTGAAATCTCATTTATTTTCTCTTGCTTTCCCTGCAATTTCTTTTTCGGGACTTTCTGTTTTCCCTCCATTTAGTTTTACATCTGATTGTTTGCTGTCTTTGTCTTCCTCCTTTTCTTGCCCTTCATGACCTTATTATTTCATTCACCTTGATTTTGTTACCTAGGCCATCCCTCTCCCCCTTCCCTTTGTGCAATTGTCTCTCCCTCCTCTTTCTTTCCCATTGTCTTGTCTTGTTCGTCTCTCCCCCCATTTTAACTTTGTATGCCGCCTAGTTGAATCCGCTATAGGTGGGTTATCAAATACAATACAATAAATAATAATAAACAATAATACTGTCCTTGCTCCATGACAGACTGCCTCTGCACTAATCAGATAATGCCAGGGTGGTCTTTGAAAATATTCAGTGGCACTATCAGGACAGTGCCATAAACATGCTGCTCTGTGCCCTTATCCGTAGGGCCTCCCCTTGGCTATTCAGATCAGGCTTTGAATATTGGCCTAACAGAATTATATATGTTACTCTATGACAGATGGGTCGACTTAGGCACCAAGAGGGACTATAAAAGGCCAATTTTAAAATAGCTCCATAGTTGCAAAGATGAAATTAGACTTACCTGCTAATTGTTGTTCCTTGAGGAACTCCAGTCCAGTCCCGCACCTCTGGGTAGTGTACCTCTTCCAGCAGCTTGGAGACTGAGCATGACACAGTTTAATGACACTGGTACTAATACTGTGGGACCACCCACTCTCACCAGTAGCCTACTGACAAAGCAGACTCACAGGAGCAACAAATAAGAAGCTACAAAATTTAACCAAACGTAGCCAATAGAACCAAAACAAACCCCTTCCTGATTTGGAGAGAGTTTTGCTCCCCTCCCCTGAAAGAGGAGGCTAACCTGTGACTACCCCCCAGGTCCAATGTCCACTTCGTCCTCCCCACAGCTCAAGGAGTCCCCCCCCAGCGCCAACAGCATCAATCTGGAAATTCCTTCAGGCCCTGGACACCACTAAGCAGCACTCTGTGTGGGATTCGGGACTGGACTGGAGTTCCTCAAGGAACAACAATTAGCAGGTAAGTCTAATTTTGTCTTTCTTATCATCTCTCCAGTCCAGTCCCGCATCTCTGGGATGTATCAGAGCAGTCAACTGAAGTACCACCGCTCCAAAACAGGCATCTCCCGCTGCCTGGACATCCAGGCGATAATGTTTAGCAAAAATATGCAGTGACGACCAGGTTGCCGCCTTACAGATCTGAACCAGCGGCACCAAACCAAACTCTGCCCATGAGGTCGCTTGAGCCCTAGTAGAATGGGCTCGTAACCCCATCAGCACCCGCTTACCCTTCAAGACATACGCGGACGAAATCGCCTCTCAAATCCACCTAGAAATGGAGGCCTTGTCTGCTGCCTCCCCTTTACGCGGCACTCCAAACACCACAAATAGACAATCCGACCTGCAGAAAGCAAAGGTCCTCTTCAAATATCTTCTGAGGACGCGAGACACATCCAAACAATGCAACTGGGGACCATTCGCACTACTCTCCGTGTTTTCCAGAACCGGCAAGGAAACCGTCTGGTTCAAATGAAAAACCGAAGCCACCTTGGGCAAAAATGAAGGCACCAGACGGAGAACCACATTTTCCCTAGAAAAGGAAAGATACAGCTCTTGGCAAGACAGGGCCTGCAGCTCGGAGATTCTACGTGCCGAGCATATCGCCACAAGAAATGCCGTCTTTAGGGTCAAGTCCTTAAGCGAAGCATGACTCAGCAGTTCAAAGGGCTCTCCACACAATGCCACTAACACCAAATTCAGATCCCACGGCGGCACCGCCCTCAGGAATCGCACCATATCTGGGTGCATCCCCAACGCTACCCCTGGATCTTTCCACGGTAGCAGGCAATCGCTGCCAACTGCACCCTCAAAGAGCTTGCTGCCAGGCCCTTCTTGAAACCAGCCTGCAGAAACATCAAGATGTCGGGTATGGCGGCCGAGGATGGGCATATTTGCTTCTCCGCACACCACGACGCAAAGGTGTGCCAGACCCGAATGTATGCCAGAGAGGTAGACCGCCGCTTCACTTTCAACAGGGTCATAATCACGGCAGCCGGGTAGCCTTTCTTTCTCATCCTCGCCCTCTTAAGCGCCAGGCTGTAAGTGAAAATTGATCCCCCTGAGGCACTAGGAGAATCCCCCTGAATGGCAGCTGCCATGGGCGATCCTCTAGAATCCTCATGAGGTTGGCATACCACGGACGCTGTGGCCAATCCGGAGCGATCAGAATAACCAACCCCCGATGAGCCTCGATTCTCTGCACGATCTGAACTATGAGAGCCTATGGTGGGAACACATAGAGAAGTCCCTCCGTGAGCCACTGCTGCACAAGGGCATCCAGGCCCTCCAACATCCGCTCTCTTCCTCTGCTGAAAAACCAGCTTGCTTTGGATGTTGCGAACATTGCCATCAAGTCCATGACAGGCGTGCCCCATCAATGCACCATGTACGAAAACACCTCCTGGTTGAGCACCCACCCGCTGGGGTCTACCTGCACTCGACTCAGGTAGTCTGCCGTCACATTGTAAACTCCTGCCACATGAGCTACCGACAACGCCTGGAGGTAACTTTATGCCCAGCTCAACAGCTCGCTAGCCTCCTCCTCCAAGGCTTTGCTGCCTGTGCCACCCTGCCGATTGATGTAGGCCACTGTGGTCGCATTGTCCGAGTGAACCCGTACCGTCTTCCCTTGCAACCATGGCTGGAAGGGCAGGAACGCCAGGGCCACCACCTGCATCTCCGGTCAGTTGATGGACCAACAAGCCTCCAGCAGGCTCCACTGCCCCTGCACCATCTGCCCTTCTCAATGGGCTCCCCAGCCTGACAGCCTGACAGACTCGCATCCATTGACAATGGATCCCATGCTGACGGCTCTAGGGGCATACATCTCCGCAGATTCTCCGGAGACAGCCACCACCAGAGTGACCTCTTGGCCTCTCGTGGGCACGGCAGCTTCCAGGACAGGGGATGCATCTGATATCGACCAGCACTGGAGCAATGCCTTCTGAAGAGGCCACATGTGCACTCTCACCCACGGAACCAGTTCGAGGGTGGCTGCCATGGCTGTTGATTCGTTGAAAAAGGGCATTAGGTTTCGCTTGCCCGAAATGCAGTACTGTGTTCCTGTTTGAAATGAACTGCAGACATTGGAGATCCTGGATTCAGAACAAAAATTGGTGACATTGGTAGAGATTGACATCTCATGAAAGTTTTGCATATTTATCTGGGACTGTACTCAATATTCACAACAGATAAGTAATATTTTTGGGTACTTTTTAATATGTTGGAAGAACTTTATTTTTTGATAGGTCGGGTGTAGGGCACACTATTATATGGTGTTTTTACCTATGTTTTAGAGCTCCAGTGGGGGCCTTGACTAATTGAGTAAAACAGAAGTAAAGCCACGAGAGAGTGTTGGAATTCTCACGGCTAGTCTTCCAACATTAATATACTTTCACACATTAGCTCATAATCTTGTGTTCCCACTCTATTTTTGGGTATGAGGCTGTTGATTCGGACATCTCCAGGAACAGCCTCACTAGACGGCAAAGACCATGTGCACTTTGTTCCAGGAGGAAGGCTCTTCCCCCTTGAGTGTTGAAGCACGCGCCCAAGTACTCCAGATCTTGTGATGGATGCAACTGGCTCTTGGCTAGGTTGACCTCCCAGCCAAGACTCTGGAGGAACTGCACCACTCACAATGTTGCACGCTCGCTCTAGTCCTTGGACTTTGAAGGATCAGCCAGTCGTTGAGGTACAGATGCACTAGCACCCCCTCTTTGCGGAGCGCTTCCGCCTCCACCACCATGACCTTGGTAAAGGTGCGGGGTGCCGTGGTGAGACCGAAGGGCAGTGCCTGAAACTGAAAATGCTCCATAGGTACCTTGAACTGAAGGAACTGTTGGTGTTCTAGCCACATAGCTATGTACAGGTATACCTCCATAAGATAGAGGAATGTCAAGAACTCTCCTCTTCTGACCGCAACTATGACAGAGAGCAGGGTTTCCATTTGGAAATGTGGGACCCGCAAGCAGCGGTTGACCCCTTGAGGTCGAGAATGGGACGGAATGTTCCATCCTTCTTTGGTACCACAAAGTAAATGGAGTACCAACCGCACCTCCGTTGGTCGCGGGGGACAGGCACATCGGCCCTGAGCTGCAGCAACCTTGACAGGGTTTCCCCTACCGCTGCTGCTTTGGCTGGCACCTTGCAGGGAGACTGCATGAAGGAGTTGCCCACTGGCCAAGCCAAGTTGAGGGCATACCTCTCCCGGATAACCTCCAACACCCACTGGTCGGATGTGATCTGGGCCCAGACCGCGTAGAACTCCCACAACTGACCTCCTACGGGCTGCACCGAAGCCTGGGCCCCCCTTGCTTCATTGCAACTTCTTAGGTCCCAAGGGAACTGCGGAACCAAACCCCTGGCCCACTCCTCTGAACCTTTAACATAAGAACGTAAAATATGCCATACTGGGTCAGACCAAGGTCCATCAAGACCAGTATCCTGTTTCCAACAGTGGCCAATATACGTCATAAGTACCTAGCAGTTTCCCCAAAAGACACATGTTACACAATGCTCATATTGGGTCAAGCAGTGATATCCTGGGTCCCTTTTAATAATGGTTTATGGACCTTTCCTCCAAAAACTTGCCCAAACCTTTTTTAAATCCAGCTACACTAACAGCTTTTACTACATCCTCCGGTAACAAATTCCAGATTTTGATTACACATTAAGTGAAAAAATATTTTCTCTTATTAGTCTTAAATAGGTTACCCTGTAGCTTCATTGCATGTCCCCTAGTCTTTCTATATTCTGATGACGTAAACGATCTACGTTTACCCGTTCCACTCCAATTTATAGACCTCTATCATATCTTCCCCTCAGCCGTCTCTTTTCAAGGTTAAAGAGCCCTACCTTTTTAGCCCCTCTTCATAGGGGTATCCTTCCATCCCCTTTACCATTTTGGTGGCTCTTCTCTGTATCTTTTCTAAAATTGCTATATCCTTTTTAAGATACAGCGACCATAATTGCACACAATATTCAAGGTACGGTCTCACCATGGAACGATACAGAGGCATTATAATATCCTTTGTTTTATTTTCCCATTCCTTTCCTTATGATACCTAGCATTCTATTTGCTCTCTTGGCCACCGCTGCACACTGGGTGGAGGATTTTATCATGTTATTCACGATGACACCTAAATCTTTTTCCTGGTTGATAGTTCCTAATGTAGAACCTTGCACCGTGTAATCATAGTTTGGGTTTTCTTTCCTAGGTGCATAACTTTGCACTTGTCCACATTAAATTTCATCTGCCATTTGGATGCTCGGTCTTCGAATTTATCAAGATCCTCTTGAAATTTTCCACCATCCTCATGGGTTTTAACAACTTTAAATAGTTTTGTGTCATCTACAAATTTGATAACCTCACTCGTTATTCCACTTTCCAGGTCATTTATGAATATGTCAAAAAGCAGCGGACCCAGCACAGATTCCTGGGGTACTCGACTATTCACCTTTCTCCATTGGCAAAATTGGCCATTTAGCCTTACCCTCTGCTTTCTATCTTTTAACCAGTTTCTGATCCACAATAGTACACTGCCTCCTATCCCATGACTTTTTAGTTTTGCCAAAAGTTTCCGATAAGGGACCTTGTCAAAGACTTTCTGAAAGTCCAGATACACTACGGTATATCAACCGACTCACCTTTGTCTACCTGTTTATTCACACCTTCAAAAAAACATAACAAATTAGTAAAACAAGATCTTCCTTGTCTAAAGTCATGTTGGCTGTCTCCCATTAAGCCATGACTATCTATATCTTTGGTAATTTTGTTCTTTCTGATGGTTTCTACCATTTTTCCCAGTATTGACGTCAGGGTCACTGGTCTTTAGTTTCCCGGATCACCCCTGGAACCCTTTTGAAAATTTGGCGTTACATTGGCCATCCTCCAATCTTCAGGTATTACAGATGATTTTAATGATAGTTCACAGATTACTAATAGCAGGTCTGCAATCTCATATTTCAGTTCTTTCAACACCCTTGGATGTCTACCATCTGGTCCAGGTGATTTGCTACTCTTCAGTTTATCAAATAGTTGTAATTCATCTTCCCGGTGTATCGATATTTCTTTCAATTCTTCCGCAGTATCCCTTTAAATACCACTTCAGTCATGAGTAACATCCCTACATATTCCTCAGTAAAGACTGAAGCAAAGAATTCATTCAGTCTTTCTGCTATGGCCTTGTCCCCTCTTAGTGCCCCTTTTACCTCTCTGTCATCTAGTGGCTCAACTGACTCTCTCACAGGTTTTTTGCTATGAATGTACTTGAAAACTTCTTTATTACACGTTTTTGCTTCCACAGCAAGCTTCTTCTCAAATTCTCTTTTTGTCTGCCTTATCAATGCCTTGCATTTAACTTGCCAGTGCTTGTGCTGTTTCCCGTTTTCGTCATTTGTCTCTTTTATCCATTTCTTGAAAGATGCTTTTTTGGCAACAACAGCCTCTCTGACTCACCTTTAAACCATGTTGGCAGCTTTTTGGACTTCCTTCCTTTTTCTTAAAGCGTGGAATACAGCTGGTCTGGGCTTCCAAGATAGCATTTTTAAATAATACACAAGCTTGATGTAAGTCTTTAACCTTTGCAACTGCTCCTTTTAGTTTTTTCTTAACTATTTTCCTCATTTTATCATAGTCTCTTTCGAAAGTTAAAAGGTAGTACTGTGGATTTCCTTACCATTCCTCCTCCATTAATTAAATCAAACACGATCATGCTATGATCACTATTTCCAGGTGGCCCCAACACCCTTATCTCTTGCACCAGATCTGGTGTACCACTAAGGACTAGGTCCAAAATGGCTTTCCCTCTGGTCGGTTCATGAACCAGCTGCTCCAAGAAGCAGTCATTTATTTCATCTAGAAACTTTATCTCCCTAGCATGTCCTGCCGTGACACTGACCCAGTTAATAACGGGGTAATTGAAAACACCCTGAAAACCCTTGTCCTCTAGCCAGATATCTACTCTTCTGATATGGCACAGAATGCTTGGAATGAAAGTGCTTGAAGTCGCTCAGCTGCCACCGGAGCGATGCGAGGCTGCTTCTGCTTATCCTCAGGCAAACATCCACCTTTGGACTGCCTCAGCTCCTTGTCCAGCTTATCCAAGTCCTTCCTGAACAGTAACCGTCCCCTAAAGGGCAGCTTACTAAGTCAGGCCTTGGAAGAACTGTCCGCTGTCAAGTTTCAAAGCCTGTCAGACGGCTGCCTAGGGTGAGAACTTACACAATCTTGATGATGCATATATTCATATGATTCTTGCAAGGTATTGTGGGTAATGTAGTTCATTCACTCCCAAACACAGCTGAAGACAATAATTGAGTTGTGATACCAGTGGTAAGGCCAATAAAATACTTCTTTTATTGATGGGGTTTAATTCACCCAGCACAAGTATGCTTGGTAGCAATATAATTGAGGTTACTTGCTTGCAGTGTTTAAATGGATAACATAAAGTCACAAAGCAAATCAGAAAACAACCTTCAGCTTGTCAGGCAATTAGCTAATGTTTTCTTAGCAAATAATTACCAAATGAAAAAGGCACAAAGAAATGAATAAACTTTGCTGGTTAGGTTAACTTCTGCTTATTTTCCACTCAGATCCAGCAGTGATTCTCCCTTGCTCACACACACAATCAGGTGCAGCTTTAATTACTATCAATTGTCCAGCTGAAACCCTTTAGCTGGCTGGCTGCTACTGTGTGAACCCAAAATCCTGCTTTAGGAGCTGTTTGCAGTGGAATAAGGAACAAAGTTAGGTTTCTTTGTGATGGCTGATGTGTTTGCTCACAGAAAACTAGCAATAGCATTTAGATAGAGAACAGTCCATGTAATTAATAGTTTCATCTGCTGTATCTCCCCCTTCATCAATCAGCATAGGGTCACTATCATACATTGGCACAGACGAGTCTTTCCATAAGGCACTATCATGAGAATGCTTATTCCCTTGCTGCCATTCACTATTATAGATAGGGTCTGGATCAGTGTTCATACCTGAGCCTCTCCTGCTATCATAATTCCTCTCTGTATAGCCTGGCCAGTATGTAATCCAGTTATGATGTCCAGCCTTCCAATCTTGATCCCTGGACACTGGATCTTTCCTCACATACCTTCTGGCATAGGTCTGAAAGTCCTTTCCACCTGCAGTCTTCTCTCTTCCAGGTAGCCACTGGTGATTCCTATCTCTGCCATTCCATTCCTCTGGCTGACTCCAGTCCAATGGACTCTGCTGGCATTTGGAATACCTCCCAGTATGGGTACTGCCTTGGACTCTCCCAGACCTTCCAATGGCCTTTCTTCTCTTCCTTCCAGAGAGTTTCCTTCTCTCTCTATCCGCTTGGCTTGGCTTCTGCTTCTCGAGAAGATGTTGGTGCTTGAGCTTGAAGCTGTTGCTGTATCTGTCTCTGTAGCTGTTATCTGTAGAATAAGCTCTATTCTTATTCTGTCCTAATGTGTGCTCCTCCCTAACACAGCGCAGCTGTGTTGAATCAGGCCCTGCCCTTTGAGATGAGTGCTTAGGGATTACCTCATAGCTCTCTTGATTGCACACACGTTTTCTCACTTCAGCCCCTCTCATGGCTGCTGGAAACCTGGTGCATTCTGGGACTGGTAGTCTTTTATGTGAAAACTCTGTTTTCTTGCTTCTACCAGAACTGACAAGTTGCTTGTTCAGAGTCACATCATCCTTTCTATAGCTCCTACCTGAGCTATGATAAGCTTCCTTATCACAAGCCACAAATTGTGGCAGGCCACCACAGTGAAGGCCATCCTGTTCAAAGGACCCCTGATGAGGTCTATCTACTGATAAGTCACCCCCCAATTTCAATCTGGCCACTTCCCCCATCTGGTCCGGTTCTCCCTGTTGTTGAACCCGCTGAGACCAGTGGAGGCTGGCCCTAGCCACCCAGACTCCACAAATTGAGAACATTCACATCAAAAGCCTGTTTCAGCAGGGTGTCCAACCTCCTATCCTGAAAAGAACCAAGCCAGAGAAATGGGCAGAGAGTTCACACGATACTTTGTTTATCTTTAAAATAGTGGCCAAACCCAACACAGGCCGTGTTTTGTATTTATTTATTTAACATCTCTTCTATACTGCGCTATTAAAATCAGCGCGGTGTACATCGAACAAAATATACTGCAATGCATACAGGTAACATTGAGTTTACAGAGAACAAGGGAATATATAACATGGAATAACAGGGATAACTATGTACAGTCAACATTATACTATATATATGCTTTTACTATATACCATATTTAAACTCGAGTGGATATTGTACTTCATCAGGGATTATTAAGGTACACTAAAAAATCATAAAAACATAAATAAATAAATAATACATTAAAACCATCATTAAATGATTCATAACATCCTAGATTAAAACACCACACGTATATAAATATATATAATGTAATAATAAATAATGTAAAGTAAACCGCTGTAAAGTAAACCGCTGTTGATCGTAGGAAACAGCGGTATACAAGTATTTACTAAATAAATAAATAAATAAATAAATAATGTAAGACAAGTAGTATAAAGACATAAATACTATAAACCAATAAAACTGGAATGAACAATACCAAATATAATAAACCAACAAAACTGTGAATGAGCATAATAAATGAACATACATCATAATAAAACATATGAATACTAAAAGAATATATAAAAACATTAAAAAGCAATAAGAACAATAAAAACATATCACCGTACAAAGAGAGATGAGGAAGACCAATGACTGAAGACACAAGGAGCAGGAACAGATCTCAATAAAGATAAATAAAGTATCCTGTGAACTCTCTGCCCATTTCTCTGGCTTGGTTCTTTTCTGCTTATTTGTGTGGCAGTGTTGCTGTTTTTGCTTGGTCAACCTCCTATCCTGGACATCCTTAAGTGCTGCACTACCTTCCACCGGGATTGTCGTCTTCTTGGTAATAGCCGAAACTGCCGCGTCCACCTTCGGGGACCGGAAACATTCCCAATCCTAATCTGCCAGTAGGTAGAGACGCACCATGGTCTTTGAACCTCTTAGGCCCATCTCTGGGAGATCCCACTTGTCCTGTATCATCTGCCGAACTATGCAATGCAGTGGAAAAACATTTTGCATCTTATGCACCGCCTGTATGAGGGGGTCCTCCAAAGACTCCTCTATCACGGGGAGACTAGAGGCCATATTCAGAGTCTTCCATGACTCTGAGTGCCGGTAACTCCTCCCGTCGAAACACCCACACAATTCGTGCCTGGTCTTCTTGATCTGGGATCTCCCCATCTTCCAGCTCTTCATCTCCTTCAAACTCCATGTCAAGATCTTCCTCCAGATTCCCCAAAAAGGAGGACTGTCCGTACCCCTCCCCCTCCTTCTCCAGCTGGGACCTCTTTGCCGGCACAACACTTTACTTGCACTCCATCGTATCCCCTGCCTGCCTAGTGCCCTGCTGAGAAGCCGAGGGGCCCCCCCATGAGCTCTCCTGACACAAGCAGAAAGCCCTATGGAGAAGGAGTACAGACTCTGGGGAAAATCTACCCGGGACCCCACCTCAGTCAGATTCAGAGTTAAGGAGGGACCTGGGATGGCTGGAGGGCACACTGCTGACTCCTGCCCTGCCTGCCCAGCCCCCCTGACTCCTAGGTCAATGTTGGGGAAGGAGAGGGAGATGCCTCCTGACCCACCTTGTTCTGAAGAGATTGCTCCATAAATGTGGCTTCCTGTGCACACCCTCTACAAATTCCTTCACTCGAGATTGCACCCCGTCGCAATCCACAGACGAGGTACTGCAGTCTAGCCGGAATAACTGCTATAGCAAGGTCTCCTGATCCAATACTGACCCCTCAAGAGCTCCAGGAAAATTATTTAGCCTACCAATCCAAAAGCAAGGCCAAAATTCAGCCAAACAGCTTCACCAAGCCTCTCTCTCTCTCTTTTTTTTTTAGTTAAAAATGGCTGTCCCCTTGCTTGTTGCTCAAACTGCCATCAAAAATCCCTCGGGGACCCGGAGCCCTCCTGAACATGGAGTGAAGAAAGAAAGAAAGAAACCTGAGAGCATCAGAAAAAAAGACTTGTGATCTCTTTTTCCCATGCAGCGCTGCACCACTCACCATGTGGTCGCAGGGGAAACAGGCTGTCCTGTCCATCAGCGGTGTCCGGTGATGCGCACCTCCCCAACCATGCACCGCCCGCACCACCAGCCAGCAAAAAACAGGCCCCTGGACTCTCATCGCTTGAGTTTTCCAGTTGCTGATCAATTCCCAAGCTCAGCCATCAATGCAGCTTCGGCTGCAGGAGGGCCTCGGGGTATGTCTGTCTTTGAGCGCGTTGTTCCCACTGCTGCTGTCCGACAGCCTGGCGGCTCCTCACCCGCTTATGGGTTCGGGAACCGCCAATGCTCCGGTTCACTCTGAACCACTACCACCCCCTGAACACCAAGGGGGGAGGGGTGCCACTCTCATGTTGAGCTTGCTTCACATTCATTTCAGTCAGTCCTCTTCTTTCTTTTTTTTTTTTTAACTTTAGACTTAGCACTCTCTGAAACAAACAAAAATAAACGAAAACCAAGTTCCCAAATCTAATTGAGAATTTAGCTCCTTAGTTATCCCTTCAGTGAGTCCAGCCCTCTGGCTCACCACTTCCTCCAGCTGCTTGGAGACTGAGTATACTGGTGAGAGTGGACGGTCCCACAGTATTAGTACCAGTTTCATCAAAGTGTGACATGCTTAGTCTCCAAGCTGCTGGAAGAGGTATACTACCATAGGTGCGGGACTGGACTAGAGGGATGATAAGGAACTATGCAGACACTTAGAAGGTAATTTCATAAATTAATGAGCACTTTCACATGCATACTTTAGATCTGTTTTATATTCCTTATGAAAATGTTGAAAGAAAAACACAGTGTTGAAAATTAGCAAGTGCAAGTTACATCGTTAATACCATCCATGTACTTTGCACCTGCTGTTTGCACAGGCAGCACGTGCTTTCTAGTGAACTCCTTGGTGCTCATAACCTCTGCCTATATGTTCCCTTAATGTGTCTGGTTTCATGTTTTTACACTTGTCTTGGCTGCAATTATTGTCCTAGAGCACTATTTCCTTTAGATCTCCTGTTTATGTCTCTGTTTTTGTTTCTTTCTGTCTCCCTAATAGATGGATTGGAAACTGCTTATATGTTCTGTATCTTAGCGGTATAACAATCTGACAAATAAATAAATAAAATAGTATTCACATTTTTAAAAATTGAATGTATATATGCTGTTCTCCTTCTGTAATCTAAATGTGCCTCCAGGGGTGGTACTTTTTCCTGTGATTAAAAATATGTGTGCTACTGCTAACCCATATAAATTTGTGGATTGCTACATACATTGTCAGTTTGAACATTACCTTTGCAAAACTGCTCCTACACAATTATACCTGCTATTTATTGTGGATAGATTTGCTGAGAAAGTTGCAGCATACTTTTCAAAATCCACAAGTACGTGTGTAAATAAAAACCGCACCTACATCCCACTACCCAGAATGCCTCTCCTGAATGTGGGTAAAATTGTGCATATACACTGCTTATGCTTACATTTTTACCCTATATTTGGAGGTCAGTTTTATAAAAATACATTTCCAAAGATAACACTGCTATATGCATGGAAGCCCTTTTTAAAATTGCCCTTTATGTGACCTATTAGGGTCACACAGGTGTCAGTTTTAAAGAGCAATGTTATATGCTGTCGAAGATGCTCTGGGCTAGAACAGCACACAACTCCTCCCTCCCTCCCAAATAGGATAAACCCAAATTCTGCATTTTGCTGCACTGTACAGCATGTGATCTTGAAGCCCCTCTTCCCCATCGCTCCTCCTCTCATGCACGGTACCTGGTTAGTTTCAATCGGACAAGGGATAAAGGAAGCCTGGGAAAGGAAATGGGTTGTACCCAGCAAATCCCGTCCTCCTTCGTAATCTCTTTTATACTCTTTTACAGGCTCTAATCTCATCTTCTCTCTAGGGAGCAAAGCTTCATAGCAAGGAGCATAGCCAGCTGGAGGCAAAAATTTAAACTCTCCATGATGTCCACCCAGCAGGAAACGGACTCTAGAAAATTATAAACAAGAAAAGAGAAATCAGTCAATCTAAGGAATTGGACCAGGGATTCTCAACCCATTCCTCGGGACATACCTAGCTAGTCAAGTTTTCAGGAGAACCACAATGAATATGTATGACAGCGATCTGCCCACAGTCCATGTAAATCTTTCTCATACATATTCAAATATATTGCTATCACTCTGCATAGTACTTGCATCTTACTGAAGAGAGACTTTTTCTGGAGTTCATAAGATGTAACATGTATAGGCAAAGTATCAAGGTGCCTTTGGAAGCTTCTCTTTATCAAACTTGTGGCACCCAACAAGATGAGAAATATCTTGGTGTCGTTCTCCAATATTTTCTTGGTCTTTGCATTTCTTGCTACTTGAGGGTGATTCTTTGGACAATCACTTGGAATTGTCATTTCTATAATCAATGCCATTCTGGTGTTTTTCTCCTTTACTGCTATATCTGGTTTCTTTGCATTCAACTTTTTATCAGTTAGAATAGGAATATCCCAGATGATTATAATCTCTTCATTCTTGATCATTCTCTTAGGGCCATGGTCCCAGTACTTTTCTGATACAGTGATGTAGTGTTTACAGAGTATCCAATGGATGTCCACTTTATTGTGCCTTTCTGTGAAAAAATATTCTGCCATCAGAACATCAAAGGCAGCTACGAGATGAGTAACTGTTTCCATTTCTGTCCTATAGAACCTACATATATCTATTTTGCCAGTTTTTTTCAATGCTTGCTGTGAACCATCTTATCTGTAATCCACTGTCCTGAGCTGCATTTATAAATCTTTCATCCTTCAGTTTTAGTTCACCTCTCCTTAACCATTCTTGTGTCTGCTCTTGATCAACAATAGTTCTTGGAGTAACACAATAGTATTTGTACATTTGCCACTTGTTTTTCCTTATCTGTTAATCAAATTCTTTGAAGCATTTTTCCTCCTCTTTTGCAAATTCTGTTGCTCCCTTCCTTATGTGTGTTGGTGGAATCTCACCCATCCCTTCTATTTTTTGGAATGCTTGTCCAAACTAATGAGGGAGACAGATTCTGGAAGTTTATTTTCATATTGCAGCATTTTTTGCTTACTATATTTGGATCTGGCAATAAAGTAGGCTGAAGGTCTATGATAGCAACTCTATGCATAAATGATTTCTATGAGATCTAGTCCTCCTTCAGCTCTAAGGATGTCTTATCAAACATTGGTTCTTATAAATTCTCATGGACATGGAAGACCTTTCTTGTTCATACATCCAGTTGTTCAAGATCTTCAAAAGGACGGTCTACAATCCCAAAATTGTATGAGAGTACAGGAATCGCCAGCTGATTAATGGCTTGTATCTTATTATGTGATGTTAGAGCACTTTTCAATAATGATTTTAATCTCCTATAATATTCTTTATGATCTTTTCTTTCAGTAGTTTTTGCTTGATTGTTGCTCCTTCCTCTACTCTTAGGTATTTAGACATGTTTTCCTGTTCAAATTCCTAGATGTCACAGTCCTTAGAGAGATTTTTACAGTTTTGCTCAGTTTTCCTCTAAAAAAGGCTGCCTTAGCACATTTGTCAAAGTCAAATGGATATCATCTTGATATAATCTGAGAAGCTTTTTACTAAATGTAGTTATTCTGCTAGTTGTTGGTCACTGGAATTGCAGAGCTTTAGGTCATCTACAAACAGTAAGTATGATGTTATTTCTGGTTTACCTTCTTTAGGGTTAAGGCTAAATCCATATTCCAAAGATTTGATGAGAAAATTCAATGGATTAAGCACTGCTCAAAACAGAAGTGGTGACAAGGAGTCCTTTGAACATAGGGCACTGCAACAGCACATACAAATATACATAGAAGCTATGCTAAGAAGTATGCAAATCCTCTTTTACTTTACTACATTGGCCTTTCTGTGTGAGGGTTTTGAACAGACCAGCTTTCTCCATTTTGCCAATAGAAGGTGTATTGGTATTCCAGTAGAAGGTGTATGGGTGCAATTTTGCAGTGCTGGTTTTTGCAAGTTAGTTTTTTTGCAGTTTGAGTCCAAAGAGTTAGTGCTGTTATGGTATGGTATTTATTTCTTCCACTTAATATACTATTCAAGTTAAATTGTACACCACTAAGCTATGTTTAAAGGTCATACACAAAGCATACAAATAACTACAATTTTAAGGTTATACATAAGACATAATTACAAGTAACATGCAACCCAACAATCACAACAAATGTATAGCAAAACATTTACACATCTAGAGAAAAGTTCTGAGGGTCTTTTTTTGTAGGAATTTCTGTTACATCATGGAAAGTCTTTCTGTGAATGGAGCTTGTATTACTGTTACTGAGGTGACACCAGAACTTGAATATAATTTTTTTTTATATGTTGGACTGTAAATTGAAGCTTCTAAGTTTTGCTATACACTCATTACACTTTTTACATTCTTATGATTATTGTGGTTAATGTTGTTTTGTCATAGCTATTTTGTCCTCTTCCCTATGTATTCTGGAAGAGACAGAAAATAATACATTGATATTTGTTTCATTGCAGGATATGTTTTATTAAAATTTAATACACCACCTTTTACCAAGTGTACAAAGCAGTTTACAAATAAATAAAAGAAGGAAGAAAGGAACTACAGCCAAAATGAATAGGACAGAAAGTAAGAGAAAAAAAAGGGGAGAGAAAAGGAGACCATTCAACAGAAACAACCATCAGAGGAGAACATTCAGATAAGAGACTCAGGTCTTCTTCCAGGTGAGGGGCAAGCTGCGACTTTTCCCCCCAGCATGCATAGCTATATAGCCCTGAAGATCAAATGCCTGCCTGAAGAGGTAAGTCTTCAAATCGGCCTTGAAGTGATTGAGGAAAGATTACAGGTGAAGGTCGGAAGGAAGAGTGTTCCACAGCAATGGGGCAAGGAAGAAAAAGGCAAAGCGCCTGGTAACCTCAAACTCAGCTCAAGTTCGTGAAGGTAGGCAGAGCCTGTTAATGTGCGTAGATTAGAGAGGATAAGGATCACATGTCTCTTTAAATGTGTTGTTTGATTTCTAGACAATATTTTGTTGTGTATTTATAAACTGCAATAGATCTAAAAAGAAAAGTAGAATTCAGAGGTATTTACAGACTAATAAGGTATTTATTTGCCATAAAACAAAATTACATATATACAAAATTATGGTAACAAGGGGGCTAATTTTCAAAACAATCAGTATTCAAATGTCATACTGGTCAGCTGTAGCACTTAAATATCAGATAGGAACTGCAGCTGAATATCGAAGCTGAGCGGCATTTATTGGATAAATGACAATTTTATACGATTAGCAGCATTTTTAGCTGCCACTTATCCAGCTTGCCACTTAGGATGGCTTTTCAGCATATTAAATACTACTAATAAATAAATAAATAGATATCGACTGAAAATCACGCTAAGCAGATAAAGTTGCCATTTATCTTAGTTAGCACTGAGACCGCCCTTACCCCTCCACAGACCACCTCTGCACTAACCAAATAGTGCCGGGGTGATCTGTGGGGTTATTCAGTGGCTGACCAGCTAAGGGATTTGAATATTAACCCCTAATTATTATGCCATAATATCAGATAGGTTTTATGTGTGATGAGATGTTTGTCTCTACTGTAGACCTGTATCTGCTCAAGTTTAATTTAAGTTATGGGATATTGCCTTTTGAGACATATTTTAATATAATTGAACTGTTTCTATAAATATGTGTGTTGTTTAGCATCGGTAAATGCTTGAATTAATGGAGTTTAAAATGTTTAAAATGGACTTTCGGTTTGGCAAAGACGGAGAGTAGACATGAGTGAAGTTGCTCCTGGTTGCCAACACATATTGGGTATAATTTGACCATTTTCTTTCTTACTTAAATCTGGCATCATGCCAAAAGCATTGAGGGTGAAAGCAGCAAAGACAATTAAGGACATGTATGTGGCAAAAAGCATGAGTCACAGGACCAACAATAGTATCGGCATCACAGATCTCCTTGCGGTGCTCTGGGAAAATTCGAGAATCAAAAAAAGAGATCATGGAGAGACAGGAAAATAGAGGAGAAATTTGCAGCTGTGGGAACATGGCTGGAGGATGTAGAGGCCCGTATCAACTGAACGGAGGATGTACAGGAAGGCCTGAAAGGAGAAGTGACCAGGTTGCAAAAGCAAGTAGGCTGGTTACAAGAGACGTTTAAGGACCATGAAAACGGAAACCGGCACTCAAATGTACGGATCTTTGGAATACTAGAAGGCAAGGAAGGTACAGATTTGAGAGCTTTGGGTGCACAGTTTGTTCGAGGCCTGCTTCCCAGGGACTCTGTCACCAGAGCTGTATGAAATCGAACAGGCCCACTGTGAACTAAGAGCAAACCCACAGGTAAATGCCAGGCCAAGGGCCTTTGTGGTTAAACTGTTGCATTTCCAAGACAGGTCCGGAAAACGGGCCATGTCATGTACAAAGAATGGAAGGTGTTTATTTACCCTGACCTTGTGGCGGAAACGGTGCAATGCCAAAAAGACCTTTTAAAATATCATGACTCACTGGCTCAGAAGGGGATTAAAGTGGAAGTATGGTATCCAGTACGGCTCACTTTGGTTGAAAATGGAGTTTGGTGCTTTTTTCAATCACTCTAGAGACCATGGAGGAGTTTTTAAAGGCCTCTCACTCCCTGTCCAAAGGAGCGGCACAGTGCGGGACGTGGAGCCCCAGGACTTTGGAGGATATAGTACCCAAGAAGGCAACAATCCTGGTAGAAGTTTGAAGGAAAACGTGGACTCTGCTTTAATTCTTTAGAACTGAGATTGAGTCGACTGGCCATGGTTTTAATGGCCATTAGAGTATAACTGTCTAGATGGGTGGATGAGACATGATATGAATGTGCATGCTGGTTGACTGTTAGCAGGCTGGTGACTGCACCCAGTGGGCATGATAGCCTACGCTGGGCCTCCCAGTGGTTTGAATGGATAGCAGGGGGGGATCGTTCTCCTTTTCACTAGAGATGTTTCCCCAGGAAAATAGGGCTGTGGTGGGGAGAGGGGGAGGGCGCAAGGTGGGAGGTTTGGGAAACTGTGTGATGTGTGAGGGTGGAAGGGGGAGGAGTTGCAATAATGGAAAAAGCCTTTGCAAGTCAGAAACCCAACAAAGGAGGTGATGGTATAGGGGGGTGGAAGGGGTTTGTACTATGTTGGGTTAAAGTTTGTTTCTTTTTCTTTACTGTTTGTTTGCTCAGAATGGTCCGAGATAAAAGGGATGATGCGAGAATGGATGAATGGTTGGAGCAGGAGAATGGCATGGTATAATATATGGCGGGTTATGAATGTGAGTGAGGATGGAGGGATGTAAGATGACTTCTTTTAACATTCAGAGTGGAGGTGTAGTCTAATGGTTAGAGCACTGGCTTGGGACCCAAAAGAGCAGGGTTTGATTCCCACTAGCACTCCTTGTGGCCTTGGCAAGTTACTTAACCCTCCATTGCCTCAGAAAGGGCCAAGTTATCAATGCCCCTGTTTAATGTACATTACCAAGTTTGTTACAATGCAAATGGCTTTGATTGGAATGATAAAGTTTTATAAATAAATAAATTCAGGGCATACACAGCCCTATTTAATGTAAGCAGGCATTGGCCTATTTGTATAATGCAAAAATAGATGTGGCAGTCCTTCAAGAAACCCATTTAACCAGGGACGAGCACTGGAAATTACAAAGCCAGGGCTATGAACAGATGTTCTGTTCAGCTCATAATTCTAAGAAGAGGGGTGGTTATACTTATTCATAAGAGCGTGCCCTTGGTAATGTACGAGACTGGAGAGGACAATCAAGGGAGGGTAGTTTGGGTGACTGGAAGAGTGGATCAGAAGGAAGCCTCCTTCTTGAATCTCTATGCCCCAAATAGTCGAAAGGTATCTTCTTAAAGTATATTGGATGAAGACATTTGAGAAGGTGATGAAGGGAGACTAGGTTACCGCGCAGGGCATGAAATGCACCCTTGGGGTGGAGAAGAGGTCAAATTACTCTGATGGGCAACATTGGAGGGAAAGCAAGGAACTTAGAGTATGTATGAAAAAGTGGGACCTGGAGGATATCTGTAGAGAAAGGAATGTAGGGTGTAGGGAGTATGCCTGTCACTTCCAAATAACTAACACCTGCTCTCATATAGATTATTTTTTGGGAAAGGCTAAGAGGAAAAATAAACTAATTTGGATAAGTCCCTACCAAGGTGATGTTACAATTATTGTGATAAGGTAGGCTTTGCAAGTTTAAGGGGTCATTCTGAACCACAAATAGCGGGGATGGACGTCTCAACGGGACGTTCATCCCCGCTATTCGTGCCGGCTTCAGCCCCCGACTAACATCCCCGCCAGTTGTGCGGGGAAGTTAGTCGGGGGAGGGGAATGGGCGGCCCAGGGGCTGAGAGTGGATGGGTAGTGGGCGGTCGCCGACTCTGGATATACAAATTGCAAATTTCTGCAGCAGGGGTTCTCAACCCATCACTCAGGACACACCTAGCCAGGCAGGTTTTCAAAATAACCACACTCAATATGCATGAGAGAGATATGCATGCATTGCCTCCATTGTATGCAAATATTTCTCATGCATATTTATTATGGTTATCCTGAAATCCTGACTGGCTGGATCTGTCCTGAGGACTGGGTTGAGAATCCATGCACTGTAGGCATTTTTTTCCTTGGGCAGTACATGTTTGCATTCCCTTTGAGAACTGGTGAAAAATCCATAGATCAAATTGCCCATAGACTTTGCAACTGCCCAAACAGTGGTCTTTCTGATGTATAATATGTAAATAGGCACCAAGATGTCTCTCTTTTGTATTAGAAAGCAATTTCCTGCATTTAAGACAATCAAAAATATTAGACTACTCTTCACCTTAAATGCATCACTTACTTGACCCCTGCAGACAAACTGACCACAGGAAAGAAGAATCCATCCAAGTTAAAGTTCTCAAACATGCCCTGCACCGGCTGCCCATTAATGCGGAAAGAAATACTGGGCACTCCTAGATCCAAGCAACAGCTAACCACATCATCAGAGGCCAACAGATGCTGATTGGCAGATGCCACTACTCTTGGGATGCGTCCTAGCAATAAAAAGAAGAAGAAAACTAAAAATAGGGGAAAAAAACCTTTCCTGAAGCAAAGACAGCTTTACTATATTTGCATTTATAAACTGCTTTTTTCATTACAAATGCGCAAATCCAAGACAAATTTAAAGACAGAAATATATCTTGAGTCCTGAACACTGAGGGCCCAATATTCAAACAAAGATGTCCCTCTAAATTTAGGCACCTAAGTCCTGTACTATAAGCAACGGAATGGAGTGGATGACTTGGGCCATGGTCCTGCCAATATTTTGCCCAACATAGCATCAGCAATTAGAAAGCTTGAGGGTGGACTGGAGATTGCTGTGTTTGGTCCCTCCAAAAAAAGGTGCTCTGCTTCCCCTGCCTTACACTACACCAACATAATTAAAGCATTCTTCAGGCTCAGATACTCATTGAAGGGACCTGTGCACACATCTAGGAGTTTCCACAAAACAGTGGAACGATAGATACATGAGAAATGCAGACAGATCAGAGAGAGTAGGCAGACTTAAAGCAGGTGAAATAACAGGTCAAAACTGCTAGTTGCATATGGTCTTTAAAGCTAAGTGCTGATGGGACACACGGGAAAAAAAAAGATGGCTAAGAAAGTGTTTGTGACCATGAGAATCCCGTATTCAAAAGCACTTATGTGGGCCGGTAGCAGGTGCTGACCACATCTGAGCTTTGTTCTTAAAATTCCTGGCACTTCTACAGTTTAATTTTGGACAAATAAGGCACAATATTCGAAGGGCATTTACATGGTTTACAATCTAGTAAACTGTACAAATGCCTTAGATGGGAATATTCAATGGCAGCTACACGGTTAGTGCTGTTGAATATCCCCATCTAAGTCCCCTATGCACCACGATGCTATTGGGTTAGCACTGGGGCATGATGGGAGCATTCCAGGGCAGAGCAGAGGTGGGGAATGTCGCTAACTGGGCAGCAGCGATACTGCATGCTGCCCGGTTAGCGATTGGTGCTTTAAAGATAGGCAAGGAAAACCCTCGCCTATCTTTAAGGCGCCGATTGCTAACCAGGTAGCAGCCAATATCGCTGCTGCCTGGTTAGCCTCGGTGGCTTCCTGTCCCTGTGGCGATCACCAGATTTCAGTGCCATTGCCATGGTATTGAATATTCAGTTTACAGGTTGGCGGGGTGCATAGCCCTTCCATACTGTGGGCAGCAGAAAATTGGACCCATAAGTCACTATACTACCAAAATCAATCTGTCCACAGTGGGGTAGGTTGAAAAGTTATCTGGAGAGCAGCAATATTCAGTCTTCACATATGGGCATCGTCGACATCGATGGAGCCTGCATGGAACGCTCCCCGGCGTCCAATAGAAAAGTCTTTGGGAGCACTCCACTGTGCTTGTGTGACTGCCTTCCCACCTTCCCAACTCCTCTCCTCAATTGAGTTTGTAGCTCAGAATAGAGGAAAAAAATACCCAGCTCCTAGAGAGGAGGGTTGGTTGTGAAGACTGATTCCTGCTGTTCCCAGAGATCACCTCTTGCAGGTGAGTAACTACACTATCTCCAGGAACAAGCAGGAATGCAGTCTTCACATATGGGACTCACTAGCTTCCAGGCACCAGATGGAAAAGACATCTTTGAGGCTAAGGAATGGAGCCAAGAAGGTATGGACTCAAAGTGGCTGCAGCAGACTCGAGTGTAGCGAGCAAGGGCATGGATCAAAGAGTCGGGTACCAAGAAGTATAATGGTAGCAGTTGTGATTGTCCCAAAAGGATGCTGAAAAAGAGCCTGGCCAAAGATAGTGTTCTGACGGGAGTCCCTGTCAAGGCAACAGTGAGCAGCGAAGGTGTGAACAGAGGATCAGGTAGCTACGCAGCAGATCTCCCTTATGGAGACAGAATGGAGGTTGGCGACTGAGGTTGCCATGGCCCTCACATTGTGAGCAGTCACGTGACTCGAAAGAGAAGGGCCCGCCTGAGCAAAGACAAAAGAAATGCAGCCTGTAATCTAATTGGATAGGGTGTGTTTTGACACCGGAAGACCTAAGTGGCTTTGGTCAAAGGAAATAAATGAGAGGATTTTCTAAAAGTCTTGGTCCTGTCCAAGTAGTAAGCAAGAGCACCCTTTCAATCCAAAGTATGCAATGCTGCCTCTGCCTTGGAGGTAAATTGTTGGGGAAAAAAGACCGGTAGCATCACAGATTGGTTGAGATGAAAAGTGGATACTACTTTTGGAAGGAAATGTGGATGGGTACAGAGAACCACCTTGTCATGATGGAATCAAGTGTAGGGAGGATCTGCTACCATAGCTTGTAACTCACTAATGTGATGAGCTGAGGTAAGGGCAATGAGGAAGATGACTTCCAAGATAAGAGTTGTAGAGATGTGGTATCCAGAGGCTCAAATGGGGCTTTTAGAAGCTGTGCTAGGACCACATTGAGGTCCCAAGCCACCGGCGGTGGTTTTTTTCAGTGGCTTCAAAAGCAGAAGACCCTGCATAAATTGTTGCACCAAGGGATGCAAGAAAATGGGATCTCTGTCCAGTGGCCTGCGATAGGCTGCAATGGCACTGTCATGAACTAAGTCCTATGGAAGACAAGTTGAGAAGAAATTGTACAAAATGCTCCACTGGGCAGTCAGATGGATCAATCTGCTTTGGTGTGCACCAAAGGGCGAACTGTTGCCATTTGAAGGCATAAGAACATTTGGTAGATGGCTTGCAGAAGCAAGCAAGATGTCCCTGACTGGTGGAGGGAGGTCGAGGTCATCAAAGATCATGCCTTCAGCAACCACGCCGTAAGACAAAGAGCTTGTGGATTGGGGTGGAAGAGTTGCCCCTGATCCTGAAAGAGGAGGTCGGGAGCATGACCCAAATTGATGGGTGGAGACTGTGCTAGATGAAGTAGTAGAGGAAACTACAGCTGACTGGGCCAATAAGGGGCTATAAGAATCATGGAGCCCTTGTCGGCCTGCAGTTTGACCAGAGTTTTGGATATGAGGGGGGTCAGCGGGAATGCATAAAACAGGCCTGTGCTCCAATGAAGGAGAAAAGCATCCGCTGCCAGACTGTGCTGGGAGAGAATCCTTGAGCAAAAAAAGTGGAAGACATGCATTCTCTGGAGTGGCAAACAAATCTACTGTGGAGGTCCCCCACATGTTGAAGATCCACAAAGCCATGTTCTGATGCAGAGTCCACTCATGTGGATGTAAGATACAGCTGAGTCTGTCCGACAAGACATTCAATTCACCCAGGAGATACACCGCTCGGAGGTGGATGTGGGTGCAATGGCAAAGGACCAGAGGTGAAGGGCTTCTTGGCAGAGGGGATAAGAACCCATTCCTCCCTTCTTGTTCATATAGAACATGGCCACTTGGTTGTCTGTCTGAACTAAGAAGTGTTTGCCTGAAAGTTGGGATTGAAAAACCCAAAGGGCATTCGTGACAGCATAAAGCTCTAGGAGAGTGATCTGCATCTGAGATTTCTGCTCTGTCCACTGCCCTTGTGTAGGGAGACTGTCCAGATGTGCTCCCCATCCCAGCTTGGAAGCATCCATTGTTAGAGTACATTGAGGTGGAGGCATCTGAAAAGGTGATCAAGAAGATTTTAGGGAGAGCACCACCAGCAAAGGGAGTTGACAAGAGGAGGAGTGATGAAAATCTTGTCTGAGAGCCCCCCCCAGGGATTCAAATCTTGTCTGAGTCCATTGGTTCGAAAGGGTCCATTGTGCTTATCTCATGTGTAGGCAAGCATATGGGACGATGTGGATCATGGAGGCTATGTGTCCCAGAAGACATAGCATGTCTCTGGCCGTCACCACATTTTGAGCTTGTATGGTGAGTGCCAGATCGACAAGACAAGTACAGCGATCCTTTGGAAGGAAAGCTTGGTCCTGACAAATGTCCAGAAATGCTCCAATGAACTCGAGTTGCAGAGATGGAATCAAGTGAGACTTTGGAAAGTTTGTCGCACCATGATGGTGCAAGAAAGTGACTGTTTTGCGACTTTTGGGAATTCTCTCCTTATCAAACAGTCGTCTAAGTAGGAAAGACAAAGATCCCCAAAGTATATAGGTATGCTGCCACCATTGCCATGCATTTTATGAATACCCTGGGTGCGGAAGCTAGCCCGAAAGGGAGCACCCGATACTGGTAGTGGATTTGCTGAACTCAAAAGCGCAAATACTGTCTGTGATGAGGGTGAATCAGCAAATGGGCATAGGCCTCTTTGGGTTCTAGAGAAAATAGCCAGTCGTACCTCTGAAGGTACGGCAGAAGAGTGCCGAGAGAAGTCATCTTAAAAACTTTTCCCGAAGGAGGAATTTGTTGAGATTCCTCAGATCTAGAATAGGTCTGAACCCTCCTGTTGAGGGTGAGGGGAACTCTTTTGATTGCCTCCTGGGCTAACAGGGTGGCCACCTCTGAGGAGAGGAGATTAGCCTGCAAAGTATTTGCAGAATAATCTCTTTTGGAGATGGTTGGGGGTAAGCCCAAAAATGAAGCAGATAGCTCCCTTGGATGTTGCTGAGAGTCTTCTTCTCTGAAGTAATAAGACGCCACCTGTGGGCGTAAGCACAAAGCCTGCCTGCTATGTGCAGGGGCTGGGGTCCTCGCAGAGGCAGAGTAGTCATGTTCTCTAGAAAGCAGTCAAAAACCAGGTGCTCGCTGAGGTTGAGCAGATGGTTGGGGGTTAGAGACTTTGGCCTTCTTAGGCTGATGTGGACATTGAGACATCTGCTGTTGCTGCTGCTGAGGCTGATAAGTAGCAGAGGATTGGTAAGAAGAGTAATATATCTTCTTCTTGGTATAGAAAGACTTCTTGGAAGTAGCCTTCCTTCTGGAGGTATCTCTTGAGAGATGTTTGAGGGTGAGACCATCTGCCTCAAGCTCTCCTGCCTTTTCTCTCCAACCCTTACCAAACAGGTTCTCACCAGAATATGGAATATTTGCTCATTTTTTCTTGAACCCACTGCTCAAGGTCAGATGCCTGGAGCCAGGCCATCCTATCAGCACCTATGCAGACTGCAGCAGCTCTGCTATCGATTCAAAGGTATCAAAGGCTGCCCTGGTCAGGAATTTCAAAGTATTTTGAGCTTGCTTGACTTCCGCAAATCACTTAAAACCTTCCTATTCATGGAATATTATGATCAGCCAGACAGTGAACTTCATTAACAATGCATGATTGTAATCATGAAGTATTGTATAGTTGTGTTACCTCTTATCCAATGTTATGTCACTCCTTATTTTATGTAATTTATTTTGTGTAACCCACCATTTTGATTGTAGGAAAAAGTGGTATACAAATCTAAATAAATACATAAATAAAATAAATAAGCCTTGTGTTTATCATCTGGGAGAATAAGAGCAAAATTTCCTAGATTCTCTGAGACATCCTTGAGGTACATACCCATGTAGAGGGCGTAGGATGTAATCCTAGAAACAGCATACATGCCTGGAAGCAGTGATGTCCAAAAGCATCAAGAGGCCTGGCATCTTTGCAAGGCAGAACCGATGAATGAGTTTTAGAACTCTTGATGCATCGTATTGCAGATTCCACTTCCATTGAGTGGTGTGGTAATTGAGGCTTTTGAAACACCGGGCAGGATGGGACTCGGTACATGGTACTGAGGTGTTTACTAATAGGCAGAACTATTAGCAGGACATCCCACATATCTAGCATTAGATCCTGTAGAATCCAATGCACCAGTAACATTGCTGCCTCTTTGGGCGTCGAGGGGTATTGAAGGATTTCTATCTCCTCAGCCCTTGGTTCCATTTCTGATACTACAGTGATTTGGAGACCCACCGCCGTGTCCCTAATGAAGTCCTGACATATCTTCTGGCAGGGATTGACACCTCTGGTGAGGGGAAGAGTGATCAGATGGAAATTCCTGAGTAGCCCTGGAATCCTCTGTTGTCTCTTCAGACTCAGACTCAAAAGAAGAAGATTCCAATTCAGAAAGGAAATCAAAGTATCAATGATCTCAAGCCGATGTTGATGCTCGATGTTGATGTTGAGTCTGTACATCAGGAACCGGCTGGGCACCAACATTGGTCACTGATTCCAATGGAGGAATCGGAGGTAGGGGTCCCACCATTACCGATTCCAGAGGAGGAATCGGAAGGAGCAGACTCACCAATACTTGCTCCAGGGCTGGCATTGGAGGCAGAGGCATTGGTACTGGGTTGGAAGCCTCTCGATGGCTAAGAACCACTGATCAATGGAGGACACTGATGCCTGGATGGAATCAAGTGTGCCACCATCCCAGAGCATGATACCAGTAGCTCTCCAGAAGTCGATGCCTCAAGAGCATCCTGGAGCCCCTGTGTGGCTTTGGAGGGCTGGTCTTCCCGCCAGGGCTGTTTGGCAGGCTGGTCAGCATCAGATGCCCCTTTCGGTGCATCTTGTGGAGTATGGGACTTACCTCGATGCTCAGTATCGGATTCTGATGCTGAGGATTTAGTCTTTAATTTATGTTTGGACATTTTGGAGATCTGAGAACCAGCTGAAGATGCCGACATTCTCGATGATGCCGAAGCCACTAAAATCGAGTCTGGGGCAAACAGTGAGTCATACTGTTTGGTCCTGTTCTTTAGGCCTCGTTTGGTCATTTGCTTACACAAAGAGCAATTGTCTGGTATATGGTCTGGACCCAACATTTTAGATAGCAGTCATGAGAATCAGTGATTACCATAGTTCCAGAGCACTTGCAACATTCTTTAAAGCCTCTGATATGTTTGTCCATGACAAATGTAAAAAATTTAGACCAAGGCCTAAGGTGGCAGTGAACAGCCTGAAGAGAAGGAAAAAGAAAAAAACTGAAATAAAGGAAAGAAAGGAAAAAATTTATATTGGGGCCGGTATCAAGAAAGATACCGGCATCGATGGAAAGGCAGAACACAAATTGAATTAAAAAATAAAGTTTTTCAAATGTGACAGGAAAGGTGTTTTCTGCTGGCTCTGCAGAAAATGACGAACTGAAGAGAAGGAGTTGGGAAAGCAGGAAGGCAGACGCGCAGGCACAGTGGAGTGCTCCCAAAGGCTTTCCTATTGGACACTGGGGTGCGTTCTTGCGTGGGTTCCGTCAGTGCCGAGGATACCCATATGTGAAGACTGCATTCCTGCTTGTTCCTGGAGATTGTATTTTAGGTACATCTATGCTTGAATGCAGAAAGAGCAGGGATAAAGCTCAATGGACACCTTATCTAAATAACCTTATCTGTATATTTTCAGTGATTTGACGTAGATGGGTAAGTTATTCCTCAAATTTCATGTGGTTGCTGTATCATTGAAAATTGATCCCTCAGTCTACAAACTGATGTACTGGTAACAGTGCATTCCCGAGTCAATAGACTTCACTGATTTCAGTCATTCAGCTCATATTGCAGTGTCTTCCTCGCACAGGACTTTGTTTTCTGTAGGCCTTGCTATCTCATTTTACCACATTTCACTGACCTCTTTTATGGTCAAAATTAAGATTGTGAACTAAGAGGCACTTTTACCACAGTGAAGTAAAGTTTTGCAGTTACCAGACATTAATTGCCCAAATTACGAAAGAGTAACAGCACAGACTCTTCATTAACTGTTAGGAGATGCTCAGCATCTGTCCATGCATTTAATGCACAGAAAATATATCTGAAGGCACATTTTAAACAGTACATGGAGATCACAATGTAGGCTGAGATGAATACAGTTTCAGCAATATTTTAGAAAAGGATCTGCCAAACATTGAGCCTTTTCCAAAATATGTTAAGGAACTGCAGGAGCGTACATTTTTACAAACCTACATGTGAGAAAAATCAATGCAGGAAACTTTCCAGATTGCGCAAGTAAGTACCAGCACTTGCTCCCATAAATCGGTATTTCACAACTTGCACTTGTAAGTTGGTTTTATGTCACTAATTGATTACAGAGGTCACTATTTTTATTTAATGTCAATATGAAAGGGGATAATCTCCTTTATCCCTTCTGTAAAGAGCTAGCCAAAATGAGCATTTCTTAAAAACCTACTGTATACATTCCAAGGAATAGATGTAAATCCTGACGTGAAATCTTGGTTATGCACATGTATTCCCTATATAAAATGGAGAATATAGGTGAAGATTTTGACTTGCCCAAACCATCTCCTGAGATGCCTCCCTGCAATTTCTATTTATTAACAGCATCTGCACATAAATTTTGCTCTGTTTAAAAATCACCATTTACATCTGGACATCAAATGTAAATAATGGATTTTCCACATGAAAATCGCAAATAACTGCTTCTAAAACACGTGGAGGCACATTCTGGTTCCTGCCCGTCCAGCCGCATTGGCTGTGTAAAAACCGGACTTGCAGGCGATGGACCCATGTACCCATGATGGCAGAATCGAGGACTTAGACACCTGGGAGCTCCCCATATGCCAATCCAATCAACGTATGGGGAGCTGCCCAACCTAACACCAGAACGCCACTGCCGGAGCGAGGGAGCAGTGGCGTTCTGGCTCCATGGCAACGAGCCGTCTATCTGATAGCTCGGAATGCCATTGTCAATGTCTGCCCTTACAGACCATGATCCTGCCGACACAGGAGGCCCCCATGGCCCAGATCATGGTTGCAGGGGGACGGCATGGGCAGGCGCATGCGGTGTGGGGGTATGCGGTGCGCAGTGTGGGGGGCACCTGGGGCTTATTTCACCTTCGGGGTGGAATATGCTGGGTGTGCAGCAGAGATCTAGTGGACATACAGGGCCCTGACCTGAATAGGCCCTGTACATCCATCCTCCTTGGCATTCCCCCGCTCACCTCTGTTCCATCCCTCCCACCCCTGTGCAACGCTTCCCACACAAACGCTGTGTATGTGTAGGGAGTGCTGGGACCAGAATCGCGTCCCGGGGCTAAGTGGGAGTTGGAAATCGAACCCGGACATCCAATCCCACTATTCGTTGCTTGGAATGACCTCCTTAGCATATGTAAATGAATTGCAGATAACACAGAAACACATAATATCACCTACTGAGATGGAGTTAAATATCTGCCTATTCCCTATTCTATTCCACACTACGTAGCTAACAATAGAATTAGTGTGTGCTATCAAGCAGTTGTGTTAACTGTTAGTATGGCTATGAGCTAACAGCATGTACTACTTCCTGCATTAACTACTTAACATGCTTTATTAAAAGGCTTCTTAAGACATCCAATTCATTCTGATTAATCCCCTTATCTTTTCCAGTTAAATATAAGTATCTAAGATAATCAACAATACATGCAGCTAATTCCCTCATGTTTCCTCCATAAACTCGTCACTATGATCCATATATTTTCCAGTTTTAAGTTCTTCCCTCTGACTCAGACAGGACAATTTCCAAAGCTTTTTCTATTGATAAACAGCTGTTTACCAGTGGAAAAGGACCAGTTGAAAATTCTCCCCTCATCCAGCAGCCAAAGCTTGAGTTCTTCTGCCTGATGTGGGGAAAGTGCATGGTAGATTGTATGTGTGGAGCTTTAATTTTAAAAGTCTCACACATGCTTTCCACAAGTATATTTCTATCTGTTTAAAAGAAGGGGTAAATGTACTTGCCAGAAAGCCAGCCTTATTCCCACAGTCAGTATGTTTTCAAAAACAAATCCATTGCAGGCTTTTACTTTGAAAATGAGCTTGTAATCCCATAACTTCGAATACAGCCATGCAACTGCAAGCCTCTTGTGGGGTTTTAATACAGCTAGCTCTTAATAACAACATGCAGTGTTCTAGCAGTCATATTATATTAAAGAACATGTAGGAACATGATTTGTTTTTTTTAATTTTTTTATGTATTAGAATTTAACAGTTATTTAAAAACTCTTCCACAGATGAACAATGGACCCAAAGAAAGAGACAAGTTAAAAAAAGGTGACATTTTACTTACCATTTAATGTCCTTTCCTTGAGTCCTGCTAGACCAGTCAGATGAGTGGGTTGTGTTCCGCTACCAGCAGATTAGTGGAGACAAAAAAACAATAAAAAACCCAGGTTTCAATGACATCACTCCTATGCCTCTATTTGTCTCAGCCACCAGAGGTCTCTTCAGTAATCGTCCCAAAGCATATGGAAGAAACATGGTAAGCCTCACACAAACTCAAACGTGAGCAACCATGAATAATCACAGTAGAGAACAATGTACAAGAAAACATCAACAGAAGACTGTCAGCAGAAGATTAACCTGCAGAGCCAAGAATAAAAATCTTACCGGACCCAAGGGCCCCGCAGCAGAAGAATAGAGCAAATACATTTTCAGGGATGGGCCCTGCAGTGGTCTAGCAGGACACAAGGAAAGGACATTAACTAGTAAGTAAAATGTTACCTTCCATATCATCCTGCTAGACCAGTCCAGACAAGTGGGATGTACCAAAGCTACAACACTGGGTGGGAAGAAGACACAGCAGCTTGCAAAACTCTTGAGTGGAAGGCCATCCACCCATGCATGGACATCCAAGAGGTAATGCTTGACAAAAGTGGAAAGTGATGCCTACATTGCTGCCTGACAAATGTCAGCAGGAGCTACTAAGCTTGGCTCTACCCACGAGGACACTTCTGCTTAAGTAGAATGAGCGCGCAAACCCTCTGGCATCAGCCAGTTCAGCAACAGATACGCTGAGGCAATATCCTCCTTAATACAGCGCCACATAGTTGACTTCACCGCTACTTCACCCTTACATGGGCCAGCAAACAGTACAAAAAGATAGTCGGACTTACAAAAGTGATTTGTAACCCCCAGGTACCAGAGGAGCGCACTCCGGACATCCACCAGGCGAAGATCCTTATCTTTTCCCCTACACCACTCCTTCGGAAAGAAGGGCAGGCAAACCACCTGGTTCACATGAAAGGGAGAAAGCACCTTAGGCAAGAAGGAAGACACAGGCCGAATGTAAACGGCCTCCATTGAAAAGGACAGACAAAGATCTTGGCAAGACAGAGCCTGCAACTTGGAAATCTGCCTTGCAGAACAAATGTGACCAAGAAAACAGTCCTTCTTGGTATCATGCTTTAGCAGCTCAAAGAGGGCCACCATCAGAGCTCTGAGCATCAGACAAAGATCTCAGGAAGGAATCACAAACCGAAGGGGAGGACACAGGCACCAAACCCCTAGAGCAAACGTGAGACGTCCGAATGAAAGGTATTGATATATTCAAAAGGTTCATTGTTCTCTGTTCACAGTTAAATAGTCTTTGTGTTCATTGTAAATGTTTTTTGATGTTCCTTGTAACTCTTTGGCTGTATCAACCCAGTTCCATGTAAAACATTTTGACTTGTAGAAAAACAGTATAAAAATGTGCTAAATAAATAAAGACTTGCCCGCTACCTGACCACAGAAGCAGGCCAAAGCTGCCACCTGAACTTTCAGCGAGTTAACTGAAAGGCCCTTCTCTAGGCCATCCTGCAGAAAGGCCAACAGGGAGGACATGTTTGCCATCTCAGGTGCCAAATGCCATGCACCACGCTAGAACTCAAACAGGCACCATATACATATGTATGCTAGCTTGGCAGACCTCTTCTGAGTACCAAGTAGAATAGAGAACACTGCTGGAGAGTAGCCCTTATACACTAGCAGTCTCCTTTCAAGAGCCTGCTGCAATAGCCCCTGATATGAAAACAGCCAAAGAAAAAGCACCTGCAGGGGCCGCAACAGGTCTCCGAACCACATACTTTGCGGCCAAACTGGTGCTACCAGAACAATCCTGCCCAGGTGGCACTGTATACACCAAATCATATGCTCCACCAGGGGCTACAGAGGAAACACGAACAGCAGCTGCTGACTTGGCTAAAGCTGGGTCGGGACATTGACGCCATTGGATCCCATCTCTGTGAGGTGACTGAAGAAGTGGCAAACTTTGGCATTGGAGCAGGTCACCATCGGATCCATTTCGGGGGCAGAATCTACTGAAACGCCTGCTGACTCAACTCCCACTCTCCAGGATTCAGAGGGTGTCGTCTGACAAAGTCCACTTCCATAATGTCCACCCCGGCAATGTGCTGGGCCAACAAGGCTAGGAGGTTCTTCTCCACCTAGGCAAATAGGAGATCAATCTCTAGAGCCACCACGGTGCTCCTTGTACCCTCTTGCTTATTGACATAAGCCACCACCCGTGGCATTGCCTGAGAACACTCAAACTGTCTGGCCCTTGACCAGGGGCTGGAAATGCATAAGAGCCAACCTGATGGCTCTCACCTCGTAGCGGTTGATGGACCACACTGTTTCCCTGCGGTTCCAATGACCCTGGGCTGTACGGTTACATAAGAACATAAGAGATGCCATACTGGGTCAGACCAAGGTCCATCAAGCCCAGTATCCTGTTTCCAACAGTGGCCAATCTAGGTCATACCTACCTAGCAGTTTCCCCAAAAGACACAGGTTCCACAATGCTTGTACTGGGTCAAGCATTGATATCCTGGGTCCCTTCTTAATAATGGTTTATGGACCTTTCCACCAGGAACTTGTCCAAACCTTTTTTAAACCCAGCTACACTAACAGCCTTTACTACATCCTCCGGTAACAAATTCCAGAGTTTGATTACACGTTGAGTGAAAAAATATTTTCTTTTATTAGTCTTAAATAGTTTACCCTGTAGCTTCATTGCATGTCCCTTAGTTTTTCTATATTCTGATAACGTAAACATTCGATCTACGTTTACCCATTCCACTCTGTTCATTAATTTATAGGCTTCTATCATATCTCCCCTCAGCCATCTCTTTTCCAGGTTAAAGAGCCCTAACCTTTTTATCCTTTCTTCATAGGAGTATCCTTCCATCCCCTTTACCATTTTGGTGGCTCTTCTCTGAACCTTTTCTAACCTTAGCAATAGGCTCCCTAACCTGAGAGACTGGCATCTGTCATCAGCAGGATCCAGGAGAAACTGTCCAGCAGTACGCCCTTCCTCAGATGACAGGGCCGCTGCCACCATCAATGGGAGTGGAAGCCTGTGCTCGATTTCCTGAGAACTCAAGGACCATTGAGTCAGCCAGACTCTGGGGGTCTGCTGTGCACAGAACAGGCCAGGCAATCCAGCATTCTTCTGACTTTTTCCTCTGGCAGGAAAACTCTGCCCACTCGCGTGCCCAAACGTGCTCCCACAAACTCCAAGTACTGGGAAGCTGACTCGTTCCCTGATTGATCACCCAGCTGAGGCTTTCCAAAAAGGACACCACTCGAGATGCCACCCGAGACACTTCTGACAAGGAATGGGCTCAAATGAGCCAGTCACCAAGATAGGGATGGACACAGATCCCTTGGCACTGCAGGCACCACCACCATGACCTTGGAGAATGTCCCTGGGGTAGTAAAGAGCCTGAAAGGGAGAGCAGCAAACTGACAGTGAGAGCCAAGTATGGCAAAATACAGATACTTCTGCTGATCTGCCTGTATTGGAATATGAAAATACGCCTTGGCCAGATCCAAGGAAGCTAAGAATTCCTCTCAGTGCACTGCTTGAATCATGGAAGTGCAGGACACACAAGTGCTTGTTGACCCCCTTAAGGTCCAAGGTGGTCCACACAGTGGCACCTTTGATCATAGACCCACAAGGGGAAATGACAAAGGCATTGGGAATCGACTCTTTGCATTCCAGAATATAGTTGAACTGAATGGTGTCTAGCACCTAGCGATCATTGGTAACTCAGGCCCATTCCTGAAAGCAGAG
The DNA here is from genome assembly GCA_033557465.1 of Ichthyophis bannanicus. Taxonomy (NCBI): domain Eukaryota; kingdom Metazoa; phylum Chordata; class Amphibia; order Gymnophiona; family Ichthyophiidae; genus Ichthyophis; species Ichthyophis bannanicus. Next base: position 378,869,679 of record CM066037.1, on the reverse strand, counting down.
GTGAAGCCTTCCGTCCACTGGAGAAACAAGGTAATGAGCCCCTAAACCTTCATTATGCAGCCTGGGACTGTCCTCCTCTGGAGGGGACAGAGTCCCTGGGCTCGCCTGCTGCATGAAAGGATTGAGAACAAGCTCGAGGCCCTGAAGCAGAGGAGAAGAAAGGATTTCCAGGTCGATAATGGTGATAGTCCCAAAACCCCAGGAATCTGGCCAGCATTCTGTTGGTGGTTGGGCAGAGGCTGATGAGAAAGGGGCACCAGCCAGCTTCATAGGACCCTTAGACCTGTCTTCTGGGAGGCGGAAAGATTTTGTTTCACCTAGGTCCTTCGCCAGCTTCTCCAAATCAGTTCCAAAGAGAAGCTTCTCCTTAAAGGCCAGTTGAGACAACTGGGCTTTGGAGGATGTGTCCGCTGTCCAGTGCTGGAGTCAAATCCAACACCATGACACTGTTGACAGGGCACCATCCCTGGCCGTCAAACATACGGGGCCATGCATAGCATCAGAAAGGAAGGCCATAGCCGACATCCTTTAAAGCCAATCTGCCTTCCACAGGAATGGTGGTCCGTCTGGTAACCACTGTGACCTGTACATCCACCATGGGAATGTCAAACCACTTGACACAATCCTCCTCCAGGAGAGTGAAGTTCTTCTTATACACCCTTAACCCTTTAGGTAGGGAATAGGAGGAGTCCCACTCCGACCGGATCATATCCTTGATCACCTCGGGGAATGGGAATACAGCAGAAGACTTCTGCACCCCTTGAAGGAGCAGGTGTACCTTCGTCTCCTGCTCCGTGCCGGAAGCATCTGCCAAGTTCAAGGCGGATGAGACCCTAGTAATCAATACCACCAGCTCCTCCTTCCGGAATAAGTGGATCATGCTGGCCTCTTCAGAAGGTGAGAGCACTTTCTCATCCATATCAGAGCCTAGTACCAATCTGTCTGAATCTGAGGCATAGTAAACATCTCAGATAGCCCCTAGCTGTTCCCCATCTCCAGGGAGTGTCCCTCACTGGGGGCACTTAGCCAAAGGTAATCGAACAGGGCTTCGACTTTCAGCCTGCCCAGCATGAGACTGTGTCCAGGGCACCCAGAGGCTGCAGGGTCTGAATTACCACTCCAGAAGGACCAGGCCTGTTGCAAAATGGAAAAGAATTCCAGGTAGGACAATCCAGAGTCCGGAAGCTCTCCTCTCAGATAAGACTCCCCAATACCAAGGGGCATAGCCGTCACAGACCCCCTAGAGCACAAACAGTGGCTCATAACTGCCTGAATATCCTTACCCATAGCGCCATCTATCACTTCCTGCCCTGAGGTAGGTAAGAGAGGACTAGCCGCATCCCCCACTTGAGAGGGGGAAAGCAGGTCCTCAAGGGGTGACTCAGAAGCTGCCATGCAGGAAAAGCTCAGGCAAGAATCCAAGGATGAAGCTCCTCATTTCTATAGGTCGAACAGCGTTTCCTGGAAGAAGACATAGAGAGTTAGGGTAAGTATCACAAAAGCGCATGCTAAGGCTGCGTCAGCCCACATGCATGCATTATCTGAGTTTTTATGTTATGCACTAGGGAAGGAGCATATGTTGGAGCCGCTTGGGCAGAATGCGTGTTAGGACCGCATGACCATCAAGCTCACAATATGCAAAAACGTCACTAACGAATGCAGAAAAATGTCAGGAAGCCCACACAGAATGCCAATGGTCGCTAGCAGTCTACCCCAAATTCCGTCCCTCAGAGACGGATCTGGGAATCACCAACAAGGACAATGATGAGGTCAAACCTTGGTACTCACCCCCTGAGGTGGAGGATCTGTGCCGGGCTCAGCTCTTCTTCCTCGAAACTGCTTCACTGGCTGGCTTTGCAGCACTGTGTGTAAGGTAGCTGGTAGACAGATCCCTCTGAGATCCTTCTGCAAACTTTAGGAGACAGCAGTGGGGATGAGGAGAAGTAGGGGGAGCTGAGGAGGTGTGAGTCTTCTGCACTCTTTCAGATCCTTCCAAATCCTTCCAGTTTGTGGCTGCTCAACAGGCTCTTATCATGATAAGGGCATGAAGTTGAACCAATTTTCCCTCCTCTTATGGCTACCGAAAAGACCACAGTCTAGTGAAGCCTGCGACGTCACGCTCAAGTGAGAGAGTCACCTTTCTGTACCCAAGGTGGTCGTTCATGAGCATTTAATCAATCTCTTTTCCTCCCGATCCTCAGATTTTCTACAGAGAGGAGAAAATCCATCCACCATTTGCTGGAAACAAAGAAATACTGAAGGGACCTCTGTTGGCTGATGTGAATAGAGGCACAGGAGTGATGTCATTGAAACCTGGGCTTTTCATTGGTTTCACTTGTATGGACTGGTCTAGCAGGATGATATGAAATACACGCTTGGATATGACAATAAGGAGAAGAGGAGCCACCTAGTGCTTAGAGCAGTGACCTACTGACTAAGAGACTAGGGTTAAATTCCCGCTGGCACACCTTGAGCAAACTTTACTCTCCATTGCCTCACCCCTGGCAATCTACTTGTGATGACTTCTTGCCAAGAAAGTCCAGGAATCAGCATTGACTTGATGGCATACATGTAACAAAATGGTGTGTTCAGCTATTCACAGACTTGGGCATGTCTGTATCAGGACTTGGCTGAAACAGCTATGTTAAGTGTGTCATGGCAGCGGATGTGTAACTAGATGTCTGGGTGGGTAAGTGTAGTGACTGGCCTTATATATAAGGTATGTGTGAAACATAGATATAGTATGATGTATATTTCTATCTCAACAAGCAGAATTTAGCTGTAATGGGTAGCATTAAGTGCACCCATGTGCATTTTAGTGCAGTGCCATGTATTTGCAATGCTCTAAAGACAGAGAAACGGACATGCTGGCCACTGTGCTAGATTCATGGCCCAAATGTTTGCTATTAGTATGCTCTTCAGTAAACATTCCCTCTACTGCACACTATTTTTTTTAAAGTGAGCTAACCAACCAAATGCATGCTAATAAATGTACATCCCTGCTATGGGATATCAATGGGAGAAGTAAGGAAGGTGAATAATGTAGGGAAATAGCAGTTCCTCGCTTACATCTGTCAAGTGATGGAGGAAGGTGGGATGCACATCTACTCTACTAGAAGATACCAACTTGCGGGGTGTGTATGTGAGGAGTCCAGCTGGTGCCCGAGTGTGTCCTGCGCCTATCCTGTGCATCTGGGGAGTCTGACCTTCCGGAGCAGCGGTGTGACGCAGCGCCTGGTCCCGACGTCATCTCCGGGGCTAGAAATCCGCAGTTTGTACCGCGGTTGCGCGGTCGCGGTTGCGTTTAAAGGGGTTTGATAGGCCCCTTGTGCGCCCCTTAGGCGCACGTGGCGCGAAAGGAGCGGTGAGACCGAAGGCTCGATATGGGGAAACGTAAGAAGAAACTAAACGTGAGTGTCTCCAACCCAGATAAGGCTGTTAAGATCTCCGGTCCTATGGATAGGCATATTGTTGCTGTATCTGAGGATGGGAAATTACCTGTTGTTGCTCCCAAGACTTCGGTCTCATTTGATAGCTCCATTGGTTCTTCTGGGGGTTTTAACTCTGCCCCATATGCTAATCCACTGAATCCTCATCTATTGACGTCTTCACCCATTGAGGGAGTGGCCCTCCGGGGTTCGGAACCTATTCCATCAGCGGTTTCATCTAGTTGTCTGTCAGACATTGCGGCGGTTTCCCTGCCTCAAGTCCTTCAGCTTCCTGTGGTTCCTGGAGGCGTTCAATGTGAAGGTGTATCTGCCTCTCCTGAGGTTGCTCAGACTGTGTCTTTATCTGACATTTGGTGTATTCTATCTCGGATTGAACGTTCTTTATCATCTGTTGCTACTCAGATTAATGATTTTTCACAGGACTCCGTAGCTAAGATGGCTCAACACGATTTGCAGATTACTGCTTTAGATAACAAATGCCAGAAACTTGATGTACAATATTCTCTGTTACAATCTTCTAATTTGTCCTTTATGAAGGATAGTTTAACGTTGCATACTCAACAGGAGCTATTTGAGAATAGTTTGCGGGCGGTAAATATTTGCTGTTTGAATTTTCCATGTACTAGATTAATGTCATCAAAAATTTTATTTGAAAAATATTTAAAAGAAATATTGGGGTATCAGTTAGATACTATCCCCGTAATTACGAAAATATATTACTTGCCCCGGACGGTACCTTTAGCTCCCGGCGGGCGACAACCTGTAGTTTTGGCTGAAGCTCTAGATTCTCTGGATGTTACTAACTTTATAGAGTCTTCACGTGATTTAATTGAGACTAGATCTACGCTTCTGGTGTCCTTTTCCTCAGAGATTGATAAAAATACTGTCATGCGACTTTATTTCCGTAATAAGAATGCTGATTTCTGCAGTGGGAAAGTTAATATGTTCCCAGATGTGTCCAGGCAAACTCAAGCTAGACGCAGAGCCTTTCTGGCCCTTAAGCCACGGGTTCTTGCTACTGGCGCAACGTTTTTCTTAAAATTTCCTTGCAAGTGCCTGGTCACCTCTGGGGGTACTAAATATGTTTTCATGGATGTTGGATCTTTAGAAATATTTCTAAAAGGGCTAGAACCTCAGGTCTTAGCAGATACATAGGTATGTAATGGTATATTTTTCTTTTCTTTGCTTTCCTTTAGCATTGTATGTAATAAATGGAAATTACACTAACCTGGTAATTGTAGTTCCTGGAGGGTCCAGTTTAGTCCTCCACAATCGGGTAGTGCCCCTCCTCCTGCAGCCTGGAGACTGGACCAATCAAGTCTTCTGTAGTATATATGCAGAGGGAGCTCCCAGAAGCCCCCAGTGTACTAGTAACAAAGCATACTTAACGAAGCAACACATTAGATTAATATACAAAATGACATAATGAAAATGACATAATTAAGGAACAATGTGTTTCCCCCCACAAACATATCCAACTTTCTCCCCAAACGAGGAAGTCAGAACACTGTATTGCGCTGGAACAGATGCCCCAGAAATCAAAACACAGCTCCGTATCAGAAATCTCAGGAGCTGACTGAACACCTGAGAAAGAAAGAGCCATAGCCAAAAACGCGGCTGCAAAAAAAAGGTTCGAACGGCAAGAGGAACCGTCTTATGATCCACCGTTCCGAAAGCGCGCCGCATTATTGTATCAGATAGTCGGGAGGGAAGGAGGACTAAACTGGACCCTCCAGGAACTACAATTACCAGATTAGTGTAATTTCCATTTCCTGTTCGGTAATCCAGTTTAGTCCTCCACAATCGGGATGTAACAGAGCAGTCAAGACCGGGCGGGACCTTACCATCCGGCGCGCCGAACCGCCGAACAAAACAGGAATCCCGAGCCGCTGACACATCTAAACGATAGTGTTTACTGAAAGCATGCAGAGACGACCAAGCGGCCGCCTTACAGATATCTGCTGGCGGAACTAGGCTATACTCCGCCCAAGAGGTCGCCTGAGCCCTAGTGGAATGAGCCAGTAGCCCCTCCGGAATAGACCGCTGCTGCAACAGATACGCAGACGCGAACGCTTCCTTGAGCCATCTTGCAATGGAGGCCTTAGCCACCGCTTCCCCTTTACGTGCACCACCGAAGAGCACGAATAGCCGGTCAGTCTTCCTAAAAGATTCGGTAGCCTTCAAATAACGACGAAGTGCACAACCCACATCGAGACGGTGAAGACTTTTGTCCGCCGACCCGACAGAGTGCGAAGAAAGAACTGGAAGAAACACTGCCTGATTCATAGGAGAAACCACCATTGGCAAAAAGGAAGAGACCGGGGAAAAAGACAAAAAAGGTTCTCGGCAGGACAACGCATGTAGATCTGAAATACGCCGTGCCGAACAGACGGCTACAAGAAAACCCGTCTTCAGCGTAAGATCTTTCAGAGACGCCCTACTTAGGGGTGCAAAAGGTTCACGAACCAGGGCCCGCGGCACTAGATTCAAGTCCCACGGAGGAACGAAAATCCTGCGGGAGGGCCGCAAATGAACAACAGCCGTAACAAAACGACGTACGTCCGGATAAGAACCGAGGAGACGGCCTAAAACTTTGCCTCGATAACAAGAGATAGCCGCCAAACGGACTTTCAGGGAACTAGCCGCAAGGCCCTTATCAAAAGCATCCTGAAGAAACTTAAAACGACGGAAACGGAAACCGTCGCCGCCCGGACTCCACGCCGGGAGCACCAGTCTTCAAAGATCCCCCAAATCCGAACGTAAGTAAGAGAAGTGGACTTTTTCCTCGCCCGCCGTAGGGTAGAAATCACCGCGGGGGATTAACCCATCTTTTTCAGCCGAGCCCTCTCAATGGCCAAACCGTAAGCGAGAATCGACCCACGTGGGGCATCCGCAAGGGTCCCTGAAGAAGAAGATCCGGCCGTGCGGACCGGAGCCAAGGAATGCCGTCACGCAACCGGACCAGATCGGCATACCGGGGCCTCCGAGGCCAATCCGGGGCCACCAGGAACACTCGACCCCGATGGCCCTCGATGCGCTGAACGACCCGGCCGATCACAGCCCACGGAGGAAAGACATAAAGAAGACCGGACGTTGGCCACGGCTGAATGAGAGCGTTGAGCCCCTCGGACATGCGCTCCCTTCACCTGCTGAAGAAGCGTCCTGTCCTGGCCGATTGAAATGTCGCCATGAGATCCATGATGGGCGGCCCCCACCGACGAACTATTTGCGCGTAAACTTGCGGGCTTAGCTGCCACCCTCCGGGGTCCACCCGCACTCTGCTGAGAAAATCGGCCTGACCATTGTCTGCGCCTGCAATATGCGCTGCCGGGATGGCCAGAAGACGAGACTGCACCCAATTGACCAAGGCCATCGCTTCTGAAGCCAGGGCCACGCTGCCGGTGCCCCCTTGGCGATTGATGTAAGCTACGCTGGTCGCCTTGTCCGAGAGGACTCGCACCGGCCGGTCGAGAACTAGGGCTTCGAGGGCCAAGAGGGCTAGCCGCACCGCCCGTAATTCGAGGCGGATTGATCGACCAAGAAGTCTCCAGGGGAGACCATTCCCCTTGAGCGAAGCGGGTCTCGCAGTGAGCCCCCCATCCGGTTAAGCTGGCCTCCGTTGTGAACGGAACCCAAAGTGGAGGCTCCAGGGAATCCCCGCGTCAGGTTCTCGGAGGAGAGCCACCACCGGAGTGAACGGCGAACCGCCCTTGAGCAAGGCAATCTCCTGTTCAACGAGTCGAACTGGTTGGACCAACGGCGCAGCAGAGAACTCTGCAGCGGGCGCATGTGGAAGCGCGCCCAGGGCACCACCTCCAAGGTTGCTGCCATCGTACCGAGGAGCTGCAGGTACCACCATGCAGACGGAGCGGGCATCCCCTTGAAGAGTCGGACACAAGACCGAATGCGGCGCTCCGGCAGGCACACCAAGCCCCATGCTGTGTCGAGGCGCACTCCCAGATACTCGAGATCCTGCGTCGGGCACAGACAACTCTTGCATTCTTTCACCACCCAGCCGAGGGACCGCAGCAGAGCCACCACCCTGCTCGTGACGTGCACACACTCCCGACTGGACTTTGCCCGAATCAACCAGTCGTCGAGATACGGATGGACCAGGACGCCCTCTTTGCACAAGGCCGCCGCGACCACTACCATCACGTTTGTGAAGGTGCGGGGGGCCGTGGCGAGACCAAACGGCATGGCCGGAAATTGGAAGGGGCCCCACGGAAGAGCGAAGCGGAGAAACCGTTGATGAGACGGCCGGATGGGAATGTGTAATGTGGTCTTCAGCGGTTGTGGAAGATCCTGCAGCAGGGGCTCTGAGGAGGGGGGAGATAAGGTGCTGAGGGACCCAGCTAGCAACGCAGTGGGTATGGGGAAAACCTCCGGGATGCAGCGTGCAGGTGGAACACAAGCAAGCTATTAATGTTCCCTTCGGCTGAGTACATTTCACCTATAATACATTACATTAACCACTCACACCCATACCACCAAGCAAAAACAAACTACCACCGACTTATACAAATAAAACACACGGAACTACAACAAATAAGAATGGAAAACAGTATTAATAACACCAATTCTTTATCTTGTATCCTAATCAATGCACGCTCAATGAAAAATAAACTTCCCATATTTAGTGATATAATAAACGACCTAAAACCTGACATCTTATGTGTAACTGAGACGTGGCTATCTGAAACGGACACAGTCTACTTAAACCTACTTAATAATGATGACTACGATATAAACTTTACCCATAGACCAAATAAAAAAGGAGGAGGTGTACTTATCATGACAAGAAAGATATTAAATGCCAGAACAATACAATCTAATATAACCAATAACATTGACACCCTCATCATAAAGACCAACAATCTTAGAATATGTCTAATATACAGACCCCCTGACCAAAAAGCAGATAACTTAGATCCACTTATAGAATGCCTTGCCTCATCTACCGAACAAGATCCTATCATCATGTTAGGCGATTTTAACCTCCCCTCACTCCCAGCTACAGAATCCAACCTTTTCCTTGAAACTATAGCTGACATGGATTTCCACCAGATAATCACCACAACAACACACATAAAAGGAGGTACACTAGACCTTATACTCCTCCCAAACACAATCTTCCAGCTATTCAACCCAGACTCTACAGAAAGCATACAAGTTCCCTGGTCTGATCATTACATTATTAAAACAAACATTACATACCACACCAATAGCTCCAAAAACCACTCAAGAACTGATCCCACCAGAAAATTTAAAAGGTTTAACGAAACTGAATTCCTAGACACAATAATACCCCACCTAGTGTCACCACCAACGGACCTAGATGAAGCGATCAAAAACTGGAATAACACAATAACAGAAGCAGCTAAATCCGACAGATGTAACAAAATTCCCTCTAACCCAAAAAAAGCACCATGGTTCAATAACACTCTAAAACAAATGAAGAAGCAGCTTAGAAAAACTGAACTTAAATGGCGTAAAACCAAACTAACCATACATAAGGAAATATACACTAGCCTTCTTATAAAATATAAGGAGATTACAAATAATACAAAAAAAACCTATTATGCATCAATCTTATCAAAATCTTATAACAGGCCACGAGAACTATTCTCTATTGTTAGAAATCTCACTAATAATCCTCAAACAACTAACAATGAAATCACAGACATATCTGTACAATCATTAGCTAACTACTATCAAAATAAATCCACACAACCTATAATGACAATTGACAATAATAAGGTAGCCCATCATTGTTCAGAAGAATGGTCAAACTTTAACCCCATATCGAAAGAATCATTAAAGAACATTATTACTAACCTCAATACAACCACTTCCTTCCTCGATCCATGCCCTGTAACTTGGATCAAAAGTACACTTCCAACACTAATCTCATTCATTCTCCCCATAGTCAACCTCTCTTTACTCCAAGGCTACATCCCACCTAACCTCAAGCACGCACAAATCCGCCCAATTCTCAAAAATGGTACTTTAGACAAAACCTCACCAAAATCATATCGACCCATTTCAAGCATCCCGTTCCTTGCTAAAATAATAGAAAAAGTGGTACAGATACAGACACAAGAATACCTAGACTCTTCCTACCCACTTGATGAACACCAATACGGTTTCAGACCTCAACACGGAGTTGAATCACTTTTAACAGTCCTAATCGATACTCTCATCAAAGGGATTGATAACCACAAAAATGCATTCATTCTCCTATTTATTGACATTTCCGCCGCATTCGATAGTGTCCACCACACCATAATGCTTAATAACCTAAAGCAAATAGGAATAAATACAACAGTACACAAATGGTTTACCTCATATTTACATAATAGAACACAAAATGTAAGAATAGCTAATCAGACTTCCACCACATATAAACAAGAAATTGGACTCCCACAAGGCTCGGCGTTATCAGCCCTCCTATTTAATATATATAAAACCAGTCTGCGACATATTCAAAAAATTCGGAGTACTATATCATCTATACGCTGATGATATCATGTTATACATTCCATTCTCCATCCCTGATGTACCGATAAAACTTCTAACAGACTGCCTTAGTGAAGTCACATCCTGGCTAAAAGAACAAAACCTCCATATAAACCACTCAAAAACAGAAGTATTAATTGTAACAAAAAATCAATCATACGTTCCGCCAACCCACATAACAATACAAAACCATGAAATCACAATAAAAAATGAAATAAGATACTTAGGTGTCATACTAGATACACACCTTACGATGAATACCCACATAAGAAACACGATAAAGAAAGTCTACTTCAAACTTAAAATACTCAAGCAATTACGTCCACTGGTATATTTTCAAGATTTCATTAATATAATACAGGCAACCATAACCCCGCATTTTGACTTTTCCAATCTAATTCTCTTAGGCATAACGAAACAAAACATCAAAAGAATACAACTAGCACAGAACGCAGCAGCCAGAATTGTAATGAATGTAAATTCACTCCAGCATATTACCCCAATATTAGCATCCCTGCATTGGCTGCCAATACAAAGCAGGATAATATATAAGACTGTAATAACCACATTTAAAACCCAAAATGGCATGGCGCCAATCCCATTAAGCAAACTTATATGTAAGGAAACACAAAAAGTCTCCCACAGAAAAGGACACTCAAATAAATTAAAGACACCAAATGACTTTATAAAAGCAAACAAACAAACTAATAACAGAGCATTCTCACATGCGGCCCCCATCATTTGGAACTCCATCCCGGAGGACCTACGCTCATCAACAGAAATTATAGAACTCCGTAAAAAACTGAAAACCTATCTCTTCACCTTGCATTACAATACTATAGCTAATCCACTGATCATCCCAGAAAAAGGCTAAAACACGCTCAAACGAATAAAGCTAAACCTCATAACTCAACAGATACTACATTTACTTGTAAATATCAACGACTCAATCCAATAGAGCTTACAACTCTGAAATTGTAAATAGTTATTAACCTTTGTTCTTGTTCCATAAGGTATCTATAATGTATTTGTTCTTGTTCCATAATGTATCCAACCATTATATTGTTCTGTTATGTATTTAAGCATTACACTGTTTATTGTCAAAAATTGTTCCATGTAAAAACAAGCTCTTGCTTTGTTGACTGTTGTTCAATTGTGAACCGCACCTGAACTCCGGAAGATGCGGGATATAAATGATTGTTAAAAATAAAAAAAATAATACAGCCAGAGAAAAAGGCATTGTAGAGACTTAAACCACCTTTCCTCTTCTTGTGTGGGGTTTTATTTATTTCATGTTTTGTTTTGTTTTTTGCATTGAAAACAAAAAGCAAGGAAGGCTCAGGGAAACCCAAGACTCTTCAAGAAACGGATTGTGAAACTCCACGTGCCTCCACAGCATGATTAAATGTGTGGAAACTGCTGTTTAGAGCTGTTTCCTCTACAAAGAAACACTGAAGAGAAAAACAAAACAGCCGCTGGCACCGAAAAACTGTCAGGTATTCACAGACTGAGAAGGGAACTGGCAGTCATTCACTGTGCTGGCATAGAGAAACTTTCAAAGTCAGGGCAAGGCAATTACAGTGACTGAAAGTAGGGAAATTAGAGTGGGATCCCTCCGCTGCCATTCAGACCTCCATGGTAGGGGCTGAAAGGTGTTTCTGGGGAGGGATGTAGAAGTGCAATCCAGCCGTAGGAAAATTACAGTGAGCATGCTTAATTAGGCCGAGCCCAAAACAGACAGGATCCAAAACACTGACTTAAAACCTCAACCCAATGGTATATTGAATAAGACAGGTACAATAATCAGTAGGACGTACAAAGTAACCCGGCTGCAGTTTGGGGACTAAAAATTTAAAATAGGAACTTCAAAACTCAGAGGCAGCCGGTCCGGATACAGCTGAAATCATCCCAGAGCAGCTGAGGCGAGGAAGAAAAAACAAAAACAGAGTACTCACAGTTTTCATACCAAAAATGATACCTGAACTTCCTGGAGGTATCCAAACTCTCGTGGTAAAGACGCAGTGCAGCGTAAAGCCAATGGAGAACTCCCCTGAAGCCAAGCTCCGGAGTTCCCAAGGTCATCTGGGGAAGCAAGATGCTGGGGGAAGAGCAGAGCGGATGCATGAGGTCCCTGTGTCTCTACTGACAGCCTATGCAGCGTAACCGGAATAAGGCACAGGGAGAACTAAAAACAAATAACTGCGTCCCGCAGGAACAGGCATTCAACAATATTCCCCATAATAGGTAATGCCTCAGCCAGCCTTCTTTGTTGGGCACAGTGGGGAATGTAACCCATGAGCCCTGCACCCTACGTCAGTGACTCAGCATTGTACTGTGGCTCTGAATTGCATACTGTTCTCTATCCATGCCTTCTGTACTTTCTATCCCTTATGTTCATACATAGGCAGAGAAAAAAGTAACCTCTGCACAACTGACATCTAGCAAGTGTTGTGGAAAAAAACTGAAACAGCAATATAGCTGTGAGAAGCCAGCAGAGAAGCACTCTGGCTTCCTGCCCAAAACCGAGGCTCATTAGCTATTCAAAATGGCCGCCGGCAAAAATAAAACACAAAAAGAGTGAATTAAAACCCCCAAAAACTAAGGAATTAACTTAAAAAGTCAAAGGAGAAGGTGGGAGGGTTGCAGGCATGAGAGAAATGCCTAAAATCGCTGAAAAATCAAGAAAAATCAATCGAGTTACCACAGAGCTGCAGACAGCAGTGGGAGAAAGACATTCCAGGTCTGAAGAAACTGAGGTGCAGCCCCTGCAGATGCCAGAGTCAGTCACTGCACCTCTGCGGGACCCGCAAATCACGTATTGGGGTTTGGCATACATGCTAAGGCATCCTCCGCTCAGCGGGAAAGAATGGAACAGAACCAGGGAAGCCCACACCAAAGGGACCAACCCTATGTAAAACAGTACAGACTGAAATTTAAAACGTTTTATTTTATTTTTATTTTTTTTTGTTTACAGACAACAAAACACTCCCCAGAATCCTAGGGGTGCCCTGAGCAAAATCGCCAGCAAAAGAAACCCCAAAAATGCAAGGGGAACCCGTGCACAAGTGTTAAAAAGTGCCTTTAAAAGGCACACTTTAGAAATTCAAAATGGCCGCCGCACTTTTTCACCCGCGGTAAAAAAGGGCGCGAAAATACAAAGGTAACCAAATAATATGGAAAAGAAAGAAAACGACCCTCTAATACAGGGCAAGCGAAAAAAATCAGGAAAAAGTGCAATTTGGGAGCCAGGGGAGCCGACAGAGCCTCTGACAATGCAAACAACAGGGAGCTGAAAAGTTAAAGCAAGGAAAATTCCTACCAGCTCAGGAAACAGCAAGGAACTCAGCCAACTTCTCCAAGTGACAGGCAATGCTGAATCAGGTATGGCTCTTCCCCGTACAGCCTAGGGGAGAGCTCAACCCAGGGTTCAGAAATTCCCAGGCAGGAAGGCAGGAGCCCAAGCAGGTCTGGCTTCCCCCAGGATGTCCCCTGTGCAATGCTTTTTTTTTTTTTTTTTTTAAAGATACAGCTACCTAGCAAATAAATGGTAAATAAAGGACCAAAAACAAAACCCCAAAAGAACTAACTAACTAGTGTTGCTCCTTCAAGTGTCACTTAGTGTGCCCAGAAAGGGCACAGAAGTCCTCAAGCTGCAAGGAGACTGGACACACTGGGGGCTTCTGGGAGCTCCCTCTGCATATATACTACAGAAGACTTGATTGGTCCAGTCTCCAGGCTGCAGGAGGAGGGGCACTACCCGATTGTGGAGGACTAAACTGGATTACCGAACAGGAATTAGAGTTTTTTCAATTTAGGATGTCAGCTGGATGCTCCCTGATACTCCCCGTGATGTGGACTAAGTTTGTTTTCTTATTAATCTTGTGATAATTATCTTGTTTACATATGATATTCTGTATAATCTTAATAAAAATAAATTGCAAATAAAAAAAGAAGATACCAACTTGCAATATGCATACTTTTAGACATGATCTAATTATATAAGAGACCATTCATGTGCATAAGACACCATTGTATGTTTGAAAAAAGGTTTATAAAATTATCCCTTAGTACCTAATTTCCTTACTCTATCATGTTCCCACCCCTGGTTTCCCTCCCTTGTGATTTATAGTACCTAAAATTGGTTCCTCAGAGCCAGAAATTTTTCAAAGATAGGTCCCTAAGCCTTTTGAATATTGGCCCACAAATCAATATTTGTCTTTTTTTTTAAAGTACTGTCAAGTCAATGTTGACTCCTGATGACCCAACAGCCCCTAGGATTTCTTGGCAAGGTATGACCAGAAGTAGATTGTCAGGCCTTTTCTTCCAAGGCAATGGAGGGTAAAGTGACTTGCCCAAGGTGTGCCAGTGGGAATCAAACCCAGATCTCTTGGGTGCCAGGCTGACGCTCTAACCACTCTTCTACAATATCTGTTATACAACCATGCAATGAAAACTACATAGCTCACCAGACCACAGATGAAGTCCATCAAAGCCATAGGAAAACAGGTCATCACCAACACCATTGCCACCCCAGCCTTCTCCTCCTCCAGGGTATGGAGCATAACCAGATGTTGAGGCCCAGCCCACCCGCAGGTGTGTGGGTTCTGCAGTCAGAAAAGGTTCTACCTGGTCGATGATCATTTCAAAGTACCATTTTTTGTACTGAGCAGAGCCCTCAGCAACACCCAAGAAAATGTTTGGCCTGATGCTGAAATGAAACAAAAAACAATCTATGAGCAAATATATAAAACAAGATCACAGAACCAATGAGCAGGAGTGAGGTTATACATAGTAACTGCTAAAAATCAGGCAGTGATTATGTGAAAGAAAGATTTTAGGGCCAAGCTGATGTTACACAGCAGTTACTGAGATTTTGGGAGACTCTAGACTATTTTCTGATTACAGAAAAGGGTGATGATACTGCTCATGGTGCTCTTTTTTTGCTATAGGAAGACACCACAAATGCAAGGCCTTGGAGTGAAATTGCAAGATAACTGAAATCCAGCTTGATTAGGAAGTAGCATTGAGCACATCATAAATGTATCACATCAGTACACTAATTACATACAATGGATCCGTAGGTGTCACTGTTTGATATATACTCAATATTCAGAAATTTCCTTCAGCCGCAGTATGTGCAGATATGGCTTTCAATTTCTTGACACTGTAGTTCATAATTCATATACTTTAATGTTTTATTTAGTTACAGAAAAGGAAGTGGAATTGCTAAATTGCTGGTTGCAGTCACTTTTAACAAAAGTTATAACTCTTACTGTATTCTCTTTATCTGCATTCTGTCTTCTTGCTTACTCTGGCTTTTCTGTCTCTCCTTTTCAGTATTCATAATGTTGCCGTATTGTAGACGCTGAAGTTTTGTGTTCAACTACCAGTGAAAGCTACTATAAAATTCAGATCTTTTCAGGGTACTTTCCCAACCAGAGAATGGTGATTGCATTATTGGGCTTGCGGCCCAAAGCATCCCTGCACTGCTTAACCCATCCACTTCACCAACCAGAGATGGCATCAATAGGACTCCTTTATTACTCTTATCATAATGGCATTCATGTTGCTGCAGCGCACACTCAAGAAGCAGGTCTGCTTCTAGGGTGAGCTCCTTGGGGCAACTCCTGGGATAATTCCTAAACCATCATTGCCTAACACTTATCCAAATATGTCCCCATTCTCATGTGCTCAACTGAGCCATGTTCTCTTTGTACAAGTACTCTGTTTTCTCTCCAGTACTTCTACAACATATGCAGCACAGATTCCTGTCCTATGGGGGTCATCACCCTGCCTCTCATTGCTTCTCTCATCATATGGTAAGAATGCTCCAAAACTGTGCTACTTTACGTGCTCAAACCCCCCCTGTCCACTTTTTCAAGGCAGCTTACTTAACTGCAGGTCCTTGCTCCAAAAGCCACCACTGCTCCATGATTTAATCGTGGACCTGATTTGCATAACTGAGATACCACTGAAGAATGGGGAAGTATCTATCCTTTGGTCTTGTCTCCCCTCAAGTGTTTCTTTCTATGTAGTCAATAGATCTACTAGAGTGGGTGGTGGCGTTGCTGTTGCATTCTCTGATTGCCTTACTTTGACAGACATAACCTTCTTTTTTATCAAGTTTATTTTTGAATTTACAACAATAGTAACAGAGTAATTACAAACAATATATTATTTAAACCCCACAAAAAAAGCTAAGAAATATAATGCAGAAGTCTTGACCAGAGCAAAATGAAAAACTCTAAATACAGAGAAGACATTACATGTTAGCCAGGTACATATCCAAGGGTCTCCAAATTCTCTCTATTTTAACGATACAATTAGATGCCTACATGCCTGGAGGTTCAAGATGCCAAGCTGCAAGTAAAACCCCATATCCGATACCTAGGAGTGACTCTTGATCAAAACTTTGACATGAAGACTCACATATCCAACACAATAAGAGCAATTTACTTCAAGATCCGCTCCCTCAGACATCTTCGCCAACTGATTGATCCAGATGATTTCCGTACTGTTTACCAGGCTCTAATCATTCCCCATTTCAATTTTGCAAACTCCATATTACAAGAGCTTCCTCAATCTACCTTAAATCCTCTTCAACTCGCCTTGAACAGTGCAGTGAGAGTACTTTTTGGAGTATCCAAAAGAGACCATGTAACACCCCTTCTAAAATAACTACACTGGCTTCCTATTCAAGCGAGAATCACTTTCAAGACACTGCTCCTGGCCTTTAAAGCTTACAAAGGTCTCACCTCCACCTCATTATCGGAGATGATACAACCAATCATACCCAACAGACTAAGAAGAACCACGGAACTAAATATGCTAATCGTACCAAAGGAAGTCATAACATACAACTCTACAACATCGAGCAGAGCCTTCAGTCTATTTGCCCCAAAACTTTAGAACACCCTTCCATCACACATTAGGGCCATCTCTAATCTCAGCCAGTTCAGGAAGGCCCTGAAACATCACCTTTTCCTCAAATACTTCCCAGGGAACAAAGAAACACAATCACACCCAAATATCAATAACTGCATTCCAACCACGTAAACCTTCCTATCTCAACAGCACATTACACTACTTCACCAGATTAACAGTACGCCTTTCAGACACTATGACACTGTTATGTAAATAGTTGTTTTGTAAATAGTTGCTCCTGTTATCCAAGTTGATTTTCCTGTTAACTGTAATGACCAGATAAATGTAACTTGTCTGAGGTTTCTTGTTCCATGTAAACCGCGCTGATTACGAATAGTGCGGTATATAAAAAATGTTAATAAATAAATAAATAAAAATAAATGATACAGAAGCAGCACCTTCCAATTTCCTAGTTGTACAGATTGAATGCCGCCAAAATGTAACATTTAACAGAAATGTACCTTTTCAGTTACACAAAATGTGTTGTACAGCTTTTGACATCATTTATTTATTTAGGCCACTCCTCCCTCATAACATCAAATAGAGTTCTATCATAATTTGCAAGTACATCCTGCATGCATAAGGACCTAAATAAGACTATCTGTAATGATAAAGCAGAATTCAATTTGAAAACCTCACAAATAAATCCCCAAACCCCCTCCCAGTAGGGTTGAATAAAAGAGCACTCAAATAGGATATGTCTAAATGTGACAACCATAGTCGAGCAACGCCAACACTCATTCAACTCTTGAAGACCATCTCCGTACATACGTAAAGGGGTCCAAATAGCACGATGGGCTGTAAAATACAGTGATTGTGCAAAGCTACTCAACATGATGGGTCGGACCGTATGAGTCCAATATTCACTCCACTTTATTGTATCTTGGGGAATACCAGCATCATATTCTCAAGTTCTAAAAAGGCCTATCAAAGATGCACCACCACCATGGAATATCAGAAGTTTATAGAAATACGGGATTAACTTCCCATTCACTTTGGCTTTGTGATACACATCAATTAGGTCTGAAGCAGGACTTACCCCATCTGACCATGGAGAATCCTGTGTCAAGCTCCAAACCCGGCAATCCAGCCTAACAGCCTGAGCTATTGGTAATCCAAAAACTTCAATCAGGTATTCTTGGCTAATTATGGTTTGCCCTCGAAAGAGTTGACCAAAACAATATATTCCCTTTATTAACCATCCATTCCAAATATTTTTTGTCCATTGACCCGCACTAACTGATTATACCAAAGAGAGAAAGCCCCCGATGTTGAATAAAGTGTCCCACAACAAGAATCAACTGCTTTTACTGCTGTAATAGTGCTACTAATAAGTACTAATAAGCACAGTTTAGAGTCTGGAATACTCATTGTGGCTAGCGCTGACAGCAGAAAAGGAGAGACAAACACTTTCTCCATTTCAAGCCATGGTGATATTGACATTCCTAAAATCCAGTCTGTCCCATATCGTAATAGTGAGGCAGCATGGTAGATTTTAAAATCAGGAAAGCCCACACCCCCTTTTTACCTTGGCAATTTCAACTTTGCCAAGGCTATATACATCCTTTTACCTTTCCACAGGAAGGCAGTAAGAGTCTTGTCCAATCGAGCATAAAAACATGACTTTCAAAAACCCGGTAACATCCCCAGTTTGTAGACTGTACTCAGAAATACCATCATTTTTATTGTGTCTAATCTCCCCCATCAAGATATTCTAAGAGGAATCCAAAGCTACAACACATTCTTTAACTCTACAAAAATAGTGTTGCAATTACATTTAATATAGTTTCTTCTGAGGAGGGACAAAATTGCATCCCCAAATATTTTATTCCCTGGGATGCCCATTGAAAAGAAATTCCTCCATATCCTCCTGTGGTGAGGTCATTTAGTGGAAGCAGCTCATTCTTATCCCAATTTACTTTAAATCCGAAGACCACAGAAAATCGTTTAACCACATCCAGTAGACATCTTATAGATGTCACTAAATTAGAAAGAAATATCAGGACATCATCTGCATAAGCAGCTAATTTCCAATTCCTCTCACTCAACTTTATACCTTCAATGCCATTTTCCTTTTTAATGTAAAGCAGTAGTGGCTCAAGCTCCAGGTCAAATAATAATAGAAAAAGAAGACAGCCCTGCCTAGTACCCTTACCTAAGCAAACAGCATTCAATAAGATGCCATTTACTGCAAAACGTGATCTAGAAGAGATATGAAGTTCTTTGACCCATTCCACAAAGGATGAGTCGCATCCAAACCATTCCAACATTCTGAACAAATATGGCCACTCTACACGATCAAAGGCTTTCTCAGCATCCATTGACAAAGCCACAGCTGGATTATTCATATGATGCGATAGTTCCGGTAAATTATGAAAGGCTGTGTCATTATCACCTATATATCTACCTTTTTATGAAACCAGTTTGTTCTTCCCCAATTAACAGTTGTATAAAGCCACTTAGCCTGGTAGCCAAAATCTTACCTAAAATCTTGTAATCCACATTTAAAAGCGAGATGGGGTGGTAACTGGCTATTAAAATGGCATCATGGCCCAGCTTAGCAAATATCACAGCTTTCAACTCAACAAAATTTGAAGAGACACATTGTTGTTTAAATAAACTATGACATAATTGTTGTAGCTTCGGAGCAAGAATAGTGGCAAACTGTTGGTAAAATTCAATGGTAAAACCATCTGGGCCCAGAACCTTATTTCTAGACAGACTCCAAATCACTGCAAGGATTTCTGCTTCTTGTATCAAGGCCCCTAATCGCCCTCTCTGCTGTACTGAAAGCTTAGGTGTTCAACAGCCATCAGAGATGCATCCCTAAGGTCACTATTACTTGCACCAATAGAAGAAAAAATCTTACAGAAAGGAGGCAAAGGCTTCAGAAATATCCTTGGACCTAATGAGAATACCATGACCTTCCGTATTAACAGAAGTGATAAGTAATAGAGGCAATGAAATGTTTTTTCTTTTGTACTTTTAAAAGTTGCGCTAGCAATCTTCCTGATTTACCACTGCCTGCACAGTACTCCATCCGCTGGACGAACAACTCCTGCTCAGCTTGTTGCAACAAGATTTTATTAAACTCATAACGAAGTTGAGTCAGCTGCTGAAAGGTTATATTACAATTAGATCTAATATGAGTTTTCTCCAAACATGCAATTTCCTTTTCCAATCTATTGGCTTCCTTCAATTGTGTTTTTCGCAACCAAATAGAAAGACTAATAACCTCACCACGGAGGGTTGCCTTGAAAACCTCCCATATTGTACTGTCAATCATATGTTCTTTTCATTCCTTTGGAAAAAGTCTTTGATGAATGCTTTCAATTTGTCTACTAAGGAAGATTCCAGAAGGAGCATATTCTGAAAGCGCCATGGAGGCTTGTGAGTAATTTGGGTCCATGGCCAGAACTCTAACTCAATAGCAGCATGATCTGATATAAGTATAGGCTGAATGTTGCAGTTTTGGACTTCTGATAGGAGAGATTTAGACACTAAAATATAGTCAATTCGTGAGTATGACAAATATGGAAAGAAGAAAGTATACTCTTGAGCTAAAGGATGAAGGCATTGCCATGCATCTACTAAACATAAGGGGCCCGATATTCTAAAGGCATTTACACGATTTACATACCTGTAAACCGTGTAAATGCTGCTGAACGGGATATTAAACAGCACTAGCATAGTTGGTGCCACTGAATATCCCGAACTAATGCCGCTATGCGCACCGATGCTAACCACTTAGCATCAGTGCATGTCGTGAGCGTTCTGGGGTGTGTTATGGGCAGAGACAGTCACTAACTGGGTAGCAGTGATATTGCACTGCTATCCGGTTAGTGACCTGTGGGTAAAACTAGGTAAAGCAAAAGTTGACCTAGTTTTACCCGCGGGAGCTAACAGGTAGAGGCGCAATATCGCCGCTACCCACTTAGCTTCTGTGGCATCAAAGGCTATGTGGTGATCCTGGATATTCAATGCCGAGGCTGCATAGCTGTCTCAATAGAATATTGGGCCCAAGGAGTCCAAAACATGTTGAAATGCTTCAGTGGATTTTCTATAAACATTTCCACAGACTGAATTCCTATCCAATAATTCATTAAGGGCAGTATTGAAATCTCCCCCCATTACAATCTCACCAACCCCAAAAGACAATAGGGTCTGAAGCATCTGCCAAAAAATGGTGGGGAGTCTATCGTGTGGACATTTTATATCTCCAGGAACAAGCAGGAATGTAGTCTTCACATATGGGTATTGTCGGTACCGACGGAGCCTGCGTGGGAACGCTCCCCAGCGTCCAATTAGGAAGCTTTTGGGAGCATCCCACAGCACCTGCGTGCTGCCTTCCCGCTTTTCTCAACTGCCTCTCTCCAGTTCTTCGTTTTCTGCGGAGCCAGCAGGTTGTTGTTCCTGTCACCGCAGAAAATTCTCCTTATTGCCCTTATTTTTTGTGGTCGCGTCTGCCTTCTTCGACGCTCTACCGGTTGTTGTTTGTTGTTGTTGTTAAGTGCCATTGAGTCGGAGTCGACTCATGGCGACCCTCTGGATAGCTATCCTAAATTGTGTTCGGTCTTCAGTCAGGCGGCTCATTGTTGACAGACTGGTACCCGTAGCTGCTGTTATTGTATCGATCCATCTCATTGCTGGCCTTCCTCTTTTGCGTTGACCTTCTATCTTGCCAAGCATGATGTCTTTCTCTAATGATCTCTCTCTCCGCATGATATGTCCAAAGTATGAAAGTCGAAGTCTTGTCATCTGAGCTTCTAAAGAAAGCTTAGGTTTGATCTCCTCTAGTACAGACTGGTTTGTTCTTCGGGCAGTCCATGGTATACACAGTATTCGCCGCCAGCACCATAATTCAAAGGCATCAATTTTCTTTCTGTCTATCTTTTTCAGGAGCTTTCCTGGGAGTGTTTTTTAATGTTGCCCAATGTTATCATTGTTGCCCAGCTTGGTTATGGGTGTTTGCCCCTTTTTTCAAGGTCTTTTTTGAGGTTTATGTGCACTTTTGTCTCCATACAAAGTAAATAAGCCCACAGTACAATTGTGCAGAGCAGGGTTTCTGACTCGTCAGGCCAGTTTTCCTATCTCCAGGGATTGCACTGTCTCTGTGGCCACAGTGTGGTGCAACGGACACAGCCAGTGCCTGTAAGACCAGAGGGTCACAGGTTCAAATCCCAGCTGGGGCTCCTGCCAACCCAGTCCCCATAGTTTTACCCATCACTAAACAGTGATAGTAAAGACACTCCTTTATTGCAGAGAACATACGCATGGTTAATACGCCTATATGTTAGCACACCAAACACAGACACCATAAACAGGCGCATTACCTAGAGCAGAGTCCCGCAAATGCAATCCTGGAGGGCACCACACCATTCAGGTTCCATGCTGCCTCTAATAAATATGCCTGTGCTGCATATCTATGCACCACCCCCATGGTATGCAGATGTAGCTCATGCATATTTATGAGAGACAGCATGAAAACACGAACAGTGTTTGGAACACCAGGACTGGAGTTGGGAAACTCTGCCGTAAAGCAGCAGCCAACAGGGGCAGACACACCCACACCCACACCCAAAGGCCCCATTGGCCAATGCCTCCTGGCAATGCCACCCTACACCTGGGTATATGGAACACAGCTATCAAACGTTTCCTATGATAACTGGCAGATATCAATTCCTACGTTAAGCACATTTTGCTCATTGAGCCCCACCATAACAATCATTCTGCTGTCTGCGGTGTGTGCTGCAGGTCTAGTCTCTGATAGTGTTTACCACCCTGGGGAGTGACCCCCAACAGTATTGCGTACCATATCCATGCCTGTACTGTGCCCAGGACTGGTGTGGTGGGTATGGCTGCTGAACACCTCTATAGTAGCACAATGCTGGCATAGGTGTGGGGGTGGCTGTCTGTCTATCCAGTGTGTGGTGGCTGCAAACACCTTCCACAGCCCACACTGCCAGCAATGTTGCCAGTATTGGGCTGCCAATGTGCATAATGAGGAGCAAGGTACCATGGGTATAGGCCGGACAGGGTGGCCTGGCCAGGGTGCATCTGCACAGGGCACAGGGCACTGACTGGGACATTTTAGTGCCCGGCCACCACCTACACAGACAGGGTGACCTCAGTATGTCCTGCTGAGAGATCACTCTCACCCTGACTGTGCAGTGACCACAGCATGGCTAGGCACCCCCATAGTGCCATATAGTATTTCTCTCATGTGATAGATATGGGTTTCCTTTTGGGGCCCAGTCACTGATTTATCTGCTTGCTGTGTATGCTGACATCCCAGTTCTGGGTGCATGCATCTCCACTGGGCACATGCACTATGGACTACCTAGCAGGCTGTTTGCAGCTGGTATGTGTCTTGATGGAGTGGCTTTCAGGGTGCAGTGGCTGATGGTTTGCAGCAGGAGCATATCAGATAGTGGTGGGGTGCAGCTTACCATATCCAGGCCTAATGTCTGTCTGCTATTGTGTTATGGATGTGTACAGAGCTGCATTGACTGCCCTGTGGGGTGTCTGTTCCTCAGCAGGACTGGGGTTGATGTTCCCCTCTACTGCCACCTTTGCAGGGAGGTAGAATGTGGATCTATTGTTAGGAGACCCTGTTTGCCACCCTCGGCCCTGGGGAAGGGGGGTGGTGGTACATGGGCCACCTAGGGGTCCATGGGGGCTACACCTGATTGAAACAGCCCAGACCAGCTGTATTCCACGCATTAAGAAAAGTGGAAGAAAGTCCAATAAACTGCCAGCATGGTTTAAAGGTGAGGTCAGAGAGGCTGTTGCTGCCAAAAGAGCAACCTTCAGAAAATGGAAAAAAGTGGGTAATGATGAAAACTGGAAACAGCACAAGCACTGGCAAGTTAAATGCAAAGCATTGATAAGGCAGGCAAAGCGGGAATTTGAGAAGAAACTTGCTACGGAAGCAAAAACACGAAATAAAGACTTTTTCAAGTACATTCGTAGCAAAAGGCCTGTGAGAGAGTCAATTGGACCATTAGATGATAGAGGGGTAAAAGGTGCAATAAGAGGAGACAAGGCTATAGCAGAGAGAGACTGAATGAATGCTTCGGGAATTGAGAGAAATATCGCTACACCCACCTGGACCGGATGGTATACATCCCAGAGTGTTGAAAGAACTGAAATATGAGATTGCAGACCTGTTATTGGTAATCTGTGAACTTTCATTAAAATCATCTGTATACCTGAAGATTGGAGGGTCGCCAACGTAACACCAATTTTTAAAAGGGTTCCAGGGGTGATTACAGACCTATTTAATGTGGACAAGTGCAAAGTTATGCACCTAGGAAAGAACAACCCACCCACATTAGAAACCACCACCCAGGAAAAAGATTTAGGAGTCTCGTGGATAACATGTTTAAAACCCTCCGCCCAGTGTGCAGCGGCGGCCAAGAAAGCAAATAGAATGCTAGGTATCATAAGGAAAGGGATGGAGAATAAAACAAAGGATATTATAATGCCTCTGTATCGCTCCATGGTACGCCGCACCTTGAATATTGTGTGCAATTCTGGTCACCGTATCTTAAAAAGGACATAGAGTTATTAGAAAAGTACAGAGAAGAGCCACCAAATTGGTGAAGGGGATGGAAGGCTACTCCTATGAAGAGAGGCTAAAAAGGTTAGGGCTCTTTAACCTAGAAAAGAGCGGCTGAGGGGAGATATGATAGAGGTGTATAAATTAATGAATGGAGTGGAACGGATAAACGTGGATAAATTGTTTACGCTATCAGAGTGTAGAAGGACTAGGGGGCATGTAATGAAGCTACAGGGTAAACTATTTAAGACAAATAGGAGAAAATATTTCTTCTCTCAACGTGTAATCAAACTCTGGAATCTGTTACCGAGGATGTAGTAAGGGCTGTTAGTATAGCTGGTTTAAAAGGTTTGGACAAGTTCCTGGAGGAAAGGTCCATAAACCACTATTAACAAGGGACCCAGGATATCAATGCTTGGCCTAGTACAAGCACTGCAGAACCTGTGTCTTTTGGGGAAACTGCTAGGTACGTATGACCTCGATTGGCCACTGTTGGAAACAGGATACTGGGCTTGATGGACCTCGGTCTGACCCAGTATGGCATTTCTTATGTTCTTATGTTCTTATGTTCTTACAGAGATATCCAAGGTGTTTCTGCAAAAACTACCTATCTCACACATTAACACTGCTTTGGACCTGCGCCATGGCCTCTTTCAGCCATGGACGGTGCTGTGGACCTGGTGCTGGGCGCCTCACTGCACCCTCAGGGTGAGCACAGTACCCGCACAATGTGACGGTGTGTAGCTACTCTGTGCCAGTACAACACACGGTCAGTACCCCCTACAAGGCCGAGGTGCTGTAGGGGTGCACATGGTCACTTCCCCCTACCAGGCCGAGGTGCTGTGGGGGTGCATTCCCCATGGTGTGTATCTGTGGACAGCTGATTTGCATGTGCAGTGCATCATGGGTGTGACTGGCACAATCCAACCCTGGGAAAATCCAGCACCTGCTCACAGGCTCTGATAAACCATAGGCCATCACATGTACATCTGTTAGCATAATGCATAGGTGCAAGATACCCTAAAGAGTCTGTAATATAAGATGCCCACGCTGGTAAAAACACACGTACCCATGCACGATTGTACGCACGCACCAATGCATGCAGCTACGCACAGGGCTACGCCCGTACCAACGCACGCAGCCACGCACGCAGCCTTGCACGCACCAACATACGTGGCTAGGCACACTCCGAGGGTGTGTTTCTGACACCACTACTCCACGTAAAGAAAAACATGCCTCCTCATTCTCTATGTAATGTACAGGGTGATGCCTGGGCCAGCCTTCTGCGTTAGGCACACTGGGGACTCGAACCCATGCTGCCTGTAAAAGCGGTCAGTACAGTAACCATTGTGCTACAGCTCTGTTTCCATGCTTTGTGTCTGTACGCCTTCTTACGATTAACGCGCAGTAACGCGCCACGGCACCCTGTAACACTCGTTAGTTTTTGGAACGCGCGTTAGTGGAAACGATGTACCGCCCATGTCCTTATTTGGGGTTTCTGTCACTACCGCGGCTCCTAACGCGAATTGCACTAACGCAGTTTAGTAAACATACCCCTATGTTCTTTGATTGTGAGAAGCAAATGTTTCAGATCATCTTCACTTTCCGCCAGTAATGTGATATCATCAGCATAGCGAAGCTTGTTGATGAGTCTTCCACCAATCTTCACACCTCTGTTGTCTTCATACAATCCTGCTTCTCTGATGATTTGTTCTGCATATAAATTAAACAGGTAGGGGAAAAGTATGCAGCCTTGTCTTACACCTTTGCTTATTTTAAACCATTCTGTTTCTCCTTGTTCCATTCAAACTGTTGCTTCTTGATCAATGTACAGATTATGCAAGAGAACGATCAGGTGTTCTGGTATACCCATGCTTCTTAATGTGGCCCAGAGTTTCTCATGGCTTACACAGTCAAAAGCTTTGCTATAGTCGATAAAGCACAAATAGATATCCTTTTGGTATTCTTTAGCCTTTTCAAGGATCCATCTCACATCCGCAATGATGTCTCTCGTTCCTGGCCCTTTTCTGAACCCTGCTTGCACTTCAGGTAGTTCTTGTTCCAGGTATGATTGTAGTCTCTTTTGAATAATCTTCAGTAGAATCTTGCTGGCATGTGGGATCAGAGTGATTGTGCGATAATTTCCACAGTCAGTTGGATCACCTTTCTTTAGTATTGGTATAAACACAGATATTTTCCAGTCAGTTGGCCATGATGCTGTCTTCCATATTTCTTGGCAGAGCCTTGTAAGTACGGTAACAGCTGCATCAGATTGCTGTAATACTTCTATGGGAATGCAATCAATGCCTGGTGCTTCGTTCTTTGATAAGGCTTTCAATACTGCTTCAACTTCTTCTTTCATCACCAATGGTTCCAGATAATAAAGTATAGGTTGAAACGGCTGTTGGTCCACTTGATCTTTATCATATAAAACCTCTGTATATTCCTTCCATCTTTTCTTGATCTTCTCAGCATCATTCAACATAGAACCTTGAGCATCTTGTAAAATTCCAATTCGAGTCTGGAACTTTTTCTTTAACTCTCGTAGCTTTAGGAAAGCTGATCTTGTTCTTCCTCTAATAGTTTCTGCTTCTATTTCCTTGCATGCGTCATTGTAGTACTTTTCCTTGTCCTGTCTTGCTGCACGTTGGAAATCTCTGTTGAGTTCTGTGATTGTCTTTCTTTCTCCTCTGGCTTTAGCTTCTCTGCGTTTCTGGGCAATTTTCAGAGTTTCTTCTGTCATCCATTTTGGCCGTTTTTTCTTTTTTACCTTTTGTAGAGACTTCTCGCTTTCTTCCAACACAACCTTCTTGATGTCATTCCATAACTCTTCTGGAACTCTATCATTTGTATCTAAAGCAATAAATCAATTTTGCAGGCAGTCTTTAAATTCCAGTGGTATATTCTCAAGGTCATATTTTGCTGCATTCATGAGTGGTTTTGCTCTTTTTCAGCTTTAACTTGAGTTTGCATACTAGTAGTTGATGATCTGTACCACAGTCAGCTCCAGGTTTTGTCTTTGTTGATGTTATAGAGCTTTTCCATCGTTGACTTCCACAGATGTAGTCAATTTGATTTTTATACAATCCATTGGGTGAAGTCCATGTGTACAGTCGCCGCTTGTGTTGCTGGAAGAAGGTGTTCGAGATGAATAGATCGTTGGTCTTGCAGAATTCTAGCAGTCTTTCTCCAGCTTCATTTCTGTTGCCAAGTCCATATTTTCCAACTACTTTGTCTTTTTCTTTGTTGCCAACCTTTGCGTTCCAATCACCCATGACTATCAGGATATCCTGTTTGCATGTTCTGTCAATTTCAGCTTGTACTTGTTCATAGAACTCTTCAATTTCATTCTCTTCTGCAGCTGTTGTTGGGGCATATACTTGAATTATAGTTGTGTTGATAGGCATTCCTCGTAGACGAATAGAGATTAAGCGTTCGCTGACTGCATTGTATTTCATTACAGTTCTTGCAAGTTTCTTCTTTATTATAAATGCAACACCATTTCTTCTTTGTCTTTCATTTCCAGCATAGTAGACCGGTACCGCCGGTTTTTCTTTCTTTCTTTCTTTTCTTAAAAAAAAAAAAATATATATATATATATTTAGTACTTTTTTTTCTACGTGCACGTGCCTTTTTGGGCCCAAAAGTTCCTCCACAATGGAAAAACCCTCTTCGGGTTTCAAAAAGTGTACCAAGTGTGGCGGTACCATCTCCATCACCGACACCCATGAGTTGTGTCTAAAATGTTTAGTTCCTGACCACTCCATCACCGAATGTATGGCCTGTGCCATGATGTCTAAAAGAGATTGGCAGAACCGAGCTGCTAAGCTCAGTACCCTGTTTCCCTCTGATGCAGCCTCGGTGGCATCGGCGTCTTCCAGGGCTTCCTCTTCCTCCCGTGGATCTCAGGTAACTAAACACAAGTCCAGCCGGTCCTCAAAGGGTAGATCTCCTTCTAAGCATCAAGATGCCCCTGGCGTTGCCCTTGAGAATTCTGCACCGGCAAAATTGCCCCGGCGGGAGGTTTCAGCTTCCAAAGCATTATCGGGTATCCAGGATGTTCTCGAGGCCTCGACCTCGGCAGAACTACTGGTGCCATGCTCTGGGGTACCAGCTGTTTTCTCCGGTACCAATATCCAGGCATCGGCAGTGTCAATAGACCAGAGATTCCTGGCTATTGAATGCAGTCTGGCGGCTCTCCTTGCGGCATCGACACCCTCGGAACCGCGTCAGATAGTTCAGCCGGTACCGGCACTGACCTCGGCACCGGTATCGGTACCGACAACATCGGCATCGGTGTTCGATTGCCGGCACCCAGTCATGCAATGCCCTCCGGTACCGATACTCCAGTACCGATTACTCCCAGTACCGACTTTGGTCGGTACGGGTATCGGGCTCTGCAAGAGCATCCGGACAGACAGTACTTTGAATCCTCAGAGGAATCTGAGGATTCTGACAGTTCTGTCGATGCAAGGATACTTCTCCCAGAGGAGCCTTCCTCACCTAAGTGCAGGATGTCTCCTCCAGAGGATATTTCCTTTCAGGACTTCATTAGAGAGGTGGCTCGAGGTCTATCCATTACTGTGGCTCCTGAATCAGAACCCAGAGCAAAGGAGTTGGAAATTTTACAGTATCCCAAAGCTCCTAAAGAGGAGGCTACTCTACCCATCCATGAGATCTTGCATGATCTCATGTTACGAATGTGGGAGACGCCTCTTACCACCTCTCCTCACTCTCGTAGACTGTATACTATGTCCCGAGTCACTCCTTGTCCTGGTTTCCAGAAGACTCAGCTTCCTCACCACTCTATTGTAGTGGAATCAGCTATGAGAAGGATCAGGAGTGAAAAGAGACATGCCTCTAATCCTCCAGGACGCGAGTGTAGAACTTTGGATGCTTTTGGACGTCATACTTTCCAAGCTTCCATGCTTTCTGCCAGGATCAGTTCCTATATTTTATATATGGGAATGTTCCTGAAGGAAGTTACAGGGGATTTAGAGGTTTTGAGCCCTCTTCTTCCTGAGGATAGAAGACAGGATTTTCTCACATTGGTCAAACATGCCCAGGATGTTTCTAAATTTGTCAATCGTGCAGATTTTGACTGTTTTGAGTGCATAAGCAGAACCTGTGCCATTGCCATAGGTGCACGTAGAATTGCCTGGCTCCAGGCATCTGATTTGGAGCTCTGGGTACAAGACAAACTGGGCAATATTCTTTGTACTGGTGAGAACCTGTTTGGTAAGGATTGACAAGAAAAGGCCAATGAGTTGGATGCTGACAACTCCACTTTGGATAGGCTAACCAAAGCCACAGCTGATCCTGCGAGAAAGAAGTCTTTCAAGAAGCCTTTCTTTTCGAAAAAGAAGAGGTTTTATCCCTCTTATTCCCAGCAGGGATGTTCTATGGGTCAGCCTACCCGCAAGGGTCAGCAACCACCTAAACAAAGGAAAGCAAAGACTGCTAAGCCTCAACCGTCTCAGCAGTCTCAGCCTCCACAAGGCCTTTGACTTTCATCTAGAGAACTTAGCCTTCCTGGCCCTGAATGGATCAGAGCCTTCCACCATTCCAGGAAGGTTATGTCACTTTGCCCCCAGGTGGGAGCAGATAACAGCAGAGCAATGGACACTCTCTATTATAAGAGAGGGGTACAAGCTGCACTTCCTGTGCATGCCCCCTTCCACCATGGTAAGACAGTTCAATTCTCAGACCTCTCTCATCAACCTATTAGATCAGGAGGTCACTATGCTTCTTGCCCAAGGGGCAATAGAAGAGGTACCCATTCATCAACAGGGTACGGGGTTTTACTCCCCCTATTTCCTTATCCCAAAGAAAACGGGGATACAGACCTATTTTGGACCTCAGAGAATTGAACAAATTCCTGTTCAAAGAGAAATTCAAGATGATTTCTTTAGGAACTCTGCTGCCATACCTTCAGAGTCAGGATTGGCTTTGTTCTCTAGATCTCAAGGAACTCATGTTCTCATCCACCCGACTCACAGGAAGTTCCTTCGGTTCCTTTTTCAAGGAAAGCACTACCAATACAAGGTGCTTCCTTTTGGCCTGGCCTCAGCACCAAGAGTGTTCACGAAATGCATGGCTGTGGTAGCAGCATTTCTCCGCACTCTAGGGATATTCATCTTCCCCTACTTAGACGACTGGCTCATTCGAGCTCCATCAGAAGCAGAGGCCAGGACCTCCCTATCTTGCACAATGCGTATCCTCCAGTATTTGGGTCTTGTCATAAACGTCCCAAAATCCAGTCTAACTCCCACTCAGTCTCTAGAATTCATAGGAGCCTTGCTGGATACCAAAAGGGCAAGGGCCTATCTTCCCCAGACCCGTTGCCTTCGCATGGTGCAGTTAGCTTCTCAGGCAGTGCTAAAACCTCATCTCACTGCCCGAGAAATGCTACAGCTACTAGGTCACATGGCATCTACCGTGTATGTGGTCCCTTATGCTCGCCTCCATATGAGAGCAGCCCAGTGGACTTTATCCAATCAGTGGAGCCAGGCATCAGGGTGCCTGTCAGACAAAATAGCAAACACAAGTCGCCTTATTTTGTCCCTCCAATGATGGCAGTCCACTCAGAACCTGTTGCTGGGGTCCCCTTTTCAAGAACCCTTACCCCAGGCAACTCTCACAACAGATGCTTCATCAATGGGTTGGGGAGCTCATTTGCAAGACCTCTCCACCCAAGGCACTTGGACTCCACAGGAGACTCATCTACATATCAATCTCTTGGAGCTCAGAGCAATCTTCCTTGCTCTTCGAGTGTTCCACACCCTGCTCAGCTACAAGACAGTTCTCATTCATATGGACAATCAAGTAGCCATGTTCTACGTGAACAAGCAGGGGGGAACAGGTTCTCTGTCGCTTTGCAATGAAGCTTTGCGACTGTGGGCCCTCGCCAGAGAGCATCAGATTCATCTCCTGGCAGTGTATCTTCCAGGCATACAAAACTCTTGGGCAGACAGACTCAGTGGAGTTCTGCTTCCACACGAGTGGTCTCTGCATGCAGACCAGGTGGCCAAGATTTTTCAAATTTGGGGAACCCCGGACATAGACCTCTTTGCAAGTCCGTGGAATGCCAAACTTCCCCGGTTCTGTTCCAGAATTCCGGCTCAGGGCTCTCAGGCCAGGGATGCTTTCCTCCTTTACTGGGGTCAAGACTTCCTGTATGCCTTACCACCCATTCCCCTAATTCCCAAAACCCTATTAAAGTTTCAGAGGGACAGAGGCCATATGATTCTCATAGCTCCACATTGGCCATGGCAAGTGTGGTACCCTCTGCTTCTACATCTCTCTCAAGCTCCCTCCCTGGAGTTAGGGTCTGCTCCAGATCTCCTGTTTCAGGAGAGCGGAATGTTATGGCATCCCAATCCCCAATCTCTGCATCTCAGGGTTTGGTTGCTGAAGGCCTAGATCTTCATGATCTTAACCTTCCTCAGCCAGTAAAGGATATCCTTTATGCTTCCAAGAAGCCTTCCACAAGACGCTCTTATGCTTTCAAGTGGAAAAGGTTTACCATATGGTATTCGCAGAAGGGTCTTAACCCCCTTGTGGTACCTCTGGAATCATTACTGGAGTATCTCCTTCATTTATCCAATGCAGGACAAGACTAACTCAGTGAGAGTCTATTTGAGTGCTATTGCAGCTTCCTTCAAGCCCTTCAATGGACAACCTATTTCCTCCCATCCTCTTATAGCAAGATTTATGAGAGGCCTTCTGCTAACTAAGCCTCCCATTAAGCCACCACCTGTGGCATGGGACTTAAACTTGGTTCTTGGTCAGCTCATGAAGCCACCTTTCGAACCCTTAGCTACTACCTCCTTGAAATTCCTTTCTTGGAAGGTTATCTTTCTTATTGCAATCACATCAGCACATCGCATCAGTGAGTTGTAAGCACTAGTGGCTGATCCACCTTATACAAAGTTCCATCATGACAAGGTAGTCCTTAGGACTCATCCACACTTTATGCCAAAGGTGGTCTCGCCTTTTCATCTAAACCAAGCGGTCTACCTACCTGTGTTCTTTCCAAGGCCTCATGCATCAAATACAGAAAGAAATCTTCATACCTTGGACTGTAAAAGAGCTTTAGCCTTTTACTTACAAAGAACACAGCAACATAGAAAGTCCTCTCAGCTCTTTGTTGTTTTTGATCCTTCTCATTTGGGACTTCCAGTCTCCAAGAGAACACTATCAAACTGGATTGCTCAGTGTATTTCCTTTGCCTATCAGAGTAAGAATCATCCTCTGGAGGGCCATGTAACAGCTCACAATGTGAGAGCCATGGCAGCTTCAATGGCCCATCTACACTCTGTGTCTATCGACAAAATCTGTCGAGCAGCCACCTGGGCCTCGGTTCATACCTTCACAGCCCATTACTGCTTGGACAAGGACTCCCGCCGGGATACCTTGTTAGGTCAGGCTGTTCTCCAACACATGTTCCATACTTAATCAACTCCTACCCACCATCCCTGGTTGGATGCCAGAGGTCCATGGGGGGAAGAGGAGCCCTTTCTCAGGGACACACAACTTCTTGGGTCTCTCCCTGGCATCTAAAGCTAGGGAGTCCCCATATGTGAAGATTACATTCCTGCTTGTTCCTGGAGATAGCATAGTTACTCACCTGTAACAGGTGATCTCCGGGAAAAGCAGGAATTTAGTCTTCACAACCCACCCACCTCCCCTAGGAGTTGTATCTCTCTATCTCTTTCCTTTCCCTCTCTCTCTCTTTGTCTCAGCTTTAAAACTCAACTGGAGAGAGGCAGTTAGGAAAGGTGGGAAGGCAGCACGCAGGTGCTGTGGGATGCTCCCAAAAGCTTCCTAATTGGACGCTGGGGAGCGTTCCCGCGCAGGCTCCGTCGGTACCGACGATACCCATATGTGAAGACTAAATTCCTGCTGTTCCCGGAGATCACCTGTTACAGGTGAGTAACTATGCTTTATTTATTTATTTAACAAGTTTTCTGTACCACCTTATCGTTTAATCAAGGCGGTTTACATTATAACTCAAAACTATTACAGAGAACTTTCATTGGAAAACATTATAACACAAACCATTACAAATAACTCTCTATGGAGAATAAAAGGGAGGGGGGTCATGCAGGAGGTGCTAAATAGCACAATTTGTGTGCATTGTAACATATATACATTTCTTCGTGAGGTGTGTACATGAGTCTAGAGACTGCTGGAGTTTCCACTGAAGTGTTCAATGAAAAGGAGGGTCTTGAGCTGTTTCCTAAAGTCTTTTATGTCCAAGGTGGTTCTTAGATTTTCTGGAAGGGAGTTCCAGATAGCGGGAGCGACAAGTGAAAGAGCCCTCTTCGCAGTGGATTTGTTGACTTTTGTGTCTCACTGTTCTGTTGATGGACTTGGTACAGATCAGGCCCTGTAAGGTTCCAGCTGATAAGTTGTTTTTAATTTTGAAGATGGTGAGTGCCGATTTATATTTGCCAATTGAAGTGATTGGTAGCCAGTGGGGCTGGGTTATGTGGTTGTGTTGAGATGATCCGGTGATGTTTCTGGTGGTGGTGTTTTGGACTAGTTGCAGGAGTTAGCTGGGTTTGCTTGGGTAATCCTTGGAAAAGGTCATTGCCGTAGTCCAGAGAGGGTGTTATGATGGCCTAACAGATTGTGCGGAAGTGGTCTTGACTGAGGAGAGGTTTGGTGAATTGTGACGAGTTTGTGGAAGGCGGACTTTGAGGTCCTGTTGATATGAGCTTGTAGGTTAAGATGCCGGTCAAGGATGACTCCAAGGTCATCCTTCGTCTTTTATTGCAATTCAAGTGTCAGCAATGTTGATTGAGGTAGGGGGTGAATGAAGTTTCACCTGTAATGATGACTGCCTTGTTTTTTTTAATACTGATGTTAAGGTTGTTGTTGATGAGCCAGTTTTTCATCTCTTGGAGGCATGTTGACATTGTAGTGAAGTCTGGGGAGTCCAAATGGATTGAGGTGTAAGCCATTCTCAGTGTACTTTTACACCCAGCAATTTCCACATTAGCACAAACCCATCTACCTTCATTATCAGTTTCCTGTTGTATAATTTGTACTGGCAAGCTCCTCCGACCCATTATGGAAACTCCATTTATTTTTTACCAACATTTGGAGGAAAAATGTAACTGTCTAACCATGCAGTTTGGAGCCTGACACAGGTCTCATAGGACTAGTGAGTTTTTATTTATTTATTTATTTACATTCTCTTATATACCGCGCTATTCTGCATCAGTGCAGTTTACATTGAACAAACTGAAATTACATTGAACAGGGCATTATAACTTGGAGAACTATTTTACAGGGA
Source organism: Ichthyophis bannanicus (assembly GCA_033557465.1). Classification (NCBI taxonomy): domain Eukaryota; kingdom Metazoa; phylum Chordata; class Amphibia; order Gymnophiona; family Ichthyophiidae; genus Ichthyophis; species Ichthyophis bannanicus. The sequence continues at coordinate 378,834,923 of CM066037.1, read as the reverse complement.
ACATGGGCTATGGAGGGTTAAGTGGCTTGCACAAGACCACAAGGAGCACCTGTGGGACTAGAAACCCCAGTCCTTCCGGCCCAAGGTTGCTGTCCTTTAGTGGGATTTGAACCCCTGACCTTCCGGCCTGAAGTACCTTGCCCCAACCACTAGGCCACTCCTCCACTCCATGGATGGTTTCTATTGTTTCTATGGTTTCTAGCCCCCCCCCCCTGCAACCTATAAATCGTCGCCCCTCCCTCATTATTATTAATGCTGGCTGCACCCTATCCACCTTTTCCCAAAACCGCTTTGTGAACTCTTTTCAAGCGATATTAGTATTTCTCCTTCAAATCCAGTGTTATAAGAAAATTGCAGCAAAAGAGCTAATGCATAACCAAAATAAAAATACTTAGCAGTAAATACTTAGCATCATACAAACAGGCTGTGATAGTCCAAAAAATAAAAAATAAATTCTGATTCTGATCATCTCACTAACAACCACATAAACAAACATTCTCCAGTGCCAGGCATATTGTGAACTAATATAAAACATTGCAAAAGTCACTGAAAATCTACAAAATCAAATTTACCATACCATACCAGCATACATTTCCAAAATTAATACAATAAGGGGCCAGAAAAAAGCAGCACTACAAATACTGCAGTGGGCCCCAAAACATCCACCTACATCTATTTGAAAAGCTGTACAAGTCAAATTGCTACAGTACAGATCCCTACATACAAACTCCATGTTAACAGAACACCTGGTCTCAGTCACACACCCAGAACACAGACCCTCACCAAGTACAGAATAAGTGACTACAACCTAAAGTAAAAATAAAAATATGAAGACAGAAATTAAAATGAAACCCCAAGAAGCCAGACTCCACATGCATTGCCACACCAGATAAGAGATGATTTCGCCACACCAGATAAGAGATGATTTTTGAAATATAAAGATAGCGCAAAGTCCAATCACTAAACTGAAAATAAAACTATTTTTTTCTACCTTTCTTGTCTGATGATTTTTGATCATGCTGGTTTCTGTTTTCCTCTGTCAGCTCTTTTTCTATGGTCTACTGTATAGTCCATCTGCCATTTCTTGTCTCTCCCTTTGCTTTCTTCATTTTCTTCTATCATCCTTTTTCCATTCCAAGTAACCCTCCCCAGTATCAGCCCCCTTTACAGCCTTCCCTCCCAGTACATTCCAGTGTCAACCTCCTTGCATTCCCAGCACCTCCACTGGTGTCTATTCCTTTTTAGTCCCCTTCCTTCTCCATCGTCCAGCCCCTTCTAGTCCAAATACTATCCCAAGTATCAGCGAACCTCCAGTCCCAGTGTCACCTCCCGTGTCAGTTCCCTTCCAGGCACCCTCTCCTCTGTCCAACTGCCTTACATAAGAACATAAAAACATAAGATATGCCATAATGGGTCAGACCAAGGTCCATCAAGCCCAGCATTCTGTTTCCAACAGTGGCCAATCTAGGTCATACGTACCTAGCAGTTCCCCCAAGGGACACAGGTTCCACAATGCTTGTACTGGTTCAAGCATTGATATCCTGGGTCCCTTCTTAATAATGGTTTATGGACCTTTCCTCCAGGAACTTGTCCAAACCTTTTTTAAACCCAGCTACACTAACAGCCTTTACTACATCCTCCGGTAACAAATTCCAGAGTTTGATTACACGTTGAGTGAAAAAATATCTTCTTTTATTAGTCTTAAATAGTTTACCCTGTAGCTTCATTGCATGTCCCCTAGTCTTTCCATATTCTGATAAAGTAAACAATCGATCTACATTTACCCGTTCCACTCCGTTCATTAATTTATAGACTTCTATCATATCTCCCCTCAGCCGTCTCTTCTCCGGGCTAAAGAGCCCCAACCTTTTTATTTATTTATTTTATTTACATTCTCTTATATACCGCGCTATTCTGCATCAGTGCGGTTTACATTGAACAAACTGAAATTACATTGAACAGGGTATTATAACTTGGAGATAACTATTTTACAGGGAACATGGGCTATGGAGGGTTAAGTGGCTTGCCCAAGACCAAAAGGAGCACCTGTGGGACTAGAAACCCCAGTCCTTCCGGCCCAAGGTTGCTGTCCTCTAGTGGGATTTGAACCACCGACCTTCCAGCCTGAAGTACCTTGCCCCAACCACTAGGCTACTCCTCCACCTTTTTAGCCTTTCTTCATAGGAGTAGCCTTCCATCCCCTTTACCATTTTGGTGGCTCTTCTCTGAACCTTTTCTAAAATCGCTATATCCTTTTTAAGATACGGCGACCAGAATTGCACACAATATTCAAGGTGCGGTCTCACCATGGAACGATATAGAGGCATTATAATATCTTTTGTTTTATTTTCCATTCCTTTCCTTATCATACCTAGCATTCTATTTGCTCTCTTGGCCGCCGCTGCACACTGGGCCGAAGGTTTTAACAAGGTATCCACAATGACGCCTAAATCTTTTTCCTGGGTGGTGGTTCCTAATGCGGAACCTTGCATCGTGTAACCATAGTTTGGGTTGTTCTTCCCTAGGTGTATAACCTTGCACTTCTCCACATTAAATTTCATCTGCCATTTTGATGCCCAGTCTTCCAATTTATCAAGATCCTCTTGCAATTTTCCACAATCCTCCTGGGTTTTAACAACTTTAAATAGTTTTGTGTCATCTGCAAATTTGATAACCTCACTTGTTATTCCACTTTCCAGGTCATTTATGAATATGTCAAAAAGCAGCGGACCCAGCACAGATCCCTGGGGTACACCACTATTCACCTTTCTCCATTGGGAAAATTGGCCATTTAGCCCTACCCTCTGCTTTCTATCTTTTAACCAGTTCCTGATCCACAGTAGTACACTGCCTCCTATCCCATGACTCTTTAGTTTTGCCAAAAGCCTCTCATGAGGGACCTTGTCAAAGGCTTTCTGAAAGTCCAGATACACAATATCAACCGACTCACCTTTGTCCACCTCTTTATTCACTTCTTCAAAAAAACATAACAGATTAGTAAGACAAGATCTTCCTTGTCTAAAGCCATGTTGGCTGTCTCCCATTAGGTCGTGACTATCTACATGCTGAGTAATTTTATTCTTTATGATGGTTTCTACCATTTTTCCCGGTACTGATGTCAGGCTCACTGGTCTGTAGTTTCCCGGATCACCCCTCGAACCCTTTTTAAAAATTGGTGTTACATTGGCGATCCTCCAATCCTCAGGTATTAGAGATGATTTTAATGATAGCACAGATTACTGATAGCAGGTCTGCAATCTCAAATTTCAGTTCTTTCAACACCCTTGGATGTATACCATCTGGCCCAGGTGATTTGCTACTCTTCAGTTTATCTAATAGTTGTAAGACATCTTCCCGATGTATCGATATTTCCTTCAATTCTTCCACACCTTTAAATACCACTTCAGTCATGGGTAACATCCCTACATCTTCCTCAGTAAAGACCGAAGCAAAGAATTCATTCAGTCTTTCCGCTATCGCCTTGTCGCCTCTTAGTGCTCCTTTAACCCCTTTATCATCTAATGGACCAACTGACTCTCTCACAGGTTTTTTGCTACGAATGTACTTGAAAAGGTCTTTATTTCGCGTTTTTGCTTCCGCAGCAAGCTTCTTCTCAAATTCTCTCTTTTCCTGCCTTATCAATGCCTTGCATTTGACTTGCCAGTGCTTGTGCTGTTTCCAGGTTTCATCGTTTGGCTCTTTTTTCCATTTCCTGAAAGATGCTTTTTTGGCAACAATAGCCTCTATGACCTCACCTTTAAACCATGCTGGCAGTTTTTTGGACTTCCTTCCACTTTTCTTAAAGCGTGGAATACAGCTGGTCTGGGCTTCCAAGATAGTATTTTTCAACAACACCCAAGCTTGATGTACGTCTTTAACCTTTGCAACTGCTCCTTTTAGTTTTTTCTTAACTGTTTTCCTCATTTTATCATAGTCTCCCTTTCGAAAGTTAAAGGGTAGTATTGTGGATTTCCTTACTATCCCTCCTCCACTAATTAAATCAAAGGTGATCATGCTATGATCACTATTGCCAAGTGGCCCCAACACCCTTATCTCTTGCACTACATCTGGTGTTCCACTAAGGACTAGGTCTAATATTGCTTCCCCTCTGGTTGGTTCATGAACCAGCTGCTCCAAGAAGCAGTCATTTATTTCATCTAGGAACTTTATCTCCCTAGCATGTCCTGTTGTGACACTGACCCAGTCGATGCCGGGGTAATTGAAATCACCCATTATTATTACTGCACTGTAACGTTTGCTAGCTTCCTTGATTTCTTTGAGCATTTCATCATCCATTTGTTCATTCTGGCCAGGCGGACGATAGTACACCCCCACTGCCATCGCCTTCCCCTTTTTAGATGGAATTTCAATCCATAGAGATTCTACAGCAAATTTTGTTTCTTGCAAAACTTTAATCTTTTCTGACTCAATGCTCTCTCTAACATAGAGCGCAACCCCTCCACCAATTTGGTCAACTCTGTCATTACGATATAGTTTGTACCCAGGTATCACAGTGTCCCACTGGTTGTCCTCCTTCCACCATGTCTCTGATATTCCAATCATATCTAACCTCTCGTTTAGTGCTATATATTCTAACTCTCCCATCTTGTTTTGTAGACTTCTAGCATTTGCATACAAGCATTTTAGAGAATGTATTTTATTCATATTAATTTGGCTATTGGTAGACATGGGTAATTTGGGATCTTTAAGTTCTGTCTGCTCCATACTCGAGGGCATTTGGGCTACTTTACTCTTTTTTGGAACCTCTCTGCTTTTTGTAGTATCCTTCAAGGATACATTCTTCCGAACCATGCGCTCTTGGGCGACTGTCGGCTTTCCCCTATTATCTAGTTTAAAAGCTGCTCTATCTCCTTTTTAAAGGTTAATGCCAGCAGCCTGGTTCCATCCCGGTTAAGGGGATAGCAAGAATAGCAAGAATAAGCATTTCCTTTTTCTTGTAAGAAACAGGAAATGCTTATTCTTACCTTTAGAAACGCCATGCCCCAGCAGTTTAAAAGTTAACAGAGCCGCAGGAACAGAGAAATGTTCTCATGGCTACTTTCTTTTTTGAAGCGGTGGATGGCGGGTGGTAGCAATGGTGCCCCCCACTGCAGGCACCCTCCTGCCAGGCTTACCCGGCTTACCGGGTAGCACCGGCCCTGCAACTGTGAAGTGCTTGACTACACTTGGAACAGCATAAAATAAGGGTTTGTTGTCACTAATGGAAATACAATCCCATTAAAGACTTTACACAAGAAAAAGAGTGGATAATACCTTGTTACATCATTCACTAATCGTGTCTGTAGCAGCAAATCTCTTCGAGGAAGCAGATTATCACAGATCAGATTCTGATTAGTACGAACAGCAACTCCATTACAAACGCAAAGAGAGCAGAGCACATCCAGCACCTAGAATTAGAGACAATAATGTCTGTCATACAGGGAGCAGAGTATAGTAAACACTTGGAAATATATACAATAATATTTGTCACAAAAAAGTGTAGCACTGTCACACAATATGACCAGGTACTCCCATCCCTCAGAGGTAGAATAAGTTCCCCTAGTTGGGAGGAACGGGCAGGCCTGGGCCTGGAAAGAGGCGGTAGGGGGCAGAAGACATTCCCCGCAACCCGGCCCTGGCCTTGGGAGGCCAGATCGGGGGTCAGGCTGTGAGGAATGCAGCGTTTTTACCGGCAGCTGGGGATCACGGCTTTTGAATGGAGCCGCAGTACCATGGCACCGCGGCTCCATTCAAAAGCCTTGACTGAGCTATCCGGGCAAGGCCTGTACATGCAGGCCAACCTGAATTGGGGTTCTGGCCTGCACGTACAGGCCTAGATGTGATTCTGATCCCGCGGGGCTAGAAGTGCACCGCGGGATCAGAATTCCAGTTAACTCTGTTCATCTGGTTCCGACTGGGCGCACAGAGGGCCGGGATATCCATGTCAGAATTGGGCCATTATTGTCTACTGCTGCGCCGTTGCACATCTCCATTTCCAAAATGGCAGGCCAGGATGTGTAAGTTACATCATATACATAATGCTTGTACTGAAATCACGGCACTGGCACATCTAAATGACTGGTATCATTTTTGACATCGGATGGTTTTCTGCACGTCCTCATTTTCTTTATATTGTGACTGACACATTTATCTTTTTGGGGCAGAGATGTGTCCACCTTCACTGCGGCCCCTCCCACAGACTTTCACACATTTTGACATGGACGTCTCAGATTTTAGCTGAACAGCCTTTCTAAAATGTGTCTTCACATAAATTATTGAGGTCTCCCAATTCCCTTAGCAACTTTAAACAACTAAATAACTCACCAATACTAGGATGCAGACTGCAGTCCACCAGTGAGATGGGGGCTATTGAGTCTTTTGCACCAAGTGCCACATGTATGATTATCTCCAAGGGAGTGAGAGAACGTTTATGTACACTCGCTATAAAGAGCTCCTAGCTCTCAGGCAGTGTCATAAGTTCTAATGAGGGGTTCACAAACAAAATTATGCTGAGGGCCCCCCCCAACAATGTTGCCACAGCAGCACTTTTTGGAACATGTAATCATTCCTCAGCTTTGGTCTTGGTGTCATACAGTATCAGCATAGAACTTATTTTTATTTTATTTTATTCTTCTATTCTTTTGCTTTGAATTTTCTTGGTTACATTAATCACAAGCGTTAGCATTATTTCTTTTCCTCCAATTTTATTTCATTTGATTTTTTAACATTTATTATGTTAATTTTAATTTAGTGTCTTCTTTTACTCTTCTTTTACTATATTTTATTGCAACAATTAGGGGCATGTTTACTAAAGTGAGTTAGCTGTTAATGCAGAGATAATGTGTGAAAAGCCACAGTAACAGCTAATGTGAATGAACATATTGTGCATATTCCAGCGCGAGTGGGCAGGAGGTGAGCGGAGAGTGGGCATTTCTGTAACATGCAGTTACTGTGGGCATTGACAGCATTATTTATTTGAAAGAATTTTATATACTTCTAATGGTTTACATCTCAATGGTTTACAGCAACCTTTTATCTTCTTAGTTAGGGTAACATAATAAAACAAGAACAAAAAGGACAGTAGGAATACTGCAGAACCATCAGAGGAGGGAAGATGTGGCAGCACAACAATTTCACTGAAAAAACAAGAGAATCAACATTTTTTTTTTTTTTTAATCATCTGTAAATAGTTTTATTCACTTCAACCCCCCCAATAGCCCAAGTTGCAGGAACATTTTTGTATCAAAATTCACTTATAAACAGTATTAAACTGAAGGGCACTAGACTAGGTTATTGTTCTTTCTTCAAGTCACGCTGCTGCTTTTGCTGAAGACCAGTTGCTGGTTCTACATGCTTTGTAAAACTGGACCTTTATTTGGTAGTTGTCTGTTTTGCTGGTACAGGTTTTTGTTGTCCATCATTTCAGCTCTACTTGCAGTACTGGGATATATTGCGCACACCTATGGCGCAGAGTGTGAAAACACAAAAAGTTGAAAAGTCTATTCTTGCAGTGTGACACAATGGCACGTTTCCCCCATTTGCAGAATCGGACATTTGGTGGGATTCATCCTCTTATGTCATAGGAAGTGTTGAGGGGAGGGCCTGTATGCGTCAGGGAGTTCAAGTGTATGAAGGTGTGAGAATCAACATTTTAATTGCATGGCAACTGTAGGAAGGGATAGAGGGATAATAAAGATACGACCTTTCAGAGAAGCATGACTAGCTGTCATTGGAAGGCCTGGGTAAAAAGTAAGATCTTCAGACTGGTCTTAAACTTTTTATAAAAAGATTCCATGATGAGTTCGGTGGGCATGGACTTCCACAGATGAGGGGCTTGGAAACAGAAAGCAATAGAATGGTAGGTTTGTAAGCGTAATGCATGCTTTGTGGGAACAACTAAGAGATTCATGTATGACGACAGGAGGGTACAGGGAGGGGGCAGTAACGAATAAGATGTGAGTGCAGACATCACGGGTGCAGCTTATGCCAACTAAATAGGTGGCATTAGCTGCAACAGTGATGCTGCTGCATCATGATCCATGCATTTTTAGAAACAGAAACATGACGGCAGAAAAAGACTGCATGGCCTATCTAGTCTGCCCTTCCATATCAAGCACTAAAAGAGCCCTCTTTTTTCCTTTAAAGATCCTCTGTGCTTCTCCCATGCGTTTTTGAATTCAGATACTGTCCTCATCTCTAGCACTTCCACTGGGAGACTATTCCACGCATCTACCACTCTTTCCATAAAGTAATATTTCTCTGTATTACTCCTGAGTCTATCCCCTTTCACCCTCATCCTATGTCCCCTCATAGCAGAACTTGCTTTCAATCGAAAGAGGCTCTCTCCCTGTACATTTATGTCACGGATGTATTTAAACATCTCAATCATATCACCTCTATCCCACCTTTCCTCTAAAGTATACATATTAAGATCCTTAAGTCTGTCCTCATATGCTTTTATAATGAAGACCACTAACCATTATAGTAGCCATATTATCTGCTGGGGAAATGTTGTGCACAGCTCCAACAGATAATGCATGACTTTTGCAGCTAACACAGCACTATCCGCACTATCACCCCTCGTTAACTGTAAAAGCCTAACACCCTAGTGGTAGATACTCCTTATTGTAAACTGCCTTGATGTCTTGGAAAGAGCAGTATAGAAAGTTTGAAACAAACATAAATCTCTTAACATTTTGGTTGCTTTACTCTGAATTGACTCCAGCTTTTTGATATTATTAGAAAGATACGGCCTACAAAATGGAACACAATGCTCCAAGTGAGGTCTTACCAGCGTTCTGTACAGTAAATGATCACTACTTCTTTTCTACTGGTGGAGGAGTAGCCTAATGTTTAGAGCAGTGGGCTAGAACCCGGGAAACCAGCATTCAAATCCCAGTGCTGCTCTTTGTGATCTTGGTTAAGTTACTTAGAGTACAAACTTAGATTGTAGGACCTCCAGGGACAGGAAAATAACTACTTTAACTTGACTTGAACTCCTGAGAAAAGGCATGAGTTAATTCCAATTCCTTCTCTCCCTCCCCCCCCCCCTTATGTTTCCTTTTGGCTTTGGCCACCACTCTCACATTGTTTTACCACCTTGAGATCCTCAGCCACTATCACCCCAACAGTGTGTGAAATATCGTAGATACTCGTACTAGAAGGCCCAAAAAAGAAATTCTATCATCTCACGGAAGAACCTCTGCACGAAAAGTATTTGCATGCCCTGAATAGCAGATTGGGGAGCCTATATAAGTCAGCTGTACCCTCCTAAGTAAATCCAGGAAAAATTACATCCTGATAGAGTACTCTCTTCATTAGAGGACAGTCTTATTTGAGGAACAAACTCCTTGAGGTACAAACCAGAAAGTCACTATAAAATGTTGAAGAATTTTATCTGGAAGAATAGAATAAATAGACTGCAACCATAGTTGGAATGAGAACTGCCTGAAGTGCAAGCAGGGTTCAGGAAAGGGCGAGGAATGAGAGACATTATCGTGGATGTGAGATAGATACTTGAAAAGACAAGAATACTAAAAGGATATACATATATGCTGACTACAGCAAGGCTTTTGACTGTGTAAACCATGAGAAACTCTCGGCCACATGAAGAAGCATGGATATACCAGAACACCTGATAGTTCTCTTGCACAACTTTTACATTGATCAAGAAACAACAGTTCAAACGGAACTAGGAGAAACACAATGGTTTAAAATCAGCAAAGGTGTACGACAAGGCTGCATACTTTCCCCCTACCTGTTTAATTTATATGCAGAATAAATCACACTGGTAAACAAAATCCAGAAACCTTTCTGTCACAGAAATGAAAATGGCTGATTCTAGTACTGTTTTTGGTTACGAACTCGGATATGTACTTAGAAATTCTCCATCATGTAACATTTTTGAGTGACATGTAGTTTAAATTTAGACTATGTTGCTCATATTTACATTAGATGTATATAGATGTATATTGTAATGTAATGTCTCCTAAAAGGTAGTTGTATATGATTTTCTGCTGTATTGTGCCTCAAGAACATCCCTCTTAAGGGTCCAACAATAGTCTGCAAGCATACTGGAGCTCCACTTGCCCTGGTACCTATTTTCTATTACCGAAATGTCCTGATGAAACCTTTCCCCATGTTCATCACTGACTGCTCCTAGATTTGCAGGAAAAAAATCCAGGTGTGAATGCAAGAAGTGCATTTTCAAAGACATGTTACATCCCAGTTTCTGGTAAGATTTCAGTAGAGTATCCACTGATTCTGCGTAGTTGTCTGCCTTGTTATTTCCCAAGAAGTCGTGGCAAAAAGTCTTAAAGGACTCCCATGCAGCTCTTTCAGTTTCATTCAACTGACCATCAAAGTTTTCATCTTTCATCAGTTTTCTAATATCATGTCCTACAAAGATCCCTTCTTTGATCTTCGCCTCAATGATTTGTGAAAATGTCTTTCTTAGATATGCAAATCCAAGTCCATTTCTATCCATGGCTTTTACAAAGTTCTTCATAAGACCCAGCTTTATATGGAGTGGAGGTAGATATACTTTATTCGGCTCCACAAGTAGGTCATGTGCAACATTTTTCTGGCCTGGGACTAGTGATGTTCTCTTTGGCCACTGTTTCCGGGTGTAATGATTTTTCCTGTCTCTGCTGACCCACCCACACAGAAAGCAACAATACTTTGTCCAACCAAGCTGTTGTCCAAGCAAGAGGGCAATTACTTTTAAATCGCCACAAATATTCCACTTGTGTTCTTCATACTTGATATTTTTTAGCAGGAGATGCATACTGCTGTAAGTTTCTTTCATATTGGTGGCATGAGCTACTGGAACTGATGGTAAAATATTTCCATTGTGGATAAGCACAGCTTTTAGGCTATATTTAGAAGAATCAATAAATAGTCGCCAATCCTCTGTTCTATAATCCGGACAAAATATTTCCATCAGGGATTTAACTTCACAACAAAAAGCAATTCCATCTTCAAAGGCAAAGTAATCCACAAACTCGGTATGCCTATTTCTAAAAGTGCACACTTTGGTTTCTTTCTGAAGAAGATTCCAGCCTTTCATTCGTGACGCTAACAGTTCTGCTTGTCACTTTGAAAGATTCAAATCTCTGACGAGAACATTCAAATTGCCTTGGTCCAGTAAATGTGGTTCAGAAGAGGAACTGGATTCCTCAAAGCTTGGATTCTGCATTACAGCATCACCATCATCATCATTCATTGGTTCTTCTTCTTCTTCATCCTCATTCACGCTAATATTTTCTGGAGGTTTTGGCACCGGCAATTCTTGACAGTGAGGCTCAGGCCTCATAGCAGATGGTAAATTTGAGTAATTTACAGTATGTTTTGATTTTGAAGTAATGCCTGCAATGTTTGTAAGGCAAAAGTAGCTATCTGTCAAGTGATCTCTTGGTTCCCTCCAGATCATTGGAACAGCAAAATTCATGTGTCAAACACCCTTTACCCAACTTGTTAGGAGTCTGACACAGGTAATACAGCAGATGTGAGGCGCCCAATTTTTGTCCTGATCACCGACTTTAAGTGCAGCTTATAACATGTCTTAACAAGCGGAGTAAAACGTCTTCTCTTTTTCTTAAAAGTAACCTCATCGCAAATGTAGCAAAATGAATCCAGACGAATAACACACTTTCTAGGCATTGTTAAACAACTACAAGCGATAACCGTAATATTTATTAACCAACAACTGCTGTTTATGAAATAGATTAACGCAAACTCACATCCATTCAGATTCTGTTTTTTTCAAACAATACAAACCACAATCGCTGATGGCAACAGAAAGCATACCAATACATGACTCAGCGTTTTCTGCTTGTATCAGCCGGACCAGTAGGGCAAGGGGCCCAGTAAATAACTACATGACTCAGCATACAATAATAATTATAATGGAATTTTTCATATTCAACCTTTGTTTACTGAAACAAAACTGTAATGGCTAATTTACAATCATGTACACACTTTACTAGATGATATCTCCTGAAGTATGGGTGATAGAAAAATTCTGATACCATATTTGTAAACAATGGGAAAAATTACATATGAAACAGGTCAGAGCGGGTCTGTGACAAAATTTGTGTTGACCAGTGTCATCAGAGAAGCAGGACTGTTTGAAGACAACCGAGGTGTGAAGATTGGTGGAAGACTCATCAACAACCTTCACTATGCTGATGGATAACACATTACTGGCTGAAAGTGAAGATGATCTGAAACATTTGCTTCTCAAGATAAAAGAATATAGTCTTAAAATGGGTCTCACCTTAATGTTAAGAAGACAAAGATCCTGACAACCGGCAAAATCAATAAGTTCCTCATTGATGGAGAAGAAATTGAAATAGTTGACAACTTTAATTTACTTGGATCAACAATCAATAAGGATTAGCAGTCAAGAAATCCGACAACATATTGCTCTTGATAGAATGGCTATGAAGGACCTAGACACGATTCTCAAGAACAGAGATGTCTCTCTCCATACAAAGATTTGACTTGTCCAAGCCATGGTATTTTCCATAACATCATATGTATGCTTAAGTTGGACAGTGAAAAAGATAGACAGGAAAAAAACTGGCACCTTTGAATTATGCTGGCGACAAATACTGTGTATATCATGGACTGCCCAAAGAACAAACCGTATTAGAGGAGATCAAACCTAAGCTTTCCTTAGAAGTTTGACAAGACTTAGACTTTCATACTTTGGACACGTCATGCAAAGAGAGAGATCATTGGAGAAAGACATAATGCTTAGAAATGTAGAAGGTCACTGTAAAAGAGGAAGGCCAGCAATGAGATGATCAATATAATAAAAGCAGCTATGGATACCACTCTATCAACAATGAGCTGCTTGGCTGAAGACCCAACAAAGTTAAGTCAACAATCCAGAGGGTTGCCAGGAGTTGACACCGACTTGACGGCACTTAACAACAACAGCAGAATAAAGCATTAAAAACAGAGGGAGGTATTTTTAGCAGCGGCAGCATCCAGCACTGTTAATTTTTTTTCTTTATTTCCAGCATTTGCTATACTGCTAATGGACAGGACATTGAGCAATCTACAAAACAAAAACCCAAGAAGGACAAAAGAGCAGGCAAGGAGAGAAGAGCGAGAGGAAAAGAAAGAAAGAACAAGAACGTTACATTATCAATCCATTGCTGCTTTAAATTAAAATCGGATATTGAGTGCCATGCCATATCCGACAACCAGCACTGAATATCCGATTTGCTCAATTGCATTTGCAGTCTGGTTAGTGGCAATATTCATCTGCTAAATGGATTGCCAAACTGCCTAGTTAGGACAGCCTTTTGGCTGTCCTAACTTTAGGCGGTTTAGAAAACTGATTAGCGACTGAATATCACTGCTAACCATCTAGTTCATGGTGCCACGCCTGCTCCATCCCCCAAATGCCCCATCACTAACTGGATGACAACAGAATGTTTACATCACTAAGGGGGGGGATATTCAGCGGCTCTAATTGGATACAATGCAATGCAATGTGTGCTATCTGTTAGAGCCGCTGAATATCCTGGTGAGCAGAATTTATGCAATTTGAAGGTCTGCAAACTGCATAAATCCCTTTGAATATGACCCCCCCCAGACAGCTTTACAGAAAAAAGAAGGGAAGATCTTTTCAGCAACTCAAAAAGAAACAAAAGTTGGAGACTAAACAAATTGTTGACCGTGTAATTACATGGCTGCTTGACAGCTAGCTCAAAACCTGTCAGAAAGTTCAGACAGTGCCCAGCCAGACAAAAAGCAGCCTTCAACAAGGCCACAGGTTTATTTATTTTATTTATTTATTACAGTTTCTTATATACCGCGCTATTTAGAATCAGCGCGGTTTACATCATAACAAAACGACCATAACGACAAACTGTCAGGTTTTACATTGAACAGGAATACAAACTTGGATAACTGGGTTAACTATATACATAAATTATCTACACTGCAGTGTGAGGGCATTTCTAGATTGGGTCATGAGTGTTAGGGGAAAAAGCCATAGTGAAATAGTAGGTATTTAACATGGTCTTAAATTTCTTATGAGAGGATTTCAATCTGATGTCCAGAGGCAGACTGTTCCATAGAGCAGGAGCAACCACACTGAAACAGGACTTCCTTGAAAAGCCTAGTGCTAGCTGATCTGCTGTGAGGGTGGAGGGGACATCCATTCATGTATTTCTTTATTTAAGAGACTTTGTTACATATAAACATATATGAGGAGGTTGTGAATTATCAGTTCTGTTTCAGTAGTACACTCCACTGCTCTCATTGTGCTCTACTCAGAAAGATTTTTTATCACTCTCACTGCAATTTTTGGCAACTCTGTCACTTGAATAAAAGTGCTCGTTAGCAGGCCCTTTTCATTGAAACTTGCTTTCTGATAAACTACGATGGAGAGAATGATTGTTATTTTGAAAAAAGCTTAAAACTTGTTCCAGATTGTTTTTAACAAAGATTTTTAGTAATTTATTTTGTTTTGTCTGTAATTTGTGTGCGTACCTTTGTTACCTGCTTTGAAGTTATTGATAGGCGAGTTATAAATTTTAATAAATGAAAGCTCATTGTTTTCAATGCAGTGATGGTCATATGAACCTTTCTGGTCACTCTCGTAACTTTGATAAGGGATTCACCAGCTGCCTCATCTAATGCTCTCCCCTTCCCCTAGCATTGGTTTAAGACCCTGCTGTTTAGTAACATAGTAAACAGTAGCAGGTAAAAAGCAATTGGATCATCCTGTCTGCTCAGATATTTGCTCTCTAGTGTTCTACTATTTTGGATAGACGAACATATAGAGTCCCAATACCTAAATCAACATCAGTTTCTAGATGAAATAAATGACTGCTTCTTGGCGCAGCTGGTTCATGAACCGACCAGAGGGGAAGTCATATTGGACGTAGTCCTTAGTGGAACACCAGATCTGGTGCAAAAGATAAGGTTGTTGAGGCCACTTGGCAATAGTGATCATAGCATGATCGCATTTGATTTAATTAGTGGAGGAGGAATGCTAAGGAAATCCACAGTACTACCTTTTAACTTTCAAAAGGGAGACTATGAGAAAATGAGGAAAATAGTTAAGAAAAAACTAAAAGGAGCAGTTGCAAAGGTTAAAGACTTAATTCAAGCTTGGGTGTTGCTGAAAAATGCTATATTGGAAGCCCAGACCAGCTGTATTCCACGCTTTAAGAAAAGTGGAAGGAAGTCCAAAAAACTGCCAGCATGGTTTAAAGGTGAGGTCAGAGAGGCTATTGTTGCCAAAAAAGCATCTTTCAGGAAATGGAAAAAAGAGCCAAATGATAAAAACTGGAAACAGCACAAGCACTAGCAAGTTAAATGCAAAGCATTGATAAGGCAGGCAAAGGGAGAATTTGAGAAGAAGCTTGCTGCAGAAGCAAAAACCTGTAATAAAGACTTTTTCAAGTACATTTGTAGCAAAAAACCTGTGAGAGACAGTTGGTCCATTAGATGATAGAGAGGTTAAAGGGGCACTAAGAGGCGACAAGGCGATAGCGGAGAAATTGAATGAATTCTTTGCTTCAGTCTTAACTGAGGAAGATGTAGAGATGTAACCCATGACCCATGAAGTGGTATTTAAAGATGCAGAAGAATTGAAGGAAATATCGATACATCGGGAAGATGTATTACAACTATTTGATAAACTGAAGAGTAGCAAATCACCTGGACTGGATGATATACATCCAAGGGTGTTGAAAGAACTGAAATATGAGATTGCAGACCTGCTATTAGTAATCTGTGAACTATTATTAAAATCATATGTAATACGTGAAAATTGGAAGATGGCCAACGTAACACCAATTTTTAAAAAGGGTTCCAGGGGTGATCCAGGAAACTACAGACCGGTGAGCCTCATGTCAGTACCAGGAAAAATGGTAGAAACCATCATAAAGAAAAAAATTGCTGAACATGTAGATAGTAATGGCTTAATGGGAGACAGTCAACATGGCTTTAGACAAGGAAGATCTTGTCTTACTAATCTGTTATGTTTCTTTGAAGGTGTGAATAAACAGGTGGACAAAGGTGAGTCAGTTGATATAGTGTATCTGGACTTTCAGAAAGCCTTTGACAAGGTCCCTCATCAGAGACTTTTGGCAAAACTAAAGAGACATGGGATAGGAGGCAGTGTACTATTGTAGATCAGGAACTGGTTAAAAGATAGAAAGCAGAGGGTAGGGCTAAATGACCAATTTTCCCAATGGAGAAAGGTGAATAGTGGAGTACCCCAGGGATCTGTGCTGGGTCCGCTGCTTTTTGAGATATTGATAAGTGACCTGGAAAAGGGAATAACGAGTGAGGTTATCAAATTTGCAGACGACACAAAACTATTTAAAGTTGTTAAAGCTCATAAGGATTGTGGAAAATTGCAAGAGGATCTTGATAAATTAGAAGACTGGGCATCCAAATGGCACATGAAATTTAATGTGGACAAGTGCAAAGTTATGCACCTAGGGAAGAACAACCCAAACTATGGTTACACGATGCAAGGTTCCACATTAGGAACCACCACCCAAGAAAACGATTTAGGCGTCATTGTGGAAAACATGTTAAAACCTTCTGCCCAGTGTGCAGCAGCGGCCAAGAGAGCAAATAGAATGCTAGGTATCATAAGGAAAGGAATGGAAAATAAAACAAAGGATATTATAATGCCTCTGTATCGTTCCATGGTGTGACCACACCTTGAATATTGTGTGCAATTCTGGTCACCATATCTTAAAAAGGATATAGCGTTATTAGAAAAGGTTCAGAGAAGAGCCACCAAAATGGTAAAGGGGATGGAAGGATACCCCTATGAAGAAAGGCTAAAAAGGTTAGGACTCTTTAACCTGGAAAAGATACGGCTGAGGGGAGATATGATAGAAGTCCATAAATTAATGAATGGAGTGGAACGGGTAAACGTAGATCGATTGTTTACGTTATCAGAATATAGAAAGACTAGGGGACATACAATGAAGCTACAGGGTAAACAATTTAAGACAAATAAGAGAAAATATTTTTTCACTCAACATGTAATCAAACTCTGCAATTTGTTACCGGAGGATGTAGTAAAGGCTGTTAGTGTAGCTGGGTTTTAAAAAGGTTTGGACAAGTTCCTGGAGGAAAGGTCCATAAACCATTATTAAAAAAGGACCTAGGATATCAATGCTTGACCCAATACAAGCATTGAGGAACCTGGGTCTTTTGGGGAAACTGCTAGGTATGTATGACCTAGATTGGCCACTGTTGGAAACAGGATACTGGGCTTGATGGACCCTGGTCTGACTCAGTATGGCATATCTTATGTTCTTATGTTCCTCCTAAGCCTTTTCGCCCAAGCATTCTAGCTATTTTATTACTACCTTTATCAGTGGTTCTCAATCAAATATTCAGAATGTACCCAGACACGTTTTCAGCATGTGCATGATGAACTAGATTTGCAAAATATGGAGGCAATGCATGTACATCTCTCATGAATATTTACTCAATAATCTGAAAACCTAACTTGCTGGGTGTTTCCTGATGATTGGCTGAAAAATGACTGCCCTTTATCTGTACAAATCATGCATGTTGACTAGTATAACTATGGCCGTTCTATGCAGGTTACCCCAGTCTACTTTGAAGACTTATGCAGTTGTACCTGTACTACCTGAGCTCTCTATAACAATTCATGGGAAGCCATCAGTTTCCAGCATGTAATGTGCTGAAGTGTCCTCCCTCAAATGAAAAGATCTTTTGGGGTAGATATATTCTTGTACTACTCCCACTTATACAGTCACTGCCCCTGATGAACTCTGTCTATGCTCTTTGCAGTCACGAGAACATGAGTCTGTACCTTGTGGTTGCGTCCATGTTTATCAAGGAGAGAGATCACAGACCTGATGTGACCCTCTTCTATCAGATTCAGAGCCTCGGGACTCTCTATCAGGATGCAATGCAATACCTCTAGAATACCTGGCAGGAAAAAGAAACAGTCAAAAAGTCAGTACATAAATAATCACTAGAAATGTGCCCTGTGGTGATAAAAGTAAAAATATCCAATGGAATAAACAGCTCTGTCACTCATGACAGAAAGCAGATCTGGTTTCAGAGTAAATAAATCATATAATTTAACCTAGTCTCAGGACCAAGAGTAAGCAGTCTTTGACCTTGTTAACCGTCATTTCTAGACACGCAGACCTTGGTATTTCTCACACAGTGCTAGGGGCATATCTACTAAGACAGCTAATGGTTAACATGGGAACTAGTTGCAGATAGCCTGGGTTATCTGTTAGCTCGGTTAGCTAGAGTGATTTACAAGAACAACAGAAAAAAAGAGGCAATCCCCCACAAAGAGCAGCAACAAAACAAAATACAGCAGGGGAATATCAGGAAGCATTTTTCTGCGGATTCATGATATTCCCCGGTTGTTTTCCATAGTTACACTGTTGTACATCCTTCTTAGACAATCATACATCCAACGTTATGTTTAACTC
This sequence comes from Ichthyophis bannanicus, assembly GCA_033557465.1. Lineage (NCBI taxonomy): Eukaryota > Metazoa > Chordata > Amphibia > Gymnophiona > Ichthyophiidae > Ichthyophis > Ichthyophis bannanicus. The sequence continues at coordinate 378,816,447 of CM066037.1, read as the reverse complement.
TTCCATATCTGACATCTATCTATATCTTCAGGCATACTCAAAGGTTCTCTTCTCTCACCAACTCTATTCAACATATTTCTCAGTTCTCTAGCAACTCTAATACAAGACCATGATATTTTCGGTTTCTATTAGGCAGTCAATATCTAGTTCATCACATGAGTTACTGAGCCTCTGATCTGTCCTAATTCAACTCCTCTCTCAGTGCAATCAGCAACTGGATGATTTAAAACTTAAGTACTTAAAAACTGAAATAATGTGGACCACAGGTCTTCATTGCCATCAATTATTCCTGTTAGAGACAACTACGTTACAACTGCTGTCAGAGTTGTCAGTGCATCATCAACTCTTAGATGAATTCACATCCCATATCTCTGTAGTCCATTCAATAAAAAGTATCTTACTCACTCTGCACTTCACACTCTAACATTAATCATATTGCAAATTGTAACACTATCTTTAACACTATTACCAGTGTAAATCTTGCCAGATTTCAGTGTCCAAACACAGCTGCTCCACTCCACACAACATACCCAGTACGATCATGTTACCCTATTACTGAAGAACAAACACTGACTTCCTATCACCTACAGAATAACATTTAAGATACACATAAAATCTTTTACTCGGGGGAACCATCTTATCTGGCAGCTCACTTAATTCCATATTTCCCCAGCTGAATATTCTGGGCCTGATATTCAAAGATTTTAGAGGTGGGGCAGTTTTCAGGGTGGGAGGAGAATTATGGGATAAACTTTGGGAGTGGGGCAGCTTGCAGAGTGGTGAGGTGGATGCACAGGAGTAGTTTGCAGTATGGTGGGACAGTTGTGGGGAATATTTTTTGGAGGTGGTGGTAGTTTGTGGGATGGTGGGGCAGTTGCGGGAGGTAGTGTTGGTGGATGGGATAATTTGTAGGGTGGTGAGGCAGTTGTGGGAGGGGATAGTTTTAGGAGGTGGAAGTGGTTTGGGGGGTTTGGAAAAATAATAAACAGGGAGAGGCAGTTTGAAAGGAGGAACTCCCTAACTGCTATTTTTCACTGTATATTATATTACAGAAGATGGTAGTCGTTTTACCATAAAAATACATTTAATCTTTTTGGAGCAGGGGACTTTTTTTCTCTGCAATCCCATACACACACATATAAAATATTTACAATTGTTCACAAAAATTAAATTAACATTTTAGGAATGCAATTATTTCAAAATGACACTATCCGTTTGGACAAATGAAGAAAAGTAGTGAGGAGAGACCACCACAGGACTTCTTCTTATTCATGGTTGCAAATGAAGCATTTAATGCAATTCTAGTCTAACACTAAGTAACCACTGGACTAAAAGGTGTTCCCTGGTTTAACGGTACCACATTGTATAGCCTCTGTAGGAATCCAGCAATACATGTTTAAGACAGTTTCTCTCTGTTTTCTCCACCCTAACTTTGTAATTGTGCCAAGAGAATTCCCTAGTTATTCACATGCAAACTCACCTGAGGAAGACTCGAGTCTGTCCAATTTACTGATCAGCCAGTCTAGGCTATTGGAGAACTGAGCACAGTTATTTCTATTACCACGAATAAGTGCAGCTGAAAGAGAGTTAGGGATAGAATTGTAAGCTCCATTGTTATCACCAGCAATACCATCAGTATAAGTTTTGCTGTCATTATCCAGAATAATTTACTTATGCAGATGCTATGTCTTTGCCTCTGTAGAAAGCATCACTAAGGGGCCCTTTTACTAAACTTTAATAATGATTACTAGGGGGTTTTGCACGTGCTAATGACCCAAGACAGCAGCTACTACATGCTAAGAGAAGCCAATGTGGTAAAAATTCTGCCCTAACTGCTCTGGGATGGAGAGTGGACATGCCAGCCAGTGTATAGAATACTCCTGTCCCGAAAGCTCTCAAATGGCACCAGGAACCCTAAGTGGTCTCTTGATACTACCACTAGAAGCCACTAGTGGTAGTACCAAGCGACTGTGGGGATTACCAGTGCCAATCTAAGAGCTGCCGGAATTGGAGTAGGAACAGAGGGGACCGCTCCTGCCAGGTTGACCTCTTAGATCACCAGGAAGCCCCAGTAAGATTTAAGGGGGGATTCAGGTGTGGAGAAAGGTCAGGAAAGGTTGTTGGGGTTCAGTTTGGGGGGTTTGGAGAGGTTGGTGCAAGGGGTCCTGTTGCTGTTCCATCAGCAGGATGCTAAGGATGTGCTGTGGGGTGTGGGCATTGGTGGAGTTTGGTGGCATGGAAGGGGGGAATGGCTCTAGGAAGGGTTACTATTTCAGCTGTAATGGTAACAGTGAAATCTTTTATTTTCCCCTTGGCACCGAGGCCATGTTCCCTGTCTCAGGGATGCTCCTGTGCTACCTGCAGAGGCAGGGAACATGGTTCCTATGTGATAAGTATGTGCCTTGGGCACTCACAGGGTTTGCACTTATTGCACTTTAACTTTGCCAGTTAAGGGGCAGTTAAGTACAAATACTTATCACAGTTTAGTAAAAGGGCCCCTAAGTCTGTTTTCAGCTAAACCAATAGAAACGTCCTCCGCCAAGCAGGAAACAGTAACTGCTAGTATAGATTTTCAGTTGGAATCTTCTCTGGTCCAACAGGTGCCCTCCTGTTCAGTGAGGTTATATTAACAAGCTGCTGGAAGCCATAGTTTAAGCTGCTGTGTTCCCTTCAATCAGCTGATAGCTTTCTTCACCACATTCCAAACCCCCACCTCCTGCCCCATTACCAGTCCAGGGTCGAAATGGCAGCTCTGACCCCTACTGGTAGTCTTGCAATACTATTATTAGGGTCAAGCTGCTAAATAAAAGGGAGTGCTCATCTGGCAGCTTGACCCCTAGGAGTCAGAGTCACCATTTTGAACATAGTAACATAGTAAATGACGGCAGATAAAGACCAGTATGGTCCATCTAGTCTGCCCAGTAAGATGGCAAGAGCAGGTGTACCTGCTGCTCTGTACAGGCCACCCCTCCCCATGTCTTTGTTTAGGAGTGAACCCACCGCTCCGTGTAGGACATCCCTATATGTTGGGAAATTAGATGGTTACGTTTATTTTGATTTTATCCTGTTGCTGTGAAGGGATCCACTGTGTCTGTCCCATGCCATCTTGAATTCTGTCACTGTATTTGCTCTCACCACTTACATCAGGAGGGCATTCCAAGCATTCACCACCCTTTCAGTGAAAAAGAATTTCCTGACATTTCCTTTTAATTTACCCCCTTGCAGCTTGATGTTATGCCCTCTAGTTTTACACCTTCCCTGTCTTTGGAAGAGGTTTGTTTGTTCATTATTTCTCTTTAAGTATTTAAAAATCTGAATCATATCTCTTCTATCCCTCCTCTCCTCCAGAGTGTACATATTTAGGTCTTCAAGTCTCTTCTCATAAGGCTTCTGACGCAGGCTCCAAATCATTTTGGTCGTCTTCATCCACCAGTAATAATGCAGGAGCATTCAGGGATCACTCTCCTCTCCTATTAACCCACCCCTAGTGAGTGCCAGGGTGAACTGGAAGTGGGGGGAGGATAAGAATCCTGACGGGTTGGGGTTTGAGGAAGGCTGCTCATCAGGAGGGATTTGGAGGTGATAAACATGCTCATTGGGTGAGAGTAAGGATGGAGGATCAAAAGAGCATAAGGCTACTGATCAGGAATAGGAGTCGGGTAAGGATGCTCATTGAGGGAGTGCAAGTTTTTTTGTTAATTGATCAGGCTGCAGTAAATGCATGCACATAGCATGAATGCACTATATATTGATGTGCCTGTTAGATTATACATACTGTACTAGCTTTTGGCATCTGACATTTAGCTTCTTCTGAGCTAGGTCAGCACTTTGAGACATTACTGCTGCTGCTGTTTCTAATTACAGAAGGATTTTTGCTGCTTTTGTTAATAGAGCAAAAGAGTGGTGTCAGTACTCTGGGCTGATAGTGCTGCTGCTACTTGGTGTTTCGTTCACAGAAAGATTTCAGTGCATTTTAAGCTAAGTATCATGTTTTAACGTTAAAAAAAGGTTTATTCAGTATGCAATAATGTTTTGAGTATCTTACCTTACCTTATGTATCATTCATTCAGGATGCATGTATAATAATTCTTCAATACTATAATCTACACTCATACTTTCAAAAAGGTAGTTGCGAACATGTACACTATCTCTAGGACTGGTATAAGTCATTGTGCATTAACTTAAGGCATGTTCTTTGTTACTTAAGTAAACAAGAATGTTTTTGATGCAAGAAGGAGGGGCACTGAAAGAAAGACTGCTTCATACAGAAAGAAGATAAATGGAAAAAAAAAACCTCCACAAGTAAGCAGATAAAAGGTGAGGCCATCACCCATGATCCAACCACAGATGTTCAAAAGCAATACAGGGTAACTTATCACCAAACTTGTACACTCTGCATTCGCTCCCACCCATGTGCACGTCCACGGTGAAAGTACAAACAATGCACATACTTTTATGCTAGTCGGTATTTTTATAAATAGTAACACACGTAAGTGGCCACTTACGTGTATAAATAACTAAACTACCAACATTTAGGTGTGTTGCTGGCATCTAAAAATAGGAGGCTCCTCATAAAGCTACCCTCTATATGACTGGCCAGTTCCAAAGGAGTAAGGCCGCTACCTATTTACTTTTTATATCCTCTCCAATCCCACAAAGCCGAGCTACCATTTCCACCATGGTACTTATGTGGTCCCAAATCCCTTTTCCTTTGTCCATTCCCATTCCCAAATAACTTAATTTGGCTGCTTACCTTGAAATCATAAAGGAGATGGGAGGGAAAATTGGAACCTATACCCATATTTTCTTTTTAAGTGCCTTCAAGTTAATGCTGACTCCTGGCGACCCAGCAGTCCCTAGGTTTTCTTGACCAGGTATGACCAGAAGTAGAATGCTAGGCCCTTTCTTCAGAGGCAATAGTGGGTAAAATGACTTGCCAAAGGAATACTCTCCACTATATATATATAAAAGCTTGTTGTGGCCCCCTCCATATCCAAATATGTAAAAAAAAACAACGCATAGCCAAGCAGCACTGTGGATTCTCCCCATCCACTATCGGAAAATGTCTAAGGGACATCTACCACTCCTTCCAGACTCCTTATCCCCAGCCCCATCCCCCAAGTCTCCTAAAGACCCCAAACTGCCTAATTCCCCTATGTTTCCCAAACTGGCCAGAAAGTCCACCAGGAAGTTGATATCCTCCATTTGGTGTACAAGGGGTAACGAAAAGAGCAATCAGAATGTTAAGAATTATTAGGAAAAGAATAGAAAAAAACAAACAAAGAATATAAAGCCTCTTATTGATCCATTTTACAACCACACCTTGAGTATTGTATGTTTGCTGCATCTCACAAATGATATAGCAGAATTAGTAAAGGTACAGACAAGAGTGACCAAAATGATAAAGGGCATGGAATGGCATCCCTATGAGGAAAAGCTAAAGAGGTAGGGCTCTTCCGCTTGGAGATGAGACAGTGGAGGGCAGAAATGATAGAGCTCTATAAAAACCTAAGTGGAGTGAAATGGATAAACACAAATGAACTGTTTACTCTTTCAAAAGTACAAAGACCAGGGGGACACACCATTAAATTTCTAAGTAGTACATTTAAAATAAGCAGGAGAAAGTATTTGCTCATTCAGTGCATAATTAAGCCCTAGGATTTGTTGACGGAGGATATGGTAAAAGCAGTTAGTGCAGCCGGGTTTAAAAATGGTACAAATTTCTGGAGGGAAAAGTCTATGAATTGTTATTGTGGTAGATTTAGGGGAAAGCCATGGCATATCCTTGGGTGGCAGGCTTGGGAGTGTCACAACATGGCACCAGAATGGCAAGACAGAAGCGGAGCAGAAGTGTGGCAGCAGGCCTTTGAGCGCCACCACCACTGCTGCTGCCCTATCTCTACTGGAGCCGACCACACAAGTAAGAGCAGCGCAACAGCAGGCCTTTCAGTACCACATGCGCTCAAGGCCTGACATATCCTGTACCCAAAGAACACAAGAAATGCTTTTCTGCATCAGACCAAAAGTCCATCAAGCCCAGTATCCTTGTTCCAACAGTGGCCAATCCAGGTCTCGGGTACTACTTGTCAGCTTCCCAAAAGGTAGACGGATCCCATGCTGTTTATCCCAGGAGCAAGTGCTGGATTCCACCGTCCACTTTAATAATGGTTTATGGACCTTTCCTCCTAGAACTTGCCCAAACCTCTTTTAAACCCAACTACACTTTTACTACATTCTCCAGCAGCAAATTCCAGAATTTGATTATGCGTTGAGTTAAAAGATATTTTCTCCAATTAGTCTTAAATGTAGCACATTGTAGCTTCATTGCATGTCCCCTAGTCTTTCTACATTTTGAAGGAATAAACAACCGATCTACATTTACCTGGTTCACTTTACTTATTATTTATAGATCTCTATCATATCGCCCCCCAGTTGTCTCTTTTCCAAGTTCAAGAATCCTAATCTTTTAAGCCTTTCATTCTATAGGTATCCTTCCATCCCCTTTATCATTTTGGTGGCTCTTCTCTGTACCTTTTTTAATTACGCTATATCCTTTTTAAGATATGGCGACGAGAATTGCACACAATATTCAAAGTGCAGTCATACTATTGAGCGATACAGAAGAATTATAACATCCTTGGTTTTATTCTCCATTCCTTTCCGCATGATTCCTAGATTTCTATTTGCTTTCTTGGCTGTAGTTGCATATTGAACAGAGGATTCAACGTATTATCCATGATGCTTAGATCCTTTTCTGGTTGGTGATTACTAATGTGGAACCTTGCATCGTGTACCATAGTTTGGATTGTTCTTTTCTAAGTGCATAATTTTGTATTTGTCCACATTAAATCCGGGACTATTGTAGTTGATATTGAAGTGCAGACTAGATAGGCCATATGGTCTTTTTCAGCCGTCATGTTTCTATGTTTCTATCTGCCATTTGGATGCCCCAATTTCTCAATGTCCCTTTGCAGTTTTTCACAGCCCTCTTGTATTTTAATGACTTTGAATAATTTTCTGTCATCTGCAGATCTGATCACCTCACTCACTGTTCCCATTTCCAGGTCATTTATGAAGATGTTAGAAAGCAGTGGGCCAAGCACAAATTCCTAGGGTACTACACTATTTGCCTTTCTCCATTGAGAAAATTGTCCATTTAGCCCTACTCTTTGTTTTCAATCTTTTAAACAGTTCCCAATCCACAGTAGAACACTGCCTCATATACCATGACTTTTTAATTTCCTCAAGAGTCTCTCATGTAGTACTTTGTCAAAGGCTTCCTGAAAATCCAGATGCACTATATCAACCGGCTCACCTTTATCTACTCTTTATTCACGCCTTCAAAAGAATATAGCAGATTAGTGAAACAAAACTGTCCTTGGCTAAATCCAGGTTGGCTTTGTTCCATTAAACCATAACTATCTATATGTTCAGTAATTTTGTTCTTTATAATGGTTTCTACCATTTTGCTGGGTATTGACATCAGGCTCTTCAGTCTGCCGTTTTCCGGATCACCTCTGGAACCATTTTTAAAAATTGTTCTTGCATTGACCACTCTCCAGTCTTAAGCTGCTACAGATGATTTTAATCATAGCTCACAGAGTACTAAAAGTAGGTCTTTAATATCATATTTTAATTCATTCGGCACCATGGGATGTATTGTAGCACTAAAGGTTCCCTTAAGGAGTCGGATAACCAAGGAGGGGAGCAGGAAAGGAGTATTGAGGGCTAGTCTGTTCCTCAATCCCAGACAAAAACAGGACAGATCCCCTTCCTACAGCTCAGGGAGGCCCCTGGTCAACAGTATGCCAATACTCACAACCCCAGGTAGGTAGGAAAATCCTTAGCAGAGAGCAAAGTGCAGGAACGTTCCTGTTACTGAGGATACTGGAAGAGGGGCAGAAGGCCTGCAATTTCCCTGGGAGCACAATCAATATGTGCTCCCTTCGAGAGCCAATAACAGCAGGGAAGGGGTTAGGGCTTGGAAGTTTCCCTGGGACAGAGGGGCCCCAGGAACACAGCTGAGGCCAGAAGGATTCAAACGTATTGAAGAGTCTCCTGTGGCCAGCCGGCCAGCCTCTAAGGTGTCAGTGGGTGACATGGAGGTGGAAGCTGTGGAAGGAAGTCCCCTGGACCTACCTGCTTCAGAGGTAGACATGGAAGTAGAGTGTGCCAGTAGGCTGTGAACTTTATTTTGTTTGGTTGCTTTGTTTTTTCCCTTTTTCCTGGAGTGTTTGGGGGTGGTGCAAGAGGGAGGTGTGACGAGAGAGTAAGTCACAGAGGTGTGGGCACCTCCCCATCCTTACTTGCCCACTGTTTGTGCCGTAGTGGTTATTTTTCTCTGGTTTGGGGCTGAGAAAGGGGAATTATATTTTGTTTGCATTTTGCCTGGAAGAGCAACTGAAAGACTGTTTTGTTTTCCCTGGAGGGAGGAACTGAACTGTGTAGGAAGGCTGGGCCTATACCTATTTGAGATAGCCTCTGTAGTGGGAACTGTTTTTGGAAAAGGTGGAGGCCTTCGGGGCTGAACTAGGTGCATGATTTGTTTTTGTTCTTTTCTGCTGACACACCTGGGGGGGGGAGAGTAGGGAAATTACATCTTCCGAACTCTGGTTAGAACTTTGGCGAACTGAACTGGAAGAATTTCAAGGGACTCCTGCATAAATCCTTACTCTCGATCTGTTACCAGTGCTGTCAGTTGCTCGCTATCTGCATGAGCTGGCGAGAATTGCATGAGCACTACCTGAAGTGGACTACTCAGCAGCAGACAGACCTAGCACCACTGCATATGGTGGTAGCAGTGGAATCCACAGAGCCTGCACACCAGAAGGCATACTACGGCCAGGAGGCCCAACACTAACAGTAGTGCACTGACTTGCCTGTGAGCCAGGTAAGAATACCTGGGCACAGAGAAATGCGGGAGGAGCGGGGGAGGCTGCTGAAAAAGGGCAGGGCTCAGCTGGTCAAATGGATCGTACTTGGGTCTCTGGCTGTTCTATCCGCAGGTCCAGGAGCCACAAAGGTTACTAATGGGGCCAGAGTCCGTCACCAGAGTCCGATGGTCAGAGGATAGAGTGATCCAGGTGGAGTGGGAGTTTCGCAGCCACAGGCCAGTGGCTAACATATGCTGTAAAGGCTTTCTATAAACCAACATCCAGTAAGAGTATTTGGGAAGAGGAGCAGAAGGGAAATGCAGGATTGGGGAAATAAGCAGTCTGCACTTGGATTGTTCTGTTATCATTGTAGGAGCCTCTGGGTAAAGAGGAGTAGCGTAGGATGGAAGCAGAGTCCAGTTGAAGATGCTATCAGCCAGTGGAACCTGGAAAGATCCGGAAAGATCTGCATGTTGTGAGAACAGACTGATTATTCAGACAAGTCTCTGCTGTGGGAGGGCTTCTGTTAGTTAGAGACTGGGGTAGGCTATGGCCTAGTCACTGTGGGGAAAAATCATGGAGGGTTCTATAAGGGCAGGAGTTATCCTGGATGTGGGTACTGGGGCACTGTTCCCTCTAAGCTGTGCGCGTGTGCGCACGCGCACACACCTCGCCGAGCGAGCGCACATACTTTACAACAGAGCGCACAAAAATTACGGTTCTGATTCTGATAGAAAACAACACAGATGTCTTAAAATTTAAAAGTTGTGATTGTAATTACTAGAAATTTTCCACTTCATTTAGTAATCTATTTTCATTTAATTTGATTAAAATCAATGTGGTGTACATACTGTATTCTGATGTGTAGTCAAATTTTAAAGTATATAACTCTGAATGTCGTTATGTGGCGCACAAAAATTTAACCTTCCTTCAAAAGCTGCACAGCTGATATTTTATGCGCACACAACCTACAGAAAATTAGAGGGAATATTGTACTGGGGGGGACTGCTGAGAGGATTATTGGTAAGGAGCTGAGTCCCAGTGGGGAGAAGGAACATGAGGCTTTCTAAGAAGAAGAATAAGGGGATGCTAAGTGTAGCGGGTGTGGGATTATGGGCCACAATAAGGAGAATACCTCATTCCACAACTGGAAGAATTTTGGTGTGGTCGGGCAGGCCATTGGGAGGAGGGATATTCCCCTGAAGCTGAATTTCCTGTAGGGGAAAGTCCCTTGGCTTAGTGTGGGTGCTAGGGAGCAGCTACAGGATAGGTGTTCTGTTGGTGAACAGGACAATAGCACAGAACCCTTTAGTATAACCTTTTGCTGGAGAGGGAGTACTGATAAGCTGCTGAAAGAAAGCAGAGGAAATAAGTTTTCTAATGAGGAACTACAGGGCCTGGGTCCACAAGTTCTAGGGGACAGGGTCCCTTGGGGAAAAATAAAAGGAGTGAAAGTCTCAGAGCAAAAGGAATGGACCACCAGGGGGCGCAAGAGGTAGAAGATTCCATAATAGTCTTTAAGGAAAGCCCCAGAGAAGTGACAGAAAGAAACACAAAGGGGGCTAAGATTAAAGCTAGTAGGTCTGGGGAGGGACTGGATGCTGAGTTATTAGTTTTGGGGAAGGAGGCAGAAAAAACTTCCCAAAAGAGTCATGTTTAGAAGGTCAAAGTCAAGCTCAGGAAGGACTCAGGTGAAATACTGAGGTAGAAGGTAAGATCACCCAGTTAAAAGTCCACACCTAAGAAGGGAATAACAGAGTTCAGGTACAGGAGGCCGTGGAACAAACCAGAGGCTGGATGCAGGCTCTGGAAATGACCATAGAGTACCTGAACCAAAATAACAGAGAAATTGCTAGATTGAAGGTGGCAGGAGAGAGGTGAAGAGGGCTATGTGAAATTGCAGCCCAGGAGTTAGAATCAGAGCGTACTAAGACCCAGTATCAGAAAGAGATAGGGGATAACCTCTTAAAGGCACTAAGGGCTGAGCTAACACAAGAGCAGGACCTTAAGAAAAAGACGGAGATAGAATTACCCTAGGGAAAGAAGCACTGGGTTGGCATTGAGCACAGGCATGAGCAGAAATACAGGGCTTGAGACAAGTCCATGCCCGGGCTCTAGCTGAGTGGCCTGTGCAGCTTACTCAGACCCAAGGGTGAGCCACAAGCCTGTAAATAGATAATCAAGTCCTGGAGAAAAAGTGTACTTAGTTGCTGAATGCAAGCTGGAAGGAGAAGTCAGGATGCAGCGGCTGGAGCAAAGCTTAAGTGAAGAGAGGCTAGAGCATGAAAGAGAGGTCCAGGAATTGGGATGCGGGCATGCACTAGCGGTAGCCGAACTGTCCAAACAATTGGAGCAATACGGAGAGTCAGCCAAAACTGTAGGACAAACCAATTGGGTACTGGGAAGCCAAAAAGGAGCATTAGTCCAGGAGATAAAAGAACTGTCCCAAGGGAAAGTCAGGCTGGAACAGGAGAGGGAGCAGGCAATCTCTCCAAATGAGGCTGAGTGAGAGTGCATAGGTTCAGCTAGAACTGATGGTCAAGGTAAATAGTCTGCAGGGGAGCCTTGAAGAGCAGGTTGCTCAGAGAAATCCCTTATCCCAAACAGTTATCGGCTTGGAAAAGCAGCTACAATTGGGGTTATGCAGAGAGGTTTGTGGGACTTTAAGGCTCGTGAGCGGACGAGGAAAAGGCCAAGTTGCAGAGGCAACTGGATAATGAGAAAGTGGATAAATCAGCCGAGTTGCGAGAACTCCAGGGACAGTTCTGGTCTGAGAGGGAGTCCCATGTGACCAATACTGAGGTTCTAAAGGAGGAATTGAGGCAGGTGAAACTTCACTTAAAAGAGGTACAGGCAGAGCTACAGGAATTAAAACAAGAAAATAGGAACCTGCATGAGACCCTCAGGCAGGTTCTAGAGGACCAGAATCAGCTAACAGTAAACCTCAAAGAAGTGAAAAGGAAAGAGCAAGAGCTCATAGAGCTGACAGACTTGGAATAGGCCAGGATGGAAAGGCTTCAGGGTGAGAAGGAGACCTTAAAGCAAAAGTGGAATGAACTACAAAGTTTCTTAGTTGGGAATGATAAAGAAATAGAAGAGAGATGGAAGAAGATGGAGGTTCCAATTACAGATTTTCAAAAAGGGAAATCTTTTAAGGAAGACCCAAAGAGGAAAAGGAAGGAGTGTACTCCCAAACAGAAGATCCCACTAGGTGGGCATGGGAGGAACTATTTCTCTAGGACCAAGATTACAGTCCATAGAACCAAGAGGGAACAGAAAGAAAAGACCACAACGGACTACAGAGGCGGGAGACCCATTAGAGGCAGACCTAGTATAAGAAAAGAAACAAAACATGGGCCGTTCTTGGGAAAATGGACCTGTGCTAAGCAAACGGTAGGAATCCCTAAGGAAAAGGTGAGGAGCTTCAAGTCAGCAGATAAACACTATCCATGCACAGGGCACACAAAGAGTCCCAAAACCAAGACGTTCAACCGAGAAGAGCTTGGAATGACTTGGGCATAGAGTTGATCCAGGTAGATGCCTAATGGGCTATAAGAGAAGGACAAGGTGGTCTCATGGTAAAAACAGGATACTCAGAGTCAAGAAGCCTAAAGATGAAATAAAACAGAGACGCTTGGGTAAAGTAAAAAACTTGTATATAAAGATAAGGTACTTCGAGCCAGTAAACCTGGGGAGGATGTTAAGCACCCATGGTACGAAGCAGAGTTAGAAAGAAATTGGGGTTGGGAAACAGAAAACCCAGAGCCCAAAATCCAAGCAAAGAAATAAAATAATGGGGTCTGGGTAAGGAGAAGAAAAAAAATGGGAGAATAAAGGTTGGAGCCTCAGGAGCAGAGTCCCAGGAGAAGAGATCAAGTGTAGGGGTCTGGGAAGAGTTAAGATAAAAAATGCTAATGCCCACCTAATATGGTGGTACTTGGCCTGGCAGACCTATTGTTTTAATGCAAGGCCGCGAGCAGGGCAGCAGCATGTCAACGCAGATACCTGTCTAGGGTTCATGAGAGAGGGGTATGATAGTAACGTGCAGCCTAGAGTCAGCACGATTTTGAGGGGTGGAGTATGTGGCACTAAGAGTTCCCTTAAAGAGTCAGATAACAAAGGAGGGGCAGGGAAGGACCCTCGAGGGCTAGTCTGTTCCTCAATCCCAGACAAAAACAGGACAGATACCTTTCCTACAGCTCGAGGAGGCCCCTAGTCAGTGGTATGCCAATACCAAAAACCTCATGTAGGTAGGAAAATCCTCAGCAGAGAGTTAAGGGCAGGAGACTGGGGGAGGGGCAGAGGACTTGCTTTTTCCTGGGAGCACAATCAATATGTGCTCCCTTCCTGGAGTCAATCACAGCATGAGAGGGAGGTAACTCTATTCATTCCTGGCTTTGGAGGGTTTAGTTAATGCCATTTGTGACTATGGTTTTCATGCAGCTAGTCTGACACATAAGTTTATTTCAGTAGAGCTCATCTAATGGTAATTTTAATGGCTGAAAACAGCAGCAGGTCTTGGCTGGGCCAGATTTAAGATGTTGGCACTCACAGGAAGGACTAAAGAGCAGTGAGGAAGGGAGATTTCTTCCCCAGAAATCACGGCCCTAAAGCAAGTGGAATCAATCCCGTTTACCTCAGGAATTTGGTGCTTTCAAAATTTTGTGCCTGAGGCTGTTGCCTATGTTTAGGGTTGCCAACCAGCCGGTTTTCAGCCGGCCTGGCCGGTTTTCCTGTGGTTGGGCCGGCTGCCGGCAGAGAACCAAAACCGGCCATTGAAAAGCTGTTTTTTTGCTCTGGCTGCGAGATTGGGAGCGGCCAGAGCAGAAAACCGGCTTTGCGCTTGCGATCGCGATTGCGATCACAGTCCTGGACCCCCTTGCAGCCACTGCTGCTGCTTCTTACAGAGCAGCGGCTGCAATAAAGTTAATTTAAAAGTAAGGAATCCTGTGAGGGGCCTTCCAGCCCTATGAAACTCCTTCTGCAGTGCCCGCCCCTCTGATGTCATTTCCTTTTCAGCCAGGGACCCTGCAGAAGGAGTTTCATAGGAGCTGAGGGTTTCTCACAGGTTTCCTTACTTTTAAATTAACTTTATTGTAGCTGCTGCTCAGTAAGAAGCAGGACCAGCAGCTGCACGGGAGGGGGGTACTACAAATGGGCTGTGATGGGGGGGGGCCTGTACTGGAAAATGGCTATGGGATGGGGGACTTGGACTGGAAATGGGTTGTGAGTGGGGGGACCTGGACCAGAAAAGGACTATGGGGGGGGGGGGGGACTTGGAATGTAAATGGGCTGTGATGGGGGGGGCCTGGATTGTAAAAGGGCTATGGGGGGACATGGACTGGAAATGGGTTGTGATGGGGGGGGGGACCTTGACTGGAAAAGGGCTATGATGGGGGTGGACGACTTGGACTGGAAATGGGCTATGGTGGAGGGAGGGGGAACTTGGACTGGAAATAGGCTGTGATTAGGGGGGCTAGGACTGCAAATGGGCTGTGATGGTGGGGGGCCTAGGACTGGAAATAGGCTGTGATGGGGGACTTGGACTGTAAATGGGCTGTGATTGGGGGCGGGGGCTAGGACTGGAAATGGCCTGTGATGTGAGGGCTAGCACTGGAAATGGGCTTATGAAGAGCTGGAATAGGACTGGAAATGGGCTGATGTGGCGCATGGGAGAATGGGACTAGAAGGGAGTGGATGCTGGGTGGGTCTAGAACTATAAGGGAACTGATTTTGGGGGAGGACTAGAATGGATGGGGAATGAGAATGGAGAGGGGAAAAATATTTTGTGTGGAAGAAAAGTCTATGATGGGCTGGGTATTGGGAGCATAAGAGGGGCTTGAAAATGGAAGGGTGAAATTTAAATGGATGATAAAGGATAAGGAAAGAATTGGGGGAAGAACAAAAGGGAAACAATCAGTATGTTAAAGCAGATATAGAGAGAGAATGGAAAACATCTAAAAGAGAAGAAAGGACAAATGGATAGCTCGCAGAAGACACGAAGAAACCAGAAGAAAGTGACTGGAGCAATTGCAACTGAAAAATGAAATGCCCAAACACAAGGTAGAAAAATACTTTTTATTTTGAATTTATTAACTGGAATATGTCTGGTCTGGGAAGTGTGTATTGCTAACATCTTTGCTTTTTTGTTTAGTGCAAGAGGAAATGACTTTATAGTTTTATTTCTCCAGTGTTGTACATTTCATGTTTGGATTTTGGGGTTCCCAGTTTAATTATTATCTGACCAAGGAAGTTAGCCTACACGTATCCTCTGTAATTTTTGTGGGTGGGGCTGGGGGCGGGGCAGGGGTGGGACTAGGGGAGGAGAATGGGTGGAGCATGGCGAGCCAAAGGTGTCGGGTTTTTCTCGGTGAAAAAGTTGGCAACCCTACCTATGTTGCTTATGCTTAAATCCATGCCTCGGTCTGGGGTCTACTTAGGATGGCTGCACAAAGGTTATATTCAGTGACAATTCAGAATTTAAGATCAGTGCATGATAATCACCCAGTAGTTCATAAAGCAGGTTGAGGATCTCTTTCCATGCAGGTCCTGCTTTCTTTCCAACAAACTCTGCAAAGTTTGCAGAGCTGCTATAGACATTCAAGTGATCAATGCAGTTCAGTGCCAGGGCCAGCATTCCCTAGAACACAAGAGACAAGGGAAAGGATAGTTTGACAATTTACTGATACATCATTGCTGCTAAATGCTGCATTCTAATCACTACACAGCTTCCATGTAACGTCAAATAAGCTCATTTCTATAGTAGTGATCTCTCTTCCGTCCCACCTCCCCACTCCCCTACAGGAGAAGCAGTATCTTCAGCTAGTCCCTACAGGCCCATGGGAGAACAATGTATGAGCCTGCGCCTCCCCACAGGAGCATCTGGAAGCACATAAGTCAGCCATCGTAAAGCACAGGATACATGAGCTACAGAAGCTGAGCTGTCTAGACATGAAGAGGGTAATTTTATAACCGAGTGCCTAGTTTCAGTTATCAATAATGCACGTATCTTGAACCTATTTTATAAAGAAAAGCAGGTGTGTACTTTTCTTTATAAAATAGGGGTGTAAATGTCCAAAAACGTGTGTTAAATCTAAACTTCTAAATAATGTCCATAAGTTATAGAATTTTATAACCTGTGCATGTAAATTTGAACTCTGACCAAGCTTTTACTGCAGATGTGCACATGGGTGAGTTTGGTCGGAGTTCAAATACCTTAGCCAATCGCTATTGTGTATATACAGAATAGGGATTGGCTAAGGTACACATATAAGTGCCTATTCACACAGGTAAGTCATTGAAAATAGGTGATTTACCCACATCTTTGCATGGCTCTTAATAAAATTACCCCCTCCAGGTAGGAAAAACCATTTTAGTTCTGGTTTAGTGATATGAATATACCAGCTTTGGAAATCTGAATGTGCAGCATCTCTAATCTCCAGGAACAAGCAGGAATGTAGTCTTCACATATGGGTATCGTCGGTACCGACGAAGCCTGTGTGGGAATGCTCCCCAGCGTCCAATTAGAAAGCTTTTGGGAGCATCCAACAGCGCCTGCATGCTGCCTTCCCGCCTTTCCCAACTGCCTCTCTCCAGTTCTTTGTTTTCCGCGGAGCCAGCAGGTCGTTGTTCCTGTTACCGCAGAAAATTTTCCTTATTCTCCTTCTTTTTTGTGGTCGCGTCTGCCTTCTTCGACGCTATACCAGTACCGCCAGTTCTTCTTTTCTTTCTTAAAAAAAAAAAAAAGATAGGGTTTTTTCCCCAACTTTTCTTTCCCAGGTGCACGCACCATTTTGGGCCTTAGGCCCAAAATTTCCTCCACTATGGAAAAACCCGCTTTGGGTTTCAAAATGTGCACCAAGTGTGGCGGTACCATCTCCGTCACCGACACCCATGAGTAGTGTCTTAAATGTTTAGGTCCTGACCACTCCATCTGTGAGTGTATGGCTTGTGCCATGATGTCCAAGAGGGGTCGACAAAACAGGGCTGCTAAGCTCAGCACCCTTTTTCCCTCCGACGCAGCTTCTGTGGCATCGACGTCTTCCAGGGCTTCATCTTCCTCCCATGGATCTCAGGTAACCAAACATAAGTCTAGCTGGTCCTCAAAGGGTAGAACTCCTTCTAAGCATCGAGATGCCTCTGGCGTTGCCCTTGAGGGTTCTGTACCGGCAAAATTGCCCCGGCGGAAGGCTTCGGCTTCCAAAGCATTATCGGGGCTCCAGGATGTTCTCGAGGCCTCAACCTCGGCAGAACTACTGGTGCCATGCTCTGGGGTACCGGCTGCTTTCTCCGGTACCAATACCTAGGCATCAGCAGCGTCAATAGACCAGAGGTTCCTGGCTATTGAACGCAGTCTGGCAGCTCTCCTTGCGGCATCGACACCCTCGGAACCGCGTCAGACAGTTCAGCCGGTACCGGAACCGACTCTGGCACCGGTATTGGTTCCAGTACTGACAGCATCGGCATTGACATCGGGGTCTGCTTTGCCGGCACCCAGTCATGCGATGCCTTCCGGTACCGATACACCGGTACCGATTCCCCCCGGTACCGACTTCAGTCGGTATAGGTATCGGGCTCTTCAGGAGCATCTGGACAGAAGGTACTTTGAATCTTCTGAGGACTCCGAGGATTCTGACAGCTCTGTCGGTACCGGAATACTTCTCCCGGAAGAGCCTTCCTCTCCTAAACGTAGGATGTCTCCTCCAGAAGATATCTCCTTTCAGGATTTCATCAGAGAGGTGGCTCGAGGTCTTTCCATTACTGTGGCTCCCGAAACAGAGCCCAGGGCAAAGGAGTTGGAGATTCTACAATATCCCAAGGCTCCTAAAGAGGCAGCTACTTTGCCTATCCATGAGATCTTACATGATCTCATGCTAAGAATGTAGGAAACACCTCTTACCACCTCTCCTCACTCTCATAGACTGGATACCATGTATCGAGTCCCTCCTTGTCCTGGATTCCAGAAGACTCAGCTTCCTCACCACTCTATTGTCGTGGAATCAGCTATGAGAAGGATCAGGAGTGCAAAGAGGCATGCCTCTAATCCTCCCGGACGTGAGTGTAGAACTTTGGATGCCTTTGGACGTCGTACTTTCCAGGCTTCCATGCTTTCTGCCAGGATCAGTTTCTATATTTTATATATGGGAATGTTTCTTAAGGAAGTCACAGGAGATTTAGAGGTTTTGAGCCCTCTTCTTCCTGAGGATAGAAGGCAGGACTTTCTCACACTGGTCAAACATGCCCAGGATGTTTCTAAGTTTGTCAACCGTGCAGCTTTTGACTGTTTTGAGTGCATAAGCAGAACCTCTGCCATTGCCATAGGTGCACGTAGAATTGCCTGGCTCCAGGCATCCGATTTGGAGCTCTGGGTGCAGGACAAACTCGGCAATATCCCTTGTACAGGTGAGAATCTATTTGGCAAGAATTGGCAAGAGAAAGCCAATGAATTAGATGCTGACAACTCTACTTTGGATAGATTATCCAAAGCCACAGCTGATCCTGCAAGAAAGAAATCTTTCAAGAAACCATTCTTCTCCAAGAAGAAGAGGTTTTATCCCTCTTATTCCCAGCAGGGACGTTCTGCAGGTCAGTCTGCCCGAAAGAGTCAGCAACCACCTAAACAAAGGAAAGCAAAGACTGCTAAGCCTCAACCGTCTCAGCAGTCTCAGCCTCCACAAGGCCTTTGACTTTCATCCAGAGATCTTAGCCTTCCTGGCTCTCAATGGTCCAGAACCTTCCACCATTCCAGGGAGGTTGTGTCACTTGTCGAGCAGCCACTTGGGCCTCAGTTCATACCTTCACAGCCCATTACTGCTTGGACAAGGACTCCCGCCGGGAGATAGCATAGTTACTCACCTGTAGGAATTTAGTCTTCACAACCCACCCACCTCCCCTAGGAGTTGTATCTCTCTATTCTATCTCTTTCTCTTTTCCTCTCTCTCTCTCTTTGTCTCAGCTTTAAATTCAACTGGAGAGAGGCAGTTGGGAAAGGCAGGAAGGCAGCACGCAGGCGCTGTGGGATGCTCCCAAAAGCTTTCTAATTGGCCGCTGGGGAGCGTTCCCGCGCAGGCTCCGTCGGTACCGACGATACCCATATGTGAAGACTAAATTCCTGCTGTTCCCGGAGATCACCTGTTACAGGTAAGTAACTATGCTATATCTTTCTAGTTTGCAAAGTACAGAATGAAATACAGTATTTTTTTTTTTTATTTCCCCCTGGTTGTACTGCAAGCACAGTCCAGCTTCTTGGGATTTTCTAATATATGGTCATTTGTTCTGTATTTAGCAGAGATTTATTCATGTTCTGCATATGTGACCAAGATGAAATATTTTACAAACATGTAGCTCCTGTGCAGGAATTTGTAGCAGTCCAACTTGTTCTATTTTGCCCACAAGAGGCATGTTCCATGGATTAATTTAATTCGTGCAATGCTACCTTTTCATAAACTCTGTGGCCCATTGCAGAGGGCTGGCAGTTCTGGGACTAGGTGGTCACCCTATCCTTTAAGGATGGCCCTGCATGTGAGTACTGGCACCTTTCTTGCTCTAAAAAATGTACTGCACCCAATCTCTAGATTCCTTTGGCAGTTCAGATGGGTTCTGCGTCAGGAGATGACAAATATTGTAGTAATTCTGTGGCACATTTACATTTTTATTATTTTGCATATGAAATGGCATAACTTTATTTTATATCTGAATAACGTTTTGTAATTTTTGGGAGTTTTACGGATTGGGAAATTTAGATATTGTTATGGGAGAGGCAAGGAACAGAAGATCTCAGGGATGAGGAGGCAGGAAGATGGAGGATTGGGGATTGGAGTGGAGCAGCGGGAAGGAAGATAGAAGGAAAGATTAGTGATAGATGAAGGGGAAGATTTAAAATTGGGGATGGGTAGATAGGAAGAGAGGGAAAATGGGGATAGGGAAGAAGATAAAAAGGGAAAAATGGAAGGAAGGTAGGTTCGGAAATCTTGGAAGAGATATGGCAGAGGAAGAAGGTTTTGGGAACTTGGATGGCAGGCAGAGATTAGAAAAATAGGTGTCTCTCACTTGGCTCCAGTCTTACACCTCCTCTCTCCCCCCCAAAATCCACTTTCTCTGCCTTCCTTTCTCTATCCCCAATCCATTTAAGGGGCAATTTTATAAATCATTTTTGTGCATAATATGGCATATTATATGCATCAATGGGCTCTTCCAAAATTAGGCCATACCTAAATGCAAGTGTGGTAATATTATAAAAGCCCTCGTACGCAATTAAGGAAGCCTTTATGTGTAAAAATTCTTTATAAAATTACCATCTGAATGGAAGTAAACACACCAGTTATCCAAACACACAAATAGCAGGTATTACTTTGTATGTATGAAGTTGTATGTGGATTTTCAGCAGTGGGATTAACTTCACTAGATAAAGTTATGTGGTAGGCCCAGAGCTGAAAATTGATCCCAAAATGTTTCTGCTAATATTTTTGAGGAGAACTTAAATTTATTTGCCATACTGAAGAGAGGGAGGGAGATCAGAAAACTTCCCTATGAAGGGAGATCAGATTACCTCATAATAAGAATGACTCACATAGGTGTGTGTTGAGCTGTCAACCACAAAGAAGAGTGTTTTACCCATGAGAGTGGCTCCCTTTGAATGAAGGGGCATTTAGAAATAATTGTAGAATAGTAGGAAGTATCTATAAGCCCAGATGTTGACTTTATTATATTACCTCTTCTTTGAAGAGATTCTGTCGATTTTTGAGGGACCGAAGTTTGTTCTGTTTGTCTTCATGCTCTAGTTCTTCTTCTGGAAGCTGAAAGTATGCTATCAAATCTTGCAGAGTCTGAACAACCTCCTCAATAGGCAGGGCGATGGGGGAAGACATGTCCTTCCTTACATTTCGAGAATCCAGATCTCTGGTCAAAACAAGCACACATTCTTATCAGAAAAGGAACAGGAAGATTTTATTACATTTCAACACATGAAATATTTGCATCAAGAGAGCAAGAAAGTTGAGCAAAGAAAGTTATCTGGTAAAACAAACCCTGGAGAATTTGAACATCTGAGTAGAAAGGTGTTTAATTCTAATGGATAAAACAGCTCTAGGCAGGTGGATCATTACTCAAACTTCCTAGTCCTGAGTGGCTACTGAATCAGTCATTAGTAAGTTAAAGGAAACATCAGTAAGAATTTTTCTTTACTGAACACAGGAAAGGTAATTTTCAAAAGCATTTTCATAGATATAACAGCACTTTATCCATGGAAAACGGCTTTCATAAATTTTCTACCCATTATATAGGTAAATATTTGCATATGAGCTGTATTTGCATAAAGGTTTACAGGTGATTTGGCATTATACCTGCACCAGGGGTAGTCTGTTGGTTTTTGAATGCATCCATTTCTAGGGATTGGTATTCAATGGCATTTATCTAGTTAACGTCTAAAGCAGGGGTGGCCAACTCCAGTTCTGGTGCACCACAATCCAGCCTGGTTTTCAGGATGTTCCTAATGAATATTCATGAGGTATATTTGCACCCACTGCCTCCCATTGTGTGCAAATATATCTTATGAATATTCATTACAGACATCCTAAAAACCAGGCTGGATTGTGGTGCACCAGAACTAGAACTGGCCACCCCTGATTTAGAGCTAACTGGATTAATGTTTGTTTTTAAATTTCCTAGGCCATCAAATGCATATTATTTGGCTGGATATGGAGATGTCTGGCCAATTTTTGGGGGTTTTTTAAGTGCCATCAAGTCAATATTGACTCCTGGTGATCCAGTAGCCCCTGAGATTTCTTGGCAAGATATGACCAGAAGTAATTTGTCAGGCCTTTTCTTCCAAGGCAATGCAGAGTAAAGTGACATGTTCAAGGTCACAAGGAGTGCCAGTGGGAATTGAGCCCACATCTCTTGAGTGTTAGGCAGTTGCTGTAACCACAAGCTACTCCTCTACTCATTTGAAATGCTAGGAGTCACAGGCATGGCTGTGGTGGCAGAACCAGACCTCTAATACTGTCAAGACCTCTAATACTGTCTAACACTATCCAGTTAAATTTATCTGTATAAATTGGCCTCAGATACTCTAACAGAGAAACACGGAAAATAACAGCAGATAAAGAACATGCAGTCTATACAGTCTGCCCAACTACTAAGCTCTACAATCTCTTCGTTTTCCCTTAGAATCCTCTGTGCTTGTCCCATGTTTTCTTCAATTCAGATACAGTCTTTGTCTCTACCACCTCCACTGAGGCTATTCCACAATTCCACCACCCTTTCTGTAAAGAAATATGTCCTTAAATTACTCCTGAGTCTCTTCCCTTTCACCTTCATCGGATGCCCCCTCATTCCAAAGCCAAATATTTTTAAAAGCAAGGTTACTTCATTTTTGCTGTTTTAGGGGAACCTTAATTGAGCACAGTAGGTTGCTGACTCCAGTGACCTCCTCAGCTTTAGAAGCTGCTAACACCTAATCAGGTGTTAGTGGGCCTGTTTCCTGAGTGCAGTTGAAGCCTGCATAAATAGGCTCCTGTGCCCTGCCCCTTTGAGGCTTTTCTAACCAGGGCTCCACACATCAAACAGTAAGTAAGGTTTTGAGGGTTTCTTTGTTTGGTTTGTTTTTATTACATTGCTAGCTCTCTGACTGGGAGCTCTTAAAAGGGTTTTGTGTATATTTTTAAAAGCAAGGTTACTTCATTTTTGCTGTTTTAGGGGAACCTTAATTGAGCACAGTAGGTTGCTGACTCCAGTGACCTCCTCAGCTTTAGAAGCTGCTAACACCTAATCAGGTGTTAGTTCCCGCCCTACCCACCCCGACTCCCACCCACCCCTAGTGAGCAGCCTTGCTTTATAGGGCGCCTCCCCTTTCACAAATCACAGTGAATTGGACCAGCACATTTGTATGTAATTAAAGTGTTTTAACTGCTTTTTCTCTATAAAGACAGCTGCGAAACCGGCTGGTACTTGGTAGATCTCTCTCTTTTGCTCTAACAGATACCTAAGCTCCACGAAAAGAACAATGGCTGGGAAAAATCGTATTGCTAAAGCTGTTGCTCGCGTTACAGCTTCTGCCTCGGTCCAGACAGAGGTCCTAATGCCGGTTGAAGGACCGGTTCCATGTGCAGGGTGCCTGCATGCTGAAGCTCTGAGGAAAGAGGTGGAGGAACTCAGAGAGGAGGTGGCGAGGCTGAGGAGCATTCAAGACAGTGAGAAGTATATTGATGAGATGCTACTTGCAGCAACCAAACTCTCCAGCTCCGGAGAAGATGGGTGCCAACAGAATGTCGATGGTTGGACACAAGTCACCAGGGCCTGCAAAATCACCAATCCAACTTCTCCATCCCTTGAATTGAAGAACCATTATGCAGCCCTGGAAGTGGAGGAGGTGAAAGCATCCCTGGAAAGGGAAGAACCAGAGTTCAAGTACCCCAAAGTTGCGGAATCAGTCACCAGAAGGAAACGAAGGGTGGTGGTGGTTGGAGACTCTCTTCTGAGGGGTACTGAGGCGTCCATCTGCCGACCAGACTTGATGTCCAGAGAGGTATGCTGTCTGCCTGGTGCCAAAATCCAAGATGTTACGGAGAGTTTGCCGAGACTCATCAAGCCCACAGACTATTACCCAATGTTGCTAATCCATGTTGGAACAAATGATACTGCCAGGTATACCTCGGAACGTATCAAAAGTGACTTCATGGCTCTGGGACAGAGGGTGAAGCAGTTAGGTGCACAGGTGGTGTTCTCTTCAATCCTCCCTGTTGAGGGTAAAGGCCAAGGCAGAGAGGCTCGCATCCTGGAGACAAATGCATGGCTGCGTGGATGGTGTCATCGAGAGCGTTTTGGTTTCCTAGACCATGGGATGCTTTTCCAAGGGTTGCAAAGCAGAGATGGCATCCATCTGTCCAAAAGAGGTCAACGCATCTTTGGTAGTAGACTGGCTAATCTACTGAAGAGGGCTTTAAACTAGATTCCTTGGGGATGGGTGAAGAAAGCCCCCAGGTAAGTGAAAGCCCCCAGGTAGGTGATACATTAAATACCTTTATGGAAATGGGTAACAGGGGTAACATATGGAAAGCAGTGTGTATTAATGCCCGTAGCATGGGAAATAAGATCCCTGAGGTTGAAGCTTTGGTGGGAGTGGCTGACTTGGATTTAGTGGCAGTTACAGAAACATGGTTCACAGAAAACAATGACTGGGATGTAACTATACCTGGCTATACTTTATTCAGGAAGGACAGGGTAGGAAGAAGGGGAGGAGGAGTGGCACTATATGTAAAAACTACTATTAAAGCTTTGGAATTACAGAGCTTAAAAGGGAGAGAGGAGGCATTGTGGGTTAAACTAGAAAGAGGGAAAGAGAAATCTATTTGCATTGGAGTGATATACAGACCTCCCTCACAAGAGGAAGAGGTGGACAGAGAGTTAATTGAAGACATACGCAGCATTGCTAAGAAAGGGGAAGTGCTACTGATAGGAGATTTCAATATGCCAGATGTTGATTGGCACATTCCTGCTGCAGTATCATCTAGAAGTAAGGAGATCCTGGATTCTCTACAGGGAGAACTATTCAGGCAATTGGTAACAGACCCCACACGTGAAGGGGCCATACTGGACTTGGTGCTTACCAATGGTGAAAGTGTTTCTGATGTTGTAGTGGGAGATCATTTTGCTTCCAGTGATCACCAGATGGTGTGGTTCAGTATTAGGACTAGGGCTGTTAGAATCCATTCCAAGGTGAGGATCTTAGACTTTAGGAAGACTAACTTTGCGAAGATGGGCCAATACCTCAGGGAGTCGTTAGTGGGATGGGAACAGCTGGGGGATGTAGAAAAACAGTGGGCAAAACTGAAAGGGGGTATTTTAAGGGCAACCAACCTTTTTGTTAAAATGGTAAATAAAGGCAAAAGGAACAGGAGACCGCTATGGTTTTCGAAGGAAGTAGCTGAAAAAGTGAAGAAAAAGAGGGAGGCCTTTATGAAATACAAGAGATCACAGAGAGCAGAAGACAAGCATCTGTATTTGGAAAAACTTAGAGAAGCTAGCAAAGTAGTCAAGAAGGCAAAGATTCAAAAGGAGGAGGAAATAGCCAATGCAATAAAATGGGGGGATAAGACATTTTTCAGATATATTAGTGAGAAGAGGAAGAGCAAAAGTGGTATTGTCAGACTCAAGGGTGCAGGGGGGGAATATGTAGAAGCTGATAAGGATAAAGCGGAATTGCTTAACAAATATTTTTGTTCTGTGTTCACAGATGAAGAACCAGGAGCAGGACCTCAGAAAACACCCACAAATAAGAACAGAAGCGAGGGACATCTTGAACTATTTTCAGAAGACTGTGTTCGTGAGAAACTAGCTCAACTTAAAGTAGACAAAGCGATGGGACCGGATGGGATACACCCTAGAATACTGAGGGAACTTGGGGACGTTCTAGCAGCTCCACTGACTGACCTTTTCAATGCCTCGTTGGAGTCAGGAGTGGTGCCAAAGGACTGGAGAGAGGCTCATGTGGTGCCTTTACACAAAAGCGGAAGTAAGGATGTGGTTGAAAACTACAGGCTGGTTAGTTTAACTTCGGTGGTGAGTAAATTATTGGAAACGCTGCTGAAAGAGAAAATAGTGAGGTTTCTGGAGTCCAGCGGATTACAGGATCCGAGGCAGCATGGATTCACCAGAGGCAGGTCTTGTCAGACAAATCTGATTGATTTTTTTGACTGGGTGACCAGGGAGTTGGACCGAGGGAGAGCTCTAGATGTGGTGTATTTAGATTTCCGTAAAGCCTTTGACACTGTTCCTCACAGGCGACTTATAAACAAACTGAGCACCCTAGGGATGGACCCTAAAGTTACTGCTTGGGTTAGAAATTGGTTGGGTGGGAGGCGACAAAGAGTACAAGTAAATGGAGCTCACTCTGAGGAGAAGGATGTTACCAGTGGTGTGCCCCAGGGATCTGTCCTTGGTCCAATTCTTTTTAACATCTTTGTTAGTGATATAGCGGAAGGGCTGTCGGGTAAGGTTTGCCTCTTTGCGGATGATACCAAAATCTGCAATAGAGTAGACACCCAGGAAGGGGTAGATAACATGAGGAGGGATCTAGCTAAACTTGAAGAATGGTCTAGAATTTGGCAGCTGGGATTTAATGTTAAAAAATGTAAGGTCATGCATTTGGGCTGCAGCAATCCAAGGGAGCAATACAGTATAGGAGGTGAAGTACTTTTGTCCACTAAAGAAGAGCGGGACCTAGGCGTGGTTGTGTCTGATGATCTTAAAGTAGCTAAACAGGTGGAAAAGGCGACGGCAAAAGCTAGAAGGATGCTTGGGTGCATACGGAGAGGAATGGCTAGCAGAAAAAAGGAGGTGATAAAGCCTCTGTATAAGTCTTTGGTGCGACCTCATTTGGAGTATGGTGTGCAATTCTGGAGACCGCACCTTCAAAAGGATGTGAACAGGATGGAGTCGGTGCAGAGGGTTGCTACCAAAATGATTAATGGGCTTCATTATAAAGCATATGAGGACAGACTTAAGGATCTTAATATGTACACCTTAGAGGAAAGGCGGGATAGAGGTGATATGATTGAGATGTTTAAATACCTCCGTGGCATAAATGTTCAGGGAGAGAGCCTCTTTCAATTGAAAGCAAGTTCTGCTACGAGGGGACATGGGATGAGGGTGAAGGGAGATAGATTCAGGAGTGATATGCGGAAATATTTCTTTACGGAAAGAGTAGTGGATCCGTGGAATAGTCTCCCAGTGGAGGTGGTAGAGATGAGGACAGTAACTGAATTCAAGAAAGCATGGGACCAACACAGAGGATCTCTAAAGGCAAAAAGTGGACTGTTGTAGTTGTTATGGAAGGACAGACTAGATAGGCCATGTGGTCTTTTTCTGTCGTCATATTTCTATGTTTCTATGTTTCTACCTTTTAGTTGAACTAGATCTTATGCCATGGAGGTTTTCAAGAGGGTAATTTTATAAGAGGGTGCCTATTTTAAGTGTGAAAATAGGTGCCTACATAGGTATTATGTTATAAAGACAAGTAGGTACTTGTCTTTATAAAATACTAGCATTAAGTGGAAGAAATCACACCGTAACCTAAGGCACGGGCATTTATAGCAACCCTAGAGCTAATTTAAATGCCCACTATATTTTGCAAATATAATATGCCATAATCTATGTACACAAATTATAGTATGTCATAATCTCTGAATGTACTTCTGTGTGCTCTGCCCAAACTCAACCCATGCGCACTCCTACTGTCAAAATATGTGCCATCAATCAACATGCATGCTTTTACACTGGGCACTATTTTATGAGGCCATTTAAGTGTGTTTGTGGCCACATACATGCAGAAATGACCAAAATAATCCTATTAATGCTTAAAGTAGATGCCTCCTTTTAAAATACCTCCTCCCCTCCCACCACTGCATTTATTGGTACTTGAGGATCTTCTCCCATTCTACACAATTCCAGAATAATTGCTTAGAACTGACACGTCTATGATCAATGCCATCCTGGTGTTTTTCTCCTTTACTACTATGTCCAGTTTCCTTTTATTGGTCAAAATGGGAAAGTTTCAGGTATCATAGCCTCTTAATTCTCCATAATTCTTTTGCAGCATCGATGTTGTAGTGTTTACAGAGTTTCAAATGGATGAGACTTTATTGTTGATTTCTGTTCAGAAATTTTCCACCATCAGAACTTCACACCCAGCTGCAAGATGAGCAACCATTTCTAGTCCTTTCTTAGAGTCTACATATATCAGTTCTCCCAGTTTTTTCTATGCTCACTGTGAAGTATCTTATCCTTAATCTACTGTCCCAGGCTGCTGCTCTCAATCTCTCATCCTTAGGTTTCAATTCTTCTCTTTTTAACCACTCATGTCCTCCTTGGATCAACAAATTGCTCCCAGAGTAATAATTTGTATTTCACACTGTATTTATGCATTTGCCATTTGTTGTTCCTTGTTTGTTATCTAAATCTTTGAAGAGTTTTTTTTCTTATGTTTTTCTTCCCTTTTACTAGGAGGAGTAGCCTAGTGGTTAGATCAACTGCCTAGTACCCAGAAGATCAAGGGCTCATTTCCCACTGGCACTCCTTGTGACCTTGGGCAAGTCACTTCACCCTCCATTGCCTCAGAAAAATCCAAGTTATCAATGTCCCTGTTTAATGTACATTACCAAGTTGAAGTTACAATGTAAACCACTTTGATTGAAATGATAAAGCAGTATAAAAAACCTGTTAAATAAATAAATTGAATGCCTGTCCAAATTTGATAGTGGAGATTCTCAGTATTTACTTTCATATTTCAAAATTTTTTGAATATTTGAATCTGTTGATGCTGTTAAGTAGGACAGGAGTACTATGATAGTAGCTCTGTATGTATAACCTAGTTCTTCCTTCAGCTTGAAACATAGGCAGCCTCAGCATACACTACCTCCTCGGCGTTGAGGTATATTCTTGTTAATAGAACCAGTTATCGAAGATCTTTAAGAGGCCATGTCATAGTTACAAAGCTATATAAAAGTACAGGAATTGTTAGCTGATTAATAGCTTACATCTTATTTTGTGATGTTAAAGCACCTTTCAATAACAATTTTAATCTTTAGTAATATCCTTTACTGATATTTTTCTCTTAGTAATTTTTGCTAGACTGTCACAGCTTTTTCTGCTCCAAGGTATGTATATACATATTTTTGTTCGGTTCCTTGATGTCACAGTCATCAGTCAGAGATGTTGTTCAGTTTTCATCTATGGAAGTTGCCTAAGCACATTTATCAAAGCCAAAAGTCATCTTGATGTCATTTGAGAACTTTTTACTATATGGAAATTGTTGGTTACTGGAAATGTAGAGCTTCAAGTCATTTACAAACAGTAAGTGTGATGTTACCACTGGATTGTTGCCATCTTTATGATTAAGACCGAATCTATAGCCCAGTGAGTTAACTAGAGTAATCAGTGGATTAAGTGTCATACAAAATAAAAGTGGTGGCCAGGAGTCTCCCTGGAATATCCATTGCTGGATCTTGATGTAAGGAATGCTGAACTGTCCTTCTTCTTTCCTCAGATGAAGTGTCATCTGCCACATTTTCATAGTAAGTTTGATGTATTCTATCAAACCAGGGTTTATTTTGTACATTTCAAGGAAATTTATTATCCAAGAGTATGGGATGTTATCAAAGGCTTTCTTAAAATTAGTCCATACTTTTTTGATGACTAGCCATGATGGCTTTAGTTATAACTACCTGGTTTTTGGTTCCATATGCTCCCCTCTTATTGCCCTTCAGCTCTATTATCATGGAATCGATATGTTCATATATTCTATCAGCATCTATTGCAGTGAACAGCTTATAGATTATAGGTAGAATTGGTCTGCAATATTTAGTGATACTACTTGGATCTCCCTTTGTAAAGAGAAGTGTTCTTCCTATTATTAGCCATTGCAGTGTTAAGTCTGGCTCTTGCCCAGCTGGTTTTTGCACTTTACCAGGTCTTGTTGGAGTGATGTTAACTGTTTGAGCCAAAAATTGTGTGCATCGTTTGGGCCAGGGCTCTTCCAGTTTGGAACTCTTTTTAACCTTCTTTACAAATCTTTAATTGTTACTTCAGGCTATTCCATTGATTTGATGCTTGTCTTTTCAAAATTTTCTCCCAAGTGCAGGGTAGCTATTCTTCTTCTCAATTGTGTTCAACAGGGCCTTCATATAAATCTCTCCAGAATGTTTCTGTTTCACCTCTCATTGGTGTCCTTCCCCAGTACCCTGTAAAACTCTTTTGGTATGTCTCTCTTTTCTATTTTCTTCATATCTTCGCAGTTTTTGTGCCTGTGCTTGTACTTTTAATTTACTGTTGGAGCATATGAATTTAAGGTCTTCTGTTAATGCTGCATGTTTCCATTTGATGTTTTGCATCTTCCTCATACTTTTTACATTCCTTATGGCCCTTATCCATACCCATACACCTTCATGCTCTTTGTCTGAACTAAGTGCTAAGGTTGTGCCTACATTTGACACACATGGATACATTACCTGATGAATTGGTTGAATAATCCTGAGGTGTTGCGAATGATCCGTGCAGCTTGGGACTCCTCATGCTGACACCGTTGTATCACTAGTCCATCATCCATGTGACCTTCCTGGTGAAGTATCACCTGTATGAGGCAAAGGACAGCAGTGATAGTTCATGAGTCCCTGATATAGTAAGGCATACTTTTACTTGCTTTTCCCTTGCACACATTCTCTTGTTCATGAGTGAAGTATAGTTATACCAGGCTACAGTCTATTAAGGAAAGGCAGGATAGGAATATTACATCAATAGAATTGCAGGGCTTATGAGATAAGGAGGAGGCACTGTGGGTTAATCTGGAAAAAAGGAATGGAACTCTATTTATATTATTGCGGTATAAAGACCTCTTTTGCAGGCAGAAGAAATAGACTTAATTTCAGATATTCACAAAATTGCTATAAAAGGAAAGGGGCTTGTTGCTAAGGGATTTCGATTTACTGGAGGCTGATTGAAAACTCCAGTTGTCTAGAAGAGAGATCCTAGATTCTCTGTTGAGAGAACTGTTCAGACATCTAGTAATGGAATCCATCTGGGAGGAGATCATACTGGATGTCATGTGTGCAATGAGGAGAGTGTTTCTAATCTCATGGAGGCACATTACAATCTGGGCGTCCAGGCCCCTGGGTGGCTGATCAGAATCGGGACGCCCAGAGATAGATCCAATTATGATCCCGTGAGGAATAGACGTGCCAGCGGGATCAGAATCGGGTCTATGGCCTGAACGTGCAGGCTGGGCCCTGATTCTGATTGGTCTACACGCCCAGCAGATCCCCGGTTACCTCAGGCAGGCTCCTGAATGGAGCCGCACTGCCATGGCGTCCCGTCGCCATGGCACTGTGGCTCCATTCAGGAGCCACGAATGCCGGTCGCCGCTGATTTTGTTCGTTCCCCACAGCCAGACTCTCGATCCGGCCTCCCATGGCTAAGGTCCAGATGTGGGGAACTTCCTTGACCCCCTACCTTTTTTCCCCGGCCCAGCTACAGGATCCTCTAATGTTCAGGGGGACTTATTCCACCTCTGCGATGGAATAAGTCCACCGTCTACATTCATGGCCCTGGTTGTAGAGGGCTGACCTCTGAATTGGCCGTGTACATCCGGGGTCGCAGCCCGCCCATGCCCTGCCCTTGCTTCGCCTCCAGAATGTCCCTCCCACCCCCGTCTAAACCTCCCGATACAAACGTGTTGCTTGTATGGGGAGGCTTTTGCCGGGGTCGGCAGGAGGGAGAATAGCGGAGATGGACATCCCAACAGAATGTCCATCCCTGCTATTCACAGGACAGAATGACCCCCATAGTGGGTAATTATCTGGGATCCAGTTATCACCAAATGAAATGATTCTGTATTTGAGCATAGGTGATAAACATTTATTAAAAGGCAAGAGTCCTAGACTTTAGGAAAACTATATTTTTCAAGAAGGGAAGTACTTCAAGAAGCCATTAGCTGAATGACAAAATCTAAGTGAAGCAGAAGAGCAATGGGCAAACCTGAAAGGAAACTTTGTAAGGGCAACAGACCTTTTTGTTGGGAAAATAAATAAAAGTAAAAGGGTGCTATGTTTTACTAAAGAAGCAGTTGAGATGGTATAGAGAAAGGCATTTGTAAACAATATTTCACAGAAAGAGGATGAAAGGCAACATTATCTGAGAAGCTGGGAAAGTAGGATGTGGTTAAGATGACTAATATAGTAGGGTTCAAACGAAGTTCAGAAACATTATTGGAAGAATAGTGCATAAAAAAATACTAGCCAGGTAAACTTGAATGTATCATTTATTCTTTGAAATGAGCTATAAGAAAGAGATCTATTTTGGGGAATCTGCCAGGATCAGACTCAGAGAGGATGCTGGACTCGATGAACCTTGGTCTGACTCGAATTATATATGATTTATTACTGAATAAGAACACTGATTTAGGGATGATGTTGTTGTTGTTGTTGTTGTTGTTAAGTGCCGTTGAGTCGGTGTCGACTCATGGCGACCCTCTGGATAGTTGCCCTAAACTTTGTTCAGTCTTCAGTCAGGCGGCTCATTGTTGATTGAGTGGCACCCATAACTGCTGTTACTGTATTAATCCATCTCATTGCTGGCCTTCCTCTTTTGCATTGACCTTCTACTTTGTCAAGCATGATGTCTTCTTTCTCTAATGATCTCTCTCTTTGCATGATGTGTCCAAAGT
This sequence comes from Ichthyophis bannanicus, assembly GCA_033557465.1. Lineage (NCBI taxonomy): Eukaryota > Metazoa > Chordata > Amphibia > Gymnophiona > Ichthyophiidae > Ichthyophis > Ichthyophis bannanicus. The sequence goes on along the minus strand of CM066037.1, from coordinate 378,784,362 downwards.
ATGAAAATCTTGTCATCTGAGCTTCTAAAGAAAGCTTGGGTTTGATCTCCTGTAGTACCGACTGGTTTGTTTTTTGGGCAGTCCATGGTATACACAGAATTTGTTGCCAGCACCATAATTCAAAGGCATCAATTCTCTTTCTGTCTATCTTTTTCACTGTCCAACTTTCTTATCCATATGACATTATTGAAAATACCACGGCTTGAATGAGTCAAATCTTTGTATGGAGAGAGACATCTCTGCTCTTGAGAATCTTGTCTAGGTCCTTCATAGCCATTCTGCCAAGAACAATGTGTCATCAGATTTCTTGACTGCTTGTTGTTTCTTTATTGATAGTTGATCCAAGTAGGTTAAAGTTGTCAACTATTTCAATTTCTTCTCCATCAATCATGAACTGCCAGTTGTCAGGATCTTTATCTTCTTTAAATTAAGGTGCAGGCCCATTTTAAGACTATGTTCCTTCATCTTGAGAAGCAAATGTTTCAGATAGTCTTCACTTTCAGCCAGTAAAGTGCTATCATCAGCATAGCTAAGGTTGTTGATAAGTCTTCCACCAATCTTCACACCTTGGTTGTCCTCATATAGTCCTGCTTCTCTGATGATTTGTTCTAAATAGAAATTAAACAGGTAGGGATAAAGTATGCAGCCTTGTCATATACCTTTGCTGATTTTAAACCATTCTGTTTCTCCTTATTCCATTCAAATTGTTGCTTCTTGATCAAGGTAACTATCAGGTGTTCTGGTACACCCATGCTTCTTAATGTGGCCCAGAGTTTCTCATGGTTTACACAGTCAAAAGCCTTGCTGTGGTCAATAAAACACATATAGATATCCTTTTGGCATTCTTTAGTCTTTTCAAGGATCCATCTCACATCCGCGATGATATCTCTTGTTACTCGCCCTTTCCTGAACTCTGCTTGCACTTCAGGCAGTTCTCATTCCAGGTATGGTTGTAGTCTCTGCTGAATAAACTTGAGTAGAATCTTGCTGGCATGTGGGATCAGAGCGATTGTATGATAATTTCCACAGTCAGTTGGATCACCTTTCTTTAGTATTGGTATAAACACAGATCTTTTCCAGTCAATTGGCTATGATGTTGTCTTCCAAATTTCCTGGCAGAGCCTTGTAGGTATGGTAACTGCTACATCTGATTGCTGTAATACTTCAATGGGAATGTCATTTATGGCAGGTGCTTTGTTCTTTGATAGGGCTTTCAATGCTGTTTCAACTTCTTCTTTCAACACCAATGATTCCTGATCATAAGGTACAGGTTGAAACAGCTGTTGATCCACTTGATCTTTATCATATAATGACTCTGTATATTCTTTCCACCTTTTCTTGATCTTTTCAGCTTCATTCAACATGGATCCATGAGCATCTTGTAACATTCCAATTCAAGGCTGGAATTTTTTCTTTAACTCTTGTAGCTTTAGGAAAGCCGATCTTGTTCTTCCTCTAATAGTTTTTGCTTCTATTTCCTTGCAAATGTCATTGCAGTACTTCTTCTTGTATTGTCTTGCTGCACATTGGAAATCTCTGTTGAGTTATGCGATTGCCTCTTTCTCCTCTGACTTTAGCTTCTCTGCGTTTCTGGGCAAATTTCAGAGTTTCTTCAGTCATCCATTTTGGCTGTTTTGCTTTTTTATTTTTGTAGAGACTTCTCACTTTCTTCCGACACAACCTTTTTGATGTCATCCCATAACTCTTCTGGAGCTCTGTCATTTGTATCTAAAGCAGCAAATCGATTTTGCAGGCAGTCTTTAAATTCCAGTGGTATATTGTCAAGATCATATTTTACTACATTCATGAGTGGCTTGCTCTTTTTCAACTTTAGCATGAGTTTGTATACTAGTAGCTGGTGATCTGTACCATATTCAGCTCCAGGTTTTGTCTTTATTGATGTTATAGAGCTTTTCGATCATTGACTTCCACAGATGTAGTCAATTTGATTTTTGGTCAATCCATTGGGTGAAGTCCATGTGTACAGTCGCCGTTAGTGTTGCTGGAAGAAGGTGTTTGAGATGAATAGATCATTGGTCTTGCAGAATTCTATCAGTCTTTCTCCAACTTTATTTCTGTTGCCGAGTCCATATTTTCCAATCGCTTTGCCGTCTTCTTTGTTGCCAATTTTTGCTTTCCAGTCACCCATGGTTATCAGGATATCCTGTTTGCATGTTCTGTCAATTTCAGCTTGTACTTGTTCATAGAACTCAACAACTTTGTCCTCTTCTGCAACTGTTGTTGGGGCATATACTTGAATTATAGTTGTGTTGATGGGCATTCCTCGAAGACGAATAGAAATTAAGCATTCACTGATTGCATTGTATTTCATTACAATTCTTGCAGGTTTCCTCTTAATTACAAACACAACACCATTTCTTCTTTGTCTCTCATTTCCAGCATTGTAGACCATGTGATCATCAGATGCCAAGTGCCCGATGCCAGTCCATTTCAGTTCGCTGACACCCACCAAATCAAGTTGTACATGTTCCATTTCATTCTTGACCACCTCCAACTTTCCTTAGTTCATACTTCTTACATTCCATGTCCCAATATGTAAGACATTTTTGCAGCTTCTGACTCTCATTTCATGCACAGCTACATCAGCAGTCAGTCGTCCCAAGGGCTTTGACCCAGCTATATCATAAATGCTGGCTTTACTCGGAAAAGTCGTCAGCTCCTCCCTAGTAGCCAGTTGAGTGCCTTCTGACCTGGGGGGGGGGGTCTCATCTTCCAGCACTAAAGTACAATTTGTTTTGTTGTAACTATCCATTGGGTTTCCGTGGCAAGATACAGAAGAATATTGCCAGGCCTTTCTTCCACGCAGTTTAATTCTAGTGTTGTTGCCATTGTCACTGAAATGTGATCCTCCACTGCCAACACCGTCCCATTCTGCTGCTGCCCAGATGGGTGGTTTGTCTTGGTCTGGCACCTCAGCTGTCCATCTTAGGAGACCCTGCCTGTAGTTAAGCTACCAATAGCTTAGCTTTCAGCATCACTGATACATACAAGTCCTCACAGCACGACAAGCTGCAAACCAAGTTAGGGGTAATTACAGAAGTCTGCTTGCTGATAGAGGGATGGGTTTTAATGTTTAAGATCTGTCTATATGGTTAAAAAATGTTTTGGCCTTTAGAAGGGGGAAAGGATGAGCAGATATGTTGTAGTGATAAACAGGGATTCTGTAGTTTCCCTGGTGTTGATGGACCCCTGGTAGGCTACACTTTCATAGCCTGATGTAGGGTAGGAAGTTATCTATCAACCATCACAGGTATGTTGGTGTACATCACTATGGTCTCACTAAGGTTTGAGGCTCTCCTAGCAGTTGGAGATTTAACATCCACATTGATGATCTAGGCTATTCATGTGCCAAAAAATGTTTGGCCTATTTTAAAATTTAGGATCTTGTGCAAAATTATGGGTGGGCCAAGCCATCAGAATGGTCATACATAGATTTCATTTTTGGGTCTTCTAAAATAAAAAATATAGGCTAGTTACATTTTTTTTTAATTTGTATTTATTCAACTGTTCGAACACAAAACAACAGAGAAGAACCCACAACTGCTTGCCCCACGACAATAACTTCCCAACCCCTTCTCCCCTCCTTCCTCCAGGCTGTGAGCTCTTAACAATCATATTAACCCCCACCCCACACACACACACCTTCTCAAACTGTGAAAGTTTATCATGGCGAAATGCTGTCAATCTTTCCATCAGAAACACATTACACGTCTGGGTCTGCCATGATTGGACTGTAGGCACCTGCATCGACTTCCAAAATAGTGCAGCCTCATATCACACTGCTAACACACACATACGCACCAACCTACCCTTGTCTCCTGGCAGAGCCCTCCCGTTATCCTCGATAACATCCCTTCCATTCCCCACTCCACATCACTCTCCACCATCTCCCCAATTACCCCCCGAGCATCCTCCCAAAACTCTGCTATTCTTAGACATCCCCACTAGATGTGGCAAAAGTTATCCACTGTCCCATACCCTCTCCAACAGGTATCCGAGTACCCCTAATCTCTCTATAAAGCTTAACCATGGTCAGGTATCAGGGATACATGACTTTATAGCCATTTTCAACATAACACACTGATACTGAGTCCTTGCCCATCCTTTTGAAAATCTTCCCACAGAGCTGATCATCCAACTCTCTTCCCAGATTACCTTCCCACTGTAGCTGGAATTTCATCTTGGTCCCCATCTGCCATGCCTATATATTTTTGAGATACCCCTCCATCGAGTGGCTGGGTACCAACAGATAATTCGAAATCAGATAAATCTTGTTTGATAACCTGCTCCCAATCCCTAGTCCCCAACCATGTCTAACTTGCAAATACCCATAGAAATCCCTTGGTCCCAACCCAAACTCCTCATGTAGGTCAGAAAAGGAGGCCACCTCCCCAGATGGTCATAATTGAATCAGGAAGCCCAGCTCCCCTACCCCCACACTCCCATTGCTTAAACAGAGGATCGAATTACTCCTGGCCGAACTCCACATTATATCTAATAGGTTGCAATAGGGACAACTGGTCTTCCCAAAAATCAAGTAGTTAGGCTCCAAAGGATATAGAATACTGCTGCGTGTCTTGTCACACACTCCACTCTTTGGGATCATGTCACTCCTTTACTCCTCTGTCTTCATTGGTTGCCAGTTTTGTTTCGTTTTCAATTTAAGCTACTGACCCTGTTACACAAAGTCTATCACACCAGCACTCCACCGTATCTGATTGATCTCCTCTCTTTTCATTCCCCTCGATATACACCCTGCTCTTTCCACCTTAACCGTCTTGCCCTTCCTTCCCCTTCCCGTGCCCGTCTGCAGCTCACCCGTCTTTCTGCATTTTATTTCGCTGGTCCTGCTCATTGGAATTCTCTCCCCTCCTCTCTCCGTCTGGAATCACAATATGCCACTTTTAAACAAAACCTCAAAACCCATCTGTTCTCCCTAGCATTCAACATCCCTTCTCCTTTTGTATGAGTTCACCCTTTGTATATTTTTATTTGCCTCTTGTATCTTGTCCTGTCTCTCTTATACTCTTATCTTCTGTCCTTTATAATTTTGTACATTTCCTTTCTTTTACCGGCTTCGGACAAAATTTTATGTATTTTATTATTGTACACCGCCTTGATTGATATAGAAAGGCGGTTTTTATCAAATGATTAAACCTTAAACCTTAACTGCCCCATCAGTCGCTTGAAACAGGACAGCTGCCGCCACAGCTGTTCTATATACCGCACAAACAGGTTACTTACCCTAACTCCCCTCTCCAACACCCACAGCTGGTGCTTTGTATAGTAATCTTCTATTTGTATCTGCTTCCTCCCGTGCCCTTCTCCCCACCCATTGCATTGTTTAATTATGCCACTATATAGTACCAGTTGAGGTTGGGCACTTGCAGCCCACCCTGCTTCTTGGAGTGATAAAGCACTGGCATAGCTAACCATGGAGGGCGCTTTTTCCAAATATAGTGAAAAATCTTGCATTGGACCCTCTCCAGCTCTTCCCTGGGATCTTCTACAGGCATTGTCTGAAAATAGTAGAGCACCTTGGGCATGGTGACCATCTTTACACATGCTATGCGCCCCAAACAGAATAAAGGAAGCCTCAGTCAACTCTCCAGCTCACCAAGAATCCCCCTACACAAGGATGAATAGTTCAATTGATACAGTTTCATATGGTCCGGGTCAATCTTTATTCTCAAGTATGTCAGATACCCAGCTGCCCACTTAAAGGGAAAAGCACTCCTCAATCTTGCCTCCTCTACCCTTGAGAGTGTTACATTCAAGGCTTCTGTTCATTCAAGATTAACCTTGAAACTTGCAGAACAAATACAACTCCTCCTGCAGGTCCCCCAGTGAGGTCTCCGGCTCAGCAATCATCAACAAAACCTCATAAGCAAACAGCGAAATTTTGTGCTGCTCCTCCCTCACACTCATTTCTTCAATATTGTCCCTCACCCTAATTCTCTCGGCCAAAGGCTCAATGGAGAGCACAAATAGTAATGGGGAAAGTGGCCATCCTTGCTGTGTGTCATGCTCCAACCCAAAGAACTCAGAATATCCCCCATTCACCTTTACTGCTGCTTGGGCTCGTGCATATATACTCTGCACCCATTGAATAAAGTTCCTCCCCACCCCACATTTCTTTATTTCTTTTATTTTTATTTATTTAGCTAAGCTTATACACCGCTTTTCACCAGGTCAAAGCGGTTTCCAAAGAACAGGAACATTTTACAGTGAAACAATATGTTGAACAGGCAACAGGGTAACAGCTATCATTTGGCATAATTTAACATTTTGTAACAATTTGTTTATAGAACATTTTAACTGATATGTACAATTATTTACAATTGTGAATCTGTCGTTGATGAGTTATGACTTAGGTGGAGGGACCAAAGTGTTCAATGAAGAAGTGTATTTTCAGGTGTTTGCAGAATGTAAGGAGACTGCGGCATATTTGTATTTGTATTTGACTTGTGGTACGTTGAGTTTGTTGACTGTAGTCTGTCTTCGAGGCCTGGAAGTTCGAGGTTTCTGTAGTAGAGATTTAAGTTAAGCTTCCTGTTTGGAATGAAATACTTTGTGTATGAGGAGGATGCATTTGTAATTTATCCTACTTGTGAGGGGCAGAACGTGCAGCAATGTGTAATGCAGTTTGTAGAGGGAGGAGTGTTGATTGTGGTAAATCTTTGTAGATATTGTTGTAAAAGTCTGCATGAGGGAGGGTGAGAGCTTGCAGTGCAGATCTGAAGTCTGTTGGTTCGAGAAGGGGGCGTAATGGCTGCAGGGTCTTCGTTTTGAAGTATATTTTCTTTGCTGTCGTTGTTATTTGGGTTTTGAAAGATAGTTATTGGTCTAGTGATGCCAAGGTATTTCAGTTCAGTTTTTGCAGTTATTGGTATGTTTAATGTTATGGTAGGTGGGGATGTAAATGAGGTATCTTTTGTAATGAACATTGCCTTGATCTTAAAGTTGATAGATAAATTGTTGATTGAAAGCCAGCGTGAAACTTCTGAGAAGCAATCTTGAATTTGTGTGTAGTTAGGTTGATTGGAGAGTAGTAGACAATAGAGCATTATATCATCAGCATATAAATGATAATTGATGTTGTGTTTTTTGATGATTGCACATAGGAGTTGAAGGTATAAGTTGAAGAGGGTTGCAGATAGTGTGGAACCTTGTGGTACTCCTTGTGTCTGTTGGTAGGATTTGGAGATGTCCGAGCTAATTTTTATTTGTTGTTGTCTCTCTGCAAAATGTGATTTGAACCATTTGAATATGGGCTGTTGGATTCCAAATATGTGTAGCCTCTGTAGTAAGATGGTGTGGTTGACTGTGTTGAATGCTGTGGAAATATCCAGGAATATTAAAAGGTAGGTTCATGATCTTGGATTCCCTTGGTTATGGTGTTAATGAGACAGTGGGCAGAATCCATGTTAGTGGGCAGAATCCATGTTAGTGGGCAGAATCCATGTTGCTGAGGATTGAATAGGTGGTTTTCTTCAATATGGTTTTGAAGCTGGAGCTGTACAGTTTTCTCTATGATTTTAGCCAGGAATGGTAGGCTGGCAACAGGTCGGTATGATATAGGTTCTGATGGATCCAGGTTAGGTTTCTTCAGTGTAGGGCGGATGGATGAGAGCTTAAGACTTCTGGGTATTATTCCTTGTTGGAGTGTTTCATTCACTATTTTGGTTAGAAATGGACTGAATTTGTTCCTTGTTGATTTGATCCAATTAGGGGGACATGGGTCAAGTGGTGAGGTGGAGGTGTTTAACTTGGTTAGGATGTTCTCAATATTTTTACTATTAATCTTTTTGAATGTGAGTCAGCATATCTTGTTCGGAGTTGTATCGGTGTGTGGGAGGATGCTGTGGATTGGGTCTGGTTGTAGTTGTTTGTATTGTGCAGCTAGTTGTTGGTGGGAGATGTTGATTGTTTGGTTGGGGTTTATGGGGGTTCAGTGAGTCGTCTTACTAGGCCAAAAAGTTCTCCTGTATGATTTAATGCAGTATGGATGATTTTTGAGTGATATTCTTTCTTAGCTCTGTCAGAAGTGGTCTGATAGTTTTGTAGGAGGGTGAGGTAGTTGTTCCGGTCTTCAACTGAGGTGGTTTTTCGCCATTTTCGTTGACTTCATCTCAGTTTAGTTTTCGGAGGGTATTGGTGTACCAGGGAGTGTTTTGGATATGATGTTTTTTAGTTGGGTTTTGTTGCTTTGCTGGTAGTTTTGCTGCAGATCCGATTATTTTATTCCAGTTTTCTGTTAGTATTGTGGGGTCTGTTGAGTCTGTGGTTAGATATGGTAGTGTGTTCTCTAGGAAGACATCTTTGTTGAAGCTTTTGAATCGTCGTGTTGCTTGCTGGTGATATGTTATTGATATTGGTGATTTTAGAGACATAGAGAAGGTGATAAGGTTGTGATCTGACCAGGGTAGTGGGTATGTTTTTAGGGAAGGGGGACTGATGTGGATAGGGTGAATGGGAGTAAAGATTAGGTCCAGGGTGTTTCCTTTGCTGTGAGTGGGGAGGGTCACTCTGTGTGAGTTTGATTGATTAGATTGCTGTGAGGAATGTGTCTGCTATTGTTATAGGTAGGGAGGGGAGATTGAAGTCTCCGAGTATGATCACGTCTTTTTGGGATTTTGAGTGTTCAATGCAGTTTTCAATTATGGCAGATAAGTCATTTGATGATAATGAGGGAGTTCTGTAGTTAGGGATGATGGTTATATAGTTGTTTGTTATGGTGACTGTATGAATTTCGTCCGTGCTGTTAGATGATAGAGGTCGGAAATGTAGGTGTGATTTGGTTAGGATTAATGCTTCCCCTCCTCTTCTGTTATTTCTTGTGCATTGTAACAGTGAATAGTCTTCTGTTTTTATTTGGATGATGAGGACGTTGTTGGTGTCAGAGAGCCATGTTTCGGTTATACATAAAATATCTAGTTGGTATTCGGTGAGCAGGTCAGTGACAGTCTGTATTTTATTGCTGATTGATCTTGCATTGATCAGGGCACATCGGATTTCCTGTATTGTTTTGTCTGGAATAGTAGTATCCGGGGAGAAGTAGAGAGAGGGTTGTATGGCTATAATTCGTCTTGTTGTGTGTTGTTTACGGTTATGAGGTATGAGTAGTCATGGTGGGGGTGCTATAAGGTAATTGAATGTTGTATGGAAGATATATTGTATGTGTAGGTGGAATCGTGGGGTATTTGGGTTATTGTATGCTAATATAAGAAGTAGCAGTGCAAGTATTGTGTATATTGAGAGGTAAAGGGAGAGCATGGTTGCACTGTGGTCTTAGAGGGTAATAGTTTCTTCAGCAAATTATTTTAGTTATTTGGAAGAGGAGGTTCAAATGAAAGGGGTGGAGGGGGTTACTAGTAGGTTTTGCATAGCTACCAGAGTGTTACTTTGATACAGTATCAGTTATTACAGTAGCAGTAATCTTAGATACAATTATTTTGTTACAGTAGCAGTGGTTATATATTGGGATGTTATAATAAGTACATAATGTTTTGGGGTGTTTAAAAAAGTGTGCTACGAGAGTTAAAGAAAAAGTTCCAGCCTCAAATTGGAATGTTACAAGATGCTCAAGGTTCTATGAATGATGCTGAGAAGATCAACAAAAGATGGAAGGAATATACAGAGTTTTTATATGATAAAGATCAAGTGGACCAACAGCCGTTTCAACCTGTACCTTATGATCTGGAACCATTGGTGATGAAAGAAGAAGTTGAAGCAGCATTGAAAGCCTTATCAAAGAACAAAGCACCAGGCATTGATTGCATTCCAATAGAAGTATTACAGCAATCTGATGCAGCTGTTACCGTACTTACAAGGCTCTGCCAAGAAATATGGAAGACAGCATCATGGCCAACTGACTGGAAAAGATCTGTGTTTATACCAATACTAAAGAAAGGTGATCCAACTGACTGTGGAAATTATCGCGCAATCGCTCTGATCCCACATGCCAACAAGATTCTACTGAAGATTATTCAAAAGAGACTACAATCATACCTAGAACAAGAACTACCTGACATGCAAGCAGGGTTCAGAAAAGGGCGAGGAACGAGAGACATCATTGTGGATGTGAGATGGATCCTTGAAAAGACTAAAGAATACCAAAAGGATATTTATTTGTGCTTTATCGACTATAGCAAAGCTTTTGACTGTATAAACCATGAGAAACTCTGGGCCACATTAAGAAGCATGGGTATACCAGAACACCTGATCGTTCTCTTGCACAATCTGTACATTGATCAAGAAGCAACAGTTTGAACGGAACAAGGAGAAACAGAATGGTTTAAAATAAGCAAAGGTGTAAGACAAGGCTGCATACTTTCCCCCTACCTGTTTAATTTATATGCAGAACAAATCATCAGAGAAGCAGGATTGTATGAAGACAACAGAGGTGTGACGATTGGTGGAAGACTCATCAACAACCTTCGCTATGCTGATGATACCACATTACTGGCGGAAAGTGAAGATGATCTGAAACATTTGCTTCTCACAATCAAAGAACATAGTCTCAAAATGGGTCTGCACCTTAATGTAAAGAAGACAAAGATCATGACAACTGGCATAATCAACAGGTTCATCGTCGAAGGAGAAGAAATTGAAATTGTGAATAACTTTAACCTACTTGGATCAACTATCAATAAAGAAGCAACAAGCAGTCAAGAAATCAGACGACGCATTGCTCTGGGCAGAATGGCTATGAAAGACCTAGATAAGATTCTCAAGAGCAGAGATGTCTCTCTCCATACAAAGATTTGACTTGTTCAAGCCATGGTATTTTCAATAACATCATATGGATGTGAAAGCTGGACAGTGAAAAAGATAGACAGGAAGAAAATTGATGCCTTTTAATTATGGTGCTGGCGGCGAATACTGTGTATACCATGGACTGCCCGAAGAACAAACCAGTCTGTACTAGAGGAGATCAAACCTAAGCTTTCTTTAGAAGCTCAGATGACAAGACTTTGACTTTCATACTTTGGACACATCATGCGGAGAGAGAGATCATTAGAGAAAGACATCATGCTTGGCAAGATAGAAGGTCAACGCAAAAGAGGAAGGCCAGCAATGAGATGGATTGATACAATAACAGCAGCTATGGGTACCAGTCTGTCAACAATGAGCCGCCTGACTGAAGACCGAACACAATTTAGGATAGCTATCCAGAGGGTCGCCATGAGTCGATTCCGACTCGACGGCACTTAACAACAACAACAAAAAAGTGTGAATAAACGTTGTGGTTCCCTTTCCGTGGTTACTTACAGTTCTGGTGTTTTCTGTTGAGGGCAGACGCTTGAGACATGAGTTTGCCTAGTGTGGTGAGCCTTTGTCATTGATTTAAAGTATTCACGGGCGTGTGTGTTGGTTGATCTGGTGGTGGCAATATGGGAGTGGTTTCTCTTTTTTGTTTGTTTCCAAGTGCTGATCTGGGTGTTAGAGAGCTGAGAGTGTTATTGTCATCTTTGGTGCTGTACTTTGATCTATTGGGTTGCGATGAGCTTGATCAGAGCTTGGAGGGCCAGGTGTGGGCCCGCCTTCTGGCACTAGTGATTTGAATGGTGGCTGAAGGGCCTGATTGGCCTGCGGTGCAGGGAACAGGAGGAGCTTCAGGCCCGTTCCCTGTGCTGGATGTCGATTGGGGTCTCTGCTGTGGTCTTTGTGCCTCCTGGCGCTGGTGATTTGAATGGTGGCTGAAGGGCCTGACTGGCCTACGGGAGGCGCAGAAGAAGCCGGGCAGGCACTGAGGGATGGTACTGTATTTCCCGTGCTAGAGTCTTGAGACGGTCGGCTCTGTCCCTGGGCATGAAGACCTTCAACTGAAGAGTTTCGAGCTTTTATCCGATGAACTCCAGACACTGTGTCGGGAGGTGGTGAGACTTGGGGTAGTTTATAACAAAATCAAGTACTGCAGAACCTGGATGGTGCATGCAGTGGCCTGTTGCACCTCTGAGGCCATGCCTCCCTTTATGAGCCAGTCGTCCAGATAGGGGAAGACAAAGACCCCCTGGAGATGGAGGAAGGCGGCCACGACTGCCAGGCATTTTGTGAAGACTCTTGTGGCAGAGGCCAAGCCGAAAGAGAGTACCCTGTACTGAAAATGACTGCCCCCCCCCCCACTATGAACTGCAGGTACTGCCTGTGATTGGGGTGAATGAGGATGTGGGTATAGGCATCCTTGAAATCTAAGGAGCATAGCCAATCTCCCTGCTGGAGGTATGGCAGCAATGTTCCAAGGGAGAGCATCTTGAACTTCTCCCTCACCAGGAATTTGTTGAGGCTGCGCAGGTCGAGGATGGGCCTCAAGCCCCCTGTTCTTTTTGGCACAAGGAAGTACCTGGAGTAGAAACCCTTGCCTTGAGATGGTGGGGCACCAGTTCCACTGCTTTGTCCTCGAGAAGACCTGCCAACTCCTTCAGTAGAAGGTCCCGGTGGAGGGGAGACCTGAGGGGTTCTCCTGTAAAATAAGGGGGAGGTGTCTGAGTCAGGTGGAGGAGGTAACCCTCCATGATCACCTGAAGTGCCCAGTAATCAGTGGTGATGGCCAACCACCTCTGTGCATAGTGGGCCAGACGTCCCCCTGTGGGCTGGGCTGCTGATATCCTTGGGATAGATAGGCTATGCTCATGGATTCAAAAGCTACCTCCTCGCTGGGCCGAAGCCAGTGCCTGGAGCTTTGGAGCCTTCTGCTTACGAGAGCCATGACCATGTCCCTTGGCCTGCTGACCCTGTTGGGGAGCTGGGGAGGTCTGAAAAGGTGGGCAGTTTCTGTAAGCAGCCCCTTTCCTCGGGTAGAAGGGCTTTTTACCCCAGCCCTTCTGTCAGGGAAGGGCAGCGGTCTTTTTTGAGAGCCTGGTCCTTGTCATGAACTCGGTCCCCAGCTCAGCCGCCTTGTCAGTCATGGGTTTGCCAAAGAGGCTCTCTCCTTGGCATGGGACATTGACCAATTTGTCTTGAACCCACTGCTTGAGGTTGGACAACTCTAGCCAAGCCTGGTGCCGTGCACCAATGCCTGCCACCACTACTCGGGCTGCCGACTTGAACCCGTCATAAGGCCACTCGAGACATAAATTTGGAGCACTCATGGACTGCCTTGGCTAAGTCCTTGAACCATTGCAAAGGTTCCTCGGAGAGACCAGCTGAGAACCCGGCGAGTTCCTTTGCCAGGTTTCTCAGGTATATGCCCATGTAGAGCTGGTAGGCCTGGATGCAGCTGATGAGCATTGAGCCCTGGTAGCACTTTCTGCCAAGGGCATCCAGGGTGCGGGCCTCCCTGCCGGGGGACACCGAGGAATGCGTCTTCTGGTTTTTCAGTCGACGCATGGCCAATTCCACCACCATGGAATTATGCGGCAGCTGTGACTTTTGGAAGCCCGAGCTCCAGCAGACTCTATACATCGAGTCGAGCTGTTTGCTTACCATCGGTACTGACCCAGTGTCTCCCACATCTGGAGCATCAGCCATTCCAGGATGGGAGGAATGGGCACCTTGAGCGATTCTCACTCATCCACCCAAGGCTCCTCCTCCGACTTGGTAGGGAACGCCAGGCCTTGGACATATCCTTGACGAAATCAAGGAAGCCCATATCCTCTGACGGGGACCGCTGACGGGGCTCCGAGACGGGAGAGTTGGATGGGACATTGCAGTGGTGACGGGTGTCAGGGGACTCCTCATCCTCCATCTCCCACTCAGAGTAGTCCATTGAGGACTCGAAGGAGGGCTGCTCAGCGGGCTTCGGGGCTCCCGATGCTCTGCACACTTGCCGGGGAGGATTGCGGTCCCATCGAGTGAGATTCGGATCGCGACCTCAGCTGAGGATAGACTCAAGGCTGAAGGACCTCGAGGATCGACTCGGCTTCCGGAGCCATCTTGGACATCAAGGGCTCGGTGGTCGGGGCGGATGAACCAGTCGTGCCAGACAACAGCACCCGCTGAGGCTCCATAAAGGCAGACAAACTGTGCTCCAGGGCTGCCATTCTAGACTCCAGGCCAGAAGGCTCCGCAGCCTGCGTCATGGGCACCGAGAGACTCGGGCCCAACGCTGGTTCCCCCAAAGGGAAATCCTCATCAAGGATGGTGTCTGGGGACCAAGGCGTCTGAGGTCGAGTCCTTTCAGGGTACCTTTGCAGTCTGCTCCTTTTCCGAAGCCTCGGACGAGCGCCTCGGACTGCTGGACCGTGCCCGGGAGGCACCCAGCCAGTCGGAACTGTTTAAAGATGCTGCCTTCGAGGGTTTCTTTTTCTTTCTGGGTTCCCTCGAGGGAGACCCCCTTTCTGAGGACTCACGGCGGGGCTCGGGCTTGGAAGATTCCACCCGAGGCTTCGAGGCCTCAGACGAGGCCCTGGCCTTCAAAGGCAACAGGGACTCGGGGAAAAACTTGTCGTGCTGCTGCTGGCGGCTCTTGAGGGCCTTGCTGGACATCCTTTTTCAGAGACTGCAGGCTGCCGGGTCGTGATCTGGTCTGAGGCAGCAGAGACAGCAGTCGTGTGTGTCGGTTAAATACATAATTTTTGAGCACCGATCACACTTCTTAAAGCCACTGGTAGCCATGAGGGAAAAAAGTACCCCTGTGAGGTTGAAGACTCTCCGGGCTGCCAGTTGGAGAAAAAGTCTTGAAGACGCCAAAGAAAAGAGAACGAAAAACTACAAAAATAGACCCAGACTCAACACCGAGGCAAAGAAGTCGGGTGGTGGGAAGAGTACCGGTGCGATACCGGAGGCGAGTATGAAAACTCAGAGATAAAAATCAACTTTTTCCAGGAACAAGCCAGACAGACATCTGAAGGGCTCCGCGGAAAAAAGGAGACTGAGCAAGATGGCACCCTTGGGCAAAAAGGGGAGCAGGCAAGCGTGTGGCATCTCCCAAAGGTTTTCTTTGAAAACTGGGGGGATGCTTCCGTGAGGGCTTCGTCGGTGCCGACGTCACCCATATGTGAGGACTGACTTCCTGCTTGTTTCCAGAGAATGAACCTATTTCTGGCTTCCTCTATGAGCTCTGGCAAGAGCACCTCCTCTAGTTAGCGAGCCACGTCCTCTGAGCTTTCTCCCTCCCGACAGTATAATCCTTGATAGAAATTCTGAAATTCCTCCCAAATCACTCCATCATCAACCGCCCAACACCCTTCCCCCTTCCATAGCCGCACCACTGCCTTTAGGGCTTATTTGACTTTGAAACTCTGGCCAACCAATGCTTTGGCTTATCCCCGTGCTCATAATAGCTCTGCTGAACATATACATTCACCACAGTCAAAGCTTTTCTCTGCATGCTCCCCTTGATAGACACATACCTCCCCTCCACATCTATGGCCATGGCCCTTCCTAAAATGATAAGGAATTCCTAAGCACTATATCCCCCCTCCCAATCCCCCCCCCCCTATTTTAGATGCATAAAACCCCCTCAGGTAATTTCTGTCCCGCAATAAGGCATGATCACATGCCCGAAGGTGTGTTTCCTGGACCCACACAGTGTTCCACTGGAATCTATTAATTTCCTTAAATAACAATTGTCTTTTCCATGGCAAATTGAGCTCTTTGGCATTAATAGTCCCAATCCTCAGTTAACCCATCATTATAACTACCCTGCTGCTCCCAGTGTTTCACTGCCCCCCCCCCCCACCCCATGGCCTGGCTCTCCCTTAATGTCCCCTACTTCACCCTCACCCTCCCCCTCTTCCAAGCTGCCCCTATCCTCCAGTCAGCACTCCAAATATTGCACACTGGCCCCCTGTGAGCTTGCCATCCCCAGACCTTGTGTATTCTCCTCTCTCCATGTACCCGCTCCCCCCAATTACTTTGCTTTTCACTCCTCCACCCTCTCCATTCACTGCACCTCTCCGTCCCCCCCCCCCCCTTTGCACACACCACTCTCACCCCCAAATTCGCTTCTCCACTCAAAAACAGTCTCACACCTAATGTTCCCGCTAACCTACGCTGGGTCCGCCGCCAACATTTCTGCTGGCGGGGGGAGGTGCAGAGCGATCGACGCTCTGCCCCTCCCCCCAACGGCAGGAATGCTGGCAGAGGACCCGGCGCAGATTAAAGAGAACATTGCGAGGGTGCTGCGGCGTGTGTTAGACACACCCCTAACCCCCCACTTAGCCTCACATTGTAAACAGCAATAAGTTCATCAGATCAAATCTAAATGCTCAGTCATTTGTAACCAGGGTGTCTGCTTGTCTCCGTCTCTCTGGCTTCCTATGGAATCGTCTGCCATTTCACTTCCATCCACCACTGGATAGGGTGTGACTGGGCAAGCCCTCCACCCCCTATGATCCCCAAGTTCGTAAGGCACGCCAGCACCTTCAATCTAGTCCAGGCCCGAACAGTTCTTCCATCTCTAGTTATAGCCAGCGTGAATGGAAACTGTCATCGACAGCGTAACTCCAGCTCTCGCAGTTTCCACGTAATGTTCCTTAGTTCGCATCTCCTTCTCAGTGTTGTCGGTGACAAGTCTTCAAAGACTTCGATTTTGTGGGACTCCAATAATAATGGGCCCTTTTTTCGGGCCTTGGTAGCTACATGCTCCTTGGAGGTGTTGTGGCAGCACTGATAGCATGCAATAAATAATACCCGGAGTCAGTGCAAGGATCCAAACCAATTTATTGTGCACAAGGCCCAAGCATCAAAGGACTGAGCAATGGCGAACAGGAACAACTTCCTTATATACAAGCTTCACAGTTTGATGCAGGCAGACTTTCTATTGGTCCCAACGCCCCCTGCACCTATCCAATCGGGGACCCTCACTGGGCTATTGCTCCCTGTTCAACCTTCTCAGACTAGTCTAACAAAGGCACAGTTCTATGTTATGACTACACTTCTACTGCAAGGTCATATCTAGCTCGAGGAATGCAACAGTATCCATTTAGTATGGAAGTATTGTGCAAGCTTTGTCATAAACTGATTTTTCTAACTTTTAATTTTTTACTCTAACAACAGGAAGGTGGGGGTTAGAATCCAGGCCTATCTTACAGGCCTTTCACATCTATGTAGGCCATCGCCTACCACATTCCCGCCTTTGATTATTCTCACCCTTAATAAGAGAGGGTGAGAACTAAATCACATAATACTCTCGTTGAAAAGCATTACCTTGGGGTATAGGGTGATACTGCCAGATAGCCAACACTTTAGTTGCTGTCTGCCGCTTCACAGTGCTATCAATAACTGAGGTTATAGTGCGCAAGCAAAGGGGTAGGAGACATGGGAGAAACAAGCACACAGCCAATATTAATAATACAACTAACACAAGAGTTGTCAGGCCACCCAGTCCTGAAAACATGGAACCAAACCATCCCTCAAGCTCCAGTCCATGCCATTTCTGGACTGGCACATAGGCTTGCTGCCGCATCTGTTCGGCTATGTCTTCGACAACTTGGCCTTCATTATCAATCTGCAAACAACGGTTAGTTACATTCAATTTTCCATACACTCCACCTTCAGCTGCTAACAAATAATCCAGTGCTAAACAATGTTCAGGAGCATTTACACCTGACCACCAGGACGTCTTTCTAGTGGTGGCATTATAAAACTTCTGGCTTAGACGAGTAATCTTTATTCCAGTCTGAGTACTAGTGATGCAGGCTGTACAAGGGGGGAGAGTAAGGCAAACGTCATTCCAAGGGACCCCAGGGTTGTCTTTCTCCCACAGCTTCCATTGCACCCTGGCTCTCACGACGTGTGACAGGAGTAGGGTTGTAGATTCTTAGTCTCTTACAATAGTGGTTGTCGTCGCAAAGTGAGCCGCAATGAAGTTTCAGGGTCAAGTTAAGTTCAGGAGCGGCTGCTGGCTTTACTCGACTGTGGTGGATCCAAGGTTCAAGCTCTGCAACTTTAACTGCTGTTGGGGTTATTAAGATGACAACATAAGGTCCCTTCCAACGCGGTATCAACGGTGTCCTTCTCCATGTCTGTGATCCACACCGAGACCCCAGGCTTGAGAGGATGTAGAGGTTGATGGGCAGCTGATGACTCTGCAAAACAGAACTTAAAACCAATAGTTCTTGCCTAGTAATTTCAGATCCAATCTGTTTCATATCTCCTTTTGTTCTTTGCACCATAGGCAGGGGTCGCCTATACAGAATCTTAAAAGGGGAAACTCCTAAAGACTTAGTAGGGGCTAAACATATCCTGAGAAGGGTTATAGAAAGAACTCAGAACTGGAGCTACTTCAGGTGAACTGCTTGGCCAATTTGGACAACTGGGATTTCAGGGTTCTACTCAAACAGTCTACTTTTCCTAAGTTTTGAAGTCTGTAGGCAGTATGCATCTGATAATGTTAATATCTCGGGATCATACTTAATGGACTTGCTTCCTCCCTCATTCTTTGTACAGGGCCCCATGTGCATGCAAGGTTGTAAGGGCATACTTGGAATGTGGGTACACATTTAGACGGAGCCCTTTTCTTATTGTCAGTGCTCTAGTGAGAGCTGTCAGTTCAGCTTTCTGTGCTGAAGTTCCTGGGGGCATAGCTGAGGCCTCAACTACCAGATCAAGGGTCACCACTGCATATCTGGCACAACAATGTTCATTAATGATGACAAGACTGCTTCCATCTACAAAGAAAGTTCGTTCAGGGTTCTCCAAAGGAACATCAGTCAAATCCAGGCGGCTTGAGAATATAGTGTCCATAGTTTCTAAACAGTCATGATCATGGGGGGTCAAGATCAACTGGTAACAACGTAGCAGGATTCAAAGCTTGACTGACCAATTGTATCTGGGGGTTTTCACACAACATACTCTGATACTTCAACATTCGTGAGTTTGTTAGCCAGAAGTTTCCTTTGTGTTTCATAATGGTCAAAACAGAGTGTGGTACAGTAACTTGAAGATTCTGTCTCAAAGTGAGCTTGTCTGCTTTGCTCACTAGGAGGGCTGTAGCTGCAACAGCTCTCAAACAAGGGGGCCAGCCTTTTGCAACTGTATCCAGCTGGTCGCTGCCAAGTTCTAAGTTCTAAGAGGTGGAGTCAACACTCCCAAAGCATTTCCTTGTGACTCATGGACATAGAGGCGAGAAGGTTTTCTGGACGTCTGGCAGACCCAGAGCCAGTGATGACATCAAGGCGGCCTTCAAAGATCGAAATGCTGCATCCTGTTCATGCTCCCATTCCAATGGAGACCTCTCCCTTCCTTTGGTAGCTTGATACAATGGTGAAATTGGGAATCCATATATCCTGCAGTCCCCAAGAAGGCTCTCACTTGCCTCCTGGTGGGATTACTGCACACAGTTTCTTTGCGTCGTATTCTGCTGGTCAACTGGAATCCTAGATATTTCACTTCGGCTTAACATAATTGCGCCTTGGCTCTTGAGACTTGTATCCAGCCTCATTTAGAAGGTGCAATAGTTCACTGGTGGCTTGTAGATATTCACTTTCTGCATTTGAGCAGATCGTCCACATACTGAAGAAGAACCCTTTCTCCTGGGTTCACATAGTAGCTTGGTGTAATCAAGTCCAGGTGAGTTGGCCCCGCCTTCCTGTTGTGGGGTCTTGCCATTCAAAAGCAAACAAAAGTTCGGGGGGCTAGACGTATGCAGAAGAAGGCATATTTCAGGTTCAGGACAGTGAAATGAGTAGCCTCAGCGGGGAACAGTCCCAAAAGAGTATAAGGATTTGGTACCACTGGGTGTATAGTTTCAGCTGCATCATTCACTCGCCTCAGATCTTGTACTGGGCGGTAATCCCCTGTCCCAGGTTTCTTAACTGGGAGAAGGGGGGTATTCCAAGGTGACTGGCACTCCTTGAGAAGTCCATACTTCAGCAGTTTCATTAAATGGCAGTGGATACCTTCAATAGCTGGTCGGGGAAGAGGATACTGTTTCACATGCACTGGTTCCGTTCCTGGCTTGAGGGTGACGATGACAGGGGCTATGTTCTACGCTAGGCCAGGTGGATTATCTTCTGCCCATACTTCAGGCGGGGCTACAAGGTTGGTGGGTATACAGGAACTAGCTGGCTTGGTTGGAGATACGCTGTAAAACCTCCATTCTTCTTCTCGGGGAACAGTCAGCACCATCAATCCAGCAGGCTTTGGGTTCGCAGTCATTTGCATTTCTCCCCCTTCAGCAAAGGGTATCTGTGCCTGGAGCTTAGCAAACATATCTCGGCCCAAAAGTGGAATAGGGCATTCAGGCATATACAGGAACTGGTGCGCTATTTTGTGTCCTTCTAGTTCACACATGCGGGAAAGGTTTAGTGGCTCAGTAGCTCTGACAATGGTGATGCATCGAGAAAACAAAGGGGCTACTGGCTTTAGTATTTTGCTCCTATATCCCCCATAAAGTCCATATATTGGTCCCCTATTTTCAGACTGACCATAGGCTCCTGGGGACCCAGGGAAACTTGGAATCCGGTCTGGCCTAGTCTTCATCCATGCTGTAGCCCTCTTAGGCTGCCGCTCACTTTATAGCTGCTTCCCTCTCTTGCTGGAACACTGTGCTCGGTTTATTCTTCCATGACTCTGAAATCAAGTACTCCCTCCTCCCCTCCTGGGGGTGGAGTCAAGATACGGGCATTCACTTCTCTAGTGTCTTTCTTCTCTGCAGTGGGCGCACTGATTTGCACCCAGAGGGGACTAATCATTTTCACAACCCCTTCCACTTTCCTCTGCTCTTTCAATTAGGAAAACCTCCTCCACATCGTTCAACCAAAGCGGCTGCAAGAAGATCTGCTTTCTTTTCTACTTTCTCTGTCACATTCATTTTCACAATTCACAAAACTTTCTGAGCAACTTCCATTAACTGTCATGCCCGCAAATCCATCCAGTTTCTTCTGCAATTTCTGTTTTATATCTCTCTGGGACTGAATGACAAAAACGCAAATTCTCCTGGGCTGCTGTCAACAGACAGAGGGGGCGGGCTGCATTTCCCTGTGGACTAAGCATAATGGATGTGTGTGCTCATTCTAAATAACTGTCTGAACCTATTTAAAGGCTTTAAACTAAGACTGTACTTCTGAAACTGAGACTTTAAAAGATCCTTTCAAAACACAGTACATTGTTTCTCTGGACACCAACACAGTTCGGGAAAGACAGGCATTATCTTAACAAGATAAACAGTAGGTCTCTCTCCTGGCTCTCAAAGCAGCCGTAAATTACTAGACAAAGCGGCTGTAAACACTAAATAAATCCTAAATAAATACAGTTACAGCTCGTTTTGTTGTTCCCGTAATTTATGAACAATAATTATGTCCTATATGCAGTGCTTGCTATAATATAGGAAAAGACCCCGTTTTACTCGATAGCATATGCAGTCAAAACCAAATATATCAGAGACAAAATTGCAAGCATTTTTGTAGTTACTGGCTCGGGATGCTTCATAGTCCTATCAGGGGTTTTAACCTCCACTTCGTAGGTCAAAGGGGAAACAAAAGCAGTCTCATTAATTTCTCTATCATTTCTTTTTGAACAGTGTTTGCTAACGACTGGAACATAAAAAACACAAGACAAGGCTAAGCCCATAAATGCATTGAGGAACCCGAACAGGGTTAATAACAGTCCTATCAAGTGATATATAATACATGACCATTGCAGAAGGAACATCACTATTAAAACATATTGAATAAAACAGGTACCATTTTCCTGAAATAAGCACAATTAACCCAGCTGCAGAGCATAGAATAATTGAAACCTTCAAAGCGTTAAGTAAAGGATACATTCCTGTCTTTGTCTCCAGGCTGTGTGAAAGACACGCCCCCTTCTCTCCCCGCTTGCAAGAGAGAGACTCACGCTCAGTGAGACAGCTGTCTTTGTAAAAGTGACTTCTGAGTTGTTGCTTTAATACTATTCCCTAATTGGTAAACACAACAGACAATAAGGGAGACACACCAAACACTTTCTCCTTTCTCGCGACCTGGCAATGCACTAGTAAGGAGCCAACACCTCGCTCGGTCTGTATTTTCAAGACCTCTCATTCACACAAGCAGGCATCCAAGACAGAATAAAATCCCCACATTCCCATAAAACCGGACTGACTGACTGACTGGGGGGTTGGGTGGGTTCAGTCTCTGCTTATACCTTTTAAGACTTTCTGAGACTTACTAGGACCGCCCCGAGAGAGGTGATCAGACTCTCAAGTGCTTATTCCAGAATCCCAACTGACTGACAGACTAGCCTGACTGACTGACTGATTAGCGGAACAGTTCTACTCACCGGATCATGGGTTGGATCCAGGACTCCCCTCGGGTTCGAGGTGTAGGCTGGCCGGCCACCTGTGGAGGCAAGGAGGAGCCCTCCCCGATACTAGAGGATGGGTGGCGCCGAAGGCTCTCCTGCAATCAGCCAGGGGTGGCTCCAAGCCGGACAAAACCTTTTGAGGCGAGAAGTCGTGGCATATTTACTTGAACACCATCACACTACTCACATTTCCCGGACAACGCACCAAGACATGTGGCAGCACTGATAGCATGAAATAAATAATACCTGGAGTCAGTGCAAGGATCCAAACCAATGTATTGTGCACAAGGCCCAAGCATCAAAGGACTGAGCAATGGCGAACAGGAACAACTTCCTTATATACAAGCTTCACAGTTTGATACAGGCAGACTTTCTATTGGTCCCAACGTCCCCTGCACCTATCCAATCGGGGACCCTCACTGGGTTATTGCTCCCTGTTCACCCTTCTCAGACTAGTCTAACAAAGGCACAGTTCTATGTTATGACTACACTTCTACTGCAAGGTCATATCTAGCTCGAGGAATGCAACAGTATCCATTTAGTATGGAAGTATTGTGCAAGCTTTGTCATAAACTGATTTTTCTAACTTTTAATTCTTTACTCTAACAACAGGAAGGTGGGGGTTAGAATCCAGGCCTATCTTACAGGCCTTTCACATCTATATAGGCCATCGCCTACCACAGTGTAATTATGAAAACACACTACTATATCACGGGAGAGATTTGCATATGATTTGTCCAAGTGCTCTGTGGGCACACTCCAGCTGAATGCTCGGGCACTTCTCTATTCCTTCCCAAAGCTCTTTAACTATCTTTTCCACCACTGCGTTACAGTCCGAGAAAGCTGCTTCCTCCAGGATGCCTCAAAATTGCAAATAATTGCGGCAACGGCGTTTTTCTAAGTCCTCTACTTGTTCTGCGAGTTCTCCGTTCACCTGCTCCAGCTCATGTGGATATTTTTCCAAGTCAGCAAGGCCTTCATCCTGCTCCTCAAGATGCAGCTCCATGCTCTCCACCCTTTTACCAGTTTCCAGTAAATCACTCTGAAACTCCATTGCCAATGCTGCAAAGTCTCCGTGTATTGAGACCATTTCAGTTTTCAGCTGGAGTTAATTGCTCTTCTTCCTCCAAGTTAGAGCCACTATCTCTGGCTTGAGTTTGTGCCCACATGGCACTGTGATGATTCTGCCGGCGCCATCTTGCCTGGCTTCTTCCTTGAGACCGGTGTGCACTCGTATGCAAAGTCCTGTAGGTCCACTGGCCTCTTTTTAGTCATCATGCCCCCCCCCCCCCCCGCATGATCAGCTCAATAGCTGCTTTCTGTTGTTTGTCAATTCTGGGGGGAGCAGAAGAAGAGATGCTAGAAAATCACTGTAGGGGCTAGCAGAGCTCAAGTCCTACCCAATATTCGGCACAGTGGCATCACTTCCTGTCTCAGGCCAGTTAAATTTTAAATAATTTTTGGTCGGTCCCATAGTCTAATCGTGTTGTGCATAATTTTTCTTTTGTATTGAGAGTTGAGGAGGAGGATACAAGTAGGATATGTAAGAAGGTTAAATTGTTCCATTCTAAATTCTCAGCCTAGGCGGGAGGAGAGGGGGAGGGGATAGTCAAGGCTCCAGTGGCGGTATTACTGGAAAAATGTAAACTCCTTTGAGGGGAAAAAACTGAGCCTCCTTTCGTCCCCATATCACAGACCACAAATAAGATAGAAATCAACCAGTCTGAAATTTGAATAAAAGAACAACCAGAATTTTCTACTGAAGATTATTGACTATGCTACCAGGTAGCTTTCAACAGATTCCTCTTTTCAATCTTTTCCCAGGATGGCTACAGAGCTCTGAAAGTCTTGTGCCTTGGGAGATTTTTATGAACTTAGTATTGAATTTTCTGGAAAATTTCAAAAAGGTTCATTGAGACCTAAATGCATAAAAACATATGGGTTGATATTCAGTAGTATTAACTGAGGCCAGTATTGAGTGCTAACCACTGATGAAGCTTGTGACTTACGGTAAGTCACTTAACCCTCCACTGCCTAAGGTAAGCTCTCTGGGGACAGGCAAATACCTTCTGTACTTGAATATAATTCATCTTGAGCTACTACTGTAAAGGTGCGAGTTAAATCCAAATAAACAAACAAACAAAATATTTTGCTTTTAAAAACTTTGCTTCCAGCAAATGAATACATTTTATCCATGTAAGTCAATATATGATCAAAATGTTATCAGTATAAGTAGAGGAGAAGCCAGGGGTGGGGCCAAAAAATGAGTGAGTAATGGCAATAGCAGTTCTCTTAAGTGGACTATCCCACATAAATAGCAATCCTAACTTATGGATGGTAATTATACAACAGATCACCTAGGTTGAAAGTCCAAGTAATCACATATTTTGAAGCTATTTTATTAAGGCATGTAGGTACCTATGTGTCTTTATAAAATAGCCTAAAAACATGCACAATTGCAGCTAAAATTCACCTACATACATTTAAACCTGTTTGGACTTGGTATATATCTACATGGGAGAAGTAAGCTTATACATGCATATTTTATAAATCAAGGGGACGATATTCAAAGCCATTTAGGCAGCTTGACTAACTTTAGCCGCTTCTGCAATCCGGCCAGCGGCTGAATATTGCTGCTGACCGAACTGCAAAAACGCAGTCTGGTCAACCAGGATATTCAGTGCTGTTGGCTGGATATGACCTCTGGCATTGAATATCTGGGTTCAATTTTCAGTGGTGACCGCTAGCCACTAATGGCATTAGCTGCCACCAATGAATATCTCCCCCCCCCCCCCAAATGTGTAATTTGCGATTCCACTCATGGTCCATCCAAACTATACCCCCAAAGATGCCTACAGATGATTGCGTAAAAATGCACACCGTCTTATCATTGTGTGCAGTTTTATGCACATAACCCATGGGGTAATTTTATAAGAGCCTAGAACAGAGTTTATGTGTAAAAAATCCTTTATGAAATACCCCATTATGGATAACATATCCAATTAAGTTAAGAACCACACATTCAGTGGTTCAACTTATATAGACAGGCTGACTGAAAATCTGCATAGAGATATCATAACTTATGTGGATATCTTTGAGACAGCCTTCCCACTGAATACTGCCCCCTTGATTTTCAAAATACTAAGGTGTATTTTTACTAAACAGTGGTAGCGGCTTCCGTGCAATATCGGAGTCGCAACCCCATTGATATCGCATGGAAACCGCTACCGCTGTTTAGTAAACATACCCCTAAAAATCCGTACAACATTTATAACATGTTAGAGGAGGTATTATCATTTCACATATGTGGCTTCAATTTTCAAAAATATTGTTTTTAAGCATAAGCTTCCATATTTTAGGATGTAGACTTTTACCCCTCTTCCCTTTTTTGGAAGATTTGAGCAAAGTAGTCAGAGAGAATTCTTAGACTGACAGCTAAGCATTCGTAAGTTACCATAAGACTCTGGCCTAATCAGGACTGTAATTCAGACAATGAATAGAAATTCCTGATGTACTGTAATGAGCCAGTGGTTTGTGACTTATTAACACATTTCTCATTTACGTCTTAAAGCTTTTAGTATGGTTCAACCTCTACCACAGCTGAAAGAACTGAAGAATTATTCTGCCACCACTAGTCAAAACAGCTACACCCACAACAGGATAGACTCTGCTTTACTTTCTATGTAAGACTTTACACCCGGGTCCTTTTATCTGCTTGGTAATATGATTTATTCACATTTACATGCAGGATTTATCTTTTCTTTCCTATTGCTTCTCCAGAATAGCACTTTAATGGCTAGATGTTTTCAAGCTTTAAAATAAAATGTAACACACACACAAATCATGAAATACTTAACCCTTCTTTTCACAGGTCCTAAACGAGCTGTTTTTGCATCTTGAGCCTTATAAGTCAACCAGAGTCCTCTGACCACATGCTGGATGAAGCAGATGGAATCACCATATTTAATCTCAGCAGGTCCCATGCCATCAATGTCTCGCTTTTGAGCCGAGTCCAGTTTTTCCTTTAATTCAAAGAAACACATACTGAATCTGTCTAAAATGAATGCCCACACCTAAATTTGTGAACAACACCTGTAAATTATAGTATTTTATCATTTATTCACATAGCTGCATCCACCTCATGATCTACCCAACTTTGCCCCGTGCATACCCACAACGAAAGTACATGCCATAGCATGTACACAAGTACTTACAGAATGGGGTGCAACTCAAGCATGCTTATTTACACCCGTAAATTACTAAAATGCCCCCATTTGCTTGCATCCTTGACATCTAAATCTAGGTGACTCCTTATAAAATTATCCCCATAATGTTCTGCCGTCCTCCTGTCCTGATTTTGACTTAAAGCTATACACTCTAACACTTTTGATGCATTTGGCACTGTACTCAAGAAAGAATATTCAGAAAGTGGAAGTCTCGAGGTTGTAAGATGGCCATAGGATTTCTGCATCATTACCTTGGATGACCTGAAACAAAAGGCAGAGCATGTGGTGTCTGACTTGGTTCTGTCATGCAGCATAAGGCCCTCATCTTCAGCCAGCACCAAGTACTGTCCTGTTGTGATATGTCGCAGGCGGAAAGGTTGTCCCCATCTTATGTGACTTCCACTCCAACTGCAAATATAAGAAGAAAAGAGTTGTAAAAATCATTCCCACTATTAGAAGCCTAACTTTGAGCACTCATATTAAGAGCATAACATAAGGACATAAGAACTGCCATATTGGATAAGACCAAAGGTCTATTTAGTCCAGTATCCTTTTTCCAATAGTGGCCAATCCAGGTCACAAATACCTGACATATTCCAAAAGTAGCCAGTTTCATGCTACATATCCTCAGGGATTAGCAGTGCTTTTCCCTTAACAGTTTATGGACTTTTCCTCCAGGAATTTATCCAAATCTTTTTTAACCCCAGCTATACTATCTGCTTTTACCTCATCCTCTGGCAATGAGTTCTTGTGGTGAGAGAAAAATATATTTTCTCCTATCTGTTTTAAATATACTACTTTGTAGCTTTATGGCGTTACCCCTAGTTCTTGTATTTTTTGAAAAAGTATACAATCGATTTGCATCTACTCATTCCACTCCACTCGGGATTTTATCTCTTATCCAAGCTGAAGAGCTCTAGGACCCAATATTCAGTTGAGCGGGCTATGCGTCAGGTCGGCACACAGCTCTACCTGCTGACCTCTAAACCCGGATATTCAATGCCACGGCGATGGCATTGAATATCCGGATTAGGCACCGAGGGGATTCACCCGCAGAGTCTAATTGGGTAGTGGCAATATTGGGCCGCTACACAGCTAGCCATCCATGGATGGATAAACGGGTAGCGGTCCAATATTGCCACTACCCAGTTACCGAGGCTTCCCACCTTCGCTCCGCCCTGGAACGCCCTTAACATGCTCTGATGCTAACTGGATAGCATCAGGGCACGTAGAGGATGTAGACGGGAATATTCAACGGCACTAACCATATAGATGCCGTTGATGTTCCCATCTAAAGCATTTACATTGTTTACAGGGCTGTAAACCATGTAAATGCTTTTCAAATATCGGGCCCATAACCTCTTTAGCCTTTCCTCAAAGGAGAGCCATTCCATCCCTTATGTCATTTTGGTCACCCTTCTCTATACCTTTTCTAATGCCGCTATATCCTTTTTGAGATGCGGAGACCAGAACTACACACAATACTCAAAGTGCGATCACACCATGGAACAATACAGAAGCATTATGATATCCTTTACTTTATTCTCTATTCCTTTCCTAATACTTCCTAACAGTCTGTTATTTTTTTGGCCGCTGATGCACACTAAACAGAAGAATTCAATGTATTGTCTACGATCACACCCAGATCCTTTTCCTGGATGGTGACTCCTAATATAGAACCTAACATTGTGTATCTATAGTTTGAGTAATTCTCGTCTACATGCCTCACTTTGCACTTTTCCACATAAAATTTATTTTATCATTTGGTTACCCAGTCTCTCATTCTCACAAGGTCCTCCTTCAGTTTCTCACAATGTGATTTAACAACTTTGAATAATTTGGTGTTATCTGCAAATGTGATCACCTTGCTTGTTGTTCTCAATACCAAATTAGTGCCTTATTCTTTATTTTCTCTCAACCCAAACCACAATATGACTGCCTCCTATGCCCCAGGAGCATCTAATGTGAAATTATTTTAAACATTTTCTGAAACTCTAAATACACCAGATCAATGGGCTCATCTTTATCCATATGTTTATTCATGTCTTCAAAGAAATGGAACAGGTTGGTGAGGCAAGACTTCCCTTGGTTATATCCATATTGGCTTTGTCCCATCAAACCGTTTCTGTCCCTGTGTCTGGTAATTTTGTTCTTAATAATGGGGTTTCCACCATTTTGCCTGGCACTGATGTTAGGCAACCTGGTCTATAGTTTCACAGATCACTCCTGACACCCTTTTTAAAATAAGCATTACATTGGCCACCCTCCAGTCTTCTGGTAACACAGATGATTTTAAAGATAAATTAAAAATCACTAATAGTAGCTCTGCAATTTCATCTTTGAGTTCTCTTAGCACTCTTAGTTGTGTACCATCTGGACCAGTGATCTGCTGATCCTTAGTTTATCAATCTGTTCTACTGTATCTTCCAGGCTCACTGAGATTTCACCTCTTTTGACTCATTACCATTAAATACCATTTCTGGCATGAATAGCTTCTTCACAGCTTCCTCAATAAAGACCAAAGCAAAGAATTAATTTATTCTCTCAGTTAAGGCCTTGTCCTCATCAAGTGTTCCTTTTACCCTTTGATCATCTAATCGTTCAATTGACTCCTTCCCCCACTTCTTGCTTCAAATGTACCTAAAAAAGATTTTATTGTAAGTTTGTTTATATGGCAAGCTTCTTTTCAAATTCTTTCTGCCTTTCTTATCTATGCCTTGCATTTAACTTGCAAGGGCTTAAGTTGGTTCTCATGTTCCTGATGGTTCCTTTTTCCATTTTTTGAAAGATGGTGCTTTGGCTCTAATAGCCTCCTTCACCTCACCTTTAAACCATGCTAGCAGTCATTTGGCCTTCCTTCCACCTTTCTTAAAGCATGGAATACATCTGGTCTGGGCTTCTGAGATAGTATTTTTAAACAATGGCCACGCTCAATGTAAACTTTTGACCTTTGCAGCTGGCCCTTTTAGTTTTTTCTTAACTATTTTCCTCATTTTATCATAGTCCCCATTTTAAAAGTTAAAGGCTAGTGCTATGGAGTTCCCTGCTTTCCTTCCTCCATTTATTAAATCAAATGTGATCATGCTGTGATCACTATTGCCAAGTGTCCCCAACATTGTTCTCTCGCATCAGATCCTGTGTTCCACTAAGGGATAGGCCTAAAATAACTTCCCCTCATGTTGGTTCATGAACCAACTTTATCTCCGTAGCAGGTCCTGCTGTGACATCGACCCAGTTAACAGCAGGGTAATTGAAATCTCCCATTTTTACTATGTTGTAACTTTTGTTAGCTTCTCTGATTTCTTTTAGCATTTTATCATCTATCTATTCATTCTGGCTAAGCAGATCATAGTACACCTCCACTGCCCTTTTTACATGGAATTTCTATCCAGAAAAACTTTTATTCTGTTTGACTCAATGCCTTCTCTAACAGAGAGCACAACCCCTCCACCAATTTGATCTATCTTATTACTGCAATAAGAGTTTGTACCCAGGTATCACGGTGTCCCATTGGTTGTCCTCCTTCCACCACATCTCTGAGATATCAATTATATCTAACTTTTCATTTATTTTATATATTCTAATTCTCTCATCTTATTTTTATGACTTAGTATTTGCACACATGTATTTTGTTCATATTAACAATCTTTTATAATGATATCCTTAAAAGATACTATACTCCAAACCATGTGCTTCTGAGAAACTGTCGGCTTTCCCTTAAAGCAATTTTAAACTACAACCTTTCTCCTTTTTGTGCGTTAGCATCAGCAGCCTGATACCACCCCAATTACGGTGAAGCCCATCTTTACAGATAGGCTCTCCCTTCCGTAGAAAGTAGCCTAGTTTATAACATATCTGAAACCTTCCTCTCTGCACTATCGTGTCATCCATATATTGAGACATGGAGCTCTGCCTGTTGCTTAGGTCATGTGCATGGAACAGGAAGCATTTCTGAGAATACTATCCTGGAGTTCTAGCTTTCAAGATAAAATCCTAAATTTGGCTTCCAGAACCTCTACCTTACAAACTATTTGATATTCAGAAGTAGTTTTGTGTTTATGTTGGAGAATGTCTGTCCAAGTGTGCACGTGTGTTTATTTGTGTTTCTCCCGCGAGCAATATCTCCAAATCGGTTAGTTTTGCACATAAGATTAGAGAAATGAACTTCAATCCTAAAACCGGGTATGTGGAGTATGACCTCATTCTCTCAAATTTGCTGCTAACACTCTTCATAGTACTTGCATCGTGCCAAGGAGAGTTTCCTTCTCAAGTTCCTAAGATGTAATTTGCATAGCATCCTATCAGATTTGTTTATAACCTGATAAAATTGGGAAGGTACTAAGTATGAGGTGGATGGGACTGTCCTTGTTTAAAGTAAATTAGAGGTGGGCATCAATTAAAAGTTTTGTTCAGAAACCATCATGCAATTAGAACATAAGATATGCCATACTGGGTCAGACCAAGGTCCATCAAGCCCAGTATCCTGTTTCCAACAGTGGCCAATCTAGGTCATACGTACCTAGCAGTTTCCCCAAAAGACACAGGTCCCACAATGCCTGTATTGGGTCAAGCATTGATATCCTGGGTCCCTTCTTAATAATGGTTTATGGACCTTTCCTCCAGGAATTTGTCCAAACCTTTTTTGAACCCAGCTACACTAACAGCCTTTACTACATCTTCCGGTAACAAATTCCAGAGTTTGATTACATGTTGAGTGAAAAAATATTTTCTTTTATTAGTCTTAAATAGTTTACCCTGTAGCTTCATTGCATGTCCCCTAGTCTTTCTATATTCTGATAACGTAAACAATCGATCTACGTTTACCCATTCCACTCCGTTCATTAATTTATAGACTTCTAGGGGGCAATTAAACATTTTAAACACATGATTAATATCAATTAATGCTTTCATTGTTTTTCAGCTATGAAAAAACGGAATGCTATAAAGTAATGCAACCTAATCACAGAAAAACACTATTTTTATTGGCACATTCAAAAATATAAAACAGAGGTGTCCAAACCTGTCCTGGAGGGCCACAATCCTGCCAGGTTTTGGGATAGCCCTAATGAATATGCATGAGATATATATGCATTAGAGATATCCTGCCAACCTGACTGGTTTGTGGCCCTCCAGGACTGGATTTGGAGACCCCTGCTTTACACCTCTGTCATTTAAGATGGTGAGTGGGCAAGGTACAGATGTCCTAGACATCAAAAGGGTAGCTAGAATGTGTCACATTCATCCTCGATTCTCACCACCACCAAAAAGATGTCTAATGGACAATATTTTGGTGGTGGTGAGAAGTGAGGAGGAATGTGACAAATTCTATCTAACCTTTTTGATGTCTTGGACATCTGCACCTTGCCCACTCACAATCTTAAATGACAGAGGTGTACGGCAGGGGTCTCCAAATCCAGTCCTGGAGGGCCACAAACCAATCAGGTTGGCAGGCTATCTCTAATGCATATATATCTCATGCATATTCATTAGGGCTATCCCAAAACCTGGCAGGATTGTGGCCCTCCAGGACAGGTTTGGACACCTCTGATATAAAACATTTTAACAGGAATGTATCCAAAAATTCCAAGATTTTTCATTTCAGCCAGTTGTGTAAACATAACTGGTTCACATTTTCTGCTGGTGTTGTAGCTCTGCGTTTATTTAGTATGTGACCAGCCATAGAGCATAAACGATCAGAAGACATTGTTGTTGCAGGTCTGTTCCTACATATATTCTTGCTTATCCAGATAAGGCAGGGTATTCTGAAGTCCAGCATGTCCACCAGTCCAAAATGTTTATTTCTCCATACAAGAATGGTTATGAATTGTAGCATGCAATTTCGGCCTCAACATTATCTGTACGTGACATCTCTTTATTGTCTGAGTCAGGTGGCAGATTAAACATATGCATTTTCTTCAGGGCTAGTTTTTAAACAGTTTTGTATAAACCTTATCCTTCAATCAAAGTGGTTAGGAACATAACATGGGGATATACATTCAACATGGGGGGGGGATACAGGACATACACATAGACTATCAGCAGGGGCGGCCCAAGGGGGGTGCGGGGCCATGTGCGGAGACTCGGTGCGGGGCCTCATTTGCATAAGTGGCCTTATTTGCATAAATATTTGCATAATGTTACCATACACTAACTTTTTGGTAAACATGTCTTTTAATGAGGGTATGGATAAAGAAAGAATAAAAGATTTCTACATTACTATAATCCAGTGCCAACCGCCAGGCACATTAGGAACTACTACAAACACTGCCCATTTAGAACCCATAGCAAACCTGCCATATCCTGACAGCATTACCAGGACTCACAAAGCACCATACCCTACCTATCAAAAGGCAACACTGCAAATATTAAACCAATACATTTCAGAGAATACTGGGGAAAGAGAACAAGTGGCAATGTCAAATAGGAATTGCATAAACAGAATACCTCAGCTCAGTTACACATGCAGAACATAGACCATCATCAAACAAGGAATCACAATTTAGAAACAGGAAGGCAATAATTAAACTGGGAACCCCAAAAGCCAAACTTGGAATGTACAACAACACTGTAGAAATAAAACTATAAATTAATTTCCTCT
The DNA here is from genome assembly GCA_033557465.1 of Ichthyophis bannanicus. Classification (NCBI taxonomy): domain Eukaryota; kingdom Metazoa; phylum Chordata; class Amphibia; order Gymnophiona; family Ichthyophiidae; genus Ichthyophis; species Ichthyophis bannanicus. The sequence continues at coordinate 378,751,344 of CM066037.1, read as the reverse complement.
TGTACCAAACAAAGCGCAGACGTTAATGATGCACATTTCCCAGAGCTTTCATATTCCAGTTAATAAATTCAAAATAAAGAGATATCTTTCTACCTTTGTGCATTTTTTTTCAGTTGCAATTGCTCCAGCCACTTTCTTCTGGTTTCTTCATGTTTTCTGCTAACTCTCCATCGTCTGCTGTCCATTTGTTCTTTCTTCTCTCTTCTAGTTTTTTTTTCCATTCTTTCTCTCTACATCTGCTTTAACATACTAATCTTTCTCCTTTTGCTCTTTCCTCATTCCTATTTCATCCACACAAATTTTACCCCTCCATCCTCAATCCCCACTTACTCTCCCAATAACCAGCCAATTGTAGATTTTTCATCCCTCCCACACAAAATATTTTTCCCCTCTCCATTTTACTCTCCCAGCCCCATCCCATTCTAATCCTCCCCCAACATCAGCTCCCTTCCAGTTCCAGTCTCACCCAGCATCCATTCCCTTCTAGTCCCTGCATCAGCCCATTTCCAGTCCTACCCCCCATCAACCCATTTCCGGTCCTAGCTCCCCCATCCATTTTCAGTCTGAGTCCCTTCATCAGCTCATTTCCAATCCTAGCCCCCCATCAGCCCATTTCTAGTCACCGGCAGCAGGAGGGGCCTGCCATCCATCAAGGCCCAATCGGGGCACGCCAGGAACTTTTAAAAGTTCGCGCCAGCAGGCGCCGACCACCCGGAGCCCCCACCACCACCAGCAGCTCTCCCCTTCCCGGGGATCGAGCCACCGGCAGCAGGAGGGGCCTGCCGTCCATCAAGGTCCAATCGGAGCATGCCAGGAACTTTTAAAAGTTCGCGCCAGCAGGCGCCGACCACCCGGAGCCCCCACCACCACCAGCAGCTCTCCTCTTCCCGGGGATCGAGCCACCGGCAGCAGGAGGGGCCTGCCGTCCATCAAGGCCCAATCGGGGCATGCCAGAAACTTTTAAAAGTTCGCGCCAGCAGGCGCCGACCACCCGGAGCCCCCACCACCACCAGCAGCTCTCCCCTTCCCGGGGATCGAGCCACCGGCAGCAGGAGGGGCCTGCCGTCCATCAAGGCCCAATCGGGGCACGCCAGGAACTTTTAAAAGTTCGCGCCAGCAGGCGCCGACCACCCGGAGCCCCCACCACCACCAGCAGCTCTCCCCTTCCCGGGGATCGAGCCACCGGCAGCAGGAGGGGCCTGCCGTCCATCAAGGCCCAATCGGGGCACGCCAGGAACTTTTAAAAGTTCGCGCCAGCAGGCGCCGACCACCCGGAGCCCCCACCACCACCAGCAGCTCTCCCCTTCCCGGGGATCGAGCCACCGGCAGCAGGAGGGGCCTGCCGTCCATCAAGGCCCAATCGGGGCACGCCAGGAACTTTTAAAAGTTCGCGCCAGCAGGCGCCGACCACCCGGAGCCCCCACCACCACCAGCAGCTCTCCCCTTCCCGGGGATCGAGCCACCGGCAGCAGGAGGGGCCTGCCGTCCATCAAGGCCCAATCGGGGCACGCCAGGAACTTTTAAAAGTTCGCGCCAGCAGGCGCCGACCACCCGGAGCCCCCACCACCACCAGCAGCTCTCCCCTTCCCGGGGATCGAGCCACCGGCAGCAGGAGGGGCCTGCCGTCCATCAAGGCCCAATCGGGGCACGCCAGGAACTTTTAAAAGTTCGCGCCAGCAGGCGCGTCCGCGACTGGCGGGCCCGCACCTGAGGGCCTCGCCAGAGGGCCCTTTGGCGTGGCCCTTAGGCGAGGCACGATAGGCGACACGGAAGATTCCACAGCAACTCACCGGTTACCCGACGCCTGCCTCAATCAACCCTCTGCCGCCTGACCAAAAAACCAACACTCTGCCTACAACGGAATTCAGACATGAACTCAGGCCTCTCTACACAACTCACAAACACAGCAAGTATACAGACTAATCATGTGAATGCACCATAGCTCATAACTACTCTCATTTTCCCTATGGCACTCAATTAACACTGTTGCCAGTAGCATTCCATTATTACTGTTATAGTAGCTTTCCATTATTACTGTTGTCAGTAGCATTCCATTATTACTGTTATAGTAGCATTCCATTATTACTGTTGCCAGTAGCATTCCATTATTACTGTTATAGTAGCATTCCATCATTACTGTTGTCAGTAGCATTCCATTATTACTGTTATAGTAGCATTCCATTATTACTGTTACCAGTAGCATTCCATTATTACACCAAAAGATAACCATAATCATAACACCAAAAGATAATCATGACTACCTCAACCCTAACGTTCGTTTTTCTCTATACTATTGCAATGACCATTCATGACTCTGTTTCATACATCCATGAACATAACCCCATCCCAGCACTCCTAGGATCAAATAGAAAACATCACTACAACTATTATCAACCTTACCCAAACCCTCAACAAAAGAGACAATCACGCCTGCTCTACATAACACTGGAAACCATTACTAATAAAAAGAACATCAAAGACGACCTGCAACACGAGCTTAGATGTGCACTCATCAACGCACGGTCTGTGCGCAACAAATGGCCTGCCATCACAGACCTAATATCCAACTACAATTTAGACCTCCTAATGGTCACTGAGTCATGGCTCTCTGACTCAGACACTGTCCTAATTAATCAAATCACGCCCCCCAATTTCTCACTCTTCGCTTGTAACAGAGATAATAGAAAAGGTGGAGGAGTCTTCATAATAGCAAAGTCAGAGTTGCAATACCGAGTGTCCATAACCAGGAGCTCCAAACATCTAGACACTTTAACCATCGCAAATAGAAGCAACTCTATAAACCTCGTCTACTCAGCACCAAATGCAGTATCAGAAGATCTCTCAGATATAATAAACTTAGCCTGCAATCCTGACAACCCCAACAAACCAAACTGGCTGTTAGGTGATTTTAACCTCGCTTCTCTACATCATGACTTATCCAGTACATTCCTCGATGCCATGACAGACCTTGGATTCAAACAAATCGTGCACAACCCCACACACAAACAAGGGAACATCCTCGACTTGATATTCGTTCCATCAGCAGTCTCAAGCTTAAATAATTACACCAAACCATCTATTATCCCAGTCCCTTGGTCAGACCATAGCCTGATCTTATTCCTGATTCCAACAAATTCAAACACACTCACCCAGCCAGTCACCTCAACAACTAGCACAGGGCGATTTAAGCCATTAGACATAGAGACCCTCACTAAACAAGCGTTGCCAAAACTAGACAAGCCAACGGACAATCTAAATGAGTTGATCTCTAACTGGAATGACACTCTCTATCAGTATGCACATAAACCAAGCATGAACAAGAAGCTCCCACCCAGGAATCGCTCCAATAAAAAGCAGGATGCCCCTTGGTTCTCTTCTGAACTACGTACATCTCTACTCCAACTGAGGAAGTTAGAAAGAAAATGGAGACACACACACAACAGCAAAGTTCAAGAAGAGTATCTCACCCAACTCAAAAAGCATCGCGATCTAACTTGGTCTACAAGGAAAGAATTCCACTCCAATCTTCTCTGCAAAACACTAAACAGACCACGCGATCTCTTCAATTTAGTAAAAACATTAACCAAAGACCCATCGCCACCGCATCAAGAATCCATACAACCACAATTATATGCTAATTTCATCCAAGCCAAAATGATCAAGGCGAACACAACGTCATCACAAATACTAATCCAACTCCCACAGGCCCAAGCATCACTCGATAAATTCTCACCACCATCAAGAAAAACCATCGAAGAAATTATCGCTACCATAAACACCACCACAGCACCAAATGACCCATGTCCAGCACACTGGATCAAAACCTTACGTGCCGAGCTTAGCCCTTACATAGCTAAGATCGCAAATATCTCCTACCTAACTGGCATCTTCCCTACCGCCCTTAAACAAACATCAATTCGCCCTCTGCTAAAAAACAACCAGATGGACCCAACAAAGGAAGAATCCTACCACCCAATCTCCAGCATTCCCTATCTAGCCAAGATACTTGAAAAGGAAACTCAGAGGCAGATCCAACACCACATTGATACAGCAGCCCCGTTGGACCCATGCCAACACGGATTCCGAGAAGCTCACGGAACAGAAACACTCATGACTTCACTACTTAACAAACTCATTTGTGGGATTGACAACATTCACATGGCCATTGCAATGATTTTTCTGGACATATCAGCGGCATTCGACTCAGTCGACCATAAGATCATGCTAGCTAGACTCCACGAAAAAGGCATCCGCAACCAAGCCTGGAACTGGTGCAAATCTTACTTAGATGAGCGCTGGCAACAGGTCCGTACAGGCAACATTACTTCTGAACCCTTCAAACAGAAACAGGGAGTACCTCAAGGCTCATCTCTATCTGCATTGCTTTTTAATATATACATGCAGCCTATCTGCCAAATCACCAGAGATTTCGGTATATCTTGCCTATTGTACGCAGATGACGTGCTAATATCCACACCGATCAATATATCAAATCCCGACTACTCTCCACTAATCACTGTTTCAATGCAATAACTGACTGGCTCCTCAATCAAAACATGAGAATAAACTTCAAGAAAACCGAAGTACTCATAGCAACAAGAAACAAGCAATTTGCTCCGCCAACCACCCTCACAGTAAGAGACGCAGAACTCCCAATCAAGGCCTCCATAAAGTACCTCGGTGTGATACTTGATCAACAACTCAATCTTAAAGAGCACATAAAGAACACAGTAAAATCAATTTACTACAAACTAAAAACACTGCGCCACCTGAAACCAATGATGGAGACCAAGGACTTCCGTACAGTTTTCCAAGCAATAGTCACACCGCATTTCGACTATGCAAATATCATCCTTCATGGTCTCCCCAAGAATACACTAAATCCACTTCAACTGGCGATGAACGCAGCAGCCCGCATCCTATCTGGAGCTTCTATAAGAGATCATATAACACCAATACTGATCGATCTGCACTGGCTTCCGATAAATTGCAGAATAACATACAAAACCCTCCTCATCACATTCAAGGCTATTAATAATTTATCTCCTGCATCGATCTCAAATCTCATCACCCACACACCAAACAACAGACCCAGGAGACTAGTAGCAGAAAACACACTAGTTACTCCTAGTATCTCCACAAAATGGACACAACAAACTACTAACAGAGCTTTTGTGTCCTATGCTCCCCAGTGCTGGAACAGACTACCTCCAAACATCAGATCAATCAGGGATATCACTCAATTTAGAAAGTCCATCAAGCACTATTTATTCACTTTACACTTCAAGCTACCATACACACAATAAAACCGGCTCCCGTATTACTCAGAAAACTACTACACATAACAACAACCCAGAACAAAAGATCAAAATGTGAAAACACTGTATTCTTATCGAATATCAAATCTTGTTGTAACCTATTCAATGTATATATAATTATGTATAATTATTTAGATAGTTATTCCCCAGTTCACACCCAGTTGATTTTCCCTGTTATCTGTAAACCTAGATCAGTCATGTACTGACAGGTATGTTGTTGTTCAATGTAAACCGCACTGATGATGAATAGTGCGGTATATAAAAAAATGTTAAATAAAATAAATAAAATAAATTTCCTAGCCCCACCATTAGCCCATGTCAAATCCTAGCTCCCCTCCACTCAGCCCAATTCCAGTCCAAGCCCCCCCATGAGCCTACTTCCAGTTCTAGCCCCTCCATGAGTCCATTTCAATTCAAGCCCCCACCACAGCCCATTTCCAATCTTAGCTCCCCCCAACAGCCCATTTCCAGTACCAGTCCTAGCCCCCATCAACCCACTTCCAGTCCTAACCCCCCATCACCCCATTTTCAGTTTAAGCCCCCCCTATAACCCATTACCAGTCCTAACCCCCCATCAGCCCACTTCCAGTCTTAACCCCATCAGCCCATTTCCAGTCAGCCCCCCATAGCCCACTGCCAGTCCTAACCCCCTTCCCCATCAGCCCACAGCCCATTACCAGTCCTAACCACATCAGCCCACCTCAAGTCCTAACCCCTCTCCATCAGCCCATGTCCTGTCCTAGCCCCCCCATAGCCCATTATCAGTCCTAATCCCCCCCATAGCCCATTACCAGTCCTAACCCCCCATCACCCCATTTCCAGACAGCCCCCATCAGCCCACAGCCCATTACCAGTCTTAACCCCCCCCGCCCATTACCAGTCCTAACCCCCATCACCCCAATTCCCCACAGCCCCCCTCAGCCCACCGCCCATTACCAGTCTTAACCCCCCCCCCCTAGCCCATTACCAGCCCTAACCCCCATCACCCCATTTCCAGACAGCCCCCATCAGCCCACAGCCCATTACCAGTCTTAAACCCCCTGGCCATTACCATCCATAACCCCCCAACACCCCTTTTCCAGACAGCCCCCATCAGCCCACAGCCCATTACCAGTATTAACCCCCCCCCCATAGCCCATTACCAGTCCTAACCCCCCCCCCCAACAGCTCACAGCCCATTACCAGTCCTAGCCCCCCCAGCCCATTATCTGTCCTAGCCCCCCCCAGCCCATTACCAGTCTTAACCCCCCATCACCCCATTTCCAGACAGCCCCCATCAGCCCACAGCCCATTACCAGACTTAACCCCCCCCAGCCCATTACCAGTCTTAACACCCCCCCAGCCCAGCCCCGCCCAGCCCATTACCAGTCTTAACACCCCCCCAGCCCAGCCCAGCCCAGCCCCAGTCTTAACAGCCCCGCCCAGCCCAGCCCCGCCCCAGCACCAGTCTTAACACCCCCCCAGCCCAGCCCAGCCCCAGTCTTAACACCCCCCCAGCCCCGCCCAGCCCAGCCCCGCCCCAGCCCCAGTCTTAACACCCCGCCCCAGCCCAGCCCATCCCCAGTCTTAACACCCCCCCAGCCCAGCCCAGCCCAGCCCAGCCCCAGTCTTAACACCCCCCCAGCCCAGCCCAGCCCAGCCCAGCCAGCCCCAGTCTTAACACCCCCCCAGCCCAGCCCAGCCCCAGTCTTAACACCCCCCCAGCCCAGCCCAGCCCAGCACCAGTCTTAACACCCCCCAGCCCAGCCCAGCCCAGCCCAGCACCAGTCTTAACACCCCCCCCAGCCCAGCCCAGCCCAGCCCCAGTCTTAACACCGCCCCAGCCCAGCACAGCACCAGTCTTAACACCCTCCCCCCAGCCCAGCACAGCCCAGCACAGCACCAGTCTTAACACCCCCCCCCAGCCCTAACAGCCCAGCCCAGCCCATATCGGCTTATGGCAAATTAAAAAAAAAACCTGGCTCTGGCTGCTACCGCTGCCACCGCGGCAGCATTGAGTGTCCCGCGGGGCCCCCTCTCCTCGCTGAGCCTCTCTGCAAGGGCTTTCAGATTCGCGAAGGGAGAGTGTCTGTCTCCCTCGCGTCTCTGTTAAGCCCGCAGGGGCTAATGGGAAATTTCCCATCAGCCCCTCGCGTCTAAAGGGGCAGATGGGAAATTTCCCATTAGCCCCTGCGGGCTTAACAGAGACGCGAGGGAGACAGACACTCTCCCTTCGCGAATCTGAAAGCCCTTGCAGAGAGGCTCAGCGAGGAGAGGGGGCCCCGCGAGACACTCCATTTTGCCGCGGAGGCCGCGGCAGCAACCAGAGCCAGCTTTTTTTTTTTTTTAAATATAATTTTTAAAAAAAAGCAGAATGTTCTTTGCGCGGGGCCCCCTGAAACGCGGGGCCTTGTGCAAAGAACATTCTTGCTCAATGGACGGGCCGGCCCTGACTATCAGGTAAACAATCTCAGTTCTATATGGACGAGTTTGCAGAAGACAGTAATCTTTTCACCTTAATCCATGTCCTCTTATGTTCAGTGTGACTCAAAAAGTTACCTTTTTATCACTGGCCCAGAGCACATACAACTGTTAGTCACTCAAAGTTGAAGTTCACTTTTCTAGCAATGACGTCAGCACAGAATGCTTCTTTGAATTGTATAAAGTCTGCTGGATAGACTTCTGAGATGATAAATTCTCACAGAGGATGTCAAATTATTGGGAGAACAACCGAGCTTGATGCATAGTTTTCATAGCCCAGCAATTCTGGTGCCATTTTGCATGGCTGAACTGTCTTGGATACCTTCTTCAGCTTTTCTCATTCAATGGCAGATAAAATTGAGATAGTATGTTTTTGTTCAGCTAGTACCTCAAGGATTGATTCCTTATGCTTTAGAAGTTGTTGCAGCAAATTGTAGGTGCTCTTCCAGCAAGCGTGAACACCTTGAATTAAATGTTCACCTGGGAAACCTTTTAATTATTGGTGCCTATCTTCATGAACTTGGAAAGAGAAATCTCTATGCTGGCTTCTTTAATTGGATTATTGACCGAACTTTGAAGAGCATGAGCAATGCATGAGATGTGCTCATAAGGTAACAATGATGCAGCTTTAACTATATTGTGGGCATTGTCTGTGTAAACTGAAATAATTTTTTGTTCAGATTATTGACAACAGAAGGTCCCTCCCACAAGCAGGCAATGCCCATAGGTGAAGCCGGGCCATCAGGACACTTGGAGGATCACCAGCACTCTCACCTGGCTTCTAAAATTGCCTTGGCTCAACAACAATTGATCCAGAATGGCCTACAACACATGGTGGTAAACTCCAACTCAATCCTCATATCACTACACGGCGCCAATTTTGCCATTTTAAAAAGAAGGGCGCTGCTGCTGCAACCATGCCTAAGGGCCTCACCAAAGGGTCCTTAAGCATGGCCCTTAGAGTGGCCTGAAACGTCTATGCACTCCACCACTACATGACCAAATGACCACCAGGAATCCAACACCAACTCCGACAATACTAATCCTACCTGCCTTTCTCAGACACCCACAACACAACAGGTAATGGTGAGTCACTATTCTCTGCTCTGACTTGGTACAATTCTCCTCCCCCAAACCCCCCTGCAACATACTCCCCGTCCTGATGCTCCAGACACATGAGGAGAGCCAGAGAGGGAATCAGGCCCAGACAGCTTGTGGAATAGGACCCTTAATGTGTATCACTGACTTCTGGTTCACAATATCTGACAATGTTCTACTTAATCAACTTATCTCCTCCCATCACAAGCTATATAGCTGCCCAAGGTCATGAAGAAGGAGCGGAGGTATTCTCATCCTTGCTAACAAACAACTAAACCTCACTACAATTACAACCAGCTCCACTGAAACACAGGACATCCTTACAGTGTCAGAGACTTCACCATATGCTTAACCTACAAAGCACCGCTTGCCAAGACAGATGACTTATCTAAACTCCTAGAGAAAGCATGCTCACGCTGTCAAATAAACCCTTCTTCTTACTAGGAGATTTGAACTTTTCCTCCACCTCTCCCAAACAAGCACTCTCCTTCCTAAACGCTATGGAAGCCCTCCAGCTACACCAACTCATAAAGGATCCCACCATGAAAAAGGAGCGACTTTAGATCTTGTTCTCATTCCTAACCTTCTAGCAAGCATCCACTCCCAACTGACCCCACACATCTCCCATCCCCTGGTCTGATCATACAATGATCTCATTCATATTGCCACTAAGCACTCATAATCTTAAAGAATCACACCAACATACCATTTGAAAACAGTCTTTCCTAAATGAGGTATATCCACACCTCAGTGTTAACACACCAGACTTAGATAACCTGATCCAAACCTGGAACAACACTGTAGCCACTGCTGCTACTTTCCCTCCACAAAAAAGCAATAACTCAATCACTAACCACTTGCGAGCACCCTGGTACTCCAATGAAGCCAAGGAACTCAAATATAAACAAGCAGCTTGAATGAGATGGAGGAGAACAAAAGATGACACCCCAAGGATGACTACTCGACTAAACAGAAGGAGTACACTAACCTAATAAATAAATGCAGAAAGGAACGCCACTGAAACATCATAATGAAATCACAGCTCAACCATCTCGATAAGCTACGTCCGCAGATGGGACACCTTTATATTGATATCAACAGATTAATTTAATTGCATCATTTCCAACATGGATACCACCAGATCCATGCCCAATATCATGGATTAAGATCCTCAGAGCTGAATTTTCCACAGTAATCCAGAGAATTGTTCATGCCTCTCTCTCACAAGGATACATGCCATCCCCCCTCAAGAAAGCTTCAATCAGACCCATACTAAAGAAACATCACTTGACCTATCTACTTCAAGATCCTTTAGACCCATCTCAAGTATCCCCTTCATCACCAAAATAATAGAAAAAGTTGTGCAACACCAGCTGCAAGATCATATTGACACTCATGAACTTCTAGGTCCCCAACAGCATGACTTCCATTCAAATCACAGCATTGATACACTACTCACATCTCTCTTTCACACATTAATCAAAGGAATTGAAAAATCACAGCAAGGCTTCATTATGATATTCTTAGATATCACCACTGCTTTTGATTCCATAAGCCACCACACTCTCATAAAAATACTACAGGAAATCGGACTTCATAATGCAATGCTGGAATGGTTCAAATCATATCTAACTGACAATCAACAACAAGTTAAAGCTGGTGCATAATTAGCAAGCACCTTCAAACAATGACAAGATATACCGCAAGGCTCGACTCTATAAGCACTACTCTTCAATATATATATCCAACCTATATGCGCAATTCTAAGAAAATTCCAAGTCCAATAGCATGTATATGATTATGACATTATGTTCTACTTCCCCTTCTCTACAAAATCCCCTGACTTTACAACCGTCTCAGCCTGCTTCTCCGCCATCACACAATGCCTCAAAAACTTGAACCTGTGGGTAACCAAAGATAAGAATCTATCATACAGAATTAACAGTTAAAACTAAAGTCAAATACCTGGTCATCACACTTGACCAGAACCTAAATATGCTTTCACATATAAAGCAAACAGCTAACATGACATACCTCAAGATGAGAACATTACAAAACTTACGTCCGCTACTTGAACACAATGAATTTAGAACAGTTTTCCAGACCATTATCACACCTCGCCTAGACTATGGCAACATTCTTTATCAAAACCTATCAAAACATGCACTGTACAGATGGCATAAAATACTGATGCCAGAATAATGGGCGGTGCATCTAGGTTTGAACACATTACACCCATCCTTAAGAACTTCCATTGGTTATTGATATCACTGAGAGCAAAAAAAAAGTCTTCACCACCATATTCAAGATACTTCACAATCAGTCACCACTTGCCTGAAGACCCTAATAAACAAAGCTCTTGAACTCAGATCAAGAAGGTTTATCAACCAGAATCTGTTTTCCATTCCACCACTCAAGACAAAGTGTAATCAACAAACCTGCAACAGAGACTTCACCCTCTTTGCACCTTCAATTTGGAGCTCACTTCCCGAACCCATAAAATCAGCCCAACTATTACAGGACCTGAGAAAGAGACTGAAAACACATCTCTTTGTTGAATACTATGGACATGACGCAAATGTCTAGCACTAGGCTTCACCCAAGACATACTACCAAACAAGTTCTAAGTTAATACCACTCCCCTTTTAACACCAAGTTCTATGTAAAACCCTAATTCAATTGAGTTCTGTTTTCCCCTTTTCAATGTAAACTGCTTTGATTTAAGATAAAGTGGTTTATTAAACATGTTAAATAAATAAAAGTGTGAAGTTTCATTGTAGGGCCTCATTTGCATCAATATTAGCATATCCACTGAGCCTAATTTGCAAATTGCTAAATAGTTGCCAAAATTGCTAAATAAATAAATACTGGATATTTTTGATTAGTGTTATGCCCAGATTAATGATAAGAAAGAAAGATAAAATGAGAAAAATAATCCGGATAGCTGTGAATTCAAGATCATGTTACACAGGTTAGAGTATAACCAATGGTTCTCAACCCAGTCCTCTGGAATCCCCCCCCCCCCCCCCCCCCCAGGCAAGTCAGGCTTTCAGGATATCCACAATGAAAATGCATGAGATAGATCCATCTATCTCATGCATATTCAATGTGGATATCCTGAAAACCTGACTAGCCTGGGGGTCTTAGAGGCCTAGGTTGAGATTAGACTGTGTCAAAGATGGAAAAGCCCAGAAATCAGCAACAGTGATGCTATTAGACCACAAAACAAAATTAAAACTGAAATTAAAATTAAAATTAATATTAAAACTGTTCTCTTAAAATTTGAGATTTCCCTGCATATGAACAGACAGAAAAAAATTAAATTTCAGACTGGCAGCATCAAGAATGCAAAACTACAAATCTCATAGTCAGCCTACATTTCAGCTACCCCTCATCAACACCCTATAGGTGATGGCACACAAAGAACAAAGAAACAAGAATCATAGCACAGAATCTACAGAGTAAATCTTCCATCCCTTAATAGCACTAATTCCAATACTCCCATAGCAAAGAGTCTATCCCGAAAAGGGCAGCAGCATAAATACTGCAGGGGGCCCTAGAGCATCCATACATCATCCACTTACCAAGACGCGGCATAACCTGGTAAAATGCAGAGATCATCCATACACCTACTGGGGAAACTGAACAAGCCAGACTCCTACACAGAAATTCCATGATAGCAGAATACCTTAGTCATGCAAGTAAAATATAAATAGACCCTACCACGTACAGAATAAGTGATCACAAACTAAAAATAAAAATATCGAGAAACAAATTAAACTGAAACCGCAAGAAGTCAGACTCTGCATGTAGTGCAACACCAGTGAAATAGAAAGAGATGCATCTAAAAATAGCACATGTATTGTAAACTACAATTTGGAAAGTGAATGCTGGAAGCATTACAAAGGGGTGCATTTTGCTGAGTGGCAGAGATATGTTTGTGTGTGTGCATAGCAGAGTGGTATGAGTATATGTGTGTTTGGCGTGCACAGTCCCTTTCAATTTTCACATAAGAACATAAGATATGCCATCCTGGGTCAGACCAAGGTCCATCAAGCCCAGTATCCTATTTCCAACAGTGGCCAATCTAGGTCATATGTACCTAGCAGTTTCCCCAAAAGACACAGGTTCCGCAATGCTTGTACTGGGTCAAGCATTGATATCCTGGGTCCCTTCTTAATAATGGTTTATGGACCTTTCCTCCAGGAACTTGCCAAACCATTTTAAACCCAGCTACACTAACAGCCTTTACTTCATCCTCCGGTAACAAATTCCAGAGTTTGATTACACGTTGAGTGAAAAAATATTTTCTTTTATTAGTCTTAAATAGTTTACCCTGTAGCTTCATTGCATGTCCCCTAGCCTTTCTATATTCTGATAATGTAAACAATCGATCTACGTTTACCCGTTCCACTCCGTTCATTAATTTATAGACTTCTATCATATCTCCCCTCAGCCGACTCTTTTCCAGGTTAAAGAGCCCTAACCTTTTTAGTCTTTCCTCATAGGAGTATCCTTCCATGCCCTTTACCATTTTGATGGCTCTTCTCTGAACCTTTTCTAATAACGCTATATCCTTTTTAAGATACGGCGATCAGAATTGCACACAATATTCAAGGTGCGGTCTCACCATGGAACGATATAGAGGCATTATAATATCTTTTGTTTTATTTTCCATTCCGTTCCTTATGATACCTAGCATTCTATTTGCTCTCTTGGCTGCCGCTGCACACTGGGCCGAGGGTTTTAACATGCTATCCACAATGACGCCTAAATCTTTTTCCTGGCTGGTGGTTCCTAATATGGAACCTTGCATCGTGTAACCATAGTTTGGGTTGTTCTTCCCTAGGTGCATAACTTTGCACTTGTCCACATTAAATTTCATCTGCCATTTTGATGCCCATTCTTCCAATTTATCAAGATCCTCTTGCAATTTTCCACAATGCTCTTGGGTTTTAATAACTTAAAATAGTTTTGTGTCATCTGCAAAGTTGATAACCTCACTCGTTATTCCACCTTCCAGGTCATTTATGAATATGTCAAAAAGCAGCAGACCCAGCACAGATCCCACCACTATTCACTTTTCTCCATTGGGAAAATTGGCCATTTAGCCCAGCCCTCTGCTTTCTATCTTTTAACCAGTTCTTGATCCACAGTAGTACACTGCCTCCTATCCCATGACTCTTTAGTTTTGCCAAAAGTCTGATGAGGGACCTTGTCAGAGGCTTTCTGAAAGTCCAGATACACTATATCAACCGACTCACCTTTGTCCACCTGTTTATTCACACTTTTAAAAAAACATAATACATTAGTAAGACAAGGTCTTCCTTGTCTAAAACCATGTTGGCTGTCTCCCATTAGGCCATGACTATCTACATGCTGAGTAATTTTATTCTTTAGGATGGTTTCTACCATTTTTCCCAGTACTGAAGTGAGGCTCACCGGTCTGTAGTTTCCTGGATCACCCCTGGAACCCTTTTTAAAAATTGGCGTTACATTGGCGATCCTCCAATCTTCAGGTATTACAGGATGATTTTAATGAAAATTCACAGATTACTAATAGCAGGTCTGCAATCTCATATTTCAGTTCTTTCAACACCCTTGGATGTATACCATCCGGCCCAGGTGATTTGCTACTCTTCAGTTTATCTAATAGTTGTAATACATCTTCCCAATGTATCGATATTTCCTTCAATTCTTCCGCACCTCTAAATACCACTTCAGTCATAGGTAACATCCCTACATCTTCCTCAGTAAAGACCGAAACAAAGAATTCATTCAGTCTCTCCGCTATCGCATTGTCGCCTCTTAGTGCCCCTTTAACTCCTCTATCATCTAATGGACCAACTGACTCTCTCACAGGCTTTTTGCTACGAATGTACTTGAAAAAATCTTTATTTCGTGTTTTTGCTTCCACAGCAAGCTTCTTCTCAAATTCTCCCTTTGCCTGCTTTATCAATGCCTTGCATTTGACTTGCCAGTGCTTCTGCTGTTTCCAAGTTTCGTCGTTTAGCTCTTTTTTCCATTTCCTGAAAGATGCTTTTTTGGCAACAACAGCCTCTCTGACCTCACCTTTAAACCATGCTGGCAGTTTTTTGACTTCCTTCCACTTTTCTTAAAGTGTGGAATACAGCTGGTCTGGGCTTCCAAGATAGTATTTTTCAACAACACCCAAGCTTGATGTAAGTCTTTAACCTTTGCAACTGCTCCTTTTAGTCTTTTCTTAACTATTTTCCTCATTTTATCATAGTCTCCCTTTCGAAAGTTAAAAGGTATTACTGTGGATTTCCTTACTATCCCTCCTCCACTAATTAAATCAAAGGTGATCATGCTATGATCACTATTGCCAAGTGACCCCAACACCCTTATCTCTTGCACTAGATCTGGTGTTCCACTAAGGAATAGGTCTAATATGCCTTCCCCTCTAGTCGGTTCATGAACCAGCTGCTCCAAGAAGCAGTCATTTATGTCATCTAGGAACTTTATCTCCCTAGCATGTCCTGCCGTGACACTGACCCAGTCGATACCGGGGTAATTGAAATCACCCATTATTATTACTGCGCTGTAACGTTTGTTAGCTTCCTTGATTTCTTTGAGCATTTCATCATCCATTTGTTCATTCTGACCAGGCCGTCGATAGTATACCCCCACTGCCATCGCCTTCCCCTTTTTAAATGGAAATTCAATCCATAGAGATTCTACAGCAAATTTTGTTTCCTGCAAAACTTTAATCCTTTCTGACTCAATTCCCTCTCTAACATAGAGCGCAACCCCTCCACCAATTTCATCAGCTCTATCATTACGATATAGTTTGTATCCAGGTATCACAGTGTCCCACTGGTTGTCGTCCTTCCACCATGTCTCTGATATTCCAATCATATCTAAACTCTCGTTTAGTGCTATATATTCTAACGCTCCCATCTTATTTTTTAGACTTCTAGCATTTGCATACAAGCATTTTAGAGGCTGTATTTTATTCATATTAGTTTGGCTGTTGGTAGACATGGGTAATTTGGGATCTTTAAGCTCTGTCTGCTCCATACTCGAGGGCATTTGGGCTACTTTATTCTTTTTTGGAACCTCTCTGCTTTTGGTAGTATCCTTCAAGGATACATTCTTCTGAACCATCCACTCTTGGGCGACTGTCGGCTTTCCCCTATTATGTAGTTTAAAAGCTGCTCTATCTTCTTTTCAAAGGTTAATGCCAACAGCTCGTTCCATCCCGGTTAAGGTGAAGCCCATCCCTTTGGAAGAGCCTCTCCTTTCCCCAGAATGTTCCCCAGTTCCTAACAAAACCCTCATCTCTGCACCATTGTCTCATCCACGCATTGAGACTCCGGAGCTCTGCCTGCCTTTTGGGTCCTGCACGTGGAACGGGAAGCATTTCGGAGAAAGCTACCCTGGAAGTTCTGGATTTCAACTTCCTACCTAAAAGCCTAAATTTAGCCTCCAGAACCTCCCTACCACATTTTCCTATGTCATTGGTACCGACATGTACCAAGACAGCAGACTCCTCCCCAGCACTATCTAAGACCTTATCTAGGAGGCGCGTGAGGTCCGCTACCTTCGCACCAGGCAGGCATGTTACCAGGCGATCCTCACGTCCACTAGCCACCCAGCTATCTACATGCCTAATGATCGAATCACCAACTATAACGGCTGTCCTACCCCTTCCCTCATGGGCACATAGCCCTGGAAAAACTTCATCGGTGCGAGAGGGTTTTACATCACCTGGAGGACAGGTCCTAGTTACAGGATCACTTCCTGCCACACCAGGGTGATGCTCTCCTGTCACGTGACCTCTCTTCTCCATGGCAACAGGGATGCTGCCAGACTGGAGGTGGGACTTCAGGACTATATCCCTGTAGGTCTTGTCTATGTACCTCTCTGTCTTTCTTATGTTTTCCAAGTCTGCTACTCTAGCCTCTAGAGAACGGACTTGTTCCCTGAGAGCAAAGTGCTCCTTGCACCTAGTGCACACGTAAGACCTCTCACCAACTGGGAGAAAATCATACATGTGACACTCAATGCAAAAGACTGGAAAGCCCCCATCTTGCTGCTGGACTGCTGTCTGCATCTTAGTTTTAAGTTTTTGTTTAGATCTTTAAGTTCTTTACTTCCTAAGGGTTGCTATGGATATTTTTACTAATAAAACTGTACCTAATACGTTTAATATACCTTGTTCACCTGAAGCTTAATTAATCTCAGGTCCTTAGGGTATGACTGATTTGGGTAACGAGCTGCACCTGAGAGCACCCCCTGTCTTTTAAGATGTATAAGTACCTATAAAGCTATGATTATCCCAGGGGTGGGTGGGTGTGGGGAGGGAGGGAAATAACACTTATTAAAGGAGGGCTGCTACACAGTACCCTGTCCTGTGCTGCTGAGGTAAGCTATACTCTTATTTGATTTTAAATTTTAAATTATAGCTCTTTGCGGCTGCTAGGCTCTAACTTATTATGAAATTTAAACTACAAGCTCTCTGCTGGGTTCTAAATTTAACCAGAAAGCTCTCTTCTGTGTTTTAAATTTAAACTAAAAGTACTTTGCTGATGCTAGACCCTGAGTGACTATTAAATTTAAACTACAAGCTCTCTGCTGGGTATGATATGTAACCAGAAAGTTCTCTTCTGTATTTTAAATTTAAACTTAAACTGGTGCTACTAGGCCCTGACTGATTTAACAAAAAATAGTGGGTTCACAGATTAATTAGCTTTTTATAAAAAGAATTCCTTACAGAAAATTCCCAGAAGTATATACTCACAATTGTAGATCTCTCTCCAGAAGTAACAGTCCCCTTTTGTAGTCCTGCAGCTGGTACAACAATCCTGCAGCCCATGAAAGCTCCTCATATCGAGGCTTCTACCCTTCTGCTGCTGCATTCCTCTTCCTCCCTCCTGCATTGGTGAAACAACCCTAGCAACATTTTTCATTGTGGCGGTAAGTGCCATCAATTTTACTAGCTCGGGCCACAGCTGTGGAAAAGGCCTCACTCCAACTCTGCATAAAGCAGAGTTCTATTTGAGTCCTCACCCTCCGGACTCTTCCCATCACATGGCTGCAAATCCAGGGCTACGGATTTCCATTAATACCACTTCAGCCAGCAACCCCACTGGAGTTACCTACACAGTCCCAAAGGATCCCAAGTAATTATTTTGGTAAAATTTTCTTTGCTTCTGTCTCATCTGTCTCTTTGTCCATCCCTCTGTACACAGGCATTTGAGCATGTGCAAACAAATCCATGTGTATAGTCAAATAGACAGACAGAGGACAGACCGTTCTCAATAGATGTTACTGCTCTAGCCAAATATGCCTAAAAATTGGCATATTCCAATTACTAACTTGAAAATAAAATTATTTTCTCTAACTTTGTTGTCTGGCCCTTTTTTTTCTAATCGTGTTGATTCCAGTCTCTGGTTTCTTCTTTCTTCCATTTTCTCTTAAATTTTCAGTCTCAAGTCCATCTGTCACTTTTCTCCCCTCCAACTTCCTCTCCTTCATCCATCTTTGACACTGATCCTTCCTTTCAGCTTTCTTTTCTTCCATTTATTTTTCTCTCTATGAATTAAGATTTCACTCCTTTTCAACATCCAGTCCTCAACCTACCTACCACTTTTCAACCCTAATCCTAAATTTCCCAATTTCCCATCTCTCTCCTTCCTCAGCCTTTTACTCCCCTGTTTTTCACTCATTCTCCTTCTCCCTCTCCCTATTCCATACCTCCTATATTCATTCAGACTGAAGATCCATCAAGCCCAGTATGCTATTTTCAACAGCGGCCAATCCAGGTCATAAGTATCTAGCAGGGTCGCAACAGGAGGAGAGATTTCATGCCGCTTATCCCAGGGATAAGCAGTGTATTTTCCCCAGTCCACTTTAATGTCCGCTCTGTCTCCCTGTCCTGTCTTTTGCCTATATCCAGTAGCTCCTATCTCTTTTCCCTTCATCTGCCATACGGTCTGCCTTTCCCCTCCAACCTAACTTCTTCCTGTGAGAATATACACCCCACCATACTCAACCCCCACTTCCCACACCCTGTCATCACAGTCTCAATTATCACCTTTCCATACACCTTCCCACACCTCCCATCAGCATACATAACCCCAGAGACCTCTCTCAATCACCATTCCCCATAACATACACCCCACCCATAGATGAACTCAACCCCTCCCATCTCCTCAGATTTCTCTCTCCTGTCCCTACAGGCATATACCCAGTTTGACCCTCTCCAGCTTCACAAAAAGACCTTCTACTCTCTTTTACCGCCTCTCAGGTCAGTGCAGATTATCACAAAAAATGGAATAGCTGATCATGTCTTCTCCTCTTCTGCCCTAGAACTGACTGCAGAAGTTTGTATTATGCAGGATACCGTAGAGCTCTGTGGTTAAAGTTTGCAGTTAGTGCTGAGATAATTAGCATCGGGGTCTGGAAGAGCAGGAAGGTAAACGGGGTACGGTCCTATGTTCTGGCCTGCCCTCACTCCTTCCCCAGTGTGGCCCACAAATAAATATGGATGATATTGGTCCATTTAGCAATTTAAATGGCCTGATATTATCCATATATTTTTTGAAAATACATGGCTAGGCTAATTATGTATTCGCCCACAAAAGCATAATTAACTTTGAATATCAGTGCAAGAGAGTATAATCATTCATTCATATGAAACATATTCTGACTAACCAATACAACCCTCCCAATAATGCATGCAGAGTAGAAGTAGGGTGTTTTACTTTATAACTCAACATCCAGAAAAGATTCTATTCAAATTCTGGTGTCATAACAGTGACAACAAAACAAATTCCCTCCACCACCAGAAAGCGTAGTTACTCACCTATAACAAGTGTTCTCCGGGGACAGCAGGAATCAGTCGTCATATATGGGTGTCATCGGCACCGACGGAGCCCTCACAGAAGCATCCCCCCAGCTTTCAAAGAAAGACTTTGGGAGATGCCACCATACATGCGTGGTCCCTTCACAACCAAGGGTGCCATCTTGCTCAGTCAGATGACATAGCTAAAAGACGGCAAGAATAAAATAAGAGATGGTAAACGAGCAACTCCAAGGGGAGGAGGGAGGGTTGTGAGGACTGATTCCTGCTGTCCCCGGAGAAAACATAGTTTTCTCCGGGAACAAGCAGGAAGTCAGTTCTCACATATGGGACACCCCAGCTACATAGCAAAAATCAAGGTCACTCTCAAGGGGAGCTATGAGCGGCAGACTAAAGTAGGATCTCTGTGTCCGATGAAAACCAGCACTCCGGTAGCCTGGAGGGTAGAAGTTGCCTAAACCCCGAAAAGATTACAGAGCACAGCCTGGCCAAAGGCACTGTCCCATCAGGACTCCCTTTCCAGGCAGTAATGGGCTGCGAAGGTATGGACTGAAGACCAGGTGGCGGCCCGGCAGATGTCCATCATCAGGACGGAGCACAGATTTGCTACCAAGGCTGCCATAGCCCTGACATGGTGCGCCGTGACATGGCCTTCCAGCAGGAGCTCTGCCTGCTCATATGCGAGGGTGATACAGTCTGCCACCCAAGTAGACAGTGTACATTTGGTCACTGCTTCCCCCAGTCGACTGGGGTTGTACAAGACCAAAAGCTGAGGAGCTTTGCGGTGGCTCTGAGTACATTGAGTGTAGAAGGACAAGGTCCTCTTACAGTCCAGGGTGTGAAGGATTGTTTCCGCCCTACTGGCATGAGGTCTTGGGAAGAAGGTGGGGAGTACCACATCCTGGTCGAAGTGGAAGGACGATACCACCTTCAGATGAAATTTTGGATGTGTGCAGAGCACCACCCTGTTCTTGTAGAACCTGGTATTTGGCGCCTCTGCCACTAAGGCCTGAAGCTCGCTAACCCTGCGAGCAGAGGTGAGTGTGACCAGGAGTGCCACCTTCCACGAGAGGTATCACATGTGGCAGGTAGCCAGAGGCTCAAAGGGTGGGCAAGTGAGCTGCCCTAATACCATATTGAGGTCCCACTCAGTCACCGGAGGGCAAACTGGGGACTGCGATAAGAGCAGACCCCTTAGGAAGCGGGTCAGCAGTGGCTGGACCGAGAGGGATTTGCCATCCACCGGGTGGTGGTGCATCACCAGGGCACTAAGGTTCATCCTGACGGAGTTTGATTTAAGCCCTGATCGTGAGAGGTGAAGAAGATACTGCAGCACTAGTCCCACCGGGCAGGAGAATGGGTCGGTCCCATGCTCTGTACACCAAGTTGAAAATCTGCGCCACTTGAGGGCGTAGGCTTTCATTGTGGAAGTCTAACGAGAGGCTAACAAGATCTTCTCTACCTCCCCTGAGAGGTTAAAGGGGGCTAGGATCACCCTCTCAGCAGCCACGCTATCAGCGACAGGAACCCCAAGTTGGGGTGCAGAAGAGAGCCCCCCTTCTGGGACAGGAGCACTGGAGATTTCCCCAACAGGATGGGGGTCTCCATCAATAGCTGGAGGAGTAGCAGGAACCACACTATGTAACTTAATACACAAAGAACCATTTAAACCTACACACAGAAAAGGACAATTAAACAAACTAAAAACCCCGAAAGATTACACAAGAGCTCATAAATCAACAAACAACAGAGCCTTTTCTCACATAGCCCCAACTATCTGGAACTCCCTCCCAGAGGAGTTACGAACACTAACTGAGATCATGGAACTCCACAAAAAATTGAAAACTTATCTGTTCACCAAACACTATAACAACATAGATAATCTCCCACCCGCATTAGATAAAGGCTAAACAGGTATCTGACTGCTTCAATTAAAAACCCTGTCAACTCACACAGATAGCACATATAGTTAAACCCCTTTGATGATCCCACATCTTATGTCCTTCACTCCCATATATTTATAT
The DNA here is from genome assembly GCA_033557465.1 of Ichthyophis bannanicus. Taxonomy (NCBI): domain Eukaryota; kingdom Metazoa; phylum Chordata; class Amphibia; order Gymnophiona; family Ichthyophiidae; genus Ichthyophis; species Ichthyophis bannanicus. The sequence goes on along the minus strand of CM066037.1, from coordinate 378,729,616 downwards.
ACATATATATATTTGTATATAGTTATTCTGTTCTGTTTTGTCTCACATTGTTAGACAATATATTCAGTTTAGTTAATTACCTTGTTCTTCAATACATATACTGTTTTGCTTATCATTATACTTATATTATGACGTTCCTTGTAAAATATATTATATTCTGTTAATCATCATACTTATAATATGACGTTCCTTGTAAAACAAACTTGATTTTGTTAATTGTTGTTCTCTGTAAACCGCAACTGAACTGTGGAAGATGCGGTATATAAATGTGTATAAATAAATAAAATAAAATAAATAAAAATGATTGCCAGGGCCAACGAGGGGCTATCAGGGTGAGTGAGGCTTTGTTGCGGAGGGTCCTGAACAATGTCTTGGCAATTAGAGGTGTGGGCGTACATGAAGCCCTCTGACCACCAGACAAGGAATGTGTCCGCCACCACCCTGGAAGGGTGAGCTTGCTGGGAGCAGAAGTGGGGCAACTGGTTGTTGTCTGGACTGGCGAACAGGTCTATCACAGGTTCCCCCTAGAGTTGAAAGAGCCAGTCGGCTACACTGGGGTCCAGCTGCCATTTGTGCAGCTGGAGGACCCTGCTCAATCTGTTGGTCAGTGAGTTGTTCTGGCCTGCCGGACTGCTAGGGGAAGAGGACCACTGCCTCTTGGCAGAGGGCACGAGACCCCCCCTGCCCACCTGCTTGTTCACATAGAACATAGCTACCTGGTTGTCCGTCTGGACCAACACCGCTTGGTGATGTAGATGGTGGCAAAATGTTCGTAGGGCAAAGTATATCACCCGTAGTTCCAGGAGGTTGATCTGCTAGTTGCTCTCATCCTGCGACAAGCTGCCCTGGGTGCGAAGTTCCTCGCAGCGGACTCCTCAAGGGGCTCGGGACCCTCAAGGGGCTCGGGACTTGAAAGGACATCCCCGCCTCAAGGTACTGAGGAGTTTGCCACCAGGTCAGGGAGTCCGCCAACTGAGCCATTCCAGGATGGGAGGGATGGGCACCGTAAGCAATTTCCTCAGAGGGGCCTCGTACTGGACGATTTCTAACTCCTCTGCCCGATAATCCTCCTCCGATTCTGTCAGGAATGCTAGGGCCTTTGACATGTCCCTGACAAAGTCAAGGAAAGCCATGTCCTGCAGTGGGCTCTGAAGCGGGAGAGTCTGAGGGGACACCGAGATGGTGACAGGTGTCGGGCGACTCCTCGTCCTCGGTCTCCCACTCAGAGTAGTCCATCAAGGACTCAATGGAAGGATGGTCCGCAACCCTCCGATGCTCTGCGGCTGGTGCCGAGCGCACTTGCAGGGGACGATCCTGGCCTCATGAGAGCGGGCATTGGATCGATACCGAGGCCGAGGATTGACTCGAGGCCGAAGGACCTTGAGGATCAACTCAGCCTCCAGGGACATCTTTGACATCGAGAGCCCGGTGGTCAGGGTGGAGGAACTGGTTGTGCCAGACAACAGCGCCCTCTGCTTGTCAATGAAGGCAGGCAAACTGCGCTCCAGGGCTGCCATTCTAGACTCCAGGCCTGAAGGCTCCGCAGTCATTGGCGTGGACACTGAAGGAATCGGGTCTGATGACATTTTCGCCAAAGGGGAATCCTCGATGAGGATGGTGTCTGGCAACCGAGGCTGGTCCGAGGTCGAGTCCCTTTGCGGGACATTTGCAGGCCGTTCCCTGTCCGATCCCTCGGACGAACATCTCAGACTGTAGGACTTGGCTCGGGACGTACTCAGTCTGTTGGATCTATCCAAGGACGCCGCCTTTGAGGTTTTCTTCTTGGGTTCCCTCATGGGAGACCACCTCTCCAAAGAACCACGGCGCCGCTCGGGTTCTGTAGAGTTGCCCCAAGATGCTATGGCTTCAGATGAGGCCCTGGCCTTCGGAGGTACCTGGGATTCAGGGAAAAACTTATCGTCCTGCTGCTGGTGGCTCTTGAGGGCCTTGTTGGACATCTTTTTGCAGAGATTGCATGCTGTGGGGTCGTGGTCCGGCCCAAGACAGCGAAGGCAGCAGCTGTGTGTGTAGGTCAAAGACATAATTTTGGCACACCGATCACACTTCTTAAACCCACTGGAATCCATGGGGGAAAAATGTACCCCAGCGAGGTCGAAGACCTGCCAAGCTGCCAGTTGGAAAAAAGGTGTGAAGATGCTGAAAAATAAAAACTACAAAATAGAACCCAAACTCAATGCCGAGACAGCGATGCCGGGTGGCTGGAAGAGTATCGGTGCAATACTGGAGGTGTGCATAAAACTCAGGCTGAAAAATCAGCTTTTTCCGGGGACAAGCCAGACAGATATCAGAAGGGCTCTGCTGTAAAAAGAAGACTGAGCAAGATAGCGAGAAGGGGACCACACATGCATGGTGGCATCTCCCAAAGGCTTTCTTTGAAAGCTGGAGGGATGCTTCCGCGAGGGCTCCATCGGTGCCGACGTCACCCATATGTGAGGACTGACTTACTGCTTGCTCCCGGAGAACCTGTGTGAAGTAACATAAAATTCTTCAAATGAACACTCAGAAGCTTATCATACCACACATTATACTGCCATAGTCCCAGAGTCCGCCCACCCAGTTTCAAATGGGCATTTTTTATATGCTCCATGGAGCTATTCAGGGGCTGTTGAATATCAGGCTGAGCAAATTTTAGCTGGGTTAACAGGTCTGGGATTTAAAAAGAGACATTTTCACATGCCAGGTCTCAACCCAAGAAAAGCCATATGTACATCAAAGTGTTTTGTTTATACTGAATAGTTTGTATGACTTACTGGGGTTTGTGGTTCCAGTCTCCATACAAGGAAAGTTCTTGTTAAAAGAACTTTCATTAAGCACAAATGATTGGGATGTCCCATTCCCTCAAAAAAATAGAAAAGAATGGGAAGTATGGAAAGATTCTCTACAAATGCTCGAACAGTTCAACATTCTGTGTACATATACCTCTATATCTTTCAAGGCTGCCTGCCACAAAGAGATTAAGTGTTTTCTTAGATGCATTTATAAAGACAATAGGTACAGTTGCCTACCTGAAGGTAAAAGATGCAGAAGGCAGGTCCAACATGGAATTCCTCTTTGTCAAAGTTCAGTTAGATCCATAGCCTAACCATACCATTCCATGACTTAAATTATGTGTAGCAGTTGGCAATAGCGATAGCAAAGCTGATACTAAGTAAGATGGACATTCAACCAGTTGTGATTAAGTTCTACACTAAAAGCAAGGTAGTGATGGGATACCTATACAATGAAACCAGAAGGTACTACATATTTGTAAGCAAAGGATCTTAATATGTACACCTTAGAGGAAAGGCGGGATAGAGGTGATATGATTGAGATGTTTAAATACCTCCATGGCATAAATGTTCAGGGAGAGAGCCTCTTTCAATTGAAAGTAAGTTCTGCTACGATGGGACATGGGATGAGGGTGAAGGGAGATAGATTCAGGAGTGATATGCGGAAATATTTCTTTAAAATTTCTTTCTTGAAGGACCAGAAAGGGGGACTGTTACTTCTGGAGAGAAATCTGCAACTGTGAGTATATACTTCTGGTAATTTTCTAAAAAGAATTCTTTGTATTAAAGCTACTTAATCTGTGAACCCACTGTTTTTTGTTGGATCAGTTAGGGCCTAGTAGCAGCAATTAAAGTTTGAATTTAAAACACAGAGGAGAGCTTTCTGGTTAAATTTAGTACCCAGCAGAGAGCTTGTAGTTTAAATTTCATAAGAAGTTAGAGCCTAGCAGCAGCTAAGAGCTATAATTTAAATCAAATCAGAATTTAGCTTAGCACAAAAGGCAAAACAGGGTCTGTACTCTTTGAGCAACAAATAAAGTCTTCTAGAGACCTTTACAAAGAGGCCTTCTACCTAGGGGGCAGGAGACCTGTGAAACCTTTTCAATAGGTGTTAACACCAGGTGGAAAATCAAAAGGCCATTTTGAAAGACTCCTCCTATCCAAGCAAGGACTGTTAATTACCCAGGAAGTTGGTCACAGCATTACCTCAGCAGCAGAGGCATAAATAGCTCAACCAGAGCTCTGTGATCCTCTGTCTTGAAGGACTAGAAAGGGGGACTGTTACTTCTGGAGAGAAATCTGCAACTGTAAGTATATACTTCTGGTAATTTTCTAAAAAGAATTCTTTGTATTAAAGCTACTTAATCTGTGAACCCACTGTTTTTTGTTGGATCAGTTACGGCCTAGTAGCAGCAATTAAAGTTTGAATTTAAAACACAGAGGAGAGCTTTCTGGTTACATTTCATACCCAGCAGAGAGCTTGTAGTTTAAATTTAATAGTCACTCAGGGCCTAGTAACAGCAAAGTACTTTTAGTTTAAATTTAACACACAGAAGAGAGCTTTCTGGTTAAATTTAGTACCCAGCAGAGAGCTTGTAGTTTAAATTTCATAAGAAATTAGAGCCTAGCAGCAGCTAAGAGCTATAATTTAAATCAAATCAGAATTTAGCTTACCTCAGCAGCACAAGACAGGGTACTGTGTAGCAGCCCTCTTTTAATGTGTTATTTCCCACCCACCCCTGGGATAATCATAGCTTTATAGGTACTTACACATTTTAAAAGACAGGAGGTGCTTTCAGGTGAAGCTCATTACCCAAATCAGTCATACACTAAGGACCTGAGATTAATTAAGCTTCAGGTGAACAAGGTATATTAAACGTATTAGGTACAGTTTTATTGGTATAAATACCCATAGCAACACCTAGTAAGTAAGAACTTAAAGATCTAGACACAAACTTAAAACTAAGATGCAGACAGCAGTCCAGCAGTGGGATGGGGGCTTTCCAGTCTTTTCCATTGAGTGTCACATGTATGATTTTCTCCCAGTTGGTGAGAGGTCTTACGTGTGCACTAGGTGCAAGGAGCTCTTTGCTCTCAGGGAACAAGTCCGTTCTCTAGAGGCTAAAGTAGCAGACTTGGAAAACATAAGACAGACAGAGAGGTACATAGACAAGACCTACAGGGATATAGTCCTGAAGTCCCACCTCCAGTCTGGCAGCACCCCTGTTGCCATGGAGGAGAGAGGTCACGTGACAGGAGAGCATCACCCTGGTGTGGCAGGAAATGATCCTGTAACTAGGAGCTGTCCTCCAGGTGATGTAAAACCCTCTCACACCGAGGAAGTTTCTCCAGGGCCATGTGCCCATGAGGGAAGGGTTAGGACAGCCGTTATAGTTGGTGATTCGATCATTAGGCATGTAGAAAGCTAGGTGGCTGGTGGACGTGAGGATCGCCTGGTAACATGCCTGCCTGGTGCGAAGGTAGCGGACCTCACGCGCCACCTAGATAAGGTCTTAGATAGTGCTGGGGAGGAGTCTGCTGTCTTGGTACATGTCGGTACCAATGACATAGGAAAATGTGGTAGGGAAGTTCTGGAGGCAAAATTTAGGCTTTTAGGTAGGAAGTTGAAATCCAGAACTTCCAGGGTAGCATTCTCCGAAATGCTTCCTGTTCCACGCGCAGGACCCAAAAGGCAAGCAGAGCTCCAGAGTCTCAATGCGTGGATGAGACAATGGTGCAGAGATGAGGTTTTTGGATTTGTTAGGAACTGGGGAACATTCTGGGGAAAGGAGGGGCTCTTCCGAAGGGATGGGCTTCACCTTAACCAGGATGGAACCAGGCTGCTGGCATTAACCTTTAAAAAGGAGATAGAGCAGCTTTTAAACTAGATATTAGGGGAAAGCCGACAGTCACCCAAGAGCGGATGGTTCGGAAGAATGTATCCTTGAAGGATACTACCAAAAGCAGAGAGGTTCCACAAAAGAGTAAAGTAGCCCAAATGCCCTCAAGTATGGAGCAGACAGAGATTAAAGATCCCAATTTACCCATGTCTAACAATAGCCAAATTACCATGAATAAAATACATTCTCTAAAATGCTTGTATGCAAATGCTAGAAGTCTAAAGAATAAGATGGTAGAGTTAGAATATATAGCACTAAATGAAAGGTTAAATATGATTGGAATATCAGAGACATGGTGGAAGGAGGACAACCAGTGGGACACTGTGATACCTGTTTACAAACTATATCGTAATGATAGAGTTGATCAAATTGGTGGAGGGGTTGCACTCTATGTTAGAGAGGGCATTGACTCAGAAAGGATTAAGGTTTTGCAGGAAACAAAATCTGCTGTAGAATCTATATGGATTGAAATTCCATATAAAAGGGGGAAGGCAATGGCAGTGGGGGTGTACTATCGAGCACCTGGCCAGAATGACCAAATGGATGATGAAATGCTTAAAGAAATCAAGGAAGCTAACAAATGTTACAGCACAGTAATAATAATGGGTGATTTCAATTACCGTGGTATCGACTGGGTCAGTGTCACGTCAGGACATGCTAGGGAGATAAAGTTCCTAGATGAAATAAATGACGGCTTCTTGGAGCAGCTGGTTCATGAACCGACCAGAGGGGAAGCCATATTAGACCTAGTCCTTAGTGGAACACCAGATCTAGTGCAAGAGATAAGGGTGTTGGGGCCACTTGGCAATAGTGATCATAGCATGATCGCCTTTGATTTAATTAGTGGAGGAGGGATAGTAAGGAAATCCACAGTACTACCTTTTAACTTTCGAAAAGGAGACTATGATAAAATGAGGAAAACAGTTAAGAAAAAACTAAAAGTAGCAGTTGCAAAGGTTAAAGACGTACATCAGGCTTGGCTGTTGTTGAAAAATACTATCTTGGAAGCCCAGACCAGCTGTATTCCACGCTTTAAGAAAAGTGGAAGGAAGTCCAAAAAACTGCCAGCATGGTTTAAAGGTGAGGTCAGAGAGGCTGTTGTTGCCAAAAAAGCATCTTTCAGGAAATGGAAAAAAGAGCCAAACGACGAAACCTGGAAACAGCACAAGCACTGGCAAGTCAAATGCAAGGCATTGATAAGGCAGGCAAAGGGAGAATTTGAGAAGAAGCTTGCTGCGGAAGCAAAAACGCGAAGTAAAGACCTTTTCAAGTACATTCGTAGCAAAAAACCTGTGAGAGAGTCAGTTGGTCCATTAGATGATAAAGGGGTTAAAGGAGCACTAAGAGGCGACAAGGCATAGCGGAGAGATTGAATGAATTCTTTGCTTCAGTCTTTACTGAGGAAGATGTAGGGATGTTACCCATGACTGAAGTGGTATTTAAAGGTGCGGAAGAATTGAAGGAAATATTGATACATCGGGAAGATGTATTACAACTATTAGATAAACTGAAGAGTAGCAAATCACCTGGGCCGGATGGTATATATCCAAGGGTGTTGAAAGAACTGAAATACGAGATTGCAGACCTGCTATTAGTAATCTGTGAATTATCATTAAAATCATCTCTAATACCTGAAGATTGGAGGATCGCCAATGTAACACCAATTTTTAAAAAGGGTTCCGGGGTGATCTGGGAAACTACAGACCGGTGAGCCTGACATCAGTACTGGGAAAAATGGTAGAAACCATCATAAAGAATAAAATTACTCAGCATGTAGATAGTCATGACCTAATGGGAGACAGCCAACATGGCTTTAGACAAGGAAGATTTTGTCTTACTAATCTGTTATGTTTCTTTGAAGGAGTGAATAATCAAGTGGACAAAGGTGAGTTGGTTGATATTGTGTATCTGGACTTTCAGAAAGCCTTTGACAAGGTCCCTCATGAGAGACTTTTGGCAAAACTAAAGAGTCATGGGATAGGAGGCAGTGTACTATTGTAGATCAGGAACTGGTTAAAAGATAGAAAGCAGAGGGTAGGGCTAAATGGCCAATTTTCCCATTGGAGAAAGGTGAATAGTGGTGTACCCCAGGGATCTGTGCTGGGTCCGCTGCTTTTTAACATATTCATAAATGACCTGGAAAGTGGAATAACGAGTGAGGTTATCAAATTTGCAGATGGCACAAAACTATTTAAAGTTGTTAAAACCCAAGAGGATTGTGGAAAATTGCAAGAGGATCTTGATAAATTGGAAGACTGGGCATCAAAATGGCAGATGAAATTTAATGTGGACAAGTGCAAGGTTATGCACATAGGGAAGAACAACCCAAACTATGGTTACACGATGCAAGGTTCCACATTAGGAACCACCACCCAGGAAAAAGATTTAGGCATCATTGTGGATACCATGTTAAAACCCTCGGCCCAGTGTGCAGCGGCGGCCAAGAGAGCAAATAGAATGCTAGGTATGATAAAGAAAGGAATGGAAAATAAAACAAAAGATATTATAATGCCTCTATATCATTCCATGGTGAGACCGCACCTTGAATATTGTGTGCAATTCTGGTTGCCGTATCTTAAAAAGGATATAGCGATTTTAGAAAAGGTTCAGAGAAGAGCCACCAAAATGGTAAAGGGGATGGAAGGATACTCCTATGAAGAAAGGCTAAAAAGGTTGGGGCTCTTTAACCTGGAAAAGAGACGGCTGAGGGGAGATATGATAGAAGTCTATAAATTAATGAACGGAGTGGAACGGGTAAACGTAGATCGATTGTTTACCTTATCAGAATATAGAAAGACTAGGGGACATGCAATGAAGCTACAGGGTAAACTATTTAAGACTAATAAAAGAAAATATTTTTTCACTCAACGTGTAATCAAACTCTGGAATTTGTTACCGGAGGGTGTAGTAAAGGCTGTTAGTGTAGCTGGGTTTAAAAAAGGTTTGGACAAGTTCCTGGAGGAAAGGTCCATAAACCATTATTAAGAAGGGACCCAGGATATCAATGCTTGAACCAATACAAGCATTGTGGAACCTGTGTCCCTTGGGGAAACTGCTAGGTACGTATGACCTAGATTGGCCACTGTTGGAAACAGAATACTGGGCTTGATGGACCTTGGTTTGACCCAGTATGGCATATCTTATGTTCTTATGTACAGAAAGAGTAGTGGATCCGTTGAATAGTCTCCCAGTGGAGGTGGTAGAGATGAGGACAGTAACTGAATTCAAAAAAGCATGGGACAAACATAGAGGATCTCTTAAGGTAAAAAGGGGACTGTTGTAGTTGTTATGGAAGGACAGACTAGATAGGCCATGTGGTCTTTTTCTGTCGTCATATTTCTATGTTTCTTTAGCTCTCTTTTTTTCAGCAGTTCCAAAAGTTCAAGGTCGTGTACAAACTTGTGCACAAATGAGGACGCTTATCCTAAGGAGGTACCACAAGTTTGTACTTGGGCCTCGTAGTTCTTTAATCTGGAGAGGCTATAGTCAGGCAGGTACATCCTTTACCTACATGCACAGTAGGGTTACATCTCAACACATAGGGGTGTCCTACATGGAGTGGTGGGTTTACCCTTAAACAAAGACATGGGGAGGGGTGGCCTGCACAGAGCGACAGGTGCACCTACTCTTGCCATCTTGCTGGGCAGACTAGATGGACCGTGCTGGTCTTTATCTGCCGTCATTTACTATGTTACTATTTATGTTACTATGTTCTGGATATTCAACAAAATGGAATCTCTTTTAGTCGCCCAATTACAGATCAACATCTCTCCGATATTTTGCCTGCTATATCATTGGGAAACATCACCAGCATCTGCTGATCACAAGAAGTTCATCAACTACTTTATCTATACAACCAGACATATTTAAACATATTTATGAAAATAAGAATCACACAGAGACTATGAAAGGTCATGACCTGATTTAGCAGTCTTTAAGTTATTAAATTACATTGCTGGGGATCACATGCATCAGACACTGCAGCAACTGAAAAATTTATATAAGTATAAAACTGAGCTAAGATTCATTTGAGCACTTCCCTATGAAAAAAACCTCCAATTTCTAAAATTATTAATTTTGTTTTTTCCCCTTCTTCCTGACCTCACTTTGTTTTTTAGCTCATTTTATATTGACTACTGTGCTTAAGAGCTCTACATAGTTGTAGCCTCAACAGGTGCTGGCAAGTTCTGCACTGCTTAAACCTATATTTATTAACTTAGAGGTGATACGGGACTCTATTGCCATATTTTCTGCTCAGATAACTCGTGAGTCAAAGCAGTTGGAGACATCTATGTATGCAGAGAAATAGAAACTGGGAAATGCAAAGAAAGATTGGATGTTATGGAACAAAATGTTGCCTGGGTTCATGACAATAATGGTTTCGGGATGCTCATTCATTACCATGATGTAAAAAATTTGGTGCATGCTAAATTGAGTTAAACCTGCATTAACCTATAAATTACCAAATGTTAAATTGATTAGCATGCATTAAAATGTCCTAATGCGCGATGGTGGAGGGTTCATAGATCGTGAACTGGCTCCTTTAGGTTGCTCCCTGGGAGCATCAGGCTGCATGTTAGTAGCCCAATACTCCTAAGGAGGAAATTGTTCCGTATTTAACAAATTGACCTCCCTAGTGGTAGTATCGTAAGAATACCACTAGAGATCATTGCCAGCATTTTGAACCTGAGTGGCAATAGGGCAAGAGCCAGGAGAGATTGCTGCTGCCCCATCCAGTAGACCACTAGGTATACCTTGGCAAGTGCTGAGGGTGGATAGTTCGTAATGGTCTTGGGGAAGGACTATGACTGTGGGAAGTATCTGAAGGGGAAGGGGATGTATATGGAGGGGCTGTCATTAGGAGGGTATGGGCTTGAGGAGACTGCTATCCATGGGGTGGGGGAATATAGGCTTGGGGGGGCTGTCATACAGAATGGGCGATATGCTAGGGGGACTCTATCATTGGGGGACCTAAGTGTTGTGCTTTGAAGAGCTGAGATGGGGGCTTGGGTATTTGGGTCGCAACTGGGTTTTATTTCTTAGAGCGGGGGCCCATGCTAAATGTATTGGCAGATGGCAGAGGTTCATGCATGCTATAGGAATAGGTATATTGGATTGGTCTATTGGACAATCATGTATATAGTTATTTGAGCACGCCATTCTGCTCAACTGCCCAAATTGTAAATATTGGACAATACTGTCTATAGTTATTTGTGCACGCCACGCTGCTACAACAACCCAGTGGCACAGTGCTCATCTTGTATATAGTTACCCCGGTTCTACTCCAAGTTTCGATACCCGTTCAATGTAAGTACAATGCAGGTTATCCCTGCATTATACAGATAAATGTTACTTGTATACCACACTGATTTTAAAGAGCGCGGTATAGAAAAGCTTTAAATAAATATATGTATAAAATCTGCTGATGCATTTAAGGTGGGCCCACGTGGTAAATATGTGCCCTGTGTGCTACTGTAAAGAAAATGGGCAGCAACAGCATGTAAGATAAAACAAGTACAGCTGATTAATGAAATAAGTATACATTATTTCTTACCTTATTCGAAGGGGCTCCACTCTCCACAAGGACCGTGCTCGCACACAAGCTCCTCCTGCCTCATAAGTAACTTTCCTAAAGACAGAAAGCAATATGGATCAGTGCTAGTGGCATTTTCAAGGCCTTGATTCTGAGACTGCATCAGTGATTTCTAATGTTACTTAGGCATGATTCAAACTCCCAGCCTCTAGTTTTCTTTTTTTTTAAATGTATTTTTTTTTTACCTGACTGATTTCTACAGCATTATTTACTGAGGCTTTACTGCCATGAGACTTCACATGAAGCTACCCAAAATTTTATTCTCATTTTTCTCTTTCCCATCTTCCATCCAAACAAGCCCTTGTAGTGACAACCTTTGCCAGGGGTCACAGACATAAAAACTGCCTTACTGGGTCATACCAAAGGTCTATCAAGCCCAGTGCCCTGTTTCCAATAGTGGCCACTCCAGGTACAAGTACTTGACATATCCCAAACATAGTCAGTTCTATACTACTTATCAGATTTAGTTCACACCTTTCTCAGAAATTCAAGGTGAAATATATTCAGGTACTGTAGATATTTCCCTGTCCCTGGAGAGCTTAAAATTTAGTTTGTACCTGAAGCAATGGAGAATTAAGTGACTTGCCTATGATCACAACAAGCAACAATGGAATTCAAACGTGGCTTCCCTCATAGCCCACTGCTTTAACCATTAGTCTACACAAAGAGAGGTACATCTTCAATGGCACTATGCATTGATAGAAACATAGAAATATGACGACAGAAAAAGACCACATGGCCTATCTAGTCTGTCCTTCCATATCAACAACTACAACAGTCCACTTTTTTCCGTTAGAGATCCTCTGTGTTTGTCCCATGCTTTATTGAATTCAATTACTGTCCTCATCTCTACCACCTCCACCGGGAGACTATTCCATGGATCCACCACTCTTTCCGTAAAGAAATATTTCCGCATATCACTCCTGAATCTATCCCCCTTCACCCTCATCCCATATCCCTCGTAGCAGAATTTGCTTTCAATCGAAAGAGGCTCTCCCCCTGAACATTTATGCCACGGAGGTATTTAAACATCTCAATCATATCACCTCTATCCCGCCTTTCCTCTTAAGGTGTACATGCAAATCACATAGATGTCTCCAAACCTATTTTAGACAGCCAGGTATATAGATATCCCTGGGTGCGAGCACATCCATGTAGCACAGAGGCGTGGTGGAGACATGGCCTAGGTGGAACAATGGAGACGCATGTCGCAGTGCGATTTCAGAATGGCACAAGCACATCTGGTCCTGGTTCATGAGGTGCCCATGACTATACCCGCTCCTGACCACAAATAAGCTGCAGAAAGTGCTTGTTTCACAGCTACAGCTCTTCCAGTGGGAAGAGGAAAATGTGCTTTCAAATGTGCTCTCCCTCCCATCACTAACCACACTTGTGTTGTCCCTCATCACTTCCAGACTTGATTATTGTAATGTTGCTTTAGTAGGCCTCCCCCAATATCAACTCCACTGATTACAGCTCATTCAAAACACTGCAGCTTGCCTTCTTACTCACTCCTCCCGTTCAGACCATGTCACTCCTCTTCTTATGCATTTATACTGGCTCCCTTTCAAAGTTACATCCACATACAAGATATTTATATTTATTTATATTTATTTAGTATACATTTGTATACCGCTACTTCCAGCGATCAGCAGCGGTTTTGATTACAGATTGGAAATTGTCAAATCATGACAGGAAATTTTTGAGGTATAAACACATTGATTAGACAGGAAAGCACAGCACACAGAGAACTATTTTACAGGGAACATGGGCTATGGAGGGTTAAGTGGCTTGCCCAAGACCACAAGGAGCACCCTGTGGGACTAGAAACCCCAGTCCTTCCGGCCCAAGGTTGCTGTCCTCTAGTGGGATTTGAACCCCCGACCTTCCGGCCCGAAGTACCTTGCCCCAACCACTAGGCCACTCCTCCACTCCTCCTCCTCCAATTTACTATTGCCCACAAAGTTGTTCACACTGCCACTCCCCAATACCTTGCTGATCTCATTCACCTGTACATGCATGCATTTTTCTTTTTGGCACTCTGGAATTCACTATCAGCTACACTCCGTATCAAACTGTCCTTCCAAAAATTCTAATTCATGCTCAAAACTCACCTATTCCACCTTGCCTTTGAGCTTTCCTCACCCACCTCCTTGACTGCCCTCTCTCTTTTGCCTGGGTAGCCTTCTCACTTTATAAGTTTCATTATCTCTGATTTCACCTCTTCTGTTCCCTGCCACTATATGCTCTTCTCCTCTCTATCCTATATATTAATGGTGTTCCTTTCTATTTCCTGCTTGCAGCCTAATTTGATTTGGTTTTGTAAATCTCTCTGACTCTAATCGCTTGGGCAGTCTAGCAAGTGATGCAATAAAGATAAAGATTGCCACAGCTAATAGTTCCAAGCCAATGCAACCTGCATGCGAATACATATTTCAAACATATTACTGCCTGCCACCATGCATCTGAGTATCTGAAATGGCAGACCAGGATATGTAAGTTTCATTACATAGTTGCCCCCCTGGAATACCCCTGCGAGCATGTTAAAGAACTTGGTTCTGAGGCTGTGTAAGTCAGGGTTGTCTACAATGTGAAATGGCCTACACCTATGCACATACCCGGCCTTGCTATCTGAATATGAGGCCCATCTCCATAACCGGTTATGTTCATTTTTCAGGGTGGAGATGGGGCAATTTCAGAAAGCACTTACAGTGTCTTCCTTTACTGCTGCCACTCCCCCTGATTTTTGGATGTTCTGCTCTGGATGCCCCAAATTCTTCCAAGATGTCCTTCCTAAAATCCCACTTTATATATATGAAGGCTATACTTGATATAAACAATTTCAACCACCTTCAGGGAGGCAATCTGACTTCCTGCCTGGGACATTTGTCTTTCTAGTTTATCTAGTCTTTCTTCATGCTTGTCCAACTGAAAGCAATATCTCAAGAAACTTCCACCACTTAAGCAAAGAATCAAGCAACATTTTCTCCATCTGTTTGATTGCCACTCAAATATCACTGAGAGTAGCAGATACAGGAAGAGTCGTAGTCTTCAGTTAGCAGTATGTTTTTCAAACTGCTGGCTTAGGGACTTTATTCATGGAGGAGGAGATCCCAGAACAAGTGGCTGAAGGATCTTTCTGAGATTTAGTGGCTGCTAATGCCAATCTCTGGCCAAAGACCCTCACAGGAGTGGGTTGCTCATTTTATGCTGGTACACAGCCTGCCTTGTCTGAAGGGAAAGCCCTCCATCTGGTTGTCAGCAGGAGGGCAATACTCTCTGCTAGCATCATCAGAGGTAGTTGGGGAAAATGACTGCCCACACTCAAAGTGTAATCCAGCTCCTTATTCGAGGGAGAACCTCCTATAATGGCAGATAATTTCGGAAGTCATAAGTGAGCATCCATTGGACCGTTGTTTAGGCAAGGTTATACAACCCTTTACCATTTGCCTTCATCTGCCCCATAGCAACAAGGAAACAGCAACCACAACGGAGATCACACACTATGCATCCTAACAGTACCATCTTGTCACACTCCCACTTTTGATTTCGTTTCTTTCTCATGTAGTTTTCAACTCCTGTTTTTTGTTTTATGCAATAAGAACTTCCATATTGGCCCATCAATCTCAGTATCCTGTTTTCAACAGTGCCCAATCCATGTCACAACTACCTAGCATATCTCAAGGATAAGCTATGGTTTTCTCTTGGTTTACCTTAATAATGGTTTATGGATTTTTCCTCCAGGAATTTGTCGAAACATTTTTTAAACCCAGTGGCACTACTTGCTTTCACCACATCCTCCAGTAATGAGTTCCAAAGATTAATTATACATTAAGAGAAAAAAAAATATTTTCTCCTGCTTTCAATATATCACTTTGCAAATCCATGACATGCAAGTCCATGACTTTTTGAAAGAGTAAAAGGTTGGTTCGCATTTACCCGTTCCACTCCACTCAGGATTTTACAGATCTCTGTCATATCTCCACTCAACCTTCTCTTCTCCATGCTGAAGAGCCCTAACCTCTTTAGGCTCTCTTCATAAGACAATCATTCCATCCACTTTATCGCTCTTCAGTGTACCTATCTTAATGCTGCTATATCTTTTTTGAGATGCAGAGACCAGAACGTGACAAAATACTCAAGGTGTGGTCACACCATAAAACTATACAGAGGCATTATGATATTCTTTATTTTATTCTTATTCCTTTCTTAATGATTTCTAATATTCTGTTTGCTTTTTTGGTCACTGCCAGCACACTGAACATAAGAATTCAATGTACTGTCTACGATCACTCCTAGATCTTTTTCTTGGTGATGACTTCCAATGAGGAACTTAGCATTATGTACCTGCCACTAGGCCAGAGACTCCACCCTGCTGGGAGAGACTGAGATGGGGTCTCAGATGGGGCCGGTCGACTGTGCCAATTGCGCTCAGTGGCATCACTGCATCACCCACATGTTGAGTTGGGCATTGGGCACGACATGGACCGTGGAGGCCATGTGGCTGAGAAGGCGAAGCATCATCCGGGCCAGGACAGCACTTCAATAGTGCACTTCAGAGGCCAGGGACACGAGGCGATCCGCCCTGTCCTGAGAAAGAAAAGCCATGGTCCAATGGACTCCAGGGACTGAACTGGAGTGAGGTGGGACTTTGGGTAATTGATCACAAACCCCAGATGCTCCAGGAGGCAAATGGTGCAGTCTGTGGCCTGCCTGGCTTCAGAGGCCATGACCCCTGTTATGAGCTAGTCATCGAGATAGGGATAGAAGAAGGTGCCTTGCAGCCATAGGTGTACTTTGTGAAGACCCATGGGGTGGACGCGAGGCCGAAGGGAAGTACCTTGTACACTGATCAAGAAGCAATAGTTCAGATGGAACTTGGAGAAACAGAATGGTTTAAAATCAGCAAAGATATACAAGGCTGCATACTTTCTCCCTACCTGTTTAATTTATATGCAGGACAAATCATCAGAGAAACAGAACTGTATAAAGACTTGACGGCACTTAACAATAGCAACACTGAGGAGGGCAGGAGCGCTTATTTTCCAAATAAGTCCACAATCTCTTTTCTCCCACATGCTAGCAGCATGGTGTTTGTATCTAGCATACGACTACCACATCCGTCGCAGCCATGTGCCGTGACTCTGCCCTTTCTTTGCCTTGACTCCGCCTATTGGCACACTACACTGCTAGCATGGGATTTTTAGTGTGCTCGCCTTTGGTCCACGCTCCTTGCTACTGCACGGCCCAAACGCACATATTACCCATCTACACCCGGCCCTAGTTGCTAGTGCACTTTAGTAAACGTGCTCCATACTTGCAAAATAAACAGGTACGTCTGATGTATGTAATTTGTAGTTAATTTTAAAAGGAAAATGACAGCAAACTGTAACATTTCCTTGAAAATTAGCTAGCATGAGGTATGTACATTTATAGTGTCAATGCATTTTCCATTTGGTACTTGTGTGGGCACGGAGGAGGAGGAGGAGCATGCTTACTTTTGAAAATGCCAATATTGTGAACTCATTTACTGCCATTACGTAAGCAAACCCAGAGAAAAGTCCTTTTTTACTATAGTTAAAAATACACATGATGCATACTTTTAGCTGTTCTAAGAACAATTTTCAGATAGGCCAATTTACAGGGATATATCACTCATCCACCCATGTACATGGCTTTGAAAATTAACATCCTCAACATTTCATATTAGTTTTATTCTAACCCCACTTGTCCTAGTAAAAGTAGCTGTTTGGCCTTTACTTTAGGTCACATCTTTGAAACCACAGTGTTAATAGTTATTATGTTGCTGTGTATTGAACTTCTCATGATATATTATGCTATTCTATGCCTCTTGCTGTATTATCTCACTGTATTACAGAGTTTGATATAATCATTGTCAATATATCGTAACTATAATAGGCTCGTTATGATTTAATATTCTCCTTTAATAACTGAATTTTCCATTTTCTGTTACCAAATGATATTTTCATGCTCTAGAGAGGGGAAGCAAGAGAATACCAGAAATCTCCCACACCACAGAAAACAAGTGACCAGGCAATATGCCAAATACCTCCTCTTTACTCCCTGAAGAGCTATAGAAATAGAAAATAGGTCTATTAGGTATTTTTGTATCAAGCATTTGCCATTTAGTTCTCAAGCATCTGTTGCAATATCCAAATTAACTATGAATGTTATAGTGTGACAGCAGCGAAAATGCTTGATAAAGAAGTATGGCTGAAAGTAAAACTTGCTGAGATCATTGTACATGTTATAGTGCTATCTAGAACCGTGAGAGCCTGAGAAAGGCTTTTATGTGATTGCTACACATACTTTGGCTTACCACTTAGTAAACATTCCTTTGTTTCATAACTTTTAACAGTATCACTTATTTTGCATTGGATCCTGATTATTTTTACATGTAAACAGAAGATGACGACAGATGAAGTACTGCGAGGCTCATATAATCTGCATAATTTATTTCCTTTTGCAACTCTACTGTACATGGAGTAGAGGAGTAGCCTAGTGGTTAGAACACTGGCTAGGTAACCAAAAGACCAGGGTTTGATTCCCACTAGCACTCATTGTGACCTTGTGTCACTTCACTCTCTGAGGCCAGAGTCAGGCTATGGGGAATAAGCTCTGCCCCCCCCCCCCCCAGCCCCTTCCGCACCCCAGGGTTGAAAAAACAAAATGTCCAGGGAAGTTATTCCACCTCAGAGGAATAACTTCCCTGGCCATTTTGCCAGCACTGGACATACAGGGCTAACATTAGAACTGGCCCTGTATGTCCAGGGTTGGTGACCACCCACTCTCTGCCTCTGGGCTGCCTCTTCCCCACCCCCACCCCAGGGAAGTTAGTCAGGGACTGCCGCTGGCACAAATAGCAGGGATGGACATCCCATTGGGACATCCATCCCCACTATTCAAATCTCAGAATAACCCCCAGGATGTCTGGCTTTCCATTTAATTTTCTACAACTAGGAATCTTTAGTCCTTATGTCACCTACCTAAGTGTTTAGAATCTCATCTATGACATGCATACCATCTCTGTTTATATTCATCTAAACATTTTCCGTACAATCACCTCTATACTTCCTTTTTCTCTCCCCATTCACTCACACTTCATATATTCACAATTAAATTCTACACACTTTTTGAAAAGCGTAACATTTTGTGTACTGATAAATACAACGAATTCCAAAATTCAATTACACGTTGAGTGAAAAAATATTTTCTACGATTAGCCTTAAATGTGTTATTTTGTAGCTTGATTACATGTCCCCTAGTCTTTCTACTTTTTGAAAGAGTAAATAACTGATCTGCATTTACCCGTTCTACTCCATTCATTATTTTGTAGACCTCTATCATATCTCTTAGCCATTTCTTTTCCAAGTTGAAGAGCCTAACCTATTAAGCCTTTCCTCATGGGGGGTATCCTTCCATCCCCTTTATAATTTTGGTTGCTCTTTTCTAATTCCACTATATCCTTTTTAAGAAATGGTGACAAGAATTGCACACAGTATTTGAGGTGCGGTCTCACCATGGAGCGATAAAGAGGCATTATAATATCCTTGATTTTATTCTCCATTCTTCTTTTATTGGCCACTGATACACACTGAGCAGAGGGTTTCAACATATTATCCACGATGATGCCCAGATCATTTTCCTAGGGGGTGGTTCTTAATGTGGAAGCCTGCATTGTATAACCGTAGTTTGGGTTCATCTTCCCTAAGTGCCTAACTTTGCACTTGTCCACATTAAATTTCATCTGCCATTTGGATGCCCAGTCTCCCAATTTCTCAAGGCCCTCTTGCAATTTTTCACATCCTCTTGTGATTTAATAATTTTGAATAATTCTGTGTCATCTGCAAATTTGACCTCTTACTCGTTATTCCATTTTCTAGGTCTTTTATGAAAATGTTAAAAAGTAGTGGGCCTAGCACACATCCCTGGGGTACTCCACTATTCACCTTTCTCCACTTGAGAAAAATGGCCATTTAGCCTTACTCTGTTTTCTATCTTTTAACCAGTTCTCAATCCACAATAGTACACTGCCTCCTATCCCATGACTTCTTAATTTCCCCAAGAGCCTCTCATGAGGCACCTTGTCAAAGGTTTTCTGAAAATCCAGATACACTATGTCAACCAGCTTACTTTTATCTACCTGTTTATTCACACCTTCAAAAAATATAACAGAATAATAATACAAGACGTTTCTTGACAAAACCCTTGACTTTTTCCCATTAAACCATGATTTTCTTCAGTATATGTTCAGTAATTTTGTTCTTTATAAACGTTTCTACCATTTTGCCTTGTATTGACATCAGGCTCACTGGAACCTCTTTTAAAAATTGGTGTTACATTGGCCACTCACCAATCTTCAAGTTCTGCAGATTATTTTAATGATAGTTCATAGATTACTAATAGTAGGTCTACAATCTCATTTTTTAGTTCTTTCAGCCAGTGCCTTACCAAGTCATAAATGCGCCCAGTGCGACTTGCAGACCTGGCCCTCCCCCAGTGACATCAGACTTTTGTCATTTGCCTCATCCCCTCATGCTCAGCATAGCCCTTCTGCCCCATCCCCTCATTAGCATCTCCCTAACCCCACCCCCTCATAGCCAGCCAGCTCCCCCCGGGCTACCTGACCGGCCTACCCTTTCCCCATCACCACTTTTCCTGTTCCCTTGGTGGCGGCAATGGCAGTGGACCTCCAGTTAAAAAAACAAAACACAGGTCTTTCCGACTCCACGCTTGTATGGCTGGTCTGATCTCTCCCTCCTCTGATGCATGTTCACATCAGAGGAGTGTAGAACGAGACTAGCCATACAAGCGTGGAGTTGGAAAGACCCCCTTTTGTTTTTAAAAATTGGAGGTCTGCTGCTGCCACTGCCATAACCAAGGAAACAGGAAAAGTGCTAGCGGGGCAAGGGCAGGAAGCATGGGAGGAATCAAGGCCGGCGGTCGGCAACTCTAAATGCATCCCTATTTTTTGCGCCCTGTGCAGCTACATTGCTCGCACAGGTCTAGGTACGGTGCTGCTTTCAGCTCCATGGGATTTGCTACTCTTTAGTTTATTGAATTGTTGTATTACATCTTCCTAGTTTATCAAGATTTGTTTCTTGTCCTCTAATACATCACCTTTAAATATCAATTCTGGCATGGGTAACTTCCCTACATCTTCTTCAGTAAAGATAGAAACCAAGAATTCATTCAGTCTATCCACTATGGCCTTGTCTTCCCTTAGTGCCCTCTTTTACCCCTCTATCATCTAATGGTCCAACTGACTTTCACAACTTTTTGCTATGAATGTACTTGAAAAAGTTTTTATTATGAGTTTTATCTTCCACGGGAAGCTTCTTTGCAAATTCTCTCTTTGCCTGCCTTATCAATGCCTTGCATCTAATTTGCCAGTTGTTTCCTGTTTTCATCATTTGGCTCTTTATTCCCTTTTCTGAAGGCTGCTTTTTTGACAACAACAACCTCTCTGATCTCACCTTTAAACTATGCCGGCAGTCATTTGGACTTCCTTCTATCTTTCATAAAGCATGGAATAATCTGGTCTGTGCTTCCAAGATAGTATTGTTAAACAATGCCCATGTTTGATGTAAACCTTTAACCTTTGCAACTGCTCCTTTTAGTTTTTTCTTAACCATTTTCCTCATTTTATCATAGTTCCCCTTTTGAAAGTTGAATACTAGTGCCCTGGATATCCTTGCTGTCCTCCCTTTATTTATTAAATCAAATGTGATCATTTTATGATCACTATTGCCAAGCAGTCCCAACATCATTATCTCTCACACCAGATCCTGTGTTCCACTAAGGACTAGGTCTAAAATAGCTTCCCCTTGTGTTGGTTCATGAACCAACTGCTCCATGGCTCATGAACCAACTGCTCCAATGGCTGTTAAACAATCACATAATCTCATGAAAATACAATAGGCCCGATTCAGTCCTGGACGTCCCGGCCCTCTGTGCACCTAGTCAGAATCGAATGCACAGAGTTAGCCGGAATTCTGATTTCCGTGGGGCACATCTAGCCCCGCGGGACCAGAATCGCGTCCAGGCCTGTACATGCAGGCCGGGACCCCAATTCTGGTTGGCCTGCAGTGTACAGGACTTGCTGAGATAACTCAGTCAGGGCTCTTGAATGAAGCCGTGGTGCCATGGTGTCCAGTTGCCATGGCACTGCGGCTCCATTCAAGAGCCGCATTCCCCAGCCGCCAGAACAAATGCTTCATTCCCCACAGCCCGACCCCCGATCTGGCCTCCCAATTTCCTCTGCCCCCTCCTGCCGTTTTGGAGCCTCAGGCCTGCCTGATCCACCCGACTAGGGGAACTTATTCCACCTTAGAGGTGGAATAAGTTTCCCATACAGGCAGCCAGTCCCGGATGTACAGGGCCAACATTGGAATCAGCCCTGTACATTCGGGGCTGCGGACCTCCCACTGCTCACCCTAATGCCGCCTCTGCTCCACCCCTTTCCCACCCCCATCTAACCTCCCCGTACAATGTGCAGGGAAGTTAGTAAGGGCAGAAGAGAGTCGGAATGACTCTGAATGCAAATATATACCTTTTGATGATGACATATACAGTGACCAAGCCAAAAATATATAAATTATAGAGAGAGAGATGAACATAGCCCCTGTGTACTTGTAATTTATGGACACCGAATCAGGCTGGTTTTAACATACTTGGATTGTGTGCGACTATGGTCTTAGACACTCCATTGTGCTAGTTACCTGTTCAGTGCATCATTCTGATCTGAGATTGTCAAACACTCATCATGTCCATGAAAGAAACGAACAACATGTCCCCCAAGTAGAAATCCTAGAGAATAAAAATATTCTTTTATTAGCTCATGAAAAGCAGGCATTGGCTAAGTCAGACCTAAGATCTGTTTCCATGCACCTTTTGAGTGGGAGATTCCTATACGTCCACAGGCCGATTTTCACTGCTTGACCTTGAAGCCCTAGAACTCTATGCCAGTGATTAAGTATTCATTCCAACTATCAACTCTTTTCTTCCCAAGCTGAATTGGAATTAAACTGAACTGAATGTACAACTCCCCAAGTGGAACTGTGTCATGTGAATAAATACTAACTTCACTGAACATAAAATGTAGGTATCTTTATCTTTATTTCAACATTTGATGAACCGCTTTGGCCGAAGCATTAAAGCGGTGTACAATAAAAGGTCAGCACAACAAATCATAGTATGTTATTACCCTATTCATCCCATTCTGTTCTCTATCATATCTTCTACAGAAACCTAGGAATCACTTTGCATCTGGTTCTTTAATTCAAGCCAAACAACTTTAACAATGAGAGGGCAACTTTCCAAAATGTACCTTTATGTAAAGTCTGCAGATACTTCATACTGGTAAACTTTACATCAGTTTTCATAGAGAAAAATGAATCTTTGAAAACTGACTGGAGAAAAGCAGACACAAAGAACTGCACCAGATGTTTGTGTGGGTACCTTTTATTGTAAACCATTACAATATATTTTATACAGGGAGGGTATACCAGCTCTTATGTACATACTCTTACATTGCCTCCCCAACCTTGCCCAAGGAAATGCCTCCCAGCTAAGTACATATATTTGCATGTGTATGTGTTGGGCAAATTTCAATAAAGGTCCATTTCTTTGCATAAAATTCTGTGCTATGCATAGAAACGCCTTTGCAAATTGCTTAGTATCAGTTCTTTTGCATTCTCTTAGCACTAGATATTAATTATTTAACATTTGTAAAATTCTGACAGGTCAATGTTATTATTATTCAGGATGTCTGCATGTGTGACACATCAGAACTAGTGTTTACTGATTTTAACTCTATTAATCTGAGTCTTACCCCAGGACCTGGGAATCATAGGGGTATGTTTACCAAGCTGGGATAAATAGTTAACTCATGCTATTTGCATGTAGGTCCCATGTTATTTGATGGGGCTTAGTTTCAAATAGCATGTGTTAACCAAGGTTCAACTAGTAAACATCTGGTGACTGGAACTGCCCAAGAATTAATAGTCTTAATGACATTACATCCGCCTAGTTGACTTTAGAATTTTTTGAACCTATTTGATATAGTTTGAGCTACTATTGATTTTGATCTTTCCAAACACTTTACTTTAGAATTTTCCAAACATGTTTTTCGTGGGGATCATTTTGATTGCTGCATTATTATATAGAGCTTCAATCAACAAAATGATTTGGCTGAAAAAAATCAAGGACCAAATGAAAGATACCACAAGAATATGATTACCAACACTAAAGCACCAAGCTACTGGAAAAAAGTGGCTACTGGAAGCTGTCTGGGATTTGAAAAGCCCCATCAGCTTCAAGGGGAGACAGGAGGGTATGTGAGAACTTGTATCCTGCTTGCCATGGAGAATATCTGCCAGAAGTAAGTAGCTTGTTGTTCTCCAAGGACAAACAAGATATCAATTCCTCACAAGGAGACTGGCTAGCTACAGGTTGCCTTCAAAAAAAAAAAAGGAGAGAAATCTGAACGCTTACCGCCCTCTAGCAAATAACAAAATATTTTTGTTGGTAAAAGGCCTTTACCATTTTGTATTTTGTTTTTTTATGTTTTTTCAGAAGGCAAGCCAAAAATTATAAAAACAGGCTTTAGGGGAACTGGAATTGAATTCTAAACCTCTAAACGTTTCCACAGGACAGATTGGTCAAACCTGTCTTGTATAGGATCCCTTTCCAAACAGTAATGAGATGGGAATGTGTGCACCAAAG
This sequence comes from Ichthyophis bannanicus, assembly GCA_033557465.1. Classification (NCBI taxonomy): domain Eukaryota; kingdom Metazoa; phylum Chordata; class Amphibia; order Gymnophiona; family Ichthyophiidae; genus Ichthyophis; species Ichthyophis bannanicus. The sequence goes on along the minus strand of CM066037.1, from coordinate 378,705,587 downwards.
TTCATGTTGTGGTTTCCATGGCTCCTCCATGGAGACAGACCTCAAATGGGCTACCAATGTTGTCATAGCCCCAACACTGTGAGCCTTGGCATGACCCTTTAGGTTCAGGTCTGCACACACATAAGCAAAAAAGATACAGTTAGCTAGCCAATTAGATTGTATGTTGCAGCAATTCCAGTTTTGTAGGGGGCAAAAGAAACAAAAAGTTAGGTGGACTTTCTAAGGACTTCAGTCTCCTACAAGTAGAAAGCTAAGGCTCTTTTGCAATCCATAGTATGCAGAGCACATTCACTGCTGAATGTATGTCGCCTGGGATAAAGCGTTTGCTTAACTATTGACTGATTAAGATGGAAGTCTAACATCATCTTAGGAAGAAACTTTGGATGGATTCATAAAACCACCTTGAAAAAAATGTAGAAGGTGGACTAGTCACTAAGTGCTGGAGATCAGTGACTTGCATGGCACAGTGAACACCACCAAAAATAAAACTTCCAAATCTGTACTTCACCTTACAAGAGTCTAATGGTTCAAAGGGAGTTTACATCAGCTGGGTAGGGTTGCCAACTGGCTCCAGATGCGCCCGACAGGCTTGACCTAGTCCTGGGTTTACCCCATTGTATGCAGGGACATGTAATTCTGATTTCTCCATTGCACTCCCTAAGAAAAGCAAGACTACACGTCCCTGCATGCAATGGGGTAAACCCAGGACTGAATCAAGCCTGTTGGGCGCATTGGGAGCCAAATGGCAACCCCTCAGCTGGGTCAGTACCATATCAAATTCCCAAGGTGACATGATGGGAGGTTTCAATAGAAGCAAGCCTCACATGAAGTGAACAAATAAAGACTGCACAGAGATGGGTTTACAAGGTGGGGATATGAACCCTAACTTATATCTAACTCTGAAGGTGTAGAATATATTCAAACTGTTTTTGTATTGGACAGAAAAATGGATCTAAGGCTTTTCTGTCACACCCAACAGCAAACATCTTTCACTTGAAATTGTTTAAGATCCCTCAGTCCAACTTCCTGGTCACCCAGTCAAAAAAATCAATCAGATTTGTCTGACAAGACCTGCCTCTAGTAAACCCAAGCTGCAATCTGCACCTGCAATCTGGACTCCAGAAACTTCACTATTCTCTGTTTTAGCAGTGTTTCCATTAATTTACTCACCACAGAGATCAGACTAACTGGTCTGCAGTTCTCAACCACATCCTTCATTTTTAATAGTTAATTCTTTTTCTGGTGCTACATTGCAAAAGGGAATAATCAATCTCATATTATAGTTTTTTATCCCCCTTTCCTTCTTGTCTTCCCTCTTCCTTCCCCTCCCCCTTCTCCTTCCCCCTCCCATTCCCCCTTTCCCCACACCCTCCCCCTCCCCATTCCCCTTCTCCCTCTGCCTTCCCTCTCCCTCTCCCCCCTTTCCCCACCTCCTCCCCCTTCTTCTTTTTCCTTCCCACCTTTCTCCTGATTTTGTCCCCTTGCATCCTAAGGTTTTAACTATGTTTTCAAATTATTCATTCATTTTATGGTAATCTTATTGTTCTTTATATTTATTGGTTTTGATCTATTTTTATTGCCAGAGGGTACATGGCGTTTTGGGTGCCCAGTCCCTTTGAATTGCCCTTCTTTCTGAATGATTCTTCCCATTTACAATGTTCAATTAACTATTTATATATGTACAGTTCAAGTACCAACACTTTCGTAGTGCAATTATTTCTTTTGTTTTTCTGACAATAATTCACCCATTTTACGTGTATTTAATTATTTGTACAAGCACAGCTCGAGTACCATTACCTTTTTTTGTTGTTTTTTTTAATGTAACTATCCCACTTGTTGGTTTGTCCCCCTTATGAGTTATTTTTATATTGGTTTTAAGATCCCCAATGATTTTGATATTTTCTGCAGTTTTTTTTTATATTTGGATTTTTAACTCTACAATTTTATCACCCTCCAATTGTTTTTTACTTTTTTTATAGTGTTCTTAAGCTTATCAAATTTTTATAATGATGTTAAGAGCCTCGATATTTTTGATATTTACTCATACTCTTTGTAATGAGGTACATGGTTTTAAATTTATGCAGGGTTCATATATCTGCAGTTTTTCTTTATATTGGGATTTTTCAATTTTATGGTTTTATTATCCTCTGTTTTCTCATTGTTTTTTATAGTCGTTCCAAGGAGTTAAATATTTACATTGGGGTGTTTCTACATTTTTCATCAGATTCACATACTGCTCATGGTATCAATTAGTATGAGTACATTAGAGTAGAGTAATTTTGTTCTACTTATTTATAGAGTCGCTCTAAGATTTCTAAGTTTCTTCAAGATTTCCTTACTTTTAACGATATTTGCACAACTCTATTCAATCATTTTTCAAAATAATGGGAGTGATTTGCCTTTATTAAATACACAGAGGCCAATTCAAAAAAATATGCATGTCCGGGCAGCGGGCCCGTCCAAATGGAAACATCCAGGAATAGAACCCGATTCCATACACGTAGAGATAGTCGCAATTGCGTGCACAGAATCAACCACATAGATGTGCTAGTCATGGCATGCACACATCACAAAGATGGATATACCCTGACAATGGCTTTTTATGTCCTCATGTTCAATGTATTCTGAAAAGATGTACATCTGCACTTTGCACTGTTGCACACCCTACCTTTGAGCGCCCCTGAGTAGTGACAAGCAAGTGTCTGGATAGTGTAGTGATTGTGGTACCACTCTGCTCACTCCTACCTGTATGCACTGGCACCTGGTGATGCTGCAGACAGCCCTATGCTCCAGGTACCTGCCGGGCATACTTTTCCCCCTGGATATGTGGATGAGCAATCTAGATCCTCCGTGCAGCCCTTCAACCACATACAAGGCAGATGTCCAGTAAGGGCACCGAGCACAGGCTGGCCACTGAGGCCTCTATGGCACAAACATTGTGTGTAATCACATGATGCTCCAGAGAAAGCCCCGCTGGTTGATAGGTGAAGGAAATGCAGATGGCCACCTACCGTGAGAGGGCACACTTAGAGACTGTGACCCTAAGTCAACTGGGGTCAAAAGAGACAAAGAGTTCAGTTGAGTGGCAGTGGGGCTGTGTCCTCTGGATGTAAAAGGACAAGACATACCGGCAGTCCAGCATGTGTAGGGAGGCCTCCACCCTGGAGGAATGAGTCCTGGGAAAGAAGATCAGTAACACAACCTTTTGATTGAAGTGGAAGGCAGAGACGACCTTTGGCAAGAATTTGGGGTGCCTGCGGTTCACTCAAATGCCTGGCTGAGGTAAGCACCACCAGGAACATGAATTTCCAAGGTACTTGAGATGGCAGATAGCCAGAGGTTTGAAGGGTGGAGCCATGAGCTTCTCCAACAACACATTGAGCTCCCATGCCACTGGTGGTGGATGGATTATGGGCTGGGAGAGGAGGAGGCTTTGCATGAACCGGCCCACCAAGGGGTGCACTGACACAGGTTGGCAATACACCGGGTGGTAGTGAGCCAAGATGGCACAGAGGTGACTCTGTGTTGGACTTGAGACCAGCCTCTGACAGATGCAGGAGGTATCGCAAGATGTCTGGCATCGCACAAGAGAAGACGTTAAGACCTTCATCTGCACACCAGAGCGAAAACCTATGCCACTTAAAGGCATATGCCTGCCACGTGATGTCCTTACATGAAACAAGCAGAACATCTTCTACCACCCTGGAGAGGCGGTGATGCACTATAGCTAGCCGCTCAGCATCCAGGCTGTCAGGGCAAGAGACTGGAGGTTGGGGTGCAGCAGCATCCTGCCCTCCTGTAACAGCATATCTGGGGCGCTCCCTAGAAGCACTGGGTCCCTCTGGGACAGCTGCAGAAGAAGGGGGAACCAGGGTTGCCTGGGCCACCTGGGCACGATGAATATGACTGAGGCCACTTCCGCTTGGGTCTTGAGGAGGGCCCGGGGAACCAGGGGTGCAGGCGAGAACACATACAGGAAGTCTCTGGACCAGGGGAGGAGGAAGTCGTCTGCCACCTCCCGTCCCCAGGCCGGCTTCCAAGAGCACAAGCATGGCAGCTGCATATTCTGTGGACTGGCAAAGAGGTCCATCTCCGGGGTCCCCCTGTGTCAGAAGACCTCCCCCAGCACCGCTGGGTTTGGCCACCATTCGAGGGGCTGGAGGACCTGGCTTAGGGGCTCAGCCAGTACATTATCCTGGCCTGGCAAGTATACTGCTTTGAGGGAGATGTTCTTCCCTGTTGTGAAGTTCCAGAGGCTCACCGCCTCCCAGCAGAGGTGGTATGAGCCTGTGCCTCCCTGCTTGTTGATGTAATACATCGCCACCTGGTTGTCCATCTGGTCCTGGAAGACCTGCAAGGCATGATAGACTGCTCAGAGTTCCAGCAGGTTGATCTGCGAGCCACTCTCCTCTGGCAACCATGGTCCTTGCGACTGCAGATAGAAACAGAAATATGACGACAGAAAAAGACCACATGGTCTATCTAGTCTGTCCTTCCATAACAACTACAACAGTCCCCTTTTTACCTTTAGAGATCCTCTGTGTTTGTCCCATGCTTTTTTGAATTCAGTTACTGTCCTCATCTCTACCACCTCCACTGGGAGACTATTCCACTGATCCACTACTCTTTCCGTAAAGAAATATTTCCGCATATCACTCCTGAATCTATCTCCCTTCACCGTCATTCCATGTCCCCTCGTAGCAGAACTTGCTTTCAATTGAAAGAGGCTCTCTCCCTGAACATTTATGCCACGGAGGTATTTAAACACCTCAATCATATCACCTCTATCCCGCCTTTCCTCTAAGGTGTACATATTAAGATCCTTCAGTCTGTCCTCATATGCTTTATAATGAAGACCACTAATCATTTTAGTAGCCACCCTTTGCACCGACTCCATCCTGTTCACATCCTTTTGAAGGTGCGGTCTCCAGAATTGCACACTATACTCCAAATGAGGTCGCACCAAAGACTTATACAGAGGCATTATCACCTCCTTTTTTCTGCTAGCCATTCCTCTCCATATGCACCCAAGCATCCTTCTAGCTTTTGCCGTCGCCTTTTCTACCTGTTTAGCTACTTTAAGATCATCAGACACAACCACGCCTAGGTCCTGCTCTTCTTTAGTGGACAAAAGTACTTCACCCCCTATACTATATTGCTCCCTTGGATTGCTGCAGCCCAAATGCATGACCTTACATTTTTTAACATTAAATCCCAGCTGCCAAATTCTAGACCATTCTTCAAGCTTAGCTAGATCCCTCCTCATGTTATCTACCCCTTCCTGGGTGTCTACTCTATTGCAGATTTTGGTATCATCTACAAAGAGGCAAACCTTACCTGAAAGCCCTTCCGCTATATCACTAACAAAGATGTTAAAAAGAATCGGACCAAGGACAGATCCCTGGTGCACACCACTGATAACATCCTTCTCCTCAGAGTGAGCTCCATTTACTTGTACTCTTTGTCACCTCCCACCCAACCAATTTCTAACCCAAGCAGTAACTTTGATTGCATTGGGCCGCCAGCCCAGCTTGGATGCGTCCGTTGAAAGGATGCATTGGATTGGGGGAGCCTGGAAGGGCAGGCCGGTTCTGAGGTTGAGGGGGTTCACCCACCAGGTGAGAGATGCCACCAGGGCTGGCATGATCTGGATGCAGTCCTCCAGATGGCCCGAAGCCTGTGTCCACTGGGCACTGAGCATCCAGTGAGCCTGCCGCACGCGGAGGCAGGCAAAGGGGGTGATGTGGACAGTAGATACCATGTGCCCCAAGTGTTCCCTTAGACATTTGCCTGACTGTCACTGCTGAGCCACCCTGAACAACCTGCGCTAAGGCAGATAGGCGCTGCGCACAGTCCAGTGGCAGGAAGGCTCTCACCCAAGTGGAATCCAATAGGGCACTGATTCGTGGGCAGGAGGTGAGACTTCAGGAAGTTGATCTGGAGCAGCCCTAAGGTGCGATGTGCTGCACTGTGCTTCTCCTCAGAGAGCTGGCTCTTATGAGACAGTCGTCCATGTAGGGGAAGATGAAAACCCCCAGGAGCCTGAGACATTTGGCTACGACTGCCAGGCATTTTGTGAATACCTGAGGAGCTGAGACTAGGCCGAAAAAGAGCACCCTGTATTAAAAGTCGACGACAAATCGGAGGTACTGATGGTGCCTTGGATGGATCAGGATGTGGGTATAGGCATCTTTGAGATCCAAGGAGCATAGCAAGTCTCCCTATAGGAGATAAGGCAGCAAGGTTCCAAGGGATACCATTTTGAATTTTTCCTTGACCAAGAACAGTTGAGGTCCCACAGATCCAGGATGGGCAGGAAGCCCCCTGTTTTCTTGGGGACAGGGAAGTAGCGGGAGTAGAACCCTCTGGCCCTGTAGAGGCTGGGGACAGTCTCCACCACCTGATCTTCGAGCAAACACTTCCAGCCAAAAGCATCCATGGTTCAGGCTTCCCTGCCAGGGGGCACTGAGGAGCTCATCTTTTGGCTTTTAATGCAATGCATGGCCGACTCCACCACCATGGAGTTGTCTGGCAGTTGTGTCTTCTGGAAGCGAGGGCTCCGGCTGACTTGATACTGCAAATCCAGTCGACAGTTCACAATCGGCACCGTCACCGAGGTCTCCAACATCCTAAACATGGGGGGCATAGGCCTGCCCAGCACAAGACTGTGTTCAGGGGCACCCAGAGGCCACAGTGTCTGAATTTCCATACCAGAAGGACCAGGCCTGTTTCATACAGGAAAAGAATTCTGGGGAGGACAATCCAGAGTCTGGAACTCTCCTCTCAGATAAGGCTCCACAACACCAGAGGGCATAGCTGCCACAGAACCTTTAAAGGATGAAGAGTGGCTCACAGCATGGTTGCTGAAGCCTCTGGCCGGCTAAACATCCTTACCCTTAGTGCCATCCTGCACCTCTTGACCTGAGGCAGGTAAGGGCGGACTAACTGCATCCCCTGGCTGAGAGGAGAAAACATGCACTCTAGGGGCAGTTCAGAAGCTGCCATGCAGGAAGGGCAGAGTCCAGAATCCAAGGAAAAGGCTCCTTGCTTGCCACAGGTCAAACAATGTTTCCTGGAAGAAGACAATGAGTTAGGGTATTACAAGAGTGCGCTAAAGCCTCATCAGCCCACAAGCATGTGTTAACTGTGCTTTTACGTAACGCGCGTTAAAGATACTAGAGAAGGAGAACAAGTTGGAGCTGCTTGGGCAGAATGCGCATGAGGACCATGCAACCCCCATGCGCATAATAAACAAAAATGTTACTAACGCATGCAGAAAACAGCGGGAAACCCCCACACAGCACCAACGGTCATTAGCAGTCCATCCCTCAGAGACAGAACCAGGATTCCCCGACAAAGACAATGACAAGGTCATGTCTTGGTACTCACCCCCTGAGAGCCCCAGGCATAGAATCCATGCTGGCCTCAGCTCTATTCTTCTGAAACTGCTTCACTGGCTGGTTTTAGTTTTATAGGACTGTGTGTAAGGTGGCTGGCAGGCAGATCCCTCTGAGATCCTTCTGTAATCTTCGGAAGAGAACAGGGGAGGATGGAGGAGGAGGGAGGGGGTGCTGAGGTTGTGTGAGGCTGCTGTACTCTACCAGATCCCTCAAAATCCTTCCAGTTTGTGGTTGCTCAACAGACTCTTATCATAAGGGCGTGGAGCTGAAGCATAGTTACTCACCTGTAGCAGGTATTCTCTGGGATCAGCAGGAATCAGTCCTCACATATGTGTGACGTCACCAACGAATCCCACGTGGAAATGCTTTTCACCTTTCAAAAGAAGCTTTTGGAAGGTACTCCATGCATGCATGCTGGTCTTCCCATCTGAAGGAGCCATCTTACCTCAGTATAATGACATAATGTAGCTTAATTAAGCCAGAAAAGAAAACAACTCCACAGGGAGAAGAGAGATCAGTAAGGACTGATTCCTGCTGATCTTGGAGAATACCTGTTACAGGTGAATAGCTATGCTTTCTCCAGGACCAAGCAGGAAATCAGTCCTCACATATGGGTCTCCCTAACTACAAGCTACCGAAAACCTGTAAAAGATCCAACAGGGCAACCAGATAAACAAACCGAGAACAAGCAGCATGAGCAATTGCTGAGAGGTTCCGAGAGTCAGCGTCCAGCAGGGGCATCAAAATCAGATCAACTCTACAGTAGCCTGGACAGACAAAAGGGCCGGTAGGAAGGAGTTGCTTCACATCCCAAAGAGATGCCAGGCCGAAATGCTGGGAATCTCCATCCCTACAGTAATGGGCTGTGACGGTATGGACTGAAGATCACGTAGCAGCCCTACAGATCTCCTCTATGGAGACACAATGCAAGTTGGCCACCATAGCGACCATAGCAACCAGAGCCATGACATGACATTTCAACATCAGCCCAACCTGAGCGTAAGCAAAAGAGATGCAGTCCGCCACCCAAATGGATAGGGTGCATTTCAACACTGCCACCTCCATCTTTTTAGGGTCAAAGGAGGCAAAGAGCTGGGAGGAGCAGCGATGGGCTTTCACCTCTCCAAATAGAAATTCAGTGCTTTCTTACAGTCCAAGGTGTGCAACGAGGCCTCAGCTCTGTTGGCATGAGGTCTTGGGAAAAAAGTGAGTAACATCACCGATTGATTGAGATGAAAAGCAGAAACTACCTTAGGTAGGAATTTCAGGTGAATTTGGAGAACCACCCTGTTCTTATGAAATCTGGTGTATGATGGGTGCACCACTATCACTTGCAATTTGCTGAAGTAAACGCCGTCAGAAAAATGACCTTTCAGGTAAGGAATTTGAGCAAGCAGGAGCTAAGCGGCTCAAAGGGGGGTGCAAGGAGCTGTCAGAGCACCACATTAAGGTCCCACACCACCAGGGGTGGTTTAATGGGGGGCGAGATAGTAGGAGGCCCCGCATAAAGTGACCCACCAAGGAGTGAGCAGTTGATCAGCTATGGGCTGATGATAAGCAGCTACAGCACTGAGGTGCACTCTGACCGAGTTGGACTTTAGACCAGAGTATGATGGGTACAGAAGATAAGACAAAATGGACTCCACAGAGCAAAAGGGGTCCAGAGACTTGTTCTCACACCAGAAAGAGAAGTTGCACAACTTGAAGGCGTAAGCACATCTCATCGAGTCCTTGTGCGAGGAGAGAAATATGTTCTCCACATTCTGCAGCAAGTAGAGCTCTGCGAATACTATCCACTCAGCAGCCAAGCCATCAGCGCTAGGGACAACAGGTTGGGATGAAGCAGAGTTCCGTCATCCTGCGAGATCAGGTCCAGGGCATAGCCCAGTTTGAGTGGTTGCTGTTGAGACAATCAGAGGAGGAGTGGAAACCAGGGTTGCCTGGGCCAGTGCAGTGCAATGAGAATCATGGTAGCGCCATCCACCTGCAACTTGAAAAGGGTCTTGGCCACTAGAGGGGTTGATGGGTAGGTATAAAGACCCTCGCTCCAATCCAGGAGAAAAGCATCGGGAGCCAAGCAATTCTGGCAGGAGCAAAACAGCAGGAGCTGGGTGTTGCAGGGAGTGGCAAAGAGGTCTATGGATGGCGTGCCCCACATCTTGAAGATACGGTCAGCAACCTGCCTACAGAGTCCACTCGTGGCTGAAGGATCTTGCTGAGGTGATCTGCTAGGATGCTGAGCTCCCCTAGTACGTATACCGCTCTGAGGAGCATACCGTGTGAGACTGCAAACTTCCAGAGATGGACTGTCTCCCAGCAGAGGCGGTATGAATCCGTTCTGCCCTGTTTGTTGAGGTAGAACATGGCCAATTCCCTCTGTATGAGGACGATCTAGTGGGAGAGTTATTACTGAAACACTCGGAGAGCAATGGCAATGACCCAAAGCTCCAGGAAGTTGATCTGATGGCGGCTTTCCCCGCAGTCCAGAGGCCCTATGTGGACAGGGCATTTATATCTGCCCCCAGCCAAGTTTGGAGGCAGCAGTCATTAGGACTTGCTGGTGCGGTGGGGCCTGGAAGGGAAGCCCCGCAAGCAGGTGAGTGGGATGCTAACACCAGGACAGGAATTCTTGGAAGGAGTCACTGTGACCCTGTACAAAAGATATCCTGTCACCCGACGCCACTGTGTGCAGAGAGTCCACTACATCTGATGCATCTGAAGTTAGCCTGAGGGATTAACATGGGCTGTGGAGGCCATGTGGCCCAGGAGGCGCAGCATCTGCCGAGCCGTGGGCAACTCTGAATGTCTTTCACCAAGGTGACTAGGTGTTGAATCCTGTCTACCAGAAGGAATGCTCGAGCCAGAGTGGTATTGAGGAGAGCCCCACTGAACTTGAGGCATTGAAAGAGTTGCAGGTGGGACTTTGGGTAGTTGATGACAAAGCCCAGCTGTTCCAGCACCTGAAGGTGCGCTGTATGAACTGCCGAACCTTGTTCGGCATCCTGCCCCTGACCAATCAATCATCCAGGTAGGGGAAGACAAAAATTCCCAGGATCTGGAGGAAGGCGGCAATGACCACCAGACATTTGGTAAAGACCCCTAGGGCGGAGGCAGGTCCAAAGGGCAGAACCCTGAACTGATAGTGCTCTCCGCTGAGCATAAAGCAGAGGTATTGATGGTGCAGGGATAGATGAGGATGTGTGCGTAGATGTCTTTGCAATCCAAAAAGCACAACCAATCTTTCCATTGAAGGCAGGGCAGCAATGTTCCAAGGAATATCATCATGAACTTCTCTTTAACTAGGAAACAATTGAGTTTGTGGAGATCCAGGATGGGAGGAGGAACCCACCTGTTTTCTTGGTGACCAGGAATTAGCGGGAGTAGAAACCCTGTCCTTTATGGGATGGTGGAACAGGTTCCATCACCCATTCTGCCAGGAGGGCCTAGACCTCCAGTTGGAGTAGTTCGTGTTGATGATGCTCGAGAGGGCACTCCCCTGGAAAGAAAGCAAGGGGAATCTGCTTGAAGCGCTGCAGGTAGGCCTCATGGACCACCTGCAGTGCCAGACGTTGGTTGTTATGCTGGACCACCTGTGGGCAAAGTATATCAGTCATCCTTCCACCTGTTGTGGAATGCAGGCTGAGGGGGGAAGATGGGCCATACTCCAAAGCCAGGAGCCAAAACCCTACCTGGCTGGGGCTGTGGCACTGGTTGAGGTTTTGGGACTTTTGGCTTGCGTTGCGGCCTCTGGTTTTGACCCTTAGGTTGTTTCCCCTGTTGGGGTAGCTGATACAAACAATATGGGGCATAAGTACCATAGGTCTTCTTCTTCAGAGGGTAAAAGGACTTCTTCCCTGAAGATTTTCTCCTGGAAGAGTCAGCAGTCTTTCTCTAAAGCTTGTTCATGGTGAGTTGTGCCGTTTCTAACTCTGCAGCCTTCTCCACCATGGGTTTGCTGAAGAGGTTGTTTCCCTGGCATGGGACATCGGCCAACTTGTTCAGAACCCATTGTTCTAAGTCTAAGGATTGAAGCCATGCCAGGTGGCAGACACTGATGCCCACCGCAACCACACTGGCCATGGACTCAAACCCGCTGTAGGCCGCCTGGGTGACGAACTTTAAGCACTATTTTGTTTAGCTCACCAGGCTCTGGAAGTGCTCAAGGTGTTTCCCTGATAGACTAGCCAAGAATCCGGCAAGATCCCCCACCAGGTCACATATGTATAACTGGTATGCTTGGATCTGAGCAACCAGCATCAAGCCCTGGTAGCACTTCCTCCCAAAGTCATCCATGGTGTGGGCCTCTCAACCCGGAGGCCACCAAGGAGTGCACTTTAGAACGTTTAATCCAGCGCATGGCCAATTCCATCACCATGGAACTGTGAGGGAGTTGTGCCTTCTCAAATCCAGGGCTCTTGCGCACTCAATACATGGAATCGAGGCGGCAGCTTACTGTTGGCACTATGAGTAGTGTTTTCCACATCCTAAAAAGAAGCCGTTCCAAAATCGGGTGAATCGGAATTGTAATGGCCTCTTTAGGGGGAGTCGGGTACTGGAGGATTTCCAACTCCTCTGCCTGAGGTTCCTCCACTGCCTCAATAGTGAAGGGCAAAGCCTTTCCCATGTCCCGCACAAGCTTGAGGAAGAAGAAGTCCTCAGAGGGGATCTCCTCCACTTGTACAGGAGTGAGGGATTGAAGGGGACATCACAGTGATAGGAGGTCTCTGGACATTCCTCTTCAGTCTCCTAATCAGAGTCTGAGTCCGAGAGGAACTTGAAGTACCGCCTCAAATGGTGACCGTGCCGGTGGCACTCAGGTGGAGTTGAAGGAGTCCTCAGTTCCCATCTCTCGGGGGGGGGGGGGAGGGACACCCACTGCACCGAGAGGAACCTCAAATGCTCATGGGAACCACCCGAGAGAGCATGAATTTCCAGGATGGGCTGCATTTCCACAGGTGAGGCACCCACCATGGATGGGGCCGTCACTGGTGCCGAGGAACCCAAGGTCACCAGGTCCCTGGCAGCTTGCTGAGCCATGAGTGTAGTGAGGCTACGCTCAAGGGCCTGCATCTTCTCTGCGAGGATAGAGCTCTCCGTTGCCACTAGAGTCGGCGCCGCAGCCTTCAGTGCCGATGCCGACTGCCTAGGCTGGGACTCCTCGATCATCACAGCCTCGGGAGTCCCACGCTGGCCATTTGGGGCCTCAGGAGGCAACTCCTATCACCAGGGTAGCTTGGAGGGCCGCTCTTGCCTTGGGAGTCACCCCAAGAGCTCCAATGCCGATGCCCATGGCCCTTCATCCTGGGCTCAGCATCGCCCTTTGATGCTGATGAGGTTGAAGTGCGGTCCTTCTGGGGATGCGCCTTATCAAAGGAGAGCTTCTGTTCTGGTGCCCCGCGACCTTTCAGCTCCGAGTGGGTCTGGCCTCCATGCGAAGCCAAAGCCTCAGCAGAGACCTTCGAGAGCATTAATGTCAGGGCCAATGCCAAAGCCTCAGAACTGAATAGCTATTCCCGCTGCCATTCCCTGTTCTTCAGCTCCTTATACATCATCTGCAAGCAAAGAGCGCAGTTCGAGGACTTGTGGTTGGGCCCAAGGCATTGAAGGCACCAGCTGTGGTGGTTCATGATGGAGAAGGTCCGGCTATAACTAGTGCACTTCTTGAAGTCATTGTCTGGCTTTGACATAGCAAGAAAGGCGGCTTCCGCCAAGTCAAAGGACTCCAAAGTCCTCACCGACTAGGGGGGCATGAGAGGAAAATCCCATGTGCCGAGAGGAAAAAGGAAAAAAGAAAAACCCTCAAGAAAAATATAGCACCAAAGCACCAATGTTCTCAGAGATGGCAGGAAGACACTGTACAGCACGCAATACCAAAAAATGAAAAGAACTAGCAAAAAAAAAGGTCATCTAAATTCTGGGACACAGAAGACTGACATAAGATGGCTCCTTCGGACGGGAAGACTAGCACACATGTGTGGAGTACCTTCCAAAGCTTCCTTCGGAAGCTGGGAAGTGTTCCCGTGCTGGCTCTGTTAGTGAAATCACCCATCTGTGAGGATTGACTTCCTGCTTGGTCCCAGAGAATACTGAAGAAACTCTGTTGGCTGTGGCGAATAGAGGCATGAGAGTGATGTCACTGAAACCTGGGCTTTTCATTGGTTCTTTGTCTCCACCAATCTGCTGGTAGGGCAACACAACCCACTTGTCTGGACTGGTCTAGAAGGATGATCTGAAATACTTTTTTTGGAACATATTTTAAACAAGCACACTAATTTTTTCAGCAGTATGCACTTCATCACTTTATGCACACACAGAATAAATTCATTAGCAACCAGTTCTTTTACAAGATTTAAACACACAGGGGGTGATCTTTAGTCAGACACTTTCCACTATAAGATAACCAATTGATTTATCTGCTTATCTTTACATGGACAATGAGATATCCACTTATCTAGGCATCACTGAAGATAGAGAGTTCAAGATAACAGAAGGGTGGAACTACTGTGAGGGTGCAGGGCACTGGATGGTCATCCTGATTCTTTCTGCATCTCAAGGACTGCCTTACATCTAAATATCAACTTTTTTTCTAGAAAACATCATACAGGGAAATGTGAAATTCCAAACCTTCTGCAGTACTGCTACCAGAGCAGGTGGGGTGGACGTTCCATAAAGTCTGCATGAAGGAAGCATCCACTTGTATGTTTTTCTTTCCATCTGAGAAGGAGAGATGCTGCAAGAGACAACACCCTAGATTGAGAAAATGCCCCTTATCATTTCACTATATCTTCAATTAACTCTCTTTAGCAAGGCTGCACACTGTTTATTATTAGCAGACCAGACTCTACATTTTACTGAAAAATTGACCAATATTTTGGTTTGTTTCTACCACAGCCCTCCTTTGTTTTTGGTATCAAATTTCCTCACTCATAAGTGAAAATCATTCTTTACCATCAAATTAATCTGATTTTACTTACTTCTGCCTAGCATGCTCTTTCTCCATATCTGTAATTACATCTCTTTGCTTTGTAAGTGTATAGCATGGCGAGAGATTATTTGTAAAAACTATATTTTAGTTGTTCATAGTTTTGGGGATGTCGTGTTTTCTGACAACTCCAAGGAACAGTTTAAAATATTTCGTACTGTATTTTTTTTTTTTTTTAGGAGGAGCCAAATTTTATTTATTTATTTATTTAGCAGCATTTTTATACCGCTGTATCTACAAGCCACAGAGGTTTACATGGAACAACAAACTAAACGTTTTACATAGAACATTTGTTAAAGATTAAGTTAACTGAACACATCATAACTATTTACATCATATATAATTGACTGTGGCATGTATATATGAAGAGTTATATTGGTGCTATGGAGGATTTTGGCGCAGATCTGAATGATGGAGGGGTAGTTCAGAGTCTGTGCAGAAGTATTTCAAGAAGAGGGTATTTTTTAACTTATGCCAAAATTCAATGAGGTCTGTGAGGGCCCGTATTTCTGGGTTGAGGGAGTTCCAGATGAGTGGGGCATAGAATGAGAAGGCTCTGTTGGAAGTTGTGTTGTTGGATTGGGTAAAGGTAGCTAGAACCAAGAGGTGGTTGTTGTTAGTGGAACGTGTTGATCTCTTGTGGAGTGGTTGTTGAAGAAGGGAACAAAGGATGTTTGCAGAGAATTGGTGGGTGATCTGCCAGGAACCCGGTGATCTTGGGTTCCTCGGCACCATCCATGGCAGGTGCCTCACCTGTGTTCTATGTAAAATGTTTAGTTAGTTGTTCCATGTAAACCGCCGTGGCTTGTAGATACAGCAGTTAGAGCTACTTTGTACTTGATTCTCACTTGGAAGGGGAGCCAGTGTAGGACTTTCAGCATGGGAGTGATGTGCTCTCGTGGGCCCGTGCCAGTGATTATTCTGGCTGCAGAGTTTTGGGCAAGCTGTAAGGGTAATAATGTGGCTTTAGGGAGGCCCTGGTAAATTATGTTTGCATAGTCCAGGATGGGAGTGATGAGGATTAGCGATATAGCAGAAGGGCTGTCGGGTAAGGTTTGCCTCTTTGCAGATGATACCAAAATCTGCAATAGAATAGACACCCAGAAAGGTGTAGATAACATGAGGAGGGATCTAGCTAAGCTTGAAGAATGTTCTAGAATTTGGCAGCTGAGATTTAATGTTAAAAAATGCAACGTCATGCATTTGGGCTGCAGCAATCCAAGCGAGCGATACAGTATAGGGGGTGAATTACTTTGGTCCTCTAAAGAAGAGCGGTACCTAGGCGTGATTGTGTCTGATGATCTTAAAGTAGCTAAACAGGTAGAAAAGGTGACAGCAAAAGCTAGAAGGATGCTTGGGTGCATAGGGAGAGGAATGGCCAGCAGAAGAAAGGAGGTGATAGTATAAGTCTTTGGTGCGACCTCATTTGGAGTATTGTGTGCAATTCTGGAGACCTCATCTTCAAAAGGATATAAACAGGCTGGAGTCCGTACAGAGGGTGGCTACTAAAATGGTTAGTGGTCTTCATTATAAAGCATATGAGGACAGACTTAGGGATATTAATATGTACACCTTAGAGGAAAGGCAGGATAGAGGTGATATGATTGAGACATTTAAAAGATTGAGTCTCTTGTTGAGTGTCATTACTGCATGTCATCTTTATTTTGAAACCTAGTCATTAAAACACTGGCTGGCATACAGCCTTTTGGAATCTGAAACCAATTCCTCTTAGTTTTTTTGTTATTTTTTTGTAGAATTATTTTTTTTTGTAGAATTTTTACCAGGGTTCTGTAAGTTGACTTGTAATTTATGGAGATGCCAGAACAATCTCAACACGTTGGTAATAATAATGAAGTTTGAGGTTCCTTTGCTCACCAAATATCTTTCTGTGGAAACGCTGACCAGAATCAGATCATCACCAATCCTGACCTTCTCTCCTTCAGACCTCTGTTTTGATGCAGGGTGAATGGTCCACCAACAAGCTTCACCTATAGAGGAAATCACATTAGTTTTTTCATCTTTAATTTATGGTTAGTAGATATTCTAAAATTACACTAAAGAGAATGATAACACAAACAGGACTTAGTTACCCACTTTCAGGATTTAGAAAAATATGTGCCTAAAATATTATTTGCTGACTTCAGCAAATAAAAATAAGCATGTGAAACTCCACTATGAATAGGGCATAGGGATCAGAATTGAGATGTCCAGGTTGGCACCTGCTCATTTCCCTTGCTATTTTACAAAATGCAGGAATGCATGTATAGTTGCTATTGCATACAAAGGAAGGAGCCATTTTACAAATCTATACATGTACAAAATATGTGGCATCAACATGTCATTTTCCACATACAAGTGCAAGTACTTACATATGAAAGCAGCAATTCTACAACTTCTACATGGAAGCATCAGCCCTTACATGTATAATAGGCCAATTTTAAAAATCTAGATGTATATATGCTACCAGTCAACTACTGAAACTGCTATATTTTACATTTTGGAGGAAGAAATAAAACACGGGGGACTAAGGACAATTATTCCCTTAATCCTTCATGTAAAACCTTGATTGAAGCAAGCAGTTTTTAAAATCTGTGTGTCCCTTGGAGTGGGTGCAAAAAGCCAATAGGGACGTTTTCTTAAACACACATATATTGCCTTTGCAAGATGGGGAATATTTGTTTATTTATTTAACTGGTTTTTTATACCATTTTTCTTCAAGGCAAAACGGTTTACATAGAACGAGTAATAATGTTTACATGGAAGAGTTAGAACTATGTACAGTTACCTGGTAGAAATTTTACATTGCAACAAGTAGTAACTTTTGTATGAAACAGTTGAAACTATGTACAGATAATTGGTATAAGGTTTATATTGTTAGAATTGTACAAAAGAACAAAGTGATTATTTACAAATGGCATAGCTGCTATCCAGTGAGGCATTGTGTTAGCCTGCTTATAGGGGTTGAGAGGTGGGGGGGGGGGGGGGGCGGGGTGTGCTCCTGTGTATGATTTGTGCCAGGTGTGCTCCTGTGTATGGTTTGTGCCAGTGTCTGTGTTGAAGTGTTCTTTGAAAAGAAAGCTCTTAAGATGTTTTTTGATGAGGGTGTGAGATTGGAGGGTCCGTAAGGTGGGGGTAGTTTGTTCCAGTTGGTGGGAGCATAGAATTGGAAGGCTCTTGTGCAGGTGCGTTGTGATTTCTTGGAGCTCTGTGCAGGTAGAAGGAGGAGATTTGCTGTGTTTTGGCGCCAGAATCTGCTGTTGTTGGGGCGCTCAATGAGGAGTTGTAGCTGTTCCACTGTAGTGTTGAGGAGGGCTCTGTGCGTGAGGACAATGGTCTTGAACCTGATACAGGATGAGACTGGTAGCCAGTGTAGGGATTTTAATACGGGCGTGATGTGGGTGTGACTGGTTGCTCCGGTGATGAGTCCTGCAGCTGTGTTTTGAGCCAGCTGTAGGGGAGCAAGGGTGGTCTTAGGTAGTCCTTGTAAGATGGAGTAGCAGTAGTCGAGGAGAGGGGTGATTGATGCTTGACAGACTGTACGGAAGCTATCGTGGGGTCGAAGAGGGCATAGGTTGTGGAGAACTCTGATTTTGTAGTAAATACTCCTGGTGGTGTTTAGAATGTGTGGCTGGAAGTTCAAGAGGTGGTCCAAGGTATTTGATCTGGGGTTTGACCTGGATGTCAGTGTTGCCCAGTTTGATGCTGTATGGAGGAGTAAAACTGGGATCTCTGGATATGTGAAGGAGCTCTGTTTTGTTCAAATTGATTGTGAGGTTGCGTTGTTGTAGCCATGCGGTGACCTCTGTGAAGCAGGCTGCAAGTGTGGAGTAATCAGGAGAGGTGGTGTTGAATGGGGTTATATCATCCACGCAGATTTGGTATTCAATATTGAGGCTCTTGAGGATGTGACAGAGGGGTCTGATGTATATGTTTAAGAGGAGGGAGGAGAGGGCTGATCCTTCTGGTACACCTTGGGGGAGGGTGAATGGTGAAGAGGATTGGTTTCCAGTTCTCACTTGTTGGGTTCATTGGGAGAGGTAGGAGTGAAACCATTGTAGTGGGGTGCCTTGGATGCCAATGGTGTTGAACTGGTTGATGAGGGTCTGGTGAGATACTGTGTCGAAAGCTGCAGATATGTCGAGGAATAGTAGGATGAAACCTGTCCCAGTTATGAGGGTGTTAAGGAGGGAAGTGAGGAGGGTTTCTGCACTGTGGAGTGGGTGAAATCCATGCTGGTTGCTGTCAAGTGGTGCGAAGTTGTCCAAGTGCTCCTGAAGCTGAATTTGTACTGCTTTTTCAATGATTTTAGAGAGGAAAGGACCGCTGGCAAAGGGTCTGTAGGATGCAGGTGAGGGGGGATCAAGTTTGGGTTTCTTTAGGAGAGGCCTTATGGAGGCTTTTTTGAGCGCTGGGGGGAGGTAGGCTTGGTTGAGGGAGGCATGGAGGACTGTGGAAATAAGTGAAAGCATCAGGGTCTTTGCTTGATCCATGTTACTGGGCATGGATCTAGGGGGGAAGTGGTGGCATTGATGTAGGTGATGATGTTTTGGATTTCCTCTGGATGGACATCTCGGAAAGAGGTCCAGGGTTGGGTTGTGAAGATGGTGCATGGAATGGTTAAGGTAGAGGTGGCAGGGTGTCTGTGTTTAGCTATGAGAAAATCTGCCATCACTTGGGGGTGGATGATGTCTTCCTGGTGGGGCTGTGATGGGTCAATTGAGAAGCTCCTGATGAGTTGAAAGAGTTCTCTGGGTTTATTTATGGCACGAAGTAGTAAGTTGCTGTGGTGTTCCCGCTTGGCATTAAGAGTGTTGGTAGAGTATGCTGTATGTTGTTTACTGTAGATGGTCAACAGTTGTGCATCTTTGGTTTTTCTCCATTTTTGTTCTGTTTTTCTAAGTAGGCGCTTCTGATTTGTGAGGTAGGATGAGTACCAGGGGGTGTGGTTCCTGGGGGTTTTGGAATAGTTGTGTTGTGGAGCTTGAAAGGCTGTGGTGATGATGGTGTTCCAGGTTTGAATGAGGAGATCAAGGTCTGAATGTTGAAAGGCTTGCTTTAATTGGGGAATGGTTTGGTGGATGAAGGTTTCCTCATGGAAGTTTGTGAATCTTCTAGTCATGTGAGGTTTGGGTAGTGTGGGATGTTTGAGTTGGGGGTTGGGTAGGGTGAAGGAAATAAGGTGATGGTCAGACCATGGAACTGGAGTGGATGTGGGGTGATTGAATGGGGGGGAGGAGAGTAAGTCATTGGGTACGAAGAGCATGTCCAGGGTGCTTCCGTTTTGTTGAGTAGAGGTCTTGATGACTTGGGTGAATTGGAGGTCATTCATGGCTTGGAGAAAGGTGTTGCTATGGGTGGAGTCAGCTGAGGGAAGGTAAAGGTCTCCAAGTAGAACAAGGTATTGTTGGCGTGGGACAATGGAGCAGACTACCTCATGAAGAGTCCAGTTGATCTTCCTTGTGGTGTGGAGCTCTGTATACGAGGCATATGGTGAGGCATTTGTTGCTGATGAGGATGTCAATTCCATGAGAGGATGTTGTGCTGGTGGTGGTGAAGCAGAGTTGTTTGTTAGAGAGGATGCAGACTCCTCCTCCTCTGCTGTTAATTCGTGGGCAGTTGTGGATGTGGTGGTGTTGAGTTGGTTGAGGAATACATTGTCTGTCTCACTGAACCAGGCTTCAGTGATGCAAAGGAGGTCGATTGCATTGTCGGTGATGTGGTCAGCAAGGGTTTGGATTTTGTTCCTGGTGGAGCGGATGTTGATTAAACTGCATTTGATTGGTTGAATGGGGTGTGTGTTAGGTATTGTTGTTGTGGTGAGTGGAGCGGTGTGAATGGTGAGTAGGTGTGATTGCCTCCTATGTTGCTGGCTGTAGTGGGGGATCAGGGTGTAGTGAATTAGGGGCTTTGGAAGGTGAATGATAGGAATGAATGAGGGAAGGGTGAGGTAGGTTGAGAGGCAGTGTTTCAGTAGAGATGAGAGGTATATGAGTGTGAGGTATTTGGGTAGTGTATTCATGTTTGATCTCTTTGTTTGGTGTGAGTGGGCTGGGGTAAATGTTAGGAGAGGGAGAAATTGTTGCTTGGGAGGAAGTGTTTAGCAGGGTAGGTAGATAGACTTATGGAGGAGGGGTTCTGTGCATCCAGGAGGGGTGAGGGATAGCTCCTCAGGTTTACGCTGCTTTCATGTGTGCGCCTCTGTCCCTCGCCTAAGGGCCATGCCAAAGGGCCCTCTAGCGAGGTCCTCAGGCACAGGCATGCTCTTCTGCAGGTTCTTTTTAAATATGTCCTGCTGGGGCCTGATTGGCCTTCGGTTCAGGGAGCAGGAGGAGTCCCCGATCCTGCTCCCTGTGCTGGACGTCAATCGGGGCGGGCTGATGGCGGCGGCGGCTTGCTGGAGTTGTTTGCGCCCTATATGTAGATTTGTGGCCCATCTAAACCATGACCCCTTAAAATGTCTGTATGGTGGTGATCTCCACATATAAATAGCATATTTCTGAAATCATATTTACAAGTGTATGCCAATCTACACTTTTTAAAAAAAATCTCTTTATTAAACAGTCAGCATATACAACCAAATTTGACGTTCACCATCATTTATAGGTAACACAATAACATCAGTATTGCAATATAGAATAAAGTCCACAGTATCTGCTGGACTTTCCCTCCCCCCTCCCCCCCCCCCCTTCCAACCTTCTCCTACCTCATAACTCCTCAAAGCCTCCAAACATATCATAATCTTCCAGGCTAGTGAGTGTCCCTACCTCAACCCCAGTGGATGACCAACTTTTCCTTTAACCCATCCTCCTTTCCCCAATCAGACTTAAAACATCAATAATCAATCATCCTATCCAGCCTTACTCATCCACTCCCAATAATTTAATAAACAATTGTGAGCTCAATGGGACAAGTGAGACCAAAGTGGTTCCCAAATGGCCTTGAAGTGTCATCACCCAGACTCATCATGTCTCCTTACTGCCATTTCACCAAAATGGATTTCCATGGATTTCTGGAGTGGAGGAGTAGCCTAGTGGTTGGGGCAAGGTACTTCAGGCTGGAAGGTCAGGGGTTCAAATCCCACTAGAGGACAACAACCTTGTGCCAGAAGGACTGGGGTTTCTAGTCCCACAGATGCTCCTTGTGGTCTTGGGCAAGCCACTTAACCCTCCATAGCCCATGTTCCCTGTAAGTATTAGTGTATGTGTCTCATATCCCCGCATGTTAAATGTATCCCCCAATTGTGTTGTGACCGCTTTGATTGAAGGATAAGGCGGTATACAAAAACTGTCTAAATAAATAAATAAAATTACCGAGAACATTGCCAAGTATAAGAACATAAGATATGCCATACTGGGTCAGATCAAGGTCCATCAAGCCCAGTATCCTGTTTCCAACAGTGGCCAATCTAAGTCACAAGTTCCTAGTAGTTTCCCCAAAAGACACAGATTCCACAATGCTTGTATAGTTTACTGCTTTTCTGTAAGGCAAGATGTGCTGGATATTCATCAAACAACAATATGTTTACATTAAAAGGGAGAGCTACTCCCAAGACTGTCTCCAGATATCAAGTCACCTGGAACCAAGAACTCTGAATTACAAGACATTGCCAGAAAAAGTGTCCCAGAGTCGCTCCCCCGCTGACACTTAAGCATGTGGCATCACCGGATTTATGAAATTTCATTGCTTGCTTTGGGGAAACCTCAGTCCTCAATATAAACTTGTACTGTTGCTCCTATAATTCCATATTCCAGGATATTCTAGATATAGTCACAAAAGTGGTCGCAGCAGGAGGCACTTATAATGATTTAAGTTCCAGTGTGCTCAGTGTACTGGAAGTGAAAGATTATTAAGTGCTGCTTGCTGCTGCAACTCTAGGATGTAGCGCAGCTTTGAGCAAAATGAAGGAGAATGCCATGGCTTCTATGGCTATATCTGCTGCTGCCTAAGAGAGGGCAGACACTGTACGGGGGGGGGGGGGGGAGTGAAGAAGGGAGAAGGCAGCTACTGCACTAATCGAGTGGTGGGGCAGCAGAGAGGGCAATTGGAGGGGTGGAAGGAAGAAGGCAGATACTGCATTGTTGGGGTGGCAGGTTAGGGGAGAGGTCAGATGCTTTACTGTTGAGGCGGTGGGGGCAATGAATGGGAGAGGGCAGATGCCGTGCTGTTGGAAGGGGGGAGAATGCTGAGCTACAAGGGTGGGACAAAGGAGAGATAGAGGAGGTGCTGCTTGGGCATGGTGGAAACATGTAGAAGAAGCCAAGCGGGAGTTGTCAAGGAAAATTACTGTTGCTACTGCTAATCTTTGTATAGCACTACAAGGTGTACACAGCGCTGTACATATAGATGATGTAAGACAGTCCCTGCACATCAGAGTTTACAATCTAATCAAGATGAAGAACATCACAAAACTAGAAACTAGAGTATGGTAAGATACACTTAAGTGGTGAACAAGGGAGTGAGGGGCATCAGGATTCAAAAGCAGTCTCAAGACATGGGTTTTTAGCCTGGATTTGAATAGGGCTAGACAAGGAGCCTGACATACTAACTCAGAGAGTTTGTTCCAGGCATATGGAGCAGCAATGAACTATTACTACTACTGATCATTTGTATAGCACTTTTAGGTCTATGCAGCGCTGTACGGGCACATGTAAAAGACAGTCCCTTCTCATCAGAGCTTACAGTCTAGCTAAGACAGACAATACAACAGCTGAGGACAAGAATACATCTAGGGGTAGGGTAAGGAAACACATAGGACACTAAGCAGAGCAGGATCCAAAAACAGCCTTGAAGAGGTGAGTCTTAAGTCTGGATTTGAAAAAGGACAGAGATGAAGCTTGAAGTACAGACTCAGGTAGCTTGTTTCAGGCATAAGGAGCATCAAGGTGAAAGGATCGAAATCCGGAGTTGGCAGAGGAAGAGAAGGGCACAGATATCGGCCAGAGCGGAGTTCCTGAGGTGGGGTAAGGTGAGATAAGAATGGAAAGGTAGTGAGGAGATGCAGAATGAATGCACTGGTAGTAGCCCCATTTGTTTTGCTTTACCAGGAATAGGTCTCTTGGTGTTCTAGTGTCCACTATAATGTGGTAGTGCTGCCTATTCATGGGTAAGGTTCTTGCTGTTTGAATCATAGGATAAAGTGCTACTATGGTGTGGCAGGTTTGCTACACGTGTGTTCCTTTGGAATTTTTTTCAGTTTTTGTTTAATTTGACAATGTGAATACTAATGTAGTGATTTATTTATTTATTTAGAAATACATGTATACCACCTTATCCTAAAATCAAAGTGGTTACAACACATCACAATTGGGTTACATTCAACATGTGGGTACTTTACAACATTTAACATGAGGGTATTTAACAAAATTAAGACAACACTAGTTGAGGGTTACATTTACCATGATGGTGTCGTGAGTCTAGCGGGGTTAGTTAAGTGTTGAGCTTGCAGTGGAGTTTACGTTGCAATCCCGCTCGGGTGGGGGGATGTTGTGTATCTGGTGAGGACTGTTGTCTATCTGCTCGAAGGTTTCTGTGAAGAGCAGGGTTTTAAGGGCCTTGCGGAAGTCTGTGATGTCCTCTAATTCACTTAGGCTCGTTGGGAGGGAATTCCATATTGTTGATGCCATTAGTGATGGCGCTCTTCTTGATGTAATTTATTTAGTCTTGTGATATCCTGAAGGTGTGCTGATCATGTTGTCATAATTGTTCCTTCTTGGTCTGTTACTGATATTCCTTGTTACAATTTCTTGTAGTACATCCATTTATGTTTCTGTTATTCAAATAACATAAAAATCAGAATATTTTTTGTATGGTCACTTACAGTTATGGTCAACATTATCGGCACTCTTGCATTTTAGGTATGTTGTGTACAATATCCAGAGAAATAAATG
Organism: Ichthyophis bannanicus; assembly: GCA_033557465.1. Lineage (NCBI taxonomy): Eukaryota > Metazoa > Chordata > Amphibia > Gymnophiona > Ichthyophiidae > Ichthyophis > Ichthyophis bannanicus. The sequence continues at coordinate 378,681,318 of CM066037.1, read as the reverse complement.
GAAATATTCCGACTGTATGTCATCATAATATTTTTATAGTATGTTCAAAGGTATACAACAAAAGATGTTTGTGCAACTTAGATGTAGTAATTTCTGAGAAAACGACAAAATATGAACTGGGCAGGTCAGTAATATTTGGTTGTACAACCATTAGCAGTGATGACAGCCTCCAAACATTTCTAGTAGCCTCTATAAGTTTCATACATTTGTCTGCTAGCAGTTTCTCCTATTCTTCAACTGTGATTTGTTCTAGCTCATGAATGTTTCCAGGTTTCCATTTACCAACGGCAGATCTCAGCTCTTTCCAAAGGTTCTCGATTGGACTGACACCAGGATTCATTGCTGACCAGTTTAAAACAGCCCATTTTTAACTTTTTAACCATTCTTTTGTACTTTTGGATGTATTTTTGGATCATTGTCCTGATGAAGGACCCATAACCTTCAACCCAGACCTAGCTTTCTGACACTAACACATTTCGCTCCAAATTATCTTGTTAGTCCTTTGACTTCATGATTCCTTTAATATGTTCCAGGCTGCCAGTTCCTGAGGCAGCAAAACATCCTCAGAACATTATGGTGCCTCCACCTTATTTAACTGTAGTAAGGGAGTTTTTTTTCCTTATAAGCTTCATTTCTTCATCTGTAAATGTATCGCTGGTCTGCATTGCCAAAGAGCTCAAGTTTGGTTTCATCTATTCAAAGGATTCAAGTTTCTCAAGGTGGGTTTGGGAAAGATTAAGTGTGCCTTTTTATGTCTGCCTTTGAGCAGTGGGGTCTTCCTTGGCCTTTGCCCATGAAGTCCTTTGTATACTGCATGGCATATGGTGCAGGTTGAAACCATCACTCCAGATTGCTCCAGGTCATCCTTAAGCTCTTTGGATGTTGTACATGGTGTTTTTCCAACAGTTTGCACCAATTTTCTAAGACTTCTTCAATGAATTTTCCACTTCCCACCATGTCCTGGGAAGTTCTTGACAGTTCCATGAGCAGAAAACTTCTTAATAACATTGCGAACTGTAGACACAGGAATCCCAAGGTCTTTGGAGATGGCCTTGTACCCTTTGACATTTGATGTTTGGTGATAACAGCTTTTCTGATGATCTCAGGCAGTTCTCTTGTCGTCATCATTGTGAAAATGGAACAGGGAGTGAATGTGGCCATTTTACACATTAGAGCCATCTTTCATTGGTTGATTCAAGTCATGTGAGTACTGACAATCGATCATAGGTGCATCTAATTTTATTGCAGTGGTAATATGGTTCTTCTGTTCAAACTGATTTGAATTGTTTATGAGTGCCAATAATCATGGCCTTGCAATGTCCCAGGTTTTAAACTATTTAATACTATTTTCTTTTTTAATTGGTCTTGTTTTATTTGATTCTTTTATGTGTCAAATACTGTATGTGTGCATATATAGTCCAAAGTCATTTCACTGGCCACTTTTTTAAAGGAGATATTTGACGGGGGGGCGGAGCCTGATGTCCAGCGGGATGGTCGCATAACGCTGAGGCTCCCGAGAGGCCTACTCAGAATCCTGAATTAACACCGTACATCCTTGGAATTTCTACTCTGATCTTGCCGGGGCACATTGGTGAGATGGCGGGGACCAAACCCACGCGCCTGGAATTTGGATCTCCAGCGGCTTCTCACGGCAAACGTTCCAAAACTGAACCTCCGTCCCCGCAGAAGGGGCTGGCCTTGGGCGAGGGCCCCGAAATGCAGCAGGAAATCCTCGCAGAGATTAGAGGGGTCAAAGACCTCGTGCAGTCAAACGGTGAAGCACTCCGAGCGCTGCGGGAAGATTTTGGTGTGCTGCAAAGCAAGCTAGAAGGGCTTTCTTCGCGTCAGGACAAAATGGAGAGCATATTGGACTCCCATGCGGCCCGGTTGTCCAAACTCGACAAAGTTGAACGTCAGGTGCGGGCCTTGCAGAAAGAAGTGGAAGATGGCAATAATAGAGCGCGCCGTAACAACATACGACTCGTGGGCATACCGGAGGGAGCGGAATCGGGAGACATGAAAGAGTTTTTATGCAAAATCCTCCCTTCCTTGCTCCAAATCACCTTTACCAAAGATTTAGAGATCGATCGCGCTCATCGTGTACCCACAAGCATAACGCTCAACAGGAAGACCCCGCGGCCTATCATTTTTCGACTTTTGAGATATCAACACGTGGAGCAAATTCTAAGTGCCTCTCGGGCAAAGGGCCATATGGAGTTTGAGAGCCACAAGATCTCCTTCTATCCCGACTTGGCTAAACCCACGGTCGACCGCCGAAAGCGCTTTCTGGAATTCCGGCCGAGGCTTCAACAACTACAAGCACGCTATGGCCTGATGTACCCGGCCAAGCTCCGAGTCACGCTTCACAATCAGACAAGAACATTTGAGGACCCTGATCTACTAGCGGAGTTTTTGGATTCCAAAGAGGCCGACTTGATGCGTTGACTTCCAGAATATTCTTGCAAGTATTCTCATACCCGCTGTACCTGCCATATTGGATCTGCCGCAGCCCAGCAAGGAGTCTGGCGAGGGCAGTTTGTTGCCTTACTTTTGATGATATCTGTGACCCGACTCCATCTACCCACAGTAGCCTCGATGAGTATCAGAGACAGTGTTAATTATGGACTCTGGTGTTTCTTTTCTTTTTTTTCATGTCTTTCTATTTCCTCTCTAGGGCCTCCTCCCGCAGACATATGGTCGCCATATTCTTTGGGGGTTTTGCTTCTTCTCTAAGATACTTTAGTACATACTTTTCAATATGGGGTGTATTAGCCAGAATACTCGGTGATTATGTCATTGTTGTACAGATTCTGATTATGTTGTATGTTTTCAAGCGCCCTTACCTAAAATGTCTATTACCGATTGATGGCACCATGTAAGATTTTCTCATTGAACGTAAAAGGAATCAATAATCCGATAAAACGGAAGAAAATCCTAAGCTACCTAAGCCAGGAAGCTGCGGATCTAATTTTTCTCCAAGAAACACATTTAAATTCGAAGGAAACTCTTAAACTCAATATTAAACCTTACATGGTGGCCGCCTATTCCCCAGCCGCTTCTAAGAAATGTGGGGTTGCCATACTGGTTAGGAAATCTTTGCATGCTACTATTATTGCGACTAGCTCAGATACAGCAGGCAGATGGTCCAGAGTTCATCTCAAGATAGGTAGCCTTGAAGTTACATGTATATGCCTTTACGCTCCTAATGTGGATGACCCTGCCTTTTTTGCTACCATTGCTCAGGTTGCGCAGGCCTCTGCTAATACTTCATTGATAAATGGGGGGGACTTCAATCTAGTCCTTGATCCCCTGATTGACAAACAGCCGCCTAGGACAAGTGGTCCCCCCAAGAGTCACACCACGCTTACCTCCCTGATCAAAGATCTTGCTTTAGTTGATCTATGGAGGTTACTACACCCCAATGAGCTGGACTTCACCTTCTTCTCTTCCCCTCATAAATCCCAGTCTCGCATAGACTTTTTTCTAATATCAAAACTGTTAGTTCCTCAGGTGGACACTGCGAAGATTCACTCCCAACATATTTCAGATCATGCTGCCATTTCCTTTCAACTACACACTACTGCACCCCAAGGGAACTCGGGGGCCTGGTTCTTTGATAGAGCCCTGTTAACTCAGCCAGAGTTCCAGTTAGAAATTCGAGCAGCCATACAGGATTACTTTCATTTTAATTTACCCCAGGATACTGCGAATTGGGCTTGGTGGGAGGGCTTCAAAGCGGCCATTCGAGCAACGATCACTAGCTATCAAATCCGCCTGCGGAAACAACGCAAACAGCAGCTACTCATACTAGACCAACAAATAAAAGCAGGTGAACGAGTTCTAACTTCACGTACTGATCCATGTGTATTAATTTGATTACAGCGTCTCCGTTTTCAATATAATTCAATCCTCTCAACCGCAGCTTCTAAGAGTATTGAGCTTCAGCGAGGGACATATTATCGTGAAAATAACCGAGCCGGTCGACTCTTAGCCAACGCTTTGAAAGGTCAAAAAGAAGCTAAACGCGTAGCGGCCCTTCGAGCTCCACAGGGAGGGGGCATAGTGACCACAGACTCCGACATTGTAGAGCTCTTTCGGGATTTCTATACCCGCCTATATCAATCTGAATGTGGGTTCTCGTCAGAGACATTCGAGCGATTGCTGTCTGGCATTCAGCGGCCGACCCTCTCTGAAGATGATAGGGATGCGATGGATGAATCCTTCTCTACTTCAGAGATCCAATCTGCCCTAAAACGAACAGCCTCGGGCCGTGCCGCAGGGCCCGATGGTCTCCCGACCGAATTCTACAGAACGTTCAGTGCAGATTTAGTTCCCTATTTAAAACTCTATTTTACTGCCCTTGCGGTAGATACATCCTCTTTGGGATCCTTTTCTGCAGCTAATGTGGTAGTATTTGAGAAAGAAGGCAGAGACCCGCTACTAACCGCCAACTACCGTCCAATCTCCCTACTTAATGCCGATTATAAGATCTTCGCAACGATCTTGGCCACCCGGCTATCTGACAGGATGGCCACCCTAATTCACCCCGATCAATGCGGTTTTATACCCGGCAGATCAACTGCTGACAATGCTTGGACCTTGTGCCATGTGCTCTCCAGTGCTGCCAATCTAGATCATCCATGGGTGGGTCTTTCCCTGGATGCCGAAAAAGCCTTTGATCGTCTAGAATGGCCCTTCTTATTTGCAGTTCTCCGATGGTATGGCTTTGGGGAGGGCTTCCTCCGCTATCTCCAAGTCATGTATACTCAACCCGTTGCCAGTATTTGCGTAAATGCCATCAAGTCTCAGCCATTTAATCTCCAAAGAGGCACGCGTCAAGGTTGCCCCCTGTCACCAATGCTTTTTGATCTAGCTCTTGAACCCCTAGCTCTCCTTATTAGACAGTCCGCACGTATTCGAGGTGTCCCCTTCAGTCATAGGGAGATTAAACTCTCTGCATATGCAGATGACCTTATGCTTTTCGTATCCCTCGATTCGGTTCCAGCTGTCTTGGACCTGATTGACGGATACTCACAATTATCGGGCTATAAAATTAACTGGACCAAATCTGTAGCATTCCCACTGAACCGCTGGGTACATGAGGCTGACATGCAGGCCTTTCCCTTCCTTTGGCAATCCCGCATGGTGAAGTATCTCGGGGTCCATTACTGTTCTCCTTTAGAAGACACTATCAGTTTTAATGCCAAAGAGGTAGTCTCCAAAGTCCGTGAGCTCACAAATCGCTGGTCTCCCTTATCTCTTACATGGTGGGGCCGCTTAGAAACTGTGAAAATGATGATAGTCCCCAAAGTGAACTACATTTTAGAAATGCTGCCATGCTTACTCCCGCTACATACTTATAAAGATATTGAGGGCCTTCTCGTCCATTATCTCTGGCAGGGCAAGCCACCAAGGATAGCTAAACAAAAACTACAGTCTGCAAAGGAAAGTGGGGGTACCAGATTTCCTGATTTTCTTAGTTATCATCAAGCCTTCCTACTTAAGCAAGGTGCCCGATGGCTGGATGCCTCAACTGACAGCAGACCAGTTTGGCTTGACATAGAAGAGGAGCTTAGTAGCCCAATTCCGTTGACCCATCTCCCCGGTATGTCCTATCAAGTAGACACCCGCCATCCACCAATGATTGTCGATACTCTTGCGGCCTTTAACACTCTCATTCTATCACTGGGCCCGAACGTATGTCCTCCGGACGGACTCCCGCTATGGAATAACCCCAGATTTCAAGTCCTAAATAGAACGATAGCATGGAAACCCTGGTACTCAAGGGGGATCTGGACACCCCAACAGCTTTTCTCTGCAGCTCGTTGGAAAACCTTTTCTGATTTACAAAAGGAATTTGCGTTACCAGCGAAACACTACTTTCAATTGATGCAGCTTCAACACTGCCTCAAAAGTGCTCGAATTATGCCGCCCTCTGCCTCTACTGAAGACGGGCTATTAGAGATAGTTCACTCTATTAGTGGTGCACATGGGGTAGCCTCTAACTTTTATAAAATATTATGTCAGGGCACAGACACGGCCACTTTTAGAGCCCAACAAGCCTGGGAGCGCGAACTGCAAACCACTTTAACCCCTGAGCAATGGAGCGTTTTCTGGAGCAAAGTAGTGCGGGTTTCCCGGTCTGCCTCTGTTACCCAAACTCTCTTCTTTTTTGCACACAGATGCTTTTATACCCCAGAAAAAATAGCCAAATGGCACACAAATGCTAGGGACCAGTGTTGGTCTTGCCATACTGCTGTGGGAACCTTCGCTCATGTTATTTATGAATGTCCTCAACTACAGGTTTACTGGGGGAGGGTCTGGGGTTGTATTCAATTTATCTTGCACCTCCACGAACCTCTCTCTTGGACGATCGTGGGACTCCGCTCTGTGGCGGAGGTCCCCTCTCTTCCTAAGAAGGGTCGCTTTCTCCTTGATTTCATGCTGGGTATAGCCATATGCTTAATCACGAGGAATTGGAAGGATAGCTCTCGACTTACTGTTAATGAATGGTGGAACCTCGTCTGCTTATATAGTAAATATGAGCAGATACCTCGGAGAGCTATTCCCCATGCCCAAACTCACTCTCGCTTGTCTAAATGGCAGATGCTTAATGATTATGTACAATCTGCTCATTGTTCCAACATGCCTGTATAATGCACACTCATCATGTCTCAGATCACCGTTAGGTTTTGTAACACAATAATGTAAGTACACGCCCGCTTCGGGAATGATTAGTTTTCTAGAGAAGAAGCAGGGGGGAGGGGGGTGGCAGGGGTTTCTTTTGGTGTATGTATTACACTTTATGTATCTGTCTCTTAGCTGTATGTCTTCCTTTTCCTTTGTTGTTATAAAACGAAAATAAAGAATTTAAAAAAAAAAAAAAAAAAGGAGATATTTGACATTAAGGAGTTGAACGGCAAGGCTACCAATAATATTGATCACAACTGTACATGGAGAAATGTCCTAGTTCTGATCTGCAGCTATTGTTGGGAAGAGGTAGAGTTTTTATATGGATGTTTACATTTAACTCATAAATGCTGCTATGCAGTGTCAGATCAAAGGTTTGTGAGGTTCATGTGTGTGCTGTGTCCCACATGCAAGCATTGCCCATCTGGTGTGTTCCTCCTGAAAAAAGGTTGAGAGCCACCGCAGTATAGTAACATAAAAATTAAACAAAAATGTATATCAGTTACATAGATCAAATCATTTTGAACTGAGCTGGCGGTAGGGATGCCAACTGGCCGATTTTTGCAGACCTCGCTGTTTTTTATAAGGCCAGGCCGGCTGCCGGCAGAGAGCTAAAACCAGCGTTGAAAAGGCGCTTTTTTTGCTCTGGCCACTCCGGGTCCCACAGACAGAGCAAAAAACTGGCTTTTCATCTCTTTCTCTCTCCTTGTCCTCTGCAGCTTCACCCTCTCCTCTGATCCAGCCATGGTTCCTACATTTTACAGAGTTGCGGCTATGATAGCAATAAAAATTGTAAAAAACAAAACAAAACAGGTACACAGCCACTGCAGAGCCTTCTGCCCTGCGCTATTGAACCTCTGCTGTTGTGTCCCACTCTCAAAAGGAAGTTAGGCTAGAGGGAGCGGGACACAGGAGCCAGGGCTGGCCCTACACATGTGCAAGGATGTTGACAATGAGCCCTGCTGGACAGAAGGCCCTGCATCAACCTAATGCTGAACATAGTATCTTTGCCCAGTGCTCTTGCTCACAGTATCAAGTGCGGTGTGCCAATGATTTTCAGCTGCTGCCGGCCAGCCCCGCCTTCCACCCTTGGTCCATCTTAGCTTTGGTCTTCACTGCCACGGCTCCACAGTTCATGCTGCCCCTCATGATGTTCATGTTCCCATGCTGTGCATGCTCACTGTCGCTTCATGCAGACATTCAGAATAAGCAACAAGGAAAAGTGCCAGTGGTTCCGTTCGGTTCATGCTACTGCCAGTGCTAAGTCTGCTGACTGATTTGAGTTGGAACCGGCAAGACAGGCAGTTTTGCACGGCTGTGCACTAAGCAGGGTGCAGGCCCTGGGAAGGCCCCTCTCACACCGAAGCACCATCCGGCCACTTCCAGTACAGTGCATCTGCCATTGACCCACTGCTTTAATTTTTGGTCATTCTGATCTCTGAGCCAGGTACTATTACTGAAGCTACGCCATTGCTGTTAGTAGATGCTGGGATGATTAATATTCTTTATTCATGCATTAATATTCTTTTCACATAGTTTGACCGGAGTTAAAATAAAATAATGAGATCTTTTTAGCTATTTACTTCTTAGAGAAGTTAAGTACTGTATCTGATGACTTTTCGCTCTGACGAGCTAATGGGATATCTGTTATAAAACAGTGTTACCTGCTATTAGCTATTTTTGTGTGTGCAAACACAGAATTTCATGTGATTCATCCTTTCTTAAAAAAGCAGCAAAAGATGGTCACAATTTCAATTTTTAAATTATCATTATCTGCCCTTGGATGTGAAAATAATAGCATAAGATATGCCATATAGGGTCAGACCAAGAGTCCATCAAGCCCAGTATCCAGTTTTCAACACACCACTGGCCTGATCGGCATCGGAGAGGTAAGCAGGAAGGACAGCCCCTCCCCGATCACCTCCATAAGGCCAATCAGGCCAGCCAGGGCCAGCCCGTCCATTGAGCAAGAATGTTTTTTGCACAGGGCCCCGCGTTTCAGGGGGCCCCGCGCAAAGAACATTCTGCTTTTTTAAAAATTAAATAATAAAAAAAAAAGCTGGCTGCTGCCGCAGCAGAATGGAATGTCCCACGGGGCCCCCTCTGCCCGGCTGAGCTCTCCCTACCCGGCTAAGCCCCTCTGCACCAGCTTTCAGATACACGAAGGGAGAGTGTCTCCCTCGCATCTCTGTTAAGCCCGCAGGGGCTGATGGGAAGCAGGGGCTGATGGGAAATTTCCCATCTGCCCCTGCGGGCTTATCAGAGACGCGAGGGAGACACTCTCCCTTCGCGTATCTGAAAGTCGGCACAGAGGGGCTCAGCCGGGCCGGGAGAGCTCAGCCGGGCAGAGGGGGCCCCGCGGGACACTCCATTCTGCTGCTGCTGCGGCGGCAGCGGCAGCAGCCAGCGTTTTTTTTTTTTTTTAAATTTTACATGAGCCGATGGGGGGGGTAGGACTGGTAATGGGCTATGGGGGGGGGTTAAGACTGGTAATGGGCTGTGGGCTAATGAGGGCTGTCTGGAAATGGGGTGATGGGGGGTTAGCACTGGTAATGGGCTATGGTGGGGTTAGGACTGATAATGAGCTATGGGGGGCTAGGACAGGAAATGGGCTGATGGGGAGGGGTTAGGACTTGAGGTGGGCTGATGTGGTTAGGACTGGTAATGGGCTGTGGGCTGATGGGGGGGGGTTAGGACTGGCAATGGGCTATGGGGGGCTGACTAGAAATGGGCTGATGGGGTTAGGACTGGAAGTGGTCTGATGGGGGGTTAGGACTGGTAATGGGTTATAGGGGGGGCTTAAACTGAAAATGGGGTGATGGGGGATTAGGACTGGAAGTGGGTTGATGGGGGGCTAGGACTGGTAATGGGTTGGGGGGTTGCTAGGACTGGAAATGGGCTGAGTTAAAGGGGAGGCTGGAACTGCAAATAGCTGATGGGAAGGGGGCTTGGAATGGAAATGGGCTGTGAGGGAAGGGAGCTAGGACTGAAAATGGGCTGATGGAGCAGCTAGGATAGGACTGGAAATGGGCTGTTGGGGGGAGTTAAGATTGGAAATGGGCTGTGGTGGGGGCTTGAATTGAAATGGACTCATGGAGGGGCTAGAACTGGAAGTAGGCTCATGGGGGGGCTTGGACTGGAATTGGGCTGATGCAGGGACTAGAAGGTAATGGATGCTGGGTGAGACTGGAACTAGAAGGGAGCTGATGTTGGGGGAGGATTAGAATGGGATGGGGCTGGGAGAGTAAAATGGAGAGGGGAAAAATATTTTGTGTGGGAGGGATGAAAAATCTACAACTGGCCGGGTATTGGGAGAGTAAGTGGGGATTGAGGATGGAGGGGTAAAATTTGTGTGGATGAAATAGGAATGAGGAAAGAGCAAAAGGAGAAAGATTAGTATGTTAAAGCAGATGTAGAGAGAGAGAATGGAAAAAAAACTAGAAGAGAGAAGAAAGGACAAATGGACAGCAGACGGTGGAGAGTTAGCAGAAAACATGAAGAAACCAGAAGAAAGTGGCTGGAGCAATTGCAACTGAAAAAAAATGCACAAAAGGTAGAAAGATATTTCTTTATTTTGAATTTATTAACTGGAATATGAAAGCTCTGGGAATTGTGCATCATTAACGTCTGCGCTTTGTTTGGTACAAGAGGAAATTAATTTATAGTTTTATTTCTACAGTGTTGTTCTACATTCCAAGTTTGGCTTTTGGGGTTCCCAGTTTAATTATTGCCTTCCTGTTTCTAAATTGTGATTCCTTGTTTGGTGATGGTCTATGTTCTGCATTTGTAACTGAGCTGAGGTATTCTGTTTATGTAATTCCTATTTGACATTGCCACTTGTTCTCTTTCCCCAGTATTCTCTGAAATGTATTGGTTTAATATTTGCAGTGTTGCCTTTTGATAGGTAGGGTATGGTGCTTTGTGAGTCCTGGTAATGCTGTCAGGATACGGCGGGTTTGCTATGGGTTCTAAATGGGCAGCGTTTGTAGTAGTTCCTAATGTGCCTGGCGGTTGGCACTGGATTATAGTAATGTAGAAATCTTTTAGTCTTTCTTTATCCATACACTCATTAAGCGACATGTTTACTAAAAGTTAGTGTATGGTAACATTATGCAAATATTTATGCAAATAAGGCCACTTATGCAAATGAGGCACCGTACCGAGTCTCCGCACATGGCCCCGCACCCCCCTTGGGCCGCCCCTGCGGCCAGCAGGAACCCTGGACTTTAATTTTAAAAGCAAAGGCATCTACAGGCGCGAAAAGGACCCACCGCTCACACCACTGGCCTGATCGGCATTGGGGGTTAAGTAGGAAGGAAAACCCCTTCTCAATCACCTCTGCAAGGCCAATCAGGCCAGCAGGAACCCTGGACTTTAATTTTAAAAGAAAGGTGTCTCCAGGCGTGCCCGCATCTGAGTGCCTCACCAGAGGGCCCTTTGGCGTGGCCCTTAGGCGTAGATGAGGACAATAGCATCAATATAGTTGCTACAAACAAACAAATTGCAGGAACCACCAATCGCAATCCCCAGGTAAAGACAGCAGCAGCCTCTCCAACCACAGTCTGTACAAAAATGTACCACCACTTCACACTGATGCCGATATTCCACACATTATGCCTCTCAACGCATGACACAAGCAACTAAATAATATGCTGCTCACTCCAAACAACAACAGGAAAGCCTTCTCCAATACAACTGGCCCGAACTACACACAACAACTCAGCAGAGCACATCAAGCACACTGAGCCATAACAGCAAGTTCAACAGCAGATTTGTCCACACCTAAGCAACGATACACACACAGATCCACCATGAACCAATAGATCATATGGCTCACCATCCTTGCCCTGGTACTCTCCTTCTCAAGAAGTAAAGCAACCCCTTACTCCTGTGGCAATGCTGTCCACATCATATACAACCCTAGGCACATAAAGCAAACATACAATGGAGCTATTGGTAACCTTCAAGAACTGTCAACCACACCGACCTCATCAGAATTCCACTTATAAGCAGCAGCACCTCACCGCAGAACCTCTCCAACACCAATAACCTGCACCTTAATCAATGCCAGATCAATGCACAACAAACTACAAACAATTCACGATCTTATTGTAGATCAAAAGATAGATATCATGTTGATAACCAAAACATGGCTGGCACAAACACACAATGTACTCATAAATCAACTAAACATGGATACAGATAACATACACAACTGCCAGAGAACATACGGAAGGGGGGTGGAATATATATCCTCGCCAGCAAACAGTTAAACTTCACACAACTCAACACCTTATCTATACTTAATCTGGATCTCCTAACCATATCAAATAAGCGATTCACCATCTGCCTAGCCTACAGAGCTCCCACATCCAACCCTGATGAGCTATCAAACATTCTAGACATCATCTGCATACACTCCACCAAACGAAACATCTTCCTCTTAGTGGGTGACTTCAACCTAGCCTCAGTAACCCAATCTCAAGCATCAACATTCTTAGAAGCCATGAGTGACTTACAATACTCACAAATCATGAAAGATCACACACATACAAAAGGAGGCACACTAAACCTTATTTTCTTTCCATCAAACAATGACTCAAAATCACCACAACCACTCATCTCACCTGTACCCTGGTCAGACCATCACCGGATAACATTTCCACTACCTCACCATTACGGAGCGACAAAGAGAACAAAATACGAATCCACCAAGAGAAAATTTGTATCAGTAGACATACAAGAATTCACCTCCAAAATTACACCACAACCAACAGAAAACACCCTTTAGATGCCATAGATACCTTGATAAAGACCTGGAACGCAACAATGACAGGCACCTCACAAACTCCAACAACCACTCAAAACTCCAAACGCAGCAATTGCCCCCTGGTTTTCATCTGAATTGAAGCAACTTAAAAGCGATCTACGTTGCCTAGAGAGAAAGTGGAGACGCATCCCAGATGAACTAACACAGACGCACTACATTTAAGAGCTAAAGAAATACCACAACATCACCAAGAAGGCCAAAAATGAATACTACACAAACCTCATCAAAAAATCAATCAATAAACCATGAAAGCTATTCGATATAGCCAACTCCCTCACAAGGAATCCTAACACAAAACCTATAGACAAAGCACTCGGCCCACACGTCATGGCACTACACCTACAAGCCAAGAATAAAAATGCAGAAGACATTGAACTAGACACCTGACAGACAGACGTCCAGCCTGAATGCATCAACCAATGGATCATCTTCAATTCCATTATCATCAACCAACTGGATAATATCATATCCGTTCTCAACACCACCACCTTTCCACTCAACCCCTGTCCAGTATCTTGGATCAAAGCAGCAAGAAAACCCTTCATACTCTCCATGGTCAACAATTCCCTAAAACAAGGAAATCTCCCACCTAAGCTCAAACAATCTTCCATACAACCCATACTCAAGAAACCCACCCTAGATCCAACAAACCCAACATCCTACAGACACATATCCAGCTTTCCTTTCATAGCCAACAATATCGAAAAGGCAGTCCAAGCACAGCTCCATCTGGACAAACATGCTTCCCTAGACCCACAACAGCATGGGTTCAGACCTAATTATGGAATTGAAACCCTCTTCATTTACCTTTTCAACACCCTAATCATAGGCACAGAAAAATTATCACAAGGATTCATCTTGCTATTGATAGATATCTCTGCGGCATTCGACTCAGTATCACACCAGTTACTCCTAAACAGACTACAGCAAATCTGAATACGAGGCACCACCTTAATATTGTTCCATTCCTACCTGTCCAATCGCTTACAACAAATTAACATAGGATCAACCACATCCATCCCTTTCTCCCTTAGACAAGGTGTACCACAAGGATCAGCACTTTCCTCTATCCTCTTCAATATCTATTTACAACCAATTTGCGATGTGATCAAGAGTTTTGATATACAGCGTTTAGTTACACAGATGACATAATGCTCTTTACCCCTTTCACCACAACTGCTCCTGACTACACAAAGCTCAACAAATGCTTCACAATGATGTCTAAATGGCTCAAGGTACACAACTGCAATAAAAACCATACCAAAATCGAGCTACTGCACATCACAAGAGACCTAAACGTCACACCACCACCAACAATCACATTGGACAACATTCAAATTAATGTCAAAAATGAAATCAAATACCTAGGCATAACACTGGACCAACAGCTCCCTCTGCTTCCACAGATAAACCATACAATATCTACAATATGTTACAATAAGTGTTCCGGCGCTGTGTGTCAGGTGCAACACTGCATTTGCCACTGTCAGTGGGATGGCAAAGCATGACAGCAGCAGGTAGAGCATAGCACATCCTTCTCTCTCCCTCTCATGGTCTAAGGCAGCAGCACCTTTGCCCACATCCTCTGGTGGAGGGAGACAAGAGCAGCATGGTGTGAATAGCTGCATGTGTGCTACCCCAGAAGACCACCGGCAACACTGAGGTATTGCTGGGGCACACTTGCAGGGAGGGAGGTATTGGCCTGCATGCTCCATACCACCATCTGTGGACCGTGGGACATGGCTAGTGTGCCTACTGGATGGTCTGGGCCTGGGATCAGGATGCCCCCCCCCACACTTGCACATATTGAGTAGATATGTGCATGTGGTGCGTAAAGATTCCACTGAGCCAGGAATACTATGCAATATGAGAACAGCCCATGTCAGAGGAGAAAATGAGCACCCTGCTCTCTCATCTGGCAAATGACAACCAGAATCAGTGTGTGCTCCAGTCACCTTTCCATAACTCAGTACTCAGTCAGTCACAACCAGCTAAACCAAATGTGAATCTAGATAACCTCTTGTGGTCTGCAATATATGAGAGTAGTCCCTGACTGGCCCACAAGCACATACCAAGCAATGGGTACATTTGTCATTCTGGTAGGACACCCATGGGCTGGAATGTTTGTGTTCAGGTATTATGGTCTGCCCTTCTGACTTGACAGATGCCATATACATGTCATTTGCACCAGCAGCATAGCAATGCTGTGCAGCATACAGACCTCACAAGACATCCCTCTCACACACCTGCCTAACAGACCCCATCAGGCAAGTATGGCACAGAGTCTGCAGACAGCTAAGCAGACATAGGCACACCCCAAGTCATGCCCACATGCACGCTGAAAATGGCCGCCTATATACCCATGGATTGTTGAACCCATAAGGCAGCTCTGTGACTCAACACACAAGGTCAGTATGTATATGAGAGGAGGGTCATAGGACATTGCTCAGTACCTGTTTGTCGTCTATGATGGTGGGACATGTGTGCATGGCTCCCCCTCGTAGGCCATCATGGTCTGCAATGGATTGCATGCGTCATTCTTGTGGTTTGTATTCTGTGCATGTGCAGGTGTCAGCAGGTCACAGGGGACTGCACGCTCTGCACATATGCTGCCTCTGGGGTTAGTGTTATACTCTGGCGCAGTAGACCCCTGCAAGTGACTGTTATTTGTTGGGGGTACAGTGGAGGGACAGGTATCTTGACCTCAACATGTGCCTTGGTCTTTGGACAAGAGGTGTATCCTGCAGCAGTGTGTCTGTTGTGCAGATACAGTACTGCGGGTCCTGTGCATTAGTTACTGCATGTACCCAGCTGTAGTTATGCCCTAGGTGTGGTGTACCACTGTCTCAGAATTTGCCAGCCATGTTGTTTCATGTCCTGGATTTCATCTATTGCAGGCAGGGACCTGCAGTCTCTTTGATTGTAGACATTGGTCCAATTCTTTTTACCATCTTTGTTAGTGATATAGCGGAAGGGCTGTCGGGTAAGGTTTGCCTCTTTGCGGATGATACCAAAATCTGCAATAGAGTAGACACCCAGGAAGGGGTAGATAACATGAGGAGGGATCTAGCTAAGCTTGAAGAATGGTCTAGAATTTGGCAGCTGGGATTTAATGTTAAAAAATGTAAGGTCATGCATTTGGGCTGCAGCAATCCAAGGGAGCAATACAGTATAGGAGGTGAAGTACTTTTGTCCACTAAAGAAGAGCGGGACCTAGGCGTGGCTGTGTCTGATGATCTTAAAGTAGCTAAACAGGTAGAAAAGGCGACAGCAAAAGCTAGAAGGATGCTTGGGTGCATACGGAGAGGAATGGCTAGCAGAAAAAAGGAGGTGATAATGCCTCTGTATAAGTCTTTGGTGCGACTTCATTTGGAGTATGGTGTGCAATTCTGGAGACCGCACCTTCAAAAGGATGTGAACAGGATGGAGTCGGTGCAGAGGGTTGCTACTAAAATGATTAATGGGCTTCATTATAAAGCATATGAGGACAGACTTAAGGATCTTAATATGTACACCTTAGAGGAAAGGCGGGATAGAGGTGATATGATTGAGATGTTTAAATACCTCCGTGGCATAAATGTTCAGGGAGAGAGCCTCTTTCAATTGAAAGCAAGTTCTGCTACAAGGGGACATGGGATGAGGGTGAAGGGAGATAGATTCAGGAGTGATATGCGGAAATATTTCTTTACGGAAAGAGTAGTGGATCCATGGAATAGTCTCCCAGTGGAGGTGGTAGAGATGAGGACAGTAACTGAATTCAAAAAAGCATGGGACCAACATAGAGGATCTCTAAAGGTAAAAAGTGGACTGTTGTAGTTGTTGTTATGGAAGGACAGACTAGATAGGCCATGTGGTCTTTTTCTGTCATCATGTTTCTATGTTTCTATTGATATACAGCATTGTGTAGAGGTGTAGCCTACTAGTTAGTGCACTGGCTCAGTAAGTGATGGATGAGGGTTTGAATCCCACTTGTTCTCTTTGTGGCTCTGTGATACTCAGTCCACCTTTTCTTCTTTTAAATTGTGTATTGTATTGGTGTTTCACTTCATACATTCCAGCATTCACAGGAATGAAACAACAATGGCTAGAAAAAGGAAACAACATTATAGGTCATTCAGAAACCATATTCACTTAGCCCACAATACAATTATAGGTCATTCAAGACCCTTTTCACTTGGCCTGCAATACATTCACTTCATTTTAATGCCAGGAACAGTCTGGTGTCTGCTTTGACTGGCGGACACACATTCTTCTGCTTTTTTAGGTGTTCCCATAGCACACTGGGTCTGCAAACATGATATTCCAGATCATGTCCTTTTGACAGCATGACTTTATAGGCTCTGCTGTAACCCACTGTATAAGGTCAGACATGTTCACCCTGCAGATGTATGGTAGAGGAGTGGTCAGAGCACTGGCTAAGAGACCAGGGTTTGATTCCCACTTGTACTCCTTGTGTGCCTGGTGGGAAAATTATATAGAGGTTTTTTTGTATGACAAATCCTTCATACAATGACCTCTACTTCTTGTGGCCTGGGGGCAAGTCACTTCACCCTCCATTGCCTCCAAAGAATGCAGGTTCTTAATGCCTCTGCTTTTAATGTACATTACCCAGTTTTAGGTACAATGTACACCACTTTGACTGAACTGATAACGCGGTATTCTAAACACCAGTTAACGAAATACAAATATAACATAAATGAAAATAAAGGATCAAGTATTCCATCATAACTGTGACTGTACAGCTTTGGCTCCATCACATCTATGCATTGCATGCAGCCACATCCTACCCCTTGGATGGCCACCTGCAGGGATTATCATACGTCCTTACATGCCCCATATGGCTAGTTTGAGCAAGTCTTGTCCAGATGTTGTATGCACATTTGTCAGGAGAGTTTTATGGTAGTTGGGAGGCTGGGACAGCTGTGAGACCCACATGTCTGTTATTGGGCCTTCCCCGTGGCACATCCACACTTTTTTCCCACACACTGCAACTGCATTTGTGAGGTCACTTCAGGTATATTGGTGCTGAAAGCCCACACCACACTCTTATCTACCGCCATCCTTCCTTCAGCCCATCCATCATTATCATCTGCCAGTTATGTGCAGTCATGTCTTCTCATGTGAACTGCTATACCATAGCCTACTCAGGACCCTTTTCCTCCTTTTGATATATCACTTACACCCCTCCTCTGACTGATCTGCACATCACCACTCATACTGTGGCAATTCTGGCTCCTCAGGGGGACACATCTTCCCAATCCTATGCCACACAATGACGTTACAGCATTTTACTGTGGCACTCCTCACTGACTCAGCAGGGAGCTGCGCGTTCTGGGGACTGGTGAAGAGGTCTATCGCCGACGTCCCCCAGAGGAGAAACAATCAGTCTGCTACTCTGGGATCCAACTTCCATTCGTGGGGGCGAAGGATTCTGCTGAGTCTGTCTGCCAGGCTATTCTCCTGACCTGGGAGGTACGTCACCCTGAGGGACATTCTCTGTCAGGCAGCGAAAGAGCAAATGAGGACCGCTTCCCGGCAGAAGGAGCATGATCCTGTGCCTCCCTCCTTGTTGATGTAGAATATTGCTACCTGGTTGTCGGTCTGCACGAGAACCAACCTCCCATTGAGGTGTTCCTCGAAGGCCCTCAGGGCTCATCAAATTGCCTGGAGTATGAGAAGGTTTATTTGCTGCTGAGACTTCTCGGGTGACCATTGCCCCTGCGTGCCCACAGTGATCTCCCCACCCTAACAGGGAAGCATCTGTCGTCAGCACCGCATTGTGCTGCGGGGCCTGAAAAGGCAATCCCCGCAAGAGGTTGCAGGGATTTTGCCACCAGCTCATGGACAAGTGGAGGTTGGGAAGAACCCTGACGGGGTCCCTGAGGTGTCCAAGGGACTGGCATTGAGACACCACTGAGCCTTCCACATGTGCAGGCAGGTGTGGGGGACCACATGCACGATCGAGGCCATGTGGCCCAGGAGACGTAGCACAGTCCGAGCGGTGACCTGGGGAGCGCTTTGGACACCAGCCACCAGATCTCAGAGGTGGGTGGAGCGATCAATTGGTAAGAAGGTGGTCACCTGCTGAGTATCGAGATGCGCCCTGATACACTCGAGAGCCTGCACTGGCTCGAGGCGAGACTTTGGGTAGTTGACCAAGAACCCCAAGCTCTCCAAGAGGAGGACAGTGCGCGACATTGCTCACCGAGCCTCCTTGACTGAGGAGCCCGTAACGAGCCAGTTGTCGAGGTAGGGAAAGACCGGTATGCCCTGATGCCGAAGGTATGCAGTGACCATGACGAGGCACTTTGTGAAGACTCATGGGGCAGATGCGAGGCCGAAGGGGAGCACCCTGTACTGGAAGTGCTCTCCCTGCACCCTGAAGTGCAGATACTGCCTGTGCAGAGGGTGGATTAAGATGTGGGCGTAAACGTCCTTTAGATCCAAGGAGCATAGCCAGTCGCCCTGCCGGAGGAAGGGCCCAGAACACCAAAAGATAACATCTTGAATTTCTCCCACACCAGAAACTTGTTTAGCCTGCGTAGGTCGAAGATGGGCCGCAGACCCTCTGTCTTTTTTGGGACGAGGAAGTACCGGGAATAGAAGCCCCGACCTTGAAGGTGGGGAGGGACCTTCTAGACTGCCCGTTGAGCGAGGAGAGAGTGTAATTCCCGCTGCAGCAGAAGCTGGTGTGCGGGGAGCCAAAGAGGCTCCGCCAGGGAGAAAGGAATTGGAAGCCTGTCGAAGTGAAGGTGATAGCCATCTCGGCAACTTGGTGGACCCAAGTGTCCGAGGTGATGGAAGCCCACGATGGGGCGAAGCGGGACAGGCGCATCCCCCCACTGGCTGTTGCATTGCTGGAGGGTGAGGGGCTATGCTGATGGTGTCAAAACCTCTGAGTGGGTTGTAGGGGAGCTGGCATCTGGGCCTTCGGTCCTTTTGACTTATGATGCCCTTGGCCAAATTTTCCCTGCACAGGAGTGGTCGGTGTGGGGGTAGCTGGATATGGCGGATAGCCCCGATATTGGAGACCCTTTCTAGGGAAGAAGGGCTTCTTGGTTGGTTGCTTCTTCCGAGGCAGGGGGGAGGTTTTGCGGGAGAGACGGGTTCTAGTAACGAACTCCGTCTCAATTTCCACGGCCTTCTCCTCCATCAGCTTGCCGAAGAGCTGCTCGCCAAGACAGGGCACGTCCAGGAGCTTCTCCTGCACCCATTTTTCCAAATCCAAGGATTGGAGCCATGCCTGGCAGTGGGCCCCGATGCCCGCGGCCGCCACCCGAGCTGATGTCTTGAAGCCATCATTGAAGGCTCGGGAGAGGTACTTAGAGCAGTCCGCGATGGACCTTAGCAGGGTGCGGAACCTATTGAAGGGCTCTTCCCCGAGACCTGCGGAGAAAACCCCGAGTTCCTTAGCCAAATCGCGCAGGAACATACCAATGTACAGTTGATATACCTGGATGCAACAAGAGAGCATGGAGCCTTGGTAGGCCTTGCGGCCCAGGGCATCAAGGACTCTTGACTCTGGCTGGATGATACCGACGAGTGCGATTTCGGGCTCTTTTGCTTCCTCATGGCCGATTCCACCACCATTGAGGTGTGTGGGAGTTAAGTCTTTTGGAAGCCTGGCCCACGTTGTACCTTGTACATCATATCAAGGTGCTTGCTTATGATGGGGACCGAGGCCGGGGCCTCCCATATGCGGAGCAGCAGCCGAGATAGAATAGGAGGTACAGGCACAGTGAGGGATTCCCTAGGTGGGGACTCGTACTGAAGAATGTTGAGTTCTTCAGCACAAGGGTCCTCCTCAGCCTGGGTGACCAGGTTAAGGGGCCGTGCCATGTCCTGAATGAACACCAGGAAGGAGGTGTCTTTGGGTGGTGAGCGCCGCTGGAACGTGGGCAGTGAGGGGTCCAACGGAAGATCCCGGTGGGTACGGGTTTCCGGGGAGGTGTCCCATCGGACTCTCACTCCGAGAAATTGGTCGAGGAGTCCGAGCCAGGCAGACCACCCTGTTCAATGGCCGGTGGACTGGTGCCGGAGGCCCTGGACGATCTTGCCTCCGAGGAACAGGAGGGCAAGCGAGACCAATGTTAAGGACCCTCACGAGGCCCGCCACTCTCGGGGGTTTCCTGGATGGATTTGGGTGTCCCACGCGAGGACCCATGGTGTCTGAGTGCAAGTCAGCAAAGCTGACTGTGAGCACCTGCTGGGAAGCGATGAACGCAGTTATGCTGCATTCCAGCACCAGCATGCAGGACTCCCACGCGGGCGTGGAGCCCTGCGATGCCGATCCCAGGGTCACTGGGTTAGATGTCGAGGAGGTCCTCACCAAGACGACCCTCAGGAGACCAGGCACCTTCGCCGGAGGCCTCTGCTTCTGTGCGGGGTACCTTGCGGGGCCGCTCCTTGTCCGACTCTCAGGAACGCCGAAGGGGACTAAGTGACTGAGCACGGGAGCGCTCGTGCTTTTTGGGAGCCCCTGACAGCAACTTTGAGACCTTCTTCTTTCGGCGCTCCACCTCAGGGGACACCTGGTCAGAATGCCTCTGAGAGCGCGGGGCCACAGGGGGGGAACCCACCGGAGGAGAGACGACCGAAAGCGCCACCGGGGACTCTGAGGCAGCCTTTCGGAAAATGTCTTCGGACTTCTGCTTACGGCTGAGCAGGGCCTTAGAGGACATTTTCTTGCAGAGCGAACAGAGCTCTGGATCATGGTCAGCTCTGAGGCACCACAGATAACAGTCATGAGTGTCCGTAAGCGACATGTTCCTAGAGCATCTATCACATTTTTTGAATCTGGTGGTCATGGGGGCAAAAATGGTCTCTGCGAGGTCAAAGACCCACGCAGCCAGTGGTTAGAGAAGAAAAAAAGTGTGTGAAGCCCGCAACAAAAAAATGAAAAGAAAAGAGTATCCCTGATAGCTCCAAAAATAGAGTGGGGGGAAGGACGGGTAGAAGACCAGTACAACTGGAAAATCGAGAAGGCCTGTAAGGCTAAAAAACAAAACTTTTTCCGAGAGACAAGGATGTGCATCCGAAGGGCTCTGCGGAAAAAGGGAGACTGAGCAAGATGACACTTTTGGGCGGGAAGAGGACCACGCATGAGCGGCAGCAATCCCAAAGGTCTTCTTTGAAAGCTGAGGAATTGCTCCACACGGGCTCCGTCGGTGCCGACATCACCCATAAGTGAGGACTGACTTCCTGCTTGTTCCTGGAGAATGCCACTCTCCAGATATACTGCTCAGCGATAACACAGGATACCCAGTGCCGGAAGATATCCAGATTCTGGTGCTGAATATCCGGTTTCAATTTTGAGCTTAGCAGCCAGACAATTTAAGAATACAAACCATCACGGGCTTAATATATGGCCCTATCTTGCTTAAATGGCTTCTAGCATAGGTATATTTAATTCAGTTTTTCAACTTTTATGCTGATTTGATTAGAACAATGGTGCAGGGCTCTAGTAGGCATGTTGGTCCTTGAGAAAACTGGAATCTTTATAGATTTCACTCACAGAGTAATATCTCCAAATGGGCTAATACCATTAGAGAAATGAACATCACACCTATAGGTTTTATAAATGTCTAGTGCTTATGATAGTGGTGGTTTGTGTGAGGTGTGACTTGTGAGCCCACATTTCCTTCTATGTATATATAGTTTGTGTTATTATAGATGCACTGGGGAAGGGAGCATGCCACTATATTTTTTTATATAATTTGGCTAGGCTGCTTTTGGATTTATATGGATGTTACATCCTTCTCTCTAACACACCATTCCCAGCTCCAGAGCCTGGTGCAATGTATCTTCACACCTCTGAGGTAGAGAAATGTTTTTGCACATTCATATCATCCTCAACACCATTATCTATTGCATAAATTATTATGCATGTGTTGGAGGCAGGAAAATTCACTCCCCAAAAAAATGATCCTTCCTTATATCAAAATGTGGTTCTATATCTATACCTTTTGAGGGATATTTTCAAAATTTCTTCTGTGGGTAAAAAATAAGGATGTGCTTAAGGAAAAAAGTTTTGGTTTGTTTTCAGAAAATTTGGCCTTCCTTCCTCTCCTTTTTGTTGCTCTTTTCAGTTCATTCCACACATTCATGGTAATAAAAATTTGTAATACATGGAAATTGACTGCATGTGTGCTAATTTGTAATCTAACACACATTAAATTGATTTTGCATGCGTTTCTTTTCCCCTAAAACACCTTAACAAACCAAATTCATGATAAATTGATGCACATCACTAGTAAAGGATTTAAAAGGGTTTTTGAAAATTGCTCTTTCAACTGCATACATTTATTTATCCATTGGGGCAAGGGGAATGCACTGGGGATTTTATTTTGCTTCCAAGTAGTACAAAACACACAAGTACAGAGCACCAGATTTCTACTGAAAATTAACTTGTAGGCCTATGGGCACAGTGTACCTTTAAATCTCTAAACTTCAGTTGTTACTAGAGGAGATCAAACCTAAACTCCAGTAGCAGTTTAAAAATAATCCTCTTTATTTCCAAATATGATTGCCAGGCTGTTCCCAGAAGTAAATGGGGAAACTGCACTTCTGGATTTTTCAAGGGTTATGTATCGGTAAGTCCTATGTGCTCTTTGCCTTTACCAGTGATGTTACTGGTATTTACGGTGGCATCACAGTGATGGCGCATTATGACATCACCTGAAGCATTAGGACTTAGTACTTGGAACTGCTCGGAACTCTCTGGTATGTAGGAAAATGCTTGTTATTTTGTACTGTACCTGTTGAATCGTCCTGTAGTCCCACATCAAATGCAAGCTTGTCTGTCATGGATCTTGATGTTGTCAAGCATGTCAAGTACTAAAAAAAATAGTTTAAGTGATTATTAAAACTCACAGAACAAAGCAGCATTGAATGAAAAGAAGTAGTGGCAGTATTATTTATTTATTTATTTATTTATATGCTGTTTCCCAAAAAGGACTCCAGGCAATATACAAAACAAATAATAAAAAATATAATAAAATGCACAACATACAGTGTGCTAAATAAAAAAACAAAAAATAAAAACCATACTAAAAACACCATGGATAATATTCAGATACTGCGGTCAACGATTTAATTTAAATACCGGCACCAGTGTTCAAATTAATTTATATATTCAGCGCCATTATAAGTATATTGAGCGGGGTTGACTATACATATTATAAGGTAACTGCTACTGCTATTTAATACATGTTTCCTATGCGCAAAAGGGCTTTTATAAAATTACTCAATGTGCAATAACAAAAGGAGCATACATAACCCATGTGTAGGTATGTTCTGGGGTGGAACACACACAAAGTCAAGATTTGCATGTGTATTTTAGAAAATATGCTTCAAACATGAGCATTTATACCTGCTCCTAAGCAGGCGTAAATGTCCATGGATTTAATATAGCTATGATATCTGCCAGTTTACCGCTAGCGTTTTATAAAGACACAAAGATGATTTTGTGTCTTTATAAAATAGCTCAAAATAGATGCCTGTTATAAAATTATCCCTTATACATCTAGTTTAAGCCTACTGTTGCTAGCTTACCTACGTATATAGTGACTACATATTGCCACTACCCTCTCTCTGCTCTCCTGCCACCCCTTCACTATACAGATAGTGCTGAGGCAATTAGATATATTTTCAGCCTAGCACTATCCATATAACATTTGAAAATCTGCAGATAGTGAAATTTAAGTATAATTTTCCTTTGAAAACTGACCCTATGGATACGAACAACCAGTCATATACAAAACCCACACAAATAAAATCAGTGAAAACAAAATGTATAGTGAAATTTAAGTATAATTTTCCTTTGAAAACTGACCCTATGGATACGAACAACCAGACATATACAAAACCCACACAAATAAAATCAGTGAAAACAAAATGTAAAGTTTAGAATCAATCAAAAATCATGCAAAGCAGATTGCTAATCAAATGCGGCCCTGAAGAGTCAGGTTTTACACATTCTCCTAAATGTCAGGTAACTCCCAATTATCCTCATACCTTTGGTGATATAATTCTAAAGAACAGGACCCACATGCTTGAAATTCTGCTTCTTAGTTTCCTCATATCTTAGTTTATGACAAGAAAGTAGAAAGTCCTGGGATGACCACAGGTTAAATAAAGTTCCATCTTGCCCCTCAGATACAATGTGCCATACCCAAATATAAAGTTAACCTATGAATCAATACGTGTACTGTGGTAGGCTATGGCCTAGCATGGCCTGCTACTATGAAAGGCCTGTAAGTTAGGCCTGGATCCTAACTCTCATTATAGCTAGAAAAGAACCGAAAATCTGTGAAAAATGAGAAAACTGTTTTAAACTGCTTAATAAGAAGTTTTTATGAATTCATAAGTCTTCCATTATTCTCTTGTGTGTGAAAGAACAGAAATGTTTCAATATATGCATTCCTGGAGCTAGGGATAACCTTGCAGTAGAGAAGTAACGAAATCAAGAACTGTACCATTGTTAGAGCAATCCTAAGGGAGGGGGCCGGTTGCTAGGCTCCGGAGGGATTTCTAATTGGACAAATGAAGGGAATGTAAAACCAATGAGAAGTTTGCATGTATCAAGTTGGAACCAATAGGAAGTTCTCATGTATCAAACTGAAAAAGAGGTATAAATGGTTATGTCTCTGTAGAAACTTTTGCTCAGTTCCTTTTGAAGCTTTGACTGACTGTGCCTGTGCACAATAAACTGGCTTGGACCCTGTCAATTGACTCCTGGATTTATTCATTGATTGCACTTTGCTACAGCATATTCTTGGTGCATTGGCCGGGAAGTGCGAGTGGTAAATGGTATTCAAGTGAATAATCCACGCAATTCGCCTTGAGGTTTGGCCCGGTTGGAACCGTGTCTGTCCGACCGCGGGGGAAACCTCAGGCGCCGCCGGCCCCTTTGTGCCGGAGAGGGTTCCACCTGCCTCGGCGGGCCATTGGGTCCAGCTGGCCAACACCTCCGACCCGGGGGAGTCCAGGTTCCAACTCAGAAGCTGGTGTGGTATCGGGGACCGGATCCGGTGAGTAGACATTTTTATGATTCAATAGTCAGAAAGAACAGCCTGGGACAACGTCTTGCATGCGCAGGACTAATTTGGTATATTTGGTATAGACTAACTGGGAAATCTCGCATGAGTGTGGGCAAGACAAGGGAGCCTGATCACCTCCCATAAGGGCGGTCCTAGTAAGCTCCGCGTAAGAGAAAGCGGAAGCCGAAGCCATCGACCCTTCTTGTTTGGAAAAGTCAGTTAGTCAGAAAACCTGGGCACTTGAAATATGATATCTTGTTGAAATATGCTTGCTTGTGTGAGTGAGAGGTCTTGAAATACAGACCGAGCGAGAGCGGACTCCTAAGTAGCGCAGTTCCTGGCCGGGCGACCGCGCCCAGGTCGCAAACAGGAGAAAGCGAGTGGTGTTTGTCCCCCCCCCCCCCCCAGTGTTCTGTGGGCTGTACGGACCCCTTACCTGCAGCCATACTACCTATCCTTATTGTTCGTTGTCTTGTACGTCATTACGTGTACGTAGAGTATGTAGGTAGTGTACGTAGGTACGTTCAGATTATGGAAGGGACGGAGTCCACGCAAACTCCGTTGGCATTATGATCAAGAATTTCCGTAAAGGATTTTCGGGTGATTATGGTATGAAAATGACTCCATCCAGATTAAAAATGTTATGTGAAAGGGAGTGGCCCGCATTAGCTGCTTCATGGCCCCGTGGGGGCACCTTTGATTTAGAAACAGTTTTACGAATTCATCAGCTTATACTAAGAATGTATCCTGACCAGTTCCCCTATATAGATTCCTGGTTAAGTGTGTGTGAACAGCAGCCCTCATGGATGAAGCGCTGTTATGAGGAGCGCTGTAAAATATTTGTAGCTTCTACAAGGGGAACCAGAAAAGCTAAGGAAGAGAAGCCGCCTGTGTATTCTGCCCCAGAGTCCCCAGATATTCTGGATAGGTTACCCCAGCATCCACAGAAGTTGGTTCCCACAGCACCACGACCTGAAGTAGAGCCAGAAGAGGAGCCCCAGAAAATACTGATACAGCAGCCTAAGAAGCACCCTACCCCGAGTAATAGTCCCGAGTCAGGCCCAAGCACAGCAGGGGGACTCGAGTCCTCTGACGAGATAGAAAGCGGAGGCTCTCCTGCCAGTTCAGGGTCACCCATCAAGGAGATTTGTGCCCAGGAGCCTTATGATTTAAGAAGCGTAACTCCCAAGAAGAAGGAGAAAGCAGGGCACCTAATGCCATTATGCCAAGTGCCTGGAATACCTGTTTTAAATGATCAGGGCCAGATGGCGCCAGGACCAACCAGCTTAGTTTATGTACCCTTTTCAACCACAGGTTTATTAAACTGGAAAACGCATTATGCATCCTATACAGCCAAGCCCCAGGAATTAACAGAATTAATGTCTAGCATTATGCATACCCATCAGCCTACCTGGGCCGATTGTCGCCAGCTCCTGTCTACCCTCTTTACTACTGAGGAGCGAGGGCGAATCGGGCAAGCAGCCCTCCGTTGGTTAGAAGAGAACCCTGTAGAAAGGGGAGGAATAAATCCCCCTCAAGCAGCTGTTGCAGAATATCCCAATGAAGATCCCGGGTGGGACCCGAATGATGAAAGGGGGGCGGCGGCCCTAACCAGATTTTGCCAGGCCTTATTGCAGGGCCTGAAGAAGGGAGGCCAGAGGGCCATGAATATCGGGAAAGTATCGGAAGTTCTCCAGGGTCCATATGAGAGCCCAGCGGCCTTTTATGAGCGGTTGTCTGAAGCTTATAGATTGCATACCCCATATGATCCCGCCACTCAGGAAAATTTACGCATGGTAAATGCGGCCTTTGTTAGTCAGTTCCAGAGAGACATAAAACGAAAATTGCAGAAATTGGATGGATTTGCGGGCATGAATACAGCTCAGTTAATGGAAGTCGCTCAGAAAGTATTTGTGAATCGTGAAAATGAACAAGACAGAGAAAGTGAACGAAAGATGAAGAAGAAGGCAGATCTTCTTGCTGCTGCTATAACCGAACGACATGGAGGAGGTTTTCCTAATCAAAGGACCAGAGGACGTGGAAGAGGCCGCGGAAGTGAAAGGCCTCAATTGGGTGCAAATCAGTGCGCCTACTGCAAGGAAGAAGGACATTGGAGAAATGAGTGCCCGCATCTGGACTCCGCCCCTGCGAGGGGAGGAGGGAGTCCCTGGAGGCCAGGAGGACGATTTCGAAGGAGGGGAGGAATGAACCGAACACAGTTCCAGCAGGAGAGGGAGGAAGCCATTGAGGGAGTGGCAGTAGCAACGGGCTATGGCCTGGACGACATAGATGAAGACTAGGCCAGACCGGGCTCCAAGTTCACCCTGGGTCCCCAGGAGCCTATGGTCAGTTTAAAGATAGGGGACCAATACATGGAATTCATGGTAGATACAGGAGCAGAACATTCAGTAGTAGCCAAGCCAGTAGCTCCTTTGTCCTCACGATCTGTCACCATTGTGGGAGCCACTGGAAATAAAGCCACAAAGTCATTCTTGCAGAACCGCATGTGTGAACTAGGGGGACAGAAGATAACGCACCAGTTCTTGTATATGTCTGAGTGCCCTATTCCACTACTGGGCCGAGACATGCTTGCCAAGCTCCAGGCACAGATATCCTTTGCTGAAGGGGGAGAAATGAAAATAACTGTGAACCCAAAGCCTGCTGGATTGATGGTGCTTACTGTTCCCCGAGAAGAAGAGTGGCGGTTCTATAGTGCACCTCCAATAAAGTCAACTAGTCCCTGTATACCTACCAACCTCATAGCCCCACCTGAAGTATGGGCAGAAGATAATCCACCTGGCCTAGCGAAGAGCATAGCCCCTGTCATTGTCACCCTCAAGCCAGGAGTGGAACCAGTGCATGTGAAGCAGTATCCTCTCCCTCGACCAGCTATAGAAGGAATCCATTGCCATTTGATGAAACTGCTGAAGTACGGACTTCTCAAGGAATGCCAGTCACCTTGGAACACCCCCCTTCTCCCAGTAAAGAAGCCTGGGACAGGGGACTACCGCCCAGTACAAGACCTAAGGCGAGTAAATGATGCAGTTGAAACTATACACCCTGTAGTACCAAACCCTTATACTCTCTTGTGACTGATCCCCACTGAGGCTACTCACTTCACCGTCCTGGACCTGAAAGATGCCTTTTTCTGTGTGCGCCTAGCCCCCACCAGTCAGCTTTTATTCGCTTTTGAATGGCAAGACCCCACAACAGGAAGGCAGGGCCAGCTCACCTGGACCAAATTACCCCAAGGATTCAAGAATTCACCTACTCTCTTCAGTGCTGCCCTGAATCAAGATCTCTCAAGTTATCCAGTGGACCCAGGAAAGAGGGTTCTTCTTCAGTATGTAGATGACTTGCTCATAGCCACCAACTCGGAAAGCAAATGCCTACAAGCTACTAGTGAACTCTTGTACCTTCTCAAAGATGCTGGATACAAAGTCTCAAGAGCCAAAGCACAACTATGCCAAACTGAAGTCAAGTATTTGGGATTCCAGTTGTCCAGTGGGATCTGACGTCTAGGACCAGAACGCAAAGAAGCTGTATGTAATATCCCCATTCCAACCACTAGGATGCAAGTAAGAGCCTTCCTGGGGGCCGCAGGATACTGTCGCATATGGATCCCCAACTTCGCACTGATTGCAAAACCACTATACCAAGTCACCAAAGGAATGGAAAAATCCCCACTAGACTGGGGACCTGAACAAGATGTAGCATTCCGGACTTTGAAAAAGGCCCTGATGTCATCCCCAGCTTTAGGTCTTCCAGATGTTCAGAAGCCTTTCCATCTTTTTCTCCATGAGTCACAAGGAAACGCATTGGGAGTATTGACTCAATCACTTGGATCTTGGCAACGACCAGTAGCCTATCTGTCAAAACAATTGGATGTAGTTGCCAAAGGATGGCCTCCTTGTTTGAGAGCTGTTGCAGCAACAGCCCTCCTAGTGGGCGAAGCAGATAAACTCACACTGGGACAAACTCTTCAAGTCACCGTGCCACACTCTGTTCTGACTCTCATGGAACACAAAGGGAACTTCTGGATAACCAATGCACGAATGTTGAAATATCAGAGCATGCTGTGCGAAAACCCCCGGATACAGTTGAAAGTCAGTCAAGCTCTGAATCCTGCTACGTTGTTTCCAATTGGTCCTGGGCTACCTGATCATAATTGCTTAGAAACCATGGACACTGTATTTTCAAGTCGCCCTGATTTGACCGATGTCCCTCTAGAGGACGCTGAATGGATTTTCTTTGTGGATGGAAGCAGTTTGGTCATCAATGGACATCGTTGTGCTGGATATGCAGTGGTGACCCTTGATCTGGTAGTTGAGTCCTCAGCCTTGACCCCAGGAACCTCTGCACAGAAAGCTGAATTGATAGCCCTCACCAGAGCTTTGACATTAGGAGAAGGACTCCGCATAAATGTGTACACAGATTCCAAATATGCCTTCACTACTTTGCATGCACATGGAGCCTTGTATAAAGAGCGAGGGTTGATCACCTCAGGGGGTAAGGCCATTAGGTATGGGCCCGAGATATTGATGTTATTAGATGCTGTGTGGACCCCCAAACAAGTGGCAGTCATGCACTGCCGAGGTCATCAGGCAGGAGCAGGAGAAGTTACCCGAGGGAATAGATTTGCAAATGCCACAGCCCGGAAGGCAGCCACCACAGGACAAGTTAGGACCCAAGATACTGTAATGCAAGCAGCCCTATTCCCTGTGCCCCTCAGTTCCTGGGCACCCCGATACACTACAAGAGAGTTAGACTATTATTGTGAAAAGGAGGGAGGAGTCTTGACAGAACAAGGTTGGATAGTGTTGCCACCCCCAGAAGGTAGTCCACCTCCAGGTCCTACAGTCATCCCTGAAGCATTAGGACCAGCCTTTGTTCAAGCTTTTTATCAAGCCACACATTATGGTAAAACAGCCATGGAAAAAGCCCTGAGACCCCATTTCTGTATTTCACTGCTAGGATCCCTGACCGCCTCGGTGGCACAGCAATGTCTGATATGTGCCAAAAATAATGCCAAGCAAGGTCCTGTTCCACCCCCAAGAGTTCAGTCAGTAGGGGTGACCCCAATGAGTGATATACAGATAGACTTTGCTGAAATGCCCCGTGCAAATGGATATCACTATATGTTAGTATTAGTCTGTACATTTTCGGGATGGGTGGAAGCCTATCCCACCCGAACTGAGAAAGCCCGAGAAGTCACTAGGGTATTGCTCCATGAGATCATTCCCCGATTTGGAATACCATCAACTAAAGGGTCAGATAATGTTCCATCATTTGTATCCCAAGTGACCCAACAGTTAGCTCAAGCTCTGCAAATAAAATGGAAGTTACACACTGCTTACAGACCCCAGAGCTCAGGAAAAGTAGAACGTATGAATAGAACCTTGAAAACTCAGTTATCCAAACTTTGCCAAGAAACACACCTGAAGTGGCTCCAAGTTCTCCCAATAGCCCTTTTTAGGATACGTTCAGCTCCCACCAGATCCTTAGGAGTCTCCCCTTTTGAGATTTTGTATGGGCGACCTCCACCCATAGTGCAGGGAATAAAGGGAGACATGAGACAGATAGGATCTGAAATAACTAGACAAAAACTATTAGCTTTAGGTTCTGTCTTGTAGAATCTCCAAACGTGGGTGCAAGATCGACTACCCATCAACCTGACCGAGCCTCTGCATCCCTTCATGCCAGGGACGTCCGTGTGGGTGAAAGAGTGGAGAAAGACCCCGCTGGCGCCGCATTGGAAGGGACCATACGTCGTCATCCTGTCAACCCCCACCGCAGTGAAAGTTGCAGAATTTGAACCCTGGATCCACCACAGTCGAGTGAAGCCGGCAGCTGCTCCTGATCCTGGCCAATAGACGTCAGTGAATGATCCCGAGACTCCATTGCGACTCACCTTGAGGAGACAGCCAGCTTTATAGAGAATCTTCAGAATCCACCTACGTCACGCGAGAGTGACCATCACAGCAGAAACAGAAGAAAACTCCACAAGTTCATCATATCCAATTTTCCAGATTAAACTCCAGAGACTGTAATCACAATGTTCTTCCACTATTGCCTTGTGGGAGTGGTGATCCTGGGAATCCTGGAAAAGACTTTTGCCCTACCCCCTTGTGCAGCCTGCATAACCACCACCCGAACAGGACAAAAGATTACTCAGACTTTGCTCTATCACTCCTACTATACTTGCACTGGTACAGTCATCCGGTGTATTTATAATGGCACCGAACTGAATATTTGCACAAAGGGGAAAAGTAAGACTTGTTATAACCCTCGACAAAACCCTTCATATTATACATTTGAGATACGTTGGAATGATGAAGATGGAGCCATCCTGAATGCGACAAAACCCCTTACAAACCCCACAAAACCTATTATCTTGAACTTTGATGCTTGTGATGCCATTAACAGAAATGCTTACCACAGATGTGGGTCATGGGAGCGAGCATACTACCATGATGATAAATACATATGTCCAGAAGGAGCCTATGGATGGGGACGTTGTACAGGAAAAAGTTCTGCAGCCACCATTTACACCACTACATCTAAACATGATTACTTTTGCCCAAAATGGGACTGTGTATATTTTGCTACCTGGAAGAATGCACCTATGGGACGAGATGGTGATCACCGCAAAGGCAGCTTAACAAAGATCAGACTACTAGAACCCAAGAAATGCCAGAAAGGTGCCTGTAATCCCCTGCAACTCCTCATAGTCAACCCCAGTCAATGGAAGCAAGGATACAAGTTTGGGTTGCGTATAGCAGGAGGAGGTATAGATCCTGGAACTATCTTATATCTGCAATTAAACACTAAGACCCATGTATCCTCACCCTATCGTATACATCACTCCTTCTATGAAGCCATGAAAGCAGAGTTTGAGATTCCTCCTGCCTCCCAAAACTTGTTTCTTGAATTAGCGGGAGCAGTTGCATCTAGTCTCCACGTTTCAGACTGTTTATTTTGTGGAGGAACAACGATGGGAGACCAATGGCCTTGGGAAGCACAAGAATTGAACTATTCTATTCCATACAATCAGACTAATATACACAATACCACAAATGAATGGGTATTGGCCCACTCCATTGTGGGTAACTTATGTTTTTCTCGCTATGGACCATTGTTTAATATGGAAGTGGGGCAACTGGTCTGTCTCAATCAGAGGTTCTACAACAGTACCACGAAGAAGACATCTTGGTGGTCAGGCGTCAACGCTACTGAACCTTCCAATCCTCTAATTCAGTTCCCCAAACTTGCCAGTATCTGGATTAACTTAGCAGCATATAATTCCTGGCAAGCACCACCTGGACTGTACTGGATTTGCGGAACCCGAGCAGATGCTAGGCCCCCTCACCACTGGGGAGGCGCATGTGTATTGGGAACCATAAGACCTTCCTTTTTCCTTTTGCCTACATCCCAGGGAGAACAACTGGGATATCCTGTGTACAGAAAAAGACAGCTGAAGGAGGCCTTGAAGATAGGCCAATGGGACAAATGGGACGCATCATCTGAAGAATGGCCACCAGAGCGAATTATCTCATATTATGGACCTGCTACTTGGGAGCAGGATGGGACTTGGGGATATCGTACTCCTGTTTATATGATTAATCGAATAATACGTTTGCAAGCTGTTGTTGAAATAATAATCAATGAAACTAGTAAAGCACTAACTCTGTTGGCTAAGCAAAGTACGCAAATGCGCACAGCCATTTATCAAAATCGCTTAGCTCTAGATTATTTGTTAGCAGCTGAAGGAGGGGTATGTGGGAAGTTGAATTTAAGTAATTGTTGTTTACAGATTGATAATAATGGGCATATAGTTGAAGATCTAGCCACCCAGATGAGAGAGCAGACATTTGTGTCTGTCCAGACTTGGCACAGTTTAAAGATGGATGGGTGGTTTGGTTCATTATTTTCATGGATTGGTGGTCTAAAAACCCTTATGTTGATTGTACTGTTCATACTAGCCATGTGCTTATTGCTCCCTTGTCTCCTACCCCTTTGCTTGCGTATGATAACTTCAACAATTGATAACACTATAGAACGAAAGGCAGCTGCAAAGGTATTAGCTATGTGGCAATATTACCCTATACCCCACGATGATGCTATTACACCAATATAATGTGTTAATTGACTAATGACTGATTTAATTCTCACCCTTTCTCACTTGCGGGTGAGAATAATCAAAGGGGGGAATGTGGTAGGCTATGGCCTAGCATGGCCTGCTACTATGAAAGGCCTGTAAGTTAGGCCTGGATCCTAACTCCCATTATAGCTAGAATAGAACCAAAAATCTGTGAAAAATTAGAAAACTGTTTTAAACTGCTTAATAAGAAGTTTTTATGAATTCATAAGTCTTCCATTATTCTCTTGTGTGTGAAAGAACAGAAATGTTTCAATATATGCATTCCTGGAGCTAGGGATAACCTTGCAATAGAGAAGTAACGAAATCAAGAACTGTACCATTGTTAGAGCAATCCTAAGGGAGGGGGCCGGTTGCTAGGCTCCGGAGGGATTTCTAATTGGACAAATGAAGGGAATGTAAAACCAATGAGAAGTTTGCATGTATCAAGTTGGAACCAATAGAAAGTTCTCATGTATCAAACTGAAAAAGAGGTATAAATGGTTATGTCTCTGTAGAAACTTTTGCTCAGTTCCTTTTGAAGCTTTGACTGACTGGGCCTGTGCACAATAAACTGGCTTGGACCCTGTCAATTGACTCCTGGATTTATTCATTGATTGCACTTTGCTACAGCAGTACAATAGATTTCATTCTAATATGTATTTTAAAATATTTTAAAATGAAAACGACACTTGAATATTGGGAAAAAGTCTCAAAAATGCAAATAAGTTGAAAATTGTTTGCCTATGCAAAAAAATACAGCAACTTGTCTATTTATCTGATTATGAGGGTCTTTTTAAAAGACTTATACTTGATTTGGACGTCTGAAAACGTGCATGTGGGCATCCAAATCACTGAGACATCCCCAGAGCCATTTTACAAATGACTTTTTAAGACATCTCCACTGTGAGGATGTTCAAACAGGCAAGGAATGTTCCAGAAGTGTGGCCAGGCGGGGCATTGATCATAGGGATTTCAGAAACCTCAAGGACATCTTCAACCTTGTCCAACTTTAGACCTGTCCCAGGCACCAATAAGCATCAGGAAAGTGCTCATTTGGGCACAAAAACATCTGGAGGGTTAGAGAAGATGGCACTCCACTATCCTCAGTATACTCCACATGTGCAATTCTACTTTTTATGTAATTAACAGAAGCCTCTTATGTTTGACCCACTGCTGATCGTCTCATAGATGTCCCTGGTCTTGGATACTATGTTGGGGATGCCTATGTAAATATCCCTGCTGGCTTCCATATCGGGCACGTAGAGGTTTCTGAAATGAAGCCTGAACTTGGACGTGCATGGCTTTTTTTTAGTCATTCAGGCTTGGATGCCCCAAATTGCACTTGGACATCCTTCGTAAAATATTCCTTCACGTGATCTATCTATCCAAGTAGGATCACTGAAAATACATATAAAAAATTAAAATGGATGTGACACATTTAACTTTGTCATCTTCTTGCTGCTGAAAACTGACCTCATTCTAACATGTTTTGTTTTTTAATTCTAAGAATAAAGCATTACAATAGTCTAAGCTTCTCAAAATCAATGCACCGAGTCTAATTCTCCCTGACAAATGAAAGCAAGGAACACCAATGAGTTGCAGTTGCCAAAAGGAGAGATTTATCACATTCTGGATATGAGATTGCAAACTCAGCTTACTATACGAAAGAGAAATTAGACTTACCTGCTAATTGTTGTTCCTTGAGGAACTCCAGTTCAGTCCTACACCTCTGGGTA
The DNA here is from genome assembly GCA_033557465.1 of Ichthyophis bannanicus. Classification (NCBI taxonomy): domain Eukaryota; kingdom Metazoa; phylum Chordata; class Amphibia; order Gymnophiona; family Ichthyophiidae; genus Ichthyophis; species Ichthyophis bannanicus. Next base: position 378,645,882 of record CM066037.1, on the reverse strand, counting down.
GTATACATCCTCCTGCAGCATGGAGACTGGGCATGTCAAAACTGTGACATCACTGGATGTACCCTGCTGGACTCTCCCATCAGCCCCAGTGAACTATTGACAAAGCAGACTCAAAGGAGCAACAAATAAGTAGCTATAGTATTAATTCCAACTTTAAACTCAACTTTTAACTTCTAAACCAAACCCCCTCCAGAAAGGAGAAAATTGCACTTTCTCTTCTCCCCAAGAGCAGAATAAGAAAGAAAGAAGAGAAAAGACAGAGTAAAAGAAACAAAGTGATCTCGAGATTATCAAGGTTTTCACACACTTAGTGACTGGTACTCCCCCCAAACTGAAACCATCTTCTGGATTGACCATCCCCAGGCGGGAATGAGGACTGAACTGGAGTTCCTCAAGGAACAACAATTAGCAGGTAAGTCTAATTTCTCTTTCATTATCGTTCCTCCAGTTCAGTCCTCCACCTCTGGGATGTAACGGAGCAGTAATCATTGGGAGGGATCTTTCCACCCGAATCGCAACACCGCTGAACCGAAACAGGCATCGTTCGCTGCCTGAACATCCAGGCGATAGTGTTTACTAAATGTCTGAAGAGACGACCAAGTGGCCACTCTGCAAATCTCCACTGGCAGGACCAAACTGTGCTCTGCCCAAGACATCGCTTGTGCTCTAGTAGAGTGAGCCCTTAACCCCACTGGCACCTGACACCTTTGCAAAATATATGCTGACGCTATTGCTTCTTGGACCCATCTGGAAATTGAAGCTTTAGCTGCTGCTTCCCCTTTATGGGGACCTCCAAACAGAACGAAGAGGCGTTCAGACTTACGAAAGGTCTCTGAAACCTTTAAATATTGACGCAGAACCCTCTTTATGTCCAAGCGACATAGACTATGGTCTGAGACGTTCTCCTGCAACGCTCCTAATACTGGCAATGAAACTGACTGATTCATGTGAAAAGGAGAAACCACCTTTGGCAAAAATGACGGTACCAGTCGCAATACTACCTTTTCCCTAGAAAAGGACAAAAAGGGCTCTTGGCAGGATAACGCCTGCAGCTCCGAAACTCGCCGTGCCGAACAGATGGCCACTAAAAACGCTGTCTTTAAGGTTAAATCTTTGACTGAAGCTTGATGCAAGGGCTCAAAGGGTTCCCTAGATAACGCTCCTAAAACCAAATTGAGATCCCATGGAGGCACCATCACTCTGCGAGAAGGCCATAGCCTAGATACCGCTTTTAGAAAACACACCACGTCAATGTGAGAGCCCAAGGCCACTTCCTGGACTTTACCTCTATAGCAAGACAGAGCTGCAAGCTGGACCTTTAAGGAGCTGGCTGCCAGACCCTTATCAAAACCGTCCTGCAAGAAACTTAATACCATAGGCACGTATACCGTGGAAACCCGGACCTGCTGCTGAGAGCAAAAGTCCTCAAATATGCGCCATACTCACACATACACCAAGGAAATGGACCTCTTTCTGGCCTGAAGCAAAGGTCGCAATTACCACACCAGAATAACATTTTCTACTTAACCTCGCCCTTTCAATGGCCAAGCCGTAAGCGAGAACCGATCCACCTGAGGCATTCAAAGCGGACCCTGAATTAGAAGACTCGTCATCATCGGCAATCACCAAGGCTCCCCGTTGAGAAGCTGAACCAGGTCGGCATACCACGGACATCTTGGCCAATCTGGAGCCACTAACACTACTCTCCCCTGATGAGCCTCGATGTGCTGCACTACTCGTCCTATGAGCACCCACGGAGGGAAAACATAGAGCAGACTGGGCAAAGGCCAATGTTGCATAAGGGCATCTATCCCTTCCGACATCCTTTCTCGCCTTCTGCTGTAAAAATGACTCGCCTTGGCCGACCGAAAAGTCGCCATGAGATCCATGATTGGAGGATCCCATCTGCAGACTATCTGTGCAAATACCTCCGGATGAAGCTCCCACTCTCCGGCATCCACACGGACTCTGCTGAGAAAATCTGCCATCACATTGTCTGTTCCCGCAATGTGCACCACCGAGATTGCCTGTAGACGAGGTTCCACCCAGGAGAACAGAGTTCCTGCTTCTTCCTCCATGGCCGTGCTTCCTGTACCGCCCTGTCGATTGAGGTAAGCCACCGTCGCGGAATTGTCCGACAGGACTCGCACCGCTCGACCTTTCACCGCAGCCTCAAATGCTCGGAGAGCTAGAAACACTGCTCGCAGTTCTAGACAGTTGATCGACCACTGGACCTCCTGGTCGTTCCAAGTTTCTTGTGCGAACAGTTCCCCACAGTGCGCTCCCCAACTGCGAGACTCGCATCTGTCAACACTGGAAGCCACTGTGGCTGCTCCAGTGGCATGCCCGCTGCCAGATTGCCTGGGCAAAGCCACCACTGAAGAGACTGCCTGACCTGCAGTGGACAGGGCAGACGTTTGTTTAGAGAATCGTTCTGGTGCGACCAGCGTCAGAGCAGCGACCTCTGCAACGGACGCATGTGAGCTCTGGCCCACGGTACTACCTCCAGGGTCGCTGCCATCATCCCCAGAACGCGAAGATAGGTCCAAGCTGATGGAGCTGGAGTCGATATAAAGTTGCGCACTAACTGCCGAAGAGCAAGGGCCCGTCGATCCGGAAGAAACACCGCTCCCCGTTTGGTATCAAACCGCACTCTCAAGTATTCCAGGACCTGAGATGGCACCAACCTGCTTTTGGCCGATTGACTACCCAGCTGAGGCTCTGAAGGAACTTTACTACCTTGTATGTAACTTGGATGCTCTCTGCTTCGGATTTCACATGAATCAACCAGTCGTCGAGGTATGGGTGAACCAAAATTCCTTCTTTTTGCAGCGCTGCCACCACCACCACCACCACCACCATCACCTTGGTGAAGATGCACGGAGCCGTCGCTAACCTGAAGGGCAAGGCTTGAAACTGAAAATGCCCCCACGGAAGAGCAAACCTTAGAAACTGCTGATGAGCCGCTCTGATAGGGATGTGCAAATACGCCTCGGTAAGATCGAGGGAGGTCAAGAACTCTCCTTGCCGGACCGCCACTATTACCAATCGCAAGGTTTCCATTTGAAAATGAGACACCCGCAGACAGTGATTTACTCCCTTGAGGTCCAGGATAGGATGTAGAGACCCATCCCTTTTTGGTACTATGAAATAAATAGAGTAACGACCGATGCCGTAGAGATGCTGCGGGACCGGCACAACCGCTCCTAACTGTAAGAGACAATTCAACATCTGCTGAACCGCTATCGTTCTCTGCTGCCCTCTGCAAGGGGAAAGGAAAAATGAGTCTAGGATTGGACGGGCAAATTCTAGAGCATAGCCTTCTCGTATTACCTCCAACACCCATTGGTCGGAGGTTATCTGGACCCAGGCAGGAAGAAACTTCCGCAGCCGCCCTCCTATTGGCTGAATTCCTACCCGGGTCCACCTCGCTTCTTTGTGGTTTTTGGCTTGCTGCGGAGGAGGAAGCCACGAATCCTCTACCTGCGCCTCGAAACCCACGAAAGCCTTGCGCTCTGGAGGCAAATCTTCCTCTTTGAAAACTTCCCAATCGAGAGGTACGAAATCGCCTGAAGCCCCTAAACTGACCTCGCGAAGATGGCAGGGGTCTCCCTTGCTTAGTCTTCTCCTCCGGCAGCCTTCCGTCTTTGGACTCTCCCAAATCCTTAACCAACTTGTCAAGATCTTCACCAAACAACAACTTCCCCTTAAAAGGAAGCTTGCTAAGACGTGACTTAGAAGAACCATCCACCGCCCAATTTCTTAACCACAGATAACAGCGCGCGGCTACCAGGGAAGCCATACTATTTGCTAATGCCCTGATCAAATCATAGTGAACCTCCGCTAAATATACCGAACCTGGTTCCAGCTGAGTCACATCCATAAAGCGCTCCTGCAACAGTTGAGATGGCTGCTGCAAGCGTTGTGACCACCTGAGACAAGCTCTCGCCACCCAAGCCCCAGAGATGGAAGCTTGCAAAGAGAGAGCATTAACCTCAAAGGCTGTTTCAACAAACCATCCACCTTTCTTTTTTTTATTTAAATTTTATGCAATTTACAATATTCAAAAAGCAAAAATGATATGTAGCATACAAACAGCATACAAAATAAATAACAGGGGAAAACAAGAAAAAAATCCAAATAACAATAATTAATCAACCACCCAAAATAACATATCCCCTATTTAAGATTTAGTCCCCAATAAGAAACAACCCCAATAAGGTTCCAAACAGGTAATAAAGGGAAAAGGAAAAACAAAATATCATCTCGTGAGCAAAGAATAACTCACATGGCAGCCAATACAGGAGCTAAACCCTCACCCCCCTGTTCCCTAGCCTGAAGAAATTGCAAAAGTTGCACAGGTTCAAAAAAAAGAAAATGCTTAGTTTGATATAACACAGCACATTTACATGGATACCTCAATTTAAATTGGGCACCCAGGGCGGTAACTCTCTGGCGTAAAGCCAGAAATTCTTTCCGCCTCTTCTGGGTGTCCCTTGACAAGTCGGGGAATACTAAAATTTTTGAACCCATGAACTGGGAAAAGGATAACGGAAATAAAGCCTAAGGACCGTATTGCGGTCAGATTCAAAAGCAAAGCTGACTAACAAAGTTGCTCTACTGGTCACTACTTCCAAAGAAGACTCTAGGAATTCAGACAATTCCATCTGGCCCGGTCCGCCCTGCCCCCCTGAGCCCCCCTCAGCCACAGAACCCGAATCAACAGCAACATATTGAACCCTGACAATGGGTGGCAAATTATCATGTGGCAACAGGAGAACCTCAGCAAGGTATTTACGCACCAGAGCCAAGGGTTCTAGCAATGGTGACCTCGGAAAGTTCAAGAAACGTAAGTTATTCCTCCTTAAGGAATTGTCCATAAATTCCAACCTCCTTAATGTAATCAAACGTTCCTTGGAAACATTATCACCCACTACACGCATTTCTTCCACTTTTGACTCAGGTTTTGTCAACTTGTCAGCCTGCTCAGCACACTTTGCCTCCACCGCGGTACACCGATCCTTAAGAAGAGGAAACTCTTGAGATAAAACACCCACCACTGGAGCAAGGGATAATTGGAGAGAAGAGATTGCCTCCCATAAGCAGTCTAAAGTCACCTTGGCTGGTTTCTTCAAGCCGCAAATCACCCGCGTCTCAACCGCTCCTGGTACTATGATTTTCCGTCAGGCACCTCCCAACAGTTGAGATGGCTGCTGCAAGCGTTGTGACCACCTGAGACAAGCTCTCGCCACCCAAGCCCCAGAGATGGAAGCTTGCAAAGAGAGAGCATTAACCTCAAAGGCTGTTTCAACAAACCATCCACATTTCTGTCTTGTGCATCCTTCAAGGCTGCACTGCCTTCCACCGGAATAGTCGTCTTTTTCGTGACCGCCGATACCGCAGCATCTACATGTGGTGAACGGAACCTCTCCATCTCCTTGTCTGCTAAGGGGTAGAGCCTATTCATAGCTCTAACCCCTATAAGGTCAAGCCTCTGGCAAATCCCATTCATCTTGGATCATCCAGTCAACCACTCAGTGAACAGGAAACACTGCCTGAGTTTGTCTCACTGCCTGAATGAGAGGATCCTCCAGCCCCTCTTCATCCGCTGGCTGGATTGAAGTAAGATTGAGCACTTGCAGAGCCTTTCGGAATACTCTTATGATTCTAGCCTGATCCTCAGGCTCCGGAATCTCCCCTTCTTCAAGTTCTTCCATTCCTGATTCAGGTTCGCACTCTACCTCTTCCACCTCGAACCAATCCGAATCCAAGGGTTGATCCTCCAGAGGTCGGGTCCTCTTGAGAGGCCTTCCTAGACTGCTACCAGACTGTAGAATCTATATGGATTGAAATTCCATGTAAAAGGGGGAAGGCAATGGCAGTGGGGGTGTACTATCGAGCGCCTGGCCAGAATGACCAAATGGATGATGAAATGCTCAAAGAAATCAAGGAAGCTAATAAAAGTCACAGCACAGTAATAATAATGGGTGATTTCAACTACCCCGGTATCGACTGGGTCAGTGTCACATCAGGACATGCTAGGGAGATAAAGTTCCTAGATGAAATAAATGACTGCTTCTTGGAGCAGCTGGTTCATGAACCGACCAGAGGGGAAGCCATATTAGACCTAGTCCTTAGCGGAACACCAGATCTAGTGCAAGAGATAAGGTTGTTGGAGCCACTTGGCAATAGTGATCATAGCATGATCGCCTTTGATTTAATTAGTGGAGGAGGGATAGTAAGGAAATCCACAGTACTACCTTTTAACTTTCGAAAGGGAGACTATGATAAAATGAGGAAAACAGTTAAGAAAAAACTAAAAGGAGCAGTTGCAAAGGTTAAAGACGTACATCAGGCTTGGCTGTTGTTGAAAAATGCTATCTTGGAAGCCCAGACCAGCTGTATTCCACGCTTTAAGAAAAGTGGAAGGAAGTCCAAAAAACTGCCAGCATGGTTTAAAGGTGAGGTCAGAGAGGCTGTTGTTGCCAAAAAAGCATCTTTCAGGAAATAGAAAAAAGAGCCAAATGACGAAACCTGGAAACAGCACAAGCACTGGCAAGTCAAATGCAAGGCATTGATAAGGCAGGCAAAGGGAGAATTTGAGAAGAAGCTTGCTGTGGAAGCAAAAACGTGAAGTAAAGACCTTTTCAAGTACATTCATAGCAAAAAACCTGTGAGAGAGTCAGTTCGTCCATTAGATGATAAAGGGGTTAAAGGAGCACTAAGAGGCGACAAGGCGATAGCGGAGAGACTGAATGAATTCTTTGCTTCGGTCTTTACTGAGGAAGATGTAGGGATGTTACCCATGACTGAAGTGGTATTTAAAGGTGCAGAAGAATTGAAGGAAATATCGATACATCGGGAAGATGTATTACAACTATTAGATAAACTGAAGAGTAGCAAATCACCTGGGTCAGATGGTATACATCCAAGGGTGTTGAAAGAACTGAAATATGAGATTGCAGACCTGCTATTAGTAATCTGTGAACTATCATTAAAATCATCTCTAATACCTGAAGATTGGAGGATCGCCAATGTAACACCAATTTTTAAAAAGGGTTCCAGGGGTGATCCGGGAAACTACAGACCGGTGAGCCTGACATCAGTACCGGAAAAAATGGTAGAAATCATCATAAAGAATAAAATTACTCAGCATGTAGATAGTCATGACCTAATGGGAGACAGCCAACATGGCTTTAGACAAGGAAGATCTTGTCTTACTAATCTGTTATGTTTTTTTAAAGGAGTGAATAATCAGGTGGACAAAGGTGAGTCGGTTGATATTGTGTATCTGGACTTTCAGAAAGCCTTTGACAAGGTCCCTCATCAGAGACTTTTGGCAAAACTAAAGGGTCATGGGATAGGAGGCAGTGTACTATTGTGGATCAGGAACTGGTTAAAAGATAGAAAGCAGAGGGTAGGGCTAAATGGCCAATTTTCCCAATGGAGAAAGGTGAATAGTGGTGTACCCCAGGGATCTGTGCTGGGTCCGCTGCTTTTTGACATATTCATAAATGACCTGGAAAGTGGAATAACGAGTGAGGTTATCAAATTTACAGATGACACAAAACTATTTAAAGTTGTTAAAACCCAAGAGGATTGTGGAAAACTGCAAGAGGATCTTGATAAATTGGAAGACTGGGCATCAAAATGGCAGATGAAATTTAATGTGGACAAGTGCAAGGTTATGCACCTAGGGAAGAACAACCCAAACTATGGTTACACGATGCTAGGTTCCACATTAGGAACCACCACCCAGGAAAAAGATTTAGGCGTCATTGTGGATACCATGTTAAAACCCTCGGCCCAGTGTGCAGCGGCGGCCAAGAGAGCAAATAGAATGCTAGGTATGATAAGGAAAGGAATGGAAAATAAAACAAAAGATATTATAATGCCTCTGTATCGTTCCATGGTGAGATCGCACCTTGAATATTGTGTGCAATTCTGGTCGCCGTATCTTAAAAAGGATATAGCGATTTTAGAAAAGGTTCAGAGAAGAGCCACCAAAATGGTAAAGGGGATGAAAGGATACTCCTATGAAGAAAGGCTTAAAAAGTTAGGGCTCTTTAACCTGGAAAACAGACGGCTGAGGGGAGATATGATAGAAGTCTATAAATTAATGAACGGAGTGGAACGGGTAAACGTAGATCGATTGTTTACCTTATCAGAATATAGAAAGACTAGGGGACATGCAATGAAGCTACAGGGTAAACTATTTAAGACTAATAAAAGAAAATATTTTTTCACTCAACGTGTAATCAAACTCTGGAATTTGTTACCGGAGGATGTAGTAAAGGCTGTTAGTGTAGCTGGGTTTAAAAAAGGTTTGGACAAGTTCCTGGAGGAAAGGTCCATAAACCATCATTAAGAAGGCACCCAGGATATCAATGCTTGAACCAATACAAGCATTGTGGAACCTGTGTCCCTTGGGGAAACTGTTAGGTACATATGACCTAGATTGGCCACTGTTGGAAACAGAATACTGGGCTTGATGGACCTTGGTCTGATCCAGTATGGCATATCTTATGTTCTTATGTTCTTATGTCAGGCTTTTCTGAGGCTGACTGCTGCACCCCAGCTCCAAGCGGTAACGTGTCCGTCACCGTCCCCTGCTGCTGCATACAATAAGCTTGATGCATCACCAGTACAAAGTCAGGGGAAAAAACCCCAAGAGACACCCCGGCTCCTGTCAAAGCCACGAGAGTAGCTGACCCCACCCGGCTTTCCAGAAGGGACACGGATGGAAGTTCTAGCAGAGACTCTCCTTCTCCTACTGGCGGCGGGCTTTGAGGCCCCTTGCCAGGCTTACCTTGAATCTCCTGCTCCATTGTGGTTGAGACCGCAACGCAGCCCCTGCAAACCGCAGCATCCGATACTGCGCCTCTGTGAGTGCCACACACCAAGCACTGCAGACGAGAAGGCATGGACTCTAAGACCAATAAATAAATGCCTGACTGAAAATAAATTAGCTCTCTGCCTTGTGCTTTTTTTTTTTTTAAGTCTCAGATCTAAAACTAAAATAAATTCAGCTGAAGCACATTAAAGTGAATTGAATTACATTAAATTAAACTAAATCCTATGAATAAACTGCCTTCCATACGAAGCCTGAGCGACTCTTAGAGCTTCTGCCGGCCTGCGGCCTACCCACGCAGTCTAAATTGCGTGGGAAGAAACAGCCCGCCAAAATCGCTGTTCCTGCTTGCCGCTGCTGAAGCCCAATAAGGGAGTTCAGCCTTTGCGCCTGAACACGGCTTGTCGGCTCAGTCACCCGCTCTGCCGGCCTTCAAGGTACCCTCAGGCGATCTCCCTCACAGGCGTGCTCAAGAGCCCTGCAATCCGCGATGCTGCTCCCCGGGAAACGCAAGCAGGGATTGCAGAGAGGGCTCGCCTGGCTCCAATGTCCTGCCCCGATCTCACCACAAGGCAAGCTGGGCCACACCGTCACAATTACCTTACTGCTGCTTAACTCCCCTCTTTTCAAACCAGGAGGGGACAGCACTTCCCGGCACCGGAGCCGACTCAACGGGTGAAGAGGAAGACCCAGGAAGCTGGTTCAAACCCTGACCAAAATTTTTTTTTTTAAAGAAACCACTCCAAAAATAATAACAGTTATAGGGAATAAAATAAACCCCTTAAGACTAACTATCCTAACAAGTGCTCCTTATCTGTTCCTCTAGTGAGCTCAGCACCTAGGCTCACTATGTCCTCCTGCTGCATGGAGACTGGACACACTGGGGCTGATGGGAGAGACCAGCAGGGTACATCCAGTGATGTCACAATTTTGACATGCTCAGTCTCCATGCTGCAAGAGGAGGTACACTACCCAGAGGTGGAGGACTGAACTGGAGGAACGATAAGGAACTTAATTAGAGTACCCATGAAATACAAACATGGGGGGAGGGAGCCAAGGGAGGGGCAAATAACATATTCAGTTCCATTACCAAAAAATCTCTGAGGTAAATTTTCAGTGGGAAGCTATCTATAAAAGGTTATAAAGATAAATTACCCATGCTTATATTCAGCTGAGTTAACCTTATAAATGAAACAACTAACTATATAAGCATAACTTTATACCTGTAACCTCCTTCCCATGTGTAGCATTTCAATCATCTGCAGCTATTGCCTGGCAGACAGTGGTCACAGGAGCAATACAGTCTTTTGGTATTGAGGCAGCCATAAGGTTTAGCTGTGTGTAACCCTTCCCCCCAAGCCATGAGGATTTTACATAGTGATCAGCTTACTAAGAAAAGACATAAAGGTTTCAGTAGGCACCCTTCCCCCCACCCCCCCTCCAGGCCTGAGCACAATACCCTCTTGCCCAGAAATCAGCAGACCAGAGCATACCGGTTTGGACAGGTCACCCAGGCACCTCCCCCAGGTCACCCAGGCACTTTCCCCAGGGGCTGCTGATTGGTGGACAGAAAATACCTGAGACGAATGAGATTGTAGAATGAGTTTAAAATTGTACTGTATATAAGACATTGTAGGACGTCCTTCGTGGCTCAGATTTTTTGTGGAGGGTACCGGCTCTCTGTCTGAACCTGTGCACATTAAAAGATCCTGTTTGCATTCCAGCCTGTCTGTGAGTTTCCTTCTGTGGGTGAGTGAGAGAATTAGAGCTTTTTCAGCTGCTTGGCTGCTACATTTCTGGCACCCCAGGTGGGACTCCTTTAAATTAAATAAAAAGCCTCTCTCATCACACCCATGGTGGGAAGACTACTGCTTTTTGCAGTATCGGGCCTCTACCGGTCAGGGACCGGCCCCTCCAGGTGATTAACGGTCCTTGGCGCCCCGGGCCACTTTGTGCTCCGGAAGGACACCTTGACTCGTCTGGTCGGTCGGTCCCTGTGGCTGACCCCCGATTGAAAAAACCAGCTGGATAGACTGGCATCCAAACTCTCTGTCTGATCAGAGTTCTGGTGAGTACTACTACTGTTTTGGGTAGTTCTGTATTCCTGTATCTGGTAAATCTGGTAATTCTGGTATCTGGTAATTTCTGTGAATCTGTAGCGGCCTGATCACCCGCAACGAGCAGTCCGAGTAAGGGTCCTAGAGGCCCTGAAACCACTGCTCATCTGGTCTGGTATCTGGTAAATCTGGTAGGAATAGGGGGGGGGGGGCGCGCTTGCGAGCGCCAGTAAATGACTGCTGTATAAATTCAACTCTGTCACCTCGGGTCCCTTAAAAGTATTTAAAGCGCTGCCAAAGCTATTAAAATGCCTAAAATATTAGCACTTGACCCCCTTAAGTGGGCTTCTTTTGTGTTGCCATGTGCTTGTGCTGCCATGTGCTTCTAGTGTTGGGGGCTTCTCTTGTGCTGCCATGTGCTTCTAGTGTTGGGGGCTTCTCTTGTGCTGCCATGTTCTTGTGCTGCCATGTGCTTCTAGTGTTGGGGGCTTATTTTGTGCTGCCATGTGCTTGTGCTGCCATGTGCTTCTAGTGTTGGGGGCTTCCTTTGTGTTGCCATGTGCTTCTAGTGCTGGGGGCTTCTTTTGTGCTGCCATGTGCTTCTAGTGTTGGGGGCTTCTTTTGTGCTGCCATGTGCTTCTAGTGTTGGGGGCTTCTCTTGTGCTGCCATGTGCTTCTAGTGTTGGGGGCTTCTCTTGTGCTGCCATGTGCTTGTGCTGCCATGTGCTTGTGGTGTTGGGGGCAATGTTCCCTCTAATTTTCTGTAGGCTGTGTGCGCATAAAATATGAGCTGTGTGCAGCTTTTGAAGGAAGGTTACATTTTTGTGCGCTACATAATGACACTCGGAGTTATATAATTTAAAATTTGACTACACGTCAGAATACAGTATGTACATCACATTGATTTTAATCAAATTAAATGAAAATAGACGATTACTAAATGAAGTGGGAAATTTCTAGTAATTACAATCATAACTTTTAAATTTTAAGACGTCTGTGTTGTTTTCTATCAGAATCAGAGCCGTAATGTTTGTGCGCTCTGTTGTAAAGTATGTGCGCTCTCTCGGCGAGGTGAGTGCACGCGCGCACAGCTTAGAGGGAACAGTGGTTGGGGGCATCTTTTGTGCTAGTGATCCTGGAGCTCCATCTAGTGGACATTAGAAAAATAGCTAGCTATATTTCTCATATTACTATTATCCTCATGATAAAAGTTAAATCCTATGCTACAGCTAGAGAGAGTGTGTAATGTATATTTGTAACAGCTGCTACTGAGGAAAGAGAGTGTATGAGTATTCGCTGCTGAGACATCTCTGTTTTCTGTTTTCCCCTTTCTTTTTCCCTTTGTGGTCCTGTGTGTTTTGCGCAACCAAACTCTGCCTGTTACCTGGATTATATTGTATATTGTATTCCCAGAAGTGAGATTAGAAAATTTACACTGAACATTGCATTCCTTGAATTGAGATTAGAAGATTTACACTGTAACTTGTGATTTGTAAATTGTGATTAGAGCATGGGGTCCGGAGGCTAAATTGTAGTGAATGAGCATCCGGACCAGTTTCCCTATATAGATTCATGGCTGGTCCATATAGTTAATGTGCTGTTATGTAGAAACTGTTAGAGTGTCTCTGTAAATGTTAGAGTGTCTCTGTGTTTAGTTGTGCATTAGGGAAAGATTAGGGAAAGAAAGTTTTTGTCCAGACATTAGGTCTTTATATTTCAGGATTGATTTTGATACTGTATCAGTAAAAGGTGAAGTTATTAACAAATCGCCCCTGTGTCCCCAAACAGTGAAAAACACCAGGTCTACTGATTGCAGGGAAAGGGACAGTTTAGAAAATGTTTGGTCATGCCTCTCAGTGGTGAGTGGGGGGTGGTTGGAACTGCTGAGATGGTTTGCATAACTACAGAAAGATACTAGGAATGAAACCATTGGAATTGTTTGCATAGCTATAGAAAGATACTGGAAGATCAGGGAGGAGTTTTCTTCTTCTAGCAGATGAATGGAGGCCCATTAGAGAGGACAAAAGGACAAATCACCTAGGAGTCTTTCTCCTAGCAAACAAATGGAAACCCATTAAAGAGGACAAAAAAACCCCAATTCACCTAGCCTCACCTAGCCTCCAAACAATCCTCTTGTCATCAATTTTAATTGTAGAGTATAAGCTACCCCCCGGATTCTCAATCTACACGTGCCACAGGAACAACCAAAGAGGAGGTGGCGTACTCACCATCACAAAAAGTCAACTACAATTTCAGATGTCCAACAATATCAGCACAGCCCATCTAAACACGCTAACTATATCAAACAACGAACAATCAATCAACTTAGTCTACAGAGCTCCAACAACATCATCTGATGATCTGTCAACAATAGTCGACCTGGCCTGCAACACAGATAAACCACGAATATCGAGTTGGATATTAGGAGACTTCAACCTCCCCTCCCTACATGACACGCAAATCGCAGCATTTCTGGAAGCGCTTGATGACCTTGGATACAACCAGATAGTCAGAGAGCCTACTCATGCTATGGGAAATACACTTGACCTGATTTTCGTACCACAAACATCCACGGAAGCAGACCACAATTATGCACTTTCCATAACACCAGTACCCTGGTCTGACCATAGTCTGATCATATTCCAAATACCCAACTCTTCTAATACTCTTAACTCCAACACCACCCCCTCCAAACCAACAGCTAGGAGGTTCCACTCCTTTGATAAAGAGGATGTACTTAAGAATATTCTCCCAATGCTACACACCTCTAAACCTGAACTTGACGACCTAATCATCACCTGGGATAACACCCTCAGATCCAGCTCTCAACTACCAAACATGTTAAGAAGGTCCAATCATCGAACACATGTAGCTTGGTACTCTAATGAACTAAGAACATCTCTTCTCCATCTTCGCAGACTAGAGAAACGATGGTGACGATCCCGTTCTACCGAAGCCTACACAGCTTATTGCTCGCACCTAAGAAAACATTGTCAAGAAATAGCGGATAGAAGAAAACAATTCCATACAAATCTCCTAAAGCAATCAGTAAATAAACACCATGATCTCTTCAATATTGTAAAAACACTGGCAAAGGAACCATCCCCTCAACATACACAAACAATACACCCCCAAGACTATGCTAATTACCTAAAATCAAAAATCATGCAAACAGTGAAGAACCCCTGCACCACTGGGTCAACTAGCATACCCAAGCTGTCACAGTCATCCACATTGACCAAGTTTGACACGATATCAACCAAGGATATTGAAAACACTATCGCCTCAATCAACGCTACCACTGCACCAAATGATCCATGTCCAGCAGCCTGGATAAGAGAGCTCAGATGTGAAGTAAGCTTCTTCCTATATAAAATCCTAGAACAATCATTTGCATCCGGGATTTTTCCTCAGAGCCTAAAACAAACCTCCATTAGACCATTACTGAAGAACAATAAACTGGACCCTCTAAGAGTAGAATCGTACAGGCCAATATCCAGCATCCCGTTGTTAGCCAAAATAATTGAAAAAGTGGTCCAACGTCAAATACAGCAACACATAGACACTGAAGCTCTGCTTGACCCGGCCCAACATGGCTTTAGGGAATCTCATGGTGTAGAAACCCTCCTCATCACTCTTTTCAATACATTAATCACCGGAATAGATAATATTCGGCAAGGCTTCATCCTTATATTCATGGACATCTCAGCTGCGTTCGACTCAGTAAGTCATCAAATACTTATCGATCGCCTTAAGGAAAAAGAAATACATGACTCCGCACTGGACTGGTGTAAATCATACCTGTCTAACCGATGGCAACAGGTAAGGATTGGCGAAAGAATATCAGAACCATTTCTGCAAGATCAGGGTGTACCGCAAGGTTCCTCACTTTCAGCATTAATGTTTAACATTTACATGCAACCTATCTGTGACCTCATCCGTTCTTTTAACATTACCTGCTTAGCATATGCAGACGACATTCTTCTATACATGCCATTCTCCATCAACCATCCTGATTTTACACCACTGGTAAAATGCTTTGAAGCAGTAGAAGAATGGCTCCTCACACAGAACTTAAGAATCAACCACAGTAAGACCGATGTTATGTTTATCACGAAGAACCAAAACTTCACACCCCCTGCTACATTAAAGATAAAGGACAAGGAATTGACAGTAAAACCTACTATACGATACCTAGGCATCACCCTTGACCAGCGTCTCAATATGAAAACTCACATAAAAAATATAACAAAAGTAATATATTACAAGATATGTACACTACGCCACTTACGACCTCTACTGGAACCCACAGATTTCAGAACCGTCTACCAAGCCTTGGTGATGCCACACCTTGATTTCGCAAATGCAATTCTATATGGTCTCCCTCAATCAACTTTAAATCCCCTCCAACTGGCAATGAATACCGCCGCCAGAGTACTCGAAGGAATATCAAAGGCAGACCACATAACTCTGATCCTAAAAAGACTCCACTGGCTACCGACCAATGCCTGAATCCAACACAAGATCATAATCACCACCTTCAAAGCCTTAAACAATCAAGCACCCTCAACCATCACTGACGTATTACACACCCAGACCCCCAACAGAGCTAGAAGATCAGCAGCAATAAATACCTTAACCATCCCGAAAAAAACAGTCAGATGCACCAAGGAAACATCTAAAAGAGCCTTTAGCATTCATGCCCCAGTAGCATGGAATGCCCTCCCACCAGAATTGAGAGCCATAACCAGCCTAACACAATTCAGGAAAAAACTCAAGCACTACCTATTCACAAGTTATTTCCCAGTATAAATTTCCCAAAGAGAAATAGTCACACCATGTTCAGATCTAAAGAATTTCAACTGTGAATAATGTATATAGTTTACTGTTTATAGTTTATGTAGTTTACCCTGTTCTTCCAAGTTCTCAAACCCCTGTTAATTGTAAAATGCACTACAGTTACCCTGTATGTATATGCCCTGTTCCATGTAAACCGCGCTGATGTTAACAGTGCGGTATATAAGAAATGTTAAATAAATAAATAAAATAAAATAAGCTTCTAGAACAATGGGGGGTGCCTCCTTTGAGCATCCTCAGATGTCTGACCAGCATCTTGATTGTGTAAGGGTGGGATCAAACAAAGGCTGGTCAAATTACTATTAGCAAAGATGTATGGGGTGGGGAATATCTTTAAGGCAAAGCTCATGTGAAAGAGCTAGCCTGCAAACCATTTCTTACAGCCCAGAGGGGAGGGTTTAGTGAAATTTATCAAGAAAACCTTCTTATTCCAATCAGATAGGCTGCTAGCTGCTATAC
This sequence comes from Ichthyophis bannanicus, assembly GCA_033557465.1. Classification (NCBI taxonomy): domain Eukaryota; kingdom Metazoa; phylum Chordata; class Amphibia; order Gymnophiona; family Ichthyophiidae; genus Ichthyophis; species Ichthyophis bannanicus. The sequence goes on along the minus strand of CM066037.1, from coordinate 378,629,658 downwards.
TTAAAAGACTAATAGTCTTGTGTTTAAATGTTTTAATCTACAGTAAATATTGTTTTTCTTTCATTGCTGGCTGTTCATTGCCAAGTGCCCCTGGATGCTAGATGAAACAAACAAGGCATGAAACTAAGGAAACTGTTTCTGTTTTCCTTTGACCTTCAAAGTAGAGGTTAAGAGCTCTGACAGGACAATGGGGCATTCTGGGCCAGTAGTTACCAGATTGCAATTTGAGAGTGATTTAAATCATGAGTGAATAAAAAAGGTAATCCAGCTTGAATTTGTATCTCTGGTACATATATTTGGTTTTGACTGCATATACAAAATTAAAAGTTAAAAGGGATTTTATATCCTGTGGCAAGCACCTCATAGAGGGTTTGCAGATCAGTTTGATGCCCGTCTCAGGTATTATTAGGTTTTAAATTAAATGTGAAAAGTACATTTTGGTTAAAAAAATATAAAAGGGAAGTGTTTGCATTCCAGATATCCACCAACCTTTTCATGCAAAAGTATCAGTTTCATCATTTGAATGCCTGTTTTCTGAACTGTAAGATTTAAGGTAATTACTTTGCATTGTTAAGCTCAGTGCTGATGATTGCTGAACAGGACAGTGGCACCATGGGTGCCAATTACACTGCCCTTTCCAATTTTCAAATTTAGTGGGAAGATGGAACTGAGTTCCCAGAAAATATGGAAATATTTGTAAAGTTATTTACAAATATAACAATAACATTAACTTGAGTTGATTGGACAAAACCAAATCTTGCTTGTCAGCAATGATCCAGGAGAGGTTTAAGAAAAAGAATGAGAGAAAAGAAAACAATACTTAGTTTTTTAAACAATTGTTTAATATTCTTAGCAGCCTTGCCAAATAAGGATACATTAGTTATGGTATAAAAACATGAAAGGGACCTATGTATGTGATTGGTGGAATGATGCAGGTGATGGGGGAGTGTTGTGAGGGATGAAGTGGGATATTAAGAAGAAGGACTTTGATGGACATTAAACTGATGAAGGTAATTTGAAGTGATGTATCTGGCTAATGAATATGTAAACAAAAAAAAACAACAAAAAAAAGGAGATGAGCACTTTATTCAACTATGCCGTCTCCAGAATCTTCAATTTAGGAATTCATCTAAGCTCCAACACATACTCAACAATTAAAAATAGACATCTGGAGACAGGCTGGGTGCACCTTGCACCCTGATGAGCTTTGGAAAGCCCACACTGGCCATGTGGTACTTCCAGATGCTTTTTGCCTCATTTTGCCCCTGTATGTCCTGGCCAGGCATGCATGGGCAAAAGAGGGATGATTTGATGACAAATTCTCACAAAATTGGTATAATTCTAAAAACCTTGCCAGAAATCGCAGAATATGTGTGGGCAACTTGTCTGATCTATAAACATGTAAAGATCAGTCAAGGGCATAATGGAATATTTCTTACCTGCAAAGGAATCTCCAGTGGTAAAGAGACAGAGAGACAAAGAGTTTATCAAACTGAGAGACATAGTTGACACCATATGAGATAGTTATGATCTTAAGTAAATATGGATGAAATTAAGTTTATATCATTGTGAAATCTAATCCAGCATATTTAGTTTTTTCATTCAATACTGGTGCTGCTTTTCTGAATAAGGCCTGGAGCCATGTCACCAATTGCAATCCAGAGAGTCCAGCAGAGAACATTGGCCAGAGTCCAGATGGAACAGACCATCCCAAGAACTCAGAACTACCCACCGCTGAAATGTGTGAAGGAGTCCCTATCTGGATCAGTGTGTCACATTGAAAAAGGGCCAAGATATCTGCCTATGAGAATGAGAGGTTCAAATTTTGAGAGAAACAGAACTTAAACTTCAGAGAAAGGTGAAGCACACTGCGAGGTCCTGGGGAACTGCTGAGAGGCAGGACCACATTGTCTGAGAATGGGAAGAGGACTATTGGACTGATTGGGGGGTTTGGGGGGCTTTTGTGAATGATTGTATTGTTATCCTTTTAATATTGTTTTCTTAGAAAGTAACTGAAATCTACAAGCCATTTCGGCTACAGCAATTGCAATACCCACACCAGCTCAAGTTTTGCTGTACTATTCTCAGAGCTTTCTTTATCACAATATTAAGCACTGCTGCTTTTGATACACTTTCATGTTATGTGTTTTCAATATTATTGAGTTGCTGCAAGAAAATGATGTTACAATGTATGTTGTCTCTAGGGAACAGTACCAGAAGCTGCTTTTCTGATGCCCCCTATCTGTCTCAAATGGTTGTTGTCCATTGCCCTTAATGGGATTACCTTTGCCCCATTCACAAGAAAAGAAAAAGAAAAATTGGAGAATGAAGGGAAATTGGCTGATAGGTATGTCTAGTATGGCTGCATCCTTGCCTGAGGCTGTAATACATTATGATGGCACGGAAAAAAACATGTGGGCTAAGAAAATGAGTACCCAGAGCCCAGCACAACAAGAGTAAAGCCAGGGGGAACCATACTCTGAACAGAAGTGCACAGAAAATGGACCCAGCTAAGAAAAGACATGCCAGGCCTGAACAGATTGAACAGGCCTGAGCAAGTTGGGCAAGCCTGGACAAGTTAAACAGGCCAAACAAAGCTGGTGATACAAAGTGCTCATAAGCCCTGAAGACTACAGTGCCAGTGATTAATGAAACAAAGGGGATGGCAGGGTGTAGCCAGAATGACTCAACACTAGCAAGAATAAAAGCCATTAATATGTTAATAAGGGTGGATCCCAGGGAAAGAGCCTTTGCCCCAAAGGAAAGAGGCCTCTGCAGACTTTTTGCACACGGCCCTCCTTTGTCCCAAAGGAAAGAGGCCTCTGCAGGCCCTACAACCTTTTACAGACAGTACAGCAACTTTTGCACACAGAACAAAACTTTTGTGCAGGAGTTGCTACAGAGGGTATAGGGTATGTGTTGTTTTAAACTCACTGACGCAAGTGTTTCCATTGAACACTCTATCCAAGATCTACGTGATCCAGTTAATCATATTACTGACCCGTCCATGGGGGACTAAAAATCCCAGTGGTAGGGGTTCTTTTTATTTTACTGCTATGTGCCATTCTGCCATGTTGTATCCCCATTCTTTAACGCTTCATTACCACCACCCTTGATACCCTGGTAGAACGCAAGGCGGCTACCACTGTCATGGCCCTGACCCAATACACCCCTCTGCGGCTTGCCTCCAGTAATACTGCCCTCTACCACCCCTAGCGGTTGAGGTCTCACTTAAAAAGGGGGGAGTGAGGCAGCCATAAGGATTAGCTGTGTGTAACCCTTCCCCCCAAGCCATGAGGATTTTACATAGTGATCAGCTTGCTAAGAAAAGACATAAAGGTTTCAGTAGGCACCCTTCCCCCCCCCCCCTCCAGGCCTGAGCACAATACCCTCTTGCCCAGAAATCAGCAGACCAGAGCATACCGGTTTGAACAGGTCACCCAGGCACCTCCCCCAGGTCACCCAGGCACTTTCCCCAGGGGCTGCTGATTGGTGGACAGAAAATACCTGAGACGAATGAGATTGTAGAATGAGTTTAAAATTGTACTGTATAAAAGACATTGTAGGACGTCCTTCGTGGCTCAGATTTTTTGTGGAGGGTACCGGCTCTCTGTCTGAACCTGTGCACATTAAAAGATCCTGTTTGCATTTCAGCCTGTCTGTGAGTTTCCTTCTGTGGGTGAGTGAGAGAATTAGAGCTTTTTCAGCTGCTTGGCTGCTACATTTCATACTATTTGAAAAATTTAGTGGGTTCTTTCAATGAGACCAGTATACATTGGAAGGCCTATGGCACTTAAAACTCCACTCACTCCTCTTCCCTTCTCAAAATAACTGGGTCAGGCCAGAATGTGTATTCTCAATCAAAGGGTTCATTTAAAGAACTTCAGGGTCACTGGGAAGAATAACAACAATACAAATGACATAGACAATAAAGCAAACTTTATTGCAAGCAGTAAACTCTTTTTCCTTTCTCTCAAAATATGTTACAAGCAGATTAATTTTTCTTTCCTCTCACTCTGTTATATTATACCAAGTCACTCTTAGTACTCCTCCCTTGGCCCTGGAACTTTAATCCAAGCTTCTCCACTCCTTCATTTTTGTTACTCCTTGAAGTTACCTTCTTGCTCTAGTAATCTTTCTCGATGTTCCTTCACCTGGTAGTTGTGCAGAAGCAAGTCCCGAATATTGCCCTACAGTTACTCCTGGCTCTGGTGTCACTAGTTGCTGATGGACTCCTCTTGCTCTTCTCTCCCTTGATGTAGATGGCTCCCCAAGATAGTTGTCTTGTTCCTTCTCTTCACCATTGGCTGTACTACTCTCCTTTCAAGCCAATGGGAATTCTGGCAGGGTTTGCATGGTCACAGAGGAATGCTGGTATAAGCTTGAGCCCAAAACACCTTCCAACCCTGCAGTTCTCTCTTCCTGTACCTTTGGCAATATGGCTCTCTCCAGATGGAATGAAAGTTTTGGGGATAGCTACAATCCCCTGTCCCTCTGGTGCAAATCCTCTACTTCGTTATAGTAAATGGCTGTCTGCCAAAGACACCTACCCCTAAGAGCAGATACTTTTACTCCCTCATGGTTCAGTGGCTTGCTGCCAAAGACAGAATACTGCCTTTGGGAGTGGTTTATATACGAGTTGAATTCTTCATCCCAATGGAGTTTTCTTCTAGCATGATGTAACAAGGATAGAAGTAACCTCCCCTGTTCCAAAAAAATTCTAGTTCATCTCCAGGTTACATTAAAAAATTTAATAGGGCCACTAGAGATCTCCACTGCTCAGAACAAGGTCAAAAATGTCTCTACACCCCTCCCCTCATTTATTGCAGAAAAAGGTGAACCATAAATATAAACCATTTTTTGCAATACTCCTGTATTACTTTATTGTCAGGAAATCACTTGCTGGCCAAGCTAGTTGCTTTGCTTCCTGAAAAGAAAAGAAAATACCTACATCCCCTTCTTTTTCTTTCAATTCTTCAGAGGCTTCTTTCCAATTTAGAACAGCACAATGCAGTATTTCAGTCTCTACTCGTGGGAAAATTTAGTGGGTTCATTAAATGGAACCAGTATACACTGGAAGGCATATGGCACTTAAAAACTCCACTCACTACTCTTCACTTTTCAAAATAAAACAGTCCCGATCAGGATGTATGTTCTGAACCAAAAGGTTTGCTCAAAGAATTTGAGGCAAAGAATAAGAGGCGACAAGGTGATAGCGGAGAGACTGAATGAATTCTTTATGTTTATGTTTATGTTTATTATTTACTTAACCGCCCTTCAGGGTAAACAGAGCGGTGTACAATAGAAAAAACAACAATACAGCAAGGCTCGGGGCCAGAAAGGAAAAGAAGCTACAACTCAATGATAGGACAGAGAAAAGAAAACAGGGAAAGAGTAGTAGACCCAGGGGAGAGACTAAGGCTGGGAAGGGGAAAGGTCAAAGGCGAGGGTAAATAGGTGGATCTTTAGGGCACATTTGAAGGTGGGGTGATGTGGTTCAAGATGGAGGGTAGCGGGGAGGGAGTTCCAAAGGGCGTGACCTACAAAGAAGAAGGCTGAGGAGCGGGTGGAATGAAGGTGGGCCTATGATGGAGGGGGTAGTGCAAGGCGATCTTTACTGAGGAAGATGTAGGGATGTTACCCATGACTGAAGTGATATTTAAGGTTGCGGAAGAAGATTGGAGGATCGCCAATGTAACACCAATTTTTAAAAAGGGTTCCAGGGGTGATCCGGGAAACTACAGACCGGTTAGCCTGACATCAGTATCGGCAAAAATGGTAGAAACCATCATAAAGAACAAAACTGCTGAACATGTAGATAGTCATGGCTTAATGGGAGACAGTCAACATGGCTTTAGATAAGGAAGATCTTGTCTTACTAATCTGTTATGTTTTTTTGAAGGTGTGAATTAACAGGTGGACAAAGGTGAGTCGATTGATATAGTGTATTTGGACTTTCAGAAAGCCTTTGACAAGGTCCCTCATCAGAGACTTTTGGCAAAACTAAAGAGTCATGGGATAGGAGGCAGTGTGCTATTGTGGATCAGGAACTGGTTAAAAGATGGAAAGCAGAGGGTAGGGCTAAATGGCCAATTTTCCCAATGGAGAAAGGTGAATAGTGGTGTACCCCAGGGATCTGTGCTGGGTCCGCTGCTTTTTGACATATTCATAAATGACCTGGAAAAGGGAATAACGAGTAAGGTTATCAAATTTGCAGATGACACAAAACTATTTCAAGTTGTTAAAACCCGAGGATTGTGGAAAATTGCAAAAGGATCTTGATAAATTGGAAGACTGGGCATCAAAATGGCAGATGAAATTTAATGTGGACAAGTGCAAAGTTATGCAACTAGGGAAGAACAACCCACACTATGGTTACACGATGCAAGGTTCCAGATTAGGAACCACCACCCAGGAAAAAGATTTAGGCGTCATTGTGGATAACATGTTAAAACCCTCAGCCCAGTGTGCATTGGAACCAAGAGAGCAAACAGAATGCTAGCTATCATAAGGAAAGGAATGGAAAATAAAACAAAGGATATTGTAATGCCTCTATATCGTTCCATGGTGAGACCGCACCTTGAATATTGTGTGCAATTCTGGTCGCCGTATCTTAAAAAGGATATTGCGTTATTAGAAAAGGTTCAGAGAAGAGCCACCAAAATGGTAAAGGGGATGGAAGGATACTCCTATGAAGAAAGGCTAAAAAGGTTAGGGCTCTTTAACCTAGAAAAGAGACAGCTATGGGGAGATATGATAGAAGTCTATAAATTAATGAACGGAGTGGAACGGGTAAACGTAAATCGACTATTTACGTTATCAGAATATAGAAAGACTAGGGGACATGCAATGAAGCTACAGGGTAAACTATTTAAGACTAATAAAAGAAAATATTTTTTCACTCAACGTGTAATCAAACTCTGGAATTTGTTACCGGAGAATGTTGTAAAGGCTGTTAGTGTAGCTAAGTTTAAAAAAGATTTGGACAAGTTCCTGGAGGAAAGGTCCATAAATCATTATGAAGAAGGGACCCAGGATATCAATGCTTGACCCAATACAAGCATTGTGGAACCAGTGTCTTTTTGGGAAACTGCTAGATACGTATGACCTAGACTGGCCACTGTTGGAAACAGGATACTGCGCTTGATGGACCTTGTCTGACCCAGTATGACATATCTTATGTTCTTATGTAATTTTCGGGTCACTCAAAGCAGTAGCAAAAATATAAATGGCACAGATAACAAAACAGAATTGTATTGCAATTAGTTAACTCCTTATCTCCAGGAACAAGCAGGAATGTTATCTTCACATATGGGTGATGGTATCAATGGAGCCTGCATGTGAACGCTCCACAGCATCCAATTGGAAAGCTTTTGGGAGCACTTCACTGCGCTTGTGTAACTGCCTCCCCGCCTTCCCAACTCCCTCTCTTCAGTTCTTTGTTTTCCACTGAGGCAGCATGAAGCAAATCCTATCACCACAGAAAAATCTCTTTTTCGGCGACTGTCATCCATGATTGATGTTTAAAATGCCTCAACCCAGACCACCAGCCAAAAGACCGTTCCCTCTGTCAGAAAATGACACAGAGAGGCCTGCAAAACTGGACCTTTAAATTTGAGCACTCTTTGCTTCGGACGCGGTATCAATGGCATCTACTTCATCGAGGGCCTCATCATCTTCTCATGGATCTCAGGTATCTTCGAAGTCCAAGCATAAGGCCGCATCAAAGTCTGATGGCACCACCAGGGGAAGATCTCACTCAAAGCACCGAGACCTCTCGGGGGTTGTCTCAGAGGCAGATCGGCCTGCTAAACAGCCCTGGCGGGAAGCCCTGTCCTCCAAAGTCATCGAGGAGCTCCAGGATGCTTCCAAGACCTCGACTTCCGGAGAGCTACTGGTGCCATGCTCCGGGACAGTAGCATAAATACCCATTACTGATACCCAGGCATCGGCAACCTCGATAGACCATTGCATACTGGCCATCGAGCGCAGCTTGGCAGCTCTCCTCACAGCCTCGATATCAATAAAACCCTTGGCTACGGGAATTACCCCATCGATACTGCTTATGGTACCGATATTGACACCGGTTCTGGCCACAGCATCAGGGTTGCTGCAGATGGCATCAACATTGCTCCCACCCATGCCCTCCCTGGAAACTCTTACCGATACCGGTGTCAAACCCAAGCGACTTACCAAAGCTGATACTTCGGAGCATCAGTACTGGCATCTACTTCGAGTCCAATTTTGGATGCAGAATCACTCGATTCCTGGGGGAACCCGGGCCCTAACTTCAGACCCGTCCCTGGCTCAACAACAATGCATGTCGCCTCTGGAAGACATGTCCTTCCAGGAATTTATTCGGGACCTAGCCAAGGGTCTCTCTATCTCGGTGACATTGGAGAAGGAGCCAAGAGTGGAAGAACTAGAGACCATATAACTCCCATATTACAAGATCTGCATTGGCTACCAATCTCCTCAAGAGCAAAATATAAATCAGCGCTAACAATATTCAAGATCAAAAACAACATGTCAGCAGATATACTTCAAGAACTCATTGGAACCAAAACAAAAGAGAGAACGGACAGAAACAGCACTAAAAACACAATACCAACTCCCAGATTATTTACAAATACCAATAAATCCACATCCATGCAAGCTTTCTCCCTAGCGGCCCCTGCCATTTGGAATGCACTCTCAGAGAAGCTATGATCCACAAATGATTTAAAAGACTTCCGCAAGTTACTCAAGACTACCTTATTCATTGAACATTATAACAAAGACCAACAATCACACCAATCTCAATATTAATATGGAAAATTACAAGACTGTCTACGTCTGAAATGCAATATCACAATTTACAATTGAACACTCCTAATGAAAGGAGCATGAAGTCACAAGCATGCTTAAACTGTTAACATCAGATTTTAAGGTGTACAACTGAAAGTTCTCTGTAGAAGCTATTGCTATTGTGTAAAATTGATGTCCTTGTACAGGTTAATATTAAGTTATTGTCTGAAAGACCCCCAATGTACAAGTTAATATTAAAGACCCCCAATGTATAAGTTAATATTACAAGTTAATATTAAGTCATTGTTTGAAAAACCTCAATGTACCCCCTACCCTCCCTGTATATAACCACTTGTACATAGCTCATCCTGTAAATAGCACACCAAGAAATCTTCATCTCCAGTCAGTGTTAACACAGCATGCCTACCACTACTGACACTGATTTTTTGATTGTTTGAAGTGTAAACCGCTTTGATTTCAGGACAAAGCGGTATATAAATCCTTTTAAATAAATAAATAAATCCTCCAATATCCAACAGCACCCAAGGAGGCAGCCACCTTACCAGTGCACTGCATCCTTCATGACTTTATGCTCCGAATGCTCATGGTCTCACCTCAGAGTCGATGTCTCAGTACTAAGTATCGTGTACTGGAGTGTCTCGGCTTCGAAAAGCCATAGCTTCCCCACCACTCCATGGTGGTGGTATCAGCGATGCACTGAATTAAAAGCTCAAAGACTCACTCCTCTAATCCTCCAGGTAGAGAATCTAAAACTCTCAACGCCTTTGGGAGTCGATGTTTTCAGGCATCCATGCTCTCGGATAGGATTAACTCCTATATCCTCTATATGGGAATGTTCTGAATGAGGTCTCTAGGGATCTTGAGGCCTTTGCCCTTCTCCTCCCAGATGACAAGAAGGCAGATTATCTCGCTCTAGTTAAGCACAACCAAAATGTATTGAAGTTTGTCAATAGAACTACCTTTAAGGCTTTTGAATGCACAAGCAGGACCTCAGCAATATGCATCGGTGCACGTCAGATTGCATGGCTTCAGGCCTCAGATCTTGAACAGTGGGTCCAAGATAAGCTGGGCAACTAGGGTTGCCAACTGGCTCCAGATGCGCCCAACAGGCTTGATCCAGTCCTGGGTTTATCCCATTGCATGCAGGAACATGTAGTTTTGCTTTTCTTATGGAGTGCAATGGAAAAATCAGAACTACATGTCCCTGCATGCAGTGGGGTAAACCTAGGACTAGATCAAATGTGTCGGGCGCATCTGGAGCCAGTTGGCAACCCTATGGGTTACACACCTTGCACAGGGGAAAACCTCTTTGGTAAGGACTGGCAGGATAAGGCCTCTCAATTAGAGTCAGAAAATATTACTCTAAAGAGACTGTCCAGAATAACAGCTGACCCTGCTAGGAAAAAGACCCCTGCAAGAAGTCTTTCTACAATAATAAGAAGAAATTATTCTCTTCCTATCCTCCTGCTTCTCAATATCAAGGTCAGGCTCCACAGAAGAGGCAGCAGCCTCCTAAATCTCAACCAGCCCTGCAGCCACAGCCTCTGACTGTTTTTTAATTCTTTCCTAGAGAACATTGCCACCCTGCCTCTAGAGGACCCCGCCCCCTCCACATAGCAGGCAGACTGTGTCACTATGCCCACAGATGGCACCTCATTACCCCACAGCAGTGGACACTCACCATAGTTCAGGAAGGTTACAGACTTCACCTGCAAACCCTGCCCCCTCCGCATTGAAGGGGGAATATCAAACGCAATCCTCACTCACTGCTCTCCTACAAGACAAGGTGTCCTCTCTTCTATCTCAGGGCATCATAGAAGATGTCCCAGTATCCCAGTGGGTTTCAACTCTCCCTACTTTCTCATTCCAAAGAAAACCAGAGGGTACAGGCCCATTCTGGACCTCAGAAACCTCGTTTCTAGTCCACGAAAAGTTCAGGATGATCTCTCTTGGGGCTCTTCTTCCCTACCTCCAGAGTCAGGAGTGGCTCTGTTCTCTAGATCTAAAAGAAGTATACAAACATATCCTCATCTATCCAGGACACAGGAAGTATCTATGCTTCACCTTTCGGGGAAAACATTATCAATACAGACTCCTTCCCTTCAGACTCGCCTCTGCCCAAAGAGCCTTCACAAAGTGCATGGCGGTCGTGGCCGCATATCTAAGAACTCTGGGGAATTTGTCTTCCCCTACTTAGATGTACTGCTTTCCTTGCATCATACCATCACAGTACTACAACACTTGGGATTTGTCATAAACTTCCCAAAATCCCAGCTCACTCCACCTCAAAGACTAGAATTTATCACAGCCCTATCAGACACCCAACAGTCCAGGGCATTTCTGCCCCAACTCCGTTGTGCCCATCTGGTTGAACTAGCATCCCAGATGCTCCTATGAGACTATTTGACAACCTGAGAGATGCTGCAGCTCCTTGGGCACATGGCCTCTACAGTACATGTTGTTCTATATGCCCGACTACATATACAGACAGCCCAGTGGACTCTGGCCTCCCAATGGAAGCAGACCTCAAGCCATCCTTGGGTCAGGATCCAAGTCACTGCCCATCTAACTACATCCCTTCAGTGGTGGTGTTCTCCAGAAAATCTGCTCGTAGGGTCACCTTTTCAGATGCCTCCACGTCAATGCACCCTGATGATGGATGCCTCCAAACTGGGTTGGGGAGCCCATCTGGGCAACCTGACTACACAGGAGCTATGGACAGTGCAAGAGTCACAACTCCAGATCAATCTCCTGGAACTTTGGGCTATCTCCAATACCCTCTGGGTGTTCCAACACCACCTCAGAGCACAAAAGGTCCCAGCTGAGATGGACAATCAGGTTGCCATGTTCTATGTGAACAAGCAGGGAGGAACAGGCTCTTGGACCCTTTGCGAGGAGGCGATACACCTCTGGTCCTTTGCCATTGCTCATCAAATACACATCCAAGTGGTGTACCTCCTAGGGGAGTCCAATGTCTTGGCAGGCAGACTGAGTCGTATCCTTCTTCCCCACGAATGGTCTCTGCACCTGGACACAACATCCTACATCTTACAAACCTGGGTAACTCCAGACATAGATCTGTTCATGATTCCGCAAAATGCCAAGCTTCATCGCTTCTGCACAAGAACTGTGACATCCACCAACCAACAGGTGGATGCCTTTCACCTACACTGGGGTCAGGGTCTCTTTTATCCGTTCCCTCCCATACCCCTCATTCCTAAGACACTTTTCAAGCTTCAGTCCGACAGGGGCTCCATGATTCTTATAGCCCCTCACTGGCCAGAGTTACCGTGGTTTCCGCTGCTACTACGTCAGACTCAGACTCATCCTCTGCGATTGGGATATGTGCCAGATCTCTTCTCCCAGGAAAATGGCTCACTACTCCATCCCAATCCACAGTCTCTCCCCCTCACAGCTTGGCTGTTGGGAGCATAGCTTTACAAAGCTTTGACCTTACTCAAGAGGTTAAGGAAATCCTTTTGGCTTCTTGAAAGCCCTCCACCAGGTGTTCATATGCTTTTAAGTGGCGTAGATTCTCTGTCTGGTGCTCCCAGAAAGATCTCTATTCCTTTTCTGCTCCAGTGGAGTTACTCCTCCAGTATCTCCTCCACCTTTTCTCGACAGATCTAAAGACAAACGATAAGAGTCCACCTTAGTGCCATTGTGACCTCTTATCATCTACTCGATGGACACAACTGCTAGTAGCGTGTTTCATGAGAGGTCTCTTGTTGTCCAAACCTCCCATTAAGATACCTCCGTGAGCTTGGGACCTCAATGTCATTCTAGCGCAGCTTCTCAAGCCGCCCTTTGAACCATTAGCCATGACCTTACTTAAATTCTTCTCTTGGAAGGTAATCTTTCTAATTGCCCTCACTTCAGCTTCATTAGTGAGCTTCAGGCTTTGGTGGTGGATCCAACCTATACCCATTTCCACCATGACAAAGTAGACCTTCAGACTCACCCACATTTTATGCCAAAGGTGGTATCTCCCTTCCATCTAAACCAGTCAATTTACCTTCCAGTTTTTTTCCTAAACCGCATGAGTCTAGAGCAGAAGCAACTCTGCACACTCTTGACTTCAAGAGTGCGTTGGCTTGCTATTGCCAAAGGACTCAAGGTCATCATAAAGCCTCGCAGTTCTTTATCTCATTTGGCCCCCAGTCACCTGGGATTACCTGTTTCTAAGCATATGTTATCCAGATGGATAGCAGACTGCATTTCATTAGCCTATGACAAAGCAGGATTCTCCCTGGAAGGGCATGTCATGGCTTACAATGTTTGCACCATGGCCAACTTAATGGCAAACCTATGCTCAGTAGCCATCGATGAAATTTGCAAAGCAGCAACTTGGTCTTCTGTCTATATTTTGCTGCCCATTATTGTCTGGACAAGGACTCCCATCGGGATGCCATGTTTGGTCAGGCTGTACTTCAGCACTTCTTTCAGACTTAGATGCAACTCCTACTCTCTGTCCCGGACTTTGAAGATACCAGAAATCCATGTGAGATCCACGACCTTATCATGCTTACTCCAAGGCGAACCTCCACCGGTTCTTAGGTCACTTCATCTGGCATCTGGGAGCTAGGGATTCCTATATGTGAAGATTATATTCTTGCTTGTTCCTGGAGATAGCGTAGTTACTCACCTGTAACAGGTAATCTCCAGGAACAGCAGGAATTTAGTCTTCACAACCCGCCCTCCTCCCCTAGGAGTTATAGGGTTTCATTTACTCTCTTTTCTCAGCTACAAACTCAACTGAAGAGAGGAAGGTGGGAAAGCAGCCGTGTAGACACAATGGAGTTCTCCCAAAAGCTTTCCAGTTGGACGCTGAGGAGCTTTCCCGCGCAAGCTCTGTCCATACTGATGTCACCCATATGTGAAGACTAAATTCCTGTTGTTTCCGGAAATCATCTGTTACAGGTGAGCAACTATGCTTTCCTTTCTCTCAAAATACATTACAAGCAGATGCATTTTTCTTTTCTCTTACTCTGTTCTATTACAAAAATTCACTCTTAGTACTCTTTCCCTAGTGCTGGAATTTTATTCCAAACCTTCTCTCTTTCTCCACTTTTGTTACTCCTTATCAGGACTGTACCAAGCTAGAAAGGCACCCTGTGCAAATAATAAATCTGGTGCCCCTCATCCACCCAGCCACATTAAGTAACTCACTCTTTTTGAGCTTCCTGGAAGTCCAGTGATGATATCAGTGCCCCCTTCTGTGCCTGTGCCCTGTGCAGCTGCAACGCTTGCACGGTCCTGCTCCTTATAGTTATCCTGAGTTGGAACAATCCTCCTGCTCCTGTAATCTTTCTCACCGAAGCTTAAGCTGGTAGCTGTGCAAGTGCAGATCCCTGATACTGCCCTGTGGTAACTCATAGCTCTGGATACACTGATTGCTAATGGACTCCTGTCATTCCCCTCCTCCTTGATGTACATGGTTCCTTAAAGTAGTTGCCTTGCTCTTTCTCTTCCCTACCAGTGGTACTTCTCTCCTCTTTTGTCATGGGGATTCTGGCAGGATTTGAGCAGTTACAGAGGAATATTGATGTAGGCTTGAACTCCAAGTACTGTACCTTCCAATCCTGCTTCTCTCTCCTACTATAGCTTTAACTCTCTCCAGATGGAATGAGAGCTTTGGGGATAGCCACAGCCTCCTGTCCCTCTGCGGAAAATCCTCTACTTCATTATGGTAAAGTGGCTAGCTGGCAAAGACACCTGCCCCTATGGGCAAATACCTTTACTCTCATAGTTCAGTGGCTTGCTGCCAAAGACAGGATACTGCCATTGGGAGTGGTTTATATAGGAGTTGGATTTTTCATTCCAAAGCAGTCACCTCCCAGCATGATGAAGTAATCCCTCCTGTTCTGGAAAATTACCCATTCATCTACAGGATACATTGTAGTAATTTAGTAGGGTCACTGGCAGCACCTGGGGATATTCAGCAGCACTAACAGCGTTAGTGCAGTTGAATATCACATTCAACTTGATTGACATGCTTAGCAAGTCTGTTAACCACATAAATTACATTGAATATCGGGCCCTATAAATATTGTTAGACTGAGCCAAATCTCCACCAAAATCTTGGATTAACAAGTCAAGACATGGGTCCAATGAATTATCATAGGTTCTCAACAATTTCAAGACTAATTATATCTCCCTTGCTGATAAAAGTGCATATCTAAGTCATTTTGCCTTTAAATGAATATTCACAGGTTCATCAGAAGCACTTCCGTATCCATGGGTAGCTTTTGTCTCAGTAATTCTGTACTGTCCTCACAGCACATGCTGGCTGAGCTGCGGGGCAGCAAGTTAAATCCAATCAACATCCATATGAGAAGATTCACTTTCTTAATTTCCAACAGTTTTACTACAATTAACTAAATAAGTAATTAGTAAATTACACCAATGTAAAATCCCAAATGTTTTCTATGTTATTCCTTTATCACGTAAACTTCTCATCTTATACCATCCAGGCTCAAGTCTACTCTTCCTTTTCAAAAATTATAATTCAAAATTCAACCACAGAACTGATTTCTTTAAAACCTAGACTCTTTTCCAAACTGGTGCAATACTTTCAATTGTAGAAGCATGGGCTTCATACCAATTATGAACTGAAAGATCAGTAGACAGACTTCCACAAAAATTGATGGATCAAAACTGTCCCAAAATTTTGATGGAGTCAAATCATTTTTAGATCAATATCTAGAGGTCTGTAGCACCTCCTGAAAAATTGGACTATCAAAGTCCAAAACTGACAACAAAATTTAAAAAATGATTTGACCAAGATAATTCGCTGACCATAAAGTTGTCAGTTTCTCAAAATATTTGAGCTGCAATACTTCATTTATCCATTCATGTAGGACAGTATAAATAGCTGTCCAAACTTAAGCAGATAGCTTATCTGTTTAAGGGTTGCATATTCCATAGTCCTACTTAAACAGGTAAACCAGCTGAAAGTCTTTTTATCTAATCTAATCTAATATGTTCTTTTATCCTGCTGCAGTTCCAAAAGTGGTTCGGTGCGGTTTACAATAAAAGATAAGATTACAGAAGAAGATTAAAAAGGATTATGAATCAAAAAGCCAGGACTTCAAAGATTTCTGGAAAAGAGAAGTAGAGGAGAGCCCCTTAATCTTTAGGGGTAATTTAGCCCAAAGTTCAGCTGCATTATATGAAATAGTGTATGCATAATCTTAGAGTTAAGCAGGTAAATATCTACGTACTTTAAGCCGACGGTCCACGGCTGAATATCCTCCCCATTCTGTATAGTAAGCTTAAGGAATTTCTTGCCATAAAGCCTGGTTTATGATATCGAGAACTCACATGTATTTGTGAAGAATCTTTATAAACAATTTGTAATATGCTGGACTGAGTAAATTTCATAAGACAGAGTATAGGAACACTCCCAAAGTAGGGGTCATGCCTTCAAATGTAGGCCAGTTGAGCCTGCAGCCAAGGCCAGTTATTGGGAAGATGTCAGTTACTGTGCTTAGTTCATATAGGCTGATGTTAGGTACCCAGGTTTGTTAAACTGAACAATTTACTTATTTGAGCTGTTAAATTTAGAAGTCTAAAGTTGACAGAATGAATAGCAGGCCAGAATTTAGGACCCAAAGCCAGATAGTCCGAGGCAGCAGCCAGCGGTTAAAGCAGCTAGCTGCCGCCATTGAACTTCAGACCCGGATATTCAATGCCGGGGAATATCTGGGTTGCCCGGATTGCTAAGAAGCTAATAGCGCGGTATATAAGAGAATGTGAATAAATAACTGGGCAGCCGCTCAATATCACCGCTGCCTGGTTAGCTTCAGCAGTGAAAGTTAAGCCAGTCTTTACTGCACCTGACTTTCGCTGTGTTGTGATATCCAGACAGCAGCTCAATATTGCCACTGCCCGTTTATTGCTAGGTATCACCCCCAGTTAGCATCAGGATGTGCTACAGCGGCACCAACGGATATTCAGCGATACTAACCATATTAGTGCTGCTGAATATACCCGCCAAGGGATATTCCAGCCTTTAAATATCGGGCCCCTAAATTTTAGGAACCTAAGCTTAGGAGCCATTTTTCAAGTAAAGATAGATGCCTAAGTTTTGAAAACTTAGACACCTAATTCTAGTTGAAAATAGGTACCTAAATTAAGCATCTAACATAGGTTCCTAAGTTTATGTAGCCAGCTTTTTTAGTATCAACTTCATCATGTATAAATACACGCTAGCACTGTATGATGAGAGAAGTATGCCATATAATGCTACAAACTATATGATGCCATAACTAATGAATATTTAAGCAAAAACTCACCATTCCACTGAACAAATGTCGCAGCAGGATAGCATGACCATAAAGTAGAGTCCTGTGCCCACCTCCTTGTGATGCCTATTAAGATAAACGACATGTTACCACCCTGCAGTACTAGTATAATCATACCACATCCATTACTATATGTTAATAACTTGCACTACTGCCATAAGCACAGTCACATAGCACAAGTCGAAAAATAATGGAGCTATATGGAATTTCTTCTTTACTGCTGAGGGAATATAATTGCATGAGAAATGAGGAACATGAACCATAATACTTTAATTCTAAAGAATAACACAGAATGATTTTAGCATATGGAAAACCACACAGCACTGAAATAAATAAACAGTTAAGTGGCCACAGGGACGGTGCTTCTGCATCATACAAGTGTGGCAAAATCAGAAAAAGTGGTATGTTTCTAGGGCTGATGGCTGCAGTTGTCCCTCTTACCTTTCGGATAAGCTTCTCAGCAGCATTTAGAGTGAGAGAAAGAAGAACAGAATAACATAAGGATGAAAACAAAACAAGAATTCTAGGCTGCATATATTTTCCACTTTGTCAGAGAGAGAGTATTTCACTTAATTAAAACTTAGCGTTAAGCATAACTGCTTGTACAATATGTCAAGGAGAGAATCAAGAAAGTTCATGAAGAATATATCAAACACCTGATTATTCCTCCTTCCTGGTGCTATCCTTCTCATCATCGCCTTGTCACAATTAGCAGCAGTATTCACAGCTCTGTAAGAATTTGGCAGTGGAGTGGAGGAGTAGCCTAGTGCTTAGAGCACTGGCTTGGCATTTGATTCCCACTAGCATTCCTTGTGGCCTTGGGCAAGTCACTTAACCCTCCATTGCCTTGGAAGAAATGCCTGGCAATCTATGTACAGTTCCACCTTCACAAGACAACCCAAGAACTATTGAGTCAGCACTGACTCAAAGGCACACATTGCATTGTGATGCAAATGCTTCTGCTATGGCCCTGGAGCTGGAGTGAGACCAGCTCTTTTCACATAGGCTACCTTTCAAGTCCCTACAGGATCTGAGCTGGTAAACTGGAAGTGAAACACTCAGATGCTGTGAAATTCCCTCAAACCACCAGTCCTCCTCTCAGTGCTATAATGTTATATCCGTTACAAAATTACTGCCCCAGAATATGAGGGTAATTTTATAGTGCATGCCTTTGTGTAAAGGCTACATAGGTGCCTATTTGAAACCTATTTTATAAGACAAGTAAGTACCTACTTATCTTTATAAATTGCCTTACCAAAGGGGCAGAAATTATAGTTAAAATGAAGCCACCAATATTTAAGCCAGCTCAGGAGCAGATGTGTAGCAGCCCTCTTTTAATAAGTGTTATTTCCCTCCCTCCCTCCCCACACCCACCCACCCCTGGGATAATCGTAGCTTTATAGGTACTTACACATCTTAAAAGACAGGGAGTGCTCTCAGGTGCAGCTCATTACCCAAATCAATCATACACTAAGGACCTGAGATTAATTAAGCTTCAGGTGAACAAGGTATATTAAACGTATTAGGTACAGTTTTATTAGTATAAATATCCATAGCAACCCTTAGGAAGTAAAGAACTTAAAGATCTAAACAAAAACGTAAAACTAAAGATGCAGACAGCAGTCCAGCAGCGAGATGGGGGCTTTCCAGTCTTTTGCATTGAGTGTCACATGTATGATTTTCTCCCAGTTGGTGAGAGGTCTTACGTGTGCACTAGGTGCAAGGAGCTCTTTGCTCTCAAGGAACAAGTCCATTCTCTAGAGGCTAGAGTATCAGACTTGGAAAACATAAGAAAGACAGAGAGGTACATAGACGAGACCTACAGGGATATAGTCCTGAAGTCCCACCTCCAGTCTGGCAGCATCCCTGTTGCCATGGAGGAGAGAGGTCACGTGACAGAAGAGCATCACCCTGGTATGGCAGGAAGTGATCCTGTAACTAGGACCTGTCCTCCAGGTGATGTAAAACCCTCTCGCACCGAGCAAGTTTCTCCAGGGCCATGTGCCCATGAGGGAAGGGTTAGGACAGCCGTTATAGTTGGTGATTCAATCATTAGGCATGTAGATAGCTGGGTGGTTGGTGGACGTGAGGATCACCTGGTAACATGCCTGCCTGGTGCGAAGGGAGCGGACCTCACGCGCCACCTAGATAAGGTCTTAGATAGTGCTGGGGAGGAGTCTGCTGTCTTGGTACACATTGGTACCAATGACATAGGAAAATGTGGTAGGGAGGTTCTGGCGGCTAAATTTAGGCTTTTAGGTAGGAAGTTGAAATCCAGAACTTCCAGGGTAGCGTTCTCCTAAATGCTTCCCGTTCCACGTGCAGGACCCAAAAGGCAGGCAGAGCTCCGGAGTCTCAATGCGTGGATGAGACAATGGTGCAGAGATGAGGGATTTGGATTTGTTAGGAACTGGGGAACATTCTGGGGAAAGGAGGGGCTCTTCCGAAGGGATGGGCTTCACCTTAACCGGGATGGAACCAGGCTGCTGGCATTAACCTTTAAAAAGGAGATAGAGCAGCTTTTAAACTAGATAATAGGGGAAAGCCGACAGTCGCCCAATAGCGGATGGTTCGGAAGAATGTATCCTTGAAGGATACTACCAAAAGCAGAGAGGTTCCAAAAAAGAGTAAAATAGCCCAAATGCCCTCGAGTATAGAGCAGACAGAGCTTAAAGATCCCAAATTACCCATGTCTACCAACAGCCAAACTAATATGAATAGAATACAGTCTCTAAAATGCTTGTATGCAAATGCTAGAAGCCTAAAAAATAAGATGGGAGAGTTAGAATATATAGCACTAAATGAGAGGTTTGATATGATTGGGATATCAGAGACATGGTGGAAGGAAGACAACCAGTGGGACACTGTGATACCTGGATACAAACTACATCGTAATGATAGAGCTGATCAAATTGGTGGAGGGGTTGCGCTCTATGTTTGAGAGGGCATTGAGTCAGAAAGGATTAAAGTTTTGCAGGAAACAAAATTTGCTGTAGAATCTCTATGGATTGAAATTCCATGTAAAAAGGGGAAGGCGATGGCAATGGGGGTGTACTATCGACAGCCTGGCCAGAATGAACAAATGGATGATGAAATGCGCAAAGAAATCAAGGAAGCTAACAAAAGTTTTAGCACAGTAATAATAATGGGTGATTTCAATTACCCCGGTATCGAATGGGTCAGTGTCACAACAGGACATGCTAGGGAGTTAAAGTTCCTAGAAGACATAAATGACTGCTTCTTGGAGCAGTTGGTTCATGAACCGACCAGAGGGGAAGCCATATTAGACCTAGTCCTTAGTGGAACACCAGATCTAGTGTAAGAGATAAGGGTGTTGGGGCCACTTGGCAATAGTGATCATAGCATGATCACCTTTATTTATTTATTTAGTGTACATTTGTATCCCGCTGCTTCCAGCAATCAGCAGTGGTTGCTATACATGGTAGGAGTGGCTGTACAGGCCAGGAATTAGAAAGATATACATTGTGATTGGGAGGGAGAGATATCAACACATCAAACATTGGGTTACAGTATTTGATTTAATTAGTGGAGGAGGGATAGTAAGGAAATCCACAGTACTACCTTTTAACTTTCGAAAGGGAGACTATGATAAAATGAGGAAAATAGTTAAGAAAAAACTAAAAGGAGCAGTTGCAAAGGTTAAAGACTTACATCAAGCTTGGGTGTTGTTGAAAAATACTATCTTGGAAGCCCAGACCAGCTGTATTCCGCGCTTTAAGAAAAGTGGAAGTAAGTCCAAAAAACTGCCAGCATGGTTTAAAGGGGAGGTCAGAGAGGCTGTTGTTGCCAAAAAAGCATCTTTCAGGAAATGGAAAAAAGAGCCAAACGACGAAACCTGGAAACAGCACAAGCACTGGCAAGTCAAATGCAAGGCATTGATAAAGCAGGCAAAGGGAGAATTTGAGAAGAAGCTTGCTGCGGAAGCAAAAACGCGAAATAAAGATTTTTTCAAGTACATTCGTAGCAAAAAACCTCTGAGAGAGTCAGTTGGTCCATTAGATGATAGAGGAGTTAAAGGGGCACTAAGAGGCGACAAGGCGATAGCGGAGAGACTGAATGAATTCTTTGCTTCAGTCTTTACTGAGGAAGATGTAGGGATGTTACCCATGACTGAAGTGGTATTTAAAGGTGTGGAAGAATTGAAGGAAATATCGATACATCGGGAAGATGTATTACAACTATTAGATAAACTGAAGAGTAGTAAATCACCTGGGCCGGATGGTATACATCCAAGGGTGTTGAAAGAACTGAAATATGAGTAATCTGTGAATTTTCATTAAAATCATCTGTGATACCTGAACATTGGAGGATCGCCAATGTAACACCAATTTCTAAAAAGGGTTCCAGGGGTGATCCGGGAAACTACAGACCGGTGAGCCTCACGTCAGTACCGGGAAAAATGGTAGAAACCATCAGAAAGAATAAAATTACTCAGCATGTAGATAGTCATGGCCTAATGGGAGACAGCCAAAATGGTTTTAGACAAGGAAGATCTTGTCTTACTAATCTATTATGTTTTTTTGAAAGTGTGAATAAACAGGTGGGCAAAGGTGAGTCGGTTGATATAGTGTATCTGGACTTTCAGAAAGCCTTTGACAAGGTCCCTCATCAGAGACTTTTGGCAAAACTAAAGAGTCATGGGATAGGAGGCAGTGTACTACTGTGGATCAAGAACTGGTTAAAAGATAGACAGCAGAGGGTTGGGCTAAATGGCCAATTTTCCCAATGGAGAAAAGTGAATAGTGGTGTACCCCAGGGATCTGTGCTGGGTCCGCTGCTTTTTGACATATTCATAAATGACCTGGAAAGTGGAATAACGAGTGAGGTTATCAAATTTGCAGATGACACAAAACTATTTCAAGTTGTTAAAACCCAAGAGGATTGTGGAAAATTGCAAGAGGATCTTGATAAATTGGAAGACTGGGCATCAAAATGGCAGATGAAATTTAATGTGGACAAGTGCAAAGTTATGCACCTAGGGAAGAACAACCCAAACTATGGTTACACGATGCAAGGTTCCACATTAGGAACCACCACCCAGGAAAAAGATTTAGGCATCATTGTGGATAGCATATTAAAACCCTCGGCCCAGCGTGCAGTGGCATCCAAGAGAGCAAATAGAATGCTAGGTATCATAAGGAAAGGAATGGAAAATAAAACAAAAGATATTATAATGCCTCTATATCATTCCATGGTGAGACCGCACCTTGAATATTGTGTGCAATTCTGGTCGCCGTATCTTAAAAAGGATATAGCGTTATTAGAAAAGGTTCAGAGAAGAGCCACCAAAATGGTAAAGGGGATGGAAGGATACTCCTATGAAGAAAGGCTAAAAAGGTTAGGGCTCTTTAACCTGGAAAGGAGACGGCTGAGGGGAGATATGATAGAAGTCTATAAATTAATGAACGGAGTGGAACGGGTAAATGTAGATCAATTGTTTACGTTATCAGAATATAGAAAGACTAGGGGACATGCAATGAAGCTACAGGGTAAACTATTTAAAACTAATAAAAGAAAATATTTCTTCACTCAACGTGTAATCAAACTCTGGAATTTGTTACCGGAGGATGTAGTAAAGGCTGTTAGTGTAGCTGGGTTTAAAAAAGGTTTGGACAAGTTCCTGGAGGAAAGGTCCATAAACCATTATTAAGAAGGAACCCAGGGTATCAATGCTTGATCCAGTACAAGCATTGCGGAACCTGTGTCTTTTGGGGAAACTGCTAGGTACGTATGACCTAGATTGGCCACTGTTGGAAACAGGATACTGGGCTTGATGGACATTGGTCTGATCCAGTATGGCATATCTTATGTTCTTATGATGTACATTTTCACATGTAAAATACGCAGATGCCTACAACCAGTCTGTAGCATTTTTAAACGTCATGGCGTCTATTACCATATTTACGCCGATGATATAATGTTCTACCTCCCATTTAAAATCCCGCACCCTCCACTACAACAAATAACAGAATGTTTTAAAGAACTAACAATATGGCTTAAGGATCAGAACCTACCCATCAATTTCTCAAAAACTGATGTACTATATATTACTAAAAATCATACATCCCCCCCCCCCTAAGTACCATTACCCTAGATAACCATGAGATCAACATAAAAAAAGAAATAAAATACCTAGGTGTGATACTTGACAATAAACTTAACATGGATTCACACATAAAATATCTAACAAAAAACATACATTACAAACTCAAGACATTGAGACAATTAAGACCATTGATTCACTTACAAGACTTCATAACTATAACTCAAGCC
This sequence comes from Ichthyophis bannanicus, assembly GCA_033557465.1. NCBI lineage: Eukaryota > Metazoa > Chordata > Amphibia > Gymnophiona > Ichthyophiidae > Ichthyophis > Ichthyophis bannanicus. The sequence goes on along the minus strand of CM066037.1, from coordinate 378,606,250 downwards.
ATCATAACCCCACACTTTGATTTTGAAAATATAATCCTTAATGGCATCACAAAGCAAAATATGAAAAAGATACAACTTACTCAGAACATAGCAGCAAGGATAATAATGAATATAAAATCAACAGAACATATCACACTGATCCTGGCTGAACTTCATTGGCTACCCATTTACAGCAGAATAAAATACAAAATTATTTTAACCACATTTAAACTAATAAATAACTTAGCACCATCTGTACTCAATACACTCATTAACGTAGAAATAGATAATCACAAAGGAGCAGAAACACAAACACTATAGCAGTTCCAAAAGATTACACAAAAGCTAGAAAACAAACCAACAAGAGGGCCTTCTCCCATTCGGCACCTATCCTATGGAATAATCTGCCTGACAACATTCGCCAACTATCAGACATAAAGGAATTTAGAAAAAAACTAAAAACCCATTTATTCTCTCTACACTACAATACACTACCTAATCAGAATACACAAAGAGACACAGGTTAACAACCATACTACAATACTACATAACACACAACAGATAATAACATAACCATACCACACTTATATACAGTTGACAACTCTCCCAATTGATAATTATGTGATTTGTCACATTTAAAATATTTTATGCATCACAATTTTGATCCATGATATAATTTGTAAGTACCCATAATGTAAATACGTTCTAACATTTTACTGTTCAAATGTTATATTGTAAATAGTTCCACCTGTTCTATGTAAAACGACTAGGTATGCTCTTTCACATACCATATAACTTACTGTTCCTTGTAAACCGCACTTGATACTTGGGAAAGAGCGGTATAGAAAAAATTGTTAAATAAATAAAATAAATAAATTTATTAAACGCCACTACTTTGCCCCAAATGTCTTCTTTTCATAGTGCATACTTGTACGGTTAGGGTAATTTTATAAAAGGCTTTTATGAGCATATACTGGCATATATACAACAAAATGCCTTTATAAATTTATCCTTTATATACACAGGCATTCCCAGGATAGAGAACAGGTGGCCAAGGGTAGAACGCACCTATTTTACAAAATATAAGTATATACCCCTATCACTACTGGCACACAATTGCACTTATTTTATTTTATTTTTTTTGTATTTAGCTCATGTCTTTCCAGTTGCAGATCAGGGCGAGTTACAATCAGGTTCTATAAGTATTTCCCTGTCCCCAGAGGACTTACAATCTAAGGTTGTACGTGAGGCAATGGAGGGTTAAGTGACTTGCCCAAGGCCACAGGGAGAATCAGTGGAATTTGAACCCAAGTCTCAGATTTCTGCCCTAACCACTAGGCTATTCCTCTACTTCCCTCTGACCTGGTATCAATGTGTGTGCCTACTTCCCCTGGAGTAATTTTACATTTATTAATTTGATATACCGCAAAATCTTTGTAAATCTAAGCAATTTACAATAACCAAAGCTAAAAACTAGGCAAAAACCTCAGTACAATACAACACAAGCGGGGGGACTGATTACAAAGAAAAACACCATAAGCAGGCCCAGGTTGCGATGTAAGTCAAGTTAGCTAATAAAACAATAGGAAAAGGAAGACAGGCGTCCAACAGGGAATACCCAGCCTGCCAGCAGGGAGAAGCTGAACATAACAGTAATCAGGGCCCCATGAAGTCCTGTATAAAGAAATATGTTTACAAAGGTCCATATGTTGCCTTTATAATATAGATGCCACACATATATCTATATGGCTTTACTGCCTAAGAGTCCTGTTATAAAAGTACCCTCCACATTTTCAGAGTGTTTACTTTTATGTAACTAATACCAGCACTAGTATATGCTAGGACAATCTTATAAGCACCTCCATGAGTACATTAAAATGCTGTTCTATAGACTCCAGTAGTTTTGTTTGACCCAATTTGATCATCTTCATAAAATATGCGATGCTGTGATATATATCTACTGTTTTGGGAAAGACCTATGGAATGGACTGATTTAGCTATTATCTACTTTTCCGTCATTACAGATTATATACTAGATATAGACGATGTTCAACAAATTATCATGTTGCTTCACTTTGCAGGCATAACTTTTGAACGCTGTGAGCATGTATGAAAAAAGGAATATTTCTTGGGATTTGTGCCACTCAATGATGCGGTTGGTGCTGATATGACAGACATTACCCTTCACTAGTTAGAAGAGATGTCCTTGCCTATTAACAACTTGCATGGTCAAGGCAATAATAATGGAAGTAATGGAATAATGGAGGTAACAACTTTCTTTGACCTAGTAGAACATGTTTGATCTAGCTGAGAACTTTTAATGCATCATGCACCTAATTTTACGGAAATATCATTGAGTAAAAAAAGATGGGAAAGTCAAATTCATGTCTTGAAACCTCTTTGCTAACTCAGGGGTTTTCAACCCAGTCCTCGGGAAACCCTAGGCCAGTCAGGTTTTCAGGATTCCCAGAATGAATATTCATGAGAAAGATCTGCATGTTCTGCCTTCATTGTATGCAAATCTATCTTATGCATATTCATTGTGGGAATCCTGAAAACCCGACTGGCCTAGGGTCCCCCGAGGACTGGGTTGAAAACCTATGAGCTAGGTGATATCCATGAATCATCAATTGAACTAGCTCCTTAACAAGATCATCTAACAATATCTCACAAGTAGATGCATGAGTTCTTGCAAAACTCATCTCTAATTTCAAGTTTGTGATTTCTCTTGATATTTCTTTTGTAATCAATATTACTAGCAAACACCTTTGAAGTTCAAAATTAAATAACTGAGAGGAACCAAGAAGTTTCTCTGGACTGCAGGAGTGACAGAGGGTTTGCAAAACCACTGGTAGATGCATATGAACTTGCTGAGGAGTTAGAAATATCAGCCTATTTTGGATCAGATTCAGTCCGTATTACAAGAAAGAGGAAGTAGTTCACATGAAGTGGAGGAGTAGCCTAGTCAGGGGCGGCCCAAGGGGGGTGCAGAGCCATGTGCAGAGACTCGGTGCAGGGCCTCATTTGCATACATATTTGCATAATGTTACCATGCACATTATGCAAATGCCTCTTAATGAGTAAACATGCCTATTAATGAGTGTATGGATAAAGAAAGACTAAAAGATTTCTACATTACTATAATCGAGTGCCAACCGCCAGGCACATTAGGAACTACTACAAACACTGCCCATTTAGAACCCATAGCAAACCCGCCGTATCGTAACAGCACTACCAGGACTCACAAAGCACCAGGCCCTACCTATCAAAAGGCAACACTGCAAATACTAAACCAATACATTTCAGAGAATAACAATACATGTCCTACTGGGGAAAGAGAACAAGTGGCAATGTCAAATAGGAATTACATAAACAGAATACCTCAGCTCAGTTACACATGCAGAACATAGACCATCACCAAACAAGGAATCACAATTTAGAAACAGAAAGACAATAATTAAACTGGGAACCCCAAAAGCCAAACTTGGAATGTACAACACTGTAGAATGTACAACACTGTAGAAATAAAACTATAAATTAATTTCCTCTTTACTAAACAAAGCGCAGACGTTAATGATGCACATTTCCCAGAGCTGACATATTCCAGTTAATAAATTCAAAATAAAGAGATATCTTTCTACCTTTTGTGCATCTTTTTTCAGTTGCAATTGCTCCAGCCACTTTCTTCTGGTTTCTTTGTGTCTTCTGCTAACTCTCCATTGTCTGCTGTCCATTTGTCCTTTCTTCTCTGTTCTAGTTTTTTTCCATTCTCTCTCTACATCTGCTTTAACATACTAATCTTTCTCCTTTTGCTCTTTCCTCATTCCTATTTCATCCACTCAAATTTTACCCCTCCATCCCCACTTATTTATTTTATTTATTTACACCACACTCTTTAGAATCAGTGTTGTTTACATGTATACTAACAGGTACTTTTTATTCCCTTGTCCCCGAAGGGCTCCCAATCTAAGGGTACCTGAGGCAATGGAGGGTTAAGTGGCTTGCCCAAGGCCACAAGGAGTGGCCATGGGACTGGAGACCCCGGTCCCTCCGGCCTGAGGTTGCTTGTCCCCATGTGGGAATTGAACCCCTGGCCTTCTGGCCTGAGGTAACCTGTCCCAACCACTGAGCCACTCCTCCCTCCTACCCACTTACTCTCCCAATACCCGGCCAATTGTAGATTTTTCTTCCCTCCCACACAAAATATTTTTCCCCTCTCCATTTCACTCTCCCAGCCCCATCCCATTCTAATCCTCCCCTAACATCAGCTCCTTTCTAGTTCCAGCCCACCCAGCATCCGCTCCCTTCTAGTCCCTGCATCAGCCCATTTCCAGTCCTAGCTCCCCCATCCATTTCCAGTCCTATCCGAGTCCCTCAATCAACTCATTTCCAATCCCAGCCCCCATCAGCCCATTTCTAATCCTTTCCTAGCCCCACCATCAGCCCATGTCAAATCCTAGCTCCCCTCCACTCAGCCCATTTCCAATCCAAGCCCCCCATGAGCCTACTTCCAGTTCTAGCCCCTCCATGAGTCCATTTCTATCCAAGCCCCCACCACAGCCCATTTCCAATCTTAACTCCCCCCAACAGCACATATCCAGTCCTATCCTAGCCCCTCCATCAACCCATTTCCAAGCCCCCTCCCCATCAGCTATTTGCAGTTCAAGCCCCCCCTTCCACTCAGCCCATTTCCATTCCAAGCCCCCGTTCCCATCAGCTATTTGCAGTTCAACCTCCACTTCCACTCAGCCCATTTCCAGTCCTAGCAACCCCACAACCCATTACCATTCCTAGCCCCCCCCATAGCCCATTACCAGTCCTAACCCCCCATCAGCCCACTTCTAGTCCTAACCCCATCAGTCCATTTCCAGTCTTAGCCCCCCGTAGCCCGTTTCCAGTCCTAGCCCCGCCCCCATAGCCCATTACCAGTCCTAACCCTCCATCACTCCATTTCCAGACTTAGCCCCCCCATAGCCCATTACCAATCCTAACCCCCCATCAGCCTACAGCCCATTACCAGTCCTAACCCCATCAGCTCACCTCAAGTCCTACTCCCCCATAGCCCATTACCAGTCCTAACCCCCCATCACCCCATTTTCAGTCTTAGCCCCCCCATAGCCAATTACCAGTCCTAACCCCCCCATCAGCCCACAGTCCATTACCAGTCCTAACCCCTCCCCCCCATCATCCCAGGGAAAATTTAAAATAAAAAAAAAAGCTGGCTGCTGCCGCCGCAGCAGCAGAATCGAATGTCCCGCGGCCCTCCCCCCTGCCCGGCAGAGCCCTCCCTCCCTGCAGCATCAGCTCTCTCCGCACAGGCTTTCAGAGCCGCGAAAGGAGAGTTTCTCCCTTGCGGCTCTGTAAGCCTGTCGGGGCCGATGGGAAACAGGCATTTCCTGTTTCCCATCAGCCCCGGCGGGTTTAACAGAACCGCGAAAGGGAAACTATTCTATTCTTAGGTGTTTATAAGTTTCAGTGCTTATTTTCCAGCTAAATTATGTGTTCTTTGAAAGTGCAAAAATATCAGTGTTTATCAATGTTTTCATGCCACGGATACTATGCTGCGCACCTTTTCTGATGGAATCAAATACGCACAACTATGTGACTTAGGAGTTATCAGCAAAGAAAAGACACAAAACTCAGTGGAGGATATAAGATAAACTAGGCAAGATGTGAGAGAGTACCGGGGGAAGTGATGGTTTACCAGAGTTTATCAAATAAACACTTTTTTTTAGCATCGAGGGTGTTTTATTGAAACTTGCTTTGAGCTCAGAAATGAAAAGGGCAAGTAACTAAATCTAAATCCAAATCCATGATGTAGATCCGAGGTCTCTAAATCCAGTCCTGGAGGGCCATAAACCAGTCAGGTTTTCAGGATATCCCTAATAAATATGCATGAGATCACTTCAAATACAATGGGGGCAGTGCATGCAAATATATCTCATGCATATTTATTAAAACCAAACTTACCCCACACTCACAGACCAAAGCACTTCCTACAATGCATACCTAACACTTATTACACAAAAATCTAAATTACCCTTACAACAGACTCAAACCTACTACTTTTACTAATAGTGGATGGATTAATACAATTAGCAAGTGTAGGAGAAAAAGCCTCAGGTTAACTTATTGTCCCTCTATGTGGCTACTCAAAGCCATAGGGAAAAGAAAACCGCTCCACATCACAGGCTTAAAAAACTCCTCCCAGCATAAACATACCAATTCAAGAAATTAATTAGAAAAGTTATTTAAACATTACTCTAATCACTCTAATATGAGTACAAATAAACAGGAGAAGATATCCCAAGGCGCCTTGGCAGCAACAACCACTCAAATGATATTAGAACATCAACAATACTGGAGCTGCTTAAAGAATCAAGGTAATAGCCACCTATGGAGGAAAAGAAGGGAAACAATTACAAGAACTCTTAATCGCAGTTCAAAGGTTTGCCCATATCCCCATACTTAGCTCTTAGTAACATTTCCTCTGGGCCATTCTCTCCACTGTTGGGAAACTCCGATTCAGAACGCTGACAATGCAGCTGCTCTTCAAAGCACCAAAATACTTCATCCACCACCAAAGAAATTTTCAGAATAACCCTACAAAGATCCTTGTTTTGTGAAGAAAAGCTTCCTCAGAGGTTAGACTAAATGCCAAAATAATCCATGCAAATGGATATAACATCAAACGCCGTCATCATTTAAATACACAACTAACACCCATTCAGAAACTACCTACCTTCTGAATGGATGAACTAAACCGGTACTGTCTTCCCCATATAATATTTATTGCACAGGCAACGAAGAGCATAGACTACATACATGGAAGTAAATATTGTAAAACCGTGATGATATACAGTGTAGTTATTGATGACATACGTGGATCCTTCTTCCATAATTACACAAAAAATACAGGAACCACATTTAAAGTGTCCAGCATCACAAAGAACTCTAGGTACCGCAGGGCATAAAAGATCTCTATGCCCACAACTATATGCCATTCTCCAGGAACAAGCAGGAAGTCAGTCCTCACTTATGGGTGACATTGGCATCGATGGAGCCCGTGGGAAGCAATTCCCCAGCTTTTAAAGAAAGCCTTTGGGATTGCTGCCACGCATGCTTGGTCATCTTCCTGCCCAAGGGTGCCATCTTGCTCAATCTCCCTTTTTCTGCGGAGCCCTTCGGACGCATCTCCTTGTCCCTCGGAAAAAGTGTTTTGTTCCCGGCCTCTGGCCTACTATTTTTTCTGGTTGCACCGGTCCTCTACCCGTCCTTCCCCTGCTCCCAGTCCTTTTGAGCATAAGGGACATTTTTCCTAACATTTTTTGCTGTTAGTGAGTTTTGCGCCCCTTTTTCTCCCATCCACTGGCCATGTGGGTCTTCGACCTCGAGGGGCCCTTTTTGCCCCGATGCCCACCGGCTTCAAAAAATGCGATAGATGCTCCAAGAACATGTCGCTTACGGACACCCATGACTGCTGTCTGCGGTGTCTCGGAGCCGACCATGATCTAGAGCTCTGTTCGCTTTGTAAGAGAATGTTCTCCAAAGCCCTGCACAGTCGTAAGCAGAAGTCTGAGGACATTTTCCCTCAAGGCCTATCAAGGGTCCATGCTCTCATGCTGTATTCAGGCATACCAATTGTACATGGGCATGTTTTTGAGAGACCTAGCCAAGGAACTCAGAGGTTTCTTCGGTGGTCTCGTGGGCGAACCCCTCAGTAGGTTCCGGACCCTTCTGAAGTCCATCACAGAGTACTCAAAATACCTCTCCCGCGCCCCTATGACATATTTGAGTCCTCGGCTCGAGTGGCAGCCACAGGCATTGGGGCCTGACACCAGGCATGGCTCCAGTCTTCGGACTTGGAGCAGTGGGTCCAGGAAAAGCTCCTAGATGTACCCTGCCTTGGTGAGCAGCTCTTCGATAAACCGATGGAGGATAAGGCCGCCGAGATAGAAACAGAGTTTGTCACCTGAGCCCGCCTCTCGCACAAGACCTCCTCCCTCCCTTGGAAGAAACAGCAAACTAAGAAGCTATTCTTTCCACAGAAGGGTCTACCCTACTGAGGCTACCCACCGTACCCACCCACTCCCATGCCGACCACCACGACGCAGGGAAAGTCAGGGCCCCACGGTCATCACAAGCCAAAAGGGCCTAAGGTCCAAACCCCGGTGCCTCCTCAGCCTGCCCTGGGGTTTTGACACCAGCAGTGTAGCCTTTCGCCCCCCAGCAGCACCGCAGCTGGTGGGGGGATGCCTGTCCTCCTTCACCCCTCAGTGGGCATCCAACACGTCAGACACTTTGGTTCTCCGAGAAGTCCAGGACGGCTACCATCTCCATCTGGACAGGCTTCCCCCTCCCTTCTCCCTAGCGGAGCCTTCTTGACTCCCCGCGCCCCAGACCTTCCTACAGCGGGAGTTAGACAACCTCACCGCCCAGCGAGCGGTCGAGAGGGTACCGACGCACCTCCGAGGTCGGGGCTTCTATTCCCAGTAATTCCTCATTCTGAAGAAGACGGAGGACCTACGGCCCATCCTCGACCTCCAAAAACGAAACAAGTTTCTGATGCGGGAGAAGTTCAAAATGCTATCACTTGGCGTCCTGCTGCCCTTCCTCCAGCAGGGCGACTGGCTATGCTTCTTGGATCTCAGGGACGCTTACACCCACATTCTGATTCGCCCCCAGCACAGGCGGTTCCTGAATTTCAGGGTGCAAGGCGAGCATTACCAATACAGAGTGCTCCCCTTCGGACTCACATCTGCTCCGCGGGTCTTCACAAAGTACCTCTCCGCAGTCGTCGCTTCCCTCAGGCATACCGGTCTTCCCTTACCTCGACAACTGGTTCGTCATGAGGCCCTCAGCCGGGGAAGCTCACCTGGTGGCATCACGCACGATCCTCCTCCTCGAGCGCCTGGGGTTCTTGGTCAACTACCCCAAGTCCCACCTTGAACCGGTACAAGCCTTGGAGTTTATCAGCGCACGCCTCCACACTCCGCAGGCGATCACCTTTCTGCCGGCAGACCGAGCCTTGGTGACCCAGGTCCAAAGCAACACTCAGGTCACGGCACAAACTATGCTGCGCCTCCTGGGGCATATGGCCTCCACCGTTCATGTGGTTCCACATTCCGGCATGCACATACAGACAGCCCAGTGGTGTCTCAGCACACAGTGGAGCCCAGCCTCCAGTCACCTCAGAGACCCCATTCGGGTCTCCCACAACCTTGCCATTCTCTATGCCCACAACCTTCACAGGTCCTTAGACTGATGGCAGGACCCTCGCAACCTTCTCCGGGGGCTGCCCTTCCAGACCCCGCAGCATGAACTAGTGCTGACAATGGATGCTTCCCTGCTGGGGTGGGGAGCCCACTGTGGTGCACTGTGAATTCAGGGGCGATGGTCAGCCGAACGGTCTCAACAGCAGATAAACTTGCTCGAGCTTCGGGCAGTCCGGTGGGCCCTGAGGGCCTTTGAGGACCATCTCCAAGGAACGTTGGGGCTCGTGCAGACCGACAATTGAGTGGCGATGTTCTACATCAACAAGAAGGGGGACACAGGATCATGCCTCCTCTGCCAGGAAGCGGTCCTCCTCTGCTCCTTCGCCTTCCGTCAGGAGATGACCGTACGAGCGGTCTACCTCCCGGGCCACGAGAATGTCCTTGCGGACAAACTCAGCAGGATCCTCCGCCCTCATGAATGGCAACTGGACCCGGAGGTGACCAACTTGCTGTTCCATCGGTGGGGGACCCTGACCATGAACCTGTTCGCCAGCCCGGCGAACTCACACCTCCCCCGCTTCTGCAGCCCGGTTCCACACCCGAACAGGGAGGTGCAGGATGCGTTCCTCTTGAGCTGGACCTCTGGGCTTCTCTATTCGTTCCCTTCCCACTCCTCTCTTTGCGAGGACCCTCCACAAAGCTCAGCGGGAACAAGCATCGATGATACTCGTTGCTCCCTCATGACCTCGGCAACCGTGGTTCCCACTCCTGCTCCGGCTCGCGTCAAAGCGTCCGGTTCCCCTGGGCTGTGCCCCTGGCCTGCTAACGCAGGAGGAGGGGCGGGTGCTACACCCGAACCTGGCTGCATTGTCCCTTTCAGCCTGGTGGCTGAACAGGTCTCCCTAGCCACGTTAGACCTCCCAGAGGAGGTCGAGGAGATCCTCCTTGCATCGAGGAAGGACTCGACGAGATGAGCTTACACCCTCAAGTGGTGACGCTTCTCGGTCTGGTGCTCCGAGCTCCAGATCAACCCTTTCTCGTGCCCCACTCAGTGGGTCCTCCAGTACCTTCTCCATCTTTCAAAGGAGGGGCTAAAGTCGACCTCTGTCAGGGTACACCTGAGTGCTATCTCAGTGAATCACATCCCCGTAGAGGGCAAACCCCTCTCGGAGCAGCCCTTGGTCTCCCGATTTATGGGGGCCTCTTGCTGTCCAAACCTCCCATCCGGCCTCCTCTGGCGGAGTGGAACTTGAACGTAGTGCTTATGCAGCTTTTGCATTCACCCTTTGAGCCGATGGCGATGTGCTCACTTCAGCACCTATCCTGGAAGGTGGTCTTCCTGGTGGCTTTGACCTCGGCCAACTGAGTCAGTGAGCTCCAGGTTCTTATCGCTGAAGCCCCTTACATCAGGTTCTATAGGAACAGGGTGGTCCTCTGTACCCACCCCAAGTTCCTGCCAAAGGTTGTCTTGGATTTTCATCTCAATCAGGAGATAGTCTTGCCGACCTTCTTCCCGAGACACCATGCCGACCAGGCGTTGGCGGTTTTGCATACACTCGACTGCAAGAAGGCTCTTGCCTTTTATCTGCAGCACACTCAGCCTCATCGCAAGGCTGGCCGGCTCTTCATGACCTATGATCCCAATCACCTGGGGCAGGCAGTCATAAAATGAACCTTCTCCATCTGGATGGCAGACTGCATCAACTTCGCTCACGAGAAGGCAGGTGCCCCACTGGATCGGCGAGTCACTGCACACGGCGTCCAAGCCAAGGCAGCCTTGGTAGCTTCGCTATGCTCAGTGCCTCTGACGGACATCTGCTGGGCTGCGACCTAGGCTTTGGCAAATACTTTCTCCTCGCACTACTGCCTGGAAAGGGAGTCCCACCAGGACAGCGCCTTCAGCCAGGCTGTACTCTGTAATCTGTTCGGGGTATAAGCAACCCCTGCCCTCTGACCCTTCTCGACGGCTACCGAGGGTTTCGCCCCGGGGACTCGAAGACTCATGCTCCTTCAGGCATCGACTTCTGCTCACGCCTTCGCAGAGGCATTTTTTGGTTACAGGTTTGGTAGCCTGTAGCTAGGGAATCCCATAAGTGAGAACTGACTTCCTGCTTGTTCCTGGAGAAAGTGTAGTTAGCTGATACTAGACCGAGAAAGCATAATTACTCACCTGTTACAGGTGTTCTCCAGGGACAGCAGGAATCAGTCCTCACTACCCTCCCACCTCTCCTGATGACTTGCTGGATTTTTATCCTTCCCTTGCCATCTGCTTGATAGGGCTCGAGCTAAGGGACCTGACTGAGCAATATGGCACCCTTGGGCAGGAAGAGGACCATGCATGCGTGGCAGCAATCCCAAAGGCTTTCTTTGAAAGCTGGGGAATTGCTCCGCGCGGGCTCCGTCGGTGCCAATGTCACCCATAAGTGAGGACTGTTTCCTGCTGTCCCTGGAGAAAACCTGTTACAGGTGAGTAATTACACTTTCTCGGTTTAGTATCAGCTAAATAAGGGATGGCAGAAATTACGGACCAATGCCATCGAAGAGATGTTGCCAAAACTTTGAAAGTACCTGAATATTGCAGCACACAGGTAACAGACTTCAATTCAGCATCATTCACTGTAATTGTTGGAGTAGAGGCCAATAGCCACTCCCGGTGATTAGAGAAGGCTCACTTATATGCCTTTTGCAACACTGGATAAGGATAACCACGATCATAAAGTTTACATAATAACTTGCATCCTTGGTGTTGAAATTCTGAATCGGAAGAACAAATTCAATAAAATCTCAACAGCTGCGAAAATGGAAGACTATTCTTTAGATGAGGTGGATGAAAGCTTCCATATTGTAACACAGTATTTCTATCTGTCGGCTTGGTATACAATGTAGTCTCAAAAGATGCACCAATTTTGGATTGATGACAGTGCATATCAAAAACAATAGCATTGTTACAAGCATTAAGATATTGCAAAAATTCCTGCAATGCAGCATGAAACCCACTCCACAATAAAAAGACATCATCGATATAATGCCACCAGGCGGTAACATGGGAAACATATACTGAAGAATAGACCCAACGAGCTTCAAAGGCATCCATATATAAATTGGCTAAAGAAGGGGCAAATGTAGCTCCCTTAGCTGTCCCAGAAATTTGCTGGTATAGATCTTGACCAAGCATAAAAAAATTACTGTTCAATGCCAGGTATGCTAAACCATCAAAAAAGAAGTAGGGACACGATGGGGCAAAGGTCTCGCTTCCCAGACAGTTCACAAAACATCTAAAGCTTCACTCTGTGGATGTATATAAAGAAGCAACATCCAATGTCACAAGCCACTATACTGACGATACAGACGAAATTTGTTGTAACAGCTGTAAAAAATGTGTTGTCTCTTTTAGATAAGATGTCATTATTGGAACCTCATCACGCAGTAAAACATCTAGATACTTCCCCACGTACTCAAGCAATGAATTATTGCTAGACAGTATAGGACGACCCAGAGCATGATACATGGTTTTATGAATCTTGGGTAAGAGATAAAGAACTGGAATCCGTGGTTAAGCAGGATTTAAGAACTCCCTCTCTTTCTCAGACAAAAATCCAGCAGAGACAGACATTTCTGTCAATTGTTTAATTTCATCCTGCAACTCCTCAGTAGGATGCACTGTCATTGTACGATAACAAGAAATGTCTGATCCATTCCACCAATGGCAAGGGGTCCCACAAGGCTCCTCTCTCTCTGCTTTGTTGTTCAATATTTATATGCAACCTATTTGCAAGATCATCCGGTCTTTCAATGTTGGTTGCATGATATATGCGGACGACGTCCTGCTTTATATGCCTTTCAACATTGACAATTTGGACCTGTCCCCTCTGAGCAACTGCTTTGACGCCATATCGGAATGGCTCCTATCACAAAACCTCCGGATTCAACATAAGAAGACAGAGGTGCTTTTCATGTCAAAGAACCCGAACTTCAGCCCTCCACAATTCCTTAAGGTGAAAGATGCTGAGCTACAATCAAAACAGCAAATACGTTACCTGGGTGTTACACTCGATCAGAACCTGGACATGAAGGCGCATATAGCTAACACGGTAAGATCCATATACTACAAAATCCGATCACTAAGACACCTTCGCCCACTGCTTGAACCTGAGGATTTCCGTACCATCTACCAGGCTCTGATCATGCCCCACTTTGACTATGCTAATGTCATTTTGCTAGGCCTCCCTCAATCCACCTTGAACCCTTTACAGCTTGCAATGAATAGCGCTGCGAGGATTCTCTATGGGGCATCTAGGAGTGAGCATGTGTCGCCCCTTCTGAAGCAGTTACACTGGCTTCCTGTACAGGCCAGGATCATTTTCAAGACATTACTACTTACCTTCAAAGCGGTAAATAGTCTCTCATCCACATCATTAACTGATCTCATCAAACCCATTTCTTCTAATAGATCAAGAAGATCAATGGCATTAAATACGCTATTGGTTCCCCGTGAACTTACAAAAAGCACCTCATCAACAGCAAACAGAGCTTTCAGTCTCCGTGCCCCGAAGCTTTGGAATATGCTGCCACCTGATATTAGAGCAAATACCAGCATACTCCAATTCAGAAAGGCCCTCAAACATTACCTATTCCTTATATACTTCCCAGTGAGTGCAGAATCACGACCCATCACTGTTAGTTATAGAAACTCTGAATCACCCATTGACCCTGAATTCCCCACTTAGTAAGTTCAACGCTCAACTGACCATTACGTCTCAACGGTGCCTAACTTATTGATGTAAATAGTTTACACTACAATCAAAGTTTATTTACCTGAGTTGTAAAATTACCCTGTTGTCCAAGTTGTTAACCCTGTTTAATGTAACTCAGACATTTTTGTGTACTGAAATGTTTTGTTTGATGTAAACCGCGCTGATGTCAAATAGTGCGGTATATAAGAAATGTAAATAAATAAATAAATGTAAATAAATAAACATCACTCAATTGTCGATAAGCCTCAGTTTCATAATCAGATGTATTCATAACAACAATTGCACGCCCCTTATCAGCCTGCTTGATAGTTATTTGAGTATTATATCTTAATTCTTGAAGTGCCAAAAACTCAGTTCGCTCAGATTAGACTGAGAATAATGTTGATGATCTTCAATAGCTTTCAAATCTTTCAAAACCAAAGCTTGTGATAAGGAAGCTTATCATAGCTCAGGAAGGAGCTATAGAAAAGGTGAAGTGACTCTGAACAAGCAACCTGTCAGTTCTGGTAGAAATAAGAAAACAGAATTTTCCCATAAAAGACTACCAGTCCCAGAATGCACCAGGTTTCCAACAGCCATTAGAGGAGCTGAAGTGGGGAAACGTGTGTTCAATCAGGAGGGCTATGAGGTAATCCCTAAGCACTCATCTCAAAGGGCAGGACCTGATTCAGCACAGCTGCCCTGTGTTAGGGAGGAGCACTCATCAAGGCAGAATAAGAGTAGAGTTTATTCTACAGATGACCATCTTCATGATCACCTTGGATATCCAGAGAAGGATCATCAGTTTCATCTGAAGGATCATCAGAAGCAGAAGCCAAACCGGACGGACAGAGAGGGAAAGAGATCCTCTGGAAGAAAGAGGAGAAAAGCCTTTGAGAGGTCTAGAAGAGTCAAAAGCAGTACGTATACTGGGAGGTATTCCAAGGGCCAGCATACACCATTGGACTGGGGAAAGCCAGAGGAATGGTGCTGCAGAGCTAGGAATCTCCAGAGGCTACCTGTGAGGGAGACGGCTGCACGTCGAAGGGACCCTAAGACCTGTGCCAGAAGGTATGTGAAGAGAGATCCAGTGTCCAGGGATCTGGATTGGAAGGCTGGACATAAGAACTGGACTACATACTGGCCAGGCTATATAGAGAGGAACTCTAGCAGCAATGGAAGCTCAGGTATGAACACTGATCTATGCCCTAGCTATAACCTTGAAAGACAGCAGGGAAACAAGTATTCTCCTGAAAATGCTCCATTGAGAGATTCATCTGTGCCAATCCATGATATTGAACCCATGCTTGTTGAACAAGGGGGAATAATAGCAGATGAGGATCCTGTCTATATGGACTGCTCTCTATCTAAACTTCATTGGTAACTTTCTGTTATAAAGTACAGCAACCATCACAAAGAAATACAAATTTGTTCTTTAATCTACTCAGAAAAGCTCCTGAAGCAGGATTTGACCCACACAATAGAAAGCAAGCCAGCTAAGGGGTTTCAGCTGGTAACTGCTAGCAATCGAGCCTCACCTAATTGCTTGTGAGCTAGGAGAGAATCACTTCTGAATCTGTGTGGGAAGTAATCAGAAGTTAATCTGAAAAGAACAGTTTGTTTCTTGCTTTATGGCTTTTCATTTGTTGTTTTCCTGATTTTGACTTTGTTTTTCCAAGTTAACACTGAAAGCAAGTTACCTGATTTTATGTGCTACCAAGCATATCTGTGTTGGGAGAAATAACCCCATAAATAAATATCTTATTGGCTTTACCCAAGAGCACAACTAAATTATTGTCAGCAGCTGTGTCTGGTGTGAATGAACTACATTGCCCACAATACCTTGCAAATCATATAGATGTATGCACTTGCCAAGACTGTGAAAATTCTCACCCAGGCAGCCGTCTGACAAATGGCGTAGTTTTTCGGATTGCTTTTGCACAAAGGGGATTTACTTGCTGAGGATTACAACTAAAGTTCAAGTTTAAAGCTGGAAAAAAAGATTTTCCCTCAACTGCACTTTGGAGGAGAAGTGAATGTCCCAGGAGGAAAAGACCCTGTGCAGAGCTGGATTCATCACTGACACAAGGTAATAAGTACCTGGGCATGTCTAGTGGTGGATGGGAGTAAGGCACAGGGGTAATTGAAAAAAAAAAAGTGTAGAAAAAACACCTGTTTGGAAGGTGGTGCACTGTGTTTTTTTTCTTTGTGTTTCTTGCAGGGATCAAGATGGATCCAAGGGAACTAGCTGAATGGATGGCAGCCCAGTTTAGCAGGCAACAGGAGCTAGCACAGCAGGCTCAGGACACTGCTATGAAAGCCCTAATGGACCAGCAGAAGCCAGTGCTTGATCTGGTGCAAGCCCTAGTTCAGCTGCAGAACCAAAGTGGAACAGATGCAAGACCAGCAGTAAATACTGGTACACCACATGTGGACAGTGTGGGACTCAATCAAGGGATTGGGGCATTTAGTTTTGGGAAGCTAACTCCAGATGATAATGTTGATGATTTTCTAGAGTCTTTTGAAAGAGTGGCACAAGCATTAGCATGGCCAGAGACCCAGTGGGCAGTAAGGCTGGCAGCCTCATTAACTGGAGAGGCGCTTGCAGCTTACAGAGCAATGCCAGCAGCCCAGGCTTTGAATTATAAGGATGTAAAGGCTGCTATTAGAGATCGCCTAGGGTTGTCTATTTCAGAGTATAGGCGAATGTTTAGAGCTACTACATTGAGAGTGGGTGAAACACCCAGGGCTCTGAGTCAGAGAATCAGAGGTTTAGCTGTAAAATGGTTGGAGCCTGAGCAAAAGATGGTAGAAATGTTATTAGACATTATAATGCTTGAACAGTTCATGTCTGCGGTCCCTAAAGATTTGCACACTTTCCTTATACAGCAAAATTGCCAAAATCTTGGAGAGGCAACCATGCTAGCAGAGAGATTCTTGGAAGCCACGCAGGCTTGCCATAGAATGGGTGGCCCTCTGAAGATTGGTGCTGAGGCTAGATGTGCTGTATCAGAAAAGAAAATAATTAAAAATGTTTCTGAAAATGAATGTACTGTATCAAACCAGATGACACAGTGGAATAGAAAGAAATGTTTCAAGTGTGGAAAATGGGGACATTTAAAAAAGAGATGCCAGACACACACTAGCTTAATGGGGGTGGATTTAAAACAACCCAAAGAAGGATTTCTTTTGATGGTTGATGTGCAAGGAATTACCACGAATGCTTTGTTAGACTCTGGGGCAGACCAAAGTATGATGTCAAAAAGGCTTTGGAAGAGGATAGAGGCCCAAGAAGGATTTGTGCCTAGAACCCCTGAAAGCCAAGTTCACATCAGATGCATTCATGGTGCTGCAACACCATATCCCACCTATAGGCTAAAGGTTAAGTGCCTGGGGAAACAAGAGGAAGTCCTGTTAGCAGTGGTGCCTAGGCTACCTTTTGTTTTGGTTCTAGGAAGAGACTGGCCAAGATTTAAGCAGGGTCTAGTGGAAGGACTAGGAAAGAAGGAGGGAGAAGGTTTAATGGTAATAGCTCCCGGGCCTTTATTTGGAAGTCCTCAGACCCCAGCTAAAAAGATGGTTAAGCGTCCAGAAGACCAAGCTACCCCAAAGCAGACATTCGTCCTAAAGTACCATAGGGTCACAGAGAAGGCCCAAGCTCCTAAGCGGGCAACCCCTCTCAAGCTGCTGGGTTTGACCTGTGCAGCATAGAAAATGTGACTGTACCTAGCCAAGGGAGAGCCCTGGTTGACACCGGTCTCCAAGTGGAAATACCTATTGGATGCTATGGGAGAGTAGCCCCAAGGTCCGGATTAGCCCTTAAATATTTCATCGATGTGGGTGCGGGAGTAATTGATCCCGATTACAGGGGCAATATTAAAGTTCTGTTATTTAATTTTGGACAGAATGATTATCACATGAAGACAGGAGACAGAATTGCCCAATTGATCTGTGAGAGGCTGGGTTTTCCACCTGTGGAGGAGGTCACATCCCTGGAGAATTCTGAACGTGGAACCAAAGGCTTTGGTTCTACTGATGTCAAAGGGGTTAAAAGCCTAGCTGCCACCTGTGCCCGAGAGAGGGAGGTGAATGAAGAGGAAGATTTGGGACCCCAGGTATCTGATTGTAAAGAAAAATCAGAGCCCCAAATAGGTGAGGACCTGACAGTGGTACAACAGGAAGAAATTAGGAAATTGCTTAAAGAATTCCCAGATGTGTTGACACCCATACCTGGGGAGACACATTTGGTTGCCCATAAAATAATAACTCCACCTGGGAAATTAGTTCGTCAAAGGCCATATCGCTTGCCTGAAGCCAAGAGACAGGAAGTAGTGGCACAAGTCCAGGAGATGTTGGACATGGGAGTAATAGAGGAGTCAAAGAGTCCCTGGAATAGCCCCATAGTCCTGGTGCCGAAGCCTGATGGATCTTTAAGATTTTGTATTGTCTTCCGGCAGGTAAACGCCATATCAGTTTTTGATGCATATCCAATGCCAAGAATTGAAGAGCTGTTGGACCAGCTGGGACAGGCTCAATACTTAACCACCCTTGATATGACAAAAGGATATTGGCAAATCCCTCTCACCAGGGAGTCGAAGCCGAAGACTGCGTTCAGCACCCCCGTTGGCCTTTTCCAGTTCAAGAGGATGCCTTTCGGACTGCATGGAGCAGCGGCTACCTGCCAAAGGTTAGTGGATCAGGTACTTCGACCCCACCAAAATTATGCTTTTGCATATATGGATGATGTCATAATCCATAGTAACACCTGGCAGAGCATCTAAAGAGGATCAGGGCAGTCTTGCGCTCCATGAAGCAAGCGGGAATCACTTTAAACCCGAAGAAGTGTGCCTTTGCAAATAGGGAGGTAAAATACCTGGGCCACCTAGTGGGAAGAGGAAAAATTAAACCTCTAATGAGTAAAGTAGATAGCATCAGGAATTTTCCTCCTCCAACAACAAAGAAACAACTAAGAAGTTTCTTAGGACTTATTGGATACTACCGCAGGTTTATACCGCAATTCGCAGAGAAAAGCGCAATTTTAACGGATATGCTGCGGAAGAATTGTCCAAACCAGCTAAAGTGGACACCTGAAGCTGAAAAAGCGTTTTCAGTCTTAAAAGGAAAATTGTGTACAGGACCGGTACTGAAAGGGGTGGACTTCAAGAAACCCTTTCTGGTTCAAACGGATGCATCAGACGTAGGGCTAGGAGCGGTTCTATCCCAGTGTCATGAAGGGGAGGAGCATCCTGTGATGTACCTGAGCAGGAAGTTGTCACCGGCTGAACAAAAGTATTCCACAATAGAAAAAGAATGTTTAGCTATCAAGTGGTCAGTGGAGGCGTTAAGGTTTTACCTTACAGGGAGAAAGTTCCAGTTGGTCACGGACCATGCCCCACTTAAGTGGTTGCAGCAAATGAAGAACCACAATGCCAGGTTGACACGCTGGTACATGGCCTTACAGGCATTTGATTTTCAAGTTGAACATCGTGCTGGGAAGTTACACAAGAATGCGGATGCCCTTTCCCGTATTACGGACTGTAGAGAAGAAGTTTCACCAGTGACACCAGTCCGTAATAACTTAAGCAGGGGGGTATGTGATAAGGAAGCTTATCATAGCTAAGGAAGGAGCTATAGAAAAGGTGAAGTGACTCTGAACAAGCAACCTGTCAGTTCGGGTAGAAATAAGAAAACAGAATTTTCCCATAAAAGACTACCAGTCCCAGAATGCACCAGGTTTCCAACAGCCATTAGAGGAGCTGAAGTGGGGAAACGTGTGTTCAATCAGGAGGGCTATGAGGTAATCCCTAAGCACTCATCTCAAAGGGCAGGGCCTGATTCAGCACAGCTGCGCTATGTTAGGGAGGAGCACTCATCAAGGCAGAATAAGAGTAGAGTTTATTCTACAGATGACCATCTTCATGATCACCTTGGATATCCAGAGAAGGATCATCAGTTTCATCTGAAGGATCATCAGAAGCCAAACCGGACGGACAGAGAGGGAAAGAGACCCTCTGGAAGAAAGAGGAGAAAAGCCTTTGAGAGGTCTAGAAGAGTCAAAAGCAGTACGTATACTGGGAGGTATTCCAAGGGCCAGCATACACCATTGGACTGGGGAAAGCCAGAGGAATGGTGCTGCAGAGCTAGGAATCTCCAGAGGCTACCTGTGAGGGAGACGGCTGCACGTGGAACGGACCCTAAGACCTGTGCCAGAAGGTATGTGAAGAGAGATCCAGTGTCCAGGGATCTGGATTGGAAGGCTGGACATAAGAACTGGACTACATACTGGCCAGGCTATATAGAGAGGAACTCTAGCAGCAATGGAAGCTCAGGTATG
Source organism: Ichthyophis bannanicus (assembly GCA_033557465.1). Taxonomy (NCBI): domain Eukaryota; kingdom Metazoa; phylum Chordata; class Amphibia; order Gymnophiona; family Ichthyophiidae; genus Ichthyophis; species Ichthyophis bannanicus. The sequence goes on along the minus strand of CM066037.1, from coordinate 378,585,989 downwards.
AACACTGATCTATGCCCTAGCTATAACCTTGAAAGACAGCAGGGAAACAAGTATTCTCCTGAAAATGCTCCATTGAGAGATTCATCTGTGCCAATCCATGATATTGAACCCATGCTTGTTGAACAAGGGGGAATAATAGCAGATGAGGATCCTGTCTATATGGACTGCTCTCTATCTAAACTCCGTTGGTAACTTTCTGTTATAAAGTACAGCAACCATCACAAAGAAATACAAATTTGTTCTTTAATCTACTCAGAAAAGCTCCTGAAGCAGGATTTGACCCACACAATAGAAAGCAAGTCAGCTAAGGGGTTTCAGCTGGTAACTGCTAGCAATCGAGCCTCACCTAATTGCTTGTGAGCTAGGAGAGAATCACTTCTGAATCTGTGTGGGAAGTAATCAGAAGTTAATCTGAAAAGAACAGTTTGTTTCTTGCTTTATGGCTTTTCATTTGTTGTTTTCCTGATTTTGACTTTGTTTTTCCAAGTTAACACTGAAAGCAAGTTACCTGATTTTATGTGCTACCAAGCATATCTGTGTTGGGAGAAATAACCCCATAAATAAATATCTTATTGGCTTTACCCAAGAGCACAACTAAATTATTGTCAGCAGCTGTGTCTGGTGTGAATGAACTACATTGCCCACAATACCTTGCAAATCATATAGATATATGCACTTGCCAAGACTGTGAAAATTCTCACCCAGGCAGCCGTCTGACAAGCTTTAAAAGTATAAAGGACCCCATTCAAAAGACCAGGAGAGGTCCACAATGACTTCAGACTTATGCACAGTAGATGGTCTATCTGCAAAGAATACATGAAGCTGTAAAGTTCTTATCAAATGTTCCACTGCTAGATGATCTTGAAAATAATCAACCAAAGGGCCTTGCACAAAGGAGAGTCCTTTAGATAATAATTTAATCTGCACTGCTGTCAACTCCACAGAAGACAGATTAATTACTGCTCCTGTCTCTGAAAATTATCTTTGTAATGATAATACTTCTTTTTCTGCAGTCTGGTAAACGGTCCTTGACGTTCCTGAGATTGATGATCTCCCTACGACGAATTGATTACCTTGCCTTTTCCACGTTTTCCTAAAACAGGCTCCTTCAGACATCACTGGAACCATCACCTTCGCTCGATAAAGAACTTTCTGATGTGAGATCAAAGCTAACAGTTTTACGATTTTGAAAGGCCCGCGAAGAGGCACCTTTACTAAAGCATTGTCAGCATGACTTCAGTGATCTTCACTGTTTAGTGCTGGACTTTGTTCCCGCTAACTCCTGTGGAGGGAACCGGGGGAGAGTGTTGATGCAGCGGGAACAGAGGTGGATATTTAAACTTAACACTTGAACCAGTGGGACTTAATGATAAAATTGACTGGAGTGCTTTTTAGAGATTCTGGTGTAGCTTATGTGTTTTTCTGTGGGTTCCATGCATATGAGCCCTCTTTCTAGGCCAGTTTGAATCATCCAATCAGAAGGTAGGTTGTTTCTGATTGGGTGTTATTTAAATGATGACGGTATTTGACGTTATATCCATTTGCACGGATTATTTTGGCGTTTAGCCTAACCCCTGAAGAAGCTTTTCTCCAGCGAAACAAAGATCTTTGTAGGGTTTTTCAGACAATTTCTTTGTTGGTTGATGAAGTGTTTTGTTGCTTTGAAGAGGAGCTGCATTGTCGGCGTTCTGAATCGGCGTTTCCCAACAGTGGAGAGAATGGCCCGGAAAGAGCTAAGTATGGGGATATGGGCATGTCTTTGAACTGCGATTAAGAGTTCTTGTAATTGTTTCCCTTCTTTTCCTCCATAGGTGGCTATTAAGTTGGTTCTTTAAAGCAGCTCCAGTATTGCTGATGTTCTAATATCATTTGAGTGGTTGTTGCTGCCAAGGCGCCTTGTGGTATCTTCTGCTGTTTATTTGTACTCAGAGTGATTAGAGTAAATTTTAAATAACTTTTCTAATTAATTTCTTGCTGGGAGGAGTTTTTTAAGCCTGTGATGTGGAGAGGTTTTCTTTCCCCTATGGCTTTGAGTGGCCACATAGAGGGACGATAAATTAACTTGAGGCTTTTTCTCCAATCCTTGCTAGTCGTATTAATCCATCCACTATTAGTAAAAGTAGTAAGTTTGAGTCCGTTGTAAGGGTAATTTCGATTTTTGTGTAATAAATGTTAGGGATGCATTGTAGGAAGTGGTTTGGTCTATGAGTGTGGGACGAGTTTGGTTTTGATTTTTCTCCAGACTGTTAGGTGTTGGTAGCTTTTGGATAGGTTATGCATATTCATTAGGGATATCCCGAAACCTGGCAGGATTGCAGCCCTCCAGGACAGATTTGGAGACCCCCGATGTAGACAATGAGCATATTTAGAGCACCATAGTAAAATTCAGAACACATTTGTATTTTACAAATCCTTGAAACAGCAATATAATCTGTTGACAGATTTACACCAATGCCTCAAATTATTTCTGTTCAGCTTTCCCTGTAATGTTCACAGTTTGTTGAATAGAACATCAAAGGAAATTCTGGAAGTCTAGAACTATTACAAGCTTTACAGCATACGGACTCCAAAGATCTTGATGCCTCAGATTTGTGCAGTGAAGTATAAGCTATTATAAAAAAAGTCTCATAATGTGTATCACCACAAAGATACATCAAACTCTGTATGCAAACGTAAACTGGCTTCACATTTATTGCCATTTGCATCCTCTTAACTCTCCCTGTGTCTGTGGCTAATGGTGAGTAAAGCTTTTCCAAACAAAGGGCATGTTTACTAAACCGCGTTAACCATTAGTGCAGGTTTTGCCACACGCCAAGCACACTGTGCTGTTAGCATAGGATACCACTGTAAAATCCCCACATTAGCTGGTTAGCGCAAGATGGGGCAGGGACTGGCTGGGTTAGGGGAAGAACATGGGCTTGGGCATTGATGGCACATTGTCGTTAGCGTGAGTGTCATTGGTCCATGCTAACCACAAATGTTGCCATTAGTGCAAATGCACTTACCGCTTTCTCAAGGGATGCTGATAAATGCACTTGCATACTGTTTAGTGCAGTGAGCCACAATTCCAAAATGCTACTGGCAGGGGGACATGAGGACATGCCCCCAAAGGTTAACACGACTCTTCACGCTAATTCTTGGGATTGAATGCACGCAAATGTCACTCCTTTCAGTAAATATACCCCTAAAGTTGATTTAAAAACATTCATTTGTTCCTCAATGATGCAAGAAAGGGAACATTAAACTGCACAAAACATGTCCTTGAAGAAACTTTACATCTGCTAAATTGAAAAAAAAATAATTCTAAATTTTAATATGCCTGTATTCCAAAAGCTTGTTAAAAATATAGCATAAAATTGTTCCGTAAATTTGTTTAATATATATCTTATATTGTGCTTTTACTTTGTCTTTGTTAAATATTCCATATTCTATGTTATGAATTGTCTCATTGTCTTTGTTTTAATCTATTGAGTTAGTTTTATGGATTGCAACCACCTAGTGCTCAGTGCTATGTAGTTTAATGCTTATTATTTTTGCTTAAAGTCCTCCAACTATATTTTGTTCAATATTTCTGAAATACACCTTGCCCCAAATGAGTGAAAAATTAAGCTAAAGGAATGAATGAGAATGTATGCAGAATTTTTTTTTTTTTATTTATGTAATGAGAGCCTACTTGGATGCTGCACTATGAACAGTACACCACAGAAACTACCAATACTTTCAGATGGAAAAGCCCCTTAAAAAAGTGAATTTCCTTTCACATCAACAAAAAATATGTAGAGAAGTATGAGGAACCATCAGAATGGAGCATCTGTGAAACACTGCAATATTCTTGCCTGTTTCACCAATCACTCCCCAATTCGATCATTAGTTCCTATTACACTCACCCATTTGTTAAAAGTCCAATTTTATTCTAAAAATTATTCTTACTCAAAAACTGTATTTTTTAACATAAGTTTCTTAATATATGTAAAAATGCTCATAATGGGAATTTCCTCTTCAAAACATCTTTTTATATATATATGCACTTCAATAATTATATAGCAGTTTTATCAGTCATGATGACTTCAATACTTCTTTACTTTTCAACGACTTTTCTTTTCACAGCTTCAGTGGCTTCATAACAATTGCCACCTTATACAAAAGTCACCCATATCTGTTCAGATGAGTCATCTCAAATTCTGCTGCTTAGCCACACTTCCAATAAAGAAATGCCCAGTTTCACCCGACCTGTCCACAAAAAGATGAGTGACTTTTGCATTTCAGGAGTGGGACCACACAGAAAACAAACACAAAAGGGAATGGAAGTGAGGTAGAACTCAAACTATTTTTAGAAGACTGTATTCGTGAGGAGCTAGCTAATCTAAAAGTGGACAAAGCGATGAGGCCTAATGGGATTCATTCAAGATTATTGAAGGAACTTAGGGAAATACTGACAGATCCTCTGGCTGACCTTTTTGGATACTTCTTTAGAGTCAGGAGTGATCCCGGAGGACTGGAGATGAGTGAATGTGGTTCCTGTCCACAAAGGCAAAAATAAGATAGAGATTGACAACTACAGACTAGTTTGTCTGACCTCTCATAGTAAGTAAATTAATGGAAACGCTGTTAAAGCAAAGGATTGGGCAGTTTCTGGTATCCAAGGGATTACAGGATCTGAGACCACCGGCTTTACAAGAGATGTTTATGTTTATTAAACTTGATATACCACCCATCATGGAACAACAGGGCGCTTTACAATAAAAAGACAAAGAAAGAGAAAAATCTATAGGTGAAAGTAAAAGAAAAAGGTAAAATTAATATTGTTAAGAGGTGGGTGAGGGTGTATCAACAAAGAGGAAGGTCAAAGGCTTTATGAAATAGAAACATTTTAATTTGAGCTTTGAATCTGTATGGGATAGCTCGAGGTGGAGATCAGATGGAAGGCCGTTCCATAGACTTAGGCCAAGAAAGTAAAAGGCGAGTAGCGCGTGGCGCGTGCATTCCAATACAGCTTGAGAGTCTAAGAACCATACCCCAGCAATTCTGACTTCTATTCTGGGCAGAGTCTTCTGGGCACAAAGGTAAAACACTAAAGGGTCAACGCAGCTTCTGCCTCACTGATCAGATAGGGGAAGTGAGGTGGTAAGCAAGTAATGGATAAGAGGAAGACAAGTGATATATTGTGTTTGAATTTTATTCAAACCTTTTGAACAGGTCATACACTAAGATTAGGGGTCTTTAGCACTGAGTGCCACATATACGATTATCTCCTAGATGGTGAGAAGTCATATGTGTGCATTCTGTGCAAAGAGCTCCTGGTTCTCAGAATGAGTCTGATTTCTGGAGTAGAGGAGCTGAGGAAGACAGAGACCCTCTTCCCTTGAGAATGTCAATGGAATGCTTTGGTGATTCACTTATATATTAAGGTATTGTTGTCTGTTGCTCATAGGTCTTGTTAGATGAATCTGATTGAATTCTTTGACTGGGTGACCAGAGAACTGGATCAGGGGAGCGCTACATGCGGTATACATAGATTTTAGCAAGACCTGAGATACCTTTCCACATCAGCGACTTACAAATAAACAGGATGGATCCTGAAGTGATTGACTGGGTAAGAAACTGGTTGAATGTGAGGCGACAAGAAAGTAGAAGAAAATGAAGTTCACTCTGAAGAAAGAAGCATTTCCAGTGGCATGCCGCAGGAATCAGTCCTTGGTGCTGTTCTTTTTAACATTTTTGTTAGAGATGATCTGTCGGGAAAAGTATGCTTCTTTCTAGATGATAGAAAAATCTGTAACTCGGTAGACACACTGGGAGGGGGCAATAACATGAGGGGGAATGATTGGCAGTTAAGATTTAATGCAAAAAATGCAAGGTCATGCATTTGGGCTGCAAAAACCCAAGGAACAGTACAGTATAGAAGTGACCTAATTCAATGCATGAAAGAAGAGTGGGTCCTTGGTGTGATTGAAATGGATGAACTTAAAGTGGCCAAACAGGTAGAAAAGGCAACAGCAAAAGCCAGAAAGATGCTTAGGTTCATGGGGAGAGGAATGGTCAGCAGGAAATGGAAGGTGATAGTGCTTTGTATAAGTATCTAGTGCAATCTCATTTGGAGTACTATGTACAATTCTGGAGACGGCACCTTCAGAAGAATATAAACAGATGGAATCAGTCCATAGGTTGACTACTAAAATGGTCAGTGTACACAGGGATATAGACATATAGGGATAGACTTAAAGATCTCAATATGTTTGCTTTGGAGGAAGAGGAGAGATGTGACACAAACATTTAAATACCTCTGTAGTACAAATAAACAGGAGGTGGCCCTCTTCCAATTAAAAGGAAGTTAAGAAAGAGGAGTCATAGGATGAAGGTGAAAGGGGATAGACTCGGGAGTAATTTAAGGAAATATTTCTTTATAAAAAGAGTGGTGGATGCATGGAATAGCCTCCCAGTGGGAATAGTGGAGACAAGAACTGTATCTAAATTCAAGAAAGAATGGGAAAAAATACAGGGATCTCTGAGGGAGAGGAAGAGATTACAGAACTTAATAGCTCTTATGAATGGAGAGACTAGATAGATTGTATGGGGGCTGATATTCAATGGTGGCAACCAGCACTTATAAAGCAGCTGGCCATTGCCGTTTAAAATCAGACCTGGATTTCAATGCCAGGGTCATTTTCGGCCACTGGCATTGAATATGAGGGATGCTGTTTAGCGTTCTGCTAACTGGGCAGCGGTAATATTCAGCTATTGGCTGGTTATCTAAACCAGCTAAAGTTAGGCCAGCCTTTTTTGCGCCTAACTTTAGCCAGCTTAAGTTAACCTGCCAGCAATTGAATATTGTCACTAACTGGTTAACTTGCGCACTGCCCCCGGAAGTCCTGATGCCGCATGGTTAGCACCCGGGCGTGCAGTGGCATCAGGAGAGGATGTTCAGTGGCACAAAATAGCTATGTGTTTCTGAATATCCTGCTCTCCGAGATTAACACTAACTGTGCTAATTCTTTTGACTATATCCCACCATGGTCTTCATCCGTCATCATTTTCTATGTTTCTATATATATAAAAAAAATACTAAAGCTTCAGAACTGCAGCCCTAGGATATCTAATTCACTAGGCAAACTGTCAATTCTGGGTGACCTTCCTCTGAGCAGCTCAAGGCAAGCTGCTGTCTGAGGTAAAGGATGATATGGCACCTCCCAAGGCATCCAAAAGGGATGGGTGCCTCAGAACTCTGGTTAGGGAGCAGGAAGTTAGGGAGAGTCCCCTCACTCAGAACACTAACTAACCCAGGGCTGGCCCAAGCAGTAGGCAAATATTTTCTTGGAGGGAAACTGGAGGAAATGTATTGCTTATCCCTGGGATAAGTGCATGGAATCTGTTTACCGTTTGGAATCCTGCCAGATAGGCGTGATCTAGATTTACCTGTTGGAAATAAGATACTAGATTGATAGACCTTTGACATGACCCAGTATGGCAAATCTTGTATTCTTATGTTTTATGTGAACATGTAGTCATGCAGTTTTATAAAAGCCTTTTTCTTTGTGTAAAACAGGCTTTACAAGTAGAAAAGGTTTAATATAAAGTGCCCCATAGTGGCTTATACAACCAAAATTAATCCACATAAGTGCTGGCAATTTTTTTAGAAAAGCATTTATTCAGTCAACATGCACTGGCAAATGCAGAGTTGCTTTTAAATATCATGCTTAATAAAACCAAAATATTTGAGGATCCTGAAGAACTGCAAGATCATATGGAATATTTTTTCTGATAACAAATACAGACAAAATTGTGAATTATATATGGACAAATAGAGAATACAAGGATTAGACAGTGATTTTCACTGCACAGTGGTGATAATTTACTGGAAAATTTAAGCCTGACGTCAATACCAGACAAAATGGTAGAAACCATTATAAAGAATAAAATTACTGAACATGTAGGTAGTCATGGTTTAATGGGAGAAAGCCAACATGGATATAGCCAGGGAAAGCTTTTTTCCACTAATCTGTTTAATTTTTTTGAAGGTATGAATAAACAGGTAGATAAAGGTGAGCTGGTTGATATAGTGTATCTGGATTTCAGAAAGCCTTTGACAGGGTCCCTCATGAGAGACTCTTGGGGAAATTAAAAATTTATGGGATAGGAGGCAGTGTACTGTTGTGGATTAGGAACTGGTTAGCAGAGAAAAAACAGAAAGTAGGCTAAATGGCCAGTTTTCTCAATGGAGAAAGATGAATAGTGGAGTATCCCAGGGATCTGTGCTTGGTCTGCTGCTTTTTAACATAAATGATCTGGAAATGGGAATAAGAATTGAGGTGATCAAATTTGCAGATGACACAAAATTATTCAACATTGTTAAAACACAAGAGGATTTGAAAAATTGCAAGAGGACCTTGATAAATTGGGAGACTGGGCGTCTAAATGGCAAGTGCAAAGTTATGCACTTAGCGAAAACCTACATAAACTACGGTTACACGATGCAAGAACATAAGAACATAAGATATGCCATACTGGGTCAGACCAAGGTCCATCAAGCCCAGTATCCTGTTTCCAACAGTGGCCAATCTAGGTCATACATACCTAGCAGTATCCCCAAAAGACATAGGTTCCACAATGCTTGTATTGGGTCAAACATTGATATCCTGGGCCCCTTTTTAATAATGGTTTATGGACCTTTCCTCCAGGAACTTGTCCAAACCTTTTTTAAACCCAGCTACACTAACAGCCTTTACTACATCCTCTGGTAACAAATTCCAGAGTTTGATTACACTGTTGGTCTATTTTACTATGTTGTGACTATTCACAGTGCTATAACTTGTAACCTAATGGCTTGTCATTGAAACTTGCTTAATATATAGTTTATATCTGCAGTATATTAATATTGTCACTGTCTTCCCACAGTGACAGACTATGTTGCAACTATTTTTTGCATCAACATTATACCAATTTTGTTTATAGTTCCTAGATGTACAGCTGCATAGTTAGTTGTTGATTCCTACATCCTGTTCAAAATCTTTCTACTGCATATTTTTACAGTGAGTAAAATATTTCTGAGCTGTCCATACAGCTGAGTGTTTTTCTTTTGATACATATCTAAAATTTAGCATGCTCTTGGACTATCACAGCCTGTTCATATGATGTTACGTACTTACTGCTCAGTAGTTACTTTTATTCTGGCTATGCCTTTGCTCCTTCGCTGCAATTTTCTTATAACACTGGATTTGAAGGAGAAATACTAGCATCATGTGTAAAGGGTTCAGAAGGAAGTTTTGGGAAAAGGGTAGTGGGACATAGCCAGCATTAATTGCAATGAGGGAGGGAGACGTTGATCTACAGGGGAGAGGAGCCAGAAACCCTAGCACTGGCCCTGTATAAAATACTATGACTTACACATGTCAGGTGTAACTGCTGCAGCTAGATCCCAGTGCATTCATATGCCTCTAAGTTATAAAGCAAAGTGCACGTGTGCTTTACTTTATAAAAAAGGCCCGAACTGCATGAGCGGTTCTGTGCATTGCCTGATTGGAGTATACAAAATTACCCTCTTAATGCATATGTTTTGCAGATCGCATCAAGGGTCTTCTTAAAGTGCTGCTAAATCTTCTGCTGATGCTGCATTGCTGAAGGTATTGCTATCGTCCCATTATTTTGATATCCTTTCACTCCCAACTTCCCACTCTTTCTTTCACCCTGCTTGTAAGTGTGTTTGTCTGTTGCTGCTTGTTTCTCTGGATCTCTTTTGAACATGCTCCAAGGGCTTTGGGAAATGACTTCTTATTTAGCAGTGAAGGAGGAAAAGACCCACTGAGCCATTTTAAGAATAAAACACTTGTGATACTCACCCCTTCAGTGGCATTTTGCATGGTACTATTTAGCATTTCTTGTAGGGCTCTGACAGACAAAGACTGCTCCAACACAAAATTACAGACGCAAAGGTCTGGAGGGACAAACTGAAAGAAAACAGAGAGAGACAACCATGAAAACTGTAAGCTCTATTTTCCTAAGCAATACACCTTTTATGTTACATGAAGAAGTTCTTTCTTTTACCTGAGAAAGTTTTTAGTCAACAGGTTTTATAACATTTGAGGTAATCTCATTTTCCATTCACAATCCATGCAATTTTGAAACTGATCAATGTACAAAAACTAAGTTCTCAGTAAAGTGCTGCTCAGATCACAAATTTCTAATTGTAGATGTGATCGGAAAAAAGGACAGTGATGGCAAATATCTGGGGTAGGTCATACATACCCTTATTTCACAACACCCACCATAGCTTACCTGTCTGAGCTTATGTTGATGTACCACTGGTTAACAATCAGTTTGAACTGCCCATGGAGTAGGCCTATCCAGTGCAATCCTCCCTCCAGTCAAAAAGCTAGCTAGCAACCAGATGACCAACTCCACTACCCTGCCCTTGAATGTGAAGGATGTCAGACCACTAAACATGATATCTAGGACATATGAGGGAGTGACCTGATACGAAGTTTGTATAGTGCCTGCCCCTACCTTTACAGTATGTACAACAGTGAGCCTAAGAGATTTTTAAAATGTACTTTTCCTGCCTCTGCAGCAGATACAGCACACTTGTCTGTCTCTAAGGCCTCTCTCTCTCTCTCTCCTATTTCTCTCTGACCACAGTTTCTCTTTACTCTGGAAATAAAGAGCCTGGAGATTTTTAAAACTCATTTTTCCTCTCAGACAGATAGAGTGCTGCTTGTCTCTCTTCATCCTTATATGATATTTATATTTTTAACACTGCTTGCAATTCACCAAAATAAATCTGTGAAGCAGCTTGTCATGGGGTATATAGAATGTTACCAGTCCCTCTCCAAAGGGATTATCAACCATCCCCTTTAAGAGAGGCTGCACTCCAGAGTTCAAGGCTGGGAGGGTGTGGCTCAGAAGGAGAGGTTAAGAAGTTAAGAACCCAGCAGGCTGCAGAAGGGAGAGAAGCCAGTAGAGCCAGAAGCCCTTCCAAGACAAGCCATGCAACGGAGTTCTGAGGTAGGAATTTTAACAGAGACTGGAGGAAGGGCCAGCAGGACCAGCTGGTAGAGGTTTAACAAGCTGGGACAGAATAAAAACTGCTTTTGGTTTTCCCTGAACTGCCATCTAGCTTGTGTTTTAAAGAAAACCCTTCCCACTGCACGCACGCTTACCACATATGGGCAAATCCACGTCCCCCCAGGGCTGGGCTTCTACAGCAGGTCAGGATTTTTTGTTTGTTTGTATTGTCGGAACGTGAAGAAGGTATTAGTCAATGCCGGACAGGCAGGCTTTGTTTTGGCCACTAGAGGTCGCAAAACTTGGTTAGAGCTGGAATACTACAGGGTTAACTCAGCTGCAGAAGAGGAAGCTGTGGCAGTGTTGCAAGAGAACAGTGACAAGCCAAGATGGAGTGGCTCCTCCAGATTCTGGCCAAAGGAAATCAGCAGCAACAACAGTGTCAACAGCAACAACAGTATCAGGAGTGACAACAACAGTTTCAACGTGCCCTGCTGGAAGGGCAGTCAGAGCAGCAGCAACAGTTGATTCAGGCCCTATAGAGACTGCAATTCCACCCTCCGGCACAAGTGCTACTTAAAATGATGGCAGAAAATAAACCAGACCACTTTTTGGTGAACTTTGAACGAACTGCCCACATGGCCTGGTGGCCGGAGGAGACATGGACTACTTGTTTGGGGAATCTGCTGACAGGCAACAGACAGGCTGCATTCCAAGACTCCAATCTAGATGGGCAAGCTACGTATGCAGCTGTCAAGGCCGCCATAATGGAACAAGCCAGCTCAACCCCAGAAGCCTACCGCAAGTGATTCAGAAAGAGGGGGGCTCCAGATAAAGGAGAGCTCTCGGAGGTTCCTTTATCGGTTGAAAGATCTTGCATGGAAGTGGCTGCAACCAGAGGGAAAGACTGGGCTCTTGATAGCCAAGATTGTGCTATTGGAGCAGATTTTGGAGGACTTGACCACCCTGATGAAACAGTGTACGTCAGCACCCCAAGGTTACACTGGAGAGTGCACTAGAAACAGCTGAAGAGTATTACGAAGCCCAACTGGTGACTGAAGCAGACAGTGAGAGGAAGAAGAAAACACCCATTAGTCCATGAGGATGGAAGGGGAAGCTGGAACGGATGTTGGCTCTCATGTACCAACCCCCAAAGTCACCTCCTAGATGAAGGCCATGACTCCTTCACCTGTTTTAGATGTGGAGCCAAGGGACACTTTGCTTGGGAATGTCCCCTGGGTATGGAAGAACCCATGGATGTCAGCCTAACGACCCTTCACACCTCCGCTTTTGTAGACACTCCCTACCCAGGGGTCCAGAACTTTGTGATTCCAGTGGAGCTTGAGGAGATCCACCTCCAGACCTTGATAAACTCTGGGCGTGTGCAGGCCCTCATTCACTGGGAAAATGTAACCCAATTTCAAATTGACTATGCAAAGACAGAGACCAGAGACCAGAGGCAGTATCCAACAGCACTGTTTTCACTTAAGACTCCAGCAGAGCAAGTCATGTTCGAGGTCGAAGTGCTGTCCTGGCTGCCGTATCCGGTGGTGATAGGCCGAGACTACCGAAACTTCAGAGTGATATGGGCCTGGCTAACTGACGGCTTTGCTAAGTCGGACCAGGAATATTTCCCAGAGATCTACCCCCTGGAAGACCTGGATCTATATGTCAAGACTTCCAAGCCTGCTAAGTCATGGAGATGGTGTCGCCAGGAAAAGCTATGCTACCAACAAAATCTGGGGATAGCTATGGGGGAGGCATTTGGGGAGGGAGGGCCTAGGGAAGAAACCCCTGGTTATAGCTCAGGGCTCAGTGGTAGTGACCCAAATACAATTGTCCCCTTCCCAGAATGCAGGCTGGGAGAAGACCCAGGGAGCTTCACAAGGGCCTAGCAAGAGGATGAGTGGGCTTTGGAGGTCCTTTGCAAGAACCTTGCCCTATTTTATGATAAAGAGATTTATTATACAAAGTGGCTGAGGGGGCCTGAGGGTGAAGAGGTAGAACAATGATAATTCCCTGGCCCTATCATCATAGCTCCATTGGCTCATAGCAATTTATTAGGAAGACACTTAGGGGTAGAGAAACACTAGAGTGTTTTAGCCCAATTTCTTTGGTCCAGGGTCCATAAACAGGTACAGTTATATTGCCAGTCGTGCCCCACCTACCAACATCATAAGCCCGCCAGAGTCTGACCTGCCCATCTAGTGCCTATGCCTATCATTGAAACCTCATTTGAAAGAGTGGCCATGGACCTGGTAGGTCCCTTTGAGCGAATCACTCAGGCAACAAGTATATTTTAGTCATATTAAACTATGCTACCCACTATCCAGAAGCCATTTCTCTAAGGAATATGAAGACTAGCATGATCACAAGTGCCCTCTGGGAAGTATTCTCACGGGTGCGAATACCCAATTAGATCCTCACAGATCAAGGAGCACCTTGTTGTTGTTAAGTGCCGTCGAGTCGGAGTCGACTCATGGCGACCCTCTGGATAGCTATTCTAAATTGTGTTCGGTCTTCAGTCAGGCGGCTCATTGTTGACAGAATGGTACCCGTAGTTGCTGTTATTGTATCAATCCATCTCATTGCTGGCCTTCCTCTTTTGCGTTGACCTTCTATCTTGCCAAGCATGATGTCTTTCTCTAATGATCTCTCTCTTCGTATGATGTGTCCAAAGTATGAAAGTCGAAGTCTTGTCATCTAAGCTTCTAAAGAAAGCTTAGGTTTGATCTCCTCTAGTACCGACTGGTTTGTTCTTCGGGCAGTCCATGGTATACACAGTATTCGCCGCCAGCACCATAATTCAAAGGCATCAATTTTCTTCCTGTCTGTCTTTTTCACTGTCCAGCTTTCACATCCATATGATGTTATTGAAAATACCATGGCTTGAACAAGTCAAATCTTTGTATGGAGAGAGACATCTCTGCTCTTGAGAATCTTATCTAGGTCTTTCATAGCCATTCTGCCCAGAGCAATGCGTCGTTTGATTTCTTGACTGCTTGTTGCTTCTTTATTGATAGTTGATCCAAGTAGGTTAAAGTTGTTCACAATTTCAATTTCTTCTCCTTCAACGATGAACCTGTTGATTATACCAGTTGTCATGATCTTTGTCTTCTTTACATTAAGGTGCAGGCCCATTTTGAGACTATGTTCTTTGATTGTGAGAAGCAAATGTTTCAGATCATCTTCACTTTCAGCCAGTAATGTGGTATCATCAGCATAGTAAAGTTTGTTGATGAGTCAGCAAGATTCTACTGAAGATTATTCAAGAGAGACTACAACCATACCTGGAACAAGAACTACCTGAAGTGCAAGCAGGGTTCAGGAAAGGGCGAGGAATGAGAAACATCATTGCGGATGTGAGATGGATCCTTGAAAAGACTAAAGAATACCAAAAGGATATCTATTTGTGCTTCATCGACTATAGCAAAGCTTTTGACTGTGTAAACTATGAGAAACTCTGGGCCACATTAAGAAGCATGGGTATACCAGAACACCTGATCATTCTCTTGCGCAATCTGTACATTGATCAAGAAGCAATAGTTCGAACGGAACAAGGAGAAACAGAATGGTTTAAAATAAGCAAAGGTGTAAGACAAGGCTGCATACTTTCCCCCTACCTGTTTAATTTATATGCAGAACAAATCATCAGAGAAGCAGGATTGTATGAAGACAACAGAGGTGTGAAGATTGGTGGAAGGAGCACCTTAGTCCAAGGTAATAAAGCAAGTGTGTGCCTTGGTGAAAGTCAAGATGTTGCGAACATCAGTATTTCACCCACAGATGGATGGCCTCATGGAGCGATTCAATAAAACTCTGAAACAGATGTTTAAAAAGTTCATGCAGGAGGATAGGAAGAATTGGGACATTCTCCTACCCTATTTGATTTTATCATCTGCAAGGTACCTCAGAGTTCCATGGGGTTTTCGACTTTTGAGTTGCTCTTCAGAATACTGCTAAGAGGCATATTAGACATGGTAAGCGAAACCTGGGAAGAAGAACCCTGTTCCAGACGTAATTTGGTAGAGTACATTATACAAATGCAAGACCAGCTGAGGAAAGCCAGAGAGGTGGCCAAACTCAGTCTGGAAAAAGCCCAAGCCAAGCAGGCCAGGGGCTACAATAGGGCAGCCATGCACTGCAACTTCCAATCGGGAGACAGAGTTTTAGTCTTGCTGCCCTCATCTGAGAGCAAGTTACTCTGTAAATGGCAGGGGTCTTATGAGGTCAAAGAGAAAGTAGGGCCTGTTAACTACAAGACCGCCCAGCCAGATAAACAGAAGAAAGTCAAAATTTACCATATTAACCTATTGAAAAGTGGACTCCAGTTACGACTATGATGGTACATGGAGATGATTTTGAGCTGGAAGTTTCAGCCCCTTTGGATCCAGCTCAGTCCTGATTGGAGACTAGTTCTCTACTGTCCAGAGAAGAGATCTAGAAGGGTTGATCCAATGGATCTTGAAAGTGATTGCCACCCACCCGGGATGAACCCATCTCATTTGTCATGATATCATTACTGACCCTGGGGTAGTTATCTGGCAATGACTCTATTGGATGCTGGAGGCACAGCGACAGGCCATCGCCATGGAGCTAAAAGAGATACTTAACCTGGGAGTTATAGAAAAGTCCATGAGTGACTGGTTGTCACCCATTGTCTTGGCTCGTAAACCCAACAGAAGAATCAGATTCTGCACTGACTTCTGCAGGGTCAATGAAGCTTCTAAATTGGAAGCATATTCCATGCCCAGAGTAGATGAGCTAATCGAGTGACTAGGTGGAGCATGATTTATATCAACCTTGGATTTGACCAAGGGATGCTGCCAGGTGCCCTTAACTTCAGCTGCCAGAAAAAAGACTGATCTTTCAACACTGCAAGATCTGTTCCAATTTACAGTGCTACCTTTTGGATTACACGAGGCTTCTGCCATGTTTCAAGACTTTCCAGACACCGGGCCTCTGAAACAGGACAAGGCTGCCACCTGGACTTTCAGGGAGGTAAGGGAAAGCACATTTTCCAGACCATCCTGCAGAAAACCAATAGAGCCGGCACCTTGGCAGATTTAGGAACAAGCTATCGTGCACCACACACATGCTCAAAGAGGTGCCAGACTTGCATGTACGCCAGGCTCATAGAAACCCTATGGCTTTGAGCAGAGCGGAATGTACTGCATTTATTTATTTACATTTTCTTATATACCATGCTATTCTGCATCAGTGCGGTTTACATTGAACAAACTGAAATTACATTGAACAGGGCATTATAACTTGGAGATAACTATTTTACATGGAACATGGGCTATGGAGGGTTAAGTGGCTTGCCCAAGACCACAAGGAGCACCTGTGGGACTAGAAACCCCAGTCCTTCCGGCCCAAGGTTGCTGTCCTCTAGTGGGATTTGAACCCCCAACCTTCCAGCTTGAAGTACCTTGCCCCAACCACTAGGCCACTCCTCCACTCCACATGAGAATAGGGCTTACATGTCAGTTGACTACCTTCAAGAGCCAAGCTATAAGCAAGAAGGGAGCTGGGTCATCAAGCAGCCCTACCATTTATAAAAGAAAGTTATTTTAAAATTCTGCATTAAGAGGAAGAATCGCCTATGCAAATGTGGGCAGACTTAATGCAGGATATGGCCAACTTTGAATTGATAGCATATAAAATCATGGTGAAAAAAGAGCTATTCCTGGAAAAGACATGAGCTAAATCCAAAATGCCTTCCCTTCTCTTGAGAGAAACTGCTGGAGGATCTTGAGAGATGGGCTCCCAAATGGCAGTTGAAGTTTACTCTGGAAAAGATGCACATAGGGAAGAATAGCCCAAATTATATTACATGGTGATGGGTTTCATATTAGGAGTTGATACCAAGTTAAAGGATCTAGGCATCATCATGGACAATAGATTGAAGTCTTCTGATCAGTGTGTGGTGGTAGCCATAAAGCAAATAATGCTAGGAATTATTAGAAAAGGAATAGAGAGAGGGGGGCGGAGCCCGATGTCCAGCGGGATGGTCGCATAACGCTGAGGCTCCCGAGAGGCCTACTCAGAATCCTGAATTAACACCGGACAAACTTGAATTTCTGCTCTGATCTTGCCGGGGCACATTGGTGAGATGGCGGGGACCAAACCCACGCGCCTGGAATTTGGATCTCCAGCGGCTTCTCACGGTAAACGCTCCAAAACTGAACCCCCGTCCCCGCAGAAGGGGCTGGCTTTGCGCGAGGGCCCCGAAATGCAGCAGGAAATCCTCGCAGAAATTAGAGGGGTTAAGGACCTCGTGCAGTCAAACGGTGAAGCACTTCGAGCGCTGAGGGAAGATCTTGGTGTACTGCAAGGCAGACTAGAGGGGCTCTCTTCGCGTCAGGACAAAATGGAGAGTATATTAGACTCCCATGCGGTCCGGCTGTCCAAACTCGACAAAGTTGAACGTCAGGTGCGGGCCTTGCAGAAAGAAGTGGAAGATGGCAATAATAGAGCGCCGCAACAACCTACGACTCGTGGGCATACCGGAGGGAGCGGAATTGGGAGACATGAAGGAGTTTTTAAGTAAAATCCTCCCTTCCCTGCTCCAAATCACCTTTACCAAAGAATTGGAGATCGATCGCGCTCATCGTGTACCCACAAACATAATGCTCAACAGGAAGACCCCGCGGCCTATCATCTTTCGACTTTTGAGATATCAACATGTGGAACAAATTCTCAGTGCCTCCCGGGCAAAGGGCCATATGGAGTTTGAGAGCCACAAGGTCTCCTTCTATCCTGACTTGGCTAAACCCACGGTCGACCGCCGAAAGCGCTTTCTGGAATTTCGGCCGAGGCTTCAACAACTACAAGCACGCTATGGCCTGATGTACCCGGCCAAGCTCCGAGTCACGCTTCACAATCAGACAAGAACATTTGAGGACCCTGATCTACTAGCGGAGTTTTTGGACTCTAAAGAAGCCGACTTGATGCGCTGACTTCCAGAATATTCCTGCCAGTACTCTCATATCCGCTGTACCTGCCATATTGGATTTACCGCGGCTCAGCGAAGAGTCTGTCGAGGGCGGTTTGTTGCCTTATTTTGAAGATATCTGGGACCCGACTCCATCTACCCATAGTAGCCTCGACGAGTATCAGAGACAGTGTTACTTATGGACTCTGGTGTTTCTTTTCTTTTATTATGTCTCTATCTTCCTCTCTAGGGCCTCCTCCCGCAGACATCTGGTCGCCATATTCATTGGGGGTTTTGCTTCTTCTCTAAGTTACTTTGGTACATACTTTTCAATATGGGTGTATTGGCCAGCATACTTGGTGCCTATGTCATTATTGTACAGATTCTGATTATGTTGTAAGTTTTCAAGCGCCCTTACCTAAAATGTCTATTATCGATTGATGGCACCATGTAAGATTTTCTCATTGAACGTACAAGGAATCAATAATCCGATAAAACGGAGGAAACTCCTAAGCTATCTAAGTCATGAAGCTGCGGACCTGATTTTCCTCCAAGAAACACATTTCAATTCGAAGGAAACTCTCAAACTCAATATTAAACCTTACATGGTGGCCGCCTATTCCCCAGCCGTTTCTAGGAAATGTGGGGTTTGCCATATTGGATAGGAAATCTCTGCATGCTACTATTGTTGCGACTTGCTCAGATACAGCGGGTAGATGGTCCAGAGTTCACCTCAAGATAGGTAACTTTAAAGTTACATGTATATGCCTTTATGCTCTTAATGTGGATGACCCTGCCCTTTTGCTACTATTGCTCAGGTTGCGCAGGCCTCTGCTAATACTTCATTGATATTGGGGGGGATTTCAATTTAGTTCTTGATCCCCTGATTGACAAATAGCCGCCTAGGACAAGTGGTCCCCCCAAGAGTCACATCGCGCTTACCTCTGTGATCAAAGATATTGTTCTAGTCGATCTATGGAGGTTACTACACCCCAATGAGCTTGACTTTACCTTCTTCTCTTCCCCTCACAAATCCCAGTTTCGCATAGATTTCTTTCTAATATCAAAACTGTTAGTTCCTCAGGTGGACGCTGCAAAGATTCACTCCCAGCATATTTCAGATCATGCTGCTATTTCTTTTCAATACCACACTACTGCACTTCAAGGGAATCCGGGGGCCTGGTTCTTTGATAGAGCCCTATTAACTCAGCCAGAGTTCCGGTTAGAAATTCGAGCAGCCATACCTGATTACTTCCAGACCCTGGTATTCCAGGGGGATCTGGACACCCCAACAGCTCTTCTCTGCAGTTCGTTGGAAAACCTTTTCTGATTTATACAGGGAATTTGCGTTACCAGCGAAACATTACTTGCAATTGATGCAGCCAGGGGCGGCCCAAGGGGGGTGCGGGGCCATGTGCGGAGACTCGGTGCGGGGCCTCATTTGCATAAGTGGCCTCATTTGCATAAATATTTGCATAATGTTACCATACACTAACTTTTAGTAAACATGCCTCTTCATGAGTGTATGGATAAAAAAAGACAAAGATTTCTACATTACTATAATCCAGTGCCAACCGCCAGGCACATTAGGAACTACTACAAACACTGCCCATTTAGAACCCATAGCAAAACCGCCGTATCCTAACAGCACTACCAGGATTCACAAAGCGCCAAACCCTACCTATTAAAAGACAACACTGCAAATATTAAACCAATACATTTCAGAGAATAACAATACATGACCTACTGGGGAAAGAGAACAAGTGACAATGTCAAATAGGAATTACATAAACAGAATACCTCAGCTCAGTTACACATGCAGAACATAGACTATCACCAAACAAGGAATCACAATTTAAAAACAGGAAGACAATAATTAAACTGGGAACCCTAAAAGTCAAACTTGGAATGTACAACAACAATGTAGAAATAAAACCATAAATTAATTTCCTCTTGTACTAAACAAAGCACAGACATTAATGATGCACATTTCCCAGAGCTGACATATTCCAGTTAATAAATTCAAAATAAAGAGATATCTTTGTACCTTTTGTGCATTTTTTTTTTCAGTTGCAATTGTTCCAGCCACTTTCTTCTGGTATGTGTCTTCTGCTATCTCTCCATCGTCTGCTGTCCATTTGTCCTTTCTTCTCTTCTAGTTTTTTCCATTCTCTCTCTACATCTGCTTTAACATAATAATCTTTCTCCTTTTGCTCTTTCCTCATTCCTATTTCATCCACTCAAATTTTACCCCTCCATCCTCAATCCCCACTTAGTCTCCCAATACCCGGCCAATTGTACATTTTTCTTCCCTCCCACACAAAATATTTTTCCTCTCTCCATTTCATTCTCCCAGCCCCATCCCCTTCTAATCTCCCCCAACATCAGCTCCCTTTTAGTTCCAGCCCCACCCAGTATCCGCTCCCTTCTAGTCCCCACATCAGCCCATTTCCAGTCCTGGCCCCTCATCAGTCCATTTCCAGTCCTAGCTCCCCCATCCATTTCCAGTCCTATCCGAGTCCCTTCATCAGCTCATTTCCAATACCAGCCTCCCATCAGCCCATTTCTAGTCCTTTCCTAGCCCCACCATCAGCCCATGTCAAATCCTAGCTCCCCTCCACTCAGCCCATCTCTAAACCAAGCCCCCCATGAGCCTACTTCCAGTTCTAGCCCCTCCATGAGTCCATTTCAATCCAAGCCCCCACCACAGCCCATTTCCAATCTTAGCTCCCCCCAACACCCAATTCTCAGTTCTATCCTAGCCCATCCATCAGCCCAGTTCCTGTCCTAGCTCCCTCCCCTAAGAGCCCATTCCAAGACCCCCTACCCAACAGCTATTTGCGGTTCAAGCCCCCTTCGACTCAGCCCATTTCCATTCCAAGGCCCCCTCCCCATCAGCTATTTGCAGTTCAAGCCCCCCACTTCCCCTCAGCCCATTTCCATTCCAAGCCCCATCCCCAACAGCTATTTGCAGTTCAAGCCCCCTTCCACTCAGCCCATTACCAGTCCTAGCCCCCCCATAGCCCACTCCCAATCCCACGAGCCCATTTCCAGTCCTAATCCCCCATCACCCAATTTTCAGTTTAAGCCCCCCCATAGCCCATTACCAGTCCTAACCTCCCCATCAGCCCACTCCCAGTCCTAATCCCCCATCACTCAATTTTTAGTTTAAGCCCTCCCATAGCCCATTACCAGTCTTAACCCCCCCATCAACCCACTTTCAGTCCTAATCCCACCAGCCCATTTCCAGTCCTAATCCCCCATCACCCAATTTTTAGTTTAAGCCCCGCCAGCGCCCATCACCACTCCGGTCCCCGCCCCACCGCCCATCACCACTCCTAACCCCCCCAGCCCAGCACCCAGCACCACTCCTAACCCCCCCAGCCAGCCCAGTGCCCATCACCACTCCTAACCCCCCCAGCCAGCCCAGTGCCCATCACCACTCCTAACCCCCCCAGCCAGCCCAGTGCCCATCCCCACTCCTCCCCCCCCCCCCCCAGCCCCCGGCCCATCACCAATCCTAACCCCCCCCCGCCAGCCCAGTGTCCATCTCCACTCCTAACCCCCCCCAGGCAGCCCAGCCCATCACGACTCCTAACACCCCCCCCAGCCCAGCCCATCACAACTCCTAACCCCCCCCCAGCCCAGCCCAGCCCATCACAACTCCTAACCCCCCCCCAGCCCAGCCCAGCCCATCACAACTCCTAACCCCCCCCCCAGCCCAGCCCATCACAACTCCTAACCCACCCCAGCCCAGCACTACTCCTAACACCCCCCCCAGCCCAGCACCACTCTTAACCCGCCCAGCACAGCACCACTCCTAGCCCAGCCCAGCACCACTCTTAACCCCCCCAGCCCAGCCCAGCCCAGCACAGCACCACTCCTAACCCCCCCACCCAGCCCAGCACAGCACCACTCCTAACCCCCCCCCCACCCAGCCCAGCACCACGCCTAACCCCCCCAACCCAGCCCACCCCAGCACACCTCCACTCCCAACCCCCCCCCCAGCCCAGCACCAGACATCACCCCCCCAGCCCACCCCAGCCCAGCACACCACCACTCCTAACCCCCCCCCCAGCCCAGCACAGCACCGCACCACTCCTAACCCCCCCCCAGCCCAGCCCAGCCCAGCACCACTCCTAACCCCCCCCCCCAGCCCAGCCCAGCCCAGCCCAGCCCAGGGAAAGTTAAAAAAAATGAAAGAACCTGTCTCCTGCCGATGTCGGGGCCGCCGCGGCAGAATCGAGCGTGCCGCGGGGCCCCCCTGTACCCGGCACAGCCTCTTCTCCCCGTAGCAGCTCTCACTGTGGAGCTGCAGTCAACGCGCCGGCTTGCAGAGCGCGAGGGAAGAGTTTTTCCCTCGCTGCTCTGTTAAGCCCGCGGGGGCTGATGGGAAGTTCCCATCAGCCCCCGCGGGCTTAACAGAGTCGCGAAAGGGAAACTCTTCCCTCGCGCTCTGCAAGCCGGCGCGTTGACTGCAGCTCCACAGTGAGAGCTGCTACGGGGAGAAGAGGCTGTGCCGGGTACAGGGGGGCCCCGCGGCACGCTCGATTCTGCCGCGGCAGCCCCGACATCGGCAGGAGACAGGTTCTTTCATTTTTTTTTTATTTTACTTTTACAAAAGAATGTTTTTTGCGCGGGGCCCCCTGAAACGCGGGGCCCTGTGCAAAAAACATTCTCGCTCAATGGACGGGCCGGCCCTGGATGCAGCTTCCATGCTGCCTCAAAAGTGCTCCAATCATGCCGCCCTCTGTCCCTACTAAGGACGGGCTATTAGAACTAATTCACTCTATTAGTAGTACACATGGGGTAGCCTCTAACTTTTATAAACTATTATGTCAGGGTACAGATACTGCCACTTGTAGAGTCCAACAAGCCTGGGATCGCTAACCGCAAACCACTTTAACCCCTGTGCATTGGAGCGTTTTCTGGAGCAAAATAGTGCGGGTTTCCCGATCTGCCTCAGTTACCCAAACTCTCTTCTTTTTTGCACATAGATGTTCTTATATTCCAGGAAAATAGCCAAATGGAACACAACTGCCAGGGACCAGTGTAGGTCTTGCCATACTGATGTGGGAACCCTCGCTCATGTTCTTTATGAATGTCCTTAACTACAGGTTTACTGGGGGCGGGTCTGGGGACGTATTCCATTTATCTTACACCTTCACGAGCCTCTTTCTTGGAAGACTGTGGTACTCCGCTCAGTGGCGGAGGTCCCCTCTCTTCCTAAGAAGGGTCGCTTTCTCCTGATTTCATGCTGGGTATCGCCATATGTTTAATCACGAGGACTTGGAAGGATAGCTCTCGACTTACTGTCAATGAATAGTGGAACCTTGTCTGCTTATATAGTAAATATGAGCAGATATCTCGGAGAGCTATTTTCCACACCCAAATTCATTCTCGCTTGTCTAAATGGCAGATGCTCAATGATCATGTACAATCTGCTCATTGCTTCGACATGTCTGTTTAATGTACACTCATCATGTTTCAGATCGCCGTTAGGTTTTGTAACACAATAATGTCAGTACACGCCCGCTTCGAGAATGATTTAGTTTTCTAGAGAAGAAGCAGGGGGGAGGGGGGTGGCAGGGGTTTACTTTGGTGTATGTATCACATTCCATGTATGTATTTGTCTTTTAGCTGTATGTCTTCCTTTCCTTTGTTGTTGTAAAACGAAAATAAAGAATTAAAAAAAAAAGAAAAGGAATAGAGAATAAAATAAAGAATATTATTATACCTCTGTATTGTACCATGATACAATCACACCTAGAGTAATTATGTGCAGTTCTGATTGCCATATCTCAAAAAGATACAGCAGAATTAGAAAAGGTACAAAGAAGGACAACCAAAATGATGAAGGACATGGAATGGCAGTTCGTGTAGAAAAAAAGCTGATAGATCCTGGGAAAGTCACTGTTTATCCCTTTGGTAAGTAGCATGGAATTTAGTTACCTTTTGGGATCCTGCCAGATACTTGTGATCTGGATTGGGCATTTTTGAAAACAGGATATTGGGCTTGATGGACCTTTGGTTTGACCCAGTATGGTAATCTTATGTTCTTATGTAAGGGTTTCCCTGCCTGTAAGATTGGTGTCTGTCACCAGAAGACTCCACAAGTGATCATCCAGCGGCATGCCCCTCTTCAGATAATGTGGGCATAGCCACCACCTCAAACTGGCTCTCACTCCCAAATGGAGCAGAAGCCTAAGCTTGAACTCCGGTCAGGAAGGGCTGCCAAAGTGGCTTCATGAGCATGCCCAAGGCACAATATTGATTGCTGTCGCCATCAAGCTGAGTAGCTGGAGATAATCCCAAACTCTGGGAGCCTGTTGAGAACAGAACACTTCAAGTCATTCTAACAATCTCTGCACTCTCTCCTCTGGGAGGAAGATTGCCCACTCAAGAACTGAACCGTGCTCCCAGGAATTCCAGGGATTGGGAAGGCTCCAACAGATGCTTTCTCCAATTGACCACCCACCTGAGCCCTTCCAGAAAGATACCACTTGGGCTGAAATCTGAGAGGCTTCCGACCGAGAATGGGCTCAGATGAGCCAATCATCCAGCAATGGGTGTAAACATAGTCCTTAGTGCCATAGCACAGCAGTCACCAGCATGTCTTTGGAGAACATTCTCGGGGCAGTGGAGAGGCCAAAGGGAAGGCAGCAAACTGAAGGTGTGAACCAAACACGGCAAAACACAGACATCTCTGCTGATCCTCCAGGATTGGGATATTAAAACAAGCTTTGGCCAAAACTAGAGATGCTAGGAACTCCCTTGAGAGCATTGCCGAAATCATGGATCTCAGAGTTTCCATTCAGAAACACAACATATGCAAAGGAGCATTGACCACCTTGAGGCCATTGGTCAGAAGGAGCCATCCTTCTCTGGCATCCTGAGAGAAAGGGAATATCTGTCCCTGCCCTGCTCGATGGGGGGTAATGGCACCACCACCTTTAGGCACAGTAATTTGTCCAATGTGACCCATGCAGTGGCTCTCATATCCGCCAAACCACATGGAGAGAAGACAAATGCCTCAGGGATTGGCTGCTTGCAATCCAAGACATAACTGCTTTGAATGGTGTCTAGCACCCTCCTATCCTTGGTGACATTCGGAATTGGTCCTTCACAGTTATGAACAGGAGGATCCCCCTCTGGAGGGGACCGAGGTTCTGAGGTTCTGATTAATTACGGGTCCAAAATCCAGAAGCAGCAAAGAAGGACTTTCCAGGATGAAATGCCAGGAGTCCCGAGACCTCTTGAAATAAGTCCAGCGCACCTGCAACGGATGGGCAGAGGCCAAAGAGGGAGTAGACCCTGCTTGCTTCACAGGCTCTTTTGGTCTATCCTCTGGAAGACAATAAGACTGTGCCTCAGCCAAGTTCTTCATCAACTGCTCCAATCAGCCCTACAAGGGAGCCTTCCTTTAAGGCCAGTTGAGTGAGCTGGGCTTTGGAGGACATATCTGCTGCCCAGTGGTGAAGATATAACCACACCGAGTCACCGTCAACAGGACATTATCCCTGGTCACCAACTGGGCTAGAACATACATGGCATCAGAAGGAAGGCAGTAACCAACTCAAAGGAGGGGTAGCATCATTCAGCAGGAGAGACTGAATCCACAGGAACAGAGCTTGAGGCATCAGGTCTGCACATACTGGTAACAGGAGAAGAGCAGCTGCCGCTGCAAACTGGCTCTTCAGCAGAGAGCATCTTTCTATCCATAGAGCTCTTCAAGATCATTTTGACTTTCATGGGAATGGAGGCCCATTTCATGACCACCATGACTTCCGCCTCCACCTTGGGCAGGCTGGACCATGTGACACACTCCTCTCAGAACATATTCTGCATTATTTCCAGAAACGGGAAGATTGCTGTGAATATCTACACTGCTTATAGAAGTGGGGAACCTATGGTCCCTGCTCTATCGCTGGAGCATCAGCCACATACCAGATGGAGGAAACTCAAGCAATCAATGTCGCCAGATCTCCCTTCTGAGACAGGTGGAAAATGCCAACCTCCACATGAATATCTAATGGAGAATTTTTATTTTATTTTTATTTTTTTTGCTTCAGACTCCTTAACCAAGATGTCAGAACCAGCCCTCAAGTCCAAGTTTCAGACAGACACCAGTCGACCCACATCTCCAGAAGGTAACCTCCGTCTGGGTCACTTAGAAGGAGGCACTCAAGCCGGACTTCTACACTTTGCCCATCCCTCATGTAACTGAGCTCGAGGGAATCCAAAGGCTGCAGGTTCTGAGTTTCCACGCCAAAGACAAGGCTTGCCAAAGAAGGAAAAGAATTCCAAAGAAGACAACCCAGATTCTGGGAACTCATCTCCCTGAAAATGATCCCCAACACAGGTGACACAACTGTAATCAAGCCCTCCAAAGGGGGGGCAGCCAGAAGCGTGGTCATCAGAACTCAAGACCAGGTTATTATTCTAACCCACAGCGCCATTAGTCATCTCCTATCTTGAGGTGGAAAATGCCGGGCCAACTGAATACCTTCATAGAAAGAAGGAAGACGGGCTCAGCAGTGAAAAGTCAGAGGCAGCCATGCAGGATGAATCTGGTGAGGAGGCTCTTTGCTTGCCACAGGTCAAACAATGCTTCCTGGAAGAAGACAGAGTTAAGGCAAGGCAAATATTTGTGCACACTAAGGCCATGACAGCACAAAGGCAAGTGCTAACGTGTAGATAAGCGTGTGGTTGCTTGGGCAGAAACATGTATTGAAGCCACTCAGGCAGAACGTGCGCTGGGACCACTTGGGCACAAGGCATGCTAAGGCAGAAAACCTTAGCAACACGTGCTGGAAAATGGCAGGAAGTGCAATTGCCGAGCCAATGGTCATCTGTGGTCCACCCTGACTTATACCCCAAAAGGGATGAGTACAGGAGCCCCCAACAAGGACAATGATCATTTTCATTTTCATTTTCATTTATTTGATTAACCGCCCTTCAGGGTAGGCAGAGCGGTGTACAATAAAATCAACAAGTACAGAGTGGCAATTAGCCAGAAATTTGGAAAAGAAGTTACAATTAATTGAGAAAAAGAGATAGCAACAGAGGTGGAGGGAAAAAACGGAAAAGGTAGGGCATAGGCTAGGGAGGGGGGAGGTTGAAAGCAAGGGAGAACAGATAGGTTTTAAGGGAGCGTTTGAAGGTAGGGTGATGGGGTTCGAGTCGTAGGGGGGGAGGGAGAGAGTTCCAATGTGCAGGGGCTACAAAAAAGAAGGCTGAGGAACGGGTGGACTGGAGGTGTGCGCGAGAGGGTGGGGGTAGGGTTAGACGGTTGAGATGGAAAGAGCGGGGTGTATGACGAGGGGTGTGGAAGTGAAGTAGATCAGCCAGGTATTGAGGAGTGGAGGTGTGTAGTGCCTTGTGAACTAACGTGAGAAGCTTAAACTGAATGCGATAGGAAACAGGGAGCCAGTGAAGTCGGAAAAGGAGAGGAGTGACGTGATCTCTGACAGAGGAGTGGGTGACGAGACGGGCAGCGGTATTTTGAATGCGTTGTAGTCGGGAAAGCTGTAGTTTTTGAATACCAGAGAAAATGGAGTTCGAGAAATCGAGACGAGAGATGACGAGGGTGAGAAGTAAAGTGGTTAAAGCAGAAGAAGAGAGGAAAGGACGAATAGCACGAATTTGCCGTAAGTGGAAGAAAGAAAGTTTAGAGACATGGGAGACGTGTGCTGAGAAAGAAAGATCGGAGTCGAAAAGAACCCCAAGGTAGCGGAAAGTGGTGACTAGTGGGACAGGTGCACTAGCGAAAGAGGGAGCTAAGGAGGGGGGCTGGTGACCAGGAGAGAACCAAATGGCGATGGTTTTGGAGAGGTTAAGATGTAGACAGTTGTGAGTTAACCAATTGGAGACAGCAGCTAAACAGGCATTAAGGGGAGCTAGATCAGGAGAGATAGGAGAGGTGTGGTGGAGGAGAAGGATGTCGTCTGCATAGTAGAAAGCTGTGATCCCGAATTGTTGAACAAGCAGTGTGAGAGGAGTGAGAAAGATATTAAAGAGAAGGGGGGCTAATACAGAGCCTTGAGGCACACCACAAGATAAAGGGAAGGGATCGGAGGGGGGGTGAGAGGAGGATGAGGGAAGGACTGCAGCAGAACGAGAGTAAAGGAAAGAATGAAACCAGTGCAGGACAGTACTACGAAGGCCTATATCATGCAAACGTGAGAGGAGGAGTGAGTGGTCGACTAAATCAAAGGCGGCAGAAAGATCGAGCGCCACCGCCACCGAGATGTCACCCCGGTCGTGAGCAGTGTGCAGGGAGTTGGTGAATGCTAGAAGAATAGTCTCGACGCTGTGTCCCGAACGAAAGCCAGACTGACAGGGGTGAAGAAGATTAGTGGAGTCTAAATGGTGAGTGAGTTGTGCGAAAACAAGTTTTTCGAGTAATTTGGAAAGGAAAGAAAGATTAGAAACGGGACGGTAATTATTGGGATCAAGTGGGTCCAGGGTGGATTTCTTAAGTAAGGGCCGGATGAGAGCGTGTTTCCAGGGGGTAGGAAATATTCCAGAGGAGAGGCTAGAGTTCATCATGGTAAGAAGGTGGGGAAGAAAGGATAAAGAAGAAACAAGAAGCCAGGAGGATGGAATGGGATCAAGGGGGCAGAAAGTCTTATTAGAGGAAGAAATGAGATGGTGAAGTTCAGCAGAAGAGGTTGGGGAGAAGGAGGACCAGGTATGAGAAAGTGAGGAAGAGGGGGGAGGGGACGGAATTGGGGGAGGGGAGGAAAGAGGTGGAGGATGGAGAGGCAGGGAGGCCCTCAAACGAGAGATCTTGCTAGAAAAGGCTGTTGCTAGAAGAGAAGGGGCGGGAAGAGGATGAGCGGGTTGGGAGGGAGTGGTTGGGTGAAGAGAGGTGAGGAAAGTGAGTGTGGTGTACAGGTGACGTGTCTGATTAGGGGCAGTGGTGATGGCAGCAGAGAAAAAGGAGGTCTTAGCAAGATGGACTTGGGTACGATAGAAAGAGTATTGAGATTTAAACAACAAGAGAGAGGTAGGTGAAGGAGATTTGCGCCACCGGCGTTCAGTGCGGCGAAGCTGAGAGCGAAGGAGACGGAGGCCGGGGTGGTACCAAGGATGGGAGGGACGACGAGTGGGCGGACGAGGGCGAAGAGGGGCAAGATGATCGAGGGCAGTGGAAAGGGAGGAGAACCAGGTGGAAGCTTGCGAAGTAGGAGACAGGGAGGGAAAGTCGGTAGGGAGCAGGTCAGTGGCTGGAGGGAAGCGCTGGACTAAAGAGGGAGCAATGGCACGGGAGAGAGAAGGAGGAGGAGCAGAGGGGAGATTGACTATGGAGACTCCAGAATGGAAACAGGAGGCAGAGAGGCAGAGGTGGTCTGACCATGGGAGAGGAAGGGAAGACAAGTTGGAGAGAGAGAGTGTTGAAGACGAGGGAGTCAAAATGAGATCCAGGGTATGACCGGCGGAGTGGGTGGGAAAAGTGACGTGCTGAAGGAAAGAGAGGTCATGAAGAAGGGTAAGGAAAGCGTGATCCCTAGGAGAGGAAGGAGAATCAAGGTGCAGGTTGAAGTCACCGGCGACAAGGAGATGGGGGAAAAGCAGAGAGAGGTCGGAAAGGGTGTGAAGGAGAGAGTCCCAGAGATCGGGGCGGAGGGCCGGGGGTGAGTAGATGAGAAGGATATGAATGGGGGGAGAAGTGTGTAAGTGGAGGAGAAGAGCCTCCGGGTAAGAGAGAGATGTAGGGAAGAGCTGAGTGAAGGAAAGAGAAGGAGCAAGAATAGCAGCCACCCCGCCACCCGTGCGGCCGGCACGGGGGACAGAGGCTGCAGAAAAACCAGGGGGAAGACAGCGGTTAAGTAAGGCATCCTCCCCGTCTCTCAACCAGATGAAGTCAAGCCTTGGTGCTCACCCCCTTGGACTCTCAGACCAGGCAAACTGTGCCAGGTTCAATGCTACTCCCCAGCTGCTCTTTCTTTCTTTCTTTCTTATTTTATTTATTTAACAGGTTTCAAAGTGGTTTACATTGTAACTTAAACTTGGATGATTTACATTAAACAGGGACATTGATAACTTGGATTTTTCTGAAGCAATGGAGGATTAAGTGACTTGCCCAAGGCTACAGGGAGTGTTAGTGGGAATCAAACCCTGGTTTTGTGGTGCCCAAGCCAGTGCTCTAACCATATAGCTACTCCTCCTCCACTCCATGTTCTTATGCTTTCTTAACAGGTAAGAACATAAGAACATAAGATATGCCATACTGGGTCAGACCAAGGTCCATCAAGCCCAGTATCCTGTTTCCAACAGTGGCCAATCTAAGTCATACGTACCTAGCAGTTTCCCCAACAGACACAGGTTCCACAATGCTTGTACTGGGTCAAGCATTGATATCCTGGGTCCCTTCTTAATAATGGTTTATGAACCTTTCCTCCATGAACTTGTCCAAACCTTTTTTAAACTCAGCTACACTAACAGCCTTTACTACATCCTCTGGTAACAAATTCCAGAGTTTGATTACACGTTGAGTGAAAAAATATTTTCTTTTATTAGTCTTAAATAGTTTACCCTCTAGCTTCATTGCATGCCCCCTAGTCTTTCTATATTTTGATAACGTAAACAATTGATCTACGTTTACCCGTTCCACTACATTCATTAATTTATAGACTTCTATCATATCTCCCCTCAGCCTTCTCTTTTCCAGGTTAAAGAGCCCTAACCTTTTTAGCCTTTCTTCATAGGAGTATCCTTCCATCCCCTTTACCATTTTGGTGGCTCTTCTCTGAACCTTTTCTAATAACTCTATATCCTTTTTATGTTTAAATCTTTTTATTCATTTTAGACATATTAAAACATTAAAAGCAGCTTACATATAGAAACATTGTAAATAACAAGCATATTGAAACATTGTAAGCAGCATACATATTGAAACATTGTAGGCAGTATACATTTTGAAACATTTTAAACAGCATATTAAAAACATAATAGACAATAATATTATATCCCACTACAGGGAATAACTATTACTTCCCCCCCCCCCTCTTTTGTCCACCACCACCCTTCCCTTCTCCCCCCCATTCCACACCTCTCCCCCCCCATTCCCACCCTCACCTTCAAACCCCCCCTTCCCTTTAGCACTCTAGTCCTAATTATGCCAACTTAAACTGCTAAGATATAGTTTTTACCAAATTACACTGTTAAAATATAATTTCTTGCCCTGGCTGACACCCTTTCAAGATATGGAGACCAAGTCATCAAAAAACATGCTCTTCTATGAACATGTCTTCTAGAAGCCTCTCCCTCCCATAATACCAGTTGATGTAAAACATTCCTCCATTCCCAATATTCTGGACCTCCAGATTCTCTCCATTTCCGAAGGATACAATGCTTTGCAAGCAAACAACATTTTCTTACTAATGATCTATTCCCTGATGATAAAAATCCCTGAAGAGGAGCATCCAAAACAGCAAACCCCGAGGTTAATTTCAATGTCTGCCCTAATATGCTCATTAGAAATTTTTGAATACCATTCCAAAATTTCCTTACTCATTTACATGTCTAGAACATATGCCCCAAATGTGCCCGCTCCATTCCACACCACGGACAATCACCGTGATGTGCAAAACCCGCCTTCCATGCTCTGTATGGTGAGATATAAGCACGCTCTAGTATTTTGAATTGCATATCATGCAATTTTGCCCCTATAACTATTTTAGGGATTCGCCCAATGGCTTTTTCCCATTCATATGCTTCAAGATTAATTCCAAGATCCCTCCCCCATTGTAAACTCAAATGTCTATAGCTCTTGACGTGTTAGGTTATTCAAGGCTTTACTATAATCAGCGACCGATTATTCTTTCTTTGTCCTTTATCGCAAACCATTTCTCCAACTTTTCAAAATTTTCCTGTCTCAATCCTCGTCTCCCATCTTTCAATGAAATCAAATAATACTTTAATTGTAAGTAAGCATGAAAATGCCCCTGTGGCAATCCATAGCATTTTTTTTAATTCCAAGAAAGGTTTAAGTGTGCCTTCTCCATTTATTACTTGCCACATTTGTTGTAGACCTTTTTTCTCCCATCCCTTGAAAAAAATAGACGCTGTACTTGGCTGAAATGCTAAGTTACCCTTGCAATGGCAAATATCCTGACACATCACTTGGAATGCCCAATTTTCCACAGAGTATCTGCCAACTCCAGCAAACCCCTTGCCATAAAATATTATTTCTAAAATCCTTCGGCAACTTCACTTTCGTCACTTGTAACACAGACAGAAGTGAATAAGGGATTACTAACGCGGACTCAAAATCATATGGAGTATATACTGATGTCCCTACTAACCAATCTCTAACTTGTCGAAGCAAACATCCTAGATTATATTGTTCTATTCTAGGCAACCCTATACCACCCTGTTCCCACGGCCCATATAATTGATCATTTCTAAGTCTAGGTTTTTTCCCTCTCCAAAAAAAGTTCTGTAATAATCTTTCCATTTTTTGAACATCTTGCCTCAATAGCCGCAACGGAATAAGTTGTAAAACATAAAATTTTAGGAAAGACTATCATTTTATAAGCAGCAACTCTACCGCCTAAAGATAGAGGCAATGGTGTCCAATCTTGCAACTTCTTTTGCATGTCTTGTAGTAGCAGCCTAACATTTTGCCTATACAGATGACGTGGGTCTTTAGGTAACCATATTCCTAAATACTTAAATTTATTTTTTGCCCAGCATAAAGGAAACTCTACACCCCAATCATTTTGTAACCCCCCATTAACATCTAATGCTTCTGATTTAGCCATATTCAGCTTGAAACCGGCTATCCATCCATATCGTCCAATCACAGCCATTAATTTTGATAAAGATTTGCAAGGTTCTGTCAACATAACTAATAAATCATCCACAAAAGCCGACACCTTAAATATGCAAGACCCAACCTTCACACCCCATATATCATCACAAGCATAAATCATTCTTAGCAAAGGGTCTAATGAGAGCACAAATAACAACGGAGACAATGGGCAACCTTATCTAGTTCCTCGAGCAATATTAAAACTATTAGTTACCAGCCCATTAACTCCCACCACAACAGCCTCTGGTTTTTGGTATAATCCTCTGATCCCTTGAATAAAACCTTCTCCTAGTCCATAAGCTTTTAAAGTCTCGAACAAATATGTCCACCCCACCCTGTCGAAGGCTTTTTCAGCATCAAAACTGATCAATAAGGAAGGGACAGCACATTTTCTAACACAGCTTAAGGCTACTAATATTTTCCTAACATTTTTAGTGGGATATCGACCCTTCACAAATCCCGTCTGACAATCATGCAGTAAATTAGGGAGATATTCAGCCAAACGATTTGCTAAAATCTTAGCAAACAACTTAAGATCATAATTAATTAAGGAAATAGGTCGATAAGACCCAGCCTCTGTTACATCTTTACCAGGTTTTGGTAAAACCACTATATGGGCTGTATTATTATTATATTTAAACATCCCTGTTTCCATCCACCTATTAAACAATGTCACCAACACAGGTGTAACCTGTGTTTGTAACAACTTATAATATTCAACTCTAAAACCATCCAATCCTGGAGCCTTACACCTTTTTGCATTATCAATACCTCTTTTTACTTCATCCATTGTTATGGGGGATGCCAATTTGCTCTGCTGTTCCTGAGTAAGACGGGGTAAATGCACCTCTAACAGAAAATTCCTAATCTTCATATTGGATACGTCATCCCTTATGTATAGCTTATGATAATAGCTTACAAAAATATTCCCTATATCTACAGAGTCCATGTGTATCACACCTTCCTCATCTTTTAATAACGGCACAAATCGAGATCTCTGACTGCGTGCCAGACAATGAGCTAAGAGCTTCCCCGACTTATCCCCATATTGGAACAAGTGGTATTTCTAATAAAATAGTGATTTTTTTGTTTTCTGATGTATCAATGTATTCAAAGTTGTCTGGGTAGTAAGCAATTGTTCTTTATACTTTTTAAGATACGGCGACCAGAATTGCACACAATATTCAAGGTGCGGTCTCACCATGGAAAGATACAGAGGTATTATAATATCTTTTGTTTTATTTTCCATTCCTTTCCTTATGATACCTAGCATTCTATTTGCTCTCTTGGCCGCCGCTGCACACTGGGCTGAGGGTTTTAACATGTTATCCACAATGACGCCTAAATCTTTTTCCTGGGTGGTGGTTCCTAATGCGGAACCTTGCATCGTGTAACCATAGTTTGGGTTGTTCTTCCCTAAGTGCATAACTTTGCACTTGTCCACATTAAATTTCATCTGCCATTTTGATGCCCAGTCTTCCAATTTATCAAGATCCTATTGCAATTTTCCACAATCCTCTTGGGTTTTAACAGCTATAAATAGTTTTGTGTCATCTGCAAATTTGATAGCCTCATTCGTTATTCCACTTTCCAGGTCATTTATGAATATGTCAAAAAGCAGCGGACCCGGCACAGATCCCTGGGGTACACCACTATTCACCTTTCTCCATTGGGAAAATTGGCCATTTAACCCTACCCTCTGCTTTCTATCTTTTAACCAGTTCTTGATCCACAACAGTACACTGCCTCCTATCCCATGACTCTTTAGTTTTGCCAAAAGTCTCTGATGAGGGACCTTGTCAAAGGCTTTCTGAAAGTCTAGATACACTCTATCAACCGACTCACCTTTGTCCACCTGTTTATTCACATCTTCAAAAAAACATAACAGATTAGTAAGACAAGATCTTACTTGTCTAAAGCCATGTTGGCTGTCTCCCATTAGGCCATGACTATCTACATGCTGAGTAATTTTATTCTTTATGATGGTTTCTACCATTTTTCCCTGTACTGACGTCAGGCTCACCGATCTGTAGTTTCCTGGATCACCCCTGGAACCCTTTTTAAAAATTGGTGTTACATTGGCGATCCTCCAATCTTCAGGTATTAGAGATGATTTTAATGATAGTTCATAAATTACTAATAGCAGGTCTGCAATCTCATATTTCAGTTTTTTCAACACCCTTGGATGTATACCATCCGGCCCAGGTGATTTGCTACACTTCAGTTTATCTAATAGTTGTAATACATCTTCCCGATGTATCGATATTTCCTTCAATTCTTCCACACCTTTAAATACCACTTCAGTCATAGGTAACATCCCTACATCTTCCTCAGTAAAGACCGAAGCAAAGAATTCATTCAGTCTCTCCGCTATCGCCTTGTCGCCTCTTAGTGCCCCTTTAACCCCTCTATCATCTAATGGACCAACTGACTCTCTCACAGGGTTTTTGCAATGAATGTATTTGAAAAAGTCTTTATTTCGCGTTTTTGCTTCCGCAGCAAGCTTCTTCTCAAATTCTCCCTTTGCCTGCCTTATCAATGCCTTACATTTGACTTGACAGTGCTTGTGATGTTTCCAGGTTTCATCGTTTGGCTCTTTTTTCCATTTCCTGAAAGATGCTTTTTTGACAACAACAGCCTCTCTGACCTCACCTTTAAACCATGCTGGCAGTTTTTTGGACTTCCTTCCACTTTTCTTAAAGTGTGGAATACAGCTGGTCTGGGCTTCCAAGATAGTATTTTTCAACAACACCCAAGCTTGATGTAAGTCTTTAACCTTTGCAACTGCTCCTTTTCGTTTTTTCTTAACTATTTTCCTCATTTTATCATAGTCTCCCTTTCAAAAGTTAAAAGGTAGTACTGTGGATTTCCTTACTATCCCTCCTCCACTAATTAAATCAAATGCGATCATGCTATGATCACTACTGCCAAGTGGTCCCAACACCTTTATCTCTTGCACTAGTGTATTACTAATTAAAGATTTATTTGGATTTTTGGATCAGCGAAGAATATTGTACATAGAATATTTCATCTGAGAGTTGGATCAGCAAAGAATATTGTACTCTTGAGCCATGCTGAATTAGGAATTAGCCTGCTAGCCCAGGAGCTGATAGCTGAGCCTGGGGTTACTTTAGGTCAAAGTCTCTGAGCAGGCAGGCTGGACAAAACTGGATGAGTGACTCATACAGTGACTCAGCAGCTGACATTTTTTTTTCAGCTGCTGGTCACGAGCTCAAAGTTAACCCTGACCAATCCTGGTATGAGCCATGAGCACAACATTAACTCTAACCAATCCCGATTTGAGCATGCAATATGTTAACCTATGAATTACCAGATCATGCAGCAGGCATGAATCTGAATTGAGTACTTAACAGGGGGATTTTCAGCAGGTCTCCGGAACTGACTTCTTCAAGCTCTGTAGTCTCCCGGATCCCTCTAGGCGATCGCTGGTCCCCCAACTGCTAGAGTGATGAGCTACAATAATCCGGTGATGTATTGATTCTTAACTTCTTGCTTATTATTATTCTAAAAGGACTCAATCTAATAAAAGCATATTGTATTTGCTAAAGTGTCTGTGCCTAGTCTGTGAGCTAGTGAATGACAGGGTTAACTCATATTGTATTTGATGCATAGTCTGTGAGCTAGTGAGTGACAGAGTTAACTCATATTGTATTTGCTAAAGTGTCTGTGCCTAGTCAGTGAGCTAGTGAGTGACAGGGTTGAAGGAAAAGCGTAAAATTTGGCAATACAACTAGATCTGGTGTTCCACTAAGGACTAGGTCTAATATGGCTTCCCCTCTGGTCGGTTCATGAACCAGCTGCTCCAAGAAGCAATCATTTATTTCATCTAGGAACTTTATCTCCCTAGCATGTCCTGCCGTGACATGTGTACAGTCACATACCTCTGAGGTATCTTCAGTCTCCGGGAAGAGTTGGGGGGGGGGAGAGAGGAGGAGGGAGGGGGTGTTGAGTTTATGTGAGTCTCCTGATCTCTTCCAAATCCTTCCAATTTTCTGGCTGCTCAACAGGCCCTTATCATGATTAGAATGTGCAGCTGAACCAATTTTCCCTCCTCCTTTGGCTACTGAAAAGACCTTAGTCTAGTGGAGCACTCAAGTGAGAGAGTCACACTCAAGATGTTCATTCATGAGCAAAATCAAACTTTTTCCTCAACTGTTCAGATTTTCTTCAGAGTTGAGAAAATCCAACCACCATCTAGTGGAGACAGAAGAATACTGAGGTACATTCTAGTTGCTTAGGCTGATAGAGGCATGGGAGTGATGTCATTGAAACCTGAGGATTTCATTGGCTGTCTGCTGGTTGAGGAATACAATCCACTTGTCTGGAATGTTCTAGCAGAACGATATAGAAACAATGCTTAATAAGCAGAGACAGCTGCCATTCTGATACATGGATACGTTTATGTACAATCAGCTCATATGTGCATAAGTTTATCCCAATAGAGAGGATGCTTTTTTGGAGTGGGGCCGGGTTGGGGTTTACATTTACAAACATACTGTCATATTTCAGAGAGTTAAATGCTTTCTGGCAGCCAATAAAGATATAACTCTGTTATCCACAGATTTTCAAAGCCTATAATACAGATAATGCCTGGGTGAAAATTACTCTAACTGCCCCAGCTGTATCCATGTGGCAGCCAAATCAGGAAAGGACTGCTATCCCCGGCGAAAATGTGCACATTGGAAACAGGCATCTCCCAGTAGCGATTCCATAGGTGCATATATGTATGTATTAGTGCCTACGGAATCGGTCCAAAGACATATCCCCACATTCACATACATCGTACCCCATTGGGTGTACGAGCCCTGTATGTGTCAACATCAAAAACATGTCCCCCTGCCGCCTGTCAAAATCACCCCTGCAGTATATGTTCACTGCCTTTCTATGACCGCACCTCAGTCCGGTGAGTCCACCATGCACGTATAATGCTGAAAACGTGCCAACTTGCACTGAGGTCCACGTGCAACAGGAAACAGGATGGAGTGGGGCCACCTCCCACCGCAGGGAATTCCAGATCTCAGAGGAGAAACAATGGCAACAAGACAGCCAAACTACTCAGAGTAGGAGACTTGCCTGCTCTGTAGACTTGTTCTACTGGAGGAAGAGGTCCTGCTTCCCACAGGATATAGAAGGCCAGCCCATGCTGCAGGACGCAAGAGCTGAGAAAGGATCAGAACCACCTTAGCTCAGTAAGTACAGAAATAGCAGTAGAGCAGGCAGACATGGATAGATGAAAACAGGCAATCACAGAGTAAGGGACAGAGAGAGGGCACGAAAGGGAGGGACCAGCTATGTGCAGGATGAATGAATGTGGAGGAACAACAAGGAATGCAGCACCACTGAACAACCCAAATGTGAGTGCCCAATAGGAAATATATGACCTGAGGCACATATTCAGGCCCATGAGTTGGATCTGATGGAGGGCAAAGTGAGAAGGTCAAGAGCACAAGAGACACCTGTGGAAACCCACCCCAACAGGTTGCCCTGTACTGACAACAAATATGTATGGAACTGGTGTATCATATCACCATATCGCAGTGGGGAAGTAGCCCAGTGGCCAGAGCAATGTCCTGCAACCCAGGTGAGCTGGGTATGAGTCCCACACCCAGGCCATGTGGGCTGGGACAAGTCACTGCACACCCC
Organism: Ichthyophis bannanicus; assembly: GCA_033557465.1. Classification (NCBI taxonomy): domain Eukaryota; kingdom Metazoa; phylum Chordata; class Amphibia; order Gymnophiona; family Ichthyophiidae; genus Ichthyophis; species Ichthyophis bannanicus. The sequence continues at coordinate 378,547,572 of CM066037.1, read as the reverse complement.
AGGGCTGCCAATCCACTGCCACTGATAAACTGGCTGGGGCTGCTGTGTTCCCAGGAGTCTGCAGATAAAAGGAGGACATATTTAAGTCAATATGTTGTACATTGTAATGGAAACAGAAAACAGGGACATTGTGACCCTGGAATCCCCAGAGGCAAGGGAAGGGAGGTGAGATGCTCATGTCCATAAGGAGTGACAGTGTGAATTGAACCTTGTTCACATGTGTCCAGGCCAGTGCAAGAACTACAAGGCCACCCCACCCAACTCCACCACAGTCTGAGACAACAACCACCAGGTTCAGTGAACATGCAATGAGGCTACTGTGGAAGCCCTACAACAGGGACTGCATAAAAGACAGATGCAACCAAGGTGTCATGAAATGCTGCAAACTGTGACTGGATGCAGTTGGCCAAGCTGTCAGGGAGGAGCACCATAGAAAATGTCAGCACAAGATATCTTACAAAAGGTTAGAACAGCATAAGAAAAGCCACACTGGGTCAGACGAAGGTCCAGGAAGCCCATTATCCTCTGTCCAGAAATGGCCAATCCAGGTCACAAGAACCTGGCAAATCCCCAAAAATGCATTCAGGGTCCACAATGTGCATACCAAGCCCTTCAGAACAATGGGTAATGGTGACCTGCACAAGGAGTGGTACTAGGAATTGAACCCAGGTCCCCTAGCCCATGCACCAACCAGTAGGCTATGCCTCCATTCATTGTGCAAGAAGACTGGAGGAGCAGGGCAAGCCACTGTCCATGCCATGGGAACTGTGGGACAGTGGGCATGCTGCAGCTTGGTCTGACCTAGTAGGGCAAAGCGTATGCACTGATAGAGGGCTCTATCTTTCCTATCCACAGACGCTTCCACATAGTAAAGGACATGGAGGCTACAGGATCAGGTACAGGACCATATGCCGCACGAGGCCCAGGCTGCTACAGCGGATTCTACAGCAGCTGCAGCAGGAGCAAGGTGAGTGTCTATAGAGAAAGTCAGGACATTTATCAGGTTGCCACACTCCCACCAGACATGTCCCCCAACCATGACCCTGAGCCACAAAGTGTAGCACAGCCCCCCAAGGCATAAGCACTGCTGTATGTGGATGTCAGAGACAGGGTAGACATACCATGCCTTCCCACCTGATCCAGACCAATGACACATGAACACTGGGGGTGAAACTGTGGGAGGAGACACATATATGGTGCACTGGTCAGAGATAGGAGCAGTGTCAGCTAAGAGCAGCGGGATAGTGGAAGGACAGGAGCGGTGGGCTGCAAGTGGGTCTGGATCCCAGTGAAAGTGCAAGATGCTGGTTGGAATGTGGTGTGTCCCATTCTGTAGAAGATGCAGGGGGAAAAGAGGGTGGCCAGGGCTCCATCACCAGCCACATCACAAGATGTCATGGAGTTGAGTAGCATCAGCCCCTTTAAGTCCTTTGTGGATCAGTATCACATATGTGTATGAGAAGTGAAATGTGAATGAAAGACACACATTTAAATCAATAGAGCACAGGACGGACAGACCAGATGATGGTGCTATAGCATATGAACTAAGTGTCCTGAACACTGCTGTAGCTGACATGTCTAGTAACCTCATAAAATATAGAAATGTATGTGAGGAGTGGAGGAGTGGTTAAAGCACCTATCTAGTACCCAAAGGATCATGGGTTGAACTCCAACTAGCACTCCTTGTGACTGTAGACAGGTCACTGTAGCCTCCGTTGCCTTGGAAGAAAAGGCCAGGCGATCTACATCTGGTCATATCTTGCCAAGAAAACCCAGGGGCTACTGGGTTGCCAAGAGTCAGCACTGATCTGATATCACTTATAAAAAACATAAACATGTTTGTGAATATTTGAGGATAGTTACAATGTGTGAGTAGGAGATGTAAGTAACAGGAAGACAGTACAGTAGCTCTGTTTTGGGAGTCATTGATATAGTAAGAGAGTCCCCTTTGAGTACAGCTATCCTATGCACATGGGTACCTGCCATGTAGCAAGGGCAGGATGTGCACAGAGGTTGCAGCAGGGGTGAGTACCTGACACCTCTCTGTACACTGGGCATAGATGGTCAGAGCAGAGGCCCATAGGGTTCCAAATGTTACCTGAGAGGGTGCAGATGTCAACTAAATATGTTCCCCTGGCTGACATGTTCCCAGAGGTCAGCAGTCAGCAGCGCAAACACTGGCCCAGAGAAAGCATCCAATCGCACAGGGCACCACCTTCCCGAAATGGCCACCCTGCAGGCAAGACCAACTAATCCCCACAGCCCAAGTACCAGTTGGCCAGATAACATCAGACAGGCACATCGCCACAGTGAGTACCAACATGAGGGATTGTGACAGCTGATGCCCCCTAATCCGTCATCTGTACACAACCCATGTCCAGACCCTGCAAGCCCAGCTATTCAAAGCCATGCAGTATAGGCATGAGCTGAGGGAAACCTCACAGCCCATGTCCACATGGGACCCTGCCAGCCCCAAAGGCCAATATCCATGGGTGCACAATCACTAACAGACCCTCAGGACAGAAACAGTAGTGGCCTAACAGCTGCACACATCCCACCACTAACCATGCAAGCAGGGAAACACCTGGCCAACCACATCACTCCAGGACATACCAGTACCTGATATTGAATCTGCAGGGCTATGTACGGATGTCAGCAGACAGCATGTTCAGGCAGGGTTTGACAACTGGCACATGACTGCAAACCAACCCCCTTGCTGTACCTAATGCTCACCTCTTTGCATCCCTCACACAGCTGTCCCAGAGAATGACTCACCACCCTCCCTCCCCCTTCAGTGGGGGCCCAGCTTAGTGAGGAAGGTGCCCTGGAGGAGGCTGCAGCACAGGAGGGCTGGGCAGTGGTGGCCAAGGCTGAGCCCCACCAAGAGGGGTCACTGGAGGAGGAGGCAGAGGCCACCATGATAGAGGAGGGGGAGCTGAGTGAGGAGATGTGGACCAGTGATGCAGACATGGGAGCGGCTGATGGAGAGTCCCTGGAGGAGAGGAAGCTGAAGGACAAGGTGTCATCCACAGAGGCCACGGGTCATAGGGAGGAGGGGGTGATGGGAGTTCGGAGGAGGAGGTGGGAAGTGACAGCAGTGGAGTGGGGGCAGAGGGAGGCACCAGGGGAGCTGTGGGAGAAGACTGGTGATGGAAGTGGGTGGTGGGTAGAGAGGTTGGTGAGGATGGGAGTGCGCTGGTGAGGGAAGGCAGGGATGGGTGGGCCTGGGGGAGGGTGGGGATGTGAGTGGGCTGGGGGTTGGGGGAGCAGATGGGGGAAGAGACAGCAGTCATTGGCCATCTCCCCACCAGTCATGGTGCAGAACGATGAGGCATCAGCGGCCACTGCAGACAGCGAGACCCAGTGGTGGGTGGAGAGCTTAGAGCGCTGTGTGATGCAGGGCCTTGCTGCCCTGGCCAGGCCACTGGATCTCATTGTGCTGCACTTAGAGGGCATGTGAGGGGAGATATATGCCCTGTTTCAGGAGGTACGCCACCTCACAGAGACACTTACCTCCCCTCTAGGCCCTCCAGCTGGTGGGGAGGAGGGCCAGTAGTCTGCCAGGGTCATGGGATCAGGGCTCTCAGCACACCATGTCTGCCATGTGGCGGGTATGTATACCCCATGACCTGTAAGTGGGTGAACACACTTTCTTGTTTATTTGTGTCTACTCTTGATATACCACTAGGGCCTAAGCATGAAGCAGTTTACAATAAAATATAAGAGCTGCAAGGAAAAAAAAGGAAAAGGAACAAAACTTAAATAAAAGGATAGGAACGGAACAGGATAAAGGAGAGGAGAGAACAGGAAGAAATGACAGAAGCAAAGGCAGGACAGTCACAGGTACAACAGCATAATGAATCAGAAACCCAGAGACTAGTTAACAGGGAGGGTAGGATGCGCAAGGGAATGCATTGAAAGCCAATTGTCAGGTCTGACCTGCACATCCCCAATTGCTGTTGCAATGGCCTGATGTAAAGGCGATGTACTGAGTGTACATATTCTAATAAATGTCTGTGAATATGGAATATGCTGATCTCCACTGCTCAATTGGGGCCACAGGGGGGCACTGCGGCATGCACAGCACAGTGCACAGACTGCACCAACATCTGCCATTGCTGTCTCTGAGAGGGGCCATCCAAGGTGTGGTATGTCCACAGGATGCAGTGCCAATCATTGTAGCCAACACAGTCATAATTGGACACAGCTGACAACAATGACATCCTGTCCCTTGGGTTGGACAGTCAGAGGTACAAATCATCCAATGGTGGGACATGGCTATGCAGCTTATGAGCAAGGGGAGCATGGACATTGGGCAGGGGTACTGTGTGGGCCTGGTGAGTGTGAGGGAAGGAGGGTCTGTGATCACACAGCCAGGGCAGGAGCTAGGGGTCTGGCGCCCCCTGCAACCTATAACTCAGTGCCTCCTCCCTCATTACTATTAATGCCCTCCTGTGTATGTTATCCTCCTACCCCTTCCTTTCCTTATGTCAAATCCCTTCTAACCTCCTCCTTCATCTCCTTTCAGCTCACTTCCAGCCCCTCTTCATGTCTGCCTCCGCCCAGCCACCTCCTTCCCCTCTTTTCTGCTCCCTTGCAGCCCTCCCCTTGCCCTTCCCCTGTTCAGCTCCCTTCCTTCTCTCCAGGAACTGCTGTTGTCACTAGCCACCTGCTCCCTCTCTCCCTTACTGATGTACTGCTGAGAGAGCAGCAAGGACAAGTCATTTTAGCATGGCTTTGCCATATTAGAAACTGCTGGACTGCAACGTCTCTAGAGACAATTTCCGGTTGCTTACGAGAAATAGGAAATGCTTGTTACAGCTGGAAATGTACTGTTAATGATTACTCATGAAATTTCCTGCATGATGTGCAACCTCAGCCTCTCTATGATGTTATAATGGATTCAAGTTATTGAGCTAAATATAAACCACAATGTTACAATGTAAACAGTTGAGTTCAATGTAAACCACCTTGATTTAAGGAAAAGGTGATATATAAATATTGTTAAATAAATAAATAAAACGCCGCGGTCCAACAGCGTACATGATAGCAGAGGCATGGGAAAAGAGATGTTCTCTCGGCTCACTCAGAATCAGTAAAGGGGGTGGCTATCAACAGCACCCCCTGCCATCGGCACTCCCCTGTGGCACTTACCCAGCTTACCAGGTAGCACCAGTCCTGCGCATAGCATGTGGATCACTGGGGAACTGGGCAGAGTAGGATGGATGGCAGCTGCACATGGCCCTGCTTGTGGGGGTTGAGGGTGTGGGAGAGGGGTTGGAGTGAATGTGCAGGGTAGGTGGCTCCTGGGAATGGCCAATGGGTACCATGGGTATGGCAGTGTGGTCACAGCATGGGCTCCCCAAGCCACCCTCCCCCCCAGTCCACATCCCTCCCTCCTAGCCCCTCCTCCCCACTCCCCTTCTCCCTCGCATCGACAGGTGGCTCATCTTCCCTCACACAATGAGTGTTTGCATCAGGTTCTGGTGGGACACAAATCCCCTCCTGTAGGCCTGTCCATGGGGCACTGTGGCGCATCGGTGTCATCATCATTGTCCTCCAGGGGTATGTCCACCCCATCTGGCATGGGCTGCTTGCTCTGTAGTGCATAGTTGTTGAGCATGCAGCAGGCAAGGAATATATGGCATACCTTCGCTGGCTGGTACAGTAGCTCACCGCATCAGGGATCCAGGCATCAGAAGTGGCCCTTCGGTTGTCCAAAGGCCCACTCTATGATGCCCCTGGTTCTCCTGTGTGCCTGATTGGATATGGGCCCCTATGAAATGCCCTCCACCATTCCCAGTCAATGCTTTGCAGCAGGGCCATAGCAAACCATAAGTTGATCTCCTCCAAGCTCATGTCCTCTAAAGGGCACCTTGGCCACTCCTACCTGCATGGAATTGTGCAAAAACATTGTGTGAGATGGCACCACTCCATGTGAGGGTGGGTGTATGGATGTGCACATCAGCAACCATGGCCATGCCCTTGTGCAGACACAGGTATCACCAGCCAGACCCATATACAGACACACCTGTCACACCACACATGCCTATGTACAGACACACACATCACCAGTCATGACTCTGACAGGATGGACCCTTATAGTATACTCATGTTCCAAACAACTCACTTAGGTGCTGTGGGGGGGGGAACCTGTGCCCTTGTGCTGGGTGTTGCATCTGCACCTGCACCATGGTCACATGTAGCAACTGTGGGAATCAAACCCTGGTCAGCTGGGTGGTGTGCTGTGGTTTGAACAACTATGCTACAGCATTGCTTCAAGTAAAGTTGCTGTGGCCAATGATCCCATGACTACTGGCGTTAGTTAAACAAGCTGCAGAGGAGATACAACTCCACAGGGTCCTCAGATCTGCAACTGTTTGGGGGAGGCATGGGGCCAGGGGGGTGCATTTAGCAGATGGCCCTGCCTCATACAGCTCACTGACAAGCACTCTCAGGTTTAGTCATCTGCCTGACATCATCTGCCTGACATTTGGTGTGGGATGGGGCAAGGCACATTGCTCCTGTTCTGGCACTGTTGCCCATTCCAGTTACCCACAGAGGCACCTGCACTGCATACCTAGCACGATGTGCCATGGTCCCAATGCACAGATCTTGGACCTACACATTTTCTCATGACTCAATTGCCATTTAGCTTGAATATATCACTACTATTTGGGGTTCCTCCACAGGTGTGTCAACCCGGGTACAGGCACAGACAGAGCTCTTTATGCTGAAATGCAGGCTCAGGTGCCTATGCATTATATACACACACATGTCTAGACGTACATGCACCTAACATATTCTGGTGAGTTCTACGTTGCCGCGCATGCCTGCCTAGTGCTATAAAACGTAGACACTGTTGGCAGTCTCGCCCCTGTTGTTTATGCGTGCATCTCTTTACCCTTTGCATTGACAGGAAAATGGCTCTCAAGATGGCCTCACACAAGCCAAGGTTTACAGATGGGGAGCTGACACTCCTGAAAGAGAAGATCCTTGGTGACTTTGAGATCCTCATGGGTACAGAGGAGACCAAGGTTGGCACTTATGAGCACCAGAGAAGGTGGCTAGCTATATGCCACAAAATTAATGCCATATTTCACAACAACAGAGATATCGAGGATGTGAAGTGGAAGTGGCAGCAGGTGCGGAGGGATACCTGCAAAAAGGTCAAATGTGTGGGACCAGATGGGCAGGCCAAGCCCTTGACTGACTTTGAACAGCAGGTTCTGGCCACTGTGGACCCTGCCACTATGGAAGTTATTGGCACACTGAACAAATCACTGTCCTCACTGGACCAGGGTAAGTGGCTGCTATATGTCCTCCCCCTTCACACGCAGGTTCTGTTCTGTATCTATGGGTCTCTGTTTCAGGCTGCACTTTCCCTCACCATTGCCCTCTGCACATAGTTCTCATCCCTGTTCCTGTGATCTCCATACACCCCCTGCCAAATTGCGGGGATTACTGCTCACCAATACAATATATACATTATATACAGCAGTTGCGCACAACTGAGGTACAGGTTGTCCAGGTTTCCACAACATATCATTGACATCGGACACCTCTTTCCCCATATTTTCTTGTTCTGTTGTCATTATGGGGAACAGTTTTTTCTTGTGTAAGTTGTTTGTTGCTGTTGCAGTGACTTGTTATATCACTTATGTTGGCTAGCTGCTGCAGTTTTGTGTGTTCTGTAGGATCCACAGGTGCCACACCTATGCAGGCACAACAGCGGTTCCCAGTCACAGATGTTTGGGGGTATCGGGGTGGATATCTGCAGTGGCGCACATCACAGGAGGTATGCACTGATATCTGAGGGTGTGGGGTTGGGGCATGCACAGGGCATGTTGCTCAGGGATGTGGGATTCTGCTGCCTATTTGGGAGGCTCTGTGGTTGCGGTTCTGGTATGTTTTGTTGTGGTGGTTCCCTGTTTCACACTGCTGTATGGCACACTGGTACACCAGCCCCCACCTAAAACTGTTCTCCTATTTCAGTGGTGTCTGGTGTCCTCTGCTACACTGACATTCATGTGTGTGTGTGTGTGATGGGCACATCATTAGCATAGGACACATCTTTGTTCCTTATGTCCACAGGAAGCTGCAGGACAGAGCAGTGCCACCAATCCTGCCACCACTCCTGTCAATCCTTTAACAGTGCAGCCTGAAACATATACTGCCACCTCTGTCGAGCCACCCCAGGGTGGGAATCTGCAACCCATGGCACTGGCTGACGACAACCCAGCAGTCCACATCAATAAGCAGCAGGGGGGAGGGGTGTTCGGATGGTGATGTGGACCAGTTTGCACCCTCATCTGAGCCCCCTGAGAGGCAGGGTGTGGCTCAACATTGGCATCGCCGCCACCAGTGCATCTCGGAGCAGCTGCTACTATGTGCTGAGTGACTGCTGGCCCTGAGTGAGTCACATTGCCGAACGGGGACGGGCAAAACTGGAACTGTTGTGCTATAGTGTGGCCTTGCAGGAGTGTCAGCTAGCTGCTACTGAGCACCTGGATGCATCTGTGTGCTGCCTCAATGTAAGCATTGATCGCCTGCTGGCTCAGCTGGCCCAGACGCAGGCTACCCCTGTCCCCATCATTATCCCTGTGCTGGGCAGTGACACCTCCAAGCCAGTGGCCCCAAGATCAGCTCCCATTAGTGGTTGGTTTGCTGCTGCTGCTGGAGCCTCTTCCATCACAAGCACTCCTGCACCAGGGTCTATGTCTTCCTCCAGCAGGGTCTGCACATGCCCCACTGCAAGGGCTGCCTCAGCAGCTGACTCAGCCACCATGGCACCCTCCAATATTTTGGGCTGTCTTCCTTAGGGCATGGGGCCTCTGTTGGCTAGCTGCTGCAGTTTTGTGTGTTCTGTGGAATCCGCAGCTGCCATACCTATGCGAATGAGGGTCTGGTGGAGGAGAGTGGTGATAGCAGCAGTTTGGGGTCTGATGGCACACCATCATCCACACCTGTGTGAGCCATCATGCCAGCACTTGGGCAGGTGCTCTCTGGAAGGGGAAGGGCCAGGGAGAGAGCAAGGGGTCGGGGGGGTCAAAGTAGCTGCCACATGGGAGGCCTGGTGTGTGTGCTTGGGAAGGGGTGGGGTTGCTGTTCTGTTAGTATGGATTGGGGGTGTGGGGATGGCTGCAGGTGATATGCAGTGGGATATGTGGGGGGCATTGGGATGTGGGCACACTTGTGGTCTCTTTTCACACATGGATATGACTGTGGGGTGTGTGGGTATGGTGGGTGGATAGGGACAGGCATTTGTGATATTATCCTTTGGGGGTGGGTGCTATTTCTCTGCTTCTGCCATGAATAAATGGGTTTGTATCACACTTACCTGTCTCCATGTCTCCTTATGCCTATTCTGCAGTGCTGATCATGTTTGCATACTTTGTACTGCCATAGGTTGCCATAGGCTTGGCAGCTGTTCCCATTTAGATAGGTTTTCCTGGCCACAGCCATAGCAGTTTTTCCTACTCATCACAGTGTCTATATTTGCCAAGCTCATTATTTTTCTAAGTCCTGCCCCTTATACCACGTTTCTGCTGGTCTACTGTAGACATCTGTGGGGCACATGCTGGACATACACAGGTACGACCTGTATACACTTTATACATCTCCAAAGCATGCCATGCTTGTTTGCCCCTAATGTGCGTGTTCTGAGATCCCCATCTTCACGGTGTGTACGTACATGGGGGCCGCTTTCTGGGATACGGATGTGGAGTTTTTCGCCCGATATGCATCTCCCATGCATTTCCACACGGCTTATTTGTGTTTCAAAATGACCCCCATAGTGAAAAGGTAGAGGGAGGGTGGAGTGAGGAATAATCTAGCAGGCCTAAACTAATGGACAGTGGTGGTGAAAGTCAGCAGTGAATATGTATATTCAGTGCTTCTGGCTATAGAATAGCAGTGCTGAATAAGTTAAATTAAATGCCTGCCACAGCATTTAAATTAACATGATGATCTTTGCTTTTGGAACCTCAGTCTGTAATTTGTAAAATACACATGTATGCATATAAACTCATCCAGGGAATTTGTATATGCCAAACAGCAAGTGTAAATGTATGCACTTAAACTCCCTCGATGATTCTTAAAGTAGATGTTGTTGTTCTTAAGTGCCGTTGAGTCGGTGTCAACTCATGGCGAACCTCTGGATATTTGACCTAAACTTTGTTCGGTTTTCAGCCAAGTTGCTCATTGTTGATAGAGTGGTATTCATAGCTGCTGTTATTGTATCAATCCATCTCATTGCCGGCCTTCCTCTTTTATGGTGACCTTCTACCTCGCCAAGCATTATGACTTTCTCCAATGGTCTCTCTCTTCGCATGATGTGTCCAAAGTATGAAAGTCAAAGTCTTGTCATCTGAGCTTCTAAGGAAAGCTTAGGTTTGATCTCCTCTAGAACTGACTAGTTTGTTCTTCGGGCAATCCATGATATACACAGTATTAGTCACCAGAACAATAATTCAAAGGCATCAATTTTCTTCCCGTCTGTCTTTTTTACTGTCCAGCTTTTGCATCCATATGTTGTTATTGAAAATACCATGGCCTGGACAAGTCGAATCTTTGTATGGAGGGAGACATTTCTGCTCTTAAGAATTTGTCTAGGTCCTTCATAACAATTCTACCAAGAGCAATATGTCGTCGGATTTCTTGACTGCTAGTCCTTTCTTTATTGATCGTTGATCCAAGTAAGTTAAAGCTATCAACTATTTCAATTTCTTCTCCATCAGTGATCAATGATGAACTTATTGATTTTGCCAGTTGCCAGGATCTTTGATCTCTTAACATTTAGGGTCTGCACCTTAATGTTTAAAGTAGATGTAGGAGCATATTTTTTGTTTTGAATATTTACCAGTACCCACATATGGGAATGTATGTACGTACTATTTATGCATTCATGAATTTATAAAATTACTCCTTTAAAGTGATGGTATAATCTGTGTGGGAGTTGCAGCTGGTTACTAGTCTTCAGTGCATGCTGCCAATATATTGTGCATTACAACACTTGACTATGCACCATTATAAAATAAAAGAAAAAAAACATAAATAAAAATAAAATAAAATCTCTGTATGCTTTTAATGAGTCATATTGAATCTCATGATACTGAATGTTTTAAAGGTGTATTAAAAATGTATTGAAACCCAAAAGCAGTTTTACAGTTTTCCCTGAAAGGGAACACAGGTTAATCTTATACCTTAGCTTCGGAGGTTGGTTCCAGGAAGCAGAGACGATTGCCAACACCCTCTGCTGCCAGGCAGAACTTGCGCTGCTCCTTTTGGATCGTGGCCACACATTGTAGTACAACCTCATCATCCTGTGGGAAGGCAAAAGAATGAGATTAAACACTGGGTGCATCTTGAGCACAAAAGCTTACCAAATATTTATTTGTAGGGTGTAATAAAAGCCAAAGTGTCCACATGGATGCAAAGTCAATGGATACTATTTACTTAGAAACTTTGCACTGAATTTCAAAAGGTAAAATATACATTTCCTTTGCCATCTGTCTCAGTTGTAAAGTACTCTTCCCCAATTCCTCCTCTCATTTTTTTTGCACTCTTGCATATTCCGATCCCCACCCAAATCCTTCCAATCCATTCAAGTTAATTTCATATCACACCCTCCCCCACATTTCTTAAGTCACTTTCTTTTTCGCTCACCCTCCTAGTCTGTGCAGAGCTAGGAGGAAGACATTGTCCGTGGCAGCACACCATCTTAGGTTGTTTCCTCCTGCTAGGGGGTTGGAGTGTCATATGTTTTTCATATGGTTAAAACTGCACACTTCAGCCCCTAGAAGCAGGTGACCTAACTGCTGTGCTGCTGCTGCTGTTGTTCTACTAGTTCCTAACTAACAGGGAGGTGAGTTATGTGGCTAGGGGAGAAATGCACCACCATTACCTTCACTGCCACTACTCAGTAACTATTTTTTTGTAACAGTTCCATAGGAATAAGTCAATTCTGAGCAATCCTCACTGCAGCTAGGGAATTATGAGAGATTGGGGGACTGCACATAATGAAAATACCTCACCTAATAAAAAAAACCTAGAAAGGAGCACAAAGATCATTTTAGAAAGTCTGAGTGGCATTTACATGTGTAAAAAGCATTTTACATGTGTAAGTGGATATACACATATAAGTAATGATTTTAGAAAAGCCACTATTTACATGTGTATTTCTGCAACACATATAGATTTCAAGGGGGCATGTTCTGGGAGAAGTGTGGGCATGGTACAGGCAGACTTTTTAAACAGTAAAAATAAAAGGGGCGCGCCCATAAAAAGCAAAAGCAGAAAGAAACAAAAGAGTAAGGGATTAAAATTAAAAGCAACAAGTTTTATTTTAATCCTCCCGCTCTTTTGTTTCTTTGGACTTTTAAAATATACATATGTTTCTCATTGCAGAAGAGAAAAACACAAATTTCAAAAAATGTCCCTGCTGAAATTTACACTGCCTTTGAATTTCACTTATTTGTGAGCTATTTGTTTGGATCTGGAATTTCAAATGTGCTTATTGCTCTGTCCTTAAAAACCACCTCATAAAGCCAAAAATGTGAGGTTTAGAACATGAATCTTTAACTGATTCCTCTTGTACCTATAGTTTTGCAAAATCCAGTACTTATACATTTAACCTAAGTTTGCCTTTTCTGCCCTGTAGTTGATTAAAACCTACAGGAGACAAGCCCCGACACACCTTCAGGAGGCTGGAGATTTTTTATGCTTAGATATTATGCTCCAACCCTTTAAAAATTTTACAGGGTTCAAAGTACTTGTATCAGATGCACTAAAATTGGTTAACTCTGAATGATAGTGAATACTGAGCCCAGTGGTGTTATGTACTGTTTTCAGAATAAAAGCAGACAGAAAAATACTTGAACAAAACCTTTTCTTTTACTCTCATGAACAAGAAGTAGTTCACAAATGAAAAATACAGATATTTACCAAAGCAAACCAACGACAAAATAGAATCATTAAACAACAATATGTTCCAAAATAAATCTGCAAATAAGGTAAACCTAGAATATATAAATTAAAAGTTTGTACCAAGGCAGTTTTTTTAACCCTGCTAAAGTAAGCAATTTGGTAATGGAAATGTATAATAATGTTTTCAAGTACATTCATAGCATTAGATGATAAGGAGGTAATAAACGAACTAAAGGAGGACAAGACCATAGTGGAAAGACTGAATGAATTCTTTGCTTGGGTCTTTACTGAAGAAGATATAGGGAAGTTACCCATGCCAGATATGGTATTTAAAAGCAATGTATCGGAGGAACTGAAAGAAAATCTGTGATATACTTGGAAGATGTAATAGAGTAGCAAATCATTTGGACTGGATGCTAAAAGAACTAAAAAATGAAACTGCAGACCTACTATTAGTTTACAAATTTCTATCATTAAAATCATCTACAATTCCTAAAGACTGGAGAGTGGCTAACATAACAACAATTTTTCAAAGGGGTTCCAGGGATCATCTTGGAAATTACAGACTGGTGAGCCTGACTTCAGTACCAGGCAAAATGGTAGAAACCATTATAAAGAACAAAATCACTGAACATATGAGTTTAGATGGTTTAATGGGGAAAAGCCAATATGGATTTGGCTAAGGAAAGTCTTGTCTCACTAATCTGCAATATTTTTTTGAAGGTATGAATAAACAGGTAGATAAAGGTGAGCTACTTCATATATCTGGATTTTCAGAAAGTCTTTGACAAGGTCCCTCATGACAAACTCTTGAGGAAATTAAAAAGTCATGTGATAGGAAGCAGTGTACTATTCTGGCTTGAGAACTGGTTAAAAGATAGAAAACAGAGAATAGGGCTGCTGTTGTTAAGCTCTGTTGAGTTGGTGCCAACTCATAACGACCCTTTGGATAGTTGTTCTAAACTGTGTTCAGCCTTCAGTCAGGCAGCTAATTTTTGACAGAGTGGCATCCATAGCTGCTGTTATTGTATGCATCCATCCATCGCATTGCTGGCCTTCCTTTTTTGCATTGACCTTCAACTTTGCCAAGCACGATGTCTTTCTCTAATTATCTCTTTTCACATGATGTATCCAAAGTATGTGTCCAAAGTATGAAAGTCAAAGTCTCGTCATCTGAGCTTCTAAAGAAATCTTAGGTTTGATCTCCACTAGTACCAACTGGTTTGTTCTTCAGGCTATCCATGGTGTACACAGTGTTCTTCATCAGCACCATAATTCAAGGGCATTGATTATTTTCTTATTAATCTTTTTTACTATCCAACTTTTGCTTTCATATGACATTATTGAAAATACAATGATGGAGAAGTTGAATCTTTGTATACAGAGATACATCTCTGCACTTAAGAATCTTGTCTAGTCCTTCACAGCTATTCTTCTAAGAGCAATGCATCATTATATTTCTTGACTGTATGTTGTTTCTTTATATTGATCGCGGCAAGTTAAAGTTGTCTACTATTTGTATTTCTTCTTCTTTAAGGATGAAATTATTGATTTTGCCACTTGTCAGGATCTTTGTCTTATTCATGTTAAGGTGTACACCCATTTTAAGGCCATATTCCTTGATCTTGATAAGCAAATTTTCAGATCGTGTTCACTTCCTTTCAGTAACGTCATATCGTCAGCATAGTGAAGGTTTTTTATGAGTCTTCTACCAGTCTTCACTCTCGGTTATCTTCAAACAGTCATGCTTCTTTGATGGTTTGTTTGGTGTATAAATTAAACAGGTTGGGGGAAAATATATAGCCTTGTCTTACATCTTTGCAGATTTTACATTCCTTTTTTCCTTGTTCCATTCTGACTTTTGCTTCCTGCTTCATGTAAAAGTTGCTCATGAAAACTATCAGGTGCTCTGGTATACCCATGCTTCTTAATCTGGCCCAGAGTTTTTCATGATTTACACAATCAAAGTCTTTGTTGTACTCAATAAAATACATATAGATAAAATAATATATACTTTAGAAATAAATAATTAATTCAATAGAAGCAATAAAAATATGTATAAAAGTGTTAAAAATATAAATAAATAAATCAGTTAAAAGCAAAACCGGCTGCTTTCCCCATGTGGTCTGATTGACAAGCTCTCCATAATACTTGCACTATAAATCATTACTGTTTGTACTGTAGGATCGCTACTGGTGGCACAGAAGTATATAAATAGGTTGCAGTGCAGAATAAAACGAGTGAGTGTTTCCACTAGTCTGATCATTTCATTCATACCATTTTAAAGTTATAACCTCCTAATCCCTGCATTTTTTTATTGACTCTATATCGATATTCCTTGAGGTTTTGTAAGCACAATTCACATTAAATGGTGTTTTTAAATTTTATGCTGCAAATTAGATTAGATGGTTTTATGTCTGTGTATGCTCATAACACTAGCATTGTTTCCTAATATAATCCTTTTATATCTTCTCGACATTAATTTTAATGAGCTTCATTTTGAGTTTGTACATGCATTTTTATCGGCCTTACTGTTTTATTATTTATATTTTTAGTACATACACATATTTAAATTGGTATCGCTTTTAATGGATTTATTTATTTATATTTTTAATACTTATACATATTCTTATTTCTTTTATCAAATTAATTATTTATTTCTAAAGTATAGATAATTTTTGTTTTAGGGCCTGATTTTCATTTGGGCGGTGCTATGTGCCGCGTCGGCACATAGCCCGCCCACCATCCATCTAACCCGGATTTTCAATGCCGGAGTGATATGTGGCATTGAAAATCCGGTTCTCGCCACACAACCTGAAAGCCGCAGGAGCTAGCCAGGTAGCAGCAATTTTCAAAGCTACCCGCTTAGCCCCTGCGCCTGAAAGATAGGCGAGGAAAAACCTCGCCTATCTTTAAGGTGCAGAGGGCTAAGCGTGTAGCATTGAAAATTGCTGCTACCCGTTTAGCCCATTCCTCCACCCCTTAATGCCCCCAACATTCTCCGATGCTAAACGCATAGCATTTGGGCACTTTAGGGACTTATCTGGGATTTTCGAAAGGCACTACCCATGTAGGTGCCTTTCAAAAATCCCAGATAAGGCATTTACATGGGCAACGAGGGCAGTTACCCGTCTAAATGCCTTAGAAAATGCCACCCTTACTTATTGTCTTTTTCTCATTGTGATTTGTATGTTTTTATTTGAGGCTTTTATCCCCTGAAGAAGGCGTTTGCCGAAATGCATTGGGGTTCCTTTACAATAAAGCTCTTTAGATTCCTACGACACCTGGCTTTTGTTGTTCCCAGAAGCTAAATGTTAACAGAAACCCTTGCTTCAATTAGCCATGGAAAATACAGATTATCTCCTAGCAAAGAATGAGAGATGACAAATTACTACTACTACAACTGTTGCTGAACGTTTGTATAGCACTACAAGACATAAACAGCGCTGCACAGACACGTGTAAAAGAAGGTCCCTGCGCATCAGAGCTTACAGTCTAATGAAGACAGGCAACACAGTAGCTGTAGACATGGATTCAGCTCAGTCAAGTTTTATTTATTTAAAAAATTTCTATTCCACACACTAATGTGGTGGATTACAAAAGTGCATACATATTCATATAAAATAATATTCATATAAAATAAATAATATACATGAGTCAAAATATAACATAAAACAAAAAAATGAATATTAAAAAGAATAATTAAATCATAATATAGCGTAAAACAAAGCAACAATTAATATACAATTATTAACATAATGTAGAAAATGCTTGTCTAAACAGATGAGCTTTAAGCTACCATCTGAATAATAGCAGATCAGAAATCTTGTGTAAATCTTCAGGTAATGCATTCCATAAAACAGAAGCAGACATTGAAAAAAATTCTATTCCACAAAGTTTGGTAATGAATTTATTTAAAATTTGGAACTACCAACAAATTAGCCTCTTGAGATCATAGCAACCTCCGAGGGCAGTACAGCCTCAATAAAGAAGACAAACTAGTTGGAGCAAGCTGATTAATACATTTGAAGACAACCATCAAAACTTTAAACTGTATAAGATATTTTATTAGTAACCAATGCTAGGCATACAATTGTTGAATATCAGCAGAGCGACTATTCCCATTAATGAAGCATGCAGCAAAATTTTGCACAAACAAGTACCCCTACTGATAAGCTGTAAAAAGAGACTATTACAGCAGTTGAATGAATAGAATACCAGTGTTTGAATAACTGTGTAAGATATGGTTATAGACGTTTTAATAAATGTAATTTATAGTAAGCTACCTTCACCAATTTCTGAATGTGGGACCTTAAATACAATGAGGTATCCAATATTAACTCTATATTAACAACAAGGAACAAGATGATGATGGGAAAGTAGGCAGAACCTACTAACTATCCCTAAGGATTTCAGAAAAGCAAACCAATCAACTAATAAGGCATTCACTTTCTATTCCCCAGTCCTATGGAACGCACTAGCCAACAACCTACGAGAAATAAAAGCTCTAACTGTTCAGAAAAAACTCAAGACCTTCCTATTTGCAGAATATTACCAATCCAGAATGGAAAACCTAAACCCCATATAAATAAGAAAATAACCACTCATACAACTCATATATAACCCAAACAAAATATAAGGAAAACCATCCAAACACCAGCAAGTAACAATACTAAACAATAACCACTATAAATCAATTACAAAATTATGGCAAAGACCACATCTACAGTAGGGATTATACACCTGATATTATATCAAAGTATAAAATTCAAAAAGAAAGGAAAACAAGCACAATCTTGTACTACAATTGGAGAGATTTACTTCTTTACCTTATATCCATCCCAAATTCCTAATCCTGTGTCTCCCTGTCATAACAAATTTCTGTAAATGAGATATATCAGTAAATAAAAACATGTCCCTGCAATGCACAAGGCATGTACAAGGGAATTTCAGAAAATAAGTAGCTCCCAGGCCTAAAACCCACGGCTTCAGCTCTAAAAATTGTCGCTACTGGGCCTGGGTCAGGAAAGATGTGTATCTTCTGACCACAAAACAAGGCTTCCTTGTGTTTGAAAAACAACCTTAAAATCTTAAGCTTAACGGACTCAGAACCAAACGTCACCAGTAATGTGTTAAGCCTGGTAATGATGTCTGCGGAATCCTCCAGGAAAGCCATTAGATCCTGGCTAGCTGTAGGGCAAAGAGAATCAAAAGCCCCTTTCCCCGAAACCACAGTCTGGACCTTATGAGGTATATAATAAACTTGAAACACATAAATTGTTTCCACAAGTTTCAAAACTTCTACAAAATACTTTTTAAGAAGAATGTGAAGAGATAGCAAATGAGTTACAGGAAAATTAAGAAACCAAAGATTCATTGTTCAAGTATGATTCTCAAGGTCTTCAAGC
Organism: Ichthyophis bannanicus; assembly: GCA_033557465.1. Lineage (NCBI taxonomy): Eukaryota > Metazoa > Chordata > Amphibia > Gymnophiona > Ichthyophiidae > Ichthyophis > Ichthyophis bannanicus. The sequence goes on along the minus strand of CM066037.1, from coordinate 378,529,237 downwards.
CTCCCATGAATAAGCAAAGAATCATTAATACAGGAAACATTAGAGGCAACACATGGTTTAACCTGACAGCCCACTCGAGCAACCAGTTTATCTAATATTGCCACTTTTTTATCCAAATCATTCAGCTTATCTACCAGCCCCACAGTAAACGTACACAAAGAAGTCACTGCTGCAGATAAACGCACATCATTGTTCTACGTATATTGCACCCCATAGATCTTTTAAAGTAATATCCCCCTCAGTAGGAGAAGAAATATTCAAACCAGATTCTACTGGAATAACTGGCACAGGTAATGGTACTAAAGCTTCAGAGGACATGAAGGTTTCTTCAATTCCCGTTGAGAACAAAGCAGGCACAGGCAGGGGGGGCGGAGTCCGAGAGACGGCGTTTAACGAAGCTCCATCTGGAGATAGAGGACAAGATACCATGGGTGACAAATGTTATCCATAGGGCCCACCACTTTACCTGGCTGCATTGCAGAGTCCATCTTAGTGCCTCCTTTATGTTTCCTTTTCTCCATCGCAGTGATCACCCCAGGTGCCAAAAGATACTGATATAATACCCAAGGGACACATAAGAGGCGTGTCCAGCTCCTTGTGCCCGTTAGGTCACGACTCACAGACCGCGACATGCGGCCACGTATAGCATACACTGATTCTTATCAGAGAGAAGGGGAGGAGTCCTATCCAGCAGCTGGGTTTCCCCCTCAATGCCTGTCCAATGAAAGGCAGAACTAACTCCTCCCAGCAGCACAGTATGCAGCAGGGTAGGTGTTAATCCTGCAACCAATTCTCTCGTACACTCTCAGGATCCTCCCGAAAGTGTTCTTTTTAAAGCATCACTTAAGGATTTAAAAATTCCCAAAGATCCGAAAGCAGCAGTGAAGAGGTGAGTTTTCAACCTGGATTTGAAAAGGGTCCGAGAAGGCACCTGACGTACAGACTCAGGTAGTTTGTTCCAGGCATAAGGAGCAGCAAGATGAAAAGAGCAAAGTCTGAAATTAGCAAGTAGAAGAGAAGAGCACAGATAGAAGTAATTTGCCAGAAAAACGGAGTTCCTGAGGAGGGTGTAGGGAGAAATTAGAAACAAATAAGCAGACAAAAATGAAATTGAAAACCCCAAGACACCAGTCTGTCATCAGTGGAACATTGAAAAAAAACTGCACTTCCTCATTATTGAACAAAATACAAAGAAATGCACATTTTCAACATTGATATATTTCATTCTGTAGAAACTAAAAAATGTTTTGTGCCTTTCTCTCTGATCATTGTACCTTTGCAGTTAATTATGCTCTGGGCTCTCTTTACCACTTCTCATCTTGGTTTTCTTCTAAGTCCCTATCCAGGATCTCATTTCTATATTCTGCTTCTTCACTCTCATTGTCTTCTTCCTTTCTCCCCTATATCTGTTTCTGATGTTGATTCTTCTTTTGCATTTTTTTCTCAGTTTCGTTTTTATATCTATCTATCTATCTATGCCTAGATTTCATTCCTCTTTCTGTCTCCTCCGGTCTTCAGTCTCCCTCTTTTCACCTTTCACTTACTTACAGCTTTCCATTTCTCCACCTCTGTCTCATTTCTTCCCCATACTCCTATTTCCCTCTTTCACCCACTTTCTAGTCCCCCATTTCTATCCTCTGTACTCACATCCTCCCCAGACTCATCTTCCTTCCTCATCTCCTCATCAGCCCCAGTTCCTTCCTTGTTACTCATCGGCTCACCAGCTCCATTCCCTTTCTTATGTCTTACTCCTTTATCCAGGTTCCTATTCCCCTATTTGCCTCCCCATTTCCAACCTCTTTCACTTCTTCAAAGACCTGACCCCTTTCTTTATCTCTCACAATCTCTATAGCCCTCTGTCCCTTTCAACTGCCTCCCAACCCCTCTACAACCACTCCAGGTCCTTTGGCCTACCTCTTACCCCATTTTTTGGCATACTCATACCCCATATCCAATGACTAGTCCCTGTGGTCCTCAAAATCCCTGCTCAGTTTTTTTTATTATTTAAATGTTTATTGGATTTTACAAACAAGCATACATACATTTTTCTTTGCCCCATTTATGAACACCGTGATACAAATACCAATACAGAGCATTTTCAGGACTTCTCAGACACTCCAATCCCTATATAAACCAGTTACCTGGACTCCATCCCCTGCCCCCTCCTTTACCACCACACCCCAATGCATTCCTTCCCAAACAGTACAAAATAAATTATATTTGATCATACTCCACTTTTCAACCCTTCATTTGCCCAATGAAAGATACTTGAGCATAAACTTTTAATTTCCACTTCCTTCACCCCTTCTCCTTCTCCAAGTGTTCCTTATAATACAGCAACAAACACAAATATAAACATATTCAAGAACATGTACTCAAAGCATTAAATCTTGTGGAGGCACATTCTGCTTTGTATGTCTCCGGGCCTTCCGGACATACAGACATCTGGACGGCCAGGAGACGCAGCCAATTTTGCTCCCATGGGGGCTAGATGTCCCTGCGGGAGCAGAATCACAGCACAGTGACTGAACATCCAGAAAGTGCCATTATTCAGGCATCCCGGATGTCCAGCCACTAACCCAGCTAACTCAGTCAGGCACCTTAATGGAGCCATGGTACCATCGCGTCATGTTGCCATTGCATCGCAGCTTCATTAAGGAGCCGTGATCTCTGGCCGCCGCAAAAATGTTCTTTCCACGCAGCCCGACCCCTGATGTGCCTTCCAAAGGTAGAGTCGGGCTGCCAGGAATCTCCTCACCCCCTCGCCCCACTGACCTTGCCCTGCGCCACCATCCCCCAAAGTCCAGGGGGACATATTCCACCTCTGAGAAGGAATAAGTCTCCCATCTACCTGGCCGACCCCCGGAAGTACAGGGACAACCTCAGAATATACCCTGTATGTCTGGGGGGATGACTTGCCCTCACTCTGCCCTCGTTCCACCCTCTCCCATCCCCGTCTAAGGCTCCCCATACAACTCAGATGATCATACAGGGAGCTTTTTCCAGCAGCCACATCTAGATGAATATCGGGGATCTATGTTCAGGCTAGATGTTGCCACCCACCCACTCCCTGGACCTTGAGGGTTAAGGGAGGGGCTGGCCTTGAATGCCCTTGAGGGTTAAGGTTGTAGTTGTGTAGGTGCTCAAGTAGTAAGGCAAGGCAAAGAAAATTTCTTTTGTGAGGTTTATTTCTCCCGCTCCGGAGTTCAAATGCAGCAGACGTAAATGAAATAATGTAGCACAAAACAAGGGTGAGAAACTTAACTAAACAAGGCTTTTTTTACTGCTTGGCTAAATGTCCATTACTGATCACATTCGGTTGTCATGTGACCTCCTTTCAGTAACGTAACAGAAAACTCTGGTAACAGCAATGCTCCTGAATTGCACAGAATATGCTTTCACTTATTCTCTTCACATAAGCTTCTTTTGCATAGCAATCAGTGAGGTAACTTTGTTATATTCTTTCATAAAACATTGGCAAGCATATCACTTAAATGTCCTTTTGAATCACACATGTAGAGCAGTCCATCGGGACTTCCTGCTCTGTAGACGGCAGAGAAATTAAAGGCATTTCTTCCTCACAGCTGCTCATAGGCTTTGCTACGTCATGAGGAGAAACTGCTCTACTTTTAAGGAACTCCCTGAATTCAGTGAGAAGTAATTCAGCCTGTGTATTTTCTGAGCTAAGCTGAGAATATCCTCCTTCAGGTGAATGCTTGTTTAATGTTCTTATCTCTTGGCAGTTATCAGTGCTTTTACTTGGACAACAGTTCAGCGTGTAAGCATTTCCCTTCCCCCACCTATCTCCAAATGAAAGTGCAGGGTAAAACGCTTCAGCTGTGCTTGGAGAGTCTCTCAGAGTGTTAAAAGGAAAACAGTCAGGCTTCTCTTGGCTTAACCAATTACTATCAAACTTTCTGCCTTTGTTCTGTCTTTCACAATTAAAGTTCACTCTTTCTGGCTTCCCACTGTTAAGCTTGCTAGCCGTTCCAAACCCACCAGATACCTTGTGCTGGGGCTTCTTCCAGGGTAATTCTCTATCCCTCTGCCTCCTGTTCCAAGGTTCTGCTTGGTCCTTTAAACTCCTGAGCTGTAGCCTTGGGTCTCTCAGTGCCTTTGAATTCTTCTGGTAACAGAAGTCTTTCTCTGCCCCTGAGTCTCCCAGCTCCCGTCTGCTCCTTCGTGGATCACAGTTGCTTAGTGGTTCTCTCTCCAACGGTTCCTGGTCATCTGACCTGTCCTCGTCCAGGTGCTTGTGTCCTGACTCCTCCTCTGCGTCTTGCTCTTGCTGCTCGTGCTCATCTAACTGTTTCTGTTTCTCAGTTCTTAACAAGCTGGCTGAGTACTGCACTGCCCGCCTCCTGCTTGGGCGTGCCCAATCAGGGACTTGGCTTCTCTCCTGCCTTGAGGTGAGGTGTGGTTCCTGATTAGCTCTGTGTTTTTTTCTCTCATAAGAGAAAATCCTGCATTCCCTTGCAGTACCGGTTCTCTCCACCGGATCACTATCAGTTTCCATTGTTTCATAAGAGTCTCCTATGTCACAACGTACATCCCCGCTATTCGTGGTTGGGAATGACCTCCTTAGCATCCACCACTCCCCCCCCCCCCGAGGAAAAGGGCCGACTGCATAACCATCGCCAGTAATTCCCCCATATCCCTTCAACCTTTGCCCATCTTCCCCTATGGAACTCCATAGGTTTAGTCAAATAAAAGTATTGACTCGATCTTGTACATAATCCCTAAACATCTGAGGCCCATTCAATGAGCAGCAATCTCCAGACTGGCTGCAATAAATCCATATTTAAGAAATTCCCATGGTTGACTATCCTGAGTCTCATCATAAGCATGCAGCAAAACAATCTTGGGGTCCTCAGGGATCTTTCTCACCATGATCTCTTATAATAACGTCTTGTGTTTTCCCCAAAGCATGAATATATCAGGACAATTCAACCACATATGCAAATATGTTCTCTGCTACCAACAGTCCCTCTAACATGCATCCTTCCCTAAATTGTACATTCTATTTAACTTTAAATGTGTATAATACTACCTATATAATAACTTAAGGCCATTCTCAACTAAATTGGTAGTTATCAAGGACTTCCCTATGTTTTGAAAAAATTTACCCTGACCCAAGTTATCCCTAAGCCCTCTTCCCATCTTAGTATATATGAACTGTTCTGAAAACAAGCCTCTATTAGCAGGCTGTAAATCTTAAGAGATCATCCCCTTTCTCTGACATATCCCATACACAGCATCTCTATCAGTGCTTTGTTCTTCAAATCACCCATTCCTTTACGCGGTTAAATATAATGTCTAATTTGCAGATAGCCAAAGCTGACCCTTCCCTCTAGGCCATATTTCATACTAAGATCATCAAAAGGTCAGCACTTTACATTGCTCAACAAATTGTCCCAACCACACAATCCCCAGCTCTTCCTTCAGTGGAAAATCAGGATTATCTCAAATGAGGGTCATCACTGAAACAGTGTGTCCCCCCATGAAAGGCCATCCCCACTGCACTATGGCTTAAGCGTATGGACCAAAAAACAGGCTAAGCTTAGAAAGTGCCCCTTTGAGTCCCCGTCCCCCCCAGGTACCCAAGCAATATAAGCTAATTGCCATCTGCTCCCCACCTCCCATTAACCAGGCTTACATGCCATTCTCAAAAAGCCCTCATCTGGGCTCTTATGTAATATTTATTGCAATTGGGAAATGTAATACTCCCCATCAGCTTAGGTGAGTGCAGCACCCTTTGAGCAATGTGTGGGGGTTGATGATGCCACATACATGTAAATACCGTCCTGTGCAAGGACCAAATGTGCTCTCTGAAACTGCTATAGGCAGAGTCTGGAATACTATAGATAAAGCAGCTTAGGTAGCACAACCACCTTAACAGTGGCCATAACTGCAACCATGTCCATTTCTCAAGGTCCCCCTCTAGCTTAAGTAGCAGGGCTTTGCAATTAGCCTCATACAATGCCTCTCAATTCACTAGTCAACTGGACACCAAAATATTGCATAATCACTTCCGCACATTTGAAGGGAAAGCTGCTTCTCAATTGTGCTTCCAATGCTTGATCTAAATTCACTGCCAGGATTTCTGACTTGAATGTTGACGGTGAGACCTGACAACCGCTTGTATTCCTGCAGTTCCTACATTAGAAAAGGTAGTGTTATATGTGGCACAGTGACAGAAAACTGAATATCATCCGCAAACAGTGATATCTGATAATCTACTCTACCTACCTCAATGCTTCATAGATCTGCATTAATACACACCCTAGCTGCCAGTGATTCTATTGACAATGCAAATAGAATGGGAGAGAGCAGACAACCTTGCTTCATCACCCTTCCCAAGTAGAAGTCCAAGTATTCCCCACTAATTTTGATACAAGCTTGAGGGCTATCACTCATAGCACCCTTTTCCATGCCAGAAATGCAGGTCAAAAGCCCATTTACCTAAAGCTGCAAACATAAACAACCAGCTCACCAGGTCAAGAGTGTTTTGGGCTTCCACTGACAACAACAATGCCTACAACTTTCTATCTGGTGCTGTCCACAATAAATTAAAAATCTTCCGAATATTATCACTTGCTTGCCTACCAGGCATGAAAGCCACCTGGTCCTCGTCTACTAGTTTCCCAATCATCCAACTAAGTCTTCTAGCTAGGACTGAAGCCAATATCTTGGCATCCAAGTTGATCAGTGAAATGGGATCGTAAGATCCTCATACAGTGATACCCCTGCCCTCTTTTGGTACTATGGTAATATCTGCACTCCATAGTCTCTAAAGGTTTTTCCCCATTTAGCATTCCTTTGAATAACTCCAATAGGGATTCTAATAAATCCTTCCCAAAAGTTCTATAAAAATCAGTAGTTAGCCCATCTAAATGTGATTTGCTCATTTTTATTGACTGAAGCATATCCTAAATTTCCTGGGCAGTTATTTCTTTATCCAGCATCTTAAATTCATCCTCCTGCAATGTTCTAATCAGAATCAATCCTGTAAAGCTCCCCATAGAATTCCCTAACCTTCCTATAATCTCCTCTGGGGATACCAATACTTGATTATTCTTGTCCTTGATAAACCTTATCTGAGCTGCCACTTGTCTTTGCCTTAATTGAGAGGCTAAAATTTTACTGGGCTTGTTCCCATTTTCATAGAACTCTTGTTTAGTACAATTGGAAATTTATTTTCTACGCTATGAACACCCTCAACCAACTGAAGCTGTCTTGCTCTCGAGGGACTCTGTTTTTATTTTATTTATTTATTTTATTTATTACAGTCTCTTATATACCGCGCTATTCGGCATCAGTGCGGTTTACAAACAACAACATACACATCTCAATAACTGATTTGTGTTTACATTGAACAAGGTGCAAAAACTTGGATAACAAGGGGTAAACTATGTACATCTATGTGTCAGACCGGTGTCATCTCGCTGGATGTAGTCGAGATTGGCTGTGTGGTAGGTTTTACTAAACTAAGTCAGCTAAGTGGTGGTGTTTATCCAGCAATAACAGCTCCATTATTTTATTATGAAGTTCCTCCACTACTTTCTCTCATGCCTTTTTCTTATGCAACCTCCACATAATTAGTCTACCTCAAATAAATGCATTGAAGGTATCCCACACCACAGGCCCCTTAACTTCTCCATCAACATTTATCTCAAAAAATTCCTCAATAACTTTAATGAGTTGATCTCTAGCCTTTTCATCATCCAGTATGGAATCATTTAGATACTAGAAGCACCTTCTTCTAGGTTTAGCTTTTACTTCCCATTATAACCAAACTGGCACATGGTCTGATCAGGTAATGCTTTCTATTTCAGACTCTGGCACTACAGCCAAGTTCTCTTTTTACACATACAATAATTCCATTGAACTATACGTTTCATTTGGGGCTGAGAAGGAGGTATAACCTTAACACTCTGAATGCTGGACTCTACTACTACTACTACTACTACTATTAATCATTTATATAGCGCTACACAGCGCTGCACAGATACATGAGAAAAGATGTGAGATCTTACAAACTAATCAAGACAGACAATACAATAACTGAGAACAAGGGTACAACTAGGGAAGGTTAGGATCCAAAAGTAGCCACAAAGAGATGAGCTTTAAGCATGGATTTGAAAAGGGGCAGAGATGAAGCCTGCCCGCTCACCAACGTCTACCGAGTGGGCGGGGGGGGGGACGGGACACATCCTGCCATCTCAGAGAGTGGCCCGAGGACACAGCTGAAGGAGGCTCAACAGTCACAGGCAAATGACTCCCATAAGGCTGCAAGTCAGATACTCACAGCAGGCACGGAGACTGGGTAGGCCCTCTTTAAAATAGCTCTCTCAAGTCCTCCAATGGTCCAAAATCAGGCCGCAACCTCGGGCTCTGTCACTGCTCTCACATCACGTATGTGGGAAAAGAAGACAGGGGGCGGAGCAAATATAGCAGTGGAAGCAGACCTGGTTATGTACCTCACAGTCATGCTGCAGTCAACCCTGCAGCCGCAGCACTGTAATTGCTTCACCAGTCCAGCCTGAACTGCTCAGCCATTGGCAAAAGTCTCCAGCATACCCTTCCTCGCAAAAATAATCGAAAAGACGGTTCAACTACAACTTCAGGAACACATTGACGAACACGAAACACTCGACGACAACCAACACGGATTTCGTCCCAACCATGGAGTCGAAACACTACTGATCTACCTCTTCGACAGCATCATAAGAATAATTGACAACACCAGGAATGGAATTATAATGATCTTCATCGACATCTCCTCAGCTTTCGACACAGTTGACCACAATACGCTCCTGGAGAGACTAAAGAACACTGGTATACACGGTACCACATTGAAATGGTTCCACTCGTACCTAACCGATAGACAGCTACAGGTCAAGGTGGGACATGACACCTCCCGACCCATAAATGTCCAACAAGGAGTACCGCAAGGATCCGCACTCTCAGCACTCCTTTTTAACATCTACATCCAACCAATATGCAACATTATGAAAGAGAACAACATCCAATACACAATATACGCAGACGACATCATGATATACACCCCGATATCAATCAACAACCCGGACTTCTCTAAGATAACAGACTGCCTTACCCAAATGACGAGGTGGTGCCAAAACAACAACCTCGCAATAAACTACAACAAGACCGAAGCTTTAATCATCACTCGGAACCAAAGCTTCATACACCCACCAAACATAAAGATACAAAGCACCACGATACCGATAAGATCAGAGGTGAGATACCTTGGGGTTACTCTGGACAGTAAACTCAACCTCAAACCACACATAGACAAAACAATCCAAAAAGCCTACTACAAGATGCGAATCATCAGGAGACTGAAACCACTCCTCGCCCCAGAACACTTCCGTACCGTCTGTCAAGCACTGATAACCCCAATACTGGACTTCTGCAATCCGATATACCTTGGACTACCGAAACAAGCCCTCAAACCACTCCAACTGGCACAAAACACTGCAGCTCGCATCATATCCGGAGCTGCAAGGCAGGAGCACATCACACCTACATTAAAGGACTTACACTGGCTCCCAATCAGTGCACGCATCAGATACAAGACTATCATAAACCTATTTAAGATAAAACAGCACACATCAGCCAACAGCCTCCACACGCTCATACAACCAGAAACCAGCACACGTCCTAGAAGAAGTCAAACACGAAACCGAGTCAGTACCCCAAATGAATACAAGCACACACGCAAGGACACAACAGACAGAGCACTCTCCATGGCTGCTCCAACAATATGGAACAATCTACCGGACGATCTAAGGGCAACTCCAGACCTCAAAGACTTCAGAAAACAGCTGAAAACCATGCTGTTCATAGAGCACTATGGACACATCACATAACCTAAGAGAATGTATAACAGCACACCAAACCTCCTAACACTGTATGTATATAAAATGTGTTTTTAGCACCACTGTAAATAGCCCACTTTGTACATAGCTCAAAACAAATCAAGCACACAACACAGCCCTCACACAACTAAGTTTCACCCTCACTGCATGTATAACACACCCACTTTACCTGATTGCTTGCTGTGATACCACCTTGATTATTAAGATAAGGCGGTTTAGAAATACTGTTAAATAAATAAATAAATAAAAAACACAGCTGCTCCATTGCCAAAACTGGGGTGAGCACCTTGAAGCCTCAAGAATTTGTTCGGGGGCCTAGGGAGCAGAGGAGCGAAGAGCTCATGCAGCCATCTTTCTCGGCCTGCTCACTCAATTCTGACCAGACTCATCATACTTGTACATTAACTAGGCCCCACTTCCTAATTAGCTTCTTCAGCTGCCTTCTCTTTCTCTCTCCCTTCTACCCTATTCCTTTTTTGGAACTATTAAAATCCTCCCCCACAATAAACCTACCAACCCCTCCAAATTTAAAATGTCTCTAAACTTCTTAAAAAAGAATCCCTGTTTTCCATTAGAGCCATAAATGTTAACAACTGTGAATAATTTCCTATTAATCATGGCTTGAAGTAACAGATATCTACTACCCTCCTTATCCCTTACTACTTTCTGCTACTCAAAGAATATTCCTTTTGAAATCAGTAGGCCTTCTTCTTTTCCCTCATATTAGAGATCATTAGAGAAAGACATTATGCTTGGCAAGATAGAAGGTCAACGCAAAAGAGGAAGGCCAGCAATGAGATGGATCGATACAATAACAGCAGCTACGGATACCAGTCTGTCAACAATGAGCCGCCTGACTGAAGACCGAACACAATTTAGGATAGCTATCCAGAGGGTCGCCATGAGTCGACTCCGACTCGACGGCACTTAACAACAACAACATGCAGCACCTTATGTTACAGCACTTTGAGAGTGTGTTTGCTAGCACCAGTACTTAAAATATAATTAAACTGCCTCATAATGCAATATTACACATAACAGGTAGTGCCTCAGCCAGTCTTTTTCATTGGGCACAGTGGGGGATTGAACCCATGACCCCTGCACCATCTGTCAGTGTCTTAACCATTGTACTACAGCTCTGTTTGGCCATCAGCACACCTGCTTATGCTTCCTGTGCGCGTCAGCACATTAGCACACGGTGACACGACTTGCTACGTTTTGGCAGGACCGCCCACTCCTTTTATGGCATCCTGCACACTAACGCCGGGTGCACATTTAGACGGTTTAGTAAACATGCCCCTAGGTATTAGTGTGTGTCAATTTTAAGGGTAGATTTTTATTTTTCCAAACTTTCCATATTACTAGTGACCAAATTATGCAGTTTTGCATGCTGAATCTAAAGATTTCAGAAACTGCTTAAAGTGAGTCTTACCTACATCAAATCACAGTTGAAATATGTGGAAATTAAGTAATATTTATTTGAACATACACATAGTCTGAACAACACCTGTAGCCACATAATTATCTTTAAAATGCCATTTATACAGTTAATTTAATGTTATTTAACAAAATCCAGCAAAGAAGCCATATCTTGTTTGCTTCTGTTTCGGCTCATGATCTCCCTGCTGACCATCTGACCCCTAACACAATGTTCCTTCCTCTCCTGATTGTACACATGACCAGCAGCCTCAGTTGTCATTTTTACACACCTTTCTATGGACTGAGTGTGTGATGGCCAGTCTGGAACCACCAGGGATTGCTCAGAAATGCCTTGATCTCTGCTGTTGTCATGGTACAGGTAAGGGGAGGCTCAGAGACTCCGGAGCTCCGATCAAGTAATTGGGTGTGTGTAGTTGCCTCAGTGTTGATGGATGATGTTTTCCTGGATCTCACACTGCTGTCTCCAAGCTCAGTCTTCTCATCTCTTTCATATCTGATCTTCAATATCTTCTCCACTGCATGTCCTCTCTCCTGTTCCTCTTCACTGCACAACATAGCTTGCAGAACAGACTCAAGTTAATCATACCAAGCTGACCTTCTCACTGTAGGCATGACTATCTTCCTTACCTCTTCACACTGTTCTTTCAACAGTTGCAGCTGGAAAAGGAGACGCCTGGGACCTTGTGCCCATTTGCTATTTATTTTTATATTGAACCAGTTCACCATGTAAACCCAACACAGAACTCTACAATCATTCTTACGTTTTTCAGATTCTTTTAGATTATGCTTGGAAATGCATATTCTTATGAATCTTAGAGCTGTTGTAAGCCATCTGCTATGTGACACAGATCCTATTTCAAACAGTAATTTGTGTATTTTTGCATAATTTTCATACAGGTAGCTAAATAACAAATTACACAAAATTTAAAGCTAATTGTTGATTTGCCACATGAAATTGTACCATTTTTTCACTAGTGCTTTTTAAAATTATGACATCTCCAAAACTGACACACCCTACTAGGCATCCAAATGGTAGATAAAATTTAATGTGAATAGATGCAAATTTATACATGTGGAGGCCAATTCTAATTGGGGCTCATCCAGGCCATCTGGACGTCCAAGAAATGAATGGGCCCAAACTGTTCCCGATTCTGCAGCCACGGGAGCTAGATGTTCCCGTGGTTGCAGAATCGGGCACATAGACAGCCTGGCATAGCCCCAATTCAGCAGCACAGGATGTCCTCCCTCCAACCTATCCAGCCTGCCCTATACTCCTGCTGGTGTGCTGATGCCATGGTGTCCCATCACCATGGCACTGGGAAGCCCAGCATGAGTGCAGAAATACCGCAATGGAGTAAAACCTCTTTTCTGCTCTACCCGACCCTCTATGTGGGCAATCGCGGCCAGGATCAGGCAGCAGGGACACCTCTGCATCTGCCCAGCCTGTTTGGTGGGGCTGTCTGGCCTGATCTCCACAGTTGATGGGACTTATTCCACCTCCAAGGTGGAATAAGTCCCACATCTATCTCTCCCCTGCTAGACATACAGGGCCCTGACCAGAATAGGCCCTGTACATCCGGATGCCTGGGCCCGTCCTCACTCTGCCCAGTTGCTGCCCCCTCCTGTCCCCATCCGGAGCTCCCCGCACAAAGACAATATACGTGTGGGAAGCCACCGGAGCGGAATACGGCCTCTGCGAATAGCTGGGGTTGCACGTCCAACTCCAACTATTCGCAGGGGCCGACCTAACCAGAATGACTCTCTTAGGGAAGAATAAAACAAAATAGATGCATGATACAAGGTTCCATATTAGGAGCTACCACCCAGAAAAAGGATCTAGATATCACTGTGGATAATACATTGAAATCCTTTGCTTAATGTGCAGAGCAGCCAAGAAAGCTAATAGAATGCTAGGAATTATACGGAAAGCAGAGTTGCCGAATTGCCAAGTTACCCAGTTCCAGGAGTGAGATTTTAAACCAGTCCTGGATTGCTGACAATCTCATCCTGCTGCATTATGGGACCTGCAGCACTGATTACAATGGGTAAAATCGTGGACTACTAATACCATACTCTTGAAATGCAAATTTAAAACCAGAACTGACGAAAAAATCTCACTCCTAGAACTGGGTAACTTGGAAATTCGGGAAAGGAATGGAGAATAAAATACAATGTGTGCCTTTAAGTCAGTATTGACTCCTAGCACCCCAGGAGCTCCTGGAAGTGTGACCAGAAGTACATTATTAGGCCTTTTTTTCTGAGGCAATGGAGGGTTAAGTGACTTGCCCAAAGCTACAAGGAGTGCTAGTGGGACTTGAACCCTGGTCTCTTGATTACTAAAAGCAGTGCTCTAATCACTAGGCTACTCCTCCACTCTGGAGAATAAAGCAAAGGATATTAGAATGTCTCTGCATCATTCCATGGTAAGGTCACACCTTGAGTATTGTGTGCAGATTTGGAAAAGATACGGAGAAGGGTGACCAAAATGATTAAGGGGATGGAACTGTAAAAAGTGCACAGAAAAAAAAAGTCGATTATTCTAAGGGGCTGAAGTTGGACTCCAGAGTCCAGACAGCCAAGCAGGAACAGGAAGAGTCTTGTGCTATTCAAAGTACAGGAAGTGACCTCAGCAGAGCAGGACACTCTCCCCTCCCCCTCCTGACGAGTAGGAAGAATGATGCCACAGTCCATATAAGGAAAGACAAAGAAATGACTGTCAGGATAGAAGCATAGAGGGAATGTGCACGCTTATGCTGGGAGTTAATCTTCAGAGCAAAAGATGAAAGAATCCATATGCTCTGAGAAGAAAGCCTGTGAAAGAAGAAGGAGCTGTTCCAGAGGGAGAAAATCCAGAGCATCCTCCTTTCTCTTCAGACTAACTAAATAACACACCAAGAAATCATCCCCATCACTCATACAAATACCCACACGAGTTAACACTGCATACCTACCCTACTGAAACTGACCATTGATTGTTTGAAGTGTAAACCGCTTTGATTTCAGGACAAAGCAGTATATAAATTAGGGTTGCCAACTTTTTCATCGAGAAAAACCCGACACCTGTGGCTCGCCATGCTCCACCCATTCTCTGCCCCTAGTCCCACCCCTGCCCCGCCCCCAGTCCCATCCATGCTGCACCCCAGCCCCACCCACAAAAATTACAGAGGATAAGTGTAGGCTAACTCCCTTGGTCAGAATTAAACTGGGAACCCCAAAAGCCAAACATGAAATGTACAACACTGGAGAAATAAAACTATAAAGTAATTTCCTCTTGCACCAAACAAAAACGCAAAGATGTTAGCAATACACACTTTCCAGACCAGACTTATTCCAGTTAATAAATTCAAAATAAAAAGTATTTGTCTACTTTCTGTTTGGGCATTTTATTTTTCAGTTGCAATTGCTCCAGTCACTTTCTTCTGGTTTCTTTGTGTCTTCTGCGAGCTATCCATTTGTCCTTTCTTCTCTTTTAGATGTTTTCCATTCTCTCTCTATATCTGCTTTAACATACTGATTGTTTCCCTTTTGCTCTTTCCTCCATTTCTTTCCTTATTCCTTTATCATCCACTCAAATTTCACCCTTCCATTCTCAAGCCCCTCTTACTCTCCCAATACCCGGCCCATCGTAGACTTTTCTTCCACACAAAATATCTTTTCCCCTCTCCATTCTCATTCTCATTCCCCATCCCCATCCCCTTCTAGTCCTCCCCCAAAATCAGCTCCCTTATAGTTCTAGAGTCTAGACCCACCCAGCATCCACTCCCTTCTAGTCCCATTCTCCCATGCCTCCACATCAGCCCATTTCCAGTCCTATTCTAGCCCATCACCCATTTGCAGTCCAAGCTCCCCCCATCAGCCCATTTCTAGTCCTATTCCAGCTCCTCATCAGCCCATTTCCAGTCCTAGCCCCACATATGTTCTTTTCCAGTTCCATTCCAGCCTCCCATCAGCCAATTTCCACTCCAAGCTCCCCCATCAGCCAATTTCCAATCCTAGTCCCCTCGTCAGCCCACTTCCAGTCCTATTCCAGCTCTTCATCAGCCCATTTCCAGTGCTAGCCCTCCCATCACAAGCCATTTCCAGTCCTAGCCCCCCCCCCCAATCACAGCCCATTTCCAGTCCAAGTCCCCCCGTCACAGCCTCTTTCCAGTCCTAGCCCCCCCCCACCATCACAGCCTCTTTCCAGTCCTAGGCCCCCCACCATCACAGCCCATTTGCAGTCTTAGTCCCCCCCCCCACCATCACAGCCCATTTGCAGTTCTCACAGCCCATTTGCAGTCCTAGCCCACCTAATCACAGCCTATTTCCAGTCCAAGTTTCCCCTCCCCCCCATAGCCCAATTCCAGTCCAGGCCCCCCCCAGCCCATTTCCAGTCCAGGTCCCGCCTCCCCCCACCCTTCGCCCATTTCCAGTCCAGGTACACCCCCCCCCATAGCCCAATTCCAGTCTAGTTCCCCCCCCCCCCAAATATCTTATTTCCAGCCCAGGTTCCACCCCCCCCCCATAGCCTATGTCCAGTCCAGGTCCCCCCCCCCCATTGCCCATTTCCAGTCCCGGTACACCCCATAACAGCCCATCCAGTCCTTGGCCTCCCCTCCCCCCCCCCCCCCCCGACCAGCCCCGCTGTCTGAGGTGCTTCAGAGGGAGCCGGGGAAGCCCGCGCGAGGCCCCGGCTCCTTCTGTACAACCGCCAGCGTGAAGATCCTTTTCCTTCACGCTGGTGGTTGTTTCTGTGAAGCCGCGAATACTGGGTAAGGTTAAAGGCATTGCCCAGAGTCTTGCACGGGCTTCCCTGGCTCCCTCCCCGCGGACTTCGGGAGTCGAGAGAAAAGTCGGCTTTTTGCTCTGGCCGCTCCCGATCTTACGGCCAGAGCAAAAAAACGGCTTTTCAAGGGCCGGTTTTACATCTCTGCTGGCAGCCGGCCTGGCCATGGAAAAACCTGCCGGTTGGCAACCCTAATATAAATCCTTTTAAATAAAATAAATAAATAAGTAACTTGAAGCTGGAAAGCTGAGAGAGAAAAGAAACTTTAAAAATCTAGACTGAAGAAAAAAAAGATACATTTTAGCAACCAGTGCCAGATAGGTTTACCAACTGGCTCCAGATGCGCCCGACAGGCTTGATCCAGTCCTGGGTTTACTCCATTGCATGCAGGGACATGTTCTGATTTCTCCATTGCACGCCATAAAAAAGCAAGACTACAAGTCCCTGCATGCAATGTGGTAAACACAGACCTGGATCAAGACTGTCAGGCGCATCTGGAGCCAATTGGCAACCCTAGTGCCAGAAGAATAGCCAGGATTGCAGCTTGAGAAAACCACTCGAGGAGAGAGACAGCCAAGGAAGAGAGAACAGAACTCACAGCCAGGTGGGAAGACCAGAGTGCTGTGGGACTACAAATAAGGAAGGGAGATTTCTGGACATCTTCAGTTGTTGATCAGAGAGAGAGGGAACCCACAGCAGCTGCTTACAACAGAGACAGCTTTGAAAGGCTGTATCAGAAAGTCTGGGACAGCAGGAGTCTAGGAGACTTGCTAACAAATCTGTGAGTCAGACGGGTAAAGCTCCTAGTGGAGACCTGTCCCAGGTAGGTAACACCCTGCTGAAAGAGTTGCCACGTTACCTAGTTCCAGGAATGGGATTTTAAGCTAGTTCTGGATTTCTGACAATCCCATCCTGATGCATTATGGGACCACTGATTCCATTGGGTAAAATCAGGGACTACAAATACCATACTGCATTGAAATGCAAATTTGAACCAGAACTGGCAATAAATCTCACTCCTGGTATGTACTGGAAAACATGGCAATGCTGCACTGGAGGGTTCAGAAGGTCAAACAGCAGCACTGGGCCCTGCACAGAAACTTCAGCTAAAGCTGAGCTAAGGAAATACTGACACAGAGCCTGGAGTAGGTCAGAGTGTTAGCAGTTACTAACAGTGCCACCAGAACAGTGGTAACACTTTGTGATCCTGGGGGCTAGAAAAGAGCAGACATGGGGGAAGGAGATGGCTGGAAGGTCCCTAATAGTGGGAGGAACGAGGGGGCTGGAAAGGAGCTGACATAGAGAAGGAGATGGTTGGAAAGGAGGCAGGAAGGGGGTTAACATGGGGGAAGAAGGGAGCAGGAAGGGAGCTGACACTGGGGAAAGAAGGAGGCGGACTGGAAGGGAATGGACACCAATAGCAGTCCTGGGAATGCAAGGGGGTTAGAACATAAGATATGCCATATTGGGTCAGACCAAGGTCCATCAAGCCCAGTATCCTGTTTCCAACAGTGGCCAATCTACGTCATACGTACCTAGCAGTTTCACCAAAAGATTGATACTGGAAGATACTGGGAGGGGAGGACTGGAAAGGGGGCTGATACTGGGGAGGGTTACTGGGACTGGAAATAGGCTGATGGAAGGAAGTGAAGAAAACAAAAGAGGAGACAAGAAATGGCTGATGGACAGTAGACCACAGAAAGAGAGCTAAGAGAAGACAGGAAAGCAGGGGCCTCAGATTGGGACCAGAATGATCAGAGAATAAAATGGTCAGACAAGAAAGGTAGAAAAAATAATTTTATTTTCAATTTAGTGATTGGACTTTGTGCTATCTTTATATTTTACACATTATGGGGACCTGCATCTGATGTTGCACTGCATGTGGAGTCTGGCTTCTTGGGGTTTCAGTAATTTTTATCTACATATTTTTATTTTTACTTTACGTTGTAGTCACTTATTCTGTACTTGGTGAGGGTCTGTGTTCTGAGTGTGACTAAGGCCAGGTGTTCTGTTAACATGGAGTTTGTATATAGGATTCTATAATGTACTGTGGTAATATGACGTTCAGCTTTTCAAATAGGTGTATGGATGTTCTAGGACCCCCTGCAGTTTTTATAGTGCTGCTTTTTTCTGGGTAGGCCACTTGTATGAGTTTGGAAGTTTATGCTTATATGGTATTACGGCTGCAATCGAGGCTGTCAGCAGCTATGGTGTCAGCCCTAGGCAGCAGCGGCAGAATTTAAAAAGAAGATAAAGCCGTGAGGTTGGGCTCAAGCAGCATATGGGGTCATGCAGGCACCACGCAGGCACCATGGTTGTTCCCATTTAAGGCCCACAATGCTTGTGGCTATTCTAGAGTGCTGGACTGCTGTCAGGATTGTGGCTGCAGCACGTGGGAGTAGCCATAAGCACCACAGCCCTTAAACGGGAGCAGACACGGTGATCGCGGCTCTCCCTGATGCCTGCATGACCCAATATGCTGCCTGTGCCCAGCCCCACACATTGCATTGCCTAAAGCCCACTAGTAAGCTGTGTCTTTTTCAGTCTCAGACAAATCTGAGGCTCTTTCTGGCTTGTGGGTCCAGGGCAATTGCCAGGTTGCATCTCTCCTAATGCTAATCCTGACATCTGTCTTTTTAAATTGTACAGTATGGGAGAAATGCATTTCTATTTCTCTTGTGTTGCACTACAAGCAGCATCTGGCTTTCTGAGGTTTTAGTTTATATATTTCTCTTTTTGTTTTGTGCTCATTTATTGATGAAGGCCTATCTGTATTGTGTGTGTGTATGTGTACAATGCTGGGTATTCTGTTAGTATGGAATTTCTGCTTAAGAATATATAGCAATCTTGCTTGTTCAGTTTGCACATTGCCCCCTGCAATTATTTTTTGGGGACAGGGGGCAGGATAAGGGATGGGGCAAGGGCAGAGTGGGGCAGGGCGGGGGTAGGAATGGCAGAGCATGGCTTGCCACAGGTAGCAGGTTTTTCTCTTTCAAAAAGTTGGCAACCCTAGTCACAAGGGACATTTGAATTGTAACTGTGGCTATTGTGATTTCACTGCAAACAGGCACAAAAGTATTTGTACTTTTTTATATTAGTACTACTGTTTCTTTATTGATCAATTCTGTGTTGCATTGCATTTATCTATGCTTGTTCTTTTAATATTAAGACATTTTTATTCCTGGTCACTGGATCTCAATGGCCGCATAGCTGGAAAACTCCTCTGGCCCAAGTAAAGAAACCCTGATAATCTTCAACTTCTCCCAAGAAAATAACAGGCAATTTGGAGCAGGAACTAGTGGAACAGTTAGTGGCAGTGTGTGGCGCAAAAAATAGGAACAGCAGACCTAAAAGCCTTTGCTTTTAAAACTGCGTAGGAACTCCCACGGGAAAAAGCAAGATGGTGGCTGGCACCTTGAGCAGTGGAGAAAATAAGATGACCCTGATTAATCAAGCAGAGAAGAATGGGGGAGATATCGGGATGCTGAGGGAAGAATTATGGCAGTGTGGCAGGACCTCGCCACTTTTAAAACTGAAGCACAAATGTAGTAAAAGAGCTCCACTCAGATCTACAAGAGGTGAGTCAATGAGTAGATGATATGGAAACCAGAGTAGAGGAGTAAGAGGGAATAATACAGGCCCTCCCCAAACAATCTAACACCATGAAACAGGCACAAGGAGAAATTTGGTCAAAACTTGAGGATCCGGAAAATAGAGTTAGGCGCTCTAATATTCGGCTAAGAGGAGTACTAGAGAATGAAGGAACTCATAATTATAAGACTTCTGATCAAACAATTTTGTAAAGCTATACTTAGACGTGAAATGCCTATATCAGAGTTCTACTTTAAATGGATCGAGCCCACTGTGCCCTGAACAACGATAGGGGTGTGCTAGAGACATTGTGGCTTGCCTCCACGAATATTCTACAAAAGAGGTGGTGATGGCTGCAGAAAGAAAACTAGGCAAACTACAATAGGACAATCATCCCATTGTAGCAGCCCTCTTTTAATAAGTGTTATTTCCCTCTCTCCCTCCCCTGGGATAATCATAGCTTTATAAGTCCTTACACATCTTAAAAGACAGGAGGTGCTTTCAGGTGAAGCTCATTACCCAAATCAGTCATACACTAAGGACCTGAGATTAATTAAGCTTCAGGTGAACAAGGTATATTAAACGTATTAGGTACAGTTTTATTGGTATAAATACCCATAGCAACCCCTAGTAAGTAAGAACTTAAAGATCTAGACACAAACTTAAAACTAAGATGCAGACAGTAGTCCAGCAGCGGGATGGGGGCTTTCCAGTCTTTTGCATTGAGTGTCACATGTATGATTTTCTCCCAGTTGGTGAGAGGTCTTACGTGTGCACTAGGTGCAAGGAGCTCTTTTCTCTCAGGGAACAAGTCCGTTCTCTAGAGGCTAAAGTAGCAGACTTGGAAAACATAAGACAGACAGAGAGGTACATAGACGAGACCTACAGGGATATAGTCCTGAAGTCCCACCTCCAGTCTGGCAGCACCCCTGTTGCCATGGAGGAGAGAGGTCATGTGACAGGAGAGCATCACCCTGGTGTGGCAGGAAGTGATCCTGTACTAGGACCTGTCCTCCAGGTGATGTAAAACCCTCTCGTAATGAGGACGTTTCTCCAGGGCCATGTGCCCATGAGGGAAGGGTTAGGACAGCCGTTATAGTTGGTGATTCGATCATTAGGCATGTAGATAGCTGGGTGGCTGGTGGACGTGAGTATCGCCTGGTAAACATGCCTGCCTGGTGCGAAGGTAGCGGACCTCTCGCGCCACCTAGATAAGGTCTTAGATAGTGCTGGGGAGGAGTCTGCTGTCTTGGTACATGTCGGTACCAATGACATAGGAAAATGTGGTAGGGAGGTTCTGGAGGCAAAATTTAGGCTTTTAGGTAGGAAGTTGAAATCCAGAACTTCCAGGGTAGCATTCTCCGAAATGCTTCCTGTTCCACGCGCAGGACCCAAAAGGCAGGCAGAGCTCCGGAGTCTCAATGCGTGGATGAGACAATGGTGCAGAGATGAGGGTTTTGGATTTGTTAGGAACTGGGGAACATTCTGGGGAAAGGAGGGGCTCTTCCGAAGGGATGGGTTTCACCTTAACCGGGATGGAATCAGGCTGCTGGCATTAACCTTTAAAAAGGAGATAGAGCAGCTTTTAAACTAGATATTAGGGGAAAGCCGACAGTCGCCCAAGAGCAGATGGTTCGGAAGAATGTATCCTTGAAGGATACTACCAAAAGCAGAGAGGTTCCACAAAAGAGTAAAGTAGCCCAAATGCCCTCAAGTATGGAGCAGACAGAGATTAAAGATCCCAATTTACCCATGTCTAATAATAGCCAAATTAACATGAATAAAATACATTCTCTAAAATGCTTGTATGCAAATGCTAGAAGTCTAAAGAATAAGATGGGAGAGTTAGAATATATAGCACTAAATGAAAGGTTAGATATGATTGGAATATCAGAGACATGGTGGAAGGAGGACAACCAGTGAGACACTGTGATACCTGGGTACAAACTATATCGTAATGATAGAGCTGATCAAATTGGTGGAGGGGTTGCGCTCTATGTTAGAGAGGGCATTGACTCAGAAAGGATTAAAGTTTTGCAGGAAACAAAATCTGCTGTAGAATCTATATGGATTGAAATTCCATATAAAAGGGGGAAGGCAATGGCAGTGGGGGTGTACTATCGAGCACCTGGCCAGAATGACCAAATGGATGATGAAATTCTCAAAGAAATCAAGGAAGCTAACAAAAGTTACAGCGCAGTAATAATAATGGGTGATTTCAATTACCCCGGTATCGACTGGGTCAGTGTCACGTCAGGACATGCTAGGGAGATAAAGTTCCTAGATGAAATAAATGACTGCTTCTTGGAGCAGCTGGTTCATGAACCGACCAGAGGGGAAGCCATATTAGACCTAGTCCTTAGTGGAACACCAGATCTAGTGCAAGAGATAAGGGTGTTGGGGCCACTTGGCAATAGTGATCATAGCATGATCGCCTTTGATTTAATTAGTGGAGGAGGGATAGTAAGGAAATCCACAGTACTACCTTTTAACTTTCGAAAGGGAGACTATGATAAAATGAGGAAAACAGTTAAGAAAAAACTAAAAGGAGCAGTTGCGAAGGTTAAAGACGTACATAAAGCTTGGGTGTTGTTGAAAAATACTATCTTGGAAGCCCAGACCAGCTGTATTCCACGCTTTAAGAAAAGTGGAAGGAAGTCCAAAAAACTGCCAGCATGGTTTAAAGGTGAGGTCAGAGAGGCTGTTGTTGCCAAAAAAGCATCTTTCAGGAAATGGAAAAAAGAGCCAAACGACGAAACCTGGAAAGAGCACAAGCACTGGCAAGTCAAATGCAAGGCATTGATAAGGCAGGCAAAGAGAGAATTTGAGAAGAAGCTTGCTGCAGAAGCAAAAACGCGAAATAAAGACCTTTTCAAGTACATTCGTAGCAAAAAACCTATGAGAGAGTCAGTTGGTCCATTAGATGATAAAGGGGTTAAAGGAGCACTAAGAGGCTACAAGGCGATAGCGGAGAGACTGAATGAATTCTTTGCTTCGGTCTTTACTGAGGAAGATGTAGGGATGTTACCTATGACTGAAGTGGTATTTAAAGGTGCGGAAGAATTGAAGGAAATATCGATACATCGGGAAGATGTCTTACAACTATTAGATAAACTGAAGAGTAGCAAATCACCTGTGCCGGATGGTATACATCCAAGGGTGTTGAAAGAACTGAAATATGAGATTGCAGAACTGCTATCAGTAATCTGTGAACTATCATTAAAATCATCTCTAATACCTGAAGAATGGAGGATCGCCAATGTAACACCAATTTTTAAAAAGGGTTCCAGGGCTGATCCGGGAAACTACAGACCGGTGAGCCTGACGTCAGTACCGGGAAAAATGGTAGAAACCATCATAAAGAATAAAATTACTCAGCATGTAGATAGTCACAACCTAATGGGAGACAGCCAACATGGCTTTAGACAAGGAAGATCTTGTCTTACTAATCTGTTATGTTTTTTTGAAGGAGTGAATAAACAGGTGGAGAAAGGTGAGTCAGTTGATATTGTGTATCTGGACTTTCAGAAAGCCTTTGACAAGGTCCCTCATCAGAGACTTTTGGCAAAACTAAAGAGTCATGGGATAGGAGGCAGTGTACTATTGTGGATCAGGAACTGGTTAAAAGATAGAAAGCAGAGGGTAGGGCTAAATGGCCAATTTTCCCAATGGAGAAAGGTGAATAGTGGTGTACCCCAGGGATCTGTGCTGGGTCCGCTGCTTTTTGACATATTCATAAATGACCTGGAAAGTGGAATAACGAGTGAGGTTATCAAATTTGCAGATGACACAAAACTATTTAAAGTTGTTAAAACGCAAGAGGATTGTGAAAAATTGCAAGAGGATCTTGATAAATTGGAAGACTGGGCATCAAAATGGCAGATGAAATTTAATGTGGACAAGTGCAAGGTTATGCACCTAGGGAAGAACAACCCAAACTATGGTTACACGATGCAAGGTTCCACGTTAGGAACCACCACCCAGGAAAAAGATTTAGGCGTCATTGTGGATACCATGTTAAAACCCTCGGCCCAGTGTGGAGTGGCGGCCAAGAGAGCAAATAGAATACTAGGTATGATAAGGAAAGGAATGGAAAATAAAACAAAAGATATTATAATGCCTCTATATCGTTCTATGGTGAGACCGCACCTTGAATACTGTGTGCAATTCTGATATCTTAAAAAGGATATAGCGATTTTAGAAAAGGTACAGAGAAGAGCCACCAAAATGGTAAAGGGGATGGAAGGATACTCCTATGAAGAAAGGCTAAAAAGGTTAGGGCTCTTTAACCTGGAAAAGAGACGGCTGAGGGGAGATATGATAGAAGTCTATAAATTAATGAACGGAGTGGAATGGGTAAACGTAGATCGATTGTTTACCTTATCAGAATATAGAAAGACTAGGGGACATGCAATGAAGCTACAGGGTAAACTATTTAAGACTAATAAAAGAAAATATTTTTTCACTCAACGTGTAATCAAACTCTGGAATTTGTTACCGGAGGATGTAGTAAAGGCTGTTAGTGTAGCTGGGTTTAAAAAAGGTTTGGGACAAGTTCCTGGAGGAAAGGTCCATAAACCATTATTAAGAAGTGACCGAAGATATCAATGCTTGACCCAGTACAAGCATTGTGGAACTTGTGTCTCTTGGGGAAACTGCTAGGTACATATGACCTAGATTGGCCACTGTTGGAAACAGAATACTGGGCTTGATGGACCTTGGTCTGACCCAGTATGGCATATCTTATGTTCTTATGTTCTTATCCTGTGGAAGTGTATGCAGACCTTTCAGCAATAACAGTGAGAAAAAGGAGAGACTTTGGCTTGATCACCAAACGTCTCAGAGATGAGCAAATCCAGTATAAATGGTTATTCCCCTTTGGCCTACAGTTCACTATTTCAGGGTGACCACATATGCATGGACCATAGAGAAGGCCCTAAAAGGGATGCAAAAAGTGGGGTGGACAGAAATACCAATGGAAAAAATGTGGGCCAGGATGGGAAAATACCAACAGTCTTTAGATGGCAGAGGGCATCACAAGGAGACCGTCGCCTGCAGCGGCAGAAGATGAAAAGACCGTAAGACCAAGAAAAAACAAGATAAACAAGAACTGTGTTAGCACAATGGTTTAAGCAAGTAATTGGAAGATAAGATTTTGATCTAGACGGGGGAGGTTTTAAAATGTGTAAAATATTATGTTGCAGTGGTGTGAAAATGTTTTGCATAGGTAGTGCCAAATTGGCAGTTTTTAGTTGTTTGGATCACAGGGACAAAATGCGTAATAATTTACAACCCTTCTGCATGCCATTTTTGTCTTTTGTACAAATTTGCCATAACTTGAGTGTTCTTTTATGATTTTTTTATCCATGTTTGTTTGGTTGTGAACCTGTGTACAAAGGTATAATGTGTGCCCAAAATGTTGTTGTTTTGTTTTCTGTTCCGTATATGTTGGTAGTGCGCATGTTTTCTTCTTAATTTCATTAGGTAGCCCTGAAAAGGGCTGTTTTGTTCTTGGTGGCCATTAGTACTTCATGGACCAGCCTTTGCTCTTTGTCACCAAATGACATCTGTCTGGCATGGAGTGGACCAGTTTGATGAGGTGATTCCAGGCTGCAATAAGTAACTCAATCAGCTTTCGCTTGGTCTGCGGTTTCTTCTTGGTGATCTCAACTGATACCTTGTATCAAAGATTCTCAATCGGGTTGAGATCGGGTGATTGAGCTGACCAATCAATAGTCTGAACTCCGTTTATTTTCTTCTAGTTGGTGACAGTTTTCACTCACTGGCAAGGTGCAGTTGCTCAGTTAATGGCAGCATGCACCTCTGCAGAATTCCAATGTATTTCGCTGCATTCACCATCCCATCAATGATATGGAGTGTTCCAACATCACTGGTTGCCATGCATCCTCAGATCATGACCCTGGTTGGATGCTTCATTAAGATATTCAAGCACTCTGGTTTGTACTCTTCATGAGGAAACCTCCTCACAGGTTTTGCTCTGGTCACCCAGAATGCAGAATGTGCTTTTGTCACTGTATAGAACTTTCTCCCATTCAGCCTTGCTCCATTTTGAGTACTTGGATGACCACTCAGTGCATTTCTTCTTCTGCTCCACCATTAGTAATGGCTTCTTCCATGCCTTATAGCCCTTCAACCTGTACTTCAAGCATCGTCTCCTCACAGTGGAAGTGCAAACTGCAACAGAACACTTCTTGCATTCCCGTAGAAACTCACAGAAGGTTAGCTTATGGTTGCCAAGAGATGTCCTTATCAAGGCCCTGTCGTCCTTCTTGGTTAACTTTCCAGGCTGACCACTACGATGTCGGTCCTGTGTATTTCCAGTCTCATGCTTCTGCAGAATATGGACAACTGTGCTCTGATTACAGTCGATCTTTGCTGCAATCTGTGGGCTGGAATACCCCTGCTCATACAAAACCACCACTCGGACCCAATCCTCCATTGATAAAAAATGTGACCTCTTCACTATGCCAGGACGTTGAGCATCAGATGCAATACACACCAGTTGATCCACCTCAAATTTAAACCCCGTGTGCCACCAAAATACCATGAACTGATTAGCTATCAAATATGACTTCTTATTGGCTGAGGAAGCGCAGTATTCTACTGATTCATTTTGATCCTGCTTTGACACAGAATCCAGTTGATTGTACTGGGACATCGTTTCCTCATCACAGCCATGCAAAAGTTCATAGACAAGTAATTTTGCATGCAGAAATGGCTACCAAATTAAATTTGCAACAAATGAGTGTATAATAAGCCTGGACTCTGCCACAGAATTTGGAAAGATTGTCAAAATAAAGCTGAGAATAGCTTGATCATGCAGCCTATGCAAGACATTTGCACATCACTGTATATGTTGAAAATATGTGGCAAAACGTGTAGTTAGATCTGGCTAGGTTGGGGACTCAGCCTCATAGGAGCAGTGAGGATGGGTAGAGTGAGGGAGTGGGAGGGAAGGGATGGACTTGGGGAGTGATGAAGGGGGAGGGTGGGGTGGGGGGGAATTACTGGGCACAATATATTATTGAGTTGGGATATGGTTGAATGTGAGAGGACTAAATTCCTTTGCCAAACATCATTTTATGTACAAAGAAGTAGATAGGTTAAAGGGAGATATTATTTTTTATCCAAGAGACACATTTAAGGGAACAAGATGAACGGAGACTGGTAAACAATAAATATCAAGCACAGTGATTTGCCTCCAACCATTTAGAAAAGAAAAAAGGGGTGTCAGTATTTTATTAGCTTCCCACTTCCAACACCAAATACTAGCGGTAAAAGGGGATAGAGGAGGGCAATAACTATTGTTAAAAATATTGCACCTGGAATAAGTCTACTCTTTAGTGAATATATATAGTCCAAATACAGCACAAGGAGGCTTTTTTTTTTTTGAGAAATTAACTTTGCAGGACAGATAATTCTTGAAGGGGATTTTAATTTAGTGGCCCCCCAAATTTTCTGGCCCCACTTGCCTTGCTCATTCAACAATTTGGTATCTCCGTTTACATCTACGCTGACGATATTCTTCTGGTTCATCATACCTCTCCCTCCTCCCCTGATCTCGCTCCACTAAATCTCTGTCTAGCTTCCATCGCCTCATGGTTCGATCTCAATTTCCTTCATGCCAACCCCCTTAAGTCGTCTGCAATCTGGTTTTCTTCGGACTTTCCCCTCCCGCCCTGGCACCTTCTATGTCTTCTCATTCTATTTTCCTGGTTTCGACTCTTCGTTATCTGGGTGTCACTTTGGACTCTTCTCTTTCCTTTCATCAACACATTTCCTCTGTAGTACGTTCCTCCTTCTTCCACCTCTGTCAAATTAGGGCTGTTCGTTCGTTTCTCCCCCCTTCATCTGTTATCACTCTGGTCTTGTCACTGGTTATCACACTTCTGGAATATTGCAACGCCATCTATGCTGGTCTTCCTTTCTCTCAACTTCGTCGTTTCCAACTCGTCCAAAATACCGCTGCTCGTCTTGTTACCTGCTCCCCCGCCCTGCCTTCTCGCCCTCCATTGGCTTCCGGTGAAGTTCAGATTTGTTTACAAATTACTCACCATCACACATAGAGCTCTTCACTCCAGCACCCCCCAGTATCTGGCTGACATCATTCGTCTTCAATCCTCCCCATGCCTTCTTCGCTCAGCACATGGCAATCGTCTCTTTCTCCCCTCCCCTTCTCATGCACGTCTGGAACTCACTTGTCACTCCGCTTTTTTCTTCCTAGGCCCCGCTTTATGGAATTCACTTCCTCTCTCTCTCCGCACTGAACTGTCTTATCCCCGTTTTAAAGCTCTCCTCAAAACCCATCTCTTCTGTCGAGCTTTTGATCTCTCCCCCACCACCGATGGCGCTCTGCCCCCAGCTGCGCCCCCCCCCCCACCCTCCAAGATAGTAGCTTTCCCACAAGTATTTTTTGACTAGCCCTTCCTCGTCGTCTCTCCCGTCCCCTACCCTCCTTTCCACTTTATGGACCTCCTTTGTTCTCTATCTTCTCTCTGCCCCTCTCTGTCCTCTGTCCTGTTGTTATTGGCGTTCTTTTCCAACTTTATTTCACAGTAGCCTTGCTTTTTTTGTATTGTAAACCGCCCTGACGCTATGGCTTGGGCGGTCTATCAAGCCTTATGAATAAACATAAAGATAAAGTGCTAAATCCCTCCTTGAAAACATACCATTATGACAGCATGGGTAGTGCTGGGGACAAGAAAAATCTGAAACCCCTGGCGAAAGACTTGGGAATGGTGGATACATGGCGAGATATGAGCAGGCGGGCACAAGACTACACATACTTTTCAACAGCACACAACTCTTTCTCAAGGCTAGATATTCTGTGGGTACATAAAACTATGATATCTAAAGTGGTGGCCAGTGAAATAGGAGAGTTTACGTGGTCAGACCATACGCCAGTGTGGGTCGATATTCAGGTGGAGAAACATATAAGAAGATAGGGTGGAAACTTAATGCATTCCTTCTGGAAGACCCTGACTTTGTTAAACAGATACAAATGACAATAGTGGAATATCTTGAGATAAATGATGATGGTCAATGCTTAATGAGAAAAAAATAGGATTGTTTTAAAGCAGTAGTAAGGGGCAAACTGATTGTGTTAGGTACACATGCAAAGTAAGTTAAAGAAGCAAAGAAACATACATTGCGGAAAAAAATTAGAGAATGGGAGGCACTGCAAAAAACAGGGTATCCTAAGAGAACTTCCTTGTTTCTATCTGTTACCAAAAAAATCCTTTAAAAGGTCTCTTACCCAAGTGAATCAAATTGAATATCAAAAACTGCACAAATTCACTCACTAACAGTTTTAATGAAACCAATAAATTAGTATATAACAGCTAGTCACCGGTCTCAGATAAACGGTTTTTGCTTTGACACTTAAATATGGGTAATGAACTTATCCCAACGAGTGTCCGTTTACATCAATGACCATGGACTAGTGTGGCTTTAGTTTTCTTTTTCAATTTTCTACTTTTTCTTAAAAAGAAATAAATGCCATTCCAACTTATCTTAATAGTGGATGGCTTTTAAGTAAAGCCCCTTTGCATTTGCATACAGGGAGACCCCGACGCCTCAATCTTCGACACCTCAATCTTCTAAGCGCTCCGGCGTTTCTCCTGTTGCCCCTTATTCCCCACTTAATACATATGAACCAATTGGGATTTGTTCCTGGGAGGCAAGCATCAGACATCAGGAAATTCTTGAATGTGATGTGGAGAGGGAAGGAAAGGAGGGAAGAATTATTGTTACTGGCAGTTGATGCCGAGAAAGCCTTCGACTGAGTGTCATGGCCCTTCCTTTTTCAGGTACTAAAGAAAGTAGGCATTGGGGGGAATTATTTTAGTTAGATCAAGATATAGTATAAACAACCCCAAGTGAGTTTAAGAATTAATGGTGCCTACACTAAACCATTTGAGTTAGCCCGAGGGACAGAACAGGGATGTCCCTTCTCCCCTTTACTATCTGTATTATTTATGGAACCACTAACTCAGAGGGTGAGAGAGTGTGAAGAGATTTAGGGAGTAAAGTGGGGTCAAAATGAAAGTAAAGTATCACTGTTTGTAGGTGATCTATTGTTTATGCTTACCTCCCCCATGCAGTCTCTGAGGGCCCTAACAAGGAAATTGGATTCATATGGAAGGGTCTCAGGTTTTAGAATGACCGCCACCAAGTCAAAAATATTAAATGTTTCCCTTCCACGGGATCTTTGCACTTTGGTAAAAGGAGCATTCACATTTATATGGGCTAAACAAAGCATCAAATATTTGGGAGTTTATCTAACATCAGCCTTAACAGATCTTTTCGTGGCTAATTTTCTATCCCTGGAGAAGAAGCTAGTTGGGGAACTAGAGGAATGGGGAGGAAGGGGATATCATGGTTTGGTAGAATTGCATCGATCAAAATGATGACATTGCCACGGTTACTATATTTGTTTATTACTTTACCTATACCAGTGCCCTCAGGTTACTTGGAAAGACTACGACAGATTATGCGATTTATATGGAAGGGTAAAAAAGCCAGAATAGCCCAGCAAATCCTTGCCCACAGTAGAGAAAAAGGGGGACTGGCAATCCCAGACCTGGTCCGATATTATGGGGCTGCCAGACTAAGAGCAGCACTGGAATGGTGGCTCCATAAAATCCAGGAGTGGGTCCAAATGGAAAAAAACGCCTTGAGGGTTCCCTCATTAGGAGAGGCTTTGTGGGTACCGAAGGGTAAAGGAGTAAGCTATAGTTGCACCAATCCTTTTCTCTCACTGACAATGCGGTTGTGGTATAAATGGAGGAATAAATGGCTGGGGGAGGGGGGGATAAATCACCTAATTCCTCTTAGAGGTAATCCAGAATTTCCCCCAGGACTTAAGAGTCCCAGGTTCGAAAGACAGGCAAATCTTGGACTGAAGAGAGTGGGACAAATATTAGAGGAAAAGGAGGTGAGGTTGTTTGGGGAGATAGCTAAAAAGTATTTTCTGAAGGATATTGACTTTTATCTATATGTTGAAGTTGTCCACTATGTAAAACGCAAGATCCTGCCAGAGCTCGGTGTAGCCCCCACTCCTATAGAAGACCTATTTACAGAGGGGAGGGTGAAAGGCACTATAGCTCGGCTTTACAACATGATGGACATAGGAAATGGTGGTTTCCACACTTTAACAACGATCATGGGAAGCTGACTTGGGAATAGTGTGGGAAGGGAAAACATGGGAACAAATACACATGAGTTGAGATAAAGGACTATTGGCTACCAACTTAACTCAATATAACTATAAGATAATGTACCGCTGGTATCTCACCTCGGATAGAATATAATCAATTTATAAACATTCAAATGGGCTATGTTGAACTGTGGAGGATGAGAGAGCTTCCTCCATATATGGTGGAAGTGTCCGAAGATGAATAACTTTTGGGGGGAAGTATTTAACCTATTAGGATCGATCCTGGGGAAAAGAATGGTATCACGCCCAGGAATAGCCCTATTGGGAATGGGATCTCTGGAGTCGGAAAAAGAAGAGGGAGAATTTGTAAGACTGGGGTGTCTGGTGGCTCGGCTGATGGTGGCTAGAGCCTGGAAGCAACCAGACCCACCAACAATGGGTGACATAAAAACAGCTATTGGATATATTTATCTTATGAGTAAATTTACGGTTTTGAAACATTCAAGGATGAGCAAGTCCATGTTTATCTGGTCTAAATATTTATTTATTTATTTATTTATTTATTTTACAGTTTTTATATACCGCGCTCTTTGGTATCAGCGCGGTTTACAGATAACAAATTTCGCATTAGAACAGTCCTTTGCTTACATTATAACAGTGTCTTTTGCTTACATTATAACAGGGTCAGTAACTTGGAGACAACATGGTAAACTATATACAAGCTATATACAGAAAGATAAATTACATCTGGAAATTTACAGTTAAATTGGGTCATAAATTTGGGTGTGCAGAGCGTCTATTTCAATTGGAAAGCCCAAGTATGATATATAGATACGATTAAAGTAGAGTTTGAACCCTCTGACGTGAGATACGTGGGGAGGGTGGGAATGAGATTATTGTAAAACGGAATAAAAATTAATGTGGAGTACGTATGGGGCTGGGTTGATAATAAAGCATAGATTTGTATAGTGTTAAAATATTTGTCTGGTCTAGCTGTTTGCCTGTTGATTAAAAATAAACAAAAACTTTAAATATTAAAAAAATGTTATTCCTTATTCTTCTAATCTATTTCTACATTCAAATACATTTATGTATATCTTTCCCATTCAGGTTCAGTGTGCTTCTAATGTAATTTTGTTAACTTTATGCTTAATCAAACATTTTTTTCTTCAAGTGCCAGCCCCTCAACCCTACTTCTAGGCAACCCATTGCGAGTTTCTATTGTAATTTTACAGTGGGGTGGTATTATTGCTGTACCTCACCTAGCAGAAAACTGCCACCGGTGACATCTGAGAAGAGATATGATAGAGTTATATAAAATAATGATATGAATACAGTGAGTAAATGTGAATCGGTTCTTTACTCCTTCAAAAAGTATGAAGGCTAGCAGACATGCAATGATGCTACAAAGTAGTATATTTAAGACTAAGCAGGGAAAATATTTTTTTTACTCAAAGCATAATTATGCTCTGGAATTCGTTGATGGACAATGTAGTGAAAGCTGTTACTGTAACTGGGTTTTAAAAAAGTTTGGACAAGTTCCTGGAGGAAAAGACAAATCCACTGCTTATCCCTGGAATAAATAGCATGGAATCTGTCTATCTTTTGGGACCCTGCGAGGTACTTGTGACCTGGATTGGCCACTGTCGGAAACAGAATACTGGGCTCGATGGACCTTTAAAGGCACATTTTGCAATTGGACAGTCAAGTGCAATCTGGGACGTCAAAGCCAGAATGTCTGGAAAAAACAGGCTCATGCAAGTTCAGGCATGATTTCAGAAACGTGGATATGCCGGATATGGATGTCTATAGAGACACCTACAAATATGTCCCCAGAATAGCATTTCAGAAAATGGATGTATAATAGCATAATGCTTAAAATAGTGAGTCAGGAGCAGGGTGGCCAGGGTTCAAAATCCCAGTCTTTGTAATCTTAGGTTAGTTATTTAATTCTCCATCTTCTCTACACCCTTTGGATGTTTAAGGCCACAACAAGTACTTTCCTGATGCCTGTTCATGCATGGAGCAGGTCTAAACGTGGACGTGCCTGAAGATGTCCTCGACATTTCTGAGATCAAACAAGGCTGTATAAATTCATTGCACCTCCCTAGACACACCTCCTCCATGCCCCTTGTCTAGTTGGACGTTGCTGCACTGGAGACGTCTCTAAACGTCATTTGTAAAATGGCTCCAGAGATGTCTCCATGATTTCGACATCCACGTGCACGTCTCCAGATGTCTAAAATCACAACTAAGACTTAGTCTGATGACGTTCAGCAAATCTTATGTTCTTTTGTTTTTATGTTCCTGCACTTTCTTCTGTGTATTCCAGAAATGGTTCTACCTTCAGCAGAGTTGTTTCTAAAGTACTATTGTAACTGAAACATTCCTACTTCAACACAGGGCCAGCCTTAGACCATTTGAACCTATTTGAGCCAATGGAACCCTCTTCCCACAGGGGTCCCCTCACTAGGGTTGAGAGAGATTGCAGAACAAAAAGCAAAAAAAATTCTTTATGAGTTTATTTTACATATTTTATGTCAAAATATAAGCTAATAAATATAGAGGAAGATGTTCCCTGAACTCTAAACCCAAATATTCAATGCCGGGACTATTTTAGGCCACTGGCATTGAATATCCAGGTTGGCCAGATAGCCTCAAACCTAACTGTGCAGCGGTGATATTCAGCCACTGCCTGGTTAGCTTCAGCAATGAAAGTTAGGCAAGCCTTTCAGGTGTCTAACCTTCACTGCTGAGGAATAACCGGTTGCGGCTCAATTTTGCCACCAGCCGGTTATCTCTGGGTGCCGCCTCCATTCTCCCCTGGAATGCCCCAGTGCTAGCTGGCTAATCTTCCACCAGCCTCGTCTTGCTCATATTATGCCTCTTCTCAAGTCACTTCATTGGTTCCCTATCCGTTTCAGCATCCAGTTCAGACTTCTCCTGCTGACCGATAAGTGCATTCACTCTGCAGCTCCTCACTACCTTTCCTCTCTTATACCTCTATACACCCCTCCCTGAAAACTCCTCTCTTCTAGCAAATTGCTTCTGTCTGTGACCTTCTCTTCTATTGATAACTCCAGATTTTACTCCTTTCAACTTGCTGCTCCTTATGCCTGGAACAAATTACCTGAGTCTGTACATCAGGCGCCTTCTCTGGCCCTTTTCAAATTCAGGCTGCCGCTTTTGAATCTTGAGTCACCTGATTTCCTTTGTGTTTCCTTACCATTCCCCCTAGATGTATCCCGGTCTACACCTACTGTGTTGTCTGTCCTGACTAGATTGTAAGCTCTGATGAGCAGGGACTGTCTCTTACATGTCTGTGCAGCGCTGCATATGTCTTGTAGCACTATACAAATGCTCAGTAGTAATAGCTGTAGTAGTAACCAGCTAGCACTGGGGTGTTTAGTGGTGGCATCTGGGCATATTCAGTGGCACTAATCACATTAGTGCTGCTGAATATCTGTGCCCTTCTCTTCTATTGCTAACTCCAGATTTTACTCCTTTCACCTTGCTGTTCCTTATGCCTGGAACAAATTACCTGAGTCTGTACATCAGGCACCTTCTCTGGCCCTTTTCAAATTCAGGCTGCCACTTTCAAATCTTGAGTCATCTTATCTATGGGGGGCATTTTCAATGAGATTATTGTCTTGTTTGTTTTATTTATTTATTTGTGTGTGTTTTTATACCGCAATATCTAAAGCAGTTTACTGTTGAAACAGCAGATACATTGAACATTTAACTGGTGCTGAAACATTCAATCAAAAATTTACATAATTCTAACAAAATAACTTATTTACAAATTTATAACCGACAAAGTCAATGAACTTAGTGCAGAGGGAGAGTGGAAATGTATGTAGTTTCTGTGTCGGTTGGTTCAGTGTAAGATGGATTTTCATTGTGCCTAAAATGATCAGTGAAGAAGTGAATTTTTGAGATGGGAATGAAATGAGCATAAATCGGTAATATTCCAAAGGCTAGCTGGTGGTGAGTTCCAGAGTATTGTGGATGTGTATTCAAATGCTCTATTGCTAGTGCATTGCTTGGTCTTATGGAAATCTGATGGAGTTTTAAGGGTATTGTCCATCGGACACCTTCTTTGTCAGATGGACAATACCCTTTGATTAGTTGAGAGAGGGTAGAGGGAGCAATTTTCCTGATGATCTTGAATGTGATCATTAGTAACTTATATTTTATCTGACTTTGCATAGGTAGCAAATGTAAGTCATATAGGCAGGGCAGGCCCGTCCATTGAGCGAGAATGTTGTTCGCACAGGACACCGCGCGAACCATATTTTCGCTCAATGGACAGCCGGGAGCTGGGGAAGCCTGCACGAGGCCCCAGCTCCCTCTGCACAGCCCGCCAGCATGAAGAGCCTTTACCTTCACGCTGGCAGCTGTTTCAGTGAAGCAACGAATGCCAGGAAAGGTTAAAGGCAATGCAGATGGTGCGGGCCTCTTTGGAGGGGGAGAGGCTACGACTGGATGGGCTGTGATGGGGGGGGGAACCGACTGGAAATGGACTGTGATGGGGGGAAACAGACTGAAAATGGGCTGTGATGTGGGGGGGGGGGGAATGGACTGCAATTGGGCTGTGATGGGGAGGACTGCAAGTGGTCTGTGATGGCGGGGGGAAACGGACTGGAAATGGGCTTTGATGGGGGGGAACGGACTGCAATTGTGCTGTGATGGGGGGGACTGCAAGTGGGCTGTGATGGTGGGGGGGAATGGACTGGAAATGGGCTGTGATGGTGGGCGGGGAAACGGACTGCAATTGGGCTGTGATGTTGGGGGGGATAGGACTGCAAATGAGCTGTGATGGTGGGGGGAATGGACGAAATGGGCTGTGATGGTGGGGGGGGGGAAAACTTTATTTTATTTATTTATTTATTTAGCGTACATTTATATCCCGCTGCTTCCAGTGATCAGCAGCGGTTGTTACACATGGTAAGGTTGGCTGTACTGGCCAGAATTAAGGCTGTATACAAACTGATTTAGGGAGGGGGGGGGGAAGCACAGCAAAAACACAGGTTACAGGCTTACAGTTGATTGTTGTTGAGGTTCACCCAACTTGGACTGGAAATGGGCTGATGAAGAGCTGGATTAGGACTGGAAATTGGCTGATGGGGAACTTGGAGTGCAAATGGGCTGATGGGGGACTGGAATGGAACTGGAAAAGAGCATATGGGGGGCTAGGACTGGAAATGGGCTGATGAGGAGCTGGAATAAGACTAGAAATGAGCTGATGGGGGGAATGTTGATGTCAAATGGGTAATGGGCTGGAATAGGACTGGAAATGGGCTGATGGGGGCTGGAATAGGACTGGAAGTGGGCTGATGTGAGTTGGAATAGAGCTGGAAATCAGCTGATGGGGGAGCTTGGAGTGGAAATGGGCTGATGGGGGGCTGGAATGGAACTGGAAAACAGCATATGGGGGACTAGAACTGGAAATGGGCTGATGTGGAAGCTTGGGAGACTGGGAGACTGGGACTAGAAGGGGGCAGATGCTGGGTAGGTCTAGAACTATAAGGGAGCTGATTTTGGGGGAGGACTAGAAAGGGATGGGGAATGAGAATGGAGAGGGGAAAAGATATTTTGTGTGGGAAGGAAGAAAAGTCTACGATGGGCCGGGTATTGGAGGAGTAAGTGGAGATTGAGAATGGAAGGGTGAAATATGAGTGGGTGATAAAGGAAAAAGGAGAGAAATGGAGGAAAGAGCAAAAGGGGAACGATCAGTATGTTAAAGCAGATATAAAGAAAACATTTTGAAAGAATCTAAAAGAGGACAAATGGATAGCTCGCAGTAGACACAAAGAAACCAGAAGAAAGTGACTGGAACAATTGTAACTGAAAAAGAAAATGCACAAGCAACAAAATGTAGAAAAATACTTTTTTATTCTGAATGTATTAACTGGAATTATTCAGCTCTGGGAAATGTGCATCGTTAATGTCTTTTGTGTTTTGTTTAGTACAAGAGGAAATTAATTTATTGTTTAATTTCTCCAGTGTTGTACATCCCAAGTTTGGCTTTTGGGGTTCCCAGTTTAATTATTGTCTTCCTCTTTCTAAATTGTGATCCCTTGTTCTTTGGTGATGGTCTATGTTCTGCATTTTAACCAAGCTGAGGTATTCTGTTCATGTAGTTTCTATTTGACCGTGTCACTTGTTCTCTTTCCCCAGTAGGAGATGCATTGGTATTCTCTGAGATGTATTGGTTTAATATTTGCAGTGTTGCCTTTTGATAGGTAGGGTTTGGTGCTTTGTGAGTCCTGGCAGAGCTGTTATGATATGGTGGATTTGATATGATTTCTAAATGGTCAGTGTTTATAGTACTTCCTAATGGATATATTTGCACTGGAATATAATAACGTAGAAATCTGTTAGTCTTTCTTTATCCAGACACTCATTAAGAAGCATGTTTACTAAAAATGCATGTTAACATTATGCAAATATTTATGCAAATGAGGCTCCCTATGCAAACGAGGCTCCGCAATTAATCTCCGCACATGGCCCCGCACCCCCCTTGGGCCGCCCCTGCATATAGGATTGGAGTAATGTGATCAATCCGGCATGAGTTGCTGATTCGTGCAGCTGTGTGTTGAGCCATTATGTGCAGGTGTAGTGATATTTTTGGCAGGCCATGCAGTAGACTATTGCAGTAGTCTATATGAGGAGTGATTAATGCTTGCATTATGGTTCTAAAATCAGAGTGCGGCAGCAGAGGTTTTATGGGTTGGAGGAGACGTATCTTATTGAATATTGCTATAGTTATGTTCTTGATGTGGGACTGGAATGTCAGGTGTTTGTCAAGTGTTACTCCTAAGTCTAATAACCAAGAAACATCCTTCTTAGATGCAATGGAAGAAATGGGTTTTAAGCAAATAATTAATCAACCTATTCATGCCAAAGGTAACATTCTCGACTTAATTTTCATTCCAACCCATTATACAACATCATTTCAATATGATCCACCCTCCACAACTCAAGTCCCCTGGTCGGACCACTTTATGATACAGTTCTCACTATACTACCCACAATCTACTAAAGTATTTACTGACAATTCACACCAAAGACAGAGGTTTCGCCCATTCAACAAGGAAGTGTTTCTTGAAACAATCCTCCCTAGGTTAGACCCTCATACCACTAACCTTGATGAAGCAATATCTAACTGGAATTCTATTATAGGATCTGCATCAGAACCATTTCCATTACGGATACGCCACAAACTCAGAATAAACGAAAAATGGTATACTGCTGAACTCGGGACACTAAGAAATGGTCTTAGAAAAATAGAAACCACCTGGATAAGGAAAAAAAGTCAAGAACTCAGAGTGCAATATTTTTCTCTGCTCAAAGCTTACAAAGAAGCGATTAATACTGCAAAAAAACAATATCACTCCAAAGTATTGTCAAAAGCCATAAATCGTCCTAGAGAACTATTTGAGATTGTTAAATCACTGACCTAATCCCCATCTAATGATACATGCAAGATCTCTATTAACCCCCAAGCGCTTGCTGACCATTTTGCAAATAAACTCAAGCAAAACAACCATTTCACACCACCCATCCTATCTCTTCCAGACAACAACCACTCTGAATGGAAAGCCTTCCATAATATTACAAACAGCTACTCCAGACAATCTCCAAACTAAATACGACAACTTCCCTGCTAGACCCCTGCCCGGTGGCATAGATAAAGGCAACGAAATCAGAACTTGCTCCTGACCTACTGAACATTGTGAATCAATCACTTCAACAAGGTTGCATATCAGAAGTCCTCAAAAAGTCAGCAATTCAACCATTGCTAAAGAACAAAGCACTAGACAGCAATGGCCCAACATCATACCGACCTATTGCAAGCATTCCGTTTCTTGCCAAGATTATTGAGAAGGTTGTACAATTGCAATTGCAGGACCATATAGACTCATCAGCTCCATTAGATGAGCACCAATATGGATTCCGCCCTCACCATGGTGTAGAAACCCTCCTATTAGCTCTATTTGACACCATCAGACGTATTAATCCTTGTTGTAAGTTTGTAATCATTTTGAGGTAGCATCCTCGCAGGCTTCCTAATTACAACAACCATTGTTCAACCAAAAACACAAGTAATGACAATACCGACAACATCCAAATTAGCAGCAATACTAGTCACAATCTCAGGACTAATAATTGCCATAGATATCCTCACCTCATCAAACAAACAAATAAATAAAGCACATCTATTCTCAACATCACTTGGATTCTTCACCACAATCATTCACCAAACATCCAAAAGCAACCCTGATACTTGGACAAAACATTGCAACAAACCTAATTGACCAAACTTGACTAGAGCACACTGGACCTAAAGGCATAACAACCCAACAACTGCCCTCAATCAAAATGATTACAAACTTACAAAAAGGATTAATAAAAACATATCTAACAATTTTCCTATTCACCTTTTTAATCGCTCTTTCTTTTTAATAGCACTTACAGCCAAAAACGTACCCCAACGAACCAACTCTAACACAACAAAGTCAATAATAATACTCAACCAGAAATCAATAATAATCACCCACCTAAAGAATACAACACTGACACCCCAGCCCAGTCACCTCGAACCAAACAAAACTCTGAAACATTTACCACATCAACAGAATCAACCAATAAATAACCAAATACCAACACACAAATATACCCCACTACATAAAAAATAACAGATCAAACCCC
This sequence comes from Ichthyophis bannanicus, assembly GCA_033557465.1. Lineage (NCBI taxonomy): Eukaryota > Metazoa > Chordata > Amphibia > Gymnophiona > Ichthyophiidae > Ichthyophis > Ichthyophis bannanicus. Next base: position 378,489,645 of record CM066037.1, on the reverse strand, counting down.
CCATGCCTCTGGATAGGGCTCCACCGCCAATGCTGCTGAATAGGCAAAAACAACCATTATCCCCCCCCCCCCAAATAAATCAAAAACAACACCAATGATAAAAAAGACAACCCAACCATAACCAAAGCTAAACAAGCCCCAGCAGTAGCGAGGACTCCCCCTTTGCGCCCTGCTCCGTTGGAATCCACCTCAGTGTCTGCGACGTTGACGTCTCCTGAGGTGGGGGCACCGACTTTGGAGGAGGCGCAGCCTGAACGGTCGGGTTCCTGGACCCCCGATAGTCTCGGGGAGGCTTCGGGTGGATGTTTGGAGCCGGCTATTTTGGAGGGCGTTTCAGCCCCGCCTTTGGTTTCAACACCGGTGTTAGCAGTATCAACTTTGGTACGTCCGACGTTTTTTTCCCTGGAGACTATTTGGGAAGCAATCTCATCCTTGTCGTTTTCTCTTAATGCACAATTTGCAATATTGATGACCCGTGTCCAGGATAACTTAGTTAACATCCAGAGGAATTTTGAGAATATCGATATGGCATTATCTTCTTGTGAGCAACTTAAGGTACAGAATGCAGTCTTCAGTTCTCAGCTTGCTACAGTATCTGATGTATCCTCTGCCTTGACTAAGGAGAATGGTCTTTTGAAGTATAAGTTGGAGGTGTTGGAGAACGCCTCTAGGGCGGCGAATTTACGAGTATTGAATTTTCCATGTATTCCTGGGGTCTCGGCTTTGGATATGTTTAAACGCTATATGACTGAGGTTTTGAAGATTCCTCCTGATTTAATTCCACCTCTTACCAAGGTTTATTATCTACCCTGGCAGAAGAAGAAAGCTGAGGCTGTGGAGGTGGTATCCACGGTGAACTTTAATGTTCTGGACGTTACTGGTCTTCTTGAGGACACTGGGTGAGAGGGTTCTTCTGTTATATCATCAACATTGTTAGTTCAATGTGCATTAATATCTGATAAAGATTGGCTTCTCAAAATGTTTTTCAAGAAACGACTTGAAACCTTTATGGGTTTCAAGCTGTCGATGTTCCCAGATTTAGTTAGGGAAACCCAAAGGAGGAGGAAGCAATTTTTGCTTTATAGATCCAGTGTTGCACAAATAGGTGGGACCTTTTTTCTTCGATATCCCTGCCGAAGTTTAGTGTTTTATAATGATTTAAAATATGTTTTTTCTGACCCAAATGATTTAAATGTTTTCATTAATGCTAAACTATCTGCTGTGGTTTCGCCCAAGTAGTGCTGGTTGTTAGAACATCATAATGTTATGTGTGTCCTCCTAGATATGGGCCAAGGTCACCTGCAGTCATCTGGTCTCTATTTTTATTACCTCCTTCTTCGATTTTGGTCAAAGGCTCTGATTTGGCTAAAATGTCTTCTTTTTCTTTTCCCCCCATTATATCGAACTACAATTGAGTACGATTAAATTGTTTCTTCTTTTGTTATTTCTTGTTTTATTACTCTCATATTCAATAATCTGTGCAAGGTATGTTTGTTCTCTTTGCTGTATTAATGAAAATTGCATAAATAGAAAATTTAAAATAAAAAAATCACCCACCTAAAGAATACAACACTGACACCCCAGCCCAGTCACCTCGAACCAAACAAAATTCTGAAACATTTACCACATCAACAGAATCAACCAATAAATAACCAAATACCAACACACAAATATACCCCACTACATAAAAAATAACAGATCAAACCCCCCATGCCTCTGGATAGGGTTCCGCCGCCAAAGCTGCTGAATAGGCAAAAACAACCATTATCCCCCCCCCCCCCCCAAATAAAAGAAAAAAAACACCAATGATAAAAAAGATAACCCAGCCATAACCAAAGCTAAACAAGCCCCAGCAGAAGCCGCAACTAACCCAAATGCACCAAAATAAGGAGACGGATTAGACGCAATAGCCACCAACCCAAATACAAAACTAAACATTCCAACAAAAGCTATATATGCCATAATTTTTACTAGGAGTCTAACCAAGACCAATGATCTGAAAAACCACCGTTGTACTTCAACTATAAAAACTAATGACCATCAATGCACGAAAAACCCACCCAATTCTAAAACTTATCAACAATTCATTCATTGATCTTCCATCACCATCAAACATTTCATCACTATGAAATTTCGGCTCACTCCTAGGAATCTGCCTTATTTCTCAAATCATCACAGGGTTATTCTTTTATCATCAATCCTTGGGGCAATTAATTTCATTACTACTATTATTAACATAAAACCACCTGCTGTATCACAATATCAAACCCAATTATTTGTCTGATCAGTATTAGTCACAGCAGTACTACTATTACTATCTCTACCAATACTGGCAGGTTTAGGTTTTGTATTGTATCTGTGCCGTGTGTTCAGATTGTTGCTACTAAAATTGCAAGGCCTGTGCCTGCTTCACAGGCTGAAAAAGTTAGTAGAATTATCGGGGTAAGTGTATATAATGTTGATTCAGCTTGGATGCATCAGAGGGATATAGTAATAAATAATGAGAGCATCATGCCTTCTAGGCAGATTAGGGCTGAGAGGAGATGAGTTCGGTGAAGAATTATTCCTGTTATTCCTAATATAAAGGCTGAGTAGAGGCTGTATGTTGTTATTGTCATGAATAAGTTATGGAGGTTACCATAATGTATTAAGTCGAAATTAATTGTCTTTTTTAGACTAACTTCTTATTCTGCTCATTCAAGACCACCTTGGAGTCACTCATGGATTAGGCCTAGTGTTAGTAGCAGGAGAATAATTATTGCTAGGAAGATAGAGGTAGATGGTGTGTTTAATTGGTTTGCCCATGGGGTTGGGAGAAGTAGTGCAATTTCTAAGTCAAACAGGAGAAATAAGATGGCAACTAGAAAGAATCGCATAGAAAATGGTAGGCGGGCTGATCCTAGTGGGTCGAAGCCGCATTCATATGCTGAGAGTTTTTCTATGTCCTGGTTTATGGCGGGAAGTCAGAATGCAATAAGTATTAGAACGGTGATGAGCCCAGTTGTTACTGATATCGTAATTATTGTCATGTACTTCTCCTTAGGTTTAAACTAAGATTTAATGGTTGGAAGCCATTGGTATTGTGTATACTAGGGAAGTATGATCCTCATCAGTAGATTGACACGTATAAGAATAATCAAACTACGTCTACAAAGTGTCAGTATCATGCAGCGGCTTCAAATCCGAAGTGGTGTTATGATGTAAAGTGGAATATAATTTGTCGTATTAGGCAGATTGTGAGAAAGGTTGAGCCAATGATTACATGTAGGCCGTGAAAGCCTGTTGCTACAAAGAATGTTGATCCATAAATGCCATCGGAGATGGTGAAGGTGGCTTCGTAATAGTCTATGGCTTGTAGTAGTGTGAAGTCTAGGCCAAGTAGGATTGTTAGTGTGAGTGATTGGATGGCTTCTTTTCGATTACCTGATATAATGCTATGGTGAGCTCATGTTACTGTGACACCTGAGGCGAGAAGTACGGCTGTGTTTAACAGTGGGACTTCAAAAGGATCTAGTGGTAGAATACCTGTTGGTGGTCAGCATTCCCCTAGTTCAATGGTTGGTGCAAGGCTTGCTAGATAAAATGCTCAAAAGAATCCTAGAAAGAAAAAGACTTCTGATGTAATAAAAAGAATTATTCCGTATCGAAGGCCTTTTTGAACAGGTTGTGTGTGGTGTCCTTGAAATGTACTTTCTCGGATGATGTCTCATAATCATTGGTATATTGTTAATAATAGAACAACTAGGCTGGCAAATAAAATTTTAGTCGAGTTGAAGTGGAATCATGTTGCTAGGCCTGAGGTTAGCATTAGTTCAGCGATTGCGCCTGTGAGTGGTCATGGGCTTGGATCTACTATATGGAAAGCGTGTGATTGATGTGCCATTAGATGTTTTCTTGAGTGCCAAAAACCTTCAATCATTTAGAAAAGAACTAAAAACCCATCTTTTTACTCTGCACTATCACAACCTTCAACTTGATAATGTTCAGAACACACAGAACAGCAATGAACAACAATTATACTTAGATCCTACCTAATCAAGGTACTCACCCGCTTCTCACTCAATCATAATACCTACCTAGATCGACTAACTCTTGAATACATTTGTTATCACTAATGTAAATAGTTACCTTTTTTTTAAATATTGAATGCAATCAGTTATATGAAACGGCATATTATTGTGCACCCAGTTCCTCCTGCTTTGAAGTTAAGAGTTAAATGTTAAAAATGTTCTTCAATTGTTCTCTGTAAAAATGATAGTCTGCCACGCTATTATTAATGTTTTTGTTACCTGTAAACCGCCACTGATCTCTGGAAGTGGCAGTATAGAAAAATGTCTAAATAAATAAATAAGTACTTAACTTCATCTTTGACTTTGAGTAAAATGTCATCAAATGTGATGTTTTGGGGTGGCTTGTATGTTTGATTCCTAGTGATAATTAATATTTCAGGTTTTTTGTAGTTAATGTTCAGGCCAGCGTTCGTAAAACAAGATGCAGTTTCCTTGAAGCAGGAAGTTAGGAGAGCCAAAGTTGGGGGTAGTTATGTTGAATGGCATAAAAAACATTATGTTGTCAGCATATATGGAATAATCAATCTTGAATTGTTTTATGATTTGACAGACTGGTTGTAAATATATATTAAATAACAGCTGAGAGCGCTGAACCTTGAGGAAGTCCTGTGGTTTGAGGGTAGGAGTTAGAGGATATGTGACCCATGGTGACTTGTTGGAATCTGTCAGAGAGATAGGAAGTAAACCATTTCAGCGCTGTATTACTTAAGCCTATTTGATTCAATCTTTGTATTAGGAGTGAATGGATTACAGAATCAACGCAGCAGCTATGTCGAGAAAAATTCATATGTAGGTATGGTTAATGTTATCTATTTCCTTTATTATTTTATTTGTTAGGACTAGTAGCAATGTCTCGACACTGTGATAAGGTCTGAACCCGAATTGCTTGTTGTCAAGTGGAGCGTAGAGATCAATGTGATCTTGCAATTGCATGTAGACATTTTTTTCAATTATTTTTGCAAGGAAGGGGAGGCTAGAAATGGGTCTATAGGATGACGGGTTTGATTTGTAAAGTACCTTGTTTTTTAGAATTGGACGTATAGTGGCTCCTTTGAGTGCAAGTGGCATGTAACCTTGGGATAGAGACTTGTTTAGAATTATAAGTATCATGGGGGATATTTCATTGATTGCATCCTTAATTCATTTAACTGGGCATGGGCAGCAATTGATGTTGTAGTGTTCATATTTAAAATTGTTCTTTTAAGGGATTCAGGGTAGATAGGGTGGAATGTCTGCCAGGGTTCAGCAGTGTGTAGTATGGCATTTCCTCCTGTGATAAAGGAAGTTGTTGAGGAGTTAATTTTGGACATGTAGAAGTATGTGGAGATATATCAGGAGATATAGGTGAAGAGTTAGTCTGAGTTGCGAGGGATTTTACTATCGCAAAAAGGTCTTTTGGCTTATTAATCAATCTCATAAGGAGCTTTGTGTGGTAGTCTTTTTTAGTTTGGTTAATCTGAAGACGGTATTTGTTAAGCATGATCATGTATTTGCTTCTGTTTTCCATAGTTTTCATAGTACGCTAAGTGCGTTCAAGTTTTCTGAGTTGTCTTTTCATTAATCTTAACTCACGAGAGAACCATTGTTTGGAGGGGTTTTTTGAACAGTTTTCTGCATTCTGCGGTTTGGTGGCTATGTTATTTATAGAGGAGTTCCAATTGTTAACAAGTGTATCAAGATCATTTATACTTAAGTCAACGGATTTAAGAAGCTCCTCAGTGAAAGCTTCTCTATCATACTGTTTGTATTTAGAGTATATTTTAGGGTGTTTTCTTTGTGTATGAGTTTGGGATTGTTTAGCCTCGAGGGTAAATTCAATGAGGTGGCAGTCAGACCATGGGACAGGGGTTATAAGGCTTGGGATATTATGCAGTAATTGAATCTCATGTGGTATGAATATTAGGTCAAGGATGTTGCCCTTCTTGTGAGTGGAATTAGAAACGATTTGTTTATAGTTTAGTTCTTCCAATACACTGGTGAAGGAAGAGGATCAAGATATCAGTAGTGAGGAGTAATACTGTTTTATTCTTTGGGGAAATGTTAACTAATTCCTCAGTTATGTTCATAAGGCCTTCAGGGTCAGATCTTGGAGGTCTGTATACAAGGCAGAAAGTTAAGTTTCCACTATTAATTATTAGAAAGTCCTCATTCGATATAGCAGTAAAGTGGAGTAATTGAGGTTCAAGAGAGTCTTTTATTATAATAAGTACTCCACCACCTCACTTAGTTGTTCTGGGGGTGTGGAATATTTTGTATGTGGGAGGACATAATTGATTTAATAGTACATTATCCATGTCATTGAACCATGTTTCGGTTAAGCATAGTTACTCACCTGTAACAGGTGTTCTCCGGGGACAGCAGGAATCAGTCCTCACATATGGGTTACATCAGTGCCGACAGAGCCCTCATGGAGCAAATCCCCAGCTTTCAAAGAAAGCCTTTGGGATTGCTAACACGCATGCGTGGTTCCCTTTCCGGCCAAGGGTGCCATCTTGTTCAGTCAGATGACATAACTAAAGATGGCAAAAAACAAAATCAAGATGGTACAACTGCAACTTCAAGGGGAGGAGGGAGGGCTGTGAGGACTGATTCCTGCTGTCTCCAGAGGACACCTGTTTCAGGTTAGTAACTACACTTTCTCCGGGAACAAGCAGGAAGTCAGTCCTCACATATGGGACTCCCCAGCTACAGGCTACCAAAAACCCATAGCAAAAATAGAGCTCCCTCGTGGGGAGCCACAAGCAGCAGCAATCGAGTCCATATAGACAGACCAAACAGGACTCCTGTGTCCGATTAAACCAGCACTCCGGTGGCCTGAACACAGAAGGATCGGAGGGTAGGAGTTGCCTAGACCCAAAAAGGTTATGGAGCACGGCCTCGCCAAAGGCATTGTCCCCTCGGGACTCTCTATCCAGGCAGTAATGAGATGCGAAGCTATGAACTGAAGATCAGGTGGTGGCCCGGCAGATGTCTGCTAGCGGGACCGAACGCAGGTTAGCTACTGAGGTCGCCATAGCTCTGACCCAGTATGCCGTGACCCGGCCTTCCAACGGAACCCTTGCCTCCTCGTAGGTCAGGGCAATACAGTCTGCCACCCATGTGGGAAGCGTACACTTGGACACCGCCTCCCCCAGCTTACTGGGGTCATAGGAAACGAAAAGCTGAGAGACTTTCCGGTGGCCTCGAGTGCATTGTATATAGAAGGACAAGGCCCTCTTACAGTCCAAGGTATGGAGGACCATCTCTGCCCGACTGGCTTGCAGTCTGCAAAAGAAGGTAGGAAGGACCACCTCCTGGTTGAGGTGGAAGGAGGACACCACCTCCGGAAGGAATTTAGGGTGCGTGCGAAACACCACCCTATTCTTGTAAAACCTGGTGTAAGGTGCGTCAGCCACCAGGGCCTGGAGCTCGTTTACCCTGTGGGCAGAAGTGAGCGCAACTAGGAAAACCACCTTCCAGGAGAGGTAGCAAAGGTGGCAAGTAGCCAGGGGCTCGAATGGTGGCCGGGTGAGCTGCCCCAACACCACATTGAGATCCCATTCAGTCGCCGGGGGGTGAACCGGGGGCTTAGACAGGAGCAGGCCCCGTAGGAAGTGGGACACCACTGGGTGGGCTGAGAGGGGTTTCCCGTCTACCTGGTAGTGGTTCGCCACTAGGGCACTGAGGTGTACCCTAACAGAATTAGACTTGAGTCCCAAATGAGAGAGGTGGAGCAGGTATTGCAACACCATGACCACCAAGTAAGAGGGGTCGGCCTCCTGCTCAGTGCACCAAAGTGAGAATCTGCGCCACTTAAAGGCATAGGCCCATCTGGTAGATGCCTTGCGCGAGGCCAGCAGAACATCTTCCACCTCTGAAGGGAGGTGGAGTGGGGCTAGAGTCACCCTCTCAGCAGCCAGGCCATCAGCAAAAGAAAGCCGAGATTGGAATGCAGGAGAGAGCCCCCTCCTGGGACAGGAGTCGGGGGGCAGACCCCATGGGTATGGGGTCCTCCACCGCCAGTTGCAGGAGCAGTGGAAACCATGGCTGCTTGGGCCAACTTGGAGCTACCAAGATGACCGAGGCCCTGTCGTGAAGAATCTTGAAGAGAGTCCTGGTGATCAGTGGTGTCGGAGGGAAGGCATACAGAAGTCCCTCTGACCATGAGACCAGGAATGCATCAGTGGCCACCCTGGCGGGGTGAGGCTGCTGGGAGCAGAAGCAGGGCAACTGGTGATTGTCCAAGCTTGCAAATAGGTCCATCACCGGTTCCCCCCAGGTCTGGAAAAGCCTGCTGGCTACCCCTGGGTCCAGCTGCCACTCGTGTGGCTGGAGAATCCTGCTGAGTCTGTCGGCCAGCAATTTGTATTGGCCCGGCAGGTATACCGCTCTGAAGAGGATGCCCTGTTGGACTGCATAAGAGCACAGATCTAGGGCTTCTTGGCAGAGGGCATGGGATCCCATGCTTCCCTGCTTGTTCACATAGAACATGGCCACCTGGTTGTCCATCTGGACTAGGACTGACCGGTGGCCCAGGAGATGATGAAAAGCCTTCGGGGTGAGATGAATGGCTTGCTGTTCCAGGAGGTTGATCTGCTGAGCACTCTCGTCCAGGAACCAAGTGCCCTGGGTATGGTAGCCCTCGCAATGGGCTTCCCAGCCCAGCAAGGAGGCATCCATGGTGAGGACCCTAGAGTGGTTGGGGGTCTGGAAAGGCATTCCCGCCTCCAGGTGTCGGGGCGACCGCCACCAGACCAGGGACTTTGCCAACTGGCGGGTCACACAGACTCTGTCCTGGAGATGGCCTGTGGCCTGGGACCATTTGTCCCGGAGGCACCACTATGCTGTTCACATGTGGAGACAGGCATCTGGAGTGACGTGGACCATGGAGGCCTTGTGCCCAAGAAGGCGCAGAAGATGCCTGGCAGGCATCAAGGTACGGTGCTGCATGTCCCAAGCCAGAGACATGAGTTTGGCTGCCCGGTCCACGGGCAAGAAGGCTTTCGACTGAAGGGTGTTGATTCTTGCCCCAATGAACTCCAGCCCTTGAGTCAGGCAAAGGTTCGACTTGGGGTAGTTTATAATGAAGCCCAAGTGTTGCAGAACCTGGGTGGTGCGTGCTGTGGCCTGCTGCACCTCGGGGGCTGTGGTGTCCTTGATGAGCCAGTCGTCGAGGTAGGGGAAGACAAATATCCCCTGGAGCCAGACACTTTGTGAATACCCTGGGGGCCGAGGCTAGGCCGAAGGGTAGCACCCTGTATTGGAAATGATTGCCTCCTGCCAAAAAGCGAAGGTGTTGTCTGTGGTTTGGATGGATTAGGATGTGTGTATAGGCATCTTTTAGATCTAAGGAGCATAGTCAGTCTCCCTGCCAGATGTAGGGCAGCAATGTTCCAAGGGAGAGCATCTTGAACTTCTCCCTCACCAGGAATTTGTTGAGGTTGCACAGGTCAAAGATGGGCCTTAGGCCCCCTGTCCTCCTTGGCACAAGGAAGTACCTGGAGTAGAACCCCTTGACCTTGAGGTGGTGGGACACCTGTTCCACCGCTTCGTCCTTGAGAAGCTCTGCCAACTCCTTCAGGAGAAGGTCCCAGTGGAGGGGAGACCTGAGGGGTTCTCCCGGGAAGTAGTGTGGAGGTGTTTGGTTCAGGTGGAGTAGGTAACCCACCTTGACCAACCTTAGTGCCCAGGAGTTGGTGGGCGTAAAGGGTGAGGCGACCTCCTTTAGGCTGCTGATCTCCATGTGGGAGAGGGGCTATGCTATAGGAATCAAAAGCTCCCTCCTGGCTGGGCCAGAGCCAGAGCCTGGGACTTGGGAGCCTTCTGCTTACATGGTCCATGCCCTTGTCCCTTGCCCTGCTGCCCTTGCTGGGGAGCCAGGGAGGCCTGGTAAGGTGAGTAGTTTCGGTAAACAGTGGACTTCCTCGGGTAAAAGGGCTTTTTACCCAAGCCCTTCCGTCGGGGAGGGGCAATGGTCTTCTCGAAGAGCCTAGTCCTCGTCATGAACTCAATCTCCAGCTCTGTGGCCTTGTCGGTCATGGACTTGCCGAAGAGGTTTTCCCCTTGATATGGGACATCGACCAATTTGTCCTGTACCCATTGCTTGAGGTCGGACGACTGAAGTCTAGCTTGGCAGCATGCATCGATGCCAGCCATGGCTACCTGGGCCGATGAGGACTGTGTCTAACTGCCAAGGCTGCTCCGCAACTGGACCTTCCGGGTGACCTTGGCCGGCCGCTCCCTCTCCCTCTCCGACGGCTCGAACGGACGCCCAGGGCTCCGCGACCGGGCCTGGGAGGACCCCGGTCGGTCAGAGCCATCCAAGGATGCTGCCTTCGAGGACTTCTTCCTCTTCGGTTCCCTCGAGGGAGACCTCCTATCTGAGGACCCACAATGACGTTCGGGTTCGGAGTGTTCCTCCCAAGGTGTCAAGGCCTCAGATGAGGTCCTGGCTCTTGGAGGCATCGGGGACTCAGGAAAAATCTTGTCATGCTGCTGCTGGTGGCTCCACAAGGCCTTGGAAGACATCTTCTTGCAAAGGCCACAGACCGCTGGGTTGTGGTCTGGACCGAGGCACTGGAGGCAGCAGTCATGTGTGTCAGTCAGAGACATTATTTTATCACACCAATCATACTTTTTGAAGCCGCTGATCGCCATAGGGGGAAGAAGAACCCCAGCAAGGTCGAAGACCCTTCGGCTGCCAGTGGAGAAAAAGGAGCAAAGACGCCAAAAAGAAAAATAAAACTTTAAGTAGAAAGGAGTTGACCCCGATACCGAAGCACTGAGGTCGGGGCAAGAAAGTACCGGTGCAAACCGGAGATGAGTAAGAAACTTGAGAAAAAAAATCAACTTTTTCTGGGGGAAAATAGACAACGGGCTCCGCGGAAAAAATGAGACTGAGCAAGATGGCACCCTTGGGCGGGAAGGGGACCACGCATGCATGGTAGCAATCCCAAAGGTTTTCTTTGAAAGCTGGGGATTTGCTCCACGCGGGCTCCATCGGCGCCGACGTCACCCATATGTGAGGACTGACTTCCTGCTTGTTCCAGGAGAATAAATATTGCATCTGGGCCTACTGAGTTTGCATAGTCTACAATGATTGGAATTTTCTTTTTTATAGATCTTGAATTTATATACGCACATTTAAATAGAGAGGTTAATGGGATATCCCTCTGTGTAACCGTGGTGACTGAGGGGATAAGATTAATATGTATTAGTCTATGGGTATTGTCACGCCGTTGCTTGTCCCTTCAAGCTAAGGCAGGGTATTAAGCCGAGGCCTTGTGTTTAACCAGCCCAGAGACCTTGCTTGGCACTCTGGGATATGTAGTTTTTCTTAGGCCAGTCAAAAGAATAAGTTGTGGAAACGAGGTAAGGCTTAAACAGGTTTTATTCCCCTTCTGGGAGGATTCTTTCAGTGGTCAAAACAAAAAGGTAAACAGCCCCACTTTGGGCACAAACAAAGAAACAAAATGGGAACAGAAAATGCTTATCTTCAGCTTTTAACATGCAAACAAAAGTAGTTAAACAGCCCTTTTCCAGCACACAAAAACCCTTTTCTTTGTAGCTTTAAGGCTTGGCAAGTATCACAACTTGTTCACCGCAAAGAAGATATATTATCAGAAATTGTAAGCGTACAGTCCATGTATTCATTACACGTTGTGTCCCCCTGTACCTAACACTGCATATCCTCTTCTTCTGCCTTTAACAATTCTTCTCTTGCACAGTTCGGCACATTATTAAACAGTCTCTCTTTGTTATTCAGAGATTCTCTTTCTCTCTCTGTGAGAATGTGTGACAGGCTACTACCACATTCACTGGAGTACTTAATTTGGGAGCCTTCCAAATGCTGAGGACCATAGGGGAAATTACAACATTCACCTTTCCCTCTATTAGCTACAATTGGTTTACCTCTTGGCAGTCTCTGACTCAGGCTTCTCTCTGCTGCTGCAGACACCGGAGTAACGTCAAGTGGAAGCTTTCCACGGCTCCTGCCTTTTGTCCTTCTCCCAGATACAAGATTATCTTCAGGTACAAAAGCTTTACTTTTCCTGTGCCAATTACTAGGGTAAATAGTTTCCTCAGGCTTCCTCCAACTAGCTTCCCAATTGAACTCTCCGTTACCTTTCAGATAACTTCTGCCGAGCTCTGACGCTTCTGTGCTCTGCCTTCCACCACAGGCACCTGGGTTCTCACGCTCTCCCTTGGAATAAAACTGTTTAGCTCTTACAGCTCTTCCACCGTCTTCATTCCCACCTGAGCTTCTCCCAGCACGTCCTTGGCTCTCTGAACACTCACGACTGCCTGTTCCCATGTTCCTTCCGGGTTCTGTTCTGCTTCTCCCTCTAACTCCATGTGCATTGAGTTTATCTGCATGTGTGTCAGCTCCACCCACTCCCAGCTGGCTTTCATCAGTTACTGATCCCTCAGCCTTTCTGCTGCTTGGGCGTGTTTCTCTAGCTCGTGACCTGATTTGTTTGGGTTGCCTATAGCAACATCCTGACATGTGCTCCTCTGAAATGTCAGAATCAGTTTCACTGCCTGCATCTTTGCCTATTTCCATGGGCTCTGTTAAACCTACTTTGTGACAGATTCCCCCCCTTAAAATATTATGGGCTGCCGCAATTTCAGGCGGACAACACGTAATCCTTGAGAGTGCATCTGCATTCCCGTGCAGTCTCCCTGCTCTGTGCTGCACAACAAAATTAAAGGATTGCAATGCGAGATGCCACCTGGTCAGCCGCGCATTATTGTTTCTCATCTGATTGAGCCATTTTAGCGGCGCGTGGTCCGTTATCATAAGAAATTTCCTCCCTGTGAGGTAGAAACGTAAAGCTTCAATGGCCCATTTTATTGCCAGGCATTCTCTCTCGATTGTGGCATAATTCCTTTCTGCCTTTGTGAGTTTCCTACTGAGGTAGGCCACGGGATGTTCCACACCCCATCACCGCCCCCAACCCTGTTTCTGACGCATCAGTTTGGACTATGAATGGCAAACTGAAATCTATTCCACGTAACACCGGGGTACTGCAGAGTTTCTCTTTTAGGGCCACAAACGCCACCTCAGCCTCAGGGGTCCATTTTACATGATTAGGCGCGTTCTTTTTTAGCATTTCTGTAAAGAGAATACTTCCTTCTGCAAACCGAGGAATAAATCGATGATAATAGCCGAGTAATCCTAGGAAGCTTCGTACCTGCTTCTTAGTCACGGGTCTGGGGAAATCCCTCATGCTCTCTATTTTACTGGCCAATGGTTTTACAAGACCTCTTCCTACCATATGGCCCAAATATTTGGCCTCCTCAGTGGCAAATAAACATTTCTCTGGATTGAGCGTTAGGCCAGCCCTCCGCAGTGCTCTGAGTACCGCTTCTACCCTAGCAATATGCTGTGCCCAGGTTGTACTATATATCACCACATCATCCATATACGCTAGAGCGTATTCGTGGTGGGGCCTTAACACTTGATCCACCAAGCGCTGACATGTGGCAGCTGCCTCATGTAAGCCAAACGGCATTCGCCGGAATTGGAATAATCCAATCGGCGTACTAAACGCCGTTTTGGGCTTTGAATCGTGTGTCAATGGGATTTGCCAATATCCCTTACTTAAATCTAGGGTGGTCAGATATTTTGCCTGCCCCAAGCGATCCAAAAGATCATCTATGCGGGGCATAGGATAGGCATCAAATTGCGAAATATCGTTGATTCGCCGAAAATCAATGCAGAACCGGAGGGTTCCGTCCGATTTCGGCACTAACACTATCAGGCTTGACCACGGGCTCCGTGATTCTTCTATTATTCCTGTGGCCAGCATTCCCTTAACCTGCTCAATGACTTCCCGCTTTCTGTTCTCAGGCATTCTATAGGGACACTGCCTAATTACCTGACCGGGCGCCGTAATTATCTCGTGAGTGACTAGGTGGGTTTCGCCCGGCCTAGTCGTCAATACATCGGAGAACCTTTCCAAAATCTGGGTCAACTCCTTCTGTTGTTGGGGTGACAGCCCGGTACCTATCCTGGGGATGGGCTGTTTCTTCCAATCCGCTATCTGAGGGCCGAGGTCTTCCTCGCTCCTCTCCTCACTCAAGGCTGTCAGGTTTCTAACTTCTCTTTCCCCTGTGGAGCCAAATCCACCCATCCCTCGTTTTTTGGGTGGCAATGAGGGTACCTCTTCCACCGTGGGGAACCCTATGTGCTCACAAATTAGTTGCGCGATACGGTCGCCTACGCGCACCTTAAAATCCCTATCCCCGTAGTTGAATAGTAGGACTTTTACCAAGCCCCGATAATCTGGGTCAATGACCCCTGCTCCTACATCTAAGGAGTATTTCACGGCCAAACCTGACCTTGGCGCTATGCGCCCATAACATCCATCCGGGATCTTCACTTGGATACCCGTGTCCACTAGTGCTTTCCCCCCTTTTAAAACTATAGTGTCCTCCACGCTGAAAAGATCGTACCCTGCGGCTGCCACTGAAGCTCTTTTTGGACGCTTGGCCTGATCAGTGGTCCTACAGAATTGGAGTATGAACTTTTGTTTTCCAGGTATTTCTTTTGCCTGTGGCTGAGATCGGGAGCCTGTTCTAGGAGTTTTCCCAAACAGAGGGCTGGGGATTCGTGCCGCTAATGCTTCTGCCTTCACTGTCTGATTTTGTGTGGGCCTGAGGGCTAACTCATTCCTGAGACCTCTCTCCATTTCCTGACAGAAGGGAGCCCAATCCCGCCCAAGGACAACTGCATATGTTAGTTTAGGAACCACGGCCACTGATACTCATCGTGCCTATAGCAACATCCTGACATGTGCTCCTCTGAAATGTCAGAATCAGTTTCACTGCCTGCATCTTTGCCTATTTCCATGGGCTCTGTTAAACCTACTTTGTGACAGTATGTATGTTGTTTGGGGCTCTGTGATATGATTTATGAGGGTTATAGTGTGACCGGATGATGGGAATTATTTCAGGGTGCATGGTAGATGAGAATTGGGTGTTAGGTTTTGTAGTTGGAGATGCATCTTGATGGCTAAAGGAGTTTTAAGTGGGGATATAATGACAGTAAATGAGGTCTGATTGAGCAATTGATTTTAGAAATGGGTTATTATTTATTTATTTATTTAACACTCATTTATATACCGCATCTTCCAGAGATCAGTTGCGGTGTACAATTAACAACGAATTAACAAAGCGAGGTTTGTTTTACATAGAACATCTTAAATTTAACATAGAACATCTTAAATTAAACAAAGCTAAGTCTAGTAACTAAACAGTATATTTAAACTGTTATATTATGGAAGCAGTGAAGAGCATATGGATATTTACATTGAAATAGTGCCAAGCAGTATAGAGGATACAATGTATCAGTATATACAGTTAGTAACCTGCAATGTTTCCAGTAACAGAATCAAAAATAGGCTAGAAGATAACAGGTTGGGTTGTAGAGCATATAAGTAGTGAACATAAATACAAGTATGGAGCCAAAGCCTTAGATTACTGTAAGTTGGAGGGATAGTCTGTGTAATGAGACTGACCCACTTAATGAAGCCGATATGCACTGAAATGGAAGGATTACTGGTAGAGTGTTCGTAGTCATCCTCAGGGAGTTCTTTTCCGATGGTTGAACATTTTCAAAGGTTTTCTACCACCTCTGACACTTAGACCCCACCTAAGGGCCATACCAAAGGGCCCTCTGGCGCGGGCGCACATGTAGCACGCTGCCTTTAATGTACCTCCCCTGTGCTCAGTGATGATGTGGGAGGCAGAGCTGTGGATCACGTGGAGCATGGCAAACACTTTGGAGGGAGGGAGGGAAGCAGGAGGAGTGCAAGTCCTTGTGCTCACCAGATTGTTGGATCGGCGGTAGGCTGAGCGAGTTGAATATAGCTTCCTCTCCCTCTGGGCCTTGGTGGTAGTGCTGTTACTGCCCCAATGCCGGCCCCACCGAAATGGTCCACATTAGGGACATCTCAATTCTGATCTGCACGTGCTATCTAAAATGTGCCTTAAAGAGAGATACACAAGAATGGCTTAAATTGTCTAATTATACTTAATTCAAGACCAGTCTGAAAACCTACTACTTCTTTTTAGCTTTTGGTAATATCTTAAGTACTGAAACTATCCCTCTACCTTCCTGACTCTCTGCTATGCACCAGTGATGGAGCCAGGCCAGCACTTCTTCCTTCTCTCTGTCTTGACTCACAGTTTCACACCTCTTCTTCCTTTCTTTCCTTTTTACTCGCTTATCCTTCCTATCCTTACCTTTTTTCACAAGATTTGATATGTAACTATTTTTACTTAATTGCTTCTCTATCTACTTCTCTCTATCTTTTTTATGAGTTATAAATTTTGTTTATCATTGTAAACCACCTTTTAATTGAAGGAGGTATAGAAAGTGTTCTGAATAGATATTAACCTAATCAATTTCAATTGACTGAATCAAGATCTACAGAGAGTTTCATAAAATGACTGTGACCTGTAGAAACATAAGAATCCCATGGAATTACACAATTTAACTTCTTTGGCTAGCACTCCACATAGAACATACTGCAATTTAATCCTTTGTTGTGTGATTTATATTTTCTACATATTTTTCAGTGTAAGTAAATTACATAGTGCCTTTTTTATATTGATCACAAGCCCCATTTTCCTGTGATGCCATGGCTGCATAATAACCTCCCTTTACTAGTAGGAAATAGCTGCTCTCCAGCCCCCACTGCAGACACTGGTATTTTCATTATCGCTTGTCAGAGACCGGTGGAAAATCTCCTCATCCTACCTATACCAGCTGTTCTTCTTCTTACTGACATCATCCTCCCCTACTCTGCCTCCATCACTGTTAATAACAGCAAACTGGTCTTTCTCCAGTATTGTGTATCTGTGTCCACTGGGAGAGGTTGACCAACATCTTGCTCCTCATAGTAAGCAGAGCCATCCGGCATCGGATTCAGATTAATGGAAAGGAAGCTGAGAATTAGGGAGATAAGCTGGCATGTGTTGTTGGGAATGAAGGGGAAAGCCATTATCTGCAGGACTGGTGAAGGGGAGGGGTGATAAGGAAGACAGATGGCATAAAATGATGACAGCAAATAAGAAAAGATGGCATATGTTAAGAGGAAGAAGACAGGCCTATGTCTGATAGGGATGCATTTTCACTGGAAATGAAACCGGACATTTAAAAATAAATTCCTGTTTCATTTCATTTAGTTTTTAAAGCAGAATAAAAGAAAACAGAACAAAATTTCATTGGCTTTTCTTTCATTTATTAAAAATTTGATGTACCGCCCTGCATAACGCCAGAGCGGTGCACAATCATAGTTCATTTTAAAATAAACTCAAACTCTACTTTAAAAAGAAAATCCTTCCAAACCTTCTCCCCGTCCTCCAAACCTACCCCAACCATTTTCACAGGGAAGGATCGACCCCCTAGGTGCTTATGCTGCAATGCTGCAGTAGTAGAAAATTATGGCAGCAGACCTGAGCCCAGTGCCATTTTATTGTGTGGTAGATTTTCTAAATGGCACCAACTCAGGTCAGCTGGTACAGTTATTCACTACTGCACTAACAAAGTAGGAGTGACTGAAGATCGCTCCTGCCCTGGGACTATGGCAGAGGAGATAGAAGGCTCAAGGAAGTTTTAGGAGTTTGGATGAAAGTCCAAGAGGTGGGTTTTTTTTATTATTTCACAGTAGGAACGTACAATTTTTAATGCCATTTATGTTTTTTATTTGCTGCATGAAAATGCAGTAAATAAAAAATGGAACACAAAACAAAATGAAACAAGCTGAAAAGTGCACATTTACAGCGTGACACACTGGCATATTTCCCCTTTCCTCTATTTGCTGACCCAGGCATGGCCCTTTGGGGAACTCAGCTGAAACATCCATGGTAAAATGTATCCCTGTAGGGTAGGAGATGTGTGAATGGGTGTCTGGGAGAGTGGCACAGTGTATGTAATGTTAGGATAAGATTTTCTATAAAATAGTTATTTTCATGTATGTTAACTAATACAAAATTTAAGATAATTTAAGCCAAAAGTACCCCCAAATCAGCACAGACTGTAAAATGTGCACATGCAAATTTCAACCCTTATTACATAACCTACTCTGGAGTTATTGCAAGAACAATTTGATGGCAATTTCCAAATTACCTAGACAAGAACATCATAGGCTTAGATGTTAATCTCTGTGCTGCCTAAAGCTGAGAAAGATTAGACAAAGTATTATTTTACTCAATGGATGTCACCATTACACACTCAAAAGGTGATGAACAACCTCCACCTTCACCCCCACTGGAATTACAGTATGCTAGCATCACCATGTCCAACATTCTGTGTCCCAGGCAGCACTGGATTTACAATATAAAATTCCCACAGACCTTCTCCCATCCCAGAACATATAGTAAGCACATTCTTGATCTTCTCTAAATACTGCATTGTGATTTTTATATGCCACCCATTGTTTCCAGAACATGAGAGGGCTCTCCTGACCATCGAAGTAATGTTGGGAGAAGATCTCACTTGGAGTGAAACCTGAATGGTATAAAGACCAAGCCCAAAGATAGTTTCCTGTCGTTGGCTGGCAATAGCCACTGTGGCAGTGCCTTGTACAACAATGGAGATAACTAAGAGAAGTAGTGATAAGGACAGCTGAAACCACTGTACTATAGAAATAAGCAGGAGAGAAGTAGCCTTGGAGACAGACGAAGCAGGAGGGAGTCTCTTATCCTGCAATGAGAGAGAAGAGGATACAGTGTACATCCTCTGGACAAAGACAAAGAGGATCAGGCCAGATTTTTGGAGAGCAAATTTGGGACACCTAGGCAGGGCTGAGATAGCTGAGAGGGGCAGGGCTCCTCCCTCCTTGGGCATCTTTTCCCCATATATTTCAAAATGACCGGTCTAAGTAGCATTTAGTAATTTCAAAAGTTTAAAAAAGAAGACAGTAGCAGCCCTTCTCAAAATTACAAGTGCACATACATACATATTAAACCTTATTTTATATATATATAGAGCAATCTCCTATATATTTCAAAAATTCCTCCTCTCTTTTCAGAAAAGAAGTTAATTTTACATCTTTATCCAGGATTGAGAAGATCACATCAGAGGGGTATGCAGGAGAAAGAATGCATTTGCCTCTGCCCCCACTGAAAGCAGGGGCAGGAGGTAGTTATAGTCCATGGAATCTGGGACACTACCTCAGAATCATGTGTAGGTTTTTGACCCACCCATGACAAATTCCCTTGCAATGTCTACATAGAAAAGACATCCACATGTAGGTTCAGCAGTTACTGAGCATGGGAGGTCTTTGGATCCCTTTCTTTCATTATTTCCAGTTGTGTTATTTTCTAATACAGGCTTTGAATTAGTCCACATTGAACACGTGCTATATAGTGAGAACGTATTAAGTAATGTGAATTTGTCCTTGCCATTGGTTTGGCTATTGAGGGGATTCTCTAGTTATTTATTTACATTATTTTATATACATGCTATTCTGCATCAGTGCAGTTTACATTGAACAAACTTAAATTACATTGAACAGGGCATTATAACTTGGAGATAACTATTTTACAGGGAACATGGGCTATGAAGGGTTAAGTGGTTTGCCCAAGACCACAAAGAGCACCTGTGGGACTAGAAACCTCAGTCCTTATGGCCCAAGGTTGCTGTCCTCTAGTGGGATTTGAACCCCTGACCTTCCGGCCTGAAGTACCTTGCCCCAACCACTAGGCCACTCCTCCACAGTAGTTATATACTGTGGTTGGTTAATGGACCACATGGCTTACAATAACTGCAACTGGTTCTCTTTTTCGTATCCTTTTTCTTTTATAGCTAGACTTTTTTCCCTTGCTGCTTTTCTCTGTGTAGCTACCTGACTTTTTGTATAAGCAAGGATGCTACTTTATTGAAGCATTGCCATCTGTAGGCAGTAATTGTGGATGAACATCTGTTTGTATATTACCCTCATTTCATAAAAAATAAAGTTTCAAAAAACAAAATGTAGCAAAATATGATCTTGAAAATATACCACCAGAATTTAAAGACTGTCTGTGGAATCGATTTTCCGCTTCAGATACAAATGACAGAGCATCAAAAAAGCTATGGGTTAACATCAAGAAAGTTGTGCTTGACAAAAGTGAAAAGTCTCTGCAAAAGGTAGAAAAGCAAAAATGGCCAAAATGGATGACCAAAGAAACTGAAAATAGCTCAGAAATGCAGAGGAACTAAAGCTGGAGGAGAAACAGAGCTAATCACAGAACTTAACAGAAATTTCCAACATGCAGCAAGATGAGACAAATACTACAATGACGCATGTAAGGAAAGAGAATCAGAGGAAGAACAAGATTAGCTTTCCTAAAGCTATGAGAGTTAAAGAGAAAATTCTATGCCGGAAGATATTGAGAAGATCAAGAAAAAGTGGAAAGAATACCATACAATAGAGCTCAATCAGATCAACAGCTGTTTCAATCTGTACCTTACAATCAGGAACTGCTGGTGATAAAATAAGTCAAAGTAGCATTGAAAACATTATCAAAGAACAAAGCATCTGGTATTACAGCAATCAGGTGCAGCTCTTTCAAGGCTTTGCCAGGAATTTGGAAGACAATGCGGTATGTTTACTAAATGGCATTAAGAGAGCCAGTGTGCTGTTAACGACTGTTATCGGCACCCTAGCGCCCTTAAAATAGCAAAAAAGCTACTTTAACGGGCTTTAAAGGCTCCAGCAGCATTAAGGACGCGGTAGGCAGATAGTGGGCCATAATAGCGTGTGCTCCCTTTACGCTGTTGCACAACATGCCTAAAAGCCCTGACCTGCCACCAACCATCTTCAAAGGGCGATCGGCCCTTTAAAAGCGGCGCGCTCCAGCGGGAGCCTCTCAGACCTGCCTCCAACCATCTTCAAAGGGCGATCGGCCCTTTAAAAGCGGCGTGCTCCATCAGGAGCCTCTCAGACCTGCGCCAACCATCTTCAAAGGGCGATCGGCCCTTTAAAAGCGGCGTGCTCAATCGGGAGCCTCTCAGACCTGCCACCAACCATCTTCAAAGGGCGATCGGCCCTTTAAAAGCGGCGCGCTCCAGCAGGCGTGCCCGCATCTGAGGGCCTCGCTAGAGGGCCCTTTGGCGTGGCCCTTAGGCGCAGGCCCGGGGGCGCTCTGGCATGGCCCATCTATCCTGCTCCTCCACCTCTCCGCAGCTCCCTGGAACTGAGTAAGCACGGTCACTCCTCTACCCACTGTTGCCTAGATCTGCTACCCATTACCCGCATTGAACTGCCAAGCATTGTCTGCATAGAACTGCCACCCATTGTCTGCATAGAACTGCTATCCATTGCCTGCCTAGAACTGCTATCCTTTGCCTGCATAGAACTGCTACCAATTGCCTGCATAGAACTGTTATCCATTGCCTGCACAGAACTGCTACCCATTGCCTGCATAGAACTGTTATCTATTGCCTGCATAGAACTGCTACCCATTGCCTACATAGAACTGTTATCCATTGCCTGCATAGAACTGCTACCCATTGCCTGCATAGAATTGTTATCCATTGCCTGCATAGAATTGTTATCCATTCCCTGCATAGAACTGTTACCCATTCCCTGCATAGAACTGTTATCCATTGCCTGCATAGAACTGCTACCCATTGTATGCACATAACTGCTGTCCATTGCCTGCACAGAACTGCTATCCATTCCCTGCATAGAACTGCTACTCATTGTTGCCTAGAACTGCTACCCATTGCTGCTTAGAACTGCTACCCATTGTTTGCTCAGACCTTGCTGCCCACTACCATGGCCCCACATCTCATTCCCCTTCTCATCCTCTTCCTCCCCAACTGCCTCCCCTCCTATCAACATCCTCCCTCCTCTCCCCCCCCCACCCTTCCCCTATCTTCCTCACTTCTCACTCCACTCTACCCCCTAGCCTAGCACCTACTTTTGAGCCTTCCCACACCACCCCCCGCATTCAACCAACCCCCCTCTCTACCTTCCTTACTTCTCCCTCCATTATGCCCCCTAACCTAGCACCTGCTCTTGAGCTTCTTCAAACCATCCCCCGCATTCAACCAGACCCCCTCTCTCTAAGGCAGGGGTCTCAAACTCAAATTGCTTTGAGGGCCAAATGAGGACTTGTAAAGTAACCTGGGGGCCGCATAAGACGCGGGGCCTCATTTGCATAAGGGCCTCATTTGCATAAATATTTGCATAATGTTACCATACACTAACTTTTAGTAAACATGCCTCTTTAATGAGTATGGATAAAGAAAGACTAAAAGATTTAGAAACAAGAAGACAATAATTAAACTGGGAACCCCAAAAGCCAAACTTGGAATGTACAACAACACTGTAGAAATAAAACTATAAATTAATTTCCTCTTGTACTAAACAAAGCGCAAACATTAATGAGGCACATTTCCCAGAGCTGACATATTCCAGTTAATAAATTCAAAATAAAGAGATATTTTTCTACCTTTTGTGCATTTTTTTCAGTTGCAATTGTTCCAGCCACTTTCTTCTGGTTTCTTCATGTCTTTTGCTAACTCTCCATCGTCTGCTGTCCATTTGCCCTTTCTTCTCTCCTAGTTTTTTTTCCATTCTCTCTCTACATCTGCTTTAACATACTAATCTTTCTCCTTTTTCTCTTTCCTCATTCCTATTTCATCCACTCAAATTTTACCCCTCCATCCTCAATCCCCACTTACTCTCCCAATACCTGGCCAATTGTAGATTTGTCTTCTCTCCCAGACAAAATATTTTTCCCCTCTCCATTTCACTTTCCCAGCTCCATCCCATTCTAATCCTCCCCCAACATCAGCTCCCTTCTAGTTCCAGCCCCACCCAGCGTCCGCTCCCTTCTCGTCCCCCCATGAGTCCATGACCAGTCCTATCCTAGCCTCACCCTAAGCCCATTTCCAATCCGCCCCCCCCCTCAGCCCATTTCCAATCCTAGCTCCCTCCCCTCACAGCCCATTTCCATTCCAAGCCCCCCTCCCCATCAGCCATTTGCAGTTCAAGCCCCACTTCCACTCAGCCCATTTCCAGTCCTAGCAACCCCCCCCCCAGCCCATTACCAGTCCTAGACCCCCCATAGCCCATTACCAGTCCTAACCTCCCCATAGCGCACTTCCAGTTTTACCCCCCATCACCCCATTTTCAGTCTTACCCCCCCCATAGCCCATTACCAGTCATAACCCCCCCTGCCAATAGCCCACTTCCAGCCCTAACCCCCATTACCCCATTTCAGTCAGCCCCTCCATAGCTCATTACCAGTCCTAACTCCCCCCATCAGCCCACCTCCAGTCCTTCCTAACCCCCACCTGCCCATTTCCAGTCCTAGCCCCCACCATCGCCCCTTCCCAGTCATAACCCCCCTGCCAATAGCCCAAATCCAGACATAACCCCCCCTGCCAATAGCCCATCTCGTCATAACCCCCCCCTGCCAATAGCCCATTTCCAGTCATACCCCCCCTGCCAATAGCCCATTTCCAGTCATAACCCCCCTGCCAATAGCCCATCTCCAGTCTTTACCCCCCCCTGCCATTAGCCCTTCTCCAGTCTTAACCCCCCCCCCTGCCAATAGCCCATTTCCAGTCATAGCCCCCCCTGCCAATAGCCCATTTCCAGTCATACCCCCCCCCTGCCAATAGCCCATTTCCAGTCCTACACCCCCCCCCCCAGGTAAATTAAAAAAAAACCTGGCTTCTGCTGCTGCAGCAGAAAATCAGCTGTCCCGCGGCCCCTTCCCCTCTGCGCGGAGAGCCCTGAGTGTGCTTCATCTGCGGCGTGCTTTTTAAGCCGCGAAGAGAGTATTTCCCTCTCGCGCGGCTTAAACCTAGTCACTTTTCAAGCCTCGCGAGAGGGAAATACTCTCTTCGCGGCTTGAAAAGCACCCGCTGATGGAGCACTCTCGGGGATCTCCGGGCAGAGAGGAAGGGGCCGCAGGACAGCTGATTTTGCTGCTTGAGCAGCAGAAGCCAGTTTTTTTTTTTTAAAATTGACCGTCGATTCTGCCGTTGCCACGGCGGCAACGGCAGCAGCAGCAGAAGCCGTCGCAGGCTGCACAACGTTCTCTCGCGGGCCGCGTGTTTGAGACCCCTGCTCTAAGGCAACCCCATCCTCGCTTCCGCCATACTATCTCCACTCTACCTCGCTCTCTAATACTCATTCTCCTTCTCTCGTCAGGTAATATCAACCCTAACCCTGCCTCCTCCCCCTCCCGATTTCTCTACTACACTAAAGAAAGTTCCTCATGTACACTATATAATCTCATCCACATCCTGCTCCTCCCTCCTTCTGCCCTCCCCCATCCATCCCACAATCACTCATCCATAGATATCAACTCCATCCCTACCCCCAAAAATATTCCCTCACTGAACCTACCTGATACCATCAATTTATCCCTTACTTCCCATCCCTCATGTCCCTCTTGGAGAGCACAGACACCCAGACATACCCACCCACACCCTACTCCCTCTAAATCTCGGTATTATCCAAGAAATAGACCCCAAGCTACTCTGATAAGAAATCCACACGAAATGGACCCCCACGCTACTCTGATAAGAAACCCACACGAAATGGACCCGCACGCTACTCTGATAAGAAATCCACATTAACTTATTCAACCTTATCCAGATCCCTCTCCTCCCCCCCCCCCCTCCGCTCTCCTGTTTTCATGCGCCCTATGGAACGCATGCTCAGTCATTAAAAAACCACTTTTATTCACGATCTCTTTATCTCCAACGCCCTACACCTTCTTGCCCTGACCGAGACCTGGCTCCCCCCAGATGACACCGCATTTATTGCCTCTGTCTGCTATGGGGGCTGCCAATTCTCCCATATACCTCAATCTACTGGTCGCGGTGGTGGCATTGGCCTCCTACTCTCCCCCTCCTGCCAATTCCAACCCCTCCTGCCATCCCATTCGCACTCCCCCCTCTCCTTTGAAGTCCACTCCATTCGCCTCCTCACACCTCTTCTCCTCCGAGTAGTTGTTATTTATCGCCCACCCGAAAACCCCAAATCAACCTTCCTCACCGACTTCGACTCCTGGCTTTCTGCCTTTATGGATCCCTCCTCCCCCACTCTTATTCTTGGTGATTTCAACATTCACATCGACAACCCCTCCGACCCCCATGCCTCAATGTTCCTCACTCTTACCTCCTCGTTCAACCTCCAACTTTGCTCCCCTGCCCCCACACACCAACACGGCCACTGCCTTGACCTAGTACTCTTCTCCAATTCCTCTCCTTCAAACTTCCGCAATTCAATCCTTCCCTCGTCTGACCATCACCTCTTAACATTTGCTCTTCAGCTCCCGCCATCCCAACCCCATCCTGTCTCCCCCGACCTATTTAGAAACCTTCATAATATTGACCCCTGACTCTCTCCTCCACCATTTCTCCATCTCTTTCCTCCATTTTATACTCTGAGTCCGCCGATGAAGCATTATCCTCATACAATGCTACACTATCCTCTGCCCTTGACACTCTTGCCCCCCCCCCCACCTCACGTCCTGTAAAACGATCTACTCCCCAACCCTGGCTTTCACCCACAATCTGTTACCTATGCATCTGCGCCCGGTCTGCCAAACGAGCCTGGTCCAACTCCCGCTCCCCAGAAGACCTTCTACACTTCAAATTCATGCTTGGCTCCTTCCAGTCAGCCTTAACACTTGCCAAACAAGATTACTACATCCATCTGACTAATTCCCTTGCCTCTGATCCTCGCCGTCTCTTTAACACCCTCAATTCTCTTCTCAAGGTCCCCCCACCCCCGATCCCGCCCTCCCTCTCTACCCAAACCCTAGCCAATTACTTCCATGACAAAATCCTCAAAATTACCCTCCAGTTCCCTACCCCCTCATCTACCTCCCCTCCCTCCATTTCTCCTCCCTCACCCATACTCCCCCTGCCACCCTCTCCTCCTCCTTCCTCACAATCTCTGAAGAAGAAACCACACTTCTTCTTTCCACCTCCAAACCCACCACCTGCTCATCAGACCCTATCCCCACCCATCTCCTACGTTCCATCTCCCTCACCATTGTCCCCTCCATCACTCATATCCTCAACCTTTCACTCTCCACTGCAACTGTCCCCATTGACTTCAAACATGCTGTTGTCACACCCCTCCTCAAAAAACCCTCACTTGATCCCACATGCCCTTCTAACTATCGACCCATCTCTCTCCTTCCCTTCATATCCAAACTATTAGAATGAGCAATTCACCGTCGCTGCCTCGACTTCCTCACCTCCCAGGCCCTCCTGGACCCACTACAATCAGGCTTCCGCCCCCTACATGCCACTGAAACGGCACTCACAAAAGTCACCAATGACCTGTTCCTGGCTAAATCTAAGGGCCTCTATTCTATACTCATCCTTCTTGACCTTTCTGCTGCCTTTGACACTGTTGACCACGATCTTCTCCTCACCACCCTCTTCTCGCTGGGCTTCAAGGAGTCTGTACTATCCTGGTTCTCCTCCTACCTCTCCCATCGCTCATTCGGTGTATGCTCTGGCGGTCTCTCCTCCTCCCCTACCCCGTTCCAGGTAGGTGTTCCCCAGGGATCTGTCTTGGGCCCCCTCCTTTTCTCCCTCTGTACCCAAGGCCTTGGCGCGCTTATCTCTTCCCATGGCTTTCAGTACCATCTCTATGCCGATGACTCCAAAATCTACCTCTCTACACCTAATATTTCTCTGGCAACCCAGTCCAAGATCGCTGCTTGTCTTTCAGACTTCGCTGCCTGGATGTCTCATCGCCGACTGAAACTGAACATGGCCAAGACTGAACTCCTTGTCTTTCCACCCAACTTCTCCCCCCCACTTCCCCCTCTCTCAGTCCATGTGGATGGATCTGCTATCCTTCCTGTTCCCTCTGCCCGCAATCTAGGGATTATCTTTGACACCTCTCTCTCCTTCTCCGCCCATATCCAGCTTGTAGCCAAGACCTGCCGCTTTTTCCTCTATAACATCAGCAAGATACGCCCCTTCCTCTCTGAACACACTACCAAAATGCTTATCCACTCCTTAATCTCCTCTCGCCTTGATTACTGCAACCTACTCCTCGTCGGTCTCCCCTTGAGCCACATTCTTCCCCTTCAATCTATACAAAATCACGCTGCTCGACTAATCTTCTGCCAGCCTCACCATGCCCACATTACTCCCCTCCTCAAGTCACTTCACTGGCTCCCTGTCCAATTCTGCATCCAATTCAAGCTTCTCCTGCTGACCTATAAATGCATTCACTCTATGGCCCCTCAATACCTCACATCTCTTATCTCTCCCTACGCCCCTCTCGAAATTTGCTCTACGCTAACAAATCGCTTCTTTCAATGCCTTTCACCCGCACTGCGAACTCCCAACTGCGCTCCTTTCACCTTGCTGCGCCACACGCCTGGAACAGCCTACCTGCGTCTGTGTGTCTGTGTGCCAGGCACCCTCCCTGGCCCTCTTCAAATCCAGGCTGAAGTCCCACCTCTTCACCATTGCATTCAGTTCCTGACTTCCATCCTCCTCCTACCCTAACCCCCATTAACGTTTTTGACCAAACTATAGACCAAGCTGTACCAAACGGTACCACACCGTATCGTCCCCAGAACTGACTAATGCTCTGTACTGTTCGAAATAGATTGTAAGCTCCGATGAGCAGGACTCTGATGGGCAGGGACTGTCTCTTGTTTGTTAGCCACCTCTGGTAGGTCAGCTGTGCAGCACTGTGTGTGTGGCGCTTTATAAGTGCTAAATAGTAGTAGTAGTAATAATGCTGGGAACCCTAACGCCAAGTAAAACCTCACAAAAGGGTGTTTTTAGAGCCCATTTCAACGTCTGCAATGTGATACATTGACAGGGCAGCCACAGACAGTGATAGTAGTGCTCCATTAGCAGCATCCATTGGCAGTATGAAAGGGCACTATGTTGATGGTGCAAATGAGACAAAGGTGGTGGCACATGGGTCATGCAGTGGGGGTTGCTGGTGCACAGGAGGGACCAGGCAGCTGCCCAGGTGGCACATAAGAACAGAAGATCATATGATATGCCAGACTGGGTTACAGCAAGATCCATCATGCTCAATATCCTGTGGCCAATCTAGGTCACAAGTACCTAGCAGTTTCCCCAAAAGACACACAGATTCCACAATGCTTGTACTGGGGCAAGCAGTGGATTTCCCGGGTCCCCTTGAATAATGAGTTATGGACATTTCCTCCAGGAATCTGTCCAAACCTTTTTGAAACCCAGTTACACGAACAGCTTTTACTACATCCTCCGGTAATGAGTTCCAGAGTTCGATTATGCATTGACTGACAAAACAGTTGCTCTTATTAGTCTTACATGGGTTACACTGTAGCATCATTGCATGTCCCCTGGTCTTTCTACATTTTGATGGTGTAAACAATCGATCAACGTGAACCCATTCTGCTCCATTCATTACTTTATAGACCTCTATCATATCTCCCCTCAGCCATCTCTTCTTCAGGTTGAAGAGCCCTAACCTTTTTAGCCTCTCCTCATAGGGGTATCCTTCCATCCGCTGTACCATCTGTGATGTCTGGCATGATGCCACAGTGACAATGGCAGCACATACACATGCTGCTGCTGCTGCGGAAAGGAGATGTGCCACATGGGGCAATCCAAGGGTCCTGGCATCCTAGGCAGAGATCTCGGCTCCCCCCCCCCCCACCGCTGCCACTGAACCCAGCTGTGGAGGAAGAGGCCAATGGCATCTGCAGCTGTAGCCCTCCAGGAAGCTGCAACATGCCGGTGCCTGGGGAACTATCACAGCAGTGGCTGTCATCCTCCACCTGAGATATAGCAGTGGCAGGTGGGATAGGATCCTTGTAAAGGCAGGTGGTTGGGAGGCTGCCTGGTCATCCATGTGTGCCTCTGCCCCACCCATCTGGACCTTGCGCCCTAGGCACCCGCCACACCCGCATGTTGGATGGGCTGGGACTGTGCACTACCATAACTGACAGCATGCGGGCATGTCAGCATGGTGTGGGGGATGTTGGCAGAGGGGGCAGCAGCACCCGCCTGCAGCAGACCAAAGCCATGTTCTGGCCCTGTGTGCCGTGCACATTGCAACATCTGCATGAGTCTGTCTGCTGGGAAGCATATCAGCCCCCATGGCAGCACTGTGGCTCAACACACACAGGCAGTGTGTCAATGAGCAGAGAGTCCCACGTTCAAGTCCAGTTGAGGTCATATATTGCATGTCCCTGTGGCTAAACCTTAGCCTACAGTGCAGGTACAGCACCATCATATGCAGCCCCCAACTAACTAGCCAGCAAGGGTACAAACACCTATCAGCCACACAGACAGGCTCCGCCATCCACAGCTGGCTGGTAACACAGGCACACTGAATGGGTGTTAATGTCAGAGCGCGCTACTAGTGCCTGTACAATGAGCACATGTTAACAATGCTTGAGCTGATATGGAGACCAAAGTGGCAGGCAGGAATGCCAACCATCCCCACTTTTGTACAGCATGGTAGTGTGTGTGTGTGTGTGTGTGTGTGTCTTCATTGTTCTGTGGCTTTCTGCACTTCATTGTGCCTGGCATTGCCTAAGCTGTTCCCGGCGTTAGTCTGCAAATGTGCATGATGAAGAGCAGAGGATTGTGTGTATGGCCTGAAGCAGAGTGGATTGGCCTCGGCGGTAGGATCAATGGCTGAGAGATCATAGTGCCTGTCTGACACATGCATTGCCTGGGTGGCCACAGCATGTCATGCTGAGAGGGCACTCTCACTCTGACCGAGCAGTGACCATGGCACAGCTATGTATCCACATAGTGTTATATAATGTCTAACTTCAGTGATATGGGTGCAATCTCTCTCTGGGGAGCCCCCTCACTGATTGAATGCTGGGTGTCCATGTGGTTCATCCCAAGCCAGGGTGCACATAGTCGCTCCATGCGCATGCATTGGTATGTGCATGGCTAAGGCAGCCCAGTTGTGGGCATCAGGTGCAGTCTGAATGAGCTTGCTGTGGTGGACTGTTAGTCTGAGATGGTTGGAAAGGCAGTTGTTCCTGGCCTACTCACTGTGGTCATAGCAGGACAGTAGCAGTGTCCAACATCGACCTACAAGTCCCCATTGAATTTGGTATCCATGGCAGAAGCTTTATAACACTGGTCAGACATTGCAGTTTAGAGAGGTATGGAGATGTAGCATACTGGTTAGTACAATATCCCCATAAATGGGACAAGGGCTAGATTCCCACTTGTTCACTTTGCGCCTGTGTGTTTCTCAGGTCATATCCCTGCCTGTAAGAGTCCAGGCTCTGCTGTGACTTGTAGACACTTATCCTTCTACTTGGTTATGTGTTCTGGCCACACTTTGGGTCAGTAAACATGCTATTCCCTATCATGCCCCTCTGAGAGCATGGCTTTCTTGGCTCTGTGGCAGCCCATTACAGGGAGTCAGATATGTTCACTCTGCAGATGTCAGGCCCTTGCTTGGAGGTGTGGCGTGATGGTCATGCTAATGGCTTGGTGGCCAAGATACCACAGTTTGAGGCCCACTACCATTCCTTATGTGACATTTCAGAATGTGTTACTGTCGTATTTTATGTCTGCTACAACCTTCATGAACCGACAACACCTCCTTGTGACCTTGAGCAGATCGCTTAACCCACCCATGGCTCGGCTGACTGCAAGTCTGTAAAGTCCCTATTTAACATCAGGCATTACCAATTGATGGTAAGATGTACCCCGATGTGACTGCACTGCTACAGCGGTATATTAAGAGGCAGTTAAATTCATACAGTTGTAACCTACTTGGGCAACATGAGTCATATCTGACATCAAGTCTGTTACTGTACAGCTTTGGCTCTCTTACATCTGTGCAGTACATGCGGACGCATCCTACTCCTCGGATATCCACCTGCAGGTGTCAGTTCATGTCCATACATACCCCATGTGCTCAGTATGGATAACACCTGTGCAGTTGTTCTCAGCACATTTGTCTGAGGTGTTGTCTGCTGACTGTGTGCTAGGACAGGTATGAGTCCAACATGTCTGGTATCAGGCCTTCCAGGTAGCAACGCCATACATTTTTATTCACAGTACAGATACATAGGGGATGGCACCTACAGCACATTGGTCCTACCAGCCCATACCACCCTGTACTCTGCCGCCATCAATCCTTCAGCACATCCATCCACCTCTGTCGACTGGGTGCAGTTTATTTATTTATTTATTTATTTATTTATTTATTTAACATGTTTTATATCCCGCCTTATCCTTCAATCAAAGCGGCCACAGTACAATACAATACATTACAATACATGACACATGTACAACAGAGATTACATTACAAGTTTTGTATCCCACCTTTTCCTTAAATCAAAGCGGTTAATACAGCACAAGTTACACAAAAAGGTAGGGAAACAAGTTTGTCTTCTCGTGCAGGCTGCTATACCATGGCCTACAGTGGTACTCTTTCCTACAATTTGGGACCATACACACACCTCTCTTGTGCCTGATCTGCATGTCACCACTCCTACTCTGTCCTTCTGTCACTGCACACTTCTTGTCACTTCTGACTCCACTGGGGGACCCGTGTTCCACATCCTATGCCACACACTGACATTATGCCACATTACATTGACACCCCCTGTGCTTCCGTATACCAGCCTCCCACATGCTCATTCAATTTACTGGCTGCCACATAGGGTGCCCACTGGTCTGACAGATCCATCATCTCCCACCTGTCCTTCCATCCATCACCTTCACAATGTCTTCCCTTGCTGCTCCTTTATCCAGCGTTAGGGTTACAGCCTTTTTCGGATGTTAAGGTGCCTGCTTAACACCTTAACACCTGATGTCTCCTTACCGCACTTTAAATAGCCTATAGTGCCCTTAACGCCGAAATGCCTCCTATACGCCCAGAGCCTTTTTTGCACAGAAACTCCTTTTCGCTGCTGTTTAATGCTCGGAAATGCATGCTCCTTTAATGCAGTTTAGTAAACATAAGAACATAAGATATGTCATACTGGGTCAGACCAAGGTCCATCAAGCCCAGTATTCTGTTTCCAACAGTGGCCAATCTAGGTCACGAGTAACTAGCAGTTTCCCCAAAAGACACAGGTTCCACAGTGCTTGTATTGGGGCAAGCAATGGATTTCCTGGGTCCCTTTAATTATGGTTTATGGATCTTTCCTCCAGGAACGTGTCCAAACCTTTTTTAAACCCAGCTACACTAATAGCTTTTACTACATCCTCCGGTAATGAATTCCAGAGTGTGATTACATGTTGAGTGAAAAAATATTTTCTCTTATTAGTCTTAAATAGGTTACAGTGTAGCTTCATTGCATGTCCCCTAGTCTTTCTATATTTTGATGGTGTAAGCAATTGATCTATGTTTACCTGCTCCACTCCATTCATTAATTTATAGACCTCTATCATATCTCCCCTCAGCTGTCTCTTTTCCAGGTTTAAGAGCCCTAACTTTTTTAGCCTCTCTTCATAGGGGTATTCTTCCATCTCCTTTACCATTTTGGTGGTTCTACTCTGTACCTTTTCTAATAATGCTATATCCTTTTTAAGATACAGTGACCAGAATTGCACACAATGCTCAAGATACAGTTGCACCATGGAACAATTTTTTTTTTTAGTGCCAACAAGTCAGTGTTGACTCACAGTGACCCAGCTACCTCTGGGTTTTCTTGGCAATGTATCACCTGAAGTAGATTGCCAGCCTTTTCTTCTGAGGCAATGGAGGGTAAAGTGATTTGCCCAAGGTCACAAGGAGTGCCAGTGGGAATTGAACTCTTGATCATCTGGGTACTAGGCAGTTGTTCTAACCACTAGGCTACTCCTTCACTCCCCATGGAACAGTACAAAGGCATTATAATATCCTTTGTTTTATTCTTCATTCCTTTCCTTATGATTCCTAGCATTCTATTTGCTTTCTTGGCCACTGCTGCACACTGGGCAGAGGGTTTCAACATGTTATCCACGATGACATCTAAGGGGCATGTTTACTAAAGTCCGCAAATTTGCGCGCCGCAAAATAGCGCATGGCAACGCGCCACTGAAACGCGCATAAATGCGTTTAAACGCCCCGCACACGTGCGTGTCACCCCCGCACAGGTACGCGGCACACCAACGGGCCCGCAAATGTCCGATAGAGGCGTGGAACGGCTAAAGGAGGGCGGAGGAAGGCTCCGGAGGGGCGGAGGGACGGGGTCAATGGGTGGAGAGTGGGAGGGGAGAGGGTCCCCGCACAGTATCGGGCCCGAATTTGCATGTAAAAACTACCGCGAGTGAAACACTCGCGGTAGAAAGCATTTAAAGGGAAGAGAAACCATTTCCGTCAGCAATGTACAGGAAAACCAAGGAAACCAGCAAAACGTGAGCAGTGTGATACATGTGCACTGCAGAAAAGTGCACATAAAAATAGGAAATGACCACAACAGAACTATTAAAAATAGTAATTCAGCTGGGGAACAGTGATAGTGATGGGCAAATACAGAAAACACACCCAACAAAGCTCCAGAAAAAAGAAATGAATTTTGGAAGGGTTTACGGAACGGAGACTCTTCCAAACAATATTTCCTGTTGTGGAGCTGTCCTGGGAGTGTTTGCTATGGTTGCCCATTAATATCACTGTTGCCCAGCGTGGTGATATTGTTTCCCCCAGTTCCCGTGGTCATTTCCGTGGTTGATGTGCACGTTTGTCACCAGACAGGGTGCATATGCCCACAGTAAAATTGCGTAGAGCAGGGTTTGTGACTCCATCCTGCCAGGCTTACTACCTCCAGGGGCTGCACTGTCTCTGTGGCCATAGTGTGGTGCAGCAGACAAAGTCAGTACCTCTAGGACCAGAGGTTCAAAGCCCAGCTGGGGCACTTGCCAACCCAGTCCCTATATTTTACCCACCACTAAACACAGATAGCGCAGACACCCCTGTATTGCAGGTGACATAAGCATGGGGAAAACACCCATATTTTACCCAACAACGCACACACACCACAACAATGGGCATTACCCACAGCCAAGTACCCCAAATGGAGTCCCGTACTGCCACATTCCAATCAGATCACCTGCTTTTTATGGGAGGAGCTCATGCCAGCATGTTGGCGAACGAGTACATGTGGTGCAGGGGGCAGTGGCTGCTAGCGACAGAAGACAGAGGCCTAGCTAGCCATGTGCAGGCTGCCACCATCCACTGCAACAGACTGCAACAGACAGGCCCTGCCGGATCCACAGTCATGGACATGCCAGGGAATCCACCCAATCTGTGGCTACACAGTGGTGCACTGCACGCAGACACTGCATGCAAGAGCAGAAGGTCACAGGTTCAAAGCCCAACTGGGGCAACTGCCAATCTTGCCCACATATTTTTCCCCCAAGTAAACAGTGATAGTAAGGGCACACCTTTCCTGGCGAGGACATATGCAATGGCAATACGTCTATCTTTTACCCCACTGAGCAAAGACACCATGAACAGGGCCAGTACCCAGAGCAGAATCACCCAAATGCAGTCCTGGTGGGGCACACACCAGTCAGGTTCCATGATGCCACTCATACAAATGCCTGTGCTGTATATCTATGCACCACACCCATGGTATGTAGATGTAGCTCATGCATATCCATGAGGGACAGCAGGAAAACCAGAACAGTGTGATGCAAACCTGGACTGGAGTTGGGAATC
Organism: Ichthyophis bannanicus; assembly: GCA_033557465.1. Lineage (NCBI taxonomy): Eukaryota > Metazoa > Chordata > Amphibia > Gymnophiona > Ichthyophiidae > Ichthyophis > Ichthyophis bannanicus. The sequence continues at coordinate 378,454,967 of CM066037.1, read as the reverse complement.
TGTGCCGTAAAGCAGCAGCCATCAAGGGCAGACACACCCACACCCACAGGCCTCATTGGCCAATGTCTCCTGGAGAGGCAGAGCATTGGACCTTGCATGCATCTCCCAAAACTAGCACTTGCATAACTTACCAATGTCACCCTACACCTGAGGTATATGGTACACAGCTCTGAGACGTTTGCTAGGAGCACAGGCAGCTAGATATCCATACGTTATGCACATACTGCTAGTTGACCCCATCCGAACAATCTGTTAGGTGTTTGCGGGGCATGCTCCAGGCCTGGCCTCTGACGGTGTTTACCACCCTGGGGAGTGACCCCCAGCTGTACTGCGTACCATATCCATGCCTTGCCGTGCTCAGGACCGGTTTGGTGGGCAAGGCTAATTACTTCCTCAATAGTAGCACCATGATGGCATAGGTGTGGAAGTGTGTGTCTGGCTATACAGTGGGTGTTGGCTGCAAGCCCCTTCCACAGCCCACACTGCCAGCACTGTTGCCAGTATTGGCCTGCCAATGTGCATAATGAGGTGCAAGGTACCATGGGTATAGCCAGGATAGGGTAGCCTGGCCAGGATGCATCTGCACCGGGCATAGGGCACTGGCAGGGACATTGTAGTGTCCGGCCACCACCTACACAGACAGGGTGGCCAAAGCATGTCCTTCTGGGAGATCACACTCACCCTGACTGTGCAGTGACCACAGCATGGCTAGGCACCCCCATAGTGCTATGCAGTATTTCTCTCATGTGATAGATATGGGTTTCTATTTGGGGCCCAGTCACTGATTTATCTGCTTGCTGTGTATGCTGGCAGACCAGTTCTGGGTGCATGTGTCTCCATTGGGAACATGCACTATGGACTAACCAGCAGACTGTTTGTAGCTGGTATGTGTCTTGCTGGAATGGCTTGCAGGTTGCAGTGGCTGTTGGCTTGCTGCAGGGGAATATCTGGGGGTGGGGTGCAGCTTACCTTATCCTGGTCCTATGTCTGTCTGCTATTGTGTTGTGGCTGTGTGGGGGTGGGGTGGGGTGGGGTGGGGTGGGGGTGGTGTTCATTCCTCAGCAGGACTGGGGTTGATGTTGCCCTCTACTGCCACCTTTGCAGGGAGGTACAGTGTGGATCTCTTGATGGGGGACCATGTTTGCTGCTGGGGGGGGGGGAAGAAGAGCGCCCTGGTGGGGGTTCCCAGGGGGTGCTGGGCCTGACTGGGATATCCATGGTGTTTGTGCAGAAACTAGCTATCTTATACATTAACACTGCTTTGAAACTACCGCTTGGCCTCCATCAACCATGGACGGTGTTGTGGACCTGGTCCTGGGCGCCTCATTGCACACTCAGGGTGAGCACAGAACCCACACGATGTAACGGTGTGTAGCTACTCTGTGCCAGTAAAACACCCGGTCAGTGCCCCCTACCAGGCCGAGGTGCTGTGTGGGTGCACCCGGTCACCCCCCCCAACAGGGCCGAGGTGCTGTGGGGGTGCATTACCCATCTTGTGTCCATCTGTGGACAGCTAATTTGCATGTGCAGTGCATCATGGGTATGTGTGGCCTAACCCTATCCTGTTTACACCGGCAGACTGTCTGTGAGGTGACGTGCAGGCTATCTGCAGCCAGCCAGGGGCTTGCTTACAGCTATGGAGTTGTAGCCCAATGGTTACATCACTCCCTGTGCAGCCAGAGGTCATGGGTTCAAACCCACAGTGGGGTTCTGTGATAGGGGTGTCCACAGCATCTTTTTAATTTACTGTACATATGTTGCTGCCAGCAATAACACCCTGAGCGTACTGTACCCATAAGGTGCCTCTGAGGGCGCTTTATGGGGCGCCGTATACGACACTTTATGGTTGCCATCCATATAGGGTGCACTATACATTATCCTGTGTCGCAACATACATGCTGCCCTATAGGGGACATTCTAGGGTGCCTTGGCGGACGGTGCACTGTCACATGTGCCTTATGGGCTGCCTTATGTTAACATGCTGTGAGCATGCATTTTCTAGTTGTTATCACAAAATAAAATTAGTGGGCCTACTACAGCACTCCACAACATAAAACATACTGCCTCTGCTAGTCTTTTTCAATGGGCATTGTGAGGGATTGAACCCCTGGTCCCTGCACCATTGGTCAGTGTCACAACCATTGTGCTGTGGCTCTGTTCCTGTGCTTGAGCAGCAGCGCGCAGCCTTGTAGCCATCGGCGCGCCGTCTTGTGGCGCACAAAATTAGCAGTGCGCCGCCTTCTGCCGCGTAACATTAACAGCGCGCCGCCTTATGCCGCCCAACATGGGCATGCCCCTTAAAATAATGCCTCAGCCAGCTGTCTTCAATGAGCACTGTAGGGAATTGAACCCATGATGCCTGCCTGAGTGGTCAGTGTCTTAACCATTGTGCTATGGCTCCATTCCTGCTATTTGCACATCAGCGCGCCACTTATCCCTCCCACTATTGGGCTGCCCCTTCACACATCAGCGCGACGCCTTCTGCCCACAGGCTCGCTGCCTTCTGTTGCCCCATTTTATCAGCGCGCCGCCATCTGCTGCCCACAATGAACAGTGCGCCGCCTCATGCCGTATAAAAAAAGAGTGCGCCGCCTTCTGCCGCCCATAATCAATATACCTCCTACACCACTTTTGCCCATAAAAGTTGATGCCTCAGCTGGTCTTTTTCATTGAGCGCAATGGGGGTTTGAACCCCTGGCCCTTGCACCATAGGTCAGTGTCTTCACTGTTGTACTACGGCTCTGTTATTTGGTTATGTAGCAGCGCCCCACTTAGCCTTCCCACGCGCTAATGTGGGCCCCGCACATTTGCGCGACGCACACACGTACGGTCCGTTTTTTTTCTTTTTTCTGCCTGGCCCGCCCACTCCTTATATGGCACCAGCGCACTAACGGGAACCCGCACAGCAACGGTGTTTAGTAAACATGCCCCTAAATCTTTTTCCTCGGAGGTAGTTCCTAATGTGGAACCTTGCATCTTGTAAGCATAGTTTGGGTTGTTCTTTCCTAGGTGCATAGCTTTGCACTTCTCTACTTTAAATTTCATCTGCCATTTAGATGCCCAGTCTTCCAATTTATCAAGGTCCTTTTGCAATTTTTCACAATTCTCTTGGGTTTTAACAACATTGAATAATTTTGGGTCATCTGCAGATTTGATTACCTCACTTGTTATTCCCATTTCCAGGTCATTTATGAATATGTTAAAAAGCAGCAGACCAAGCACAGATCCCTGAGATACTCCACTATTCACCTTTCTCCATTGGGAAAATTGGCCATTTAGCCCTATCCTCTGCTATCTATCTTTTAACCAGTTCCTGATCCACAGTAGTACACTGTCTCCTATCCCATGACTTTTTAGTTTCGCCAAGAGTCTCTCATGAGGGACCTTGTCAAAGGCTTTCTGAAAATCCAGATATACTATATCTACCTGTTTATTCACACCTTCAAAAAAACATAACAGATTAGTAAGACAAGACCTTCCTTGGCTAAAGCCCAAAGTCATGGCCAACTGACTGGAAAAGATCAGTTTTCATAACAATACTGAAAGTGATTTTACTGTGGAAATTATCGCATAGTTACAATGATCCCACACCCAGCAGATTCTACTTAAGATCATTCAGTGGCGATTACAACCATACCTGGAACAAGAACTGCCTGAAGTGCAAGAAGTATTCATGAAAGGGCAAAAAAACAACATTGCAGATGTGAAATGGATCCTTGAAAAGACAAAAGAATACCACAAAGAATGTGTTTTATTGACCATAACAAGGTCTTTACATATATCATGAAAAACTCGGCCACATTATGAACAGTTCTCGAAGCAACACGTCAAACAGAAAAAGGAGAAACAGAATGGTTTAAAATCAGCAAACGTGTATGACAAGGCTGCATGCATTCCCCATACCTGTTCAATTTATATGCAGAATAAAACATCAGAGAAGCAGGACTGTATAAAGATAACCGAGGTGTGAAGATTGGTGGATCAACCTTTGCTATGCTGATGATTTAAAACATCTGTTAGCAAAATCAAGGAACATAGTCTTAAAATGGGCTTGTAGCTTAACATGAAGAAGATGAAAATCCTGACAACTTGCAAAATCAATAAATTCATCCCTCATAGAGGAGAAATAGAAATAGCAGACAATTTTAACCTACGTGGATCAATAAATCAATACTGAAAAGCAAGCAGTCAAGAAATCCGACGATGCATTGCTGAAAAGCAAGCAGTCAAGAAATCCGACGATGCATTGCAGGACCATGAAGGACCTAGACAAGATTTTCAAGTGCAAAGATGTATTTCTGTATACAGATTCAAATTGTCCAAGCAGACAGTGACAATGCAGGAGGAAAAAAACTGCAGGAATATCTCAGCTCCAGCAGGAATAGAGAAGTGTCAGGCGGGACCAGTCGCTGTTTTAAGGTAGGAACAGACTAAGGAATCAGACCGAGAGCCCTGGGACAGTAGAGTCTGGGAGTCCAACTTGTGATGAGAGAGGCAAGCTGTGCAGAATTCCAGGGAAGGACTGTCATAGGCAGCTAAACCCAGCAGTAAAGAAAAGCTGAGAGCTCAGAGCTTGCCTCTGTAGGGGAACCACAGCTGGAAGTGTACCAAAGAGGGACAGCCTGCCCACAGAGCCTGCCAGCAGACAACAGAAGCACCAGAAGAGCCAAGAAAGGTAGCAGCTGTGAGAGAGCTCCTGAAGCTGTGGTGAGCGACTGCAACTCTGTATATCTCCTGCCCATTTGAGGCAAAAGTAACAAAACTCTTGTTAAATGGAACACTCTGATTCTTTTTTTTTTTTTTTATCCAGAACACAGATCAGAGGTAGTACACACACTGAGTTCAGGCCTACTCTTTGGATAGAGCATAAAGAGGGTGGGGTTTTTTGTTAATTTTGTAGATAGGTGCACCAAGGAACAAGAGGGCATGATTATCTGCAGTATGGGGGCACCACAGATCTTCCTGGGACCACAGCTGCATATCAGCCCGGGGCATCTGCCAAGCAGCAGGGACTATACAATGGTGCAACTTAAGTTTACACCATTACACTACTAGCCAAAACACTAATTTGACTGAGCTCAATTAACACTACAAGGTATGCACATTGAACTGAGGGGCACAAGAATACAGACATGCTCATTATGAAGGCTGTATACATACAAACTGTGGTGTGACAGGGAAGGTAATACCGTATATAGTAACATAGTAAATGATGGCAGATAAAGACCAGTATGGTCCATCTAGTCTGCCCAGTACGATGGCAAGAGTGGGTGCACCTGCCGCTCCGTGCAGGCCACCCCTCCCCATGTCTTTGTTTAGGGGTGAACCCACCACTCCATGTAGGACACCCCTATTTGTTGAGAAATTAGATGGTTCCGTTTATTTTGATTTTGTCCTGTTGCTGTAAAGGGATCCACTGTGTCTGTCCCATGCCATTTTGAATTTGGTCACCGTGTTTGCCCCCACCACTTCCATCGGGAGAGCGTTCCAAGCATCCACCATCCTTTCTGTGAAAAAGTATTTCCTGATATTGCCTTTCAATTTACCCCCCTGCAGCTTCCTGTTATGCCCTCTAGTTTTACAGCTTCCCCGTCTTTGGAAGAGGTTTGCTTGTTCATTATTTCCCTTTAAGTATTTAAAGGTCTGAATCATATCTCCCCTGTCCCTCCTCTCCTCCAAAGTGTACATGTTTAGGTCTTCAAGTCTCTTCTCATAAGGCTTCTGATGCAGGCTCCAAATCATTTTGGTCGCCTTCCTCTGAACAGTTTCCAGTCTTTTTACATCCTTTGCAAGATATGGTCTCGAAAACTGAACACAGTATTCCAAGTGAGGCCTCACCAGTGACTTGTACAGTGGCATAAATACCTCTTCCTTTCTGCTGGTAATTCCTCTTTGTATGCAGCCCAACATCCTCCTGGCTTTTGCCACCGCCTTGTCGCACTGTTTTGTCACCTTGAGATCTTCATAAATAATCACACCAAGGTCTTTCTCCTGATCCGTGCACACCAACCTCTTGCCCCCTATCGCGTACATTTCCCTTGGATTTCTGCTACCCAAGTGCATGACTATGCACTTCTTTGCATTAAATCTTAATTTCCAAGCATTAGACCATTCTTCCAGCTTTTGTAGATCTTTCCTCATGTTAACCATTCCCTCAGGGGAGTCCACTCTGTTGCAAATTTTTGAGTCATCTGCAAAAAGACAGACTTTTTCATTCAGTCCTTCATCAATATCACTCACAAATAAATAATACAAGTGCATATTCCCTTCAAAGAGATGGGAAGGATCACTTAAAATGGATACTAAGGAAAATATTGATGGTTGAGTTTGATCCTTGTGAAACAAAGTATAAAGCTGGTTGCAGATAAATATTAAAGTTTTCTCAAACTGATTGATTATAGTGAACTGCATTTGCTTGTATTGTTTACATGTGTTTTTCCAACAATGTAGTTCTTTTATTCTTATTCCCTATTCACCTAACTCTCCTCAGCAAACGAATATGATTTTTTTTTAACACTTAATTCATTCTGGTGATTCCTATAACCACTCTGCTCCTAACAATAACCTTAGCCATTTCTTCCACTTCAAGCCCCTCACCCTGGCCTCCGGGGAATTCTTTCACGAGTAGAAATTGTAACCTCACTGAGGGATGGTGCATGGGATACAGTACTCAAAAGTGTGAGACAAAATTAGAAGGTTGAGAAGCACCGATTTAGGTTGATAAAAGAAGGAATTACTTGCCCAAGGTCACAAGCAGCTTCAGTAAGAGACCAGGATTTGAACCCTGGTTTCCCCAATTCTCAGCTTGCTGTTCATTTGGAACTAGTATTATAGGAGGATGAATGTAGCCAAAGCAAGTTAGTGAGATTTAAATAAAGATAAAATTTCCATCTCTTCCTAGTCCAGTGAGCCCATTTCTGTTTCCTCTGAAGTGATAAAATGATAGTGTATTCCTTCAGTATTAGCACTGGATATCTGCCAAGAATTCCAAGCAGCTCACAGCAAATCAATCCTTCGGATGACAGGAGATAAGTGTTGAAAATCCACCCTACAGCACCTGACAAATCTCTTCAGGTTCTATTAATACTGTTGGGGTTTCCACTCTCAGCTATGGCACTCTGCTGGTCTATATCTAGATATGAAATCTGAAACACCGTTGGTATTTTATAACACATCACTAGTGAGTCATGCTGCAGGGATAACCACAAAACACAGGGAAGCAGAATTTGAGCCATGGCTGAGCTCTCTGATATTAAATAACATTTACTTCAATTCAACATTACTTATGCCAAATGACACAAGGGCAAGGACACCTCTCTTCAAAGTGAAAAACATTTGATGCCCATCTAGTATTAAGCATATCCTTCTATAGGCTCCTGACAGGCAGTGGCAGGTGCTAGAGAAGAGACAAGCCAAAAACAAAGGGGGGGGGGGTATTTTAGAAGCCCATTTCATACTTTGGACGTCTGAAAACAGGCATACAGATGTCCAAGGCATGGAGACATCCTTGAAGGCATTTTAGAAACCGGTTTTAAAGACAAGGACGTCCATATCAGAATGGGGCATGTTTGGGGCGTTCCCAAAAATCTGGGCATCCTCGCATGATTTCAAAAATGCCCTGCACTCCTTGAGCCATGTCCAAGTTTATACCTGCTCCAGGCACAAATAGGCATTGGAAAAGTGCCCATTCTGCCAGCCAAACATCCAGAGGGTGTGGAGAAGGAGGTTTACTCATACTCCCTATATTTTTTCTTTTAAATGAACACTGGCAGGGAATGCAGGCTCCTGTTTTGCCACGATGATGGATGTCCCCCTGTATACAAACTAGCATATGATAGACATCCCTTCCCACATTTATGTAGTGGGGATGTTTTTGTGGAGGCCAGCGCAGGCGTCCACTTTGGGGACATCTATGTTTCTAAAGTCAGGTTCAAACAGTTGTCCCCGGTGTTTTTCTGCATGTTTTGCCCTGGATGTCCCAGTTTGCATTTGGATGCCTTTTCTAAAATGCCACTTAAGGTTTTATTTGTGTTTATTTATTTATCAGTCTGTCTGAGATTTCCTGCAGTGGTGATTTTATGCCCGATGGGAATCTTCTGGCATCAGCAGCCTGTACAGGCCAAGAGAGAAAGAAGTGATATTAGTGTCTATGTTCAAAACATTCATGTCTTTCTTGTTGGTTGCCTGGGCCTGCCTAGCCCTTGCTGGAGCTCTTTCAGTCTTATATTCCTTCTTCCTATCAGCAGCATCATCCTGGAGCATGAAGGAGGGTGCCATGGCAATGGCTGATGTTTCCCTGATTGTGTCTTCTATGGATATGGCAAGCCCGAGTTAGTGTATGTCTCCGGCGTTGGATGGTAGTAGTTTTATGTCATTTATTATTTCTTGTGTTTTACTATAAACCATGGAGGATGCATAAGATACACAATATATAAATTTTAAATAAATACAAATAAACAAATAGCTGTGCTCCAGCCTCCACTGCATCCTAGTGCTATAAACGAGGACAACAGAGAGAGCCACTAGAAGATGAAATTAGATCTTCTCTGCTAATTTTCTTTTCTTGAGTCCCTGCAGTCCAGTCCAGACATGTGCATTTATGAGCTGGAGGGGCTCAAGGAAAGAAAATTATCAGGTAAGACTTAATTTCACCTTACTCATCGTCCCTTTAGTCCAATCCAGATACGTGGGATGTACTAAAGCAGTATCTAACAATGGGGGGGACAGAAGAGCTCCGAACTGAGCATTTTCCTGCACCTGCAGGTGATAGTGCCACATAAAGGAATGAAGAGAAGACCACATAGCAACATCAGGAACTACTTTTTCTCTGAAAGGGTGGTAGATCCATGGAATGCCCTCCCAATGGAGGTAGTAGGAGTAAATACAGTGACTGAATTCAAAATGGCATGGGACAGACACAGTGAATCCCTTTATAGCAAGAGGATGCAATCAAAGCAAACTTAAATATCTTTTGATAGACGGTGGCTGACCTGCATGGAGTGGCAGTTACAACCCTAAACACAGGCATAGAGGGGGGAGAGGGCGTGATGTACATGGAGCTGCAATTACAACTACTCTAGCTACCTTACTGGGCAGACTGGATGGACCATACTGGTCTTTATCTGTCGTCATATACTATTTTCATATACTATGGCCACTCTACAAATCTCGACTTGCAGCACCAAGCCAAACTCCACCCATGATGACGCCTGAGCTCTGGTGGAATGGGCCCAGAGACCCACTGGAATTGTCTGTCTTTTAAGCAGATAAGCGGAAGCAATAGTCTCCTTTAACCAGTGAGCAATCAACGCTTTAAGAGACCACCTCACCTCTACATGACCCACAAAAGATGATCGGACTACCTAAATCGCCTGTCCTTTTCAAGTACTGATGCAGAATTCAGCGAATATCCAGCTTGTGCAAAGCTCTCGACTCTAGATCTACACTTGTATTCGCAAACACCAGCAGGGTAACCACCTGGATAAGGTGAAACGCCAAAACCGCCTTGGGAAGAAAAGAGAGGATTGGTTCTCTTTGCAAATCATTAGGAAGGATTCCGTACAGACAAAGCCTGGGACTCAGAGATTCCCCATGTTAAACAGATAGCCACCAAAATCATTGCTTTCAGCTTAAGGTCCTTCAGAGAAGGCTTTGGAAGAGGTTGAAATGGTGGTTCTGTAAGCACAGACAGAACCAAATTAAGATCCCAAGCCGGCATTACTACTCTGGCTGGAGGACACACAAGCTTAATACCTTTTAAGAACCGGACTACATCTGGGGGAGATGACAGGGACACCCACTGAGTTCTTCCCTGAAAACAGGCCACGCTGCAACCTGCACTTGCAGCAAATTAAGTTCTAAGCCCTTTTCACATCCCGCTTGTAAAAAGGCCAAGATGTCCAGGAGTGACAAATTTAAGGGATGCATTATTTATTATTTATTTATTTACAGTCTCTTTTATACCACGCTATTTGACACCAGTGCGGTTTACAACGAACATTAAACTACATATCTCAGTTTAGTGATTTGTGCTTACAGTGAACAGGTAAAATAACTTGGGTATACATTAAACAGGTTCCTTAACAGGGAAAACATGATAAATATATACAAGCCACTTTATGCAGCTATATATTGGGTTATATGAAACTGCATAAGCTTCTCATGGTGGGTGGAGGGTAAAAGTGTGATTGCGAGTGTTCAGTCTAAGAATGTGAGATGCATGTGTTGGTCCTCATTACTAGGCCTCACAAATATGCCATATTCGCACATAGGCCAGAGAAGTAGAACACTTCCAAGCTCGCAACAATGTTGTTATGACTGAGGCAGCGTAGTCTTTGCTCCTCAACCTAGCTTTCTCAAGAGCTAAGCTGTAAGTGAGAAATGATCCGCTTTCACCATGCAAACTGGATCCTGAAACAGGAGATCCTCCACCACTAACAATCAAAATGGCTCTGCCAACAGCCACACCAGATCTACATACCACGGTCTTTGTGGCCAATCAGGAGCCACCAATACTACCATACTCAGATGGGCCTCCACTCTCTGGATTACCCAGCCTAACTGGGGCCATAGAGGGAATACATACAAGAGGCCTTCCCAAGGTAATGTCTACACCAAGCCTTCCAACATTCTGACTGGCTGGCAACTGAAGAACTGGGACACCTTGCATTCCCCACTAAAGCCATCAGATCCATTGAGGGCAACCCCCATTGACTCACTATCTGCCAAAATACTACATCCATGAGAGACCACTCTCCCGGATCCAAGACATTGCAGCTGAGATAATTGTCCTGGACGTTTTCTTTTCCTGCTACATGAGCCACTGACAGAGCTAACAGATTGGCCTCAACCCATTCCAGTAGCGGGCCCACTTCATTGAATAGCAAGATTTCTAGTGCCCTCATGCCAATTTATGTAAGCTACTGCTGTCGCATTATCCAACAGGGCCCACACTGCTTTGTGTCAGTCTAGACAATGAAAAGCCTTGAGAGCCAAAAAGACTGCTTGCACATTCTTCCTTATATAGCAGTCTGATCTCAGCCGGTGCATCCCAAGATGCACCACGTGGAGCCAGGCACCGCTATTTTTCAAGATAGCGGGGCAAGAGCAGGAGCACGTAGGCATTTCTAAAGGTACTGGGAGGGGTCGCTGGATTGATTTTTAGTTGGGAGGGCTGGAGGGTTTGGGGCCACTGAGCCACTAGGTTTATTTTTAGTGGGAAGGGGGTGGGGGGGTTCGGGACTGCTGGGCCACCAGGTTTATTTTTAGTGGGAAGGGGGTGGGGGGATAGGGGCTGCTGGCCTCCAGGTTTATTTTTATTTGGAAGGAGGTGGGGAATTAAGGCCACTGGGCAACCAGGTTAATTTTTAGTTAGAAGCAGGTGGGGTGATTAGGGCTGCTGGGCCACCAAATTTTTAGTTGGAAGGGGATGGGGGGATTGGGGCCACTGAGCCACCATGGATTTGCTTTCCCTGATGCCTGGATCATCTTTGACATTTCTCCTCACATGATACAGGCATCTGTGAAAGCACCCGATGCCATCAAAATACTGTCAGGAGCACGTGTTAGATTTCAGGTCAGTAGTCCATGCTCTCATTACGCCCCATGTAGGACTACTGTAATAGCCTGTTACAGTCAAAACCTTAAGTTTTGCGCTCTTTGAAAGATTGTTAACAGCAAGAATAGTATACAAGGCCCGATTGACTGAACATATAACCCCAATCTTATACGACCTCCATTGGCTCCCAGTAGGGAGCCGAATAAAATACAAGCTGCTGATAACAACATTCAGACTGATCAACAACCTATCTACTTCATACAAACCCAACCAGACTCCAGATCCCGTAGGCAAAATGCAAAACACTCACTGGTAACACCAACCTCCATACGCAAGACAAAACAGTCCGCCAGCTCCAGAGCCTTCTCGTACACTGCTCCTAGTCTCTGGAACTCACTGCCATTGTCAATCTGTGCGACCAAAGACCTACAGTTATTCAGAAAAGAAATCAAAACATACCTCTTTACTGAACAATGATAACCCAACCTCACAAACACCTACCTCATCTCACCTTATGATCACCACCCAACCCTCTGTACCCCCCCAATCAATAATCCCTATTCAAATCTAAACTCACAGAAACACACACAAACAGTCACTGTAAATAGTTTCTAGTCGTCAGTTCAGACAACTATGTATATAAAGCATTCGCTTCATGTTAAATGTACCTATGGATCTATGTAAATAGTTCAACCTCTGTTCTTTGTAATATGTTGTGTTAAATGTAAACCTCCCCTGATCTCTGGAAGGGGCATTATAGAAGAACCAAATAAATAAATTAAATAAATAAGTCACCGCCAGACCAGGCATAGAGATACTGGCGCTAAGGCTGGTTGTGAAATCCTCTACGCATTTCTCTGCATTGGGTGCAGCCAATATTTGTATAAATTCTATTATGTGCAGCTCATTTGCCTATAATTTAAATATATTTAAATACTCTTGGCATTAATTGTGCATTAGTTTTTCCATTGCTGTTTATACACGTGTCCATCTCTTTTCTGCATTTGGCGGTAGCAGTAAGTGTGCTTAAAAGTGGCTTTATCTGTGCTTAAAGGCCGCACTAGTTTTCTGCAGCAGCCTGTATGTTAGCATGTTTCAGTTCCTTGTTTTATGTAAAACATTTACTGTTTCTTGTAAACTGCTTTGACCTGGAGAAGAGTTGTATAGAAAAATAGTCAAATAAATCCGTGTTGACCACAATACGTTCCGCTGTTTTCAGTGCCATTTCCGTTGCTAGCTTGACTGGGTTCAGCCATCAGCAGAGATTTACACTGGTCTCTTCCTGCAAGGACAGCCTTTGCCAAAATGACTGAGTATTTGCTTACCCTGCAAACCCTGGGTTAACAAGGCCTATTGCAGAGGACTCATATGAGCTCTGACCCAAGTCACCAACTCCAGCATCGCTGCCATAGACCCAGGACTTACAGATAATCCTATGTGCGAGGGCAACGCTGGTCCAAGAGAACTTGCACTTCACACCGCAACTTCTTCATCCTTATCTGACATCAATAATACTCTACCTCTGCTGGTGTCAAAATGAGCACCTAGGTACTCCAGGGACTGGAACAGCTCCACCCTGCTCTTGACAAAGTTGATCACCCAGCCCAGCTCCTGAAGTAATGATACAACCCGGCACATGGCTGCTCAACTCTCTTGGGCTGATTTTGCCCTGACCAATCAATCATGGAGGTAGGAATGCAGCAATACCTCATGTTTGCACAGTGCTGCTGCAACCACCACCATCACCTTGCTGAAAGTCCTGGCTAACCCAAAGGGCCATGCCCAATATTGGAAATGACTCATGAGCAGTGCAAAACAGATACTTTTGATGCTTCTGCCAAATGGGAATATGCAAGTAGGCCTCTATCAAGTCTAAGGAGGTCAAGAATTCCTCATGCCTGACTACCACTATGATAGACCTTAAGGTTTCCATGTAAAAATGAGCCCAATTTACCTGTTTCAAATCCAAAATTGACTGAAAGAACCCACTCTCTTAGGCACTATGAAGTAAATGGAATACCAACTGAGGTTACTTTTCTTCCCGAGGGATGCGCATCACAGCCTCATGCTAAAGCAGCCACCCCAGCGTGTCCGCCACCACCTATGCCTTTTCTGAGTGAGTGACTCTATAAAGGCATCTAAAACAGAAGTACCCACTTGTCCATTGTGATCTGGGCCCAAGCAGAGTAGAATTCCTAAAAACAACTATCCACCAGAACCATTCCTGCCTGGACCCCCAAAATGTCACTGAGTAGCCTTAGAGCTTCCTGCGGCCTCTGAAGGGGTATCTCTGCACCCTCTGTGACTGCCTCAACAGGGCTGACCACATGGAAGAAATCACAACCTCAGGAAAGAGCCAAAACATGTGGGACATGACCTCCATGACTCTCAAAAGCAACCTCTTACAGTGGTTCTCAACCCTGTCCTCGGGACCCCACTAGCCAGTCGGGTTTTCAGGCTATCCACAATGAATATGAATGAGATATATATGCATTAGAAATAGCCTGCCAAACTGACTGGCTTGTGGCCCTCCAATGCTGGATTTGGGGACCCCTGCCGTACACCTCTGTCAAGTACGATTGTGAGTGGGCAAGGTACAGATGTCCAAGACATCAAAAAGATTAGATGGAATATGTCACATACCTCCTCGCCTCTCACCACCACCAAAATATTGTCTATTAGACAACTTTTTGGTGGTGGTGAGAAACTAGGAGGGATGTGACACATTCTATCTACCCTTTTGATGTCGAGGACATCTGTACCTTGCCCACTCACAATCGTACTTGACAGAGGTGTACGGCAGGGGTCCCCAAATCCAGCACTGGAGGGCCACAAACCAGTCAGTTTGGCAGGCTATTTCTAATGCATATATATCTCATTCATATTCATTGTGGATAGCCTGAAAACCCGACTGGCTAGTGGGGTCCCGAGGACAGGGTTGAAAACCCCTGCTTCTAGCAGATGAAGTAGATTTAGCTCCCGGTGGCCTATCTTCTGGCAACTGCAGCACTTTGGCCTCATCCAAATCTTTTACCAGCTTTTTCAATGCCTCACCAAAATGCAGTTTGCCATTAAACAGAAGCTTACTAAGACAGGTCTTAGATGCTTTTTCCGCAGACCAATTGCAAAGCCATAAAAAGTCAAGCTGCTGCCACTGAGACCATGTTCTTTGCTGAAGTCCTGACCAAATTATACAGGGCATCTGCCATAAAAGCATACCTGGACTCCAATCTAGTCACCTCCAACATGGGCTCTTGGGATTCCTGCCTGCCTTCCGCGATCTTCTGGGCCCAATGCAAACAGACTGGCACCACATACACCCTGCAGACTGCCACCTGCAGTGCAAGTGTAGAGACCTCAAAAGATTGCTGCAACAAAGTTTCCAGCCTACTATCCTGTGAGTCTTTCAGCACCACTCTACCTTATATGGGAATAACTGTCTTCTTGGGGATGACATCCATTTTTGGGAGCCACAACAATTCCCTTTCCTCCAGGGGAATTGGATACTTATGCACCATGGACCTGCTAACACACAGACCCACACCTGGGGACTCCCATTCACGTGTAATCAATTCCTTTATTACCCTATGGAGTGGAAAAGACTGTAGATTTTCAGATACACTCTGACAATCCTCCACCCCTACTGGTGCTGCTGGTGACTCCTCCTCAATATTAAGGGCTGCTAAGGTTTGTGAAATTAGAGTTGCTAACACTTCTTATGAAAGATCCTCACCACTGTGAGATCCTCCCCCAGAGAGATCTCACTCTCTACAAGGTCGTCCCCCAGGAGAGGATCCCAGCACCCATTGGGACCTTCCAAGGGATCGTTAGAATCCCTGGAAACCCCGATGTTCAGTCCTTCTAGTCTTCCTCTGGGTCCACCTGTGGCTACTTACCCATGTGATCCTCCACACATGGCGGGGAAGAAATAGTCCTTTGAAGTTTCAGGAGTCCCTGTCCGAGACCCCACTTCAGGAAAAAAGCTTAATGTAAAAGCAACACAAATTCAGGGAAGAAGGAGGCTTCTTCAAGCAAGGACTGACCCTCTGGAACCCGCAATGCTGCCAAGAAGGCACCTCTAAGCTGAAAATCAGCTCAGGGCCCTCCAGAACTTCAGAGGGGAGGCAGGTCCGATCGATCACCATCACTGCCGTGGTGCTTTAGGCACTCCCTGAGCTCTCTGAAATAGCTGCACACTTTTCCTCTGCAGCTTTGCTCTCCCATATTCAACTGCAGCAGAAACCAAAGGCTGAACCTGATTCCGGTGGCTGCCACAGGCCACACATGGAACCTTCCCTGACAACATCAGCTCTACACGTTCTTCACGCTGCTCTCCCCCCCCCCCCCCCCAATGTGCTTGACACACCTGCATCACTTTCCCTATGACCTGTTCCCAGGAGCTCCTGCTCCACTGATGATGCATTGCCTCCACCATGGCTGCACTAAAGAAAACTGTCTCTCCTTTCTTCTCTTTTATTTTTTTTGCAGACTTACAGGGCCAGTAGCCCTGTTTCTTCACCTCAACCCAGGCCCCCTCTCAAAAGTAGGAGAGGAGGAAAGGAGGAGTAAAATGCAAAGACCCTACCAAGGGTTCCTCTGCTTGTGCATGCAGTCAGGAAGGAAGGGAACAAAGGGCAGGGATCCAGCACCATCATGTTCTGCACCTCTGGGTCCAAACTATGAACCCTTAGCGAAGCGGATCAGAGAGCTTTTCCTTTTCTTTTTTTGAAACTGTCCAGTGCAGCCCAGATTGCACAGGAGCTTAAGCTTCCTCCATCTGCTAGAGACTGAGAACTACTGGTGAGAGACTGACTGCACAGGACCCTTATAAGATGACATAATCAATCCATTGGTTCTCAGTCTTCATCTGCTGGCAGGGGTCATAAACCCATCACAGATGGACTAGGCTGGAGAGACGATGAGGAATACTGGACTTCTTTTTCTACCATTATAGCACACCGATGCGTCAAAGATGCCACAGATAAAAGCATGGTAAGCTTATTCATGGACCCAATGTGGCAGGAGATAAACCAAATAAGTTAATGAAGATGTTAAGAGGATAAACTACAATTAAGTGGACTCCTGCAGGTAAAGAAGAGAATCCACCAAAAATTAGAAGAAAGAGGAATATTGCCACAAGAAAACTGCAAAAAGCACATTTAAATCTCTAATTTCACAGATCAAAGTAAGGAAGTATATGAATAATAACATCTTAAATAAACTGTCTTCTGTGGAGAAAAATACAGAGAGAAGGAGGAGGCCTAGGTGGGACTGCCAGAAGAAAGGTACACATAGAAAAAGAAAAAGAAGACTTGGAACAGAGTACCAGAAAGGTGGTTGAGGTGGAGATGGAGCTTGGAGATCTGGAAGTGCAGAAGAGTGAGATAAACAAAGGACAGGCCAAGAAATCAGCTGAAGAGGAAGAAGAAAAATATGGAGGAATTAGAGACTGAGCTCCGAGTCCATGCGGAAAAATATGAATATGCAGGCGAGGGAAAGGTTTCCTAAGTTAAATTTCACGCCTAAAGTTAAGAATATGATAAATCAGATGAACCAAAACATAACCTTTCTCAAGGGACCATTTATTGACATCACAGAAATGAATTGAATACAGTATCCTGCAGCTAAAATTATTAACAGAAAAAGACCTTAAATTATTATCTTCCAAAAATAAGAACATAAGATATGCCATACTGGGTCAGACCAAGGATCCATCAAGCCCAATATCCCTGTTTCCAACTGCGTCAAATCTAGGTCACAAGTACCTGTCAGGTTTCCAAAAGGTATACAGATTCCATGCTTCTTGTCCCATGAGTAAGTGTTGGATTTCCCCGGTCCTCTCTTTGGCGTGGCCTTTAGGCAGAGACTGAGTAGGAGACCACCTCAACCCATGCAAACCAGCAAACCAACCTCTGGCCACCTCAAGCAGCAATGGAGTATCGCAAAAGAAACTATAACCTGGGACCGACAGCAAAGAAGACGTGAGTGCAAGGTAGCCCAACCCCCTTCCAACACACAGGCATTCACAACCATAAAGCTGTGCCATCACTGAACATGCCTGTCCCCATGATCCCTCTTCTAGGAGCCCTTAGACACAAGCCATGGAGTGATCCCAGTAGTAACCACCCCTGTGACCAAGTATCCCACCACCCTCTTGCTCACGATTACCTACACACTCCCTAGCTCTCACTCCTCTCCCCCTCCCTAATACTCCCTCCTAACCATCACAGATGGCACATAGCCTCCCTACAACTTCAGACCCTATGCCAACCACCCCCGAGGTCATGGATCCAAGCACACATCATAACCATACCCCTCCCCATCCCACACACCAAAGTGCATGCACTCATACCCCCTATCTCCCCCAGGAACAGACACACACACACAATCCAGTGTGCACTCATAAGCTTATGATCTGTCAAAAACAAAACCCCAATCATCCATGATCTCATCCACACAATGAACCTCAACCTGCTCTGTATAACCAAGTCATGGCTCATGGACTCGGATACCGTACTCATGAACCAAATCATCCTTACAAACTATGCTCTTCACCACTGCTCAAGAACTCCCAAAAAAGGTGGAGAAATCCTCAACATAGCAAGATCTGACCTCCCACCTCCGCCACCAAGCCACAGAGAGCTCAGAGGGCCTCCACTTCCTTTCTATATCCAATAAATGCTTAACAATTTAGCGCAGTTATTCACCTGTAACAGGTGTTTTCCAGGGACAGCAGGAATCAGTCCTCACATATGAGTGAAGTCAGCACCGATGGAGCCCTCGTGGAAGCATCCCCCAGCTTTCATAGAAAGCCTTTGGGAGATGCTACCACGCATGTGTGGTCCCCTTCCTGCCCAAGGGTGCCATCTTGCTCAGTCAAATGACATAGCTAAAAGACAGCAAATATAAAAGATGATACAGGAGCAACTCCAAGGGGAGGAAGGAGGGTTGTGAGGACTGATTCCTGCTGTCCCCAGAGAACACCTGTTACAGATGAATAACTGCACTTTCTCCAGAAACAAGCAGGAAGTCAGTCCTCACATATGGGACTCCCCAGCTACAGGCTACCGAAAGCCCAGAGCGAAAAACATGGTCGCCCTCAAAGGGGACCACAATCAGCAGCAATTAAGTCCGTAGTTACAGACAACAGTAGACCCCTGTGTCCGATGAAAACCAGCAGTGCAGTAGTCTGAACACAGAAGAGTCGGAGTGTAGGAGTTGCCTAAACCCCAAAAAGATTACGGAGCATGGCCTGGCCGAAGGCACTGTCCTATTGGGACTCCCTTTCCAGGCAGTAATGAGCTGTGAAGGTATGGACTGAAAACCAGGTGGCGGCCTGACAGATGTCCATCATCGGGACAGAGCGCAGGTTTGCCACCGAGGCCACCATGGCCATGATATGGTGCGCCGTGGCTCGGCCTTCCAGCGGGAGCCCCACCTGTGCATAGGTGAGGATGATGCAATCCGCCACCCAGGTGGACAGTGTATGTTTGGTCACCGCCTCCCCCAGTCTACTGGGGTCGTACGAGACGAAAAGCTGAGCAGCTTTGCGGTGGCCCTGAGTCTGTTGGATATAGAAGGACGAGACTCTCTTACAGTCCAGGGTGTAGAGGACCATCTCTCCCCTACTGGAGTGGGGTCTTGGGAAGAAGGTGGGAAATACCACCTCCTGATTGAGGTGGAAGGATGATACTACCTTCGGAAGGAATTTAGAGTATGTGTGGAGTACCACCCTGTTCTTGTAGATCCTGGTATATGGGGCCTCTGCCACTAAGGCCTGAATTTTGCTAACTCTGCGAGCAAAGGTGAGCGCAACCAAGAATGCCACCTTCCACGAGAGGTAGCGCAGGAGGCTCAAAGGGCAGGCGAGTGAGTTGCCCCAATACCACATTGAGGTCCCACTCAGTCGCTGGAGGGTGAACCGGGGTCTTCGATAAGAGCAGACCCCGTAGGAAGTGGGTCACCAGCGGCTGGACCAAGAGGGGTTTGCCATACACCTGGTGGTGTTGTGCCGCCAGGGCACTGAGGTGCACCCTGACAGAGTTCGATTTAAGCCTGGATTGCGAGAGGTGGAGAAGGTACTGTAGCACCAGATCCACCGGGTAGGAGAACGGGTCAGTCCCGTGCTCTGCACTCCAAACTGAAAACTTACACCATTTGAGGGCATATTCTTTCCTAGTGGAAGCCTTACGAGAAGCCAGCAGGATCTCCTCAGTACAAGCATTGCGGAACCTGTGTCTTTTGGGGAAACTGCTAGGTACGTATGACCTAGATTAGCCACTGTTGGACACAGGATACTGGGCTTGATGGATCTTGGTCTGACCCAGTATGGCATATCTTATGTTCTTATGGAGTGGAGGAGTGGCCTAGTGGTTGGGGCAAGGTACTTCAGGCCGGAAGGTCGGGGGTTCAAATCCCACTAGAGAACAGCAACCTTGGGCCGGAAGGACTGGGGTTTCTAGTCCCATAGGTGCTCCTTGTGGCCTTGGGCAAGTCACTTAACCCTCCATAGCCCATGTTCCCTGTAAAATAGTTATCTCCAAGTTATAATGTCCTGTTCAATGTAATTTCAGTTTGTTCAATGTAAACCGCACTGATGCAGAATAGCACGGTATATAAGAGAATGTAAATAAATAAATAAATTGTAGACACAGGAAACTGGTCAAAGTAGGACACAACACATCTCAACCCATAAAGGTCAAACAAGGAGTGCCACAGGGATCGGCCCTTTCAGCTCTCCTATTCAACCTATGTTGTTGTTAAGTGCCGTCGAGTCGGAGTCGCCTCATGGCGACCCTCTGGATAGCTATCCTAAATTGTGTTCGGTCTTCAGTCAGGCGGCTCATTGTTGACAGACTGGTACCCGTGGCTGCTGTTATTGTATCGATCCATCTCATTGCTGGCCTTCCTCTTTTGCGTTGACCTTCTATCTTGCCAAGCATAATGTCTTTCTCTAATGATCTCTCTCTTCGCATGATGTGTCCAAAGTATGAAAGTCGAAGTCTTGTCATCTGAGCTTCTAAAGAAAGCTTAGGTTTGATCTCCTCTAGTACCGACTGGTTTGTTCTTCGGGCAGTCCATGGTATACACAGTATTCGTCGTCAGCACCATAATTCAAAGGCATCAATTTTCTTCCTGTCTATCTTTTTCACTGTCCAGCTTTCACATCCATATGATGTTATTGAAAATACCATTTCTTGAGCAAGTCGAATCTTTGTATGGAGAGAGACATCTCTGCTCTTGAGAATCTTATCTAGGTCTTTCATAGCCATTCTGCCAAGAGCAATGCGTCGTCTGATTTCTTGACTGCTTGTTGCTTCTTTATTGATAGTTGATCCAAGTAGGTTAAAGTTGTTCACAATTTCAATTTCTTCTCCTTCAGCGATGAATCTGTTGATTATGCCAGTTGTCATGATCTTTGTCTTCTTTACATTAAGGTGCAGGCCCATTTTGAGACTATGTTCTTTGATTGTGAGAAGCAAATGTTTCAGATCATCTTCACTTTCAGCCAGTAATGTGGTATCATCAGCATAGCGAAGGTTGTTGATGAGTCTTCCACCAATCTTCACACCTCTGTTGTCTTATACAATCCTGCTTCTCTGATGATTTGTTCTGCATATAAATTAAACAGGTAGGGGGAAAGTATGCAGCCTTGTCTTACACCTTTGCTTATTTTAAACCATTCTGTTTCTCCTTGTTCTGTTCGAACTGTTGCTTCTTGATCAATGTACAGATTGCGCAAGAGAACGATCAGGTGTTCTGGTATACCCATGCTTCTTAATGTGGCCCAGAGTTTCTCATGGTTTACACAATCAAAAGCCTTGCTATAGTCGATAAAGCACAAATAGATATTCTTTTGGTATTCTTTAGTCTTTTCAAGGATCCATCTCACATCCGCAATGTCGTCTCTCGTTCCTCGCCCTTTCCTGAACCCTGCTTGCACTTCAGGTAGTTCTTGTTCCAGGTATGGTTGTAGTCTCTTTGAATAATCTTCAGTAGAATCTTGCTGGCATGTGGGATCAGAGCAATTGTGCGATAATTTTCACAGTCAGTTGGATCACCTTTCTTTAGTATTGGTATAAACACAGATCTTTTCCAGTCAGTTGGCCATGATGTTGTCTTCCATATTTCTTGGCAGAGCCTTGTGAGTATGGTAACAGCTGCATCAGATTGCTGCAATACTTCTATGGCAATGCTATCAATGCCTGGTGCTTTGTTCTTTGATAAGGCTTTCAATGCTGCTTCAACTTCTTCTTTCATCACCAATGGTTCCCGATCATAAGGTACAGGTTGAAACGGCTGTTGGTCCACTTGATCTTTATCATATAAAAACTCTGTATATTCCTTCCACCTTTTCTTGATCTTCTCAGCATCATTCAACATAGAACCTTGAGCATCAACCTATACATCCAGCCAATATGTGCCATCATGAAAGAACACCACATACATTATACAATCTACGCAGATGACATCATGATCTACACACCCATCTCAGTCGACAACCCGGACTACACCAACATAACAAACTGCCTCACCCAAATGGCAAACTGGCTTCAGGAAAACAACCTATCAATCAACTACAGCAAGACGGAGGCACTGATCATCACACGAAACCCGGCCTTTATCCCCCCACCCGACATCAAGATAAGAGAGTCATCCTGGACAAAGAACTTAACCTCCAAGCACACATAGGCAGAGCAACCAAAAGTGCATACCTAAGAATGCGACTCATCAGAAGACTCAAGCCCCTCCTTGACCCAGAGCACTTTCGCACCGTTTGCCAGGCGCTGATAACCCCTCTACTAGACTTCTGCAATCCAATATTCACCAGGCTACCAAAGCAGACCCTCAGACCACTATAACTGGCCCAAAACACAGCTGCCCGTATAATAGCTGGTACTACAAGACACGATCACATCACACCCATACTGAAAGAACTGCACTGGTTCCCAATCATCTCACGCATCAAATACAAGACTATCATAAACATATTCAAGATCAAACAACACTCCTCCGCCATAAGCCTACACACACTCATACAACCCGACACAAGCACACGGCCAAGAAGAAGAGGCACCTCCAATTGGGTTAACACCCCAAAAGACTTCACCAAGACCCGCAAAGACACCGCACAACGAACAATCTCCCTGGCTGCTCCATCCATATGGAGCTCCCTCCCAGATGATCTGAGACTAACCACAGAAATCAAGGACTTCTGAAAACAGCTGAAGACAACCCTGTTCATCGATTACTATGGACATACCCCCTGAACCAGCATACAAGTCAGATCATCAAACCCCCCCCCTCCACCCCAAGACTGTATATAAGGCTATATAATAGCTCATGATGTATAATAGCGCACTATGTAGATAAACCAAATCTAATCACATCCCCGCCAACACATACACACCACTCTGTACACTGCATGAAAACATTTGCCCCCTTGATTGTTTGCCGTGGAAACCGCTTTGATTGAATAAGGCGGTATATAATTACCATTAAATAAATAAATAAATAAATGTTCCTCTACCTCACATGAGATGTTGAAAGGGGCTAGGGTCACCCTTTCATCAGCCATGCTGTCAGCGCCAGGGACCCCAGGTTGGGGTGCAGAAGAGAGCCCCCCCCCCCTCCTGGGACAGGAGCCCTGGAGAGTTTCCCAATGGGATGGGAGTCTCCACTGATAGCCGAAGGAGTAGCGGGAACCATGGCTGCCTGGGCCATCAAGGCTATCAGGATGAGTGAGGCTTTGTTGCAGAGGGTCCTGAAAAATGTCTTAGCAATTAGTGGTGTGGATGGGAAGGCGTACATGAGGACTTTCAAGCACGAGACGAGGAACGCGTCTGTCGCCACCCTGGAGGGATGGGCCTGCCGGGAGCAGAAGCAGGGCAACTGGTAGTTGTCTGGACTGGTGAACAGGTTTATCTCGGGTTCTCCCCAGAGCTGAAAGAGCCAGTAGGCCACACTGGGGTTCAACTGCCACTCGTGTGGCTGGAGGACCCTGCTCAGTCTGTAGGCCAGTGAGTTGTTCTGGCCTGGCAGGTATACTGCCCGCAGGAGTATACCCTGCCAGAGCGCATAGGAGCAGAGGGCATGAGACCCCGTGCCCCCTGTTTGTGCACAAAGAACATTGCCACCTGGTTGTCCATCTGGACCAAAACCGACTGGTGCCTTAGGCAGTGACAAAAGGCTTGGAGGGCTAAGTATATGGCCCGTAACTCCAGGAGATTGATCTTCTGGTTGCTCTTGTCCTGTGACCAGCTGCCCTGGGTGTTCGGAGGCATCCGTGGTGAGGACCACTAAGGGACTTGGGGCTTGGAAAGGCAACCCTGCCTCGACATTTTGGGGAGTCTGCCACCAGGTCAGTGAGTCTGCCAACTGGCGGGTCACTGAGACTTTCTCCCAGAGGCGTCCCTTGGCCTGCGTCCACTGGTCCTGAAGGCACCACTGCATGACCCTCATGTGGAGGTGGGCATCTGGGGTGACATGGACCGTGGAGGCCATATGCCTGAGTAGGTGCAGGAGGAGCCAGGCGGGTACCGAGGAGCGGTGCTGTACGTCCAGTGCCAGGGCCCTAAGATGGTCGGCTCATTCTCCGGGCAGGAAGGCCTTTGCCTGGAGGGTGTCCAGTCTCGCTCCTATAAACTCCAGACACTGTGTCGGGAGGAGGTGGGACTTGGTGTAGTTTATCACAAATCCCAAGTGTTGCAGGACCTGGATGGTGCATGCAGTGGTCTGCTGCACCTCTAAGGCGGTACCTCCTTTTATGAGCCAGTCGTCCAGATAGGAGAAGACAAAGACCCCCTGGAGGCAGAGGAAGGTGACTACGACTGCCAGGCATTCTGTGAAGACCCTTGGGGCAGAGGCCAAGCCGAAAGACAGCAATCACCCTGCATTGGTAGTGCTCCCCCCCCCCCCCCACCATGAACCACAGGTACTGCCTGTGGTTGGGGTGAATGATGATGTGGACATAAGCATCCTTCAGATCCAAGGAGCATAATCAATCTCCCTGCTGGAGGTAAGGCAGCAATGTTCCCAGGGAGAGCATCTTGAACTTCTCCCTCATCAGGAACTTGTTCAGGTTGAGCAGGTCGAGGATGGGCCTTAGGCCTCCAGTCCTTTTTGGGATGAGAAAGTACCTGGAGTAGAATCCCTTGCCCTTGAGATGGTGGGGCACTGGTTCCACTGTCTTGTCCTCAAGAAGACCTGCGAACTCCTTCAGTAGAAGGTCACGGTGAAGGGGAGACCTGGGGGGTCTCCCGGAAAGTATCTCATCCTCAAGGCCGAGTATGTTAGTTTAAGTTAAGATTGTTTACTGTATTAATATTCTGTTCATGTTTATTGTAACTGTTCATTGTAAACTGCCCAGAGCAGTACTCACTTGTTCTATGTAAACCGCTTTGATTAGGTGATAAAGCAGTATAAAAGACAAATAAATAAATAAATAAGGGGGAAGTGTCTGAGTCAGATGGAGGAGGTAACCCTTCCTGACCACTAGAAGCGCCCAGGAATCGTTAGCCACCTTTGGGCATAGTGGATCAAATGTCCCCCTGTGGGCTGCTGACCTCCTTGGGATGGAGAGGCTATGCTCAAGGAGTCAAAACCTCTCCCCTGGCTGGGCCGGAGCTGATGCCTGGGGCTTGGAAGCCTTCAGCTTACAAGGGCCATGCCCATGTCCCTTGGCCTGCTGATCCTTCTGGGGAGCCGGGAATGCCTGAAAAGGTGGATAGTTTCTGTAAGCAGCACCTTTTCTTGGGCAGAAGGGCATTTTACCTGAATCCTTCTGTCAGGGAGGGGCAGCGGTCTTTTTAGAGAGCCTGATCCTCGTCATGAACACAGTCTCTAGCTCGGCAGCCTTGTTGGTCATGAGTTTGCCAAAGAGGTTCTCTCCTTGGCATAGAACATCAACCAATTTCTCCTGAACTCATTGCTTGAGATTGGATGACTGTAGCCAAGCCTGGTGTCGGTCACCAATGCCCGCTGCTGCTACTCGAGCTGCTGACTCGAAGCCGTCATAGGCTGCTTGAGACATAAACTTGGAGTACTCAAGGACGGCCTTGGCCAGGTTCTTGAACCACTGCAAGGGTTCCTCAGACAGACCAGCTGAGAACCTGGCAATTTCCTTCATCAGGTCTCTCAGGTACATGCCCATTTACAGCTGGTAAGCCTGGATGCAGCTGATGAGCATCAAGCCCTGGTAACACTTTCTGCCAAGGGCGTCCACGGTGTGTGCTTCCCTGCCAGGAGGCACAGAAGAGTCCATCTTCTGACTCTTTAGTCAACGCATGGCCAACTCCACCACCATGGAGTTATGCAGCAGCTGTGATTTCTGGAAGCCTGGGCTCTGGTGGACTCAATACATCGAGTTGAACCACTTGCTCACCACCGTCACCAATACCGGTGTCTCCCACATACGGAGTATTAGCCATTCCAGGGTGGGAGGGATGGGTACTGTAAGTGATTCCCTCAGAGGGGCTTTGTACTGGAGGATTTCTAGCTCCTCCATCTGAAGGTCCTCCTCCGATTCCATCGGGAACGATAGGACCTTAAACATGTCCCTGATGAAGTCAAGGAATACCAT
Organism: Ichthyophis bannanicus; assembly: GCA_033557465.1. Lineage (NCBI taxonomy): Eukaryota > Metazoa > Chordata > Amphibia > Gymnophiona > Ichthyophiidae > Ichthyophis > Ichthyophis bannanicus. The sequence goes on along the minus strand of CM066037.1, from coordinate 378,428,829 downwards.
TTTATTTTTTATTTTTATTTATTTATTTACTTATTTCTTCTATACCGCCCCTTCCAGTGATCAAGGGCGGTTTACATGGAACAAATTATGTATACTAATTGTATACCATGTCCTCCGGCGGAGACTGCCGCCAGGGTTCCGAAATGGAGGAGTCTGAGGAGATGTCGCAATGGCGACGGGTGTCGGGCGACTTCTCGTCCTCCATTCCCCACTCAGAGTAGTCCATCGAGAACTCAATGGAAGGCTGGTCCACGGGCCCTGGGGCTGACCACAGGTCATGGCCCTCAAAGGCCCTGCAGCTGGTGCCGAGTGCACTGTCTGGGGACGATCACAGTCCTGTCGAGCGGGAACTGGATCAAGGCCTTGGCCAAGGATCAACTCAAGGCCAAAGGTTCTCGAGGATTGGCTTGGCCTCCGGGGATGTCTTTGACATCGAGGGCCTGGTGGTCGGGGCAGAGGAACCGGTCGTGCTAGACAACAGCGCCCACTGCTGGTCCATGAAGGCAGACAAACATCGCTCCAGGGCGACTGTTCTGTTCTGGACTCCAGGACAGAAGGCTCTGCAGCCATCAGCGCGGGCACCGAAGGAATTGGGCCTGACACCAGTTCCCCTGAAGGAGAATCCTTGAGGATGGTGTCTGGAGACCGAGGCCGGTCCGAAGTAGAGTCCTTTCAGGGTATCTTCGCAGGCCGCTCCCTCTCCGATCCCTCTGATGAGCGTCTTGGACTGCGGGACCTGGCCCAGGAGGCACCCGGCCTGTCAGTTCCGTCCAGGGACGTCACCTTCGAGGTCTTTTTCTTCTTGGGTTCCCTCAAGGGAGACCCCTTCTCCGAAGAACCACAGCGCCTCTTGGGTTCCATAGAACTGGCCCGAGATGCCGTGGCTTCAGATGAGGCCCTGGCTTTCAGAGATACCGGGGACTCGCGGAAACACTTACAATGTTGCTGCTGGTGGCTCTTGAGGGCCTTGCTGGACATCTTTCTGCAGAGACTGCATGCTGTGGGGTCATGGTCTGGTCCAAGACAGCGAAGCCAGCCATTGTGTGTGTCGGTCAAAAACATAATTTTGGCATACCGATCACACTTTTTAAACCCACTGGTAGCCATGGGGGAAAAAGGTACCCCAGCGAGGTCGAAGACCCACCGAGCTGCCAGATGGAAAAAAGGCGCAAAGACACCAAAAAGGAAAAAACTACAAAAAAGACCCGAACTCAATGCCGAGACAGTGAAATCAGGTGGTGGGAAGAGTACCGGTTCAGAACCGGAGGCGAGTATGAAATTCAGGCTGAAAAATCAACATTTTCCAGGGACAAGCCAAACAGATATCTGAAGGGCTCCACGGAAAAAAGGAAACTGAGCAAGATGGCACCCTTGGGCAGGAAGGGTACAACACATATGTGGTAGCATCTCCCAAAGGCTTTCTTTGAAAGCTGGGGGGATGCTTCTGCGAGGGCTCTGTCGGTGCCAACATCAGTTATATGTGAGGACTGACTTCCTGCTTGTTCCTGGAGAACACTCATATACAGATCTCCATCCACCACCTCCTTTGACTTCTCAGTCCTACCCCAAAAAGTATCTGAAAATTGCACCTCAAACAAGGATCACATCATACTGGAAGACTTTAACCTCAATGCCGCACAAACAAAACAAGCAGCAGCCTTCACTGGCACCATGACCACAATGGACATTTCTCAAATTATAACTCATCCCACCCACAACAAAGGAAACACTCTGGACCTCATTTTCATCAACAATAACCCCCGCAACATCAACCCACCACTAACCACCAAAAAACTCTCAGTCCCGTGGTCAGACCATGATATGATTACCTTTCCCCTCTGAATACCAACATTCCCAACCCAAACCCCCCCTCACCCCCAATAGCAAGACGATTCAAGAATTTCAACAAAGAAGCCTTTATCAACAGCATCTAACCCCTTCTAACCACCGAACTAGAAAATTTTGACACCTTCCTCTCAACTTGGAATAGCACAACCGCCCATGCAGCAACCACACCTGACCCATGATGCACAGAAACCACCAAACATCCTAAGACACCCTGGTACACTGCAAAGCTCCATGAACACAAAAGGAAGCTCCACAGACTAGAACATCGTTGGCAGAAAACAAACCTCATTTTAGACCACAACAACTATATAGTTTGCATGACCGAATACCACAACAAAACCAATTGATGCAAACATACCTATTACTCCAAACTGATAAAAACCTTCCTTAACCGCCCAAGAAAACTCTTCAGCATAGTTAAGGGCCTCACTGCTTTTCCTCCCCCCCCCCCCAATGACTCCCACAGCACCCCCATCTCCCCTCACCAACTTGCCTCTTTCTACTCATTACCCCACCAACTGCCTCATTCACATCCCCCTCTCTTCATATCCACAAGTACACACATAACACCCTGGTCAAACTTCGAAACCATAAGCTACACTACAACTGAGTCCATCATAAAAAACCTCAATACAGCCATATCCCCCCTAGATCCCTTCCCCATTAGCTGGATAAAACTGACAATCACCGAACACTCACCTCTATTCACAAAACTCACACAGACCTCCCTTGATCAAGGCTATATGCCTGACTGCCTAAAACTGTCATCTACTGGCTGTAAAATAGTTCTCTGTGTGCTGTGCTTTCCTGTCTAATCAATGTGTTTATACCTCAAAAATTTCCTGTCATGATTTGACAATTTCCAATCTGTAATCAAAAACTGCTGCTGATCGCTGGAAGTAGCGGTATACAAATGTATACTAAATAAATCTATACGCCCTATTTTCAAAAAGCCACACCTGGAACCCCTCAACCTCTCGTCCTACAGAAAAATCACCAATCTTCCCTTGATCGCCAAGGTAATAGAGAAAACCATACATCAACTACAAGAACACCTGGACAGACATAACTTATTGGATGACCAACAACATGGTTTCCGCCCCCACCATGGATTGGAAACACAACTGACCTCCCTGACAAATAAACTCATCAAAGAAATTCAAAAAACAAACTCCGGATTTATCCTCCTATTTCTAGACATCTCAGCAGCTTTTGATACCATTAATCACCAAATACGCATACAGGAGTAGCCTAGTGGTTGGGGCAAGGTACTTCAGGCCGGAAGGTCGGGGGTTCAAATCCCACTAGAGGACAGCAACCTTGGGCCGGAAGGACTGGGGTTTCTAGTCCCACAGATACTCCTTGTGGTCTTGGGCAAGCCACTTAACCCTCCATTGCCCATGTTCCCTGTAAGTATTAGTGTATGTGTCTCATATCCCCGCGTGTTAAATGTATCCCCCAATTGTGTTGTGACCGCTTTGATTGAAGGATAAGGCGGTATACAAAACTGTCTAAATAAATAAATAAAAAATACAACAACTACAGACATTTGGAATAGAGGGCACCATATTAAAGTGGTTCCAATCTTACTTCAAGAAACCAAAGATGACAAGTAAGGATTGGGGCCTGCACCTCCGTCCAATACATCTAGACACAAGGAGTCCCACAAAGGATCCACACTCTCTGCACTGCTATTTAACATCTACATGCAACCACTCTTCAAAACACTCCAATCTCACAATGTCTCCTTCCACATATACGCTGATAGCATTATGTTATACACTTCCTTAAGTTCCAAGCACCCCTCACACCAACTCCTCTAGGGGTGCTTCACAGATATATCCAGATAGCTGAAACAAAACCACCTCTCCATTAACCTGAATAAAACTGAAGCTCTATTCATCACCAAGAACAGCTCATTCACTCAACCCTCCACCATCACACTCATAACTTTGAAATAAAAGTCACAAATTTATTTTATTTATTTAGCTGTATTTATATCCTGCTTTTCACTGGGTCAAAGCGGTCAATTGGGGGATACATTTAACACGAGGGGATATGAGACACATACACTAATACTTACAGGGAACATGGGCAATGGAGGGTTAAGTGGCTTGCCCAAGACCACAAGGAGTGCCTACAGGACTAGAAATCCCAGTCCCTCCGGCCTGAGATTGCTGTCCCCAAGTGGGACTTGAACCCCTGGCCCTCTGGCCTGAAGTACCTTGTCCTAACCACTAGACCACTCCTCCCTCGTTGAAATCACCCTAGACCCTAGACCAACTGCTAACATTCAAACCACAAATCGCCAAGACAACAAAAACTGTCTACTTCAAAATTCAGACTCTTCAACGCCTCCACCCACTACTGGAACCAACTGACTTCAGATAAGCCCTACAAACCCTCACCATCCCACACATAGACTACTGAAATGTCATATACCAAGGACTATCTCAATCCACACTCCACCCTTTACAAACAGCACTGCACACCACTGCACGCACAATCCAGGGAGCTTCCAGAACAGACCACATCTCACCCATCCTGAAATGCCTCCACTGGCTCCCTCTTATTTATTTATTTTATTTATTTATTTATTTATTTAACAATCTCTTATATACCGCAGCTTCCTAAGATCAGCTGCGGTTCACAAATAACAACAGGCAACAAATCATGGATTTGTTTTACATATAACGTCATATAACTATAACCAATGTACAGTAAACAGAAATGTTGAACAGATAGCACTGAACAGTGCAACACTATATACATTATGTACATTAACATTATATTATTAAATACATATACATATACAAGGGCTTAAATATTATTAAATACATATACATATACAAATACAAATACATATACATATAATAATATAATACATTATATTATTAAATACATATACATATACAAGGGCTTAAAGCCAGAATCTTGTACAAGACCCCACGCCTCACATTTAAAGCCTTCCACAGCCTATCCTTCATACACCTTCAAAAGTTACTCAAACCACACACTTCAACCCAACCCACGAGAAAGTCCACTGCAAACGCCCTCACAATACCATCGAAAAACACAAAAAGCAATCAGCAAGCCTGTCAGAGGTCCTTCAAATTATACACACCCTCCCTCTGGAACTCCCTCCCTGATAACCTCAGAAAATCCACAGACCTCATCGCATTCAGAAAGATGCTAAAATCCCATTTCTTTGCCAAGTACTTCGCTGATGTAATAAAACCAACCTGTAACCCTACTTACCCACATCGCACCCCAATCTATTAACCAGATGACTGTAAACAACCTGTGCATAACAAGCACTCAAAATCCATTGTACATAGTTAAAGGGCTTAGTAACCTAAATTCAAATTGTTCAAATGTACGTTTCTTCCATCTGTATATAGTTAAATGTTCTCTATAAACCAGTTCAAATTGTTTCTTGTAAACCGCTTTGACCTAGTGAAAAGCGGTATAAAAATCTTGCTAAATAAATAAATAAAAATAATCATGGTTTATGGACTTTTCCTCCAGGAACTCCCCAAATCTCTCTTAAAACTAGCTACACTAACAGCTTTTACTACATTCTCTGGTAATGAATTCCAGAGTTTGATTACGCATTGAGTGAAAACATATTTTCTCCAATTAGCCTTAAATGTAGCTTCATTGCCACACTTAGCCTTAAATGTAGCTTCACTGCTTGTTCTTTAGTCTTTATATTCTTTGAAGGGTTAAAACAACCAATCTACATTTATCCATTCCACTCCATCCATTATTTTGTAGACATCTATCATATTTCCCCTCAGCCTTCTCTTTTCCAGGTTTAAGAGCCCTAACCTTTTAAGCCTTTCCGCATATGGATATCCTTGCATCCCCTTGATCATTTTGGTGGGGGTTTTTTCAGCAACTTTTCTAATTCTGCTATATCCTTTTTAAGATATGGTGAGCAGAATTCCACACAAAATTCAAGCTGCGGTTGTACCATGGAGTGATTCAGAGGCATCATAATAACATTCCTTTCCTTATGATTCCCAGCATTCTATTTGCTTTCTGGACCGCTGCTGCACACTGGGCAGAGAGTTTCAACCAGTGGTATAAAGTCCACCTAAGCAGTCCCTGTAATGCAGGGGGACCTAGGCAGAAAAAGGGTCCATACAGCGACTGTAAAGCAACATGGCATACTTACTATATCATTGTTGCTGCACTATCTATATGTTTTCCTTTTGCCCGGTGACTGTTCCCCACCAGGCCGAAGTCTCCCGATAACAGCCGCACCGTAGACTTTAACCTACTGGGGAACAGTTGCTGGTATGCGGCAGACTTACAAAGAGTGGAAGCAGTGCAACAATGATGATACAGTAAGTTTGCTGAGCCCACTCGAGTGGAGGCCCACAAGAGGAGGATGCCACCATCATGACAATGAGGGGACCTCAGCAAAATTTTGCTTGGGGTCCCCTCATTGGAAATTACTCCACTGGTTTCAACATATTTCAGCATGCCTACATCCTTTTCCTGGATAGTGGTTCTTGCATGTGGAATCTTGCATCGTGTAACCATAGTTTTGGTTATTCTTCCCTAAGTATATACAGTAACTTTGCACTTGCACACATTAAATTTCATCTGCCATTTAGATGCCCATTCTCCCAATTTATCAAGGTCGTCTTGCAATTTTTCACAATCCTCTTGTGTTTTAACAACTTTAAATAATTTTCTGTCATCTGCAAATTTGATCACCTCACTCATTGTTCCCGTTTCCAGGTCATTTATGAATATGTTAAAAAGCAGCGGGCCCAACACAGATTTCTAGAGTACTCCACAGTTCACCTTTCTCCATTGAGAAAATTGGCCATTTAGCCCTACTCTCTATTTTCTATCATTTACCCATTTCCTAATCCACAATAGTACACTGCCTCTATTTCATGACTTTTTAATTTCCTCAAGAGTTTCTCATGAGGGACCTTGTTAAAGACTTTTTGAAAATCCACTCGCCTTTATTTACCTGTTTGTTCACACCTTCAAAAAAATATAGCAAATTAGTGAAACTTTCCTTGACTAAACCCATGATGGCTTTCTCTCATTAAACCATAACTATCTACATGCTCAGTAATTTTATTCTTCATAATGGTTTCTACCATTTTGCCCAGTATTGTAGTTTCCAGGATCTCCCCTGGAACCCTTTTTAAAAATTGGTCTTACATTGGCGACTCTCCAGTCTTCAGGTACTATAGATGATTTTAAGGATAGTTCACAAATTTGTAATAGTAGGTCTACATTTTAATATGTCATTTCTTTCAGCACCATGGGGTGTATACTTTTTCCCGGTTTATCAAGATTTATTTCAATTCCTCCGATATATCACCTTTAAATGCCATTCAAGCATGGGTAACTTCCCTATATCTTCTTCACTAAAAATCAAAATAAACAATTCATTCAGTCTCTCCACTATGACTTTGTCCTCCCTTAGCGCCCCTTTTTCCCTTTTATCATATAATGGTTCAAATAACTCTCTCACTGTTTTTTTGCTATGAATGTACTTGAAACAGTTTTTATTATGTGTTTTTGCTTCCCCGGCAAGCTTCTTTTCAAATTCCCTCTTTGACTACCTTATCAATGTCTTGCATCTAACATGCTAGTGCTTATGTTGTTTCCTGTTTTTGTCATTTGGCTCCTTTTTCCATTTTATGAAATATGCTTTTTTGACTATAACAGCCTCTCTGATTTTACCTTTAAACCATGCTGGCAGTCATTTGGCCTTCCTTCCACCTTTCTTAAAGCTTGGAATACATCTGGTCTGGGATTCTAAGATAGTATTTTTAAATGATACTCATGCTTGATGTAAATCTTTAATCTTTGCAGCTGCTCCTTTTAGTATTTCCTTAACTATTTTCCTCATTTTACCAGTTTCCCTTTTGAAAGATAGGGGTATGTCTACTAAAGGTTAATTCACTTTAAAGAAATTAGCACGCATTAAGTGCCACTACACCCATAGAAGTAAAACGGTTCTGGGCTCTCAATGCATGTTAACTAATAAAGTTAACGCACGTCAAGTTCCCAGAACCATTTTACTTCTATGGGTACAGTGGCACTTTATTAACATGTGTTAAATTTTTTAGCAAACATGCCCCTTAAATGCTAGTGCCATGCAAACGACATTCAAAATGGTTTACATAATGTAACCCAGGGCTACCTTTTGTGCCCTGCATAGTAACATATAGTAACATAGTAAATGACGACAGATAAAGACCAGTATGGTCCATCTAGTCTGCCCAGTAAGATGGCAGGAGTAAGATGGAGGGAGTAGGTGCCACTCTGTGCAGGCCACCCCTCCCCATGTCTTTGTTTAGAGTGAACCCACCGCTCTATGCAGGACACCCCTATTTGTAGAGAAGTTAGATGGTTCCGTTTATTTTGATTTTATTCTGTTGCTATAAATGGATCCATTGTGTCTGTCCCATGCCATTTTGAATTCTGTCACTGTATTTGCCCCCATCACCTCCATCGGGAGGGCATTCCAAGCATCCACCACCCTCTCAGTGAAAAAGTATTTCCTGATATTGCCTTTCAATTTTCCACCTTGCAGCTTCATGTTATGCCCTCTCGTTCTACAGCTTCCCCATCTTTGGAAGAGGTTTGTTTGTTCATTATTTCTCCTTAAGTATTTAAAGTTCTGAATCATATCTCCCCTATCCCTCCTCTACTCCAAAGTGTACATATTTAGGTCTTCAAGTCTCTTCTCATAAGGCTTCTGATGCAGGCTCCAAATCATTGTGGTCGCCTTCCTCTGAACAGTTTCCATTCTTTTTACATCCTTTGCAAGATACGGTCTCCAAAACTGAACACAGTATTCCAAGTGAGGCCTCACCAGTGACTTGTACAGTGGTATTAGAACCTCTTTCTTTCTGCAGTTGCTTAAAACCTACATGAGACAAGCCCCATTACACCTTCAAGAGGCTGAAGAATTTTGGTGCTTAGATATGTGCTCCAGCTCCTGGAAACTTTACAGGATTCACTTGTGTTAGCTTTATTTATTTAGCTGTATTTATACACCGCCTTTCTCCAGGTCAAGGCAGTTTACGTAGAACAGAGGAGTAACTTACAGAGAACATTTGTATCAACTATTTACAGCATGGAAACAGAGAGCGACTTGCTCTTAACTATGTACAGGTTTATGACCCCGACATTGAATATCCGGGTTTAAAGTTCAGCGCCGATGGCTACATGCTGAATACACTGGTCAACATTGAAATCGTTGCTGACTTTAAAAGGCCCTAAACTGTAGTATCTTAAAAAATGTTATTGGCTGTCGTTTTGAAGATATTGCATGTAATTCATTTTTGACGTTTCACCGTGTAAATTTATCCAGTAGGACATCAACAACATCCCAAATAAGTCTAAATGATGTAATATTGCATCACATTGCATAATACCAGCATGCACACATCATCCAGAGTTGATTGCATCATTTTCTGATGCAATGCAATACTACTGCCAGACGGCTGCTGAAGCCATCTGACGTCAGCAGTGTACTATACGCAGTTGGAAAGGAAAGTAATCTGGTATTCTGTTACGATATTGAAAGCCTCATGAATGCCTTAAAAATCACTAATGACCCACAAGACTGGAGACTATTTATAGACTCTTCGAAACTGAGTCTGAAGGCTGTGCTTTTGAACAATGGAAACCGTCTTCCATCTATTCCAGTAGCTCATGCTGTCCACATGAAAGAGACATACGATAACTTAAAGCATCTACTGACTTCCATTAACTATAACAAGTACAGTTGGCACCTCTGTGGTGACTTGAAGGTAGTTGCCCTTTTAATGGGACTGCAGCAGGGATATATAAAATACATGTGTTTCTTATGTGAGTGGGATAGCCGAGCAAGGGATTGGCATTACTTGCGGAAGGAATGGAATCACAGACAAAATATAACAGTTGGAGAGAAGAATATCCAGCACCCAGCTCTGGTTGAGGCTCACAAAATCCTGCTACCACCCCTTCACATCAAACTAGGTTTGATGAAAAGCTTCGTGAAAGCCATGGACCGCACTTCGCCAGCTTTCCGATACCTTCATGAAAAATTCCCTCGACTCAGCGAAGCAAAGATTAAAGAGGTCGGTTTTGTGGGTCCTCAGATTCGAGAACTCTTCAAAGATGACCGGTTCAACAACTTGCTGCAAGGTGATGCGAAACAGGCATGGAATGCTTTTCACCTAGTGTCAATAAACTTTCTTGGGAATGTTAGGGCAGAAAACTACAAGGAACTAGTAGAAGACATGCTGATGCAGTATCAGAAAATTGGCTGCAATATGTCTCTAAAGATCCATTTCCTTGATTCCCATCTCGATTTCTTTCCTGACAACTGTGGTATGGTTAGTGATGAACAGGGAGAACATTTTCATCAGGATATCGCAACAATGGAGCAAAGATACCAGGGAAAATGGTCCACTACAATGCTGGCTGACTACTGCTGGACACTCCCCAGAGAAGCTCCTGAACAGCTGTACAAGAGACAGGCGAAAAAAATCTAAGAAGTAGTCTATGACTTGGTTTTTTTACAGGTATTAACCGAAGGCCTATTATATTTACTATTGACATGCATTTCATGATTAATTCTTGTAGATTACAAAAAAACTAGAGCCAACTTTGCAATTTCACTGTCATATTCGTGTTTAGCATATAAATATTGATAAGAAATGACTATGTTTATTTCAGTAACATGACTTTTGTAAAAATTTATTGACCAGTGATATCAGACCCTAAAAGTTTGAACTACTGATTGACAACAAAGACCATGGCAATTTGTTTTTTAACCTGGCTAAAGTAGTCAGTTTGGTAATTGAAACCCCATGATATTTTGAGAATGTTGCATAAGAACTATAAATTCTATTTGGATCCAGATACAAGCCCAAGTCCCATTCAAATCCTTAGTGCTTTTTCCTGCTAGGAAAAAATGTGGCTTTCTATATTTTATTTATGGTTAGATCTCATAGTTTTGATGGCAGTTCAATTTGGTCTCTGGCAGTTGCAAGGTTCAACCTTTTCACAAGAGAATCTTGAAGTTAAGGGTTATCAGGAAATGAAGAAACATTTCCTTCTAAACTGTGACCCAGAAGTGGGGCAGAATAAATCCTTAATATTTTTTAAGTCTAAGTCCAAGGCTTGGAACTTTGGGGGAGAGTTGAAGCTCAGCTCCCAAGCTTGTTTCTCTCAAAGCTAGGAGCAGTCCCTTGATGCTTCTTAGCCAGAAGCTTGCTAGCAAATGGCTCCCTCCGTTAAAAAAAAAAATCAGTAGATTTCACCCAATCACAAAGGACAGCAGTCTGATGCAACAGCCAAATCTCCTGTTGCTTTCTAAGAAGTCAGTCCAACACCTTCTAGAAGTTTAAAAAGGTTGCTCACTGTAATCCATTTTGGGGTTTGCTCTTAGCAGTCCTTATGTTCAGGTTTGTAATTCCCAAGGGCTTATAACAAGCATCTATAATAGGATCTGTGTCCTTAAAGGCCAAAACCTCTGAAAGGGAATACATCTTTATCAGCCACTTTTAAATGTACACAAGGGCTGGAGCCTCTATTTTAGTGAGGTCCTAACAATAGCAGAATAAAAACTTTCAAAAGCTAGAGAATGAGAGATAAAAAGGACACACCAAAATACCAAATTTCAAATAATCATTTCTAGTAAATGAGCCAAAACACTCCATCAATTATTCTCCACAGGGAATAGGAAAGTTCTCAATTACTTCAGAAATCTCATTAGTTTTCTCTCTTAAATATGCTGGTAGGGTAGTCCAATGCTTAGGACTAATCACACTAAATGCCTTAGATCTCCATACATTATATCATACTAGGGACTTCTAAGAAACTGCCTTGGGAGAAATGTAACTAACTGCCTTCCTGGAATATAACTCCATAATCTGTTTTATAAATACAGGGATTTCCAGTTCTAATGGCCTTAAAGGTTATCACCAATAGTTTAAAACTACTTCTCTCCTTTATAGGAAGCCAATGTAGTTTTTTCAACAATGGTTAAACACTTTCATTTATCTTCTCTCCCAATAAAATCTTAGCTATTGTATTTTGCATAGTCTGTAACTTCTTCAACTATTTTCCTTTTAAACTCATATATATACTCTGACGACAGATCGCAAACAGCCACCCTCCACCACTAGGACTGCCCTGCCAGCGCACCCATCTCTCAATGATGCAGCTCCACCCACTAGCACAACTGCAAACCATTTAAATATTATTGTGTACATATTCCCATTATTGTAGATAGTCTCAAAGCAATGCTGTCTTTACTGTATATCTGTGCCTGATGCTCAACCTGTACCCTAGTAGGCCCAATCTACTTCACTATGTTTTGTCGATACAGTACAGTGTAAACCGCCACCTCTTCTTGTAAGTAGTCTCTAATCAATTATGGTCCTCACTGTTACCTGTGACTTGATTAACCAACTTGTATATAGTTACCCTAGTTAGGTCCAAATTAAGTCCCCTGTTCTTTGTAAATACAGTGCAGTCTCTACTGCACTGTATAAGTTACTGTTTTATGTAAACCACACTGATTCTAAAGAGTGCGGTATAGAAGAGTCATTAAATAAATAAATAAAATAAATAATACATTACAGTAATCCAAGACTCTTAAAAATGACTATGCTATTAACTGTAACTCTTTTTCCGCTATGTATAGCTCAAGGTGACAAACCAATTTCAATTTATAAAAAACAGAATTAGAAACACCAGCAATCTGCTTAAACCCAATCTCTTCACTTTCTATTTATTTATTTAACCAGTTTTATATACCACCTTTCAACACATCAAGGCGGTTTACATCAAACAGTAACTTGGTTTACATTGAACAGAAGAGCGCATACATAAAACCAGCAACTAAGAATACAACAAGCAGTAGAGAACATAATGTACAGTACATTAGACCATAGTTTTAACATCAAACCTTCATGGCAACATGAAACATAGGTAACTATACACAGTAGAATGTGCCAACAATACAAACGCGAGATGAAGAACAGGCCTGGGATTCAGGTGGAGATTAGGCTGGGGGGGAGGGGCATGGTTGGTCTGGTGCCTTGGAGAAATGCTCAGAGAATAGGTAAGTATTTATTTTCTTTCAGAAATCTTTGAGATCTTATAGTGCGTGAATGTCATCTAGTAGTGCATTTCAGAGTCTCGGAGCAAACAGGGAGAAAGCCTTACTTGATGTTCAAGCATTGTGTTTCCGGTTGTCTGTAGGGATAGCAAGAGTTGTTTGGGTACTGGTCCTTCTGGGTCAGTTGTCTGGTGGTCTTTCTATGAGGGTTTCTAGATGATCTGGTGATAGATGGTGGAGTGTTTTGAAGGTAGTGATCAATACTTTGTATTTAACACAGGCTCTTATTGGAAGCCAATGGAGGCTACTGCGTATCGGGGTAATATGCTCACATTTGGGGGTGCCAGTTAGTACTCTTGCAGCAGTGTCCATGGCTATCTGCAGCAGGTGGATTGATGAGACTGGCAATCCCTGTAGAAGGATATTACAGAAGTCAAGATGAGACAGAGTTAAGGCTTGGAAAATTGTCCGGAAGAGGGTTTGGTCCAGGAGTGGTTTGAGAGCTTTGACTGTTCTGATTTTCTGGTAGAAGAGGCTTATAGTGGAGTTTATGTGCTGAGTTAGAGTAAGACCCTGGTCCAGTGTGACCCTGAGGTATCTTACATTAAATTTAGTGTGGATCTTTACTCCACCCATATCTACATATGGTGGAGGTGAGAAACAGGGATCTCTGGTGACATGAAGTAGCTCCATCTTTTGGTAGTTCAAGTTTAAGTTATGTGTTTTAAGCCATTGCAAGACAGCTTCAAAGCAGTCTATCAGAGGGGTGTATACTGGAGTAAGGGTAGAGATAGGGATATGCAACATAATTGTCAACCGCATATAAGTTATACAGGACATTATGAGAGTGGATGTTATTACAGATAGGTTGAATGAATAGGTTAAACAGGAGTGCAGACAATGCATATCCTTGAGGTACCTCTTAGGTTATGTTGGAAGGAGTAGTGGCTATCCCATTTATACGTATTTGCTGTTGTTTCGAAAAGAGGTAAAAAGAGAACCATTTGAGGGTGGTGTTGCATAGGCCGATTGCTTGAAGTTGAAATAGTAGAGCATTATGAGGTATCAAGTCAAAGGCAGCTTTTACATCAAGGAAAATGAGGGCAAATCCTTATGCAGTTTCCCAGTGCCCAGGATGAGCTTGTCTATGAGTATGGTGATAAGATATTCAACCCCGTGGTTGGTTCTAAAACCATGCTGTTGTTGGTCAAGAGGGCATTGTGTTGACGTGGTTTTGCAGCTGCATCTGGACTGCTTTTTCAATTATCTTGGCTAGGAAGGGTAAGCTAGAGATAGGACTATACGAGCTTGGTAGCGTTGGGTCCAGTCTTGAGCTTTTGAGGATTGGGCATATGGATGTATGTTTAAGATGTTTTGATAAAAATAGCCTTGGGAGAAGAAGCTGTTTATGATCTGTAGAATTATTTGGGCTAGCTCTGCAGAGGTTGATTTGATCCATTGTACAGGGCATTGGTCAAGCTGGGAAGTTGCTGTATTAAGGCCTGTAATAATATTTTTAAGCTGGCTTTCCGATATGGGTCTGAATTCACTCCAGAGGCAAGGTGAAGGGCTCTCATATGTAGTCAGGAGAGTAGAGGGCATAGGGTTCTTAGTTTGTAAGATAGTGGCCTGAAAGTGATTTGCGAATGCTTGTGGTGTGGGGGAGTCAGGTTTAGTCCCTGTTGTAGGATTCTTCAGTGTTACATTTACTATGTTTAAGAGTTCCCATGGACTATTAATTGATTTAAGTATTAGCTTTGAGTGATATTCTTTTCTGGTCCTGTTGATGGTATCCTGGCATTCTTGCAGCATGCTCATGTATGCCTCACGGTCCAATGAGGATTTGGAACGTTACCATTTTCTTTCAGTCTTTCGAAGCTCATGCTTTAAGTACCTTAGATCTGTTGTGTACCATGCAGGCTGACGGTGCCATGTGATTGTACTAAGAGAGAGAGGGCCTAAAGCAGAATGAGATAAGGTGTTAAGCCAATTCTCCACTAATGTGTCCAGGTCATTGCAGGTTATGGTCAATTTAGCAAGGATAGTGTTAAGGAATATTTCCTTGTTCCAGCTCTTAAATCGTCTTGGTGGGGATGGGGAGTTGAGAGATTCTGCTTGTTCATGGGATATAGGTATGATAAAGTTGAGGATCATGTGATCTGACCAGGGGACTCTATGTATGATAGGTGGAGGAAGTTGGTGGGAAGGAGCATATTGCTTGTTGGTAAAGATGAGGTCCATATAATAATGATCTAAATTTGCAGTGGAAATGGTGGACCACCAAGACAAGTTTGAAATCACTGGATTAGGCAAATGTTAGACTTACAGCCATCTCTTACCACCATTATTAAAGGGGGCCTAGGAAATCCACTGCTTGTCCTAATACAAGCATTGTGCAACCTCTGTCTTCTGGGGAAACTGCTAGGTACTTGTGACCTAGATTGGCCACTTTTGGAAACAGGATACTGGACTTGATGGATCTTGGTCTGACCCAGTACAGCATATTGTATGTTCTTTACAATCTTTTTTTTTTTAAGTGCCATCAAGTCAGTGTTGATTCATAGTGACCCAGCTACCTCTGGGTTTTCTTGGCAATGTATCACTGGAAGTAGATTGCCAGCCTTTTCTTCTGAGGCAATGGAGGGTAAAGTGACTTGCCCAAGGTCACAAAGAGTGCTAGTGGGAATCAAACCCTTGATCTTCTGGGTATGAGGCAGTTGTTCTAACCACTAGGCTACTCCTCCTCACAATCTATATTTTATGGTAATCCAGGGCAGAGTTACTAAGGTGTTTTCCTTAGCCAAGGATTGTTCAGTTTTAACACAACTTTCACAGTTAAGAAGGCAGATCATTCAAATACTGCTCAGTTAGCAAACAATAAATATAATCTCAGATTTCACATACATGTAAGGATCATTCAAACCATTCATACCATGTGTCCAGGACCATACCATTGCAGCCCATGCAAGAGACACATGCCTTTCTGTTGTAAGATCCCCTTTGTGGGAGGCTGCATTGATCTTGGTTGACTAAATATAAACCCCGGGATTCTGGTGTCTGTGATGATGGATGTTAGATGTCATAGCTGTGTGTAGTGTATTAGTCACCCAGCCTTATGACCCATATTTATTTTATTTTATGTCCAACATGATGATTTCCTTGATGCTATATTTGTTTGCATATGACTCTCCTAATCCAAAAACATGGTATTTCTGCCCACTGTTATGCCGATGATATTATTCTCCTTCATCATACTAGTCCCATTGCACCTATCTTTCTCCTCTTAATGTCTGTCTCTTTGCTGTCTCTGAATGGCTGTCTAATAATTTTCTACACCTAAATCCCAACAAATCAGCAGCTATCTGGTTCACATTTGGCTTCTTCCTTCCTTTTGTTGACTTCCTTCAGTATTTGGATATTATCCTTGATTCTGCACTAACAATCCAGGCTCACCTTTCCTCCCTCTCTCGTCGCTGTTTTCTCTCACTCCGCCAAATACGTGTAGTACGACCTTTTCTTTCACCTCATGCCATGACTGCTTTACTTCTTTCATTAGTCATATTGAAAATTGACTACTGCAATATCATTTATCTAGGTCTCCCACAGTGTCAACTTCAGCGCATTCGACTTATTCAAAATACTGCCATCCGTATTCTTACCCATGCTTCAAAATTTGATCATGTTACACCACTTCTCATTCATCACCAATAGCTCCCTATACAGTTCTGTCTCCAATACAAGCTGCTCATTTTTGTCTATCATGCACTCCAGTCTAGTCTTCCCCGTTACCTTTCTGACTTTTATTCTCCATACCTCATACTATACCCTTCGAGACAGAGCAGGCCCATCCACTGAGCAAGAATGTTGTTTGCACAGGGCCCCGCGTTTCAGGGGGCCCCGCGCAAATAACATTCTTACTTAAATGCCCAAGTAAATTAAAAAACACAAAAAATGGCTGCTGCTGCTGCTGCCGCCGCCACTGTGGCAGCAGCAGAATCAAGTGTTCCATGCCTGCCTGGCAGAGCCCTCCCCGAACATCCCCTCGGCACCGGCTTTCAGAGCTGGGAGAGTTTCCCTCTCGCAGCTCTGTTAAGCCTGCCGAGACTGATGGCAAACAGGAAATGCCTGTTTCCCATCAGCCCTGGCGGGCTGAACAGAGCCACGAGAGAGAAACTCACCCTTCGCGGCTCTGAAAGCCTGCGCCGAGGGGACGTTCAGGGAGGGCTTTGTCGGGCAGGCAAGGGATATTTGATTCTGCTGCTGCCACGGCGGCAGCGGCAGCAGCCAGTTTTTTTTTTTTTTAATTTACTTGGGCTGATGGGGGGAGGAGGGTTAGGACTGGTAATGGGCTATGGGCTGATGGGGAGTTAGGACTGGTAATGGGCTTTGGGGGGGCTAAGACTGAAAATGTGGTCATGGGGGTTTAGGACTGGAAGTGGGCTGATCGGGGGTTAGGACTGGTAATGGGCTATGGGGGGGCTAAGTATGTAAATTGGGTGATGGGGTGTTAGGACTGGAAGTGGGCTGATGGGGAGGTTAGGCCTGGTTGGGCTATGGGGGGGCAAGGACTGGAAATGGGCTAATGGGGAGGGTTAGGACTGGAGGTGGGCTGATGGGGGAGGGTTTAGGACTGGTAATGGGCTATGGGCTGAAGGAGGGGTTAGGACTGATAATGGGCTATGGGGGGGCTAGGACTGGAAATCGGCTGATGGGGAGGGTTAGGACTGGAGGTGGGCTGATGGGGGGTTAGGACTGGTAATGGGCTCCAGGGGGGGCTAAGACTGAAAATGGGGTGATGGGAGGGTTAGGACTGGAGGTGGCCTGATGGGGGGGGGTTAGGACTGGTAATGGGCTATGGGGAGCTAGGACTGGTAATGGGCTATGGGGGGGCTAGGACTGGAAATGGGCTGATGGGGAGGGTTAGGACTGGAGGCGGGCTGATGGGGGTCTAGGACTGGTAATGGGCTATGGGGTGGCTAAGTCTGGATATGGACTGATGGAGGGTTTAGGACTGGAAGTGGGCTGATGGGGGGGTTAGGACTGGTAATGGGCTATGGGGGGGCTAAGACTGAAAATGGGGTGATGGGAGGTTAGGACTGGAAGTGGACTGATGGAGGGCTTAGGACTGGTAATGGGCTATGGGGGGGCTAGGACTGGTAATGGGCTGGGGGGTTGCTAGGACTGGAAATGGGCTGAGTGGAAGGGGGCTTGTACTGCAAATAGCTGATGTGGACGGGGGCTTGGAATGGAAATGGGCTGAGTGAAAGGGGGCTTGAACTGCAAATAGCTGATGGGGAGGTGGGCTTGGAATGGAAATGGGCTGTGAGGGGAGCGAGCTAGGATTGGAAATGGGTTGAGTGGGGGGGAGCTAGGACAGGAAATGGGCTGATGGAGGGGCTAGGATAGGACTGGAAATGGGCTGTTGGGGAGTGCTAAGATTGGAAATGGGCTGTGGTGGGGGCTTGGATTGAAATGGACTCATGGAGGGGCTGGAACTGGAAGAAGGCTTATGGGGGGCTTGGATTGGAAATGGGCTGAGTGGAGGGGAGCTAGGATTTGACATGAGCTGATAGTGGGGCTAGAAAATGACTAGAAATTGGCTGATGGGGCTGGGATTGGAAATGAGCTGATGGAGGGACTCGGATAGGACTGGAAATGTATAGGGGAGCTAGGACTGGAAATGGGCTGATGGTGGGGCTAGGATAGGACTGGAAATGGGCTGATGCGGGGACTAGAAGAGAGTGGATGCTGGGTGGGGCTGGAACTAGAAGGGAGCTGATGTTGGGGGAGGATTAGAATGGGATGGGGCTGGGAGAGTGAAATGGAGAGGGGAAAAATATTTTGTGTGGGAGGGAAGAAAAATTTACAATTGGCCGGGTATTGGGAGAGTAAGTGGGGATTGAGGATGGATGGGTAAAATTTGAGTGGATGAAATAGGAATGAGGAAAGAGCAAAAAGAGAAAGATTAGTATGTTAAAGCAGATGTACAGTAGAGAGAGAATGGAAAAAACAACTAGAAGAGAGAAGAAAGGACAAATGGATAGCAGACGATGGAGAGTTAGCAGAAGACACGAAGAAACCAAAAGAAAGTGGTTGGAGCAATTGCAACTGAAAAAAAAATGCACAAAAGGTAGAAAAATATCTCTTTATTTTGAATTTCTTAACTGGAATATGTCAGCTCTGGGAAATGTGCATCATTAACGTCTGTGCTTTGTTTAGTACAACAGGAAATTAATTTATAGTTTTATTTCTACAGTGTTGTACATTCCCAGTTTAATTATTGACTTCCTGTTTCTAAATTGTGATTCCTTGTTTGGTGATGGTCTATGCTTTGCATGTGTAACTGAGCTGAGGTATTTTGTTTATGTAATTCCTATTTGACAATGCCACTTGTTCTCTTTCCCCAGTAGGTCATGTATTGTTATTCTCTGAAATGTATTGGTTTAATATTTCCTATGTTGCCTTTTGATAGGTAGAGTATGGTGCTTTGTGAGTCCTGGTAGTGCTGTTAGGATACAGTGGGTTTGCTATGGGTTCTAAATGGGCAGTGTTTGTAGTAGTTCCTAATGTGCCTGACAGTTGGCACTAGATTATAGTAATGTAGAAATCTTTTAGCCTTTCTTTATCCATGCACTCATTAAGAGGCATGTTTACGAAAAGTTAGTGTATGATAACATTATGTAAATATTTATGCAAATGAGGTCCTATATGCTAATGAGGCCCCACGCCAAGTCTCCGCACATGGTCCCGCACCCCCCTTGGGCCGCCCCTGCTTCGAGACATTCATGCAAACCGTCTGTATCTCCCTTCTGTTTTCCAAGCACATCTATCATCCACTCGCTCATCTAACTTTTATTTCCTTGGCCCTGCCCTCTGGAATTCCCTTCCACCTTGTTTCAGGCTTGAGCCATCATACCCCAAATTCAAGTCACCCCTAAAGACTCATCTATTTAACCTTGCCTTTGACCTCCTGCCTTCTTGAGTTCCCCCCTCCTTACTCTAATATACTGTTTATGTCTTTCTGTGTTGTTAAATGAATTTTGCTGTCCTATGATTTTATGGTGTTCTTTTTCAGTTTCCATTTTATTATTATTATTTTTAAATTGTACACCACCCTGCTGCTCACATAAAGGGAGGTCAAGAAAATCTTAATAAACATAAACAGACTTATATACAGTACAGTATATAAGCCTGTGGTTTCTACTACCCCTCTGTCTCAGAGTTTGAGATTGGGCATGAATAGAGGAGCCTGGACTGGAGCTGTAACTAGGATGGGATAGCTACAGTAATCATGTAATGTACCTGTTGCCTGGGACAGCCAAACACTTTTATTGACAGGAGAATATTTTGCCTACTGGGACCATGGCACAGAAGTCTCATCCATCACATTATGTTCTCTATTGAGGACCAGCCTAAAGAGACTATGAATAAGTGTTGTTGAAGTGTTGGTTAGTAAAGCCATGAAGAAACTAAGGGGTATGTTTACTAAACAGCGCTAATGTTGCAGCGGCAACATTATCGCGTAATACGCAATGTTATCACACGATATCGCATGATAACGTTACGTTTCGCACGATAACGTCTCCGGCGGCGTTAAGGCACACAGAGAGTGGAGTGTCTCCAGAGGGCGGAGAGAAGGGGTCAATGGGCGGGGAGTGGGCGGGGAGAGGCTCCAGGTACACTAACGCCGGGTTTTAAGACCAGAACGTTACTGTACTTGAAAACCTGGTGTTAGAGGCACAATTGCAGGAAAGAGAAACCCTTCAGTCAGCAATGTACAGCAAAGGCAGGGAGACCAAGAAAAATGATAGTAGTGCTACACATGCAGCAACAGCATAGTGCCCAAGTACGAAAGGGCACTACGGTGAGGCTGCAAATGGGGTACAGGGGGCAGCAGGCAGGACATGCAGTGGGGCATCTGTGGCACAGGGTGGACTAGGCAGATGCCTAGGTGGCACATAGGAACGCAGAAAATGCAAATCAGCAAGACAGCAACTGACCAAGGTCAAACATGCCCACGAGTGTGTGTTCCACAGTGTCCAAGGGGACCATACCCAGCAGGTACCCCAAAGGGCACATAACATTGACAGGCGGTGCCGGGGGGAAGTGCGGATGTCTATGTAGGCACCCCTACCCCAGATCCCACTCCATAGGCAGCCGCCTACAGGCACACTGGATGGCCTGGAACTGCGCACCTCCAGCACCACCGGCATAAGGGCATGTTAGCATGGTGGGGGAGGGGTGCTGGTGGTGGAGGGGGCAGTGGCAGCTGCCCACAGCAGACCAAGGCCAAGCCCTGTTTAGGTGGGTGGCGTGCAGTGCAACAGACAAGGTCTGTCTGAAGAACAGTCATGGTATCCCCAGGAAATGACCTGTCTCTGTGGCAACAGTTTGATGCAGTACACACAGCCAGTGTGGTCAGGGGTAGAAGGTCACAGGTTGAAGTCCCAGCTGTGGCTTCTGCAGACCTTGTCCCTATATTTTATCCTACAGAACACATATACTGTACTATAAACATGTGCACACCCTAGAGCAGCAGCCAACAGGGGCACAAACACCCACACTCACAGGCCCCACTATCCATATCCTCTTGGAGAGTCAGGCTTTTGGGTCCTGCGTGGAGCAGCAGCTACCACTAGCACCACCTGCATACCTTAGCAATGCCATCATAAACATGGAAACATGCTCCATATATATCAAAAGGTTGCTATGATGAATGTCAGATAACAGATCCTACATTAAACACAAATTGTTAACAGAGATTCATCATAGCAACCTTTATGATATATGTGGAGTGTGTTTCCTGTTTGTTTGTTTTCTGACAGTGTTTACCACCCTGGAGAGTGACCATAACAGTATTGAGTACCTTAGCAATGCCTTCACTGTGCCCAGGACTGGTGTGGCGGCCAGGGCTGCCAACCACCTCTATCTTTGCACAATGCTGAAATAGGTGAGGAAGTGTGTGTATGTCTATCCAGTTTTTTGTGGCTGCCTACACCTTACTGAGCCCACAATGCTTACACTGTTTCCAGCATTAGCCTGCCAATGTGCATAATGAGGAGCAAGGTATTGTGGGTATGGCCCAGACAGGGCGGTCTAGGCAGGATGCATCTGCACAGGGCATAGGGCAATGGCTGGGATATTGTAGTGCCCGAACACCAGCTGCACGGACAGGGTGACCACAGCATGTCATGCTGGGAGGTCAGTCTTACCCTGACTGAGCAGTGACCATGGCATGTCTAGGTTCCCACATAGTGCTATACAGTGTTTTTCTCAAGTGATATCTATGGGTTCCCTTTTCTGGGGCCCAATCATTGACATACTTGCTTGGTGCTTATATCCCACTTTTGGGTGCACACAGTTCCTCCAGGAACATGCACTATGTACTAGCTAGCAGACTGTCTGCAGTTAGCATGTGTATAGCTGGAACTCCTTGTAGGGTGCAGTGGGTGAGGACTGAATGTGCTCTCTGCTGGTGAATGTCAGATTGTGGCGGGGAGCAGATGTACTTTTCCAGGCCTACTGCCTGAGTACAGATCTGCATTGACTGCCCTGGAGGGTGCCTATTCCCCAGCAGGACTGGGGTGGGGGTCCCCTCTACTGCCTCCAATGTAGAGTGTGGATCTGTTGGTGGGAGATCCTGTCCCCCACCCTGACGAAGTGAGGGCGGGTTGGGTGGTGCTACATAATCCGCTTTTGGGTCCAAACACCACCCTTCTCCTATAACAAGTGACCACCATGGCAACCACACAGGATATGCACTATTCTGGGTGCATCATAGTCTACAAGGGCTAGACATGACTGGGAAATACAGATGGACAAAGGTGTATCCTAGGTGTGTCTGCAGGGACTACCTGTCACACACTGGCACTGATGGGGACCTGCAGCATAGCCTATCTCAGCCAAGCAAGGTGCTGCGGACCTGGTGCTGGGCACCCCACCTCACCCTCAGGGTGAGCACAGGAACCGCACAATATCACGGTCTGTAGCTACTCAGTGCCAGTAACACCCACGGTCAGTTCCCCCTACCAGGTCGAGGTGCTGTGGAGGCGCATACCCCATCTTGTGATCAGATGTAGACTGCTGATCTGCATGTGCAGTGCATCATTAGTACCTATGGATACCTGAAATGAGGGTAGGCATTCTTGAGGGGTGAAGTTGGACAAGGCTGTGATTTATGTGCATATGTTACAAAATAAAGTCAGACGTGCATAACATTTTCCAGAATATATGGGCAAGCAGAACAGTTGTAAATGATTGTGACTACTTTACACTTGGTAAAGTAGTCACAATCATTGATTACTTACATACAGTTGGTAATTTTATAATGACACTTTTCAGCATATGTTCCCTTTATAAAATAGGTGTAATTTAAGTACATGTCTGCAATGCAGGTTGGGCATCCTGCTATAAATCACCTTCCCTATGTTATTCTGGTTTATATAACTTCTACTCAAGCTTATGTGTCAGAGGATCCCAGAATTAGTTGTATTTTGTTTTTCAAATTTATGTTTCCCTCAGGGGCAATTTCTTTAAATGGCTTAGAGTGGAGGAGTGGCCTAGTGGTTGGGGCAAGGTACTACAGGCCCAGAAGGTCAGGGGTTCAAATCCCACTAGAGGACAGCAACCTTGGGCCGGAAGGACTGGGGTTTCTAGTCCCACAGGTGCTCCTTGTGGTCTTGGGCAAGCCACTTAACCCTCCATAGTCCATGTTTCCTGTAAATATATGTGTAAATAGTTAATATGGTTATCCAAGTTGAGATCCCTGTTATTTGTAATTACGGTGTAATCCCCCACCGTAAAATACCTTGATGTTCCATGTAAACCGCACTGATATCAAATAGCACAGTATATAAGAGAAATAAATAAATAAAATAAAAAAATTAGTATTGCGCATACCATGACAGTAATGAACCTCACTCCTAAACCAGGATATGTGCTATATGATCTCAGTCTCTCAAATTTACTGTTAATGCTCACCAGAGTACTTGCGTTGTGCCAAGAGAACTTCATTCTGGAAATTCTTCTTAATCAAGTCTGTGGTACCCAACATGATACGAAAAATCTCAGTATCTTTCTGCCACATTTTCTTGGTCTCTGACTACATTTCTTGGTACTTCACATTCTTCTCCTTCTTAATAAGGTGCACAGAATAGCCACTTTGAACCGACTCCTCTATTATCAATGCTGTTCTGGTGTTTTTCTCCTTTATTGCTATGATGGCTTCCCTTGTATCCAGCTTCTTATACATCAGAATCTGAATGTCCCAGG
Organism: Ichthyophis bannanicus; assembly: GCA_033557465.1. NCBI lineage: Eukaryota > Metazoa > Chordata > Amphibia > Gymnophiona > Ichthyophiidae > Ichthyophis > Ichthyophis bannanicus. The sequence goes on along the minus strand of CM066037.1, from coordinate 378,404,609 downwards.
TCAATTTTCATGCATTCAGGTCTGTTGATGCTGTTAAGTAGGCCTGGAGGTCCACTTCTTCTCTAAGAATGTACAGTCTCAGCATGCACTGATTCTTATAAACCACTTTGTGGATATGGAGGAGTTTTCTTGTTCGTACATCCAGTTTTTCAAGATATTTAGGAGGCGAGTCTACAATTCCAAAGCTATATGAGGATATAGAGATTGCAAGTTGGTTGATGGCTTGTATCTTATTGCTGTTAGTGCTCTTTTCAGTATCAGCTTCAGACTCCTGTAATACTCTTTGCTGGTCTTTTCTCTCAGTACTTTATACTGGATTTAATTCCCTTATGTCAATCATCAATTTGAGAGATGTTTTTCATTTGCCCTCAATTTTCTTCCAAGGAAGGTTGCCTTAGCACATTTATCCAGACCAAAAGTCATCCTGATATCATCTGAAAAGCTTTATACTAGACAGAGTTAATCTCTAGATTTTGATCACTGGGACTATAGAGCTTCACACTATCTACTAACAGTGAGTGAGATATCACCTCTGGGTCTTTGACAACTTTAGGATTAATGCTAAAATTATCCTCCAAAGAGTTAAGAAGTGCACTCAAAGGACTAAGTGCTATACAAAACAAGAGTGGTGATTAGGAGTCTCCCTGAAATATTCTTCACCAGGTCTTGATAGTAGGAATGATAAACTGTACATCTGTATACTGTAGATGGAATATACAGTAGTTTCCTACGTTTTCTTAATGAATTTGTTGTACTCGATTTATTTTGTAAATTTTAAAGCAATTTATTATCCAGGAATGCAGGACACTATCAAAGGCTTTCTTAATGTCAATCCATGCTACACTAAGGGGCTTGTTTACAAAGCCGCGGTAGCGGTTTGCGATCGTAATCGGAGCCGCGGCCCCATTGATTTCAATGGGGCCGCGGCTGCGATCGCGATCGCGATCGCGAACCACTACCGCGGCTTTGTAAACAAGCCCCTAAGATTTCTGTTTTTCTTAGCACTGGCCATGATGGCTTTGTTTAGCAGCAACTGCTCTTTGGTTCCATAAGCTCTTCTCTTGCTACCCTTCGGTTCTACTACCTCGAGGTTACTGTAATCAATATGGTCATATATTCTGTCAGCATCTATTGTAGTGAACAGCTTGTAGATTGTGAGCAGACAAGTTATCTGTCTAACTTTTGGGAACGTTATTTGAGTTTCCCTTTGGAAGGAGATGTTTTTTTACAGTTTACCAGGTGTTGGTGAAGAGATGTTAACTATTTGAGCCAAAATTTAGTCACTCCATATTGGGCAGAGTTTTTCCAGTTTGGGGCTCTTTTTAATCTATTTCCTATATCTTTTTTTTCATTATTTCAGGCTATTCCTTAGCTTCAATATTTATCTTTTCCAAATTGTTTTCTGGGTTGCCATTCTGATTCTTGGTTGTGCTCTACAGGGTTCTCATACAGTATAAATTTCTCCAGAGTTTTTCAGTCAATTTAGTTGATGGTATTTTCACCTCACTGATGCTCTTTTCCTGTTCCCTGTTTAACTGTTTTCGGGATCTCTCTAAATAGTTTATTTTAATATCTTTCTTTCCTGTTTTCTTAATATCCCCACAGTTTATATGCTTCTGCTGTTACTTTTATTTTATTATTGGAGCATATAAATTTAAGGTCTTCTTCTGTTTTCTTTCTCCTTTTCTTTCAACCCTGCATCTTTTTGGTAGAATTGTCTTGGTACTGGATGCGATTTATCTCAGTAATTTCCATTAATAATTTTGTAATGCAAATTATAACCTTAATAATTGTACTTATCATGCTTTTTGCCTTAGATGTAAGGTATAACTTGGGCAATCAATCTTTCTCTTGAGCCCCAGCATACCTATCAACCTCCATGCAAGCTAGGAGATCATCTAACAACTCTTAAATCTCCTGTCTGTCCTCTTCTTTCTGTCCCCCCTCCCCAAGCCTGTTCCATATTATTCAAGTCCTCTTCAACACCCACACCATTCACTGGGCCATCCTGCAATTCCTCCTCACTCTGTCCCTTCTGTTCAATGTTCTCATCTTCCTCAGATACTTTTTTTATTGCCACAAAGCGTTCTAGTTGTTGTGGCATCTCTTTTTTTTTTTTTTTGCACTCCTTTCTGAACTCATTATCTTCTCTATTTCTCATTCTGTGGCAGCGCTCAGATGTTTAAACACCTCCTGACTCAGATACTTTTCTTTAATTTGTCCAATCACAGATTTCCAATCTCTGGCCTTGTCTTGCTACTTTTACTCTAATTTTCTCTTCTAAAAGTGTGTGAGCCAATCGGAGCTCTCAGTTGTCTAGATACTTATGTAATCTAGAATTTGATGGACTCACTCATGAAGTAGCCACATTCTCCTACTTGAGACTCAGGCATCAACCTGGGATTCGATTTGTTCTTCTACCACTGATTTTGTGCCTTCCTGGGTGACTCCCCTGAGGACCTACATATCCAAACCCTGGTTTCACTAAGGCCTGCGATTATTGACATGTTGAATAGCACCGATGGAAACACCACACTTCAGCTTCATTGACCCTATGTTAGAACAGGTTAATTAATTATCTCAGCACCTTCAAGGACATGTCTCTTGTCCTGAGACACTCCTTCAAAACTGTAAACCTTTTGGATTCTTCAAATGAACCTTCAGTCAGTCTTCAGCAGATGCCAGCAGCTAAAGACAGGACAAGATCTATAATCTGTCAGACACTTCTATCTCCCCCAGATTTGTGTAATCATCCCTGGATGAAGACTTGTAATCATCCTCTCCACCATTGCTTCACAGATCTTCATGGTCTGAGTTGAACCTAGTGATACCCTCTCTCTTACAAAAATCCCCTTGCTTTCTATATTACGTTTCCTCATTTCTAGTTCCAATTTCTGCATTCCTTCTTAAAAAATTAGCCCCTGCCCATCTTGAAAATCTGCTTACCCTACCCCAGTCAAGCCTCATTACAAAGCTGGTTCCTCCATTTTGGAATCTAGCATAGTCTCTTTTTTATGAACAAACTATTCCAAATGCTTCAAGCTTATCAAATGTTTGCCTGCTCTCTAATCTCCCTTTTTAGCTAAGCTTGCTGAGCAAATAAGTTCCGAGACCCTCCTAGCAGGTATGCTCAATGACTTAGGCTATCTTTAGATTCCAACAAATCAGTTATTCTAGTCCTGTTGGATCTCTCTTCTGCCTTTGATCTCACTGACCTTTCACTGCTATGCAGTGACTAATGGATGTTAGACTTGCAGCCACGATATTAAAGTGATTTAGGTGCTATCTTAAGGACTGGATTTTTCGATAAAACTCTCTCAGAGGTATGATAGTGGTATTTCCTAGGGCTCTCTTTTAGCACTTACTCTCTCTAACATTTTCATAGCCCCACCTGTAGCATTGATCCAATCTCTCAGCTGCAGTCCATACATTTTTGCTGACAGTATATAGATGCTCTTTTCCTTTGACTCCTATTCAGATGATATTTCAGCTCTGGATCATTATCTAAACTCAGTGGGCAGGCTTGGCTGAGGTCTCACAGGTTATTTCTTAATGTGTCCAAATGTCAGCTTCTTGATTTAATAGTCCTCCCACTCTACCACCTACTGTACTGCATATCCAGGGTGCTCCCCTGGCATTCAGCACAGAGGTTCTTATTCTGAGGGCTCAATTATACTCTGGCTTGTCTTCCTTTATTGTTTTGTGTAGGATTCAAATTTTTAAAGTCTACCTATTCTTGCATGACTTTACCATTCTGATTCATCCCTGGCTTATTTCTAAGATTGATTATTGCAGTTCACTATGTAAAAGCTGTTAGTATAGCTGGGTTTAGAAAAGGTTTGGACAAGTTCCTGGAGGAAAGGTCCATAAACCATTGTTAAAGAGGACCTGGGAAATCCACTGCTTGCCCTGGGACAAGCATTGTGGAACCTGTGTACCTTTTTGGGAACCTGCCAGGTACTTGTTTTATTTATTTATTTACATTCTCTTATATACTGTGCTATTCTGCATCAGTGCAGTTTACATTGAACAAACTGAAATTACATTGAACAGGGCATTATAACTTGGAGATAACTATTTTACAGGGAACATGGGCTATGGAGGGTAAAGTGGCTTGCCCAAGACCACAAGGAGCACCTGTGGGACTAGAAACCCCAGTCCTTCTGGCCCAAGGTTGCTGTCCTTTAGTGGGATTTGAACCCCCAACCTTCTGGCCTGAAGTACCTTGCCCCAACCACTAGGCCACTAGGTAATATATAAATGAATTAAAGTGAACAAACAGTCAGGCCTAAACTAATGGCAGTGGATCTGGGGATCCCTCAGGTGGACGCCGTGCACTCAAGAAAGCAACTAACTCCGATGGGTCAAAAAAAATATATGAAACATTATTCAATTTTATCATACATTTGCATGGATATTTCAAAAAGAATACACCCCCTAAAGCCAAAACCCCAGGTCGTAGCAACAAAAACTCTTTCCTACGCTTCTGAGTTGGCTTAGATAGGTCAGGGAAAACACAAATAATTAAACCATGAAACTGCAAAGACCGCTTCTGAAAAAACATACGTAAAAACCACTCCCTATCAGATGCCAAAAGAAACGTAACAATCAAAGTAGAAGAAGAAACTGAGTCAGTTAATGATGATTCCAACATATCCGACACATTTAGTACATCTGCTTGAACACCCCCATCTATTATCCCCCCTGAAGAAATTTTCCTCCCAGTAGGGAGATAATAAACTTTAAACAGAGGAGGGTGGGATTCAATCGGTACCTCCAATATTTCAACCAAATATTTCTTAAACATTTCTTTGGCTGAGAGAACAGAAGATCTAGGAAAATTAATACAACGCAAATTACAATATCTAGAGACATTTTCCAAATTTTCAATTCGAGAACTTAAAGCTAACATGTCTTTCTGATATTGCAAACCACTATCCTCCAGACAAGCAGCTTTTTGTTGCAATTCCGCCGTAGATGATTGTAATGCAGTAACCTCCAAAGTATGTTGTTAAAGCACATTTGTATGCGTCTGAACTTGAGATGTTAAAGCAGCAAGCTGTGGAGCAAATAATTCTCCAAGTCGGACAATAGCCGACCATATCGACTCCAGAGTGAAGACTGGGGGCCTTTCAAATGCAAACGACTGTCCCAGGCCCATCGAAGCAGAGTCCTCAGTTGAACGACGATCCATACTGGCAAGCCCAGATGCAGGAAAAGGATCTACCAACCTGCCGATTGGCCCCCTCAATAGCGGTTCCCTTGAACCGGAAGGAGAGGGAGACTCAAGGCCTTCTCCTTGCTCCAGTGCTGCCGATCCTCTAGGCGCAGAAAACTCTACCCCACTTGAAGAGGTCTGCACCTCAAGATGCACCGGACTCCTTCCTCGCAGGGGATCCTTAGGCGGCCGCCACTGCTCCAGCAGAGAGATCTCAGGTCCTGAACCATCCGTTGAGCTACCCTGCCCAAACAGAAGCACAGCAGAACTCTGCTCTGACGCACCGCCCGACCGCCCCAGCGGCGTCACATAGGAATCAAGCGGACCAACCACCTGAGATGGGGTAACAGCAGAGGAGGCCTCCGGTCCAGCAGAGGATTTCTTGGAACCCTTAGCCTTCCTCTTGCCCATACTAAGAGGTAATGTAGACACCGCCGCTGAGCGTTCACTTCAAACCGCCATTTTGGATCTCCAAATGGAGAAGAATTTTAGAAGGGATGTGCAAGTGCAATTTGGGATGTCTAAGCTAGAACATCTGAAAAAAGAAGCATGCATGTCTATGTCCAGGTACAGATATGATTTCATAAATGTGGACATACTTGACATGGATGTCTGAAGAGGTATCTAGATAGACCTCCCCAGAACCATATTTCCAAGACTGGATATCTAAATTAGCCTAATGGTTAGCAAAGTGGGCTAGGAACAGAGCAACCATGGTTCAAATCTCACTGCTGCTATCATTGACATTGTGCTGAGTACTGGGAATGATGAAGTGCTCTGGATGTTTTTTAGCTAAAACAAGCACTTTCCAGATGCTTGTTCCTGCCTAGAACAGGTCTAAACTTAGACGCAATGCTGGACGTCCATGACATTTCTGAGATTAGGCAGTGACGTCTTGCATAGGCATAATTTGGGGGGATGGTGCCCCCAAATGTTCCAGGCACTAATGGTGAACTAGTCCCCCTGCTCCCACTGCCAGTATGACGTCCTTACCCTTTGCCCCCTCTCCCCCACCAAAGTATGAAGACAAATTACACCAATGCATTTAGATTCCTGAGAATATCTCAGCCATACCTCCATAGGGTTGCCAACTTTTTGAAAGAGAAAAACCCGCCACCTATGGCTAGTGCCCACCCCAACCCTGCCCTTTCCTGCCCCTGCCCCACCCCCTGGCCCACCCCACCCCACCCTTGCTCCACCCCATCCCCAAAATTTGCAGAGAGGGCAATGTGCAAACTGAACGAGCAAGACTTCTACACATTCTTAAACAGAAATTCTATACTGACAGAATATGCAGCATTGGTTATACACACAAACACATACACACACACAATACAGACAGGTCTTCATCAATAAATGAGCACAAAACAAAAACAAAAAAATATATAGACAAAAATTAAACTTAAACCCAAGAAGACAGACCCTGCATGCAGTGCAATATCAGATAAATAAGATATGCAGTTCCCCATACTGTGTAAAATATAAAGGTAGTACAAAGTCCAATCATTAAATTGAAAATAAAATTATTTTTTCTACCTTTGTTGTCTGACCATTTTGTTCTCTGACCATGCTGGTTCCATCTGAGGCTTCCGTTTTCCCGTCTTCTCTTAGCTCATTTTCTATGGTCTATAGTCCATCTGCCATTTCTTGTCTCTTCTTTTCTTTTCTTCACTTCCTTCCATCAGCCTATTTCCAGTCCCAGTAACCCTCCATCAGCCCCCTTTCCAGTCCTCCCCTCCTATTACATTCCCATGTCAATCCCCTTGTGTTCCCAGGACTGCCAGTGCTGTCCATTCCCTTCTAGTCCTCCTCCTTCCCCACTGTGCAGCCCCTTCTAGTGCAAATCCCATCCCAGGTATCAGCTCACTTCCACTCCCAGTGCCTTCCCCGTGTCAGCGCCCTTCCATCCGCTGTGTCAGCTACCCTCTCTCCATCCACCTTCCAGTGCCATCCCCATGTTTCTGTTCCCTTCCAGTCCCAGTACCATCTCCCTTCCAGCCTCCTCCCCATTACCCAGACATATACCAGTACCATTCCCAGGTGTCAGCCCCCTTTGAGCCCCCTTTTTACCCCCTCTGTCAGCTCCCTTCCAGCCACCTCCTCCCCACCTTTCAACTCTCTTCCAGTCCTCACCTTCCACCTGTCAGTCCCTTCTGCCACCTCTTTCCCCTTGCAGCTGCTGCTCCTGCTTCTTACAGGGCAGCGGCTGCAATAAAGTTAAGTTAAAAACAAATTTAAACCTGTTTGGAGCCTTCCGCCCCCTAGTGCAGCTTCACCCCCTCCCCCAGTGCAGCTTCACCTCCTCCTCTCCCCCCCCCCAGTGCAGCTTCATCTTCCCTCCCCAGTGCAGCTTCACCTTCCTCCTCTTCCCCCCAGTGCAGCTTCATCTCCCCAGTGCAGCTTAACCCCCCCAGTGCAGCTTAACCCCCCTCAGTGCAGCTTAACCCCCCTCCTCAGTGCAGTTTAATCCCCCCTCAGTGCAGCTTAACTCCCCCCCCCCCCTCAGTGCAGCTTTACCCCCGTGCAGTCAATGCTCCTGCTTCTTACTGAGCAGCGGCTGCAATAAAGTTAATTTAAAAGAAAAGACAACCTGTGAGGAGCCCTCCGGCTCTAGGAAACTCCTTCTGCAGTGCCCAGGTGAAAAGGAAGTGACGTCAGAGGGGGTGGGCGCTGCAGAAGGAGTTTCCTAGGGACGGAGGGCTCTGCACAGGTTGTCTTTCCTTTTAAATTAACTTTATTGCAGCCGCTGCTCTGTAAGAAGCAGGAGCAGCAGCAGCACGGGGGGCCGGGACCGCGGACGCAAACCTGGTTTTCCGCTCAAAAAAAAGGCTTTTCAAGGGCCGGTTTCTCTTCTTTGCCGGCAGCTGGCCTGGCCATGGGAAAACCAGCCAGGCCAGCTGAAAATCAGCCGGTTGGCAACCCTATACTGCCACCATGCCCCCGTTCAGACTGGGATGTCATCATGCTGGGAACATCTGCAGAGCTGGCTTCTAAATGAGTTCTGGAGACTTCTCTCTGCTTTGGACATCTCTGTGCCTCTTTTAGGACAGTCAAAACACAAATTGGACTTCCAAAATTACCCCCATAGGTGCGTATGTGCAAAATTCCTGCAGAAATTGTGCCTAAAATGGAGCTGCTCTTTTTTTGAACATGTTCCTTTATAAAATGGCCATACCCACTGTATGTGCTGCAGACTGCCAGTATATTTCTCTGCATTTTTATATATATTTTACAAAAGACTATGTTTAGTAAACCTTCCATAAAATACTTGAGAATATTTGCTTGTCCTACCTAGACAACTTGCGCAAAATCATTCTTCACTTCTTATAACTTAATATGCTAACTGCTTTTAAAAAAATACATTGAACAGTTGCTCTCTGGTATAGGTAAGTCTATGCCCTCTTCAATGCCACCAACTGCCCCACTAAAATTTCACCACCCATCTGAAGTATCTGCAGCTCAGTGTGGCCCTGCTATTGCTGCTTGTGTGGCTGACACTGAGGCCTAGAACTGAAACCATAGTCTTGTGTCCTGAGGCCTCTTACTGCCCCATTGCTGGGGACTCGGGGAGGCTGGACTCCCCTGTCTCAGTTCTTAAAGGGACCAACCCTTCTACGCTGTAAACTATAAATTTAATTTATAAAAGCTAATTCTGGAATCACTGGCTCACATTATGTACAGATCACTCATGGTGGAACAATGTCATGTGCTGAGTTATGCTTGAATAACCTCCACTCCCTTCTGAATAAACTGACATGCACAGTTGAGCACTTTGAACTAGTAACTATGCTTTAGATGTGAATACAGGTTATTCATTCTACACAAACACTTAACAAAAACATCCTATGTAGAACGTACTCCACTTGAAGAACTCGTACTCATATTCTGAACCATGTCATACAATAACAATGTTTTTTGATGGTCATAACTATGATTCTTAGTTTGTAGTCCTCATTCAATTCCTATGACTTCAAACCGAATGCGTCTACTGAAAGGAAAACAAGAGCTTCACTTCAGCTGTTCTTAGGTTCAGATGTTCTTAATTAAGTACAGAGGACTCTCTCTGGCCCTCATTTCAGCTTGGAGAGGGAAATATATACTGGTGGATTTATGGGGCTATTCCCCTTATTCCCTCCTCTGAAGGGGATAGTCAAAAGGAACATTTTTAAAACACTATTCATGCCAGAGGGCAGGTGTAAATCCAGACACAGACAATTTAAGGCTTACATGTGTGTACTCTATATAAAATGGGAAATACAGGTATAGATTTTTGTTACACCTGGGACTGAATTAGAGATTTTATGAATAATCTTTAACAAGTTGAAAAGTGTACACTTACAGTGTGATACAATGTTGCATTTCCCTCATTTGTAGATTCAGGCATGTAGGGAGTTCATATGTGTGTGTCATAAAAAGTGTCAGGGGCTGCATTTCATTTGCATGGGTTGCAACATGTGTGTGCTTGTGTGCAGGGGCGGCCCAAAGGGGGTGCAGAGCCATGTGCGGAGATTAATTGTGGGGCCTCATTTGCATAAGGAGCCTCATTTGCATAGATATTTGCATAATGTTAACATGCATTTTTAGTAAACATGCCTTTTAATGAGTATCTGGATAAAGAAAGACTAACAGATTTCTACGTTACTATATTCCAGTGCCAACCGCCAGGCCAATTAGGAACTATAAACACTGACCATTTAGAACTCATAGCAAATCCACCATATCATAACAGCTCTGCCAGGACTCACAAAGCACCAAATCCTACCTATCAAAAGGCAACACTGCAAATATTAAACCAATACATCTCAGAGACTACCAATGTATCTCCTACTGGGGAAAGAGAACAAGTGGCACGGGAAAATAGAAACTACATGAACAGAACACCTCAGCTTGCTTAAAATGTAGAACATAGACTGTCACCAAAGAACAAGACATCACAATTTAGAAATAGGAAAACAATTTATTTAGCTGTATTTATATCCCGCTTTTCACCGGGTCAAAGCAGTCAATTGGGGGATACATTTAACATGAGGGGATATGAGACACATACACTAATACTTACAGGGAACATGGGCAATGGAGGGTTAAGTGGCTTGCCCAAGACCACAAGGAGTGCCTATAGGACTAGAAATCCCAGTCCCTCTGGCCTGAGATTGCTGTTTCCAGGTGGGACTTGAACCCCTGGCCCTCCGGCCTGAAGTACCTTGTCCTAACCACTAGACCACTCCTCCCTGGGAACCCCAAAAGCCAAACTTGGGAGGTACAACAATGGAGAAATAAAACTATAAATTAATTTCCTCTTGTACTAAACAAAACACAAAAATGTTAACAATGCACATTTTCCAGAGCTGATATATTCCAGTTAATAAATTCAAAATAAGAAAGTATTTTTCTACCTTTTGTTGTTTGTGCATTTTCTTTTTCAGTTGCAATTGCTCCTGTCACTTTCTTCTGGTTTCTTTGTGTCTTCAGCGAACTATCCATTTGTCCTTTCTTCTCTTTTAGATTTTTTTTTTCATTTTCTTTCTCTATATCTGCTTTAACATACTGATCTTTCCCCTTTTGCTCTTTCCCCCATTCCTTTCTTTATTCCTTTATCATCCACTCAAATTTCACCCTTCCTTTCTCAATCCCCACTTACTCTCCCAATACTCGGCCCATCATAGACTTTTCTTCCCTCCCACACAAAATATCTTTTCCCCTCTCCATTTTCATTCCACATCCCCATCCCTTTCTAGTCCTCCCCCAAAATCAGCTCCCTTACAGTTCAAGACCCACCCAGCATCCGCCCCCTTCTAGTCCCGTTCTCCCAAGCCTCCACATCAGCCCATTTGCAGTCCTAGCCCCCATATGCTGTTTTCCAGTTCCATTCCAGCCCCCCATCAGCCCATTTCCAGCCCTATTCCAACTCCCCAGCCCGCTTCCAGTCCTATTCCAGCCCCCATCAGCCCATTTCCAGTCCTATTCCAGCCCATCACCCATTTGCAGTCCAAGTTCCCCTCATCAGCCCATTTCTAGTCCTATTCCAGCTCCTCATCAGCCCATTTCCAGTCCTAGCCCCCAATATGCTCTTTTCCAGTTCCATTCCAGTCCCCCATCAGCCCATTTCCACTCCAAGCTCCCCATCAGCCAATTTCCAATCCTAGCCCCCTAGTCAGCCCATTTCCAACCCTATTCCAGCTCACAACAGCCCACCTCCAGTCCTATTCCAGCCCCCATCAGCCCATTTCTGGTCCTAATCCAGTTCTTCATCAGCCCATTTCCAATTTTATCCCTCCCATCACAGCCCATTTCCAGTCCTAGCTCCCCCCCCCCCACCATCACAGCACATTTGCAGTCCTAGCCACCCCACCATCACAGCCCATTTCAGTCCAATCACCCCCCACCATCACAGCCCATTTGCAGTCCAATCACCCTCCTACCATCACAGCCCATTTGCAGTCCTAGCCCCCCCACCATCACACCCATTTGCAGTCCAATCACCCCCATCACAGCCCATTTGCAGTCCTAGCCCCCCTCCCCACCATCACAGCCCATTTGCAGTCCTATCCCCCCCACAATCACAGCCCATTTGCAGTCTGTTCCCCCCCCCATCATCATAGCCCATTTCCAGTCTGTTCCCCCCAACCATCACGGCCCATTTCCAGTCCGCCCCCCCCCCCCACCATCACAGCCCATTTCCAGTTAACTCACTGCCCTTTAACCATCTCCCAGCATTCACGGCTTCACTGAAACAGCCACCAGCGTGAAGGAAAAAGCTCTTCACGCTGGCGGCTGTGCAGAGGAAGCCATGGTCTTGCGTGGGCTTCTCCGGCTCCCTCTGAAGCCGTCCACTGTGCTATAATGGAGTTCACGCGGGGCCCTGTGCGAACAACATTATCACTCAATGGACGGGCTGGCCCTGCTTGTGTGTAGGTGATGCATACATGTGTGTATGTTTCATGGGGAGTGTCAGGGGACTGTTGTAGTTGTTGATATGGAAGGACAGACTAGATAGGCCATGTGGTCTTTTTCTGTCGTCATATTTCTATGTTTCTATGTTTCTATATGTGTGTGTTGGGGGTGCATATATATGTCTGTTTCAGTGATGTATACGCGCACGCACGTGTGTGTGTGTGCGCGCGCACATGTATGTGTCAGGGTGGGTGCATCTGTGTATTTCATGGGGAGTGTAAGGGGCTGCACATGTGTGTGCGTGTGTGTGTGTGTGAAGCTTAAAGCAAACTGAAGTGATATAGCTATAATGCTGAAGTCCACCTACAACATGGGCTGCGATGTCTTGCACAAGCTGCAGTGAGTTAACTGAAATAACAGGTAAACTCATGTACAAAATATTACTTTAGTCAATCTAAGAACTAATCATTGGTTGTACAAATGGTCTAAAACAATCTGAATCTAAAAATGGACATAAACACCTAATAAGGTGTAATTTAAAAAAACATGACTTGAAGAGTAAAAGAAAGGTGACTTGAAGAGTAAAGAAAGGTGTGAGTCAAGGATCAAACCTAAATATTGGACCTTCTTATGAATCAGTATCAGAACCTTGACATCATCAAGAATAAGGTCTTCATATTGACAGCTAGCTCATTGAAAACAAACCAACTTCTGATCTTTGAAAATTTTCAAACAATTTCCATACATTTTGGTCCCTTTGAAGCTGAATAAGGAGGAAATAGCAGAATGTCATCAGCATACAATCAAAATGTTACCTTTAAGTCCCTTAATAAATAAAAGCATAGACGAGAGCTAATCTCTGTGACTCCCTCATTCATTTCAGACCCTTCTGAAACATCATTGAAGCTATACATACACTCCCTATGCCCCTGTAAATATGATTTGAACCAGCTTAAAACAACAGCCCCATTTCCAATAAGGTTAAGAAGTTCAACAAATCTGCCGACTAATTGTGTCAAACACTGAGGAAACATCAATGATCACCAGCCAATAGGCTGTGTTTTTAACCTCTTAATCTAGATGTATAGGAAGTAATTTTGTATGTGAGTAACTCTAGGTACTTTAGGCATATACACAGGTAAAGGGTAAATTAGGGCTTACCTGCTAATTGATGTTCCTTGAGTTCCTCCAGACCAGTCCCATAACCTGTGGGTAGTCAACCCCTATCAGCAGCTTAGAGACTGAGCATGTCATGATCTTCGTGACATCACCCCATTTAGGCAGCTGGCACCATTCACCAGCCTCCAGTAGCCCATTGACAAAGCAGACTCACTGGAGCAACAAATAAGAAGCTCACTGTAATTATCTTTTTGGTAACGTTAACCTAGAAGTTCTTCAGACAGAACTAGCCCCCGTCAATGAAATAAATCACCCCCTTGGCCCAGAGGGCAAACAGCTCCACTTCTCTCATTTTTATTCTGTTTTTTTTTTTTTTTTTTTTAAGGAGTCCTCCACTATGCCTGCAAAGCTGTAACTCACGGACAACAGAACATAGGATGACCTTATCCGGATGAGTCTAGCAACAACCAGACACAGATCTGAAAATGGGAGGGTCTGAGAATGTGCTGGAGGAACTCAAGGAACATCAATTTGCAAGTAAGTCCTAATTTACCCCTCCTTATTATTCCTTCAGTCTAGTCCTGTTACCTGTGGGATGTACCATAGCAGCACTAACTTTGGGAGAGACCCGCGAGACTGACCTGAAGCACCACCGAGTCAAACTGCATGTCCCCTGCTGCCTGTACTTCCAGATGGTAATGCTTCACAAAGAAATGCAAGGAAGACCAAGTCGCTGCTTTACAAATTTTTATGGGTGGCACCAAACTGAACTCCGCCCACAAGGCCCCTTGTGCTCTGGTTGAATGAGCCCTCAATCCTGGAGGCAAACACCTGTGTCTCAAGAGGTAGGCTGAAGAGATGGCCTCTCAAATCCACCACGAGATAGAGGCTTTGGAAGCTGCCTCCCCCTTGCGAGGACTTCCAAATATCACAAACAAATGATCCTGCTTCTGAAAGGACTCCATCACCTACAAATAGTATCGCAGGACACGCTGAACATCCATCTTACTGAGTAGGGGATTCACCCCGATCCTCCTGTCCCCGAAAACACTGGGAACATTACAGACTAATTCAGGTGAAAGACCGAAAGCACCTTCCGGAAGAAACAATGGCACAGGCCTAAGCACCATCTCCTTACAGAGCATCAGAAAGGGAGGCTGGCATAATAGCACCTGGAGCACTGAAATCCTCCTAGCTGAACAAATAGCCACCAAGAAAACTGTCTTCGGCATCAGATCCTTCAACGAGGAAGCAGTGAGGGGCCCAAAAGGCACTGCAGCCAAGACAAATAAAACCAAACTGAGGTCACACGGTGGGACTATGAGCCGCACCGTCAGCCACACTTGCTGCACCGCCTTCAGAAAACAGACGAAATCTGGGTGAGCTGCCAGGGACAGTCCCTTGCGCCTACCATGATAACATATTACTACTACTACTGAGCATTTGTACAGCGCTACAAGTCATGTGCAGCACTGCAAAGACATGTAAGAGACAGTCCCTGCTCATCAGAGCTTACAATCTAGTCAAGACAGACAACACAAACGGTGTAGACAGGGATAAAACAAGGGAGAATGGTAAAGAACAAGGAGATCAGGTGAGTCAAGATCCAAAAGCAGCAGCGAAGAGGTGAGTTTTCAGCCTGGATTTGAAAAGGGTCAGAGAAGGTGCCTGGCGTACAGACACAGGTAGTTTGTTCCAGATGTAAGGTGCAGCAAGGAGAAAGGAGCTAAGTCTGGAGTTAGCAATAGAAGAGAAGGGCACAAATAGAAGCAATTTGCCAGAAGAGCGGAGTTCTCAAGGGAGGGGGAGGGGTGTAAGGAGAGATAAGAGAAGAAAGGTAGTGAGGAGCTGCAGAGTGAATACACTTATAGGTCAGCAGTAGAAGTTTGAAATGGATGTGGAAACAGACAGGGAGCCAATGAAGTGACTTGAGAAGAGGGGTAATATGGGCATGAGGAGGATGGCGGAAGATTAGCCGCGCAGCAGAGTGCTGAAAAGATTGAAGGGGAGAGAGATGATTCAAAGGGAGACCAGCAAGGAGTAGGTTACAGTAGTCAAGAAGGAAGATGATTAAGGAGTGGATAAGTGTCTTAGTAGTTGTTCAGAAAGGAACGGGCAGATTTTGTTGATGTTATAGAGAAAGAAACGGCAGGTCTTAGCTATCAGATGGATGTGTGTGTAGAAAGAGAGAGAGGAGTTAAAGACAACCCCAAGGTTGCGAGCCAAAGAAACAGGGAGTAGCAGAGAGTTATCCACAGAGCCTGAGAAAGGAGGAAGAGGAGAGTGGGTTTTAGAGGAAAAAATAAAAAGCTCAGTCTTGGCCATGTTCAATTTCAAGTGGCGGTGGGACATCCAAGCAGCAATGTCAGAAAGGCAGGCAGAGATCTGTTCTGGATTGCCGGAGAGATTTCAGGTGTAGAGAGGTAGATCTGGGAGTCATCGGCATAAAATGGTACTGAAAGCTATGGGAAGAATTGAGCGCATCAAGGGACTGGGTATAGAGAGAGAAAAGGAGCAGACCCAAGACAGATCCCTTGGAGTACACAACTGAGAGCGGGATAGCAGCAGAGGAGGAGCCACCACAACTAACACTGAAAGAGTGATGGGAGAGATAGGATGAGAGTACTGAAAGCCATGGGAAGAGATGAGCGCCCCAAGGGGCTGGGTATATGGCTGCCACCTGTACCTGCAAGGAACTGCTAGCCAATCCTTTGTCGAACCCCACCTGCAAGAAGGTGAGAATCTCCGCCACCTTGGCTACCAGTGGCTTACAATTCTACTCTTCGCACCAGCCCTCAAAAATTCTCCATACCCGAACATACTCTGGAGAAGTGGATCACTGGCAAGCCTTCAGTAACATTGCAATCACTGAGGGTGAATAGCCCCGCTGCCTCAACTGAGCCCTTTCAAGAGCCATGCCGTAAGTGAGAATCAATCCACCTGAAGCGTCAGGATGGGCCCCTGCGAAATTAGGTCTGCTCAAGTTGGGAGATGTCATGGGTGATTAACTGACATCCTTACCAGATCGCCATACCACAGCCACCTCAGCCAGTCCAGGGCAATCAGGAGCACATGTCCCCAGTGCGCTTCAATTTGCTGCACTACTCAAACTATGAGCACCCATGGGGGAAAGACAAAGCAGCCCATCTGTGAGCCATGGCTGTACCAGCGCATTGAGTCCCTCCAACATGTGCTCCTGCCATCTGCTGTAAAATCAGGCTGTTTTTGCGAAATCAAAGGTCGCCATTAGATCCATGATCGGTGGACCCCACCATCTCCCTAACAGGGCAAAGACTGTCTTGTAGAGGTTCTACTCACTGGGATCTAGGCGCACTCTGCTGAGATAATCGACCTCCACATTCTACTATCTGGTCACATGCGCGGCCGAGAGTGCTGCCAGATGGCTCTCTGCCCATTGACAATGGCCCTGCTTTGCTCTCCAATTACACACTGCTTGTGCTGTCCTGTTGGTTGATATAGGCCACCACAGTGGTGTTGTCTGAGAACACCCTTACAGCCTTTCCCTCCAAAAAAGACTGAAACGCCTGCAGAGCCAAAAACATTGCCCACAACTCCAGGCGGTTGATGGACATCATATTTTCCTCTGGAGACCAAAGTCCCTGGGCTATTTAGGTTTTGTAATGTGCCCCCCATCTTGACAAACTTGCATCCGTTGTTAGCGAGGCCCAATGGGGCGTCTCCATCGGCATGCCTGCTAACAGCCTGTCGGACCGCAGCCAACAGCGGATGGCCTTCCAAATGACCACTGGACAGGACACCGGCACAATAGTGCTCGCTGTAATGGCCTCATGTGAGCTCGAGCCCAGGGCACCAGCTCTATTCCAACAGTTGAAGATAGTGCCAGGCCATGGGCATTTGCATCTGGAGGAACTGCCAAATCTGCTTGAAACTTGCGAGCCCGTTCGACGGGCAAGGACACCCTACTGATCTGGAATTGGGCTCCTAGATATTTTAAGGGAGGTGTTTACTAAATGACGGTAGCGGACTCTGTGCGATTTTGGAACCACAGTCCCATTGAAATCAATGGGGCCACGGCTCCGATATTGCATGGAGTCTGCTACCGCTGTTTAGTAAACACCCCCCTAAATCTTGGAGCATCTGCAGAAGACTCTTGGCGCAGTTGACCACCCAGTCTAAATCTTGCAGACATTCGATAACTCGGGCCATGGCTCGCACGCTTTTCTACCGGGATTTTGCAAAAAATGAGTCAGTCGTCTAGATACGGATGCAATAGAATGCCTTCCCTGCATAACGCTGCTGCTACCACTACCATGATCTTGGTGAGGATATGGGGAGCCATAGCTAGCCCGAACAGCAGCACCTGAAACTGGAAGTGAATCATTGGCACTGCGAACCTTAGAAACCTTTACTGGTAGGATCGGATGGGAATATGCAGGTATGCCTTTATGAGATCGAGTGAAATCAGATACTCTCCCGCCCGAACTGCTACTATCATCAACCAAAGCATTTCCATATGAAAGCGAGGTATCGACAGGCACCAGTTCACCTGCTTGAGGTCTAAAATTGGCCAGAAGGATCCTTCTCTTTTGAGAACCACAAAGTAAATGGAGTATCGACCACATCTGCACTAGTCTGCAGGTACCTCCACTACTGCCCGCAGAGCCAGCAAGCAAAACAGAGTTTTCTGCACGGCCTGAATCTTTCTGGGGGCCCTGTATGGGGAACTGACAAATGCCTCTCGGAGGAGGCAGACAATTCCAGAGTGTATCATTCTCTGATGACCTCAAGTACCCACTGGTCGGACATGATTCGGGTCAAGGCGACGTAGAAGTCCCGTAGCCTACCACCCACAGGGACCAAGTCTGCCTGGCCCATCCTTATTTTATTGTGATTTTTTTGGGGGCCATGGAGGAGGGGAAAGCAGCAAATCCCCACCAAATCCTTGAAAGCTCTGCCTCTTGGAGGGGAAATGTCTCCTCTGGTACGACCCAAACCAGACCACTTGAAAATGTCTAAAATCCGAGGCTGAACCCTCCCTGGAGCCAAAGTCCGTACAGGCTTCTGTTTGTCCTCAGGGAGCCTGCCTCCTTTTGACTCCTTAAGATCTTTCACCAACTTTTCCAGATCCTCCCTGAATACATGTTTTCCTCAAAAGGGGAGTTTACTGAGCCGGGTCTTGGAGGAGACATCCGCGGTCCAATTGTGTAGCTATTTATAGTGCCACGCAGCCACCGCCGAAGCCATGTCCTTGGATAAACACCTAATCAGATCGTAGAAGGCATCCACCAGGTAAGTGGCTCCTGACTTCAGTTTAGCCGCCTCCTGTGGGTGTGTCTGGGCATCCCCTGCGTTCTCCAAGATTCCTTGCACCTAGCGTAAACATGCATGAGCCACAAATGTGCCTCAAACTGAAGCCTGCAATGACAGGGGATTAATATCTAATGCCTGCTTGAGGAGTGTTTCCAAATTCCTATCCAGCATGTCCTTGAAAGCCGAGCCGCCCTCCACCAGAATGGTGGTCTTCTTTGTGACCGCAGAGACCACTGCATCCACCTTGGGTGCCCACAAGATCTCTGTATCACAGTCCGAGAGAGGGTAAAGATGGGACATCATCCATGTTCCCCGCAGAGTGGCCTCTGCGATGTCCCATTCATCCTGAATCATTCTCTGAACCACTCTGCAGGGGAAAAACCCTCCTTGTTATCCTTACTGCTTGAAAAAGAGGGTCCTCCAAAGGCTATTCTTCTAAGGGTGTCTCTGTCTTCACATTAAGTGCTTTAGAGGAATGAGCAATGAAGGACACCAATTCCTGCCTGTGGAATACCTGGATAATGTGAAAATCCTCTTCCTGGGGACTTTTGACCTCTTCCAGACCCAACTTGGCCTCCTGCTCTGCCTCGGGATCTTCCATATTCTCCAATTTGTATTCTGAAGGGAACGACCCCATGTCCTCCCAAAAGTCGCCCTCCATTTGTCTCCTACTAGGTCCTGGTTCTCCCTCTTCAAGAGAACCTGCGGAATGGCCCTGATTTCTGCCTCCTACAAAAGGCCTTATGCATCAGGAGGATGAATTCTGGGAAAAACCTTCTGGAAGAACCTCCAATTGCCCTTGGACCCTGAGGTCTTAGCCATCTTCTTACCTTTGCTTTTGAGGCTCATAGTGGGTAGAGATGCCACATCGCCTCCTACCTCCCTAGGTGAAAGTTCCATACCCAGCACCAGCAAAGCACCAACCCCAGAGGACTGAGGAAGTACCTCTCCACCTCCTGCATCCCCCTGGGCCTTCTCAGGCCTCTTCTCAAGAAACCCGGCCTCCAGAGATGTGGATTCGGTCTCACAAACATGGCAAAACCTAGCAGTGGAGACCGGCCCCTTGCAAGATCCACTGGTAAGACACATGGGCTTAGAGAGCATACTGGACTTGCTACCAGGCTGACCACCGAAGCCCCAGAGCTGCTAGCTGGTCAAAGTAAAAACTGTTTTCCCTTTTATTTTTTTTTAATATGGATCCGTATAGGGCTTCAAAGAAAATAAAATGCAAAAGAAGACCCCCAGCATCTGAAACATGCCCAAAGAGCTCTCCCCCGTCAGCCAAAAACAAACGTGATTGCACAAAATGGCATCAATTCCTGCACTTTGAGGCAAGGGCCTCTGATCACCATGTGGTCAGTGCTGATTTGCCGTTCTCCCATGGTCTGCACTAACCTGCTTTCTCTGGCTCAATCAGAAAAAATGGAAAGGAAGGGTCTTTTAAAACTGCCATCGTTTGTATGCTGAGCCGCCGAACCGATGCTCAGCCCTCTTACTGTGGCTTCAGCCTTGGCCGACATGCAGGACCGAATTCTCTGCCAATGATGACTCCTCACTCCACACAAGGTTCCAGAGTTGTCGCAGCTTCAGCTATCTTCCCGCACTGTCCAGGGCTTCTCCCAAACCTCAATTGTGCCAGCTTTCTTTTTCTTTTTGTGAGAGCTTTATTGAAAACAAATAAAAGGAAAAACTACCAAAAACTACCAAACCAAAGCTGATAGACACCAATTAGGCTTTCCTAGTTGTTCCTACAGTGAGTCCTGGGTAGGGAATCACACCTCTCCAGCTGCTTGGAGACTGAGCTACTGGAGGCTGGTGGTAGGGTTGCCAACTGGCTCCAGATGCACCCAACAGACTTGATTCATGCCTGGGGTTAC
The DNA here is from genome assembly GCA_033557465.1 of Ichthyophis bannanicus. NCBI lineage: Eukaryota > Metazoa > Chordata > Amphibia > Gymnophiona > Ichthyophiidae > Ichthyophis > Ichthyophis bannanicus. The sequence goes on along the minus strand of CM066037.1, from coordinate 378,384,212 downwards.
CCCATTTCATGCAGGGATTTGTAGTCTTGCTTTTCTTATGGAGTTCAATGGAAAAATCAGAACTACATATTCTTGCATGCAATGGGGTAAATCCAGGACTGTATCAAGCCTGTCGGGCGCATCTGGAGCCAGTTGGCAACCCTAGCTGGTGGGTGGTGCCAGCTGCCTAAATGGGGTAATGTCATGAAGATCATAACATGTTCAGTCTCCAAGCTGCTGATGGGGTTGACTACCCACAGATAATGGGACAGGACTGGAGGAACGATAAGGAATGGGTATTTACACATGTATTTGACATGATTGCCATTCTGAAATCATGCGCGTCGGGCCAATCACGCATACTTTCACTGTGAGCATGTACAGCAGTGGAGTTCATGCTGCAAAGTTACACATGTAAATTATAAAATATTAAAATTAACATGTATTCTTGAAACATCTAGATGTAGGCATTTACACAAGTTATAGGGTTGGCATAAGTGCTTGCAGCTTAAATTAACATACATTTTTAATTACTTACCCCCTATTTTATGAAGTAAAGTACGCACATACTTTATAAAATAGGTGTGAAATACATACTAAAAACATGCATTAATCTAGCTACACCTTATAAAGTTACCCTCATAGAGATTGATATCATACAGTACACGCCTGGGCCATGGGAACGCCTAAAACATGGACGGGGCCAGGTTGACCTAATTCTGCAACCACCAGAGCCAGACACATCTGCGATTGCAGAATCTGGCACCTAGACGTCCAGGCGTACACTTTATGCCACTGTGGGGGACGTTCCCTGGGCTGCCCGTCCAGGCCGCACAATGCTCAAAGCCCGTCCAGTCGGAGGCACGGAATGCCCTGACAGAGCACAGTTCTGGCACACCGCCATCTGACCCTCCAGGCCTGGATTGGGAGGCAGGTGCTGTACTGCAGCAGTGCGATGGGGTTGGGGGGGGGGGCAGCAGCATGCAAACAGCAAAGTGTCCGGCACTTATTCCATCATTGGGGTAGAATAGTCAGGGCATCCATCTTTGTGCTGGGGGACGAACAGAGGCTCATCCTGAATAGCCTCTGCACGTCCCGGTGCCTGGCCACAATCCTGCTCCACCCCAGCACTGCCCGCTCCAGTCCACATCCAGCACTTTGCGCACGACTGCTCTGTACGTGTGGGGAGCGCTGGCCACAGAATTGGGTTCCAGGGCTGAGCGCGGGTTGGACATCCAGCCCGTACATCCAACCCTGCTATTCGCAGGACAAAATGCCCCCTATAGTGTCTAACAAGGAAACCACCAAAAAGCAACCAAAATTAATTCATTACAGAACAATTAAGGGTTGAGATTCTCTTGACTTTTATGAATTCACCTCAAGCTATTCCATTTCATCCTTGACAAAGGGTCAGTGCTAAAGACATGGGTGTCTTAAATTTAACTGTAAATGTCTCATTTCCATTTCATTTTTCAGTTCTAAGTTATATTGAATATCATCAACATTTGACATCTTTGTCGCAAATACTCAATTCTAAACCACAACATAATCAAAGCAGGGTAACAAATATAAAATCTAGATACTCCTTACTCTGGTGATTTCATCTCAGGTCATGTTGCCCTCCTAGGCGGAAGGAAGCTGGAGCACTCACTGCCCTGCTGCAAAGTGTAATGTTTTCATATCCGCAAGCACCTCATGATTCCTTTGAGAACTGAGAAAGCACAAATCTCACATTCCTGCTACACTAGGCCTGCACATTTCCATTATCCCTCTGTTGCTCATGGATGGCTGAGGGATGAGAGCAGCCGAGGCTTAAAGCTGACTGCATGCTGAGCACAGCCTGCCTGCTGGGGCTGTCATAATGTCAACCTATGTTTGACTGACAAAAGGCATTAACACAAGAAATTTGGTCAAAACAGATTACAGCAATCTCACCACTTTTTTTTATTTTATTGATTTACAAATACTTATATACCGCACTTTCCCATGGATCAGGTGCGGTTTACAATGAACAAAAGTATGTATGGGTGCAACATTTTACAGATACCCATTCATAGTACATAGAACATGTGTAAACCTTTACAATAAAACTTATAATTTGATTACAGTGGCTAACTTGATTTCATTAACTATGTACAATGAAACTTTTTACAATGAGGGGATTCGCACCTTAGTACATTGTAGCCCCTAGTCTGGATTATGACAGATATGTTATGTCCTATTTGCCTTCAGCCTCCCCCTTCATTCCTGATTCCACCTTACCTACTCTATGAACCTTGAGCCACCAGAGTCGACACCTCTTTGGGTACGTTGCGATTTAATGTAGATTCAGAAGCCTAAGGGATAAAAATCCCTTTCGGGATCTGAAAACTACAGTGTGAGATTTTTTTCAAGTGGGCACCTTATAAGTATGTCCCCACACAAAACATTTGTAGGATTGCCTGTGATTTGGGTCTCAGTAATAAAAACGCTAATTGAAGAGTAGGTGAAACCTGGGAAAAAGAAACAGGTCACTGGTATAACCCAAGGGCATGAGACAGATTGCAGGTATAACTCATGGTGAGAGATATGCTGCAGAGATAAACTGGGAGTGCAATATAGATCAGTATCATTTCGGAGAGTGAGATACAGGTCACAGAATGTTCAATGAAAAATAGCAACACAGTGCCAACAATGTCTGAGATCTACAATAAGCTAGATGTATTCATGGGTCATTGAGGAGCGAGAGAGAGGGAGTGGATCATGTGTCCATTATGGATGTGCATTCGTTTCAAAACAAATGAGAAAACATGACGAAAAGGTCATTTTCAGTTCATTTCCCTTTAAATGAACCAAATGAACACTAATTCTGAATGCATCAAAAATTCTTTGTTTTCAGTACCATTATAGTTAGGGCTTCTAATTTTAAGTTTTAATCAATAAACATCAATAAAACATCCCAAATACAAAAAAAAATTAAATAGATGTTTTTTGGATAAACACCAAACACCGCTCTTTCACCCCTACCCTGGCTTGGCTTGAATCCTCTACTCAGTTTTTTCTTTATATGTTTTCTGTAAACATAAGCATAAATCAGCAAACAATATTGTACATCAACAAAGATATAAAACAGAATACAATGTAAATAAAACCATAAATAGCCATAAAACCAAAATCTGAATAAGCAAGTATATATTTGATTCCACTGAAAAAACAGTACTTGTAGCGCAAAACATAGATAAAAATAAACATTTTGTACTCTTAAAGAGCTTCTAAGTAGCTAGAAAATAAGCACCTAAATTTACAATTTATAAACATCAAATAACGTAAGCCCTAAATATAATCCATGGGGCAAGGAAAGCAACACTTGTTTTTTGCTCATACCTAAACAAAGGAGAGTCGCATTGGAGACGGTCAAGGAAGAAGGAGGAGTCACTTGACCTATCATATTGAGACTTTTTGACTTTTTGACCGATCAATCAGAAACAAGACCCACATTATCTTTGACTTAATCAAAGATGAACAACCTGACATCCTCTGCATAACAGAAACCTGGATAACAAATACCGACACTGCCTTACTGAACCAGATAGACAGACCAGGCTACAACCTGTACAACTGTCCACGTTCCAACAAAAGAGGTGGAGGAGTGATCATAATTGCACGATCACACTTGAAACTCTCATGCACGTCCCTGGACTCAAACCCGGATATAGACCTGATCAAAGTGGAGAACTCAGCAATATCCATCTGCCTAATATACAGGTCCCCCTCACCGAATCATGAAGGACTTGCTGCAGCATTGGAAAACATATCCTCAACACAGCCAAGGAAATTCCAAATCATCCTCGGTGACCTAAACCTAGCATCAACAACAGAGGTGCACGCCAACACATTCCTCGAAGCTATGTCACAACTCGGGTATCATCAAATAATAAAGGAGCCGACACACGAAAAGGGACATACACTGGACATGGTTTTTGCTCCCAAAAACAAGCCACCCAATTATGTTGAACCCCTGATTAAAATCAAAGCAATACCCTGGTCTGACCATCACCAAATAGACCTACGGATGAAACTCCCTTTGGCACCAAAGAATGCGGAAGCCCAACGAGAAACCCGTCAGCAGAGATCTTTCAATAAGCTTGAACTGGATAATCTCACGAGTAACATCAAAGCGCACATCGATTTGGAGTCTACAGACCTCGATGCCCTAACAAATAACTGGAATGAAGGGATCCAGGCATCAGCAAACCCGAAATGGAAAAACACAGCAAGCACAGACAAACAAAGGTCAGAGCCCTGGTACACAACTACGCTGTCCAAAAGGAAGAGGGAACTAAGAAGATGTGAAAAAAAGTGGAGACGCAACAAAACTTCGGAACTCAGAGCTGAATACCTCAACACCCTCAGAAAATACAAAGACGAGGTAGATGATGCAAAAAGGAAACACCACAACAACCTGTTGAATAAAGCCATCAATAAACCACGGGAACTATTTCGAATAGTGAAAACACTAACCAAAACAAACCAACCAGAACAGCAGAGCGATACCATTCAGCCCCAAACCCTAGCTAACCACTACGCAAGCAAGCTGACCACAACTGCAACCACGCTATCTTTGGCCAAACCCAACTTGACAACTGTAGAGAAGCATGAACAGACGTGGAACGAATTCTGCAAAATTTATGATAAGCAAGCAGTGGAAATAATAACCAGCATAAATACCACCACCTCACTGCTTGATCCATGCCCAGCTACCTGGATTAAAGCGGCAAAAAAGGACATTGGCCACCAAGTCGCTCACATTGTGAACCAATCACTGTCCCAAGGAATCATGCCTAACCAGCTCAAAAAGTCTATAATAAGACCAATACTAAAAAACAACTCGCTAAACAAAGAAGATCCATCTTCCTACCGTCCAATCTCCAGTATATCGTTTTTAGCAAAAATCATTGAAAAAGCAGCCCTCATCCAACTGCAAGAACACCTTGAAGACAACGAAATACTGGACAAACAGCAATACGGATTCAGAAAAAATCATGGGGTCGAAACCCTGCTTTTAGCCCTGTTTAACAACCTCCTCAAGGGGCTGGAAGACAGGAAGAAAATGTTTATCCTCATTTTCATCGACATATCCGCTGCATTTGACACTGTCCATCACTTTACCCTCCTGAACAAGCTGGAATCAATTGGAATTATAGGAACCGCCTTGAAATGGTTCTCCTCCTATATAACGGGCAGAAAGCCACAGGTCCAGTTCAACGGAGAGAAAGCTGAACCGTTCATCCAAACACAAGGCATTCCTCAGGGTTCGGCACTCTCGGCGCTACTTTTTAACATTTACATGCAACCACTCAGTGAAATATTCAGGAAATATGGCATAAACTACCACATATACGCAGACGATATCATGCTGTACACCCAACTAGAGACCACCAACCCGAACTACGCCCAGCTTCAAACCTGCATGGGAGAGATGTCGGGATGGCTACAACAAAATAACATGTCGATTAATCATAAGAAGACCGAAGTAATGTTTATATCAAATACCTTGGGCTTCGAACCACCTCCAACAATCACATTGTGCAACAATACATACAATACTAAGAAAGAAATAAAATATCTGGGAGTCACAATTGATAACAAACTGAAAATGGAAAAACACCTCAACAACACCAACAAAGCCATCTTCCACAAGCTTAAAGTGCTACGACCCCTGCGGAACATACTAGATCCGTGCGATTTCCGATCAGTTGCTCAGGCTCTCATCATGCCCCACCTGGACTACTGCAACGCCATCTTGCAGGGGCTACCAAGGAAAACAACCAACATACTACAGATGGCCCAACACGTAGCAGCAAGGATCATCATGAGAACTCGTGTCACCGAACATATCACACCTGTATTGATGGAACTACACTGGCTTCCAGTCGTTGCAAGGATTCAATACAAAACATTGGTAACTACATTCAAGTTAATTCACAACCTGGCCCCCTCATTCCTCTCCACCCTGATCTCCATGCAACCTGCAACCAGAAGCAGGAGAACCATGAACTCTGACACACTAAGAGTTCCAAACAGCTTTAGACACGTAAAGGTCAGTACTAGTCGCAGAGCGTTCGCCTTATCTGCCCCCACGTTATGGAACCAGCTCCCACACGAGCTGAGAGAAATTAAAGACATAAGCAATTTCAGAAAACAACTGAAGACGCACCTGTTCAATTGTCATTATACCAGATGAAAATCCAAAAGGACAAAAGAAATTGAATTGCAGTATGTACAAATGTAAATAGATGGTGGTTAGTGCCTGTGTAAATGTATGATAATAGCTAAGGTCTTTATATGGACCCGCATATGTGTGCTGTGTATCCCCCTGCTCTCTCTATCTAATCCCCAAATAATTCTGTCTGTAATTTATGACAAATCCCGTAATTGTAATCAAACCGCTTCTGATCGCTGGAAGGAGCGGTATATAAGTCCTTACTAAATAAATAAATAAATAAAATATAACCAGAAAAGTTAAGGATCTACATTTGTTTTCAGACAATTGAGTGCATTTTCAGGTTGTATACCTTTAAACCAACCATTATATTCTAAGGACTAGGAAAACAACACTTGTTTTTACTTGGCTAATATTACCTCGTAAAGGATCAAACCCATAACCTTTACAGTAGCTGCACAGTGAAGGTAGAAGCCAGGGAATACAGTAGTTACCCTTTTGACCATAGAAGGAGACAGATACCCCCTGAAGAAGCCTATTAGTCCATTTTTTTTATTATTATTATTTCAACTCTAATCAAAGGCACATCCTGTGCTGGCCCAATAGGCACCTCCAGGGACAACTGTTCACAGCCTTCTCCTTCTCATTGTGCACCTGCTATGGTTTTAGTAACCCTAACAGACAGCATGGAGTCACCTTATATAAGGGCTAAAGAATCAGGAGTCATTTGGGCTATCAGGTTAAAACTTTTTGACAAGCAGGCAAACAAACCCATCCCAGCCTTACTTATTCCAAATCTCATGGTTGATGATGTCATCATGAATCTGCTATGACTAGTTCCATTTTCTTGCCATTTCTTGCCAGAAGAAAAAAGGGTAAAAATTATCAGGCTTAGAGGGGGAGAGAAAGTAAAGAGCAAACAGGGCTCAGGTAAAGGGGGGCTAGGCACCAAATGAGTTTGTAAGTCAAAGAAGAGTTGAACTCTATGGTTCAGAGCAGACAAATAACATAGTGAGAAGCCTGATAGAAAATAAACCAAAACAAGCACAACAGAGACAGGGCCAAGGAATGGGGGGTAGACAAGGCACACACCAACTGAATTGGTATGCATGAGAGTTACTTCACTTGTAAGTCTGGCATACTCTGTGGGTCCATACACACTGCAAAATCACTTGTTCTGTTGAAGAATCCACTCTCTAATACCAAGTATGGATAGGGTTGCCAACCAGCCGGTTTTCAGCCGGCCTGGCTGTTTTTTCTGTGGCCAAGCCAGCTGCCGGCAGAGATGCAAAACCGGCCCTTGAAAAGCCATTTTTTTGCTCTGGCCACGAGATCGGAAGCGGCCAGACCAGAAAACCAGCTTTTCTCCCGCGGTCCGTGATCCCCGATCCCCCATGCAGCCGCTGCTCCTGCTTCTTACAGAGCAGCAGCTGCAATAAAGTTAATTTGAAAAGGAAAGATAACCTGTGAGGAGCTCTCCGGCCCTATGAAACTCCTTCTGCAGCACCCACCCCCTCTGACATCACTTCCTTTTCAGCCCGGGCGCTGCAGAAGGAGTTTCATAGGGCCGGAGGGCTCCTCACAGGTTGTCTTTTCAAATTAACTTTATTGCAGCCGCTGCTCTGTAAAAAGCAGAAGCAGCGGCTGCAAGGGGGTGAAGCTGCACTAAGGGAAGGGTGAAGCTGACTAAGGGGGGAGTGAAGCTGCACTAGGAGGGGGGACCGGAAGGCTCCTCACATGTTTTCTCTTCTTTTTAACTTAACTTTAATGCAGCCGCTGCTCTGTAAGAAGCAGGAGCAGCAGCTGCAAGGGAGGGGAGGTGAAGCTGCACAAGGGGGGGGCAGAAGGCTCCACACAGGTTTAATTTTCTTTTTAACTTTGCTTTATTGCAGCCGCTGCTCTGTAAGAAGCAGGAGCAGCAGTTGCAAGGGGAAAGAGGTGGTAGAAGGAACTGACAGGTGGAAGGTGAGGGCTGGAAGAGAGCTGAAAGAAGGTGGAAGGAGGTGGCAGGAAGGGACTGACAGGGTGAAGGAGGTGGCTGGAAGAGAGCTGAAAGGGGGGAGGAGGTGGCTGGAAAGGAGCTGACAGAGGAGATAAGGAGGGGGCTCAAAGGGAGCTGACACTTGGGAATGGTACTGGTAAGTGACTGGGTAATGAGGAGGGGGTACTAGGACTGGAAATAGGCTGATGGAAGGAAGTGAAGAAAAGAAAAGAAACAAGAAATGGCAGATGGACTATAGACCAAAGAAAACGAGCTAAGAGAAGATGGGAAAACTGAAGCCTCAGATCGGAACCAGCATGGTCAGAGAATAAAATGGTCAGACAACAAAGGTAGAAAAAATAATTTTATTTTAAATTTAATGATTGGACTTTGTACTACCTTTATATTTTATACAGCATGGGGAACTGCATCTCTTATTTATCTGATATTGCACTGCATGCAGAGTCTGTCTTCTTGGGGTTTCAGTTTAATTGTTGTCTATATTTCTCTTTTTGTTTTGGGCTCATTTATTGACGAAGACCTGCCTGTAATGTGTGTGTGTGTGTGTGTGTACAACCAATGCTGCGTATTCTGTCACTATAGAATTTCTTTTTAAGAATACGTAGAGTCTTGCTTGTTCAGTTTGCACATTGCCCTCTCTGCAATTTTTTTGGGGACAGGAGGTGGAGTAAGGGTGGGGTGGGGCAGGGCAGGGGCAGGGAAAGGGCGGGGTAGGGGTGGGCATGGGTGGAGCATGACTAGCCACAGGTGGCAGCTTTTTCTCTTTCAAAAAGTTGGCAACCCTAGGTATAGAGTGTACACTATGTTGCACATTAAGAGAGTAATTTTATAAGGGGATGCCTCACAAAAGCACTTTTTAAATACCCATGTAAAACCTATTTTATAAAATACTAGCGTATGTTGCAGATATTGCACCTTAAGGGGTGTAAATGTCGGTGGTTATATTTTTCCAGAACACATGCAAATTATGGGTGAGATAGTGGCCTGGTAGGCCCCTACACTTATGTGCATACTTAAGCGCAGCACCCACACTCCAATCAACCTCTGCCCAAAGTACATGCTATCATATTAATGCTCGTACTTTTACTCCGGCCACATTTGCACATTAATAACCACCAGCACACTCACGTCATGCTGACGCAACCACATCCATCAATACAACTGTCCAATCTGTAAATATTTGTCCAACCTGTAAATAGTTTCAGAGCTTGTCATGTCGCCACAAACTAATACGTGACAGAATTGCTCAGTTTGTATATAGTTACCCCTGTTGAAACCCAAGTTGAAATACCTGTTCTATGTAAAGTGCAATGCATGTTTCAGCCTGCATTGTACAAATTAATGTTACTTGTAAACCGCCCTGATTTCAAAGAGCGCGGTATAAAAGAGATTTAAATAAAATAAATAAATAAATAAAATACCACAGAAAGTAGGTACATACTTTGTAACTTAAAGTATGCACCCCCTTATAAAACTATCCCCTAGCAGTAGAATCAGTACATATTGCATAAGAACATAAGAACATAAGATATGCCATACTGGGTCAGACCAAGGTCGATCAAGCCCAGTATCCTGTTTCCAACAGTGGCCAATCTAGGTCATACGTACCTAGCAGTTTCCCCAAAAGACATAGGTTCCACAATGCTTGTACTGGGTCAAGCATTGATATCCTGGGTCCCTTCTTAATAATGGTTTATGGACCTTTCCTCCAGGAACTTGTCCAAACCTTTTTTAAACCCAGCTACACTAACAGCCTTTACCACATCCTCCGGTAACAAATTCTAGAGTTTGATTACACGTTGAGTGAAAAAATATTTCTTTTATTAGTCTTAAATAGTTTACCCTGTAGCTTCATTGCATGTCCCCTAGTCTTTCTATATTCTGATAACGTAAACAATCGATCTACGTTTACCCGTTCCACTCCGTTCATTAATTTATAGACTTCTATCATATCTCCCCTCAGTCGTCTCTTTTCCAGGTTGAAGAGCCCTAACCTTTTTAGCCTTTCTTCATAGGAGTGTCCTTCCATCCCCTTTACCATTTTGGTGGCTCTTCTCTGAACCTTTTCTAATATCGCTATATCCTTTTAAAGATACGGCGACCAGAATTGCACGCAATATTCAAGGTGCGGTCTCACCATGGAACGATATAGAGGCATTATAATATCTTTTGTTTTATTTTCCATTCATTTCCTTATGATACCTAGCATTCTTTTTGCTCTCTTGGCCGCCGCTGCACACTGGGCCGAGGGTTTTGACATGTTAACCACAATGACTCCTAAATCTTTTTCCTGGGTGGTGGTTCCTAATGTGGAACCTTGCATCGTGTAACCATAGTTTGCACTATATATAGAGACTGCTTTACCCTCATTGAATCATCTCAGTGTTTTCTAGAATTAGGTGTAGAAGCAGAGAAGGAGAAGTAGTTGATCCTCCAGAGAAACCTAGTGGTGAGGATCAGAGACTTGGATCTTAGAAATCCAGTAGCTCATCAGCCAAGATGTGATTTGGGAAGAGAGTTTAGATTTAGCTCATGCTTTTTTCTGTAGTAGCTCAAAGGCAAGTTATATTCAGGTACAGTAAGTATTTTTCCTGTCCCCACGGGACTTAAAATCTCAGTTTCTACCTGATACATTGGAGGGTCAAGTGACTTGTCCAAAATCACAAAGATAAAGAGAGATTTTTTAAGAGGCGAGTACCAGAAGCTACAGATGCATGACAGCTGAAGAGTGCAGGGAGAGGGAGGGAAGGAAGCCAGCAGGTAAAGCCAGCAGTATTAGGCGTGCCTCCTAGGGAAGTCTCCAATTTGGAGCTATAGAGGTTAATCACAGCATGGAATCTACATTATCTGGTTGTAATAGAGTGGATAAGTGATTAGGTTCTGAGTCTGTGCCTCAGATCCAACAAAAAATAAGCAAGGAGCATAATCAACATGATTAATGCATTAGAAGACCTGCTAACTGTTAATCATGCTGACTGGGATATTCAGTCACACTAACATAGTTAGTACTTCTGAATATCCACAGGTGTCACCCATGATAACCAGCTAGCATCGAGGCATTCTGGGACAGCACCTGGGGATAACCAGGCAGTGGCGATATTCAGCTGCTACACGGTTATCCATCGGCAGAGTCAGGTGCAGTAAAGGCTGGCCTAACTTCTCTGCTGAAGCTAACCGAGCAGCAGGCTTTACATCATGATACCATCTGTTTTACACATATACAATGCAGAGATACTCTTTAGTCCTTACTTTTCCTTGTCGGAGCCTCTCTCTCTTCCCTCTGGGCTTAGAGTTTTAATTTTTTTACCTCAGCTTCTCCCATTACCCCTGGTTCCTTTGCTCTACCTCTCAAGATTGACTGGGCTTTATCTCTTAAGGAGGACTAGGGACATTCCTGTAGACTAGTTATTTAATGTAGTTATGTAGAATTTTCACTGATGCAGTGTCCAAATTCATCTCCCACAAAGGATATTAGTTGTAGTGTTCAAATTCAGAAAAATGAGAAGGTGACATTTTACTTCCCAGATAATGTCCATTCCTTGAGTCCTGCTAGACCAGTCCAGACAAGCGGGTTGTGTCCCTCTACCAGCAGAGGTGGAGACAGAGAAAATATCTAGAGGTTTCTTATGACTCTATCCTGCAACCATATCTGAGGCAGCTAGGGGCATACTTTCCCAGTATTCGTACACAAGCCATGGTCAAGACCCCTGACTGTACACAGCCTCAGTGAGGTTAACAAGGACCAACAGTCCAAGGAACATAACAATATATAGATTACCCTTTGGATTAGAAGATCTACCAAGAAGAATATAGCCCACAGGGCGAAACAGCAGAAAATAGCAGTTCATAGCCAATCATAACAGATCAGAATGGATCATAGCAGATCATAGGGTCAGGTCCTGGACTGGCTTAGCAGGACTCAAGCAAAGGACACTATCTGGTATGTAAAATGTCACCTTACATATCATTGCCCTAGGCCAGTCCAGATAAGTGGGACATATCAAAGCTGTACCTCCGCTGGGCAAAAAGAAGACCTAGCAGCCTTCAAGATATCTGCACTGAAGGCCATGTCTGCCCACGCGTGGATATCAAGTGGTAATGCTTGAAAAAAGTAGAAAGCGATGACCAGGCTGCAGATCGACAAATGTCAGTGGGTGTGACTGAGCTAAACTCCACCCAGGAAGAAGCCTGAGCCCATGTGGAATGAGCATGTAAACCCTCTGACAACTGCCAGTTTTTTAAAAGAGGGGCCAAGGCTATCATCTTCTTTATCCAGCAGTGCAAGGTAGACTTTGTGGCCGCTTCACCTTAACGCGAGCCAGCAAATAGGACAAAAAGTCTGTGCAACTTTCAGAAGGAGTTAATGACCTTCAGGTACCAAAGAAGCACCCTCCTAACGTCCACCAGGCAAAAGACCTTATTCTTCCCTGGTTATGTTCCTTCAAGACAAAAGGCAAACTGATCATCTGATTGAAATGGAAAGATATCAGCACTTTGGGTAGAAAGGAAGGAATGGGCCATAAGTACAAGGCCTCTTCCAAAAATAATAGATAGGGATCTCGGCACAACAAGGCAGTTCTAACATACATCTCACTGAGCAGGCCATGACCAAAAAGACAGACTTATGGGACCAATTCTTGAGCGTAACTCTCCACAAGGGCTCAAATGGCACCATAAAGGCCCCAAGAACCAAACTGAAATCCCAAGAAGGAATGGGAGGACACTGCCCTATCCACGGCAGAATTTCTTTCAAGACCCTACTGCTGATCTTCAAGGCCATCAATGGGCTCTCCTCCGCCTCACTCTCAGAGCTTATCCACACAACTCCCCCAAACAGAGCCAGAAGATCTTCAGCAATCAACACACTAGCAATCCCGAAGGCAGTAACACAATGCATCCAGGCAACAGTAAGCAGGGCATTTAGGTTCTGCACCCCTAGATGCTGGAACGCCCTACCACCTAGCATCCGGGCAATCCCTGACCTAACACAATTTAGGAAGGCTTTGAAGCACCACCTCTTCCTCAAACACTACTCGGACGATTGCGCTCCATCAACCGCTCCCCCCTACCAGTACCGCCACACCAACACACTATGATTACTCTGTGATTCGACTTGATGTGATGCCTATATGTAAATAGTTATCCTGGTTTTACCCAAGTTTAAGCACCTGTTCATTGTAGATACGGAGCAGATTCCTGCACCGTATATGTTTTCTGTTGTTATGTAAACCGCACTGATGTTGAATAGCGCGGTATAAGAGACTTTAAATAAATAAATAAAGTGTTTAACTCCCCGCAAGAAACGGGCAGCATCCAGGTATGAAGCCATCAAGAATCCTGCTACAGGCTCTCTTAAACAAGACAAAGTTACCACCTGAACCCTCAGAAAACTGAGGGAGGGACCCTTGTCAAATCCATCTTGAAGGAGGGAGAGCAGAGCTGGCAAGTCCATAGCAATAGGGCTCATGACACCAGTGTTCAAAAAGGGATCAAACACACCCATAGGCGAGACAAGTAAAGCCTCTTTTTGCTTTCAGAAGCATGGAAACTACAGCAGAAGAATAGCCCATATCTGCTAAGCATCACCTCTCAAGAGTCAAGTCATAAGCGAGAAGGGAACCAGATCATCTAACAGTGGTTCTTAACCTCCCGCACTCCCTAGGCCAATCAGGTTTTCAGATTTCCTTGTGGCGGTCCTGGAGTTGACAACCTCTTCTCTCCCTGTGATCTCAAGAACCTTGTACATTCCAGGTTCAGTTAGAAGGGAGAGAGAGGTAAGGGGGATCTTCTGGAACTTTCAGTTAAGTCAATTTAATGACATGTTGGAAACATCCTTGAGAAAAGAGCCAGTTTGTTTGTTTAATTTTTGTTAGCACTGGATAGGGATTTGATCCTTAAATTGTTTTTTAGAAACAAGAATTTCCTGTTTCATGGCTCCGAAATCAATCAGGCCAATATTAAAAACCAGTTATTTGTTCTCCGACCATCAGTGAATATATAATTTTGCCTATCCATACCTTTTCAAAAATTATACACATATGCAGTACCAGTCCACTGAGACCCTACTCACAGCAAATTTCTTCCAGGTTCTCTTCCACTCCTTCATTCAGTCAACACAAATGTCAATCAACAGGGTGCAAATGCTCCTCGGGGGGAAGGGAAATCTTCAAGATTCTTGGCAGACATCCTCAGAGAAGCTCTTGACACTGCATTGGGGCTCCATTTCTCTTTATTGGGTAAAAATATCCAAATTCAAAAATATCCAAATCCAAACTCAAAGGAGTATAAGTGGCATTTTACAAATGATGTCCAAATGCAATCTGGGACATCAAAGCCAGGACGTCTGAAACAAAAAGCATGATTTCACAAATTTGGACGGCCCAATATGGATGTCTGTGCGGGCATATACATAGACATTCCCAGAATAATATTCCAGACTGTGGACATCTAAGACTAGCCTAATGTTTAAAGTAGTGGGCTAGGACCAAGGAAGCCAGGGATCAAATCCACTGCTGCTATCATTATGATTGCTGGGGGATGGTGGAGTGCCATCTTCTTCTGCATTCTTTGGATGCTTTAAAGCCAAAACAAGCACGTTCCTGATGCCTATTCGTGCCTGGAGCAGGTATAACCTTAGATGCAATTCTGGCTGTCCAGGACATTTCTGAGATCATGTGGTGATGTCCAGGTTCTTGGAAACATCCAGGCCATGCCTCCAACACACTCCTATTCATACTTGGACGTTCTCGCGCTGGGGACATCCACAGACCTGGCTTCTAAAATGCCTTTGGAGATGACTCCATGCTTTGGATGTCTCTATGCCCATTTACAGACATTCAAAGTACAAATAGGGAGTTATTTTGGAAGCCCTATCTGGTTACAGTCCTCTGTTCAGCAAAACACAACCCTTGACAACATGGATTGCATTACCTTAGCTATTAGCTATTTGATCCCAATATGAATACTTGGTTGTTCTGTAATGGGCGAAGAATTCCTTTTTTGATCTTCTAGCAAACACCAAAGGTCTTTCTCCATCTCACTGTATTCCTAGTTCTCTCCTCCTTGCATATGCACCTTAAAGCAACCTCCCCACCATACTTTCTCCAGTAGGCAAAGTCCACTGCAATGCTGCAAACTTCTCGGTAGGCTTGGATCAGCATCTCCACTCTCTTTCTTATACACTCATGCAGAGGGGTGGGTAAAAACATCTGCATAGCTCTTGCTCTTCACATGTAGACAAGTTCAAGAATCAAGGGGCGACTATACATTGGACATAATAATATAAGATAAAGACTAGGTCCTGCTTAGGCCTTTCTATACATCTTACAAGCACAACTATGAACCCACTCAAAGCAAAGGTCCACCACAAGAAATCCAAATTAGACATCCTGTTCCTAGGGGTTGTATATGGGCAGGTAGAATTAAAGCAGTTATCCCACAAGGGAAATGTTACAGCAACATAGCATGCATCTAATTCTAAGGCTAGAAATGGAATGGTCCTGCACATAAAGCATACTGAAATTATTACGTTTCTGAAGGGATCTTTACATATAGTATTGGGCTGGAGCTCTGTCCAATGACCCAATGCCATCTGCAAAATTAAGGAGTGAAGGGAGAGCAGAAAGAGAGCAGAACAAGAAATTATTTGGATAGCTGTGTCATTGAGCTACTATCCAAATAAGTTATGCATTTGCTTTAGCTAAACTAAATGTATACCACGGGCATGGTAACCATATAATCCTTATATTCAACACCGTTGATTATATGTATTGCGGTGTTGAATATACATATTAATTTAAATGCCCATGCCAACATTTTAATTAATATGGTCACAGCCCTCAGCCAGGGAGATGTTTTCAGTTTTGCTCAATTTTCCTCAAAAAAAGATTGCCTTAGAACACTTGCCAAGGCCAAAAGTCATCCTGATGTCATCAGAAAAGCTTTTTACCACACAGAGTTTCTCTGGAGTGGAGGAGTAGCCTAATGGTTAGATGACTGGCTTGGGAACCAAAAGACCAGCGTTCAATTCCCTTGGGCAAGTCACCTAACCCTAGTTGTGCTCAATTTCATCAAAGGTCCATTTAAACCACAAACTCATGATAATCTTAATTTATCCAACCCCCATTTAGATTAATACCATTTAACTCAAACACACTATTGTGTTTTGATAAAACAAACTTATCTGCATCAGGGGAACAAAATTCAAATCATGAGATCCCAAGAGCTACCCTGCAGCCAGCCGAGCACTCATGCCCAAACTAACACCATCAAAAATTTAAAAAGCAAACAGGTGGTCACGCGATCAATCATGGGAGGGCTTTACTCAACAGCTGATTGGACAATCCTCCTGTGATTGATTGCGTGACCACCTGTTTGCCTTTTAAATTTTTGATGGTGTTAGTTTGCCCTTCTCTTCTACTGTCAACTCCAGACTTCGATCCTTTCATCTTGTTGCTCCTTATGCCTGTAACAAACTACCTGAATCTGTATGGCAGGGCTTCATCTCTGGCTCTTTTCAAACTCAGGCTGAAAATTTACCTCTTTGAGACGGCTTTTGGATCCTGATCTGCTTAATCTCCCATATGTTTACTTACCATTCCCCTAGTTGTATCCCTGTCCTCAACTGTTGCATTGTTTGTTTTGACTAGACTGTAAGCTCCAATGAGCAGGAGCCATCACTTACATGTGTCTGTACACCACTGTGTATGCCTTGTAGCACCTTACAAATGATCAGTAGTGGTAGTAGTAGTAGCAGGACTGTACACAATACTCAAAAAATGATTGCATTAGGGGCCTATACATAGGGATCATGGATGTAGTTTGGGTGGATGAACAGGAGTATTGCCCCGCCCCCCCACCCCCCAAATGAGTTGCCCCAACGATGGCCGCTATGCTTGTCTGCCAATGGGAACCTGTTCTCCCATGGGCATAAGAGAAGGGGATGGCCACAATCGCAGCAAAGTCCCCTTCTATCTGCCTGCAGGAGATCAAATCCCTGTGGGCAGAAGAGAAGGGGGATGCCGCGATCCCCCTTCCATCTGCCCGTGAGAGATTGTATCTCCCGCAGACAGAAGGGGATGGCCATGATTGCAGCAAAGTCCCCTTCAATCTGTCCACTGGAAATCAGATCCCCATGGGCAGAAGAGAAGGGGGAGGCTGGGATCCTCCTTCCATCTGCCCATGCAAGATTGGATGCTCCGCGGATAGAAGATAAGGGGATGATCGCGATCGCAGAAAAATCCCCTTCAATCTGCCCATGGGAGACTGGATCCCCCGCAGAAGAGAAGGAGATGGCCATGTTCGTAGCAAAGTCCCCTTCAAACCCATGAGAGATGGGATCCCTGCAGGTAGAAGAGAAGGGGCTGCAGAAGCAAGCAGTCTGCCCATGCAGTCCCCGCAGGCAGAAGAGAATAGAGAGACCCGGTTGTGGAAGCAGAATAGGTTGTATGGGGAGGGAGGAGTTAAAGTGAAGTAGAGAAGGCAGGGACAATTTAAAGGGGCAAGTGCCTATTTAAAAAAGGAGGTTGGGGGATTTTAGGGCAGGGGATGGGAGTGCAAAGGGGGATGGTGAAGGCAGGAGAGTCTGTAAGGGTAACAGAGGAAGAAAACCAGCAGAAGAGGTGTTGGAAGAGGAGGGAAGAGTGCAAGGAATTGCCAAAAAGTACATTCCCCACCCCCTAGAACACATGCAAGCACCCTATCCCCACCCCCACTCTACACACACAGGCATCCCACCTCCACATGACAGACTTGTGTACACGCATAGGCAGTCTACCTCTGCATGACACACACACAAATACACATGGGCACCTCACTTCCACACCACACACACACATACAGGCACTTCACCTCTGCACCACACACACACACATGGGCACCCCACCTCTGTACCACACACACATGCACTGTAGCCCTGCATCTCATCCACACTAAGACACCTATCCCACATCTCCTCCCACACAGACACACCACCATTATAGCATACACATGTACAGATGCTTAATATTTGAAGCTGTAACTTTTATCTGTATTTCTGTCTAAAGGTGCTGCGCTGTATAGGAACTTTGGTGTTGGTCTCATGATATTACGTCCACACTATAGTAACAATCAGTGTGCCACCCTAGCATGCCCCCATGTACCACTACTGTTCATAGTTTTGTTTTGAATTTTGTTATACCTGTATAAGTGTATTTTATATGTACCGGTATATAGTTCTACAAGTTTTATGTAAATGAACTTACATTTCCATGCATTTCATACCTTGTTCCTTGTACACCGCTCTTGATCTTTGGAAAGCATGGTATAAAAATGTTTATTAAATAAATAAATAAGGGACAATGGGGGTGGTTAGGTACGAGGAGGTCACAAGCACTGACTCCTAAGATTTTGGCCTGGTTCCTAAATCCATTCAAAATTTGTTGAGGCCTGCAATTGAAGCACAGCACGTTTGGAATTTAGGCGTCAGCTATAGACTGCACAGCTGCACAAATAAAGTCCTGTCACCATATGTATCTCTCTGCTAGCTGCTGCTTTTACGTTTGCTGAGCAGTAACATGGTACAGCTCTCTTTGATCTAACATGCAGGCAACACTGCCTCTCCCCATGGTCTGCTCCTTCCTTCGATCCCCGTGATTCTTGTTCAGAGATGGGATGCGGAGAGAGCAAACACTGCACCTAATCAGCGACATGGCTGCCTCTGAGTAAGTGGTATTTAGATCGATGGAGGGGGAAGACTATTAGGAGAGGCAAAGCTAAGATAAAGTGTCACCTGCCTCCTCTATTTCTTGTGTTACACTGTATACAGAGCCTGGCATGTTGGGGTTTCAATTTAATTTTATCTACATATTTCTGCTTTGAGTTTATTATAATTTATTCTGTACTTGGTGAGGGTCTAACTTTCCTTTGCCTGTGTGACTGAGACCAAGTTTTAGGTTATCATGAATTTTTTTTTATGTTATCTTCATGCAATTTACAATAATAATCAAGAATATATCTTGTACAGAAACTGAGATGTGATCAAGAAACCACTGTAGAAAGAAAACCACAAAAAGGAAAAAAACAAGACATCAATCAATCCCACTCCAGTCCACTACAAAGAGATCCAAGTTAAGGACAAAAGAAAAACATTGCACAAAAGAGCAGGATAACTAATAGGTGTGGAGTGGATGGAGTGGCCTAGTGGTTAGGACATAGTACCTCAGGCTGGAGGGCTAGGGGTTCAAGTCCCACCTGGGGACAGCAATTTCAGGCCAGAGGGATTGGGGTTTCTAGTCCTATAGGCACTCCTCATGGCCTTGGGCAAAGCACTTAACCCTCTGTTGCCTCAAGTACACATAGATTGTGAGCCCTTTGAAGACAAGGAAATGTATCCAGTTCCTAGTTGTAGTAATTACATAATATAAACCACTTTGATTGAAGGATAAGGTAGTATAGAAAACTGGTTTAATAAATAACCAACATATCACCATATCACAATGGCTCCACAACAGCAACTGCCAGATTTTCCAGACACCTAGAGTAAAGGAAGGCCAGCAGCTGGGAGGGTTCATAGAAAACATACAAAAAAGCCTGCTATTTATCCAAGCACTTATAAGGATATTTTAGAAAAAAAAGAGCACCCCCAGCTGCTGAACCCCAGGACATAGGAGAAGAAATTCCCATCTCCTCCATTGCGTATCTCAAGCCAAATCAGGAAAAATGCGGACCAATAGGCCCTTGAACCGCAGATTCCTTTTCCTAAAAAAGATCTTCATTAACCATTCCTTTTCTGATAAAAGAGCAAGGGTAACCAATAATGTAGCAGGGGTTACAGATTCTTCCTGAGAATTCTCCAAAATAACAGAAATATCTAAAACATCTGCATGGCCCAACCCAGACGCTTCCCCCGGAATAGTCACTTTCTTAGATGATGGTAGATACTACATCTTCACCATTGGCAGGTGTGACTCAGCTGGAATACCCAGAATTTCAGTCAAGTATGTCTGAAACATGTCCCTGGCTGAGACTAAAGAAGCCCTAGGAAAGTTCACCAGTCTCAGATTAGCTGCCCTGGCTGAGTTCTTAAGAAGTGCCAGATTCACCTTAATTGCAGCAAATTCTTTTATAAAAGAATCTGAACATCCTTTCAACACATTAACCTTTGAATACCAGCCAAGGGATTTTGACGTAACGGTACCTTTGAAACATTCTCTTCAAAAGCTGAAGAATTACATTGGACCCTCTGAGTAAGAGAAGAAACCTGAAGAAGAAGGGTTACCCCCAGATGCACAACAGCAGTCCAAATCGTCTCATAAGAACATAAGATATGCCATACTGGGTCAGACCAAGGTCCATCAAGCCCAGTATCCTGTTTCCAACAGTGGCCAATCTAGGTCACAAGTACCTAGCAGTTTCCCCAAAAGACACAGGTTCCAAAATGCTTGTATTGGGGCAAGAAGTGGATATTCTGGGTCCACTTTAATACTGGCTTATGAACCTTTCCTCCAGGAACTTGTTCAAACCTTTCTTAAACCCGGCTATACTAACAGCTTTTACTGCATCCTCTGGTAGCAAATTCCAGACTTTGATTACACATTGAGTGAAAACATATTTTTTCTTATTAGTCTTAAACAGGTTACCCTGTAGCTTCATTTCATGCCCCCTAGTCTTTCTATATTTGGATGGCGTAAACAATCGATCTACATTTAGCTGTTCCAGTCCATTCATTAATTTACAGACCTCTATTATATCTCCCTTCAGCCGTCTTTTTTCAAGGTTGAAGAGCCCTAACCTTTTTAGCCTCTCTTCATAGGGGTATCCTTCCATCCCCTTTACCATTTTGGTGACTCTTCTCTGTACCTTTTCTAATAATGTTATATCTTTTTAAGATATGGCAACCAGAATTGCACACAATATGCAAGGTGTGGTCGCACCATGGAACAATACAGAGCGATTATAATATCCTTTGTTTTATTCTCCATTTCTTTCCTTATGATACCTAGCATTTATTTGCTCTCTTGGCCGCCGCTGCACACTGGGCAGAGGGTTTTAACATGTTATCCACGATGATGCCTAAATCTTTTTCCTGGGTGGTGGTTCCTAATGTGGACCCTTGCATTGTGTAAGCATAGTTTGTGTTTTTCTTTCCTAGGTACATAACTTTGCACTTGTCCACATTAAATTTTATCTGCCATTTGGATGCCCAGTCTTCCAATTTATCAAGATCCTCTTGCAATTTTCCACAATCCTCATGGATTTTAAAAACTTTGAATAGTTTTGTGTCATCTGCAAATTTCGTTAGTCCTATTTCCAGGTCATGCTAGCCATGCCCATATTTGTAGCCACATCCACATCTTAAGCCACACTTTGGTTATGACTATATGCAATAACTCTTGGTGTTCTACAAGGATCCAGTGCCTTACAGGGATTGACTGCTGTGAGAGTAACATCTTAGAGGAGCAGTCTTGATTGGCAACCACAAAAGTTCAAGAATACAGTACTATGTCTTGTATGACCATTGGTAATATTTAGTGACATTCTCTGCTACCATTAATCATGCAAGTAGACTCAGGGAGCTGAAACTGAAAGAAACATTCCTTCATTTTGGAGTTGAGACTGCACCACTAGCTACTACAAAATTGCAGGCAGATAGCAGCAAATGATGGCAACAGGTTGATAGAGACATGAAGACAGATTGATAGATAGGAGGCACTGAAAGAAACATTGTAAATGAACCAGTACACTGAAACTAGCAGCACAGTCCTATTATTTAAAGATGAGAGAATGTGACAAATTAGAAATACAGCAGCAAGCACTGGAGAGTGAAGATGGCAGCAGGTAGCATTTGGAAGAGGAAGAAGAAGATTGTAAAGCTCTCCAAGCCAGATCAGACTATCATGCCCCTAAATCGGGCAGACAGGCAGAAAGAAACACAGAGCAGCAATTGCATGATTGACAGGCAGAGAAGTGTAACAATGGGTGCCACACACATTTGAACAGTAACCCTAGACTTTTTTATGCAGTTATCAAGCCAGGTCAGACAGCAGCTGTATGAATGATCAGCTGCTAAAGATCATGGTTGACCTACTGCACTAAATTAATGCATCAAAAAGATAAAAGAAACACAAGGAGTATATGGAGGAGATGGCCTTGATGGCAACCCTAAAGATGTTTCTGTTGGTCTTGTTGTTGAATGCTACTGATGGAAGTTCATTTAGAGGAAGACTTGTAATGGAAGAGCATCAGGTTCAATCACTGGTAGCAACTCTAAATTAGGCATGGAAAAACACCTATCTAGGTTCTGAGAAAATTGTACTAGCCATTTTTTCTCTTCTTTTTCCCACTGATTGAGCAGCAGGAGCTCAAGAGAATAAGAAGCAACGAACCGGCTTCGCCTTATGTTTTAACCCTTCCATGCAAGTCTTTGTATGTCTTCTCATGAGATCAGTAAGGCAGAGAACTCCCTTGCCTGCTGTTCCTCCCCCCTCCCCTCTGTGTTCTTATAAACAAAATTAGTTCATAGGTCAAAGGGGTCAGTTGCAGATTGCCACCTAGTTGCTGACAATAATTAGGTCAATCAAGAACAAGTAGGAAAGAGCTAAAAGGCAGGGAGTTGGAAATCTAAGAGTCAAACCGTATATCCAGAATGCTCACAGCCACTAACCTTGACCTTCACATCTATTTTTCTGCAAAAGACCAACACGTTCTACAGTGAAGAAGGTATATAATGGGTACAGAAGAATAAAATCCAAGAAACAAGGCAAACACCTGGGCTATATTATAATAATATATTAATTAATGGGTTGGAAAAAGGGAGCATGAGGTAGCCCACTGCTACAGTAGGCAAAATGGCAGCCTTGATCAAATGTATTGGTTATATACACTTGGGTGGTAATGGTATGGTTTCATTGAAGACCACTGACCTGATTAAAAAGATAAAGGAAGACTTGACTTTTCTCAAGCCAATATATGGCCTGTGCAAGGTTATGATCTGGTCCTACATGATTCCAAGATTAATATGGACGTGCGCTGTTAGTCATAAGTATTGTGAGAAGCAAGAAGAAATTTATAAGCTAGAGAAAATGAAATCAGATATATATTTGTTACCAGAAGTTCACTTGGTCTCCAAGAGTCACAACAAACTGAGGATTTGGTGGACTGGGGAAATTAACTTTTCATCTGGCAGATCCAGAAGTGCTGGGGTAGCCATCATTATTAGGAAATTTGTGCTTATAAAGAGTTGCCAAATCTGGGAAAGCCATATGTGGTAAAATAATTTATGTAGTATTGGAAACTAAAGATAGACAAATGTCTGGTTACTATTTATTTTCCCAACAGAGAGCAGCCTCATTATATAATGGAAGCTCTATATAAGAATACGGGCTTTATGTAACACTTTTCATCATAGCAAGTGACTTTTAAAGTGCTATTAATGAGTCTCTGGATAGCATAGGCCCTCTGTCTAAACCTGATAAGAAAAGTGAACTATCATTATATGTCATAATTACTAATAATCTCCAGTGATTGATGTTTGGAGACTTCTACATCTCTGTCTGAAAGATTACATTATGGGGGGGGGGGGCATTTCAAAATAAATAAAGAAAATAAAAGACGGTCCCAGCTCATCAGAGCTTACAATCTAGTCAAGACAGGCAACACAGTAGCTGTAGACACGGGATACATCTGGCGGAATGGTAAGGAAACACAAAGGAGACCAGGTGAGTCAAGATCCAAAAGCGGTGGAGGTGAGTTTTCAGCCTGGATTTGAAAAGGGCCAGAGAAGGCACCTGACATACAGATTCAAATAATTTGCTCCAGGCATAAGGAGTAGCAAGGTGATTGGAGCGAAGTCCGGAGTTAGTAATAGAAGAGAAGGACACCGATAGAAGCAATTTGCCAGAAGAGTGGAGTTCCTGAGGAAGGGTGTAGGGAGAGATAAGAGAGGAAAGGTAGTGGAAGAGCTGCAGAGTGAAGAAGAAGAAGCTGAGTTTATGATGCAAAAATCTAAGCAAACCTTTTATATTACTAGGGGTAAGATTAACAAATTACTAGCAAGGAAACTATAGCAAAAGTCTATGCCAAACTCTATACTACAGATAAAGGACGATGGGGATAATCTGTACTCCATTAATGAGGACATACTGCACTGCTTCACTAAATTTTAGAGCACTTTATATACCTTGCATGGTAAATTCTCTAAGCAAGAGTTAGAACAATTTCATAGCAGAATACATTTGATTGCTATCTCTGACACTTAAAGAGGGCCTGGATGGATGAGTCCCTATGGGCCATAAATAATTTGCTAAAAGGAAATGTAGTAGGGCCTGGCGGATTCACCCTATAATTCTATCAGACATTTTCTCAACAAATTGTACCACTGCTGACTAGAGTCTTAAAAAATATCCTGGAAGCTGGCCAAGCACATCACTCCGTTTGATATGCTAATATTACAATATTGCATAAGGATGGGAAAGATTCTTTACTGTGCAGCTCATATGGACCAATTGTTTCTACAGCTATTTATAACTTCTATTGCACTACCATACATAAAAGAGACCCATACATATAAAATGCAGTCCCTTCTACACAGAGCTAACAATCTACTGATTAACACTGGTATAAAAATAATGGAAAAAAATAACTAAATGAATGGAACAGCCTTGAAAGACTGCTGAGGAGAAACTTCTACTGCTGGGAAGGGATCTGCACTTATAAGTATTTACCTGCTGGGAAACGGTCAGTCTTGTGAAAAAGGGAATTCTTTTTGGTTTAAGCTGATGGCAACCCTGTGTTTATTTTAAAATTCTGTGGTTTGTTAGCTAAGGGCATAGTGTAGCAAGCAAACTTTCAATTAAATTTTAGTCAATTAAGACATAGGGGCTTGTTTACAAAGCCACGGTAGCGGTTTCCGATCGGAAACTGCTACCGCGGCTTTGTAAACAAGCCCCATAGTGTAGCAAGCAAACTTTCAGGTGGAGGCACATTTCAAATGGGACATCTAAGTGCAATCTGGGACGTCAAAGCCAGAATGTCTAAAAAGAAAGGTAAAAACAAATAAATCGTGGGTAGGCACATGCAAGTTCAGGCACAGTTCCAGAGACGTGGATGTACCCGATATGCACATTTATCAAATGTCTATATAGAAGTCCCCAGGAAAGTATTTCAGAACCAAAATGTTTACTAGCATAATGGTTAGATTAGTAGCTTAAGAGCTGGTTGGCCAGATTTTAAATCCCAGTGTGCAACTTTGTAATCTAAAGCTAGTCACTTAATTCTCCATCTTCTCTATGCTCTCTGGATGTTTTAAGATGAAAACAAACACTTTGCTGATACCTATTCATGCCTGAAGCAGGAATAATCATGCACATGCCTACAGATGGCTCTGCTGCTTCTGGGATCGAACAGGGACATGTAAGTCTATTGCCCCCCCAGACGCACCTCCGCCACAACCCCGTGCCTACTTGAACGTGCCTGTATAGGAGACATCTGCAAACGGCATTTGTGGAATGGTTGCTGAGACTTGTCTATGATTTCAACATGCACATCTGCAGATCTGCAAACCAAGACTAAGGGGTATGTTTACTAAACCGTCTTAACGTGCGCTCTCCCACGTTATCGCATGATAAGGCGCCTTATTGCGCGATAATGGCATGTTAACGCGCGCTAAGGCGCAAACGAGCGCTGAAGGCGGAGAAAGGCTCCCGGAGGGTGGAGGAAGGCTCCCCAGGGGCGGAGAGAGAGGGTCAATGGGTGGAGAGTGGGAGGGGAGAGGCTCCCTGCACACTAACGCTGTGAAATTCGAGGCTGAAAACTAACGCCAGTGAAACCCTGGCGATAGAGCTGATTTAAAGGGAAAAGAAACCATTTACGTCAGCAATGTACAGCAAAACCAGGGAAACCTACAAAAAAGTGATAAGTGTGATACATGTGCACGGAACAAAAGGGCAAACAAACAGTGAAAATGACCAGAAGAAAATGTAAAAAAAACATAACCAAGCTGGGCAATAGTGATATCAATGGGAAACATCAAAAAACACCCCCAAGAAAGCTCCAAAAAAAAGATATGAATTTTGGAAGGGTCTATGCTCTGTCCCCATACAAGGTGAATGAGCCCACAGGGAAATTGCGCTGATCAGGGTTTTCCTCTCCATTGGACAGGTTTCCTATGGTGTGCACATGTTCCACAACAGCAGGGCGGGCATGTCGGAATGGGCAACTGGACAGATGCTGGAAAAGGGGACACAGAGGGCTGCAGGCGGCACATGCTGTGGTGCAGCTGGGGCACAGTGCGGACTAGGGTAATGCCTAGCTGGCCCATAGGAATGCTGAAACAGTAGAGCAGCCAGACAGCAACTGCTGAGGGCCCAACATGGGCAAGAGTGTGCTTCCCATGGTGTCACAGGGAATAGTACCCAGCAGGTACCCCCAATGGCACGGAACATTGGCAGGCGGTGCTGGGGGAAAGCGTGGACAGCTATGCAGGCACCCCTACCCCAGAACCCACACCATAGGCAGCTGCCTACCCGCACACTGGATGGCCTGAGACTGCGCAGCACCAGCACCACCAGCAGAAGGGCATGTCAGCATGGTGGCAGAGGGGTACTGGTGGTGGAGGGGGCAGTGGCAGCTGCCCAGAGCAGACCATGTCCTAGCCCTGTTTAGGTGGGTGCTGTGCACTGCAACAGACAGGCTCTGTCTGACAAACAGTCATGGTATCTCCAGGGAATGCACTATCTCTGTGGCAACACGGTGGTGCAGTGAACACAGCCAGTGTGTTCAGGAGCAAAAGGTCACAGGTTCAAGCCCCAGCTGTGGTTCCTGCCAACCCAGTCCCCATATTTTACCCACTACTAAAACGTGCTAATACAGACAGAACCTTTATTGCAGATAACAGAAACATGCCCAATAAACGTACATTTTACCCTACAGAGCACAGACACCATAAACATGCACATTACCTAGAGCAGAGTCTCCCAAATGCAGTCCTGGAGGGCCAAACACCATTCATGTTCCATGCTGCCTCTAATAAACACGGCTGTGCTGCATGTCTATGCACCGCCCCCATGGTATGCAGATGTATCTCATGCATATTCATTAGGGACAGCATGAAAACCCGAACAGTGTTTGGCCCATCAGGACTGGAGTTGGGAACCTCTGCCCTAGAGCAGCGGCCAACAGGGGCAGACACACCCTCACCCACAGGCTCCATTATCCAAAGCCTCCTGGAGAGGCAGGATGTTGGGCCCTGCGTGCATCTCCCAATACTAGCACTTGCATACCTTAGCAATGCCACCCTAAACCTGGGAATATTGTACACACCTATCAAATGGTTGCTATGATTACTGGCAGATAGCAATTCCTAAGTTAAGCACAATTTGCTGATTGAGCTGCATCATAGCAACCTTTCTGCTGTCTGTGGAGTGTGCTTCAGGTCTGATGTCTAAAAGTGTTTACCACCCTGGGGAGTGACCCCAACAGTATTGCGTACCATAGCCATGCCTGCACTGTGCCCAGGTAGGGTTGCCAACTGGCTCCTGATGCGCCCGACAGGCTTGATCCAGTTCTGTGTTTACCCCATTGCATGCAGGGACTTGTAGTCTTGCTTTTCTTATGGAGTGCAATGGAGAAATCGGAACTACATGTCCCTGCATGCAAGAAGTAAACCCAGGACTGGATCAAGCCTGTCGGGCGCATCTGGAGCCAGTTGGCAACCCTATGCCCTGGACTGGTGCAGTGGCCAGGGCTGCCAAGAGCCTCTATATTTGCACAATGCTGGAATAGGTGTGGGAGCGTGTGTTTGTCTATCCAGTGTGTGGTGTCTGCCAACACCTTCCTCAGCCCACACTGTTGCCAGTGTAAGCCTGCCAATGTGCATAATGAGGAGCAAGGTACCATGGGTATAGCCCAGACAGGGTGGCCTGGCCAGGATGCATCTGCACAGGGCATAGGGCAATGGCTCGGACATTGTAGTGCCTGACAACCACCTGCACAGACAGGGTGGCCACAGCATGTCCTGCTGGGAGGTCACTCTCACCCTGACTGAGCAGTGACCATGGCATGGCTAGGTTCCCCCATAGTGCTATATAGTGTTTCTCTTATGTGATGTTTATGGTTCCCAATCACTGACTTATCTGCTTGGTGTGTATGCTGACATCCCAGTTTTGGGTACATGCATTTCCTTCAGAAACATGCACTATAGACTAGCTAGCAGACTGTCTGCAGCTAGTGTGTGTCTGGATGGAACATTTTGCAGGGTGCAGCAGCTGGAGGCTTGCTGCTGGAGAATGTCAGATAGTGGTAGGGGGTAGCTGAGCATTTCCAGGCCTTCTGTCTGCCTTGCCTTATGGATGTGTACAGATCTGCATTGCCTGCCCTGTATGGTGTCTGTTCCCTAGCAGGACTGGGGTTGATGGTCCTCTCTACTGCCACCATTGCGGGGAGGTAGAGTGTGGCTATGTTGGTGGGAGATCCTGTTTCCCACCCTGAGCCACAGAGCGTGGGTTGTGTGGTGGTACATAATCCACCTATGGGTCCATATACCCCCCCCTTCACCTACATCATGTGACCATGGTACCAACACAGGATATGCACTATTTTGGGTGCATCATAGCCCATAAGGGCTAGACATGACTGAGAAATACAGATGTGTCTGCAGAAACTACCTATCACACACACTAGCACTGATGGGGACCTGCAGCATAGCCTATTTCAGCCATGAAAAGTGCTGTGGACCTGGTGCTGGGTGCCCCACCTCACCCTCAGGGTGAGCACAGTACCCGCACAATGTGATGGTCTGTAGCTACTCTGTGCCAGTAACATACATGGTCAGTACCCCCTACCAGGCTGAGGTGCTGTGGGGGTGCACACGGTCAGTTCCCCCTACCAGGCCGAGGTGCTGTGAGGGGTGCATACCCAATCTTGTGATCATCTGTAGACTGCTGATTTGCATGTGCAGTGCATCATGGGTATGGATGGGTTAACCCTATCCTGGTAACCACAGCAGACTGTTTGTGTGGTGACATGCAGTCCTTCTGTAGCCAGCCAGGGGCTTGTTAATAGCTATAACCCACTGGTTATTTCACTGCCTGTGAAGCCAGAGGTCATGGGTTCAAACCCACAGTGGGGTCATTTGATAGGGCTATCCAGAGCATTGTCAATTTTTAATGTACATTAGTGCTGCCAGCAAAAACACCCTCAGAGTACTGTAACCATAAGGTGCCTCAGAAGGCGCTTTATAGGATGCCCTATAAAGCGCCTTCTGAGGCACCTTATGGTTACAGTCCATATAAGGTGCCTTATAAGTTGTCCTATGGAGTGCCTTATAGGGTGCCCTATAGGGGACATTATAGGGTGCCGTGGCAGACAGTGCACTTTATAAAGTGCCCTATAGAGTGCCTTATAGGGTGCCTTATGTGGCACCTTAGGTTATGGCACGTGAGGGTGTGTTTGCTGGCAGCAATAAATAAAATACAAATAAAATGCCTCAAGAAACAATACTTACATATCAAAGCTAATGCCTCAGCCAGCCTTAGGCACACTGGGGGATCAAACTCATGACCCCTGTATCATCAGTCAGTGTATTAACCATTGTACTACACCTCTGTTTCTGTGTTTGCATGTCTGGGCGCCTACTTAAGATTACCGCGCGTTAACGTGCTTAGCGGTGCTTAGCCCGTTAATGTGCGTAGCAGCACGCGTTATCACGCGATAATCCCGTTTTGCTACTTTAAGACTGAAATGCACACTCCTTTTATGGCAGCCTGCACACTATCGCCCGGCGCACATTAAGACGGTTTAGTAAACATTCCCCTAAATCTTTTAGAATGACCTTCGTGGAGATTGATTTAGAGTCCTGCACATCCAGGCCATCCAGACATCCAGAAAATGGATGGGGCACAATTGCACCCGATTCTGCAACCGCAGGAGCTATACGATCCCTCAGTTGCAGAATCAGGCACTTAGACAACCCGCAGTGCATGGCATTAAGAGCAGTGAGATGGACAGCACTGCTCCATACTGCTGTTGGTGTGCCAGTGCCGTAGCATCCCATTGCCATGGCATCGGGATACCCAGTAGGAGCAGGCAAGACCCAACATTGGACTTGCTCTTGGAGTCGGCATGCCCTGATCGCTGCTGCTCCCAGGACTTCAATCTTCCACACACCCCCTCTTGAATCTTTGCTCCTCTTGCTCTTCTCTTCTTTTTCTATCTCTTTCTGTCCTCCTTTGCTGTCCTGTTATTAATTGACATTCCTTTCTTTCTGTTTCAGCAGTCATCTTTTTTGTTTATTGTACACCGCTTTAATGTTACAACGTAAAGTACAGATGAAGAATAGTGGAGTACCGCAAGGATCTATGCTGGGCTCGCTGCTTTTTAACATATTCATAAATGACCTGGAAATGGGAATAACGAGTGAGGTGATTAAATTTGCAGATGACACAAACTATTCGGAATTGTTAAAACACAAGAGAATTTTTAAAAATTGCAAGATGACTTTGAGAAACTAGGAGCCTAGGCATCCAACTGGCAGAAGAAATTTAATGTTGACAAAAGCAAAGTTATACACTTAGGGAAGAACAACCCAAACTACAGTTCCACAATTCAAAGTTCCACATTAGGAACGACCAACCAGGAAAAGGATCCTAGTCGTCATCGTAGATAATATGGTAAAACCATCTGCACAATGTGCAGTGATGGCCAAGAAAGCTAAGAATCGTAAAGTAAGGAACGGAAAATAAAACCAAGGATATTATAATGCCTTTGTATCGCTCCATGGTGCAAACACGCCTTGAATATTGTGTGCAATTCTGCTCACTATATCTTGAAAAGAATGCAGCGGAATTAGTAATCTGTGAACTATCATTAAAATCATCTCTAATACCTGAAGATTGGAGGATCGCTAATGTAACACCAATTTTTAAAAAGGGTTCCAGGGGTGATCTGGGAAACTACAGACCGGTGAGCCTGACATCAGTACCAGGAAAAATGGTAGAAACCATCATAAAGAATAAAATTACTCAGCATGTAGATAGTCACAACCTAATGGGAGACAGCCAACATGGCTTTAGACAAGGAAGATCTTGTCTTACTAATCTGTTATGTTTTTTTGAAGGAGTGAATAAACAGGTGGACAAAGGTGAGTCGCTTGATTTTGTGTATCTGGACTTTCAGAAAGCCTTTGACAAGGTCCCTCATCAGAGACTTTTGGCAAAACTAAAGAGTCATGGGATAGGAGGCAGTGTACTATTGTGGATCAGGAACTGGTTAAAAGATAGAAAGCAGAGGGTAGGGCTAAATGGCCAATTTTCCCAATGGAGAAAGGTGAATAGTGGTGTACCCCAAGGATCTGTGCTGGGTCCGCTGCTTTTTGACATATTCATAAATGACCTGGAAAGTGGAATAACGAGTGAGGTTATCAAATTTGTAGATGACACAAAACTATTTAAAGTTGTTAAAACCCAAGAGGATTGTGAAAAATTGCAAGAGGATCTTGATAAATTGGAAGACTGGGCATCAAAATGGCAGATGAAATTTAATGTGGACAAGTGCAAGGTTATGCACCTAGGGAAGAACAACCCAAACTATGGTTACACGATGCAAGGTTCCACATTAGGAACCACCACCCAGGAAAAAGATTTAGGCGTCATTGTGGATACCATGTTAAAACCCTCGGCCCAGTGTGCAGCGGCGGCCAAGAGAGCAAATAGAATGCTAGGTATGATAAGGAAAGGAATGGAAAATAAAACAAAAGATATTATAATGCCTCTATATCGTTCCATGGTGAGACCGCACCTTGAATATTGTGTGCAATTCTGGTCGCCGTATCTTAAAAAGGATATAGCGATTTTAGAAAAGGTTCAGAGAAGAGCCACCAAAATGGTGAAGGGGATGGAAGGATACTCCTATGAAGAAAGGCTAAAAAGGTTAGGGCTCTTTAACCTGGAAAAGAGACGGCTGAGGGGAGATATGATAGAAGTCTATAAATTAATGAACGGAGTGGAACGGGTAAACGTAGATCGATTGTTTACATTATCAGAATATAGAAAGACTAGGGGACATGCAATGAAGCTACAGGGTAAACTAAGACTAATAAAAGAAAATATTTTTTCACTCAACGTGTAATCAAACTCTGGAATTTGTTACCGGAGGATGTAGTAAAGGCTGTTAGTGTAGCTGGGTTTAAAAAAGGTTTGGACAAGTTCCTGGAGGAAAGTTCCATAAACCATTATTAAGAAGTGACCGAAGATATCAATGCTTGACCCAGTACAAGCATTGTGGAACTTGTGTCTCTTGGGGAAACTGCTAGGTACATATGACCTAGATTGGCCACTGTTGGAAACAGAATACTGGGCTTGATGGACCTTGGTCTGACCCAGTATGGCATATCTTATGTTCTTATGTTCTTAGAAAAGGTACAGAAAAGAACAACCAAAATGATAAAGAGGATGGAAGGATACCCCAACGAGGAAAGGCTTAAAAGATTAGATCTCATCAGCTTAGAAAAGAGATGGCTAAGGACTGTAAACCGTGCAAATGCCTTTCCTAATAACAAACAACATTGGGTTGATATGAAACATTTGATTGTTATCATCAGTAACATGCATGACAGTTTTCGCCCAAGGATCATTTAAAAGCACTGATGGGCTCATATCCTTTTATTAGAGTGCTTTCTGCAACACGGGACAAAGCATATACTATAAGGCAGTAGTTCCCAGGTGTGTTCTACAAACTCCCTCATTACAGAGAATCCACAGGACACAGAAAAGACAAAAAACAGAGGCTGGTGGGGATTGACTGTGGAGAAAAAAGAGATTGGTAGAGATTGTCTGAGAAGAGAGAGAGAGAGAGTGACTAGAGGGAACTGGCTGGTGAGAGGGACTGGTTAGGAGAGAGAGAGAGAGACTAGAGGGAACTGGATGGTGAGAGGGATTGGTTAGGGGAGAGAGAGACTAGAGGTAACTGACTGGTGAGAGAGACTGGTTAGAAGAGAGAGAGTGTAGAGCAGCGGTTCTCAACCTGTGGGTCGCGACCTCCACGGGGGTCGCCATAGGATTTAGCAGGGGTCGCCTCACTCCAAGTTAAAAAAAATAAAAAAGCGCACAAGTTGCTGCCGCTGCCGAATCCGCTTCTCGGCAGCGGCAAACTCACCGCCTCCAATCTTCTGCAGCCGCAGCTCCCTGTCTCTTAAGGAAACCACTGCTGTTCCTGTGAAAATGTTACGGAGCCTTCCCTACCACTTCCTTTGGAGGCAGGACAATGCTACACGGAGCCCGTCGAGAGACGGGAAGGCTCCATGATGGTTTCACAGACACAGCAGCGGTTCCCTAAGAGACAGGAAGCCACAACTGCAGAAGAACAGGGCAGTAGCAGACAGATATAGGGAGAGGGGAGGAGGGGACAGGGAACCTGCAATGGGGCTGTCATGGGGGGAGGAAGGGAGGGGGCTGACCTGGAGGGATGGATGGAGGGAGGGAGGGGGGCTGACATGGACAGAGAGGGGCTGACATGGAGGGATGGATGGAGGGAGGGAGGGGGGTCTGACATGAACAGAGGGGGGTTGACATGGAGGGAAGGAGGGGGCTGACATGGACAGAGGGGGGCTGACCGGGAGGGAGGGAGGGGGAACTGACATGGACAGAGCAAGGGCTGACATGGAGGGAGGGAGGGAGGGGGGCTGACCTGGACAGAGGGGAGAGACAGAGGGGCATGCTGGACAGACAGGGGGTAAATGCTGGACAGAGGGGAGAGACAGTGTGGGTTAGGATTATAATGGGCTGATGGGAGGCTAGCACTGGTAATGGGACGATCGGGGGAGGGCTAGGACTGGTAATGGGTTGATTAGGGAAGTTTAGAACTGGGAATGGACTGATCAAGGAGTGGGATTGGGACAAGTAATGGGCTGATGGGGGGGTAGGACTGGTAATGGACTGATGGGGGGCTAGCATTGGAAATGAGCTGATCGGGGAGGTTATGACTAGAAATGGGCTGATTAGAGGAGGCTAGGACTGGTAATGGGCTGATGGGAGGGTAGGACTGGTAATGGGCTGATTAGGGGAGCATAGCACTGGTAATGGGGTTGAGGGGGACTAGCACTGGAAATGAGCTGATTAGGGGAGGCTAGGACTGGTAATGGGCTGATGGGAGGCTAGCATTGGAAATGAGCTGATCCGGGGGGCTATGACTGGAAATGGGCTGATTAGCAGAGGCTAGGACTGGTAATGAGCTGATGGGGGGTTAGGACTGGTATTGGGCTCATTAGGGGAGGCTAGCACTGGTAATGGGGTTGAGGGGGGACTAGCACTGGAAATGAGCTGATTGGGGGGCTTCGACTGGGAATGGGCTGATGGTAGGGAGGGGAGGATAGAGCTGCTGGCCTTGGAAGAAAACTGTGGGCTAAGGCTACAAATGGGCTGATACAAGGGGATGGGAGAATGGAACTGGAAGGGAGTGGATCTGAGAGGGGCTGCCTTGGTATTTGTACTAGAAGAGACAGGTCAGTGGGGAAGGAGGGGGATCGGAAGGGAATGGACACCAGTTGCAGTCATGGGAATGCAAGTTGACATTGGAAGGTACTGCGAGTGAGGACTGGAAAGGGGCTGATACTGGGGATGGTTACTGGGACTGGAAATAGGCTGATGGAAAGAAGTGAAGAAAACAAAAGAAGAGATAAGAAATGGCAGATGGACCATAGACCACAGAAAGAGAGCTAAGAGAAGGTAGGAAAGCAGAAGCCTCAGATCGGAACCAGCATGATCAGAGAATAAATTGGTCAGACAACAAAGGTAGAAAAAACAATTTTATTTCATATTAGTGATTTGACTACAAAATCATAATAATTTTGAAATAAAATATTGTTACATGTTATTGTGATTAATTATTGTGGTTTAAATAAGTAAATTTTATAAATAAAAACATATTGCAAAGGCCTATAATATATTAATAATTCAACAAATGATTACAGCGACTGCGTTAACGGTAAAGGAAGAGAGACGCATTTGATTTTATCATTGGTGGTCATCCCAAGTTGACCAATGGTAAAAGGGGTCACGGTACAAAAAAGGTTGAGAACCACTGGTCTAGAGGGAACTGGCTGGTAAGAGAGGCTGGTTAGGAAAGAGAGAGAGAGAGACTAGAGAGAACTGGCTGGTGAGAGGGGATGGTTGGGAGGGGAGAGAGAGAGAGAGGCTAGAGGGAACTGGCTGGTGAGAGGGATTGGATAGGGGGGGAGAGGGAGACAGAGAGACTAATATAGGCGGGAAGGGGAAGAGAGCGAAAGAAGATTAGTGGGGATAGGCTTGACATTGAGGGGTCCCTGAACATTTTGGGGATTAAAAAGGGGTCTCAACCAGCATTTTATCATTACACCTCATCTTTTGGGCTCCCTTTATAAATTATGCCGAGCAGTATGTATATGATAAGATTTACTATATATAGACAAACCACAAAATTGCAAATAAATGAAATCAATTCAAACCACAATGCAATTATCAAAATTGTATTAACAAACATTCATACATAAACCATAAAAATTCATATTATAACCAAAACGATACAATAACAATTATGTTTAATTATTTCATAAATTGTTATTTACTACACATTCAATTTTACATTGGAAATGAGCTGATCGGGGAGGTTAGGACTGGAAATGGGCTGATTAGAGGAGGTTAGGACTGGTAATGGGCTGATGGGGGGTAGGACTGGTAATGGGCTGATTAGGGGAGCCTAGCACTGGTAATGAGGTTGAGGGGGGACTAGCACTGGAAATGGGCTGATTAGAGGAGGTAAGGACTGGTAATGGGCTGATGGGGGGGTAGGACTGGTAATGGGCTGATTAGGGGAGCATAGCACTGGTAATGAGGTTGAGGGGGGACTAGCACTGGAAATGAGCTGATTAGAGGAGGCTAGGACTGGTAATGGGCTGATGGGGTGGGGTAGGACTATTAGATAAACTGAAGAGTAGCAAATCACCTGGGCCGGATGGTATACATCCAAGGGTGTTGAAAGAACTGAAATTTGAGATTGCAGACCTGCTATCAGTAATCTGTGAACTATCATTAAAATCATCTCTAATACCTGAGGATTGGAGGATCGCCAATGTAACACCAATTTTTAAAAAGGGTTCGAGAGGTGATCCGGGAAACTACAGACCAGTGAGCCTGACATCAGTACCGGGAAAAATGGTAGAAACCATCATAAAGAATAAAATTACTCAGCATGTAGATAGTCACGACCTAATGGGAGACAGCCAACATGGCTTTAGACAAGGAAGATCTTGTCTTACTAATCTGTTATGTTTTTTTCAAGGAGTGAATAAACAGGTGGACAAAGGTGAGTCGGTTGATATTGTGTATCTGGACTTTCAGAAAGCCTTTGACAAAGTCCCTCATGAGAGACTTTTGGCAAAACTAAAGAGTCATGGGATAGGAGGCAGTGTACTACTGTGGATCAGGAACTGGTTAAAAGATAGAAAGCAGAGGGTAGGGCTAAATGGCCAATTTTCCCAATGGAGAAAGGTGAATAGTGGTGTACCCCAGGGATCTGTGCTGGGTCCGCTGCTTTTTGACATATTCATAAATGACCTGGAAAGTGGAATAACAAGTGAGGTTATCAAATTTGCAGATGACACAAAACTATTTAAAGTTGTTAAAACCCAGGAGGATTGTGGAAAATTGCAAGAGGATCTTGATAAATTGGAAGACTGGGCATCAAAATGGCAGATGAAATTTAATGTGGAGAAGTGCAAGGTTATGCACCTAGGGAAGAACAACCCAAACTATAGTTACACGATGCAAGATTCCACATTAGGAACCACCACCCAGGAAAAAGATTTAGGCATCATTGTGGATACCTTGTTAAAACCCTCGGCCCAGTGTGCAGCGGTGGCCAAGAGAGCAAATAGAATGCTAGGTATGATAAGGAAAGGAATGGAAAATAAAACAAAAGATATTATAATGCCTCTATATCGTTCCATGGTGAGACCGCACCTTGAATATTGTGTGCAATTCTGGTCGCCGTATCTTAAAAAGGATATAGCGATTTTAGAAAAGGTTCAGAGAAGAGCCACCAAAATGGTAAAGGGGATGGAAGGCTACTCCTATGAAGAAAGGCTAAAAAGGTTGGGGCTCTTTAGCCTGGAGAAGAGACGGCTGAGGGGAGATATGATAGAAGTCTATAAATTAATGAACGGAGTGGAACGGGTAAACGTAGATCGATTGTTTACCTTATCAGAATATGGAAAGACTAGGGGACATGCAATGAAGCTACAGGGTAAACTATTTAAGACTAATAAAGAAAATATTTTTTCACTCAACGTGTAATCAAACTCTGGAATTTGTTACCGGAGGATGTAGTA
The DNA here is from genome assembly GCA_033557465.1 of Ichthyophis bannanicus. Taxonomy (NCBI): domain Eukaryota; kingdom Metazoa; phylum Chordata; class Amphibia; order Gymnophiona; family Ichthyophiidae; genus Ichthyophis; species Ichthyophis bannanicus. The sequence goes on along the minus strand of CM066037.1, from coordinate 378,346,697 downwards.
AAGGCTGTTAGTGTAGCTGGGTTTAAAAAAGGTTTGGACAAGTTCCTGGAGGAAAGGTCCATAAACCATTATTAAGAAGGGACCCAGGATATCAATGCTTGAACCAGTACAAGCATTGTGGAACCTGTGTCCCTTGGGGAAACTGCTAGGTACGTATGACCTAGATTGGCCACTGTTGGAAACAGAATGCTGGGCTTGATGGACCTTGGTCTGACCCAGTATGGCATATCTTATGTTCTTATGTTCTTATGATGGGAGGCTAGCATTGGAAATGAGCTGATTGGGGGGGGCTATGACTGGAAATGGGCTGATTAGCAGAGGCTAGGACTGGTAATGAACTGATGGGGGGCAGGAGGATTTGATTGGATCATTTAAATGTGATGTGATCCCTCAAATAGAAGGAGGGGATTTAGCTACATCATTATAAAGGAAGTAAGGTGATTTTTCCACAGGACCATAGAGATTTTGGACATATGGTCTAATGATAAGATATTTGTATGTTATAGAAGTTGATGACATATGGGTTACAATTGAAAGAGTATCATATTTGAATGTATAAATTATTTGAATTAATTGTTTAGGATATTCTAAAGGATATTTTTAAAGTGTGGGGTAATATATTTAATGTTGTGTCTTGTGTATTATATTTTGTAAAAATGAATGTGTAATAAATAACAATTTACGAAATAATTAAACATGATTGTTATTGTATCGTTTTGGTTATAATATGAATTTTTATGGTTTATGTATGAATGTTTGTTAATACAATTTTGATAATTGCATTGTGGTTTGAATTAATATGATAAGATTTAGCCATGGTAGTGTTCTTCCTGTATTATTATACTGATTAAAGGGAGATTATGATGTGATACCGGGATACTCTTTTTTTTTTCTTTTAATCTTCTGGCATAAGTAACTGTATAGGATATGTTTTGTATGTGAATACTCTGGCTTGTTCTTACAAATATTTCTTTATTTCAGAACTAATAATAATGAAGGACCTCATTAATGTGTGTTAACGCACATTAACAAGCACCAGTGCAAACCCCGTTATTCTCAGTGGGAGATATTTACTACTACTACTACTATTAAACATTTATATAGCACTACAAAGCATATGCTGTGATTGACTTGTAGCCAAATGACAGCAAATAAATTTTAATAAATAAAATGGAAATAAATGAAAACTAGAATTAATGCACTTTAATGTGCATTAAAGCATATTAACTGGTTAATGCATATTAGAAAATGAGGCCCAAACTTTGAAAGATAGATGCAAGTTGCTCGGGTTATCTCCATCTTCCTTGCTGATGGGAGTGGAGTATTAAAGTCTGTTATGGAAAGAATGATATTGCATTTCATGTAGAGTTAGATAAAGCAGCTGGGTCTTTCGTTCATCAGCTGAATAAAGAAGCCTAAGGGCATATAGAACAGTATGGTTGCTGTTCTAATAATTACAAGGGGGGAGGGGGGCAAACATATTGGGCAAATGATACAACATGTCCTGGTTAAGAAGGCCCAACCACTGTAGAGGGCATGAGCCCTGTAACATAGGCGGTTAGCTTGGACTGTAGGTAAAAAGGAGAAAGGGCAGATAGATTTAAACAAGACAGGGGAGGATCCAGGGCGATAAGAAGGAACCAGTCCCAGGAACCATCGCAAGGGGTCCCAGGAGATGTAGAAATAGGGAGAAGAGTTATGGGTGGCACCGGTTTGGCACAAAGACAGGTAACTGTAGCCATACCCACCATGCTAGAAAAACATTTGTAATGATGGCAAGGAGAGTTAAAGAAAAAAAAGAGTTGAGTTGATGAAAGATCCATCACAGTGACAACAGTGGTACTTCACCAGCACAAGAGGTCCAACTTGAACGGTTTTTCAAAGGTGCCAATGGGAAGAAGGGCATGGGATAGTTACAGCCACGGATACTTTAGCGACCCAAGTCCCTGTTAGAATGAGGGGGCTGGGCAGGTAACAAAAAAAATCATTTAGTGCTTACTCAGTTCATGGTAGGGGTGTTCTAGGGAAGGCTGTAGAAAAGTGGAAGCATTCAGCACAGAGCGGCTGCTGTTGCATGCCCATAGTTGCAACATTCACAGGGCAGGATGCTGCCAAGCAACTGCCTTTCAAGGTGAGCATTATTTAGAAAGAATCAAGTTGCAAGGGCTACAGTATGTCCACCCCCTTACCATTGGAGGTGGAAGTATAAAAGCATGTTGTTATCTTATGCATGTCACCTTTGCATATCACGTTTTGTCAAAAAAGCTGCTGTGGCCATTTTTAATCCACTGAATAAAGAGGTCTATATGCAAATGAAATATCATGGCTACTATCTTAAGGGTTAGGAGCAGGGGGTAGGGCATATTGGGTAAAGCATGTTCAGTTAGGAGAGAGAAATCTGGGTCAAAAAGTTCTCAGGATGGAAAACGTGCAGGAGAAAGATACAGAAGAGAAGAGACAGACAAATAACCAGATAAAATACACAAAGAGCTCGGAAGAGAGAGAGGTCCAAAGTGGCAGGGAACATTCAGAGCACAGCAAAAGGGAGCATTCAGACAGGGGCATAAAGAGCTCAGAGACGGACGCAGAGATCACTCAGAGCTGAATCTGGAGAATTCTCTGAATAAGCCAGGGAGAGCTCACGATCATGCACACAGCCTAATGGGAATCACTCTCTGCAGCTCATGGCAGCTTCATTTCTGCACCCAGAAAAGAAAACCTATCACTTACTGTGCGGAGGAACTGAATCTCGTCTTCTCCTTCTCCCCCTTCAGCCATGGCTCTTGAGGACACAGCTGTTCTCAGACTCTGCTCGTCTCCACTGGAAGCTCAGAGCTCAGAGCAGCATTTCTGCCAGCATTCAGATTAGCATAGACTAATCCACAGCCTTATAGGGAGCTGCACTCCCGTAGTCTGCTACAGCAAATGGAGAACACTGCACTGCAGACTGCCAGCACCAACTGCAAACAGCTTTCAGGGATACACCCAGATCCATGCCTCATTGACAGGAGAACCTGATCACCCCCTCCCTACCCCCTGAGTCTTTAGAGAGAGAGAGTTCCACAGGGAAGTCCAGGACGACCACACATACGCAGAGTCTCAAAAAGAAGCCAGGAATTCAAGTGATAAACTCTCCAGGGAAGCCTAAATCCTTGTGAAACAGTATCTCACAGGGAGTCTACAGCTCTCAGATATAAGCAGAATCCCATAAAATAATTGCAACTGTCAGAGATAAACAAAGATCTAAAGGATTCCTAGATCCCCTGCAGATGGACAAAATTCAACTTAGAAGCTTAGACCTTTGTTCCTTCCCCGCCTCCCTGAGGGCCAAAGAGAAAGTAGGACCATTTATTGCTGGCAAAGTATGTAAAGTTTATCTACTTTGATTTTGTATTGTGAACGACTTGATGCCTTATAACTATAAGCGGGATATAAAGAAAATTTAAAGAATCAAATGAAAACGGTCTTGTCCTACCATTCAGGTTAAGGCGCCGTGTACAGAGAATTCTCAAATTCTCATCAGGGATGATTAGTGATGCTACACTCGATTCTGGGAACGCCCTGACAGCAAGAGATCAGTGAATTCAGTACAGTTGTCCCACCAACTCTTTAAGATTGACACTTTATTCAGATCAAATAAAACTCACAAAATTCTGGTTTATTCCCATTGCATACATGGGGAAGTAGCCATGTTTTCTTATGGAAATTGGAATCACAGCTCCATGCATGGAAAGGGGCAAATCAGGATTGGACTACTCTGTTTAGATTTACCTGGTGGCAGCTGAAGTACATGCTGGGGAGGCAAAAATGGCAGAGACTACTATGGGAGTAGACGCAAAGCTCTGGTGTCTTTTACATGTGCCTGTACAGCGCTGCTACGCCTTGTAGCACTATACAAATGATCAGCAATAGTAGTAAAAGGTAAAATGAAGATAAAAATGAGACATATAGGAGTGGAACAGAAGTATAAAATCTATTCTGGAATGAAATTAAACTGTTGTGTTTTAGTAATATTCGACCTATAATATGTTGATTTATGCCTCTGGCTTATAAATAAAAAAAAAACAACATAAATTTCCATTTTTAATTGACTGTTCCTTTTTATGTTGTTACAATAAAAGATACCGCAACCTGCAGAGTCCATTCCTCTTATTTGCCTGACAGCTGTTGCTACAGTGTAACAGCTTTATAGTACTCGTTGAGTAGATTGTAGCAGTTTGGTGGAGGCCCTTTTGAAGGATGAGGGAGTGGGTTGAGATGGTCTCCTCTGAGCATGTCCTCCTGGTGTGCCACAAACCAATTTGTCTTTAAGGGGACAGATCTGCTACAGCCAGACCTATCCCACCAAGGAAAGCCCTAATGCCCGATAGCCCAATAGCCAGGAACCTCTACTGTTAGCCTTTCACTAAGTTTTAAAATGTATTTTTATTTTGTTGTTCAAAGCAAGTCATATTCAGATACACTAGATAGTTCCCTGTCCCCAGAGGGTTCATAAACTAAGTTTGTACCTGAGGTAATATAGAGTTATGGGACGTGCCAAAGGCATGTCAGTGGGATTTGAATGCTGTTCTTTCTGGCTCCTACTACTACTGATACTATTACTGATCATTTGTATAGTGCTACAAGGCCTATGCAGCACTGTACAGAGAAATGTAAGTGACAGTCCCTGCTCTCAGAGCTCACAATCTAGTCAAGACAGACAACACAACAATTACCTCCGTCTCCTCTGCACCCTCATCAGATCCCATAGCCTCAACTTCCACATCTACGCTGATGACATCATGCTATATGGTACATTCAACAAAAAACAACCATCCTACTCTGCCCATCAAGAATGTTTCACTGATGTCTCAAACCGGCTGAAAACCAGCAACCTAGCAATCAACTAAAAGAAAACCGAAGCCTCTTTATAACGAAATTCAGCAGTATAAAATTAGATAGGCTCTACTTTTTTACCTTCATATATAGATAACTAACTTTTTTTTGACTCATTGGAGACTATAGCAATCAGGTCTCAGAATTTAGACTGCTTCTTCGAGTTGCTCATGAAAGGCAAAACTGAGCGTCTATTGTACATCAACGACCTGTATAATATTGCTAAATTTAGTCTTCCACTGGTACTTAGTATTTTCTTACTCTCATATCGTTTTTTGTTTTGACTTTTTTTTGAAGATTTTTTTAATATTATTTTATATAAAGCTATCCATAACTCATCTATAAAACACATGCATGAAGCCAGTGAAGACAATGGAAAATTACTTAGCTTTGCTCAATTTTAGAACTCTCGGTCCCCCTGTAACTTCACGTGAAGGGGGTTATCGTGCCTTTTCATCCAATTGGTCGAACCGAGATTTTCACTTTAATTCAATGCCACTCTAGACATGTGTTTTTTCAGCTAGAAATTCAAGTTTCCACTTTCACTTGCTGCCACAATGGTCTGTTATCATTTCAGCTGAACCTCCATATGGTTATGGGACAGACTCAAAATGTTCAAATTCCCTGTTCAGACTCCCCTCTAGACATGTGTTTTTTCAGCTAGAAATTCAAGTTTCCACTTTCACTTGCTGCCACAATGGTCTGTTATCATTTCAGCTGAACCTCCATATGGTTATGGGACAGACTCAAAATGTTCAAATTCCCTGTTCAGACTCCCGACGCTACAACTTGGCGCCGTGGCGTTTCACTCATAATGTTTCGTCAGGGGATGCCTTCATAAAGATAAAAAACTTTATCAATGTATGATAGCTACAGAGTAAAAGTTAGTTAGACACGCTATTTAAATGAGTTACTCACAGCTCCTCTCCTTGAAATGTGTTCTTCACTCAGAAAAACGCCGCGCATGCGGAATGACTCATACGCTAGAATTTAAATACCTGTAGGAGGGAACAAGTGAGATATACCCAAAGAGTTTAGTGATGCGTGCGGATTAGCATACACCCCATTCAATTGAAGTGTTGAGGCCATTAGGACTCAAAGTGTTCAATCGGAAGATCCATTCTTGTTCTTTACGAAGTAACACCTGATCGCGAGACTTTCCTTTTGATCCTGTAATGATGTGATCGATGCAAAAACATTTCAATGCAGTGAAATCATGTTGTTTGTCCAGGCAGTGAGAAACTATGGGGGCTTGTAATGTTTTGCACTTCATCCGGCTGCGGTGTTCTCGCATTCTAACTTGAAATTCATGAGTAGTTTTTCCAATGTACAGCAGCGAGCAAGGGCAAAAGATCCCATAAACTACGTGCGTGGATTTACAGGTAGTATGATGACGTAAGTGATAAGTCTTGTCAGCGTATATAAAGTGTTGCGTTTCCAATGTTATGTCACAGATTACACATTGACCACATTTATAGTGGCCCGGTGTTTCAATCCGATTTGATTGAGTGGAGGTACGTAGCATGGTAGGGCTGAAAATTTCTTTAAAATTTTTATGACGTCTCCATACACATTGAATCTGTAAATCTTCTAGTCCTGGTGTGGTACTGAAGATGTTGCTGTGTTTTCTTAATATTCGCTGAATTTGATAGCTAAACGGAGAGTATTTTGTTATGAAATGTATTTTACCTACTGAACTTGTTTGTTTTGGCAATGGATGAAATAATAACTCTCTATTCAAATATAAGGCTCGTTTATAGGCTGTTTTTACGATGTGTTGGGGATATCCTCTAGACAGGAATTTTTGTTGTAAGGCTTTTGCTTGCACAGCCTCCAGAAATATCAATTTACAAAAATTTAGTAGTGAAAGATGTCACTCGGTTGATTCACAAAAGTAATAGATGGAAGCATAACACTCTCTCCAGGGAGGAAACGCAAACGTTAAGAGATCTTCGTGCTCGAGAGGATTTGGTCATAAAGAGAGCAGACAAAGGAGGAAGTGTGGTAGTCCAACATCGACAACAATATTTAAAAGAGGCAACTAGACAACTTTCCGATATTAATACATATCAGAAGTTAGAACAAGATCCTACTTCATCATTACAGCAAACAATAACAGAGTTAATATCACAGGCAAAGGATTCAGGAATAATTTCGCGCAAAGAGTGGCATTTTCTCAATGAACAGAATCCTGAATTGGCTAAGCTGTATTTAGTCCCCAAAATACATAAAAGCCTCACATAACCCCCAGGAAGACCGATTGTATCAACAAAAGGGTCAATTTTAGAACCGCTTTCGATTTTCATCGACTCCTTTCTGCGCCCTTTGATTCCACTTATTCCGTCATATGTCAAAGACACTAGTCATTTTTTGACAACTTTATCCAACAATAGTGAATGGGCTCGAGCTCCAGGAATTTTACTAGCTACCCTGGACGTGACAGCACTTTACACGAGTATTCCGCAGGGGGCAGCTTTCGATATAGTGGTTGAAGCGTTACAGACAAGAGGGGATTTAATAGAGCACCAACTTCAATTTCTTCAAGAATTGTTAACTTTGGTGTTATTCCATAATTATTTTATATTTGAAGACAACATATATTTGCAAAAGACAGGTGTAGCCATGGGCGCAACCTGCGCCCCTTCGATTGCAAATTTATACATGGCCAAATTCGAGAGCAGATGGCTGTCATCATCTTCACCTTATGTCTCCAACATCAAATTATGGCTGCGCTATATCGACGATGTGTTTTTAATTTGGGAAGGCACTAGACAACGTCTACAAGAATTCGTAGAATGGTTGAATAAGTGTGATATCAATATCCAATTCACACACATTTGTGATCCTTACACCATCACATACCTGGACATACGCATCTTTAAGAAGCATAATCAATGGCAAACCACAATATTTCAGAAGCCGACGGACCGTAATAGTCTGCTGCATTATACAAGTGCTCACCCAAAAAACTCCGAGACAGTCTTCCTTTTTCACAGTTTTTACGCTTTCGCAGAAATTGCTCCAGTTTGATGGAATATAAACAGCAAGCAAAAGCCTTACAACAAAAATTCCTGTCTAGAGGATATCCCCAACACATCGTAAAAACAGCCTATAAACGAGCCTTATATTTGAATAGAGAGTTATTATTTCATCCATTGCCAAAACAAACAAGTTCAGTAGGTAAAATACATTTCATAACAAAATACTCTCCGTTTAGCTATCAAATTCAGCGAATATTAAGAAAACACAGCAACATCTTCAGTACCACACCAGGACTAGAAGATTTACAGATTCAATGTGTATGGAGACGTCATAAAAATTTTAAAGAAATTTTCAGCCCTACCGTGCTACGTACCTCCACTCAATCAAATCGGATTGAAACACCGGGCCACTATAAATGTGGTCAATGTGTAATCTGTGACATAACATTGGAAACGCAACACTTTATATACGCTGACAAGACTTATCACTTACGTCATCATACTACCTGTAAATCCACGCACGTAGTTTATGGGATCTTTTGCCCTTGCTCGCTGCTGTACATTGGAAAAACTACTCGTGAATTTCAAGTTAGAATGCGAGAACACCGCAGCCGGATGAAGTGCAAAACATTACAAGCCCCCATAGTTTTCTCACTGCCTGGACAAACAACATGATTTCACTGCATTGAAATGTTTTTGCATCGATCACATCATTACAGGATCAAAAGGAAAGTCTCGCGATCAGGTGTTACTTTGTAAAGAACAAGAATGGATCTTCCGATTGAACACTTTGAGTCCTAATGGCCTCAACACTTCAATTGAATGGGGTGTATGCTAATCCGCACGCATCACTAAACTCTTTGGGTATATCTCACTTGTTCCCTCCTACAGGTATTTAAATTCTAGCGTATGAGTCATTCCGCATGCGCGGCGTTTTTCTGAGTGAAGAACACATTTCAAGGAGAGGAGCTGTGAGTAACTCATTTAAATAGCGTGTCTAACTAACTTTTACTCTGTAGCTATCATACATTGATAAAGTTTTTTATCTTTATGAAGGCATCCCCTGACGAAACATTATGAGTGAAACGCCACGGCGCCAAGTTGTAGCGTCGGGAGTCTGAACAGGGAATTTGAACATTTTGAGTCTGTCCCATAACCATATGGAGGTTCAGCTGAAATGATAACAGACCATTGTGGCAGCAAGTGAAAGTGGAAACTTGAATTTCTAGCTGAAAAAACACGTCTAGAGGGGAGTCTGAACAGGGAATTTGAACATTTTGAGTCTGTCCCATAACCATATGGAGGTTCAGCTGAAATGATAACAGACCATTGTGGCAGCAAGTGAAAGTGGAAACTTGAATTTCTAGCTGAAAAAACACATGTCTAGAGTGGCATTGAATTAAAGTGAAAATCTCGGTTCGACCAATTGGATGAAAAGGCACGATAACCCCCTTCACGTGAAGTTACAGGGGGACCGAGAGTTCTAAAATTGAGCAAAGCTAAGTAATTTTCCATTGTCTTCACTGGCTTCATGCATGTGTTTTATAGATGAGTTATGGATAGCTTTATATAAAATAATATTAAAAAAATCTTCAAAACAAAGTCAAAACAAAAAACGATATGAGAGTAAGAAAATACTAAGTACCAGTGGAAGACTAAATTTAGCAATATTATACAGGTCGTTGATGTACAATAGACGCTCAGTTTTGCCTTTCATGAGCAACTCGAAGAAGCAGTCTAAATTCTGAGACCTGATTGCTATAGTCTCCAATGAGTCAAAAAAAAGTTAGTTATCTATATATGAAGGTAAAAAAGTAGAGCCTATCTAATTTTATACTGCTGAATAGCATTGGGCTCTGAAAAGTGACATTTTTTAGCTTTCTTTATAACGAAAGACAACACCTTCTCCCCCTCAACTGCCATAACCCTGAATAACACATCAATCAAGACCCAGACGGAAGTGAAATATCTCGGAATCACCCTTAATCAACACCTCTCCTTCAAAGCCCATATAAGCAAAGTCACCAGAGCAATATACTACAAAGCAAAGACCCTGTAGTGCCTCCAACCACTCCTAGAACCAACAGACTTCCGCTCTGCACTTCAAGCCATAGTTCTATCGCATCTCGACTACTGCAGTGCTATATACCAGGGCCTCTCACAAACCACGCTACTTCCCCTATAGACCGCTCTCCACACAACAGCACACATCCTCCAAGGAGCAACAAGGCAGGACCACATCACACCCATACTCAAGCAACTCCACTGTTACCAATACCAAGTTGTATAAAAAACAAAACCCTCCTCCTGATGCATAAAGCCATCCACTCTAGTAGCCCCCTCCACTCATCTTCTCACTCTACTGCAAACCCCTCCAGTCAAATAGATTAAGACATACCTCTATGAAGAACACCCTGATCATCCCCCATGCCAGAACCAAATTCAATCAACAGGCCTGTGGATGAGCCTTCCAACTCTATGCACCTTCAATCTGGAACACTCTACCAGACCCGCTAAGAAACATCACTGATCTCAGCACCTTCAGAAAGCACCTAGACACACCTCTTCTCTGAGCATTTCAGCCCCTCCATGTAAACCCCCCCTCCCACAGAAGATATGCCTCCCCCATGAACAATACTCACTGAATATAGTTAACCACCCTATATGTCCCAAACACCTCAAACCTGTATATTTGTATATAGTTATCCAACCCTAGCTATCCAATGCATGGTGTATATAGTAAAAAATGTTTTTTACACTGTAACAGCTAACTATTTTGTTTCATGTACACCGCTTTGACCTGGAGAATGACGGTATATAAACGCAGCTAAATAAACACAACAGCTTGGGACAAGGATATGTCTAGGGGAATGGTAAGGAAACACATAGTTCATAGCTCAGATCTACATGCAGGAAGCTCTGTTTCCAGGATGCAGGCCAGGCGAAATAAAGGGGAGGAGGGAAATGAGTCAATAATTAGAAGGACAGGTAGGGTCTAGTGAGGGTTTCTTGAGGAGAAGTGTAACCACAGCATGATGGAAGGCTGCAGGAACAGTTGCAGTGGAAAGCGAAATGTTGAGAATATGACAGATGGAAGGGATAACCGCAGAAGGGATGGAGTTTAGGAGATGGGTGGGAATAGGATCAGAGGATCAGGTAGTGAGTGTGGTTTCCTCCTCAGAGATCTTAGATTGACACTGGTCCAATCCTAGACTGCTCCACTTAAACTGCATTCAAATTCAACATGGCTAGAGTAGAAAGGGCATAAGATAAGTGAGATTGCCAAGGACCCATTTTTGGGCACAAGATTATGAGTGTACTAATCAATATTTCACCATCCTGCTCTAATGCACATCATATTTCACAAGCAGCTTGCATAGAAATATAATGGATCAATATGCAAAATTATGCTCACCACATAAAGACAAGCAAATGAATTATCCACTTATATTTATGCAGATATTCAGTGGACCTATCTGTAGGACATCAGCAAAATTCACCCCTCCCTTTCTGAACACATTACTAAGACACTTATCCACTCTTTAGTCACCTTTTGCCTAGACTATTGCAACCTCCTCCTTGCTGGTCTCCTCTGAATAAGAACATAAAAAATGCCATATTGGGTCAGACCAAGGTCCATCATGGCCAATCCAGGTCACAAATACCTGGCAGGTTCCCAGAAAGGCACAAAGGTTCCACAATGTTCATCCTGGGGTAAGCAGTGGATTTCCTGGGTCCTCTTTAATGACAATTTATGGACCTTTCCTCCAGGAATTAGTCTAGACCTTTTTTAAATCCAGCTACATTAACAGCTTTTACTACATCCTCTGGTAACAAATTCCAGAGTTTGATTACATGTTGAGTAAAAAAATATTTTCTCTTATTAGTCTTAAATTGGTTTTCTTTGTAGCTTCATTGTGTACTCTCTAGTCTTTCTGCTTTTTGATGGCGTAAACCGATCTACGTTTACCCGTTCCACTCCATTCATTAATTTATAGACCTCTATCATATTCCCCCTTAGCCATCTCTTTTCCAAGTTGACAAGCTCCAACCTTTTTAAGCCTCTCCTCATAGGGTATCCTTCCATTCCCTTTACCACTTTTTTGTTCTTTGTATCTTTTCTAATTCAGCTATATCCTTTTTAAGATATGGTGACAGAACTGCACACAATATTCAAGGTGCGGTCGCACCATGGAACAATACAGAGGCATTATAATATCCTTAGTTTTATTCTCCATTCCTTTCCTTTTGATTCCTAGCATTGTATTTGCTCTCTTGGCCGCCGCTGCACAATGTTTCAACATATTATTCACGATGACGCCTAAATCATTTGCCTGGGTGGTGGTTTCTAAAGTGGTACCTTGCATCGTGTAACCATAGTTTGGGTTGTTCTTTCCTAGGTACATAACTTTGCACTTGTCCATATTAAATTTCATCTGCCATTTGGATGTCCAGTCTTCCAATTTTTCAAGGTCCTCTTGAAATTTTTCACAATCTTCTTCCGTTCTAACAACTTTGAATAATTTTGTGTCATCTGCCAATTGATCACCTCACTCATTACTCCAATTTCCAGGTCATTTATGAATATGTTAAAAAGCAGTGGGCCTAGCACAGATCCCTGGGGCACTCCACTATACATCTTTCTCCATTGAGAAAATTGGCCATTTAGCCCTATTCTCTGCTTTCTATCTTTTAACCAGTTCCTGATCCACAATACTACACTGCCTCCAATCCCATGACTTTTTAATTTTGCCAAGAGTCTCTCATGAGGGACCTTGTCAAATGCTTTCTGCCAGATAACTATATCAACCAGCTCACCTTTGTCTATCTGTTTATTCGCACCTTCAAAAAATATAACATATTAGTAGGACAAGACTTTCCTTGGCTAAATCTATGTTGGTTTTCTCCCATTAAACAATGGCTATCTACATGTTCAGTAATTTTATTCTTTATAATGGTTTCTACCATTTTGCCTGGGGAAGCAAGTACTCCAGGGATGACTCAGAAGCTGCCATGCAAGATGAGCAGAGTCCAGAAGCCAGACAGGAGGCACCTTGCCACAGGCCAAACAATGTTTCCTGGAAGAAGACATAGAGAGTTAAGGCAAATATCACAACAGCATACGTTAAGGCTGCGGTGGCCTGGCAAGTGCAAGTTAAGAGTGCTTACACAGCAATGTGCATTACAGGCTTGGGTAGGAATGCACATTGGAGCTGCTCAAGTGGAACACACGCAAGGACCACGTGGCTGCTAAGTGCACAATAGGAAAAAATGCTATTAATGCATGCAGAAAAGGGCAGGAAACCCGCACACCACACCAATAGTTGCCAGCGCTGCATCTCAAATTGCACCCCAGATGGATAGAATCGTGAGTCCCCCAACAAGAACAAGATGTACTCAAGCCTTGGAACTCAACCCTAAGAGCCACAGGCAGAAATCCATGCTCCCGCCACCTCCATAAGGAGGGCATTCCAAGCATACACCACCCTTTCAGAAATCCATGCTGACTGAGCTCTACTTTCCTGAAATTGTTTCTCTGGCTTCGCAGGCACTGCATTTAAGATAGCTGGCAAGTAGATTTCCTCTGAGAGGCAGATTTCTCTGAGAGCTTTCTGCAATCTTCGGGAGAGTGCAAGGGGGGATAAAGGAGGAGGGTAGGGAGCGTTGAGATTGTGTGAGGCCACTGAACTCTTCCAATCTTTCCAGATCTTTCTAATGTTCTTGCTGCTCAACAGGTTCTTATCATGATAAGAGCAAGGAGCTGAAACAATTTTCCCTCTTCCTATGGCTACCAAAATGACCACAATCTAGTGGAGCCTCCAACGTTGCACTCAAGTGAGAGAGTCACCCTCAAGGTGGTCATTCACAAGTGTTTAAATCAATCTTTTCAATTATTCAGATTTTCTTCAAAGTGGAGAAAATCCACCCACCATCTGCTGGAGACAAAGAAATACTGAAGAGACTTCTAATGGCTGAGGCGGATAGAGGCATGGGAGTGATGTCATTGAAGCTTGGGCTTTTTATTGGTTCTTTGTCTCCACCAATCTGCTGGTAGGGGAACACAACCCACTTGTCTGGACTGGTCTAGCAGGACAATATGGAAACCATGTTAGGCTTTTGCAGTTAATGCACCAAAAAAGTGCAGATAGAGGTGCAATAGCTGCAAAAGCTGTGTGGTATCTCTTAACGTTGTACAGAACATTTCGCCAGCAGCTAATGCACCATAAGTGCACAGAACGTGGTCAGGCAGCATTGTGGTGCAGGTAACGCCACCCATTGAGGTGGTGTTTGCTGTACCTGTGCTGTCTACCAATTTGACTGACCACTTGCTATTGAGACGCATTGCCACGCATTGCAGACTTCTGCAGATTCCACTTTCTACAAATAGCACAGAAATTGGCTGCATTATCTGCCGTAGCCCCACATTAACTGCTACTGCGGCCAGATAGAGTGAGCTATCTGCCATGTTAGCAGCTAATGCAGTTTAGAAAAGCATGCCTCATACCGCCATTAGGTAGCACATCGAAATTACTCAGGAACAAATGCACACTTTTTTAAAATGTATATTTTATTAAATTTGTTTATACACTACTCCAAAGATAAGTGAACAGAAACAAAGAAAAGCATAACATACGAAAGATCCCGCTAGGAAATACATTATTAACCTGATATTATACAATATTAGCCCACATATAAAGGAAAAAGGATCTAAGAGAAAAGAGAAAAAATATTTCATACAAAGAAAACCTAACGGCACAGTCCACAGCAACAAATCTCCCAACGAGCCATTACAGTGATGCCTATTGAGCAGGAACCCTGAGTCCAACCTCCTCCCTGACAACAATAAAATCAGAAAGCAGTTAGGGCTCAAAGAAAGTGAAAGTTTTACCCTCATGCTCAATAATACAAATACAAGGAAATCATAGCACAAACCTCAACCCCAAAGTTAAAGCCCTGGGACGCAGAGCCAGGAACCCCTGGCGCCGCTTTTGTGTGCATCTTGAAAAATTAGGAAACATACATATTGGCAAGCCAAAAAACAGCTTATTCATGAAACTAAAATACAGTTTAAAATATCGAGTTATGGTCGCACTTCAAACAAAAGTTAGGATAAGGGTGGACCTCTGGGTTACAACCTCCAAGGAGGGCTCTAGGAACTTCATAAGGTTATCCCCCATGGTTTCCCCCAACCACTGTTCCCTCTAAGCTGTGCGCGTGTGCGCGCGCACACACCTCGTCGAGCGAGCGCACATACTTTACAACAGAGCGCACAGAAATTACAGCTCTGATTCTGATAGAAAACAACACAGACATCTTAAAATTTAAAAGTTATGATTGTAATTACTAGAAATTTCGTGCTTCATTTAGTAATCGTCTATTTTCATTTAATTTGATTAAAATCAATGTGGTGTACATACTGTATTCTGACGTGTAGTCAAATTTTAAAGTATAACACTCCGAGTGTCGTTATGTGGCGCACAAAAATTTAACCTTCCTTCAAAAGCTGCACACAGCTGATACTTTATGTGCACACAGCCTACAGAAAATTAGAGGGAACATTGCCCCCAACCCAACAGGTGACAACATCACCTGTGGAAAGGTATTGAGAACTAACCAAAGGAGGGAGATTCCAAGGGTCCATCTTCAGAATCTGAGTCAAATATTTTTTAACCATCTCATTAGGTGGTATAAGGGGAAACCTGGGAAAGTTCAGCAAGCGTAAATTTCATCAAAATTGATTTTCAAGGTGCTCCATGCGCCAAAAAGTAATGTTACTGTCCTTCACCAAAGCATCACCTATGACCTGTTCAGCACACAATTTTGACTCAAGAACATCTAATCTTCAAACACAGGAATCCAATGCCTTTGAATGTTCCACCATAACTTGGGACACCACAGATAAATCACCCACAAGTCTATTAGATAAAGATTGCAGAGAGGTGTTAAACCTCTGCATCACGTCCCACAATGACTCCATTGTCACTGCCTTTGGTCTCTGCACCTGCCCAAGCTCTCCAGAAGCTGTCTCACCTAACGTCTGTGCGATGGCTTCCACAGTTCTCCATGGGGCAACAGGAATACCACCCGTTACCCCTTCCAATAGGGGAGACGAAGCTGCCACCAGTGCTCCTCCCAGCAGGAGCACTGCACGAGCCGCATCGGTCCATGGAGGCTCCAAGACGACGATGGCAGAATCACTTCTGGAGTTTGGAGGTAGCATTCGCACTATGGGCTGAGTGACGCCTCTTCACTGCTGGCTGAGGAACTCACCCCAGTTGGGCAAAAAGAGTTGAGGCTGCAGACACACAGGCAACACCAAATATATCCTCCATGGCTTGGTGAAGGGGAACAGAAGCGACGCTTTCCGGGAGGGTAAGCTTCCCCTTTCCTTTCCTCTTGCCCATTGTTACACAGACTGAGGGAACCTCCGACATCTGAACCAACAAAATGTCTGGAGCATCCTTATGCATGCGCCCTCATAGCGCCATCTTCAGTCCGCATCATTGCACAAATGCACACTTGAACATATAGACTTTCAACTACTTGCAAAATGTTAGAGATTCTGATTCTATCCTCACAGGTCAATGCAAAAAACTTGTGTTAGAGCCATGCGCTATAGCTCAGTGCGTGGTTTTCTAACATGAAGAAAAAATAATTAAACAATTTTTTTTGCTCATAAGTTCAGTAAAAAAAAAGTAAATTAGTTGTGCACAAAAATATGAGCAAATATATGCATGTACAAGCCCACACAGGTTTGTGCTACTGCCACCATGAGCCAAAAAAGAAAACATGGGTCATCTCAGGTGACATTTGAGATTTCACTTCAAATGACTCCCAACCCCCTAGCCCATTCCCTTCAAAAAATCATTAGTGGCCTCAGTGTTTCACCCCCCACTCCACAATTTCCACTGAAGCATTGGTAGCTTAGTTGCCCCTACCCCTCAGCCCCAGTCCCCTCCATTAATGAAACTGACCAAATTACCACTATCACAGGAGTTCTTAACCCTATCCTTGAGACACACCTAACCAGTCAGGTTTTCTGGATAATCACAATATGAATATGAATGAGATCAATTTGCATGCACTGCCTCCATTGTATGCAGATCTCTATCATACCTCTCCCACACAACCCATATCTTTAATATGATGAAAGGCGGGAGCACTGATTATATACTCCTGCCTCCACACCCACCATCTTTCAAAATGGGGGCACCTGACTCCATGCCGTGCATCCCGGGATGCACTGCAAAAGGTCAAACTACCAAATATGACAAAATTTGTCTTATATGGTGGACTTACCACATGCCTTATTTGGCAGACTGACCCCATGCGATGCATTCCAGGACACAATGCACGGGGTCAGGCGTTGCCAATTTGAAAGTTTGCAACATGGAGGCAGGAGGATGTGGCAAATACTCCTGCCTCCTATGGCATTAGAGGTACTGAAGGGAGTGGCTCAGTGGTTGGGACAGGTTACCTCAGGCCAGAGGATCAGGGGTTCAATTCCCACATAGGGACAAGCAACCTCAGGCCAGAGGGACTTGGGTCTCTAGTCCCATGGCCCCTCCTTGTGGCCTTGGGCAAGCCACTTAACCCTCCATTGCCACAGGTACACTTAGATTGTGAGCCCTTCAAGGGAATAAAAAGTACCTGTTAGTATACATGTAAACCGCTCTGATGTGCAAGTAAAGGGTGGTATATCAAGTGCCTAAACCATAACCATATAGGGGAGGGACCATGCAGGGTGAACTATCATTTCTTAGGGGGTTGAGCTAGTGGCAATTTGGCCAACTCTGTTTTTAGAGGGGACTGGGGGTGGTGGATGAGGGCCACCAGGCCACCAATGTTTTTGCAGATATCGGGGAATGGGGGTGGGGGGTTGATAATGGGGCCAGCAATGATTTTTTGAGAGGACTGGGAAGGAGGGTGGAGGTTCCAGAATGGATCAGCTGGGAATTGTGTCACTGAACCTGATTGGGTCATTTGAGGTGACGTATCAAACTTCACCTTTTATGATACTTTTGCTCCCTGATACATCTTTACACCTACCTGAAGATGGCATAAAGATCCAGCATTAAGAAAGAAATAAAAAACTGCATTTACTGTAGTGCAGATTTTTACAATGGGAGCAATTAAATATTGTTTTGTTTTCATGTTATTAGCATACCCACTGCATTGTGGCTTAGCACAGTGGTTATGCTCAGGATATTTCTGCCCTAGCTTGCTTTCTGCATCGGGGAGCAAGACTAGTGTGGGAAAATCTAGAGCAAATGCTGCACTATAGAATTGTGCAGTTTGCTGCATCAGATTTTATGCTTCAGGCAGAGAATTCAGAGAAGAGAAGTAGCAATTGAGAAAGTTGATGCATGAATCCAAGAAAGACCATCTTCACAGACAGATGACACGGCCAACAGGTGAGAAGCAGCCATATGTAATAAGCAACCAGAGACATAAAGGATCAATAACCTTAAAGTAAATATGAATGCAATCAGCAAGGAGCATAAAATAGGAGTCATTTGCAAATGCAGACCACACCTCAACAGCTGCTAAGCAGCGGAAGTATGATTCAGAAAGCATTACAACTTGAGCAGGTAAACCCAAGTATAATGCAGTGCAGTAGTTAAGTGCAACTAGCACCAGGGACTGAAGGATCAAACAAAAGTTGTCAACAAAAAGTATTGTAGCCAATGTAGCAGACACCACATATGACTGAACATAAACCACAAATCTGCAGTTGAAATAATAACTTGGATCTAATAAAAATCCAGAACTACAAACTGAAGCCAATATAGGCAGGCTATCCCTTCCCTAACTGAAGAACCTGATGACAGTGCTACCCTGCCCACCCACAGCACAACTTACACATATTTAATACTAAAAATTTAGCAGTCATCCAATAAGAAATCGGTATTATATAATGAGCACATTTTTTCATTTTGTAATTATTAAATATGCGTACAGAAAAATTAAATCAAGATAAACTCTTGAATAAGAAATTACATTCCAAATTAGAAACCAGGAAATATATAAAACCAACCCAGATTGAAAATAAGACCAACAATTAGAGACGTGCTCTGACAGCAAGAGGACTAATATGTACTAAGGACCTGAGATTAATTTAGCTTCAGGTGAACAAGGTATATTAAACGTATTAAACTGTCCTCCAGGTGATGTAAAACCCTCTCGCACCGAGGAAGTTTTTCCAGGGCCATGTGCCCATGAGGGAAGGGTTAGGACAGCCGTTATAGTTGGTGATTCGATCATTAGGCATGTAGATAGCTGGGTGGCTGGTGGACGTGAGGATCGCCTGGTAACATGCCTGCCTGGTGCGAAGGTAGCGGACCTCACGCGCCACCTAGATAAGGTCTTAGATAGTGCTGGGGAGGAGTCTGCTGTCTTGGTACATGTCAGTACCAATGACAAAGGAAAATGTGGTAGGGAGGTTCTGCAGGCAAAATTTAGGCTTTTAGGTAGGAAGTTGAAATCCAGAACTTCCAGGGTAGCATTCTCCGAAATGCTTCCTGTTCCGCGCGCAGGACCCAAAAGGCAGGCAGAGCTCCGGAGTCTCAATGCGTGGATGAGACAATGGTGCAGAGATGAGGGTTTTGCATTTGTTAGGAACTGGGGAACATTCTGGGGAAAGGAGGGGCTCTTCCGAAGGGATGGGCTTCACCTTAACCAGGATGGAACCAGGCTGCTGGCATTAACCTTTAAAAAGGAGATAGAGCAGCTTTTAAACTAGATATTAGGGGAAAGCCGACAGTCGCCCAAGAGCAGATGGTTCAGAAGAATGTATCCTTGAAGGATACTACCAAAAGCAGAGAGGTTCCACAAAAGAGTAAAGTAGCCCAAATGACCTCAAGTATGGAGCAGACAGAGCTTAAAGATCCCAATTTACCCATGTCTAACAATAGCCAAATTAACATGAACAAAATACATTCTCTAAAATGCTTGTATGCAAATGCTAGAAGTCTAAACAATAAGATGGGAGAGTTAGAATATATAGCACTAAATGAAATGTTAGATATGATTGGAATATCAGAGACATGGTGGAAGGAGGACAACCAGTGGGACACTGTGATACCTGGGTACAAACTATATCGTAATGATAGAGCTGATCAAATTGGTGGAGGGGTTGCGCTCTATGTTAGAGAGGGCATTGACTCAGAAAGGATTAAAGTTTTGCAGGAAACAAAATCTGCTGTAGAATCTGTATGGATTGAAATTCCATATAAAAGGGGGAAGGCAATGGCAGTGGGGGTGTACTATCAAGCGCCTGGCCAGAATGACCAAATGGATGATGAAATGCTCAAAGAAATCAAGGAAGCTAACAAACGTTACAGTACAGTAATAATAATGGGTGATTTCAATTACCCTGGTATCGACTGGGTCAGTGTCACGTCAGGACATGCTAGGGAGATAAAGTTCCTGGATGAAATAAATGACTGCATCTTGGAGCAGCTGGTTCATGAACTGACCAGAGGGGAAGCCATATTAGACCTAGTCCTTAGTGGAACACCAGATCTAGTGCAAGAGATAAGGGTGTTGGGGCCACTTGGAAATAGTGATCATAGCATGATCGCCTTTGATTTAATTAGTGGAGGAGGGATAGTAAGGAAATCCACAGTACTACCTTTTAACTTTCGAAAGGGAGACTATGATAAAATGAGGAAAACAGTTAAGAAAAAACTAAAAGGAGCAGTTGCAAAGGTTAAAGACGTACATCAAGCTTGGGTGTTGTTGAAAAATACTATCTTGGAAGCCCAGACCAGCTGTATTCCACGCTTTAAGAAAAGTGGAAGGAAGTCCAAAAAACTGCCAGCATGGTTTAAAGGTGAGGTCAGAGAGGCTGTTGTTGCCAAAAAAGCAACTTTCAGGAAATGGAAAAAAGAGCCAAACGACGAAACCTGGAAACAGCACAAGCACTGGCAAGTCAAATGCAAGGCATTGATAAAGCAGGCAAAGAGAGAATTTGAGAAGAAGCTTGCTGCGGAAGCAAAAACGCGAAATAAAGACCTTTTCAAGTACATTCGTAGCAAAAAACCTGTGAGAGAGTCAGTTGGTCCATTAGATGATAAAGGGGTTAAAGGAGCACTAAGAGGCGACAAGGCGATAGCGGAGAGACTGAATGAATTCTTTGCTTCGGTCTTTACTGAGGAAGATGTAGGAATGTTACCCATGACGGAAGTGGTATTTAAAGGTGTGGAAGAATTGAAGGAAATATCGATACATCGGGAAGATGTCTTACAACTATTAGATAAACTGAAGAGTAGCAAATCACCTGGGCCGGATGGTATACATCCAAGGGTGTTGAAAGAACTGAAATATGAGATTGCAGACCTGCTATCAGTAATCTCTGAACTATCATTAAAATCATCTCTAATACCTGAAGATTGGAGGATCGCCAATGTAACACCAATTTTTAAAAAGGGTTCCAGGGGTGATCCAGGAAACTACAGACCGGTGAGTCTGACGTCAGTACCGGGGAAAAATGGTAGAAACCATCATAAAGAATAAAATTACTCAGCATGTAGATAGTCACAACCTAATGGGAGACAGCCAACATGGCTTTAGACAAGGAAGATCTTGTCTTACTAATCTGTTATGTTTTTTTGAAGGAGTGAATAAACAGGTGGACAAAGGTGAGTCGCTTGATTTTGTGTATCTGGACTTTCAGAAAGCCTTTGACAAGGTCCCTCATCAGAGACTTTTGGCAAAACTAAAGAGTCATGGGATAGGAGGCAGTGTACTATTGTGGATCAGGAACTGGTTAAAAGATAGAAAGCAGAGGGTAGGGCTAAATGGCCAATTTTCCCAATGGAGAAAGGTGAATAGTGGTGTACCCCAGGGATCTGTGCTGGGTCCGCTGCTTTTTGACATATTCATAAATGACCTGGAAAGTGGAATAACGAGTGAGGTTATCAAATTTGCAGATGACACAAAACTATTTAAAGTTGTTAAAACCGAAGAGGATTGTGAAAAATTGCAAGAGGATCTTGATAAATTGGAAGACTGGGCATCAAAATGGCAGATGAAATTTAATGTGGACAAGTGCAAGGTTATGCACCTAGGGAAGAACAACCCAAACTATGGTTACACGATGCAAGGTTCCACATTAGGAACCACCACCCAGGAAAAAGATTTAGGCGTCATTGTGGATACCATGTTAAAACCCTCGGCCCAGTGTGCAGCGGCGGCCAAGAGAGCAAATAGAATGCTAGGTATGATAAGGAAAGGAATGGAAAATAAAACAAAAGATATTATAATGCCTCTATATCGTTCCATGGTGAGACCGCACCTTGAATATTGTGTGCAATTCTGGTCGCCGTATCTTAAAAAGGATATAGCGATTTTAGAAAAGGTTCAGAGAAGAGCCACCAAAATGGTAAAGGGGATGCTAGGATACTCCTATGAAGAAAGGCAAAAAAGGTTAGGGCTCTTTAAACTGGAAAAGAGACGGCTGAGGGGAGATATGATAGAAGTCTATAAATTAATGAATGGAATGGAACGGGTAAACGTAGATCGATTGTTTACGTTATCAGAATATAGAAAGACCAGGGGACATGCAATGAAGCTACAGGGTAAACTATTTAAGACCAATAAAAGAAAATATTTTTTCACTCAACGTGTAATCAAGCTCTGGAATTTGTTACCGGAGGATGTAGTAAAGGCTGTTAGTGTAGCTGGGTTTAAAAAAGGTTTGGACAAGTTCCTGGAGGAAAGTTCCATAAACCATTATTAAGAAGTGACCGAAGATATCAATGCTTGACCCAGTACAAGCATTGTGGAACTTGTGTCTCTTGGGGAAACTGCTAGGTACATATGACCTAGTTTGGCCACTGTTGGAAACAGAATACTGGGCTTGATGGACCTAGGTCTGACCCAGTATGGCATATCTTATATTCTTATGTACCAATCAAAGAAATAATACAAGGAAATAAAGGGGTATGTTTACTAAAACCCTGTTAGGGTGCGCGCTGCGCTAGTGTGCGGATGCCATATAAGGAGTGGGCGTTTCAGTCAGAAAAAAGCAAAACCGGGATTAATCATGCGCTAATGTGCGCTGCGCTCATGTGCGCCCCGCACATTAACGCATGAGAAAGTTGCGCAGGAAGCATAAGTGGCGCGCTGATGTGCAAGCGCTGATGTGCAAGCACAGGAACAGAGCCACAGTACAATGGTTAAGACACTGACCAATGGTGCAGGGATCGTGGGTTCAATCCCCCACTGTGCCCAATGAAGAAGGCTGGCTGAGGCATTATGTATTATGGGGAAGATTGCTTTAGGAGGCATTTTATTTTTATTTTAATTATCTCTACTAGCAAACGCACTCTCAAAGCGTGTTAACATAAGGCGCCCCATAAGGCACATTTTAAAGTGCACTGTCCACCAAGGCACCCTAGAATGTTGCTTATAGGGCGCTTTATAGGGTGCCGTATGAGGTACCGCAAGGTCACAGCACTGTTTATGATGGCAGCACTGTGCAGTTTAAGGAATGAAAATCATAAGTAGGTGCGCTGACATGCAAGGAGGAGCAGCAGTGTAGCACAATGGTTAAGACACTGACCAATAATGCAGGAGTCATGGGTTCAATCCCCCACTGTGCCTAATGAAGAAGGCTGGCTAAGGCATTACCTGTTATAGGTAATATTGCTGTAGGGGGCATTATATTTTTATTTTAATTAGTGCTGCCAGCAAACACACCCTCAAAGTATTGTAACATAAGGTGCTGCATAAGGTGTCTCATAGGGTACCCCAGAGGGCACATTTTAAAGTGCACTGTCCGCCACGGCACCCTACAATGTTGCTGAAAGGGTGGCCTATAGGGCGCACAGCAAGGTCATAGCACTGTGTTTGATGGCAGCACTGTGCATTTAAACGCATGGAAATCTGAAGTAGGTGCGCTGACATGCAAGGAGGAACAGCAGTGTAGCACAATGGTTAACGCACTGACTGTTGATACAGGGGTCATGAGTTTGCTCCCCAGTGTGCCTAATACGTAAGGCTGGCTGAGGCATAAGCTTTGCAATGCACGTATTGTTTCCTGCAGTACTTCATTTGTATTTTATTAATTGCTGCCAGCAAACACGCCCTCACGTGCCGTAACTGAAGGTGCCGCATAAGCCACCCTATAAGGCACTCCATAGGGCACATTATAAAGTGCACTGTCCGCCATGGCACCCTAAAATGTCCCCTATAGGGCACCCTATAAGTCGCTCCACAGGATAACGTATAGTGCACCTTATATGGATGGTAACCATAAGGTGCCCTATAGGGTGCCCTATAAAGCGCCCTCTGAGGCACCTTATGGGTACAGTACGCAGAGAGTGTTTTTGCTGGCAGCAATAATGTATATTAAAAAGAGATAATGCTTTGGGCAGCCCTATCAAGTAACCCCACTGTGGGTTTAGAACCCATGACCTCTGGCTCCCACAGGCAGTGAAGTAACCAGTGGGCTACAGCTCTACAGCTACTAGCAAGCCCCTGGCTGACTGTAGAGGGACTGCACGTCACCACACAGACAGTCTGCTGTGGTCACCAGGAAAGGGTTAGGCCACCCGTACCCATGATGCACTGCACATGCAAATCAGCTGTCCACAGATGAACACAAGATGGGGTATGCACCCCCACAGCACCTCGGCCTGGTAGGGGGAACTGACCATGTCCACCCCCACAGCACCTTGGCCTGGTAGGGGGTACTGACCGTGTGTGTTACTGGCACAGAGTAGCTACACACCGTCACATTGTGCGGGTACTGTGCTCACCCTGAGTGTGCGATGGGGCACCCAGCACAAGGTCCACAGCACCTTCCATGGCAGAAATAGGCTATGCTGTAGGTCCCCAGCAGTGCTAATGTGTGAGATAGGTAGTTTCTGCAGAAACATCTTGGATATATCTGTCTGTCTCAGTCAAGTGTAGCCCCTATGGACCCCTAGGAGGATTATGTACCACCACCTTCCTCCTCCAGGGCTGAGGGTGGTAAACAGGGTCTCCCATCAACAGATGCACATTCTACCTCCCTGCAATGGTGGCAGTAGAGGGGACCATCAACCCCGGTCCTGCTGGGGAACAGACACCCTACAAGGCAGTCAATGCAGCTCTGTACACATCCATAATACAATAGCAGACAGACATTAGGCCTGGATATGCAAAGCTGCACCCCACCACTATCTGATATTGTCCTGCAGCAAGCCTTCAGCCACTGCACAGCGATCCATCAAGACACATACCAGCTGCAAACAGTCTGCTAGCTGTTCCTGGTGGAAATGCATGCACCCAGAACTGGGATGTCAGCATACACAACAAGCAGATAAGTCAGTGACTGGGCTCCAAAAAGAAAACCACAAATATCACATGAAAGAAATACTATATAGCACTATGGGGGTGCCTAGCCATGCTGTGGTCACTGCACAGTCAGGGTGAGAGTGATCTCCCAGCAGGACATGCTGAGGCCACCCTGTCTGTGTAGGTGGTGGCCGGCCAGTATAATGTCCCAGCCAGTGCCCTATGCCCTGTGCAGATGCATCCTGGCCAGGCCACCCTGTCCGGGCTATACCCATGGTACCTTGCTCCTCATTATGCACATTGGCAGGCTAATACTGGCAACAGTGCTGGCAGTGTGGGCTGTGGAGGGTGTTTGCAGCCACCACACACTGGATAGACAGACACACCCACCCACACCTATGCCAGCATTGTGCTACTATAGAGGAGTTTAGCAGCCTTGGCCACCACATCAGTCCTGGGCACAGTACAGGCATGGATATGGTACGCAATACTGTTGGGGGTCACTCCCCAGGGTGGTAAACACTGTCAGAGACCAGACCTGAGGCACACACCACAGACATCAGAAAGGTTGTTATGATGGAGCTCAATCAGCAAACTGTGCTTAACGTAGGAATTGCTATCTGCCAGTAATCATAGCAAACGTTTGATAGCTGTGTACCGTATACCCAGGTGTAGGGTGGCATTGCTAAGGTATGCAAGTGCTAGTATTGGGAGATGCACGCAGGGCCCAATGTCCTGCCTCTCCAGGAGGCATTGGCCAATGGGGCCTGTGGGTGTGGGTGTGTCTGCCCCTGTTGGCTGCTGCTTTACGGCAGAGGTTCCCAAATCCAGTCCTGGTGTGCCAAACACTGTTCGGGTTTTCATGCTGTCCCTCATGAATATGCATGAGATACATCTGCATACCATGGGGGTGGTGCATAGATATGCAGCACAGGCATCTTTATTAGATGCAGCATGGAACCTGAATGGTGTTTGGCCCTCCAGGACTGCATTTGGGAGACTCTGCTCTAGGTAATGCGGCTGTTTATGGTGTCTGTGCTCGGTGGGGTAAAATATAGGCGTATTAACCATGCGTATGTTCTCTGCAATAAAGGTTTGTCCTTACTATCATGGTTTAGTTGTGGGAAAAATATGTGGACTGGATTGGCAGTAGCCCCAGCTGGGCTTTGAACCTGTGACCTTCTGTTCTTGCATACACTGTCTGTGTGCACTGCACCACTGTGTTGCCACAGATATGCTGTATTCCCTGGGGAGTCCATGACTGTACATCCGACAGGGCCTGTTTGTTGCAGTGCACGGCACCCACCTGGACAGGGCTAGGCATGGTCTGCTGTTGCCACCAGCTGCTGCCACCTCCACCATCAGTACCGCTCCATCCTTAGAATGGAGACAGCATAAACCCTGAAGGATTTGTGGCCCTCCAGGACTGCATTTGGGGGAATCTGCTCTAGGTAATGTGCACGTTTCTGGTGTCTGTGCTCTGTGGGGTAAAATAGAGGTGTTTGAGCCATGCTTATGTTCTCTGCAATAAAGGTTCGTCTTTACTATCATGATATCGTTGTGGGTAAAATATGGGGACTGGATTGGCAAGAGCCCCAGCTGGGGCTTGAACCTGTGACCTTCTGTCTTCAAACACACTGGCTGTGTGCATTGCACCACCATGTTGCCACAGAGACAGTGCATTCCCTGATGATACCATGACTGTTTGTCCGGCAGGGCCTGTCTGTTGCAGTGCATTGCACCCACCTACACAGGGCTAGGCCATGGTCTGCTCTGGGCAGCTGCCACTGCCCCCCTCCACCTCCAGTACCCCTGTGCCACCATGCTGACATGCCCTTCTGCTGGTGATGCTGGTGGTACGCAGTCTCAGGCCATCCTGGGTGCGGGTAGGCGGCTGCCTATGTTGCGGGTTCTGGGGTGGGGGTGCCTGCATATCTGTCCGCACGTCCCCCAATCACCGCCTGCCAATGTTCTGTTCCCTTGGGGGTAGCTGCTGGGCACTATCCCCTGTGACATTGTGCTAAACACTCTCGTGCCCATGTTGGGCCCTCATCAGTTGCTGTCTGGCTGCTGTTCAGTTTCAGCATTCCTAAGTGCCATCTAGGTATCTGCCTAGTCTGCAATGTGCCCCAGCTGCACCACAGCATGTGCCGCCTGCAGCCCTCTGTATCCCCTTTCCCAGCATCTGTCCAGTTGCCCATTCCGACTTGCCCGCCCTGCTGTTGTGGAACATGTGCATTCCATAGGTTACCTGTCCTATAGAGAGGTAAACCCTGATCAGTGTTATTTCACTGCGGGATCATTCACCTTGTATGGGGACGGAGCGTAGACCCTTCTAAAATTCATATTTATTTTTTGGGGCTTTGTTGGGAGTGCTTTTTGATGTTTCCCATTACTCTCAGTATTGCCCATATTGCTTATGATTTTTTTGTATTTTGTTGGGGTCATTTTTAATGTTTATTTGCCCTTTTGTTCCGTGCACATGTATCACACTGCTCCCTTTTTATAGGTTTCCCTGGTTTTGCTTTACATTGCTGACAGAAATGGTTTCTCTTCCCTTTAAATCGGCTCTACCGCGAGGTTTTCACTCGCGGTATTTTTTTGCTTGAATTTCAGCCCCGCTCGTGTGCGGGGAGCCTCTCCCCTCCCACTCTCCACCCATTGACCCCCTTCTCTCCGCCCCTGGGGAGCCTTCCTCCGCCCTCCGAGAGCCTTTCCACTCCTCTATCGCACATCAGCGCGCCACGCACATGAGCGGGCACTTTAGTGTGGCGCGCACGTGTGCGGGGCACAAAAACACATCATTAGCGTGCGCTAAGGTACCTTAGCACACACTATTGTGCGCCACGCACTTGAGCGCAGTTTAGTAAACATACCCCAAAGAGTGTCTATCCTGAGGCTTATAAAATATAAACTTGCTATTACTTCTCCCCAGAGCCATCTTCAGAATGTAATAAATTTATAGGAAATTTATTGTCCAGGAAATTTTCCAATTGCATGTGGTGACGAAAAATATATTTCAAACTCTCGAACTTAAGTTTACATAAACATAACAAATAGAGCATAAAAGAAGCTCCAGAGGAAATAACTCTCTGCCTTAAAGCTAGGCCTTTCTTGCAAAGCTCTTAAAATATTAGGAAATACAGACTCCAGTGCCCCCTCAAATTTCTTCATTTGAAAGATAGAGATGAAACCCTACCCTTTTGTTTCTATCTTGGAATATGTATTCTCTCCTGTCTCGTCTTATCTCTCCTCCCTCTTCTTCTTTCCTGTAAAAGAATTGTAACTTCCTTTCTTATTTTCACTGGCCCCCGGCCTTGACTTTTCTTTTGTTTTTTGGAAAATTGTACATCACCTTGATTCCTGCAGACGATGTACATAAACATAAACATAAACATTAATGTCAAAAGTCACAGTAGCTGGCTTACTGGACATTAAAGTTGCAAAAACCGGAATTCTAGAAACAGCTATTCCAGTTCATCTACTCAATTGTAAATTTACCGCTGACACTCTCCAACCATTAGTGGGGCATCAGAGATTTAAGTTTGTCCTTCTCCTCAATAAAAGCAGGAATCGTGGGCAAACTGTACCCTTTGGCAGATCACACGAACTCAGTGGGAACAAGCTCTTCTGCCTCAATTGTATGCAAAGCATCACAGAAACAGAGAAAATGACAACACATAAAGACAATACGGCCTATCCATTCTGCCCATTCAATAAGAGCTATTGAGTTCTTATGGATGGGCAGAATGATGATTTTCCAAGGGTGGCTGAGCAGAGATGGTGTCTACCTATCAAAGAAGGGTCAAAGTGTCTTCCGCAACAAACTGGCTAACCTATTGAAGAGAGCTTTAAACTAGATTCATTGGGGATGGATGAAGAAAGCCCCCAGGTAAGTAAGAACATAACATAAGAACATAAGATATCCTATACTGGGTCAGACCAAGATCCATCAAGCCCAGTATCCTGTTTCCAACAGTGTATAATCTAGGTCACAAATACCTAGCAGTTTCCCCAAAAGACACAGGTTCCACAATGCTTGTATTGGGTCAAACAGTGGATATTCTGGGTCCTTTTTTAAACCCAGTTACACTAGCAGTTTTTACTACATCCTCCGTTAGCAAATTCCAAAGTTTGATTATACGTTGGATGAAAAAAAATATTCTCTCTTATTAGTCTTAAATAGGTTACCCTGTAGCTGCATTGCATGCCCCCTAGTCTTTCTATATTTTGATGGCTTAAACAATCGAGCTATGTTTACCCGTTCCACTCCATTCATTAATTTATAGATCTCTATCATATCTCCCCTCAGTCGTCTCTTTTCCAGGTTGAAGAGACCCAACCTTTTTAGCCTCTCTTCATAGGGGTATCCTTCCATCCCCTTTACCATTTTGGTGGCTCTTTTCTGTACCTTTTCTAATAACGCTATATCCTTTTTAAGATACGGCGACCAGAATTGCAAGTAGAAGCCCTCAGGTAAGTGAAAGATTTAATACCTCTGTAGAAATGTGTAAAAGTGGCAATCTCTGGAAAGCAGTGTGCATTAACGCCCGCAGAATAGGAAATAAGATGTTGAGGCTTTAAATGAAGAACATAAATATGCCAGTATCCTGTTTCCAACATTGCCCAATCCAGCTCACAAGTACTTGTCAGGTTCCCAAAAGGTATCTAGATTCTATGTTGCTTGTCCAATGAATAAGAAGTGGATTTTTCCTGGTCCTCTTTAATAGAGGTTCATGGACTTTTCCTCTGGGAACTTGTCCAAACCTCTTTTAAATCCAGCTACACTAACAACTTTTACTATATCCTCTGGTAACGAATTCCAGAGTTTGATTATGGATAGAGTGAAAAAATATTTTCTTCGATCCAAGATGGTGATTTAACTGATGTTGGGAGCGGCATCGTTTTTCCTATATGTGTAAATGGAAGGCCAAAGGGGTGAAGAAGCCCTCTCTTACCCCAGCAGCATCCTCTTCATTTTCCTCTCGAGTGGTTGGTCCACTTGATGCTTTTGTTTCTTCGACGCCGCAGCAGTCTGCCGAGCTGGTGGTGCAGAACCTCTCTGATGTCCCGCCGGAGTTGAGTAGCTCAACGGGAGGTTCAGGGCCTTCCATCTCTCCCCCGGTGCAGAAGCATCCTCCTAAACAACCAACCACAGATCAGAGTCAAGCGCAGTCATCGAGCCTGCGATCTTCCCAAGTGGTGGGGTTCGCTGGGAGTGGAGGGCTGACTGCGCGGCTGGGCAGTGGAGACTGTTTTTTCCCTCTCCCTCACTCTTCAGTGGTTCCATCGATACGGAGGCGTTTTGAGGGACCTGAGTTGACCTCTTCTACAGCTGGGAAGCCTGCAATGGAGCAGCAGTGTCCAGAGGCCGATTCTGGAGGGCCTGAAATTGGGGTAACATTTTGTCTTGAGCATCCAGCTGTGTTTACATTGGAGACAATTTGGTCCGCAATTATGAAGCTTGGGGAACTTATGGCTCTGCAGGTTTCAACACTGGCAGTTCAGTCTCAGTCGCACACCAATTTGTTGCAGCAGCATACACTTGAAATCTCTGCCCTGCAATCCTCTGTGACTGAGTTGCAACAAAGAACTGGTCTCTTTGAAGATGGTGTTTCGTCCTTTCAGAAGGATGCATTGGCATTAAAAATAAGACTTGAAATGTTAGAGAATATGTCCAGATATCAAATTTACGCTTGATTAATTTTCCTAAGTCGTCAGTGATTAGTGCAAAAGAAATGTTTAAAAAATATTTGTCAGAAATTTTGGGTGTTCCTATTGAATCTCACCCACCGATGGTTAAAGTATATTATCTTCCGGTTGGGAAAAAAAAAAACATCTGTGGGAGAGCTGTCTGGGGTTAGTCATCCTGAAGTTTTGGATGTCTCTGGTATTTTAGATACCTCACTTGAGGATTCTGTTTCTCCATCTACTTTAATTACCACCTTTGCTCTCTCTTCTGATAGAGATTGTTTTTTGCGAATGTTTTTTTCGTAAGCGTGCTTTGTTATTTCAAGGGTTATCTGTATGTGTTTTTCCTGATCTTGCTCGGGAGACCCAGAAGAGAAGAAAAGAATTTCTGTTGCTACGTCCAGGGGTGTTGCTTATGGGGGCACAGGTTTTCCTAAAATTTCTTTGTAAATGTTTGGTTACATTTCAGTCAGTTTCATATATTTTCTTTGACCCTTCGCAGTTACTGACTTTTCTGAACTCGCATCGCTCTGCTGCGGCAGTCTAGTTAGTACTTCTGCAAGATAGTTATGGCTTGACTGTGGACATGAGTTATATTTTCTTCACATGTTTGTTAATTTTCTTTTTCTGCTTTGGATCTCTCTTTTATGGTGGACTGGAGTGGGGTCAGATTGGTTATTTTTCTCGCTTCATATTTTTCCTTTTGTACATTGTAGTTTATAATGTTTTTGTGTCTGTTCCCCAATTTCCATGCAGGCGTATTAATGCTTGGATTTATTTGTAAAATGATAAAGTTTAAATAAAAAAATATATATATATATTTTCTTCAATTACTCCAAAATGTGTTACATTGTAGCTTAATTGCATGTCCTTTAGTTTTATTTTATTTATATTCTCTTATATACCATGCTATTCTGCATCAGTGCAGTTTACATTGAACAAACTGAAATTACATTGAACAGGGCATTATAACTTGGAGATAACTATTTTACAGGGAACATGGGCTATGGAGGGTTAAGTGGCTTGTCCAAGACCACAAGGAGCACCTGTGGGCCTAGAAACCCCAGTCCTTCTGGTCCAAGGTTGCTGTCCTCTAGTGGGATTTGAACCCCCAACCTTCTGGCTTGACGTACTTTGCCCCAACCACTAGGCCACTCCTCCATACTCTATCTACTTTTTGAAAGAGTAAACAACCGATCTACATTTACCCGTTCTACTCTATTCATTATTTTATAGACCTCTATCATTTCTCCCATCAGCCATCTCTTTTCCAAGCTGAAGAGCCCTAACCTTTTAAGCCTTTCCTTGTAGGGAATTCCTTCCATCCCCCTTACCATTTTTGTCGCTCTTCTCTGTACTTTTTCTATATCCTTTTTAAGATATTGCAACCAGAATTGTACACAATTTTCAAGGTATGGTTGCACTATGGAGTGATACAAAGCCATCATAATATCCTTCATTATATTCTCCATTCCTTTCTTTATGATTCCCAGTATTCTATTTGCTTTCTTGGCCACTGCTGCACACTGGGCAGAGGGTTTCAATGTACTACCCATGATGATGCCTAAATCTTTTTCCTGTGTGGTGGTTCCTAATGTGGAATCTTGCATCGTGTAACCGTAGTCTGAGTAGTTCTTCCCTAAGTGCATAACTTTGCACTTGTCCGCATTAAATGTCATCTGCCATTTGGGAGTCCAGTCTCCCAATCTATCAAGATCTTCTTGCAATTTTTTACAATCGCCTTGTGTTTTAACAGCTTTGAATAATTTGGAATCAGCTGCAGATTTGATGACCTCACTTATTATTCCCATTTCCAAGTCATTTATAAATAGGTTAAAAAGCAGTTGGCCCAGCACAGCTCCCTGGGATACTCCACTATTCACCTTTCTCCATTGAGAAAATTGCCATTTAGCCCTACTCTCTGTTTTCTATCTTTCAACCAGTTCCTAATCCACAATAGTACATTGCCTCCTATTCCATTGCTTTTTAATTACCCCAAGAGTTTCTCATGAGGGACTTTGTCAAAGGCTTTCTGAAAATCCAGATACACTATATCAACCAGCTCACCTTTATCTACCTGTTTATCGCACCTTCAAAAAATGTAAGGGTTTGGTGAGAAAAGACTTTCTTTGGCTAAATCCATGTTGGCTTTCCGCCATTAAATCATGACTATCTAAATGTTCAGTAATTTTGTTTTTTTATAATGGTTTCTACCATTTTGCCCGTTATTGATGTCAGGCTCGCTGGTCTGTAGTTTCCCGGATCACCGCTGGAACCCTTTTTATAAAATGGCTTTACATTGGCCACTCTCTACTCTTTGGGTACTACAGATAATTTTAAGGATAATTCACATATTACTAATAGTATTTCTACAGTCTCATATTTCAGTTCTTTCAGTACCCTGGGATGTATGCCACCCAGTCCAAGTGATTTGCTACTGTTTCGTTTATCAGTTAGCTGTATTATATCATCCTGATTTATCGAGATTTGTTTCAATTCCTCTGATATATCACCTTTAATATAATTTTTGGCCCCTTGGGTAACTTTGCTACATTTTCTTCGGTAAAGACTGAAGCAAAAAATTCACTCACTCTCTTCACTATGGCCTTGTCCTCTCTCAGTGCACCTTTTATCTCTCAACCATCTAATGGTCCAATTGACTCCCTCATAGGTGTTTTGCTATGACTATACTTGAAACAAGTTTTTATTATGCACCTTTGCTTCCACAACAAGCTTCTTTTCAAATTTTCTCTTTGTCTGCTTTATAAATGCCTTGCTTTTAACTTGCCAGTACTTACGCTTTTTCCTCTTTTCGTCATTTGGCTCTTTTTCCCATTTTTTGAAAGATTCTCTTTTAGCTGTAACAGCCTCTCTCACCTCACCTTTAAGCCATGCTGGCCTTCCTTCCACCTTTTTTAAAGTATGGAATACATCCGGTCTGGGCTGCCAAGATAATATTCTGAAATAATGCCCAGGCTTGATGTAAACTCTTAATCTTTCCAGTTGCTCATTTTAGATTTTTCTGAACCATTTTCTGCATTTTATTATAGTCTCCTTTCTGAAAGTTGAATGTTAGCACAATCAATTTCCTTGATATTGTCCCTCCATTTAATAAATCGAATGTTATCATGTTATGATTGCTATTGCCAAGCGGCCCCCCAAAACGTTTGCTCTCGCACTAGGTCCTGCGTTCCACTGAAGACTAGGTCTAAAATAGCATCCCACATGTCGGTTCCTGAACTAGCTGCTCCATGAAACAATCATTTACTTCATCTAGAAACTTTATCTCCCTAGCATATCCTGTTGACATTGACCCAGTCAATACTGGGGTAATTGAAAATTTCCATTATCACTGTGTTGTAAACTTGGCTAACTTCCCTAATTTCTGTTAGCTGACTTGGATTTAGTAGTGGTTATGGAAACATGGTTCACTGACAATCATGACTGGGATGCAGTTATACTGGGTTATACTTTATTCAGCAAATACAGGGGATGAAGAAGAGGAGGAGGAGGAGTGGCACTATATGGTAATAAAGTATATTAAAGTTACAGAATTACAGGGTTTACAAGGGAAGGAGGAGGAACTGTGGTTTAAACTAGAAGGAGGGAATGTGAAATCCATTTGTTTTGGTGTGATATATACAGATCTCCTTCACAGGCAGAAGAAGTGGATAGAGATTTAATTGAAGACATTTGCAATATTGCCATGAAAGGAGAAGTGCTCCTGATAGGTGATTTCAATATGCCAGATGTTGATTGGTGTATCCCTGCTATAATGTCATCTGGAAGTAAAGAGACCTGGTCATGATTGTTTCTGATGATCTTAAGGTAGCTAAACAGGTAGAAAAGGCGATGGCAAAAGCTAGAAGGATGCTTGGGTGCATAGGGAGTGGAATGGCCCGCAGGAAGAAGGAGGCGAGATCTTATTTGGAGTATTGTGCGCCATTCTGGAGATCACACCTTCAAAAGGATATAAACAGGATGGAGTTTGTGCAGAGGGTGGCTACTGTGATACGAATGTGACAAGTTGTGGTTTTAACTTGAATGGAATGGATTCAGTAGCCATGTAGCTATTGGTGTTATTATAGGGCATAACAGCTTGCACTGAGTGGTCTGAAACCAGCTAGAACTAGTATAGTGAGTCAGAAGCACCTGGCTGTTATGCTGAACACATTCTCTGTACGTAAATTGTGTATGAAATCTATATCCAATCATAATCATGAGTAGCCTGCTTTCACGTGAAGCTCACGCTGTAGTATCCAATTAACACATATCTCTAATAGTAAACAACTAAGGAAAAATGTATATCAAACATGGAACTTTCCAAGGAAAATGGGACGGTACCAGGGACAAAGCAGACTCCTGCTTTGGCAGCTCTCCCGGATTCCTTGCAGCATCGTGAAAGTTCCCCCGCTTGCTGAAGTGAAGCTACAATATCCGGTATATGTATTGATGCATTTCATTTTATGCTAATCATTTTATGCTAGTCGTTTTATTTATAATCTTTTATTTACTATACAATAAAAAGTATTCTAGTATTACTATCCAATTGTGCCTGGTTGGTATGTCAGTGAGGACTCAGTTTGATTTTTTATAGTAATACAGCTACTAAAATGGTCAGTGAGCTTCGTCATAAGGCATATGGGGACATATGTAAAGATCTCAATATGTATACTTTGGAGGAAAGGTGGGAGAGAGGAGATTGATTGATTTATTCTATATCCTTGGTGGATTACAGCATAAATAAGCATAAAATAAAGACATAACTCACAGAACAAAAAAACGATACTCAACTCAAAAATACAACATCCTGCCTTGTTATTCAATTATTAAATATCTGAAAAAACATACTCAAAGCCTAGCTTACACAATAAGCTGGAAATGCCTGCCAGAACCAATCTGTTGGACAGAGACATTTAAATACCTCTATAGCATTAATGCACAGGAGAAGAGCCTCTTTCAATTGAAAAAAAGTTCTGCAACGAGGGGGCATAGGGTGAAAGTGAAAGGGGATAGACTCAGGAGTAATATGCAAAAATATTTATTTACGGAAAGAATGGTAAATGTGTGGAACAGTCTCCCAGTGAAGGTAGTAGAGACCAGGACAGTATCTGAATTCAAGAAAGCATGGAACCAACATAGAAGATCTCTAAAGGATAAAAAGGAACTATAGTAGTTGGTACGGAAGGGCAGACTGAATAGGCCATATAGTCTTTTTCTATCGTCATATTTCTATGTTCCTATGATCCCTTCCTCTCCCTCAGAGATCCACTGTACTTGGCCCATGTTTTCTTGAATTCAGATATAGTTCTTGTCTCCACCACCTCCACTGGGAGGCTGTTCCACACATTCACCACCTTTTCCATAAAGAAGTATTTCATCATATTACTCCTAAACCT
Source organism: Ichthyophis bannanicus (assembly GCA_033557465.1). Lineage (NCBI taxonomy): Eukaryota > Metazoa > Chordata > Amphibia > Gymnophiona > Ichthyophiidae > Ichthyophis > Ichthyophis bannanicus. The sequence goes on along the minus strand of CM066037.1, from coordinate 378,310,465 downwards.
ATCTGCTTTCATCGTCATCCTATTATCCATCATTCCAGAGCTTCATTTCAACTGGAAGAGGGCTCCCTCCTGTGCATTTATTATATCTCCCCTCTCCTGCCTTTCCTCCAAAATATAGATATTGATATCATTGGGGTCGAAATTCAAAAGGGTTTAACCAGTTAGCAGAATCTGCTAACCAGCTCAACTCTGCTCTGTCTGATATTCAGCAGCACTAATCAGCTAATGCCGCTGAATATCCCCACAGACTACCTATAGAGGCTCTACCAGGTGTAAGAGGTGACCTTTATACCACTCAGAATTTCCCAGTATGGGGAGAGTTCATCATCAGTGAGATAATGTTCAAGTTGTAGGAAAAACTGAATGGTATATTACAGCCCAAATGTGTGCCCTGTCTTTGGCTGGGTAAGCCATCATACCACTGCAATACTTGCTTGTGCTTTGGCTGACTAAGGAGCTGGGGCAGAAGGAAGCTCTGAGCAAAGGAGAAGCAAAGGATTCGCTGGTCCTAGTAGAGAATTAGAGGAGCTAGAAGAGCCCTGAGGAGCTGGATCCAGAGGGCTAGTGTTCCATAGAAGGTGGTATTTGCTGCCTAAGCCTGTATCCAGTTCTGAATAATTTCGAGCTAGCTGGCTGATGGTCAGTGAGGAGACTGAGATTCTCTTCCCTTGGAAATGTCCCAGACTGTGGAGAAGAAGAGTTTGTCTTCCAAAAGGCAGACAGATAAACCTCATGGACTCTTTACTATTACAGAACTATTATTACTTTCCATTGCCTTAACTGTTTAAAGACTTAAAGTACCTTTACATAGTTCAGAACAAATCTTGGGCAGGTCTGCACTTTTGGAGAGTGCTGACTACTTCCATGACAAAGTCCACAAGATTACTCTTGAGTTCCCCTCGGAGTCATCTCCTTCCTCCTTTCCTCAACCTCTTACTTTTCTAAGATCACTGAGGAAGAAACCACTCATCTTCCCTCTTCTTCTAAACTTACTATCTGCTCCTCTGATCCCATTCCCACCCATCTACTAAGCTCCATCTCCTCCACTGTTGTCCCATTCATCTGTCAAATCCTCAGCATATCAATTTCTACCACAACTGTTCCTGTAGCCTTCAAGCATGCTGTGGTTACACCTCTCCTCAAGAAAGCATCCCTTAATCCTACCTGTCCTTCTAATTACACAGGTACACTAAAAAAAAATTTTTTTAAACTACCTCTAATGTTTCGATTGATTTTTACGTTTTTTGGTGCGCTGAATCCAAATCTGGTAACCAATTTGCTCCATCACATACAGATTTTTGCTACATTGGGTTAGCAGTTTGAGGTGAACGTTTCAGATTGAGTGTGATCGAGATAAAAGTTTCTTGGATTAATTCTTTATACTAATTGTTTAGTAGTTATTCAAATAAGAATAAAGAAAATTGTAACAAGGCAGCACATAAGAATAGAGTAATGTCAACAAAACACACTGTGATGGTAGCAAAATTGTCTGCACTTAAAACAGCCACATACATGTGCACAAACATTGAGCATATAAGAGCGAGGTTAGACACAAAGCAAAGCAAAGAAATGTGCAAAAAATGTTGTACAGGTATGTATGTAAGAATAGAAAATGCAAACCGCACCATTGCAATACATGAAGACAAACACCCGATGGTGTGAAAATAAAATTCTAATAAATGAGATCCGACACTGTGGTAATAACTAGCAAATTTTTATTTCAAAGTTTAGTAAAAACACGATATTTGTCAACACAGTTTAGATTTTAAAGTCATTCTTGGGTCAATCAATCTCCTGGTGGGCCCGTTTCTTCTTCCCCCGAATGCTTCTCTTGGTGCGTTGCTTGGCGTATTTTTCATCTGGGGTTTCCCGCAGCAGCCACCAGCAGAAATCAGCCATCATAGTGGTGTTCCATCTTCCTTGGTACCTTCTCTCTGCGTCCTTGATGTCCTGGTGAAACCTTTCACCTTGTTCTTCACTGTACGCCCCCAAGTTTTCGGGAAAGTAGTTCACATGGGAGTGCAAGAAATGGACTTTCAGGCTCATGTTACAGCCTTGTTCTTTGAAGGCATTGAGCATCCTGGCAACAATATCCTTATAGTTCTCATCCCGCCTGTTCCCCAAGAATTTGAGAACAACATCCTTGAAGGAATCCCAGGCTTCTTTTTCCTTCTCAGACATCGTTTCAGCGAATGCTCCATCTGAAATGAGTTTCCTTATATCAGGGCCAACAAACACTCCTTCCTTTAGCTTTGCTTCAGAAAGTCAGGGGAACTTTGAGCAAAGGTACCGAAAGCACTCACCATCTTTTGGAAGGGACTTGATGAATTGCTTAATGAGACCCAACTTAATGTGGAGAGGTGGTAATAGAATTTTATCACGAGGTACCAAGCTCTCATGAAGAACATTTTTCTCACCGGGTCTCAAATACTCCCGAATTGGCCAGTCTTTTTTCCCCCAGTGTAGGTCGCGGGCCCGGCTATCCCACAAGCAAAGGAAGCAGGGATATTTGGTGAAACCGGATTGCTGCCCTAATAGCATGGATAGAATTTTAAAGTCTCCACAAATCATCCACTTATGCTCATCATAACGAATCTTCTGAAGAATCAGGGCCAAATTCTCGTATTTTTCTTGGAGAATAACAGAGTGAGCAATAGGAACTGAAGCGAATGTGTTGCCATTATGAAGAAGAACACCTTTTATGCTGTCTTTTGACGAATCAATGAACAGCCGCCATTCAGCAGGATAATACTTGAGTTTAAACTTTTCCATCACTCCGTATATATCGTTGCAAAATACCAAATCTTCCTCTTTGCTGAAATACTTCAAAAATTGTGTCTCGCGGTTGCGGTACCAATAAAAAGTTGTTCCTGGTGACAATAGATTTTTCTGTTTAAACCGAGAACCTAGCAGTTGGGCAGCATCTTTTGGGAGTCCTAAATCCCGGACTAAATCATTCAATTCAGCTTGAGAGAAAAGTTCAGGTTTCGGATCTGGTTCAGTTTCAAACTCAGAAGTACTGGACTCATCGGGAAAAGCCATCTGATGAGTCTCATCATGATCAGAACCGTCCACACAAATATGATTCAAAGATTTTGGTGGTTCAGGCACAGGTACTTCGTTGCTATGAGGCATAGGCCTAATTGCTGAGGGAAGGTTGGGGTAACTTATTACGTTCTTATTTTTTAAGTTGTATCCCTTCACAATGCAAGAGCAAAAATAGCAGTCACTGCTGTGGTCTCTTTGTTCACGCCACATCATAGGTATTCCGAAACGAAATGCTTGTTTTTTACCTTTCATCCATAAGCGTAGATCTTCCTCACATGTCTTGCACACTTTGTGAGGAGCCCACGGTTTGTCTTGATCGCCTAACTTCAAACCGAAATAGGCGAAATATACTTTTTTAATAAATGCAGAAATGTTCCTCTGCCGCTTTTTCACGGTATATTCCCCACAAATAAAACAAAAACTGTCCGGAGAGTTGACGCAACCTCTGGCTCTGTGAGCCATCACAAATACACAGCACTGCAAACTACAACTGTAGTGAACCACTTCGGAATAAAGCTGGATTACGACTGAGCAAACAAAAGGTAATAATGAACTTGCAAGAAACTGAAATTTGACAGGAACATTCATGTCGCAACCACCGTGTTTGAGCGAGCGAACGAGGCGAGGCGAACAGGAAAGAACATGCGCCAGCGCGAGTACTGGATTTAGCCCCCCGCCTCCCAATTGTCCTGTTAATGTATAAAATGAATACAAAACACTCTAAAATATCATGAGGGAGTGTTTCTAGTTAGTTAACCATTACAACCTCTATTTTGGGCCAAGAAAATAAACTGCAGTCGGCTAAAAAGAAATTATGTGAACATTCCTTATATGGGTAAGAAATCTAATTTTGCAAGAAAACGTGACGTGATGGAACATTTTGGCTATTTTTCCTGGATTCAGCACCCCAAAATCTATAGGAATCAGTTGCAAAACTGGAGGCAGTTTTTTGGTAGTGTACCTGTGTTATCGACCCATCTCTCTCCTTCTCTTTATTTCTAAACGACTCAAAAATGTGGTTCACTGCTCCTGTCTTGACTTTCTCTCCTCTCAGTCCCTTCTGGATTCATTGCAATCTGGTTTTCGCCCTCTGCATTCTACTGAGATGTCTCTTGCCAAAATCTCCAATGAATTGTTCCTCGCCAAATCCAAGGGCCTTTACTTAGTCCTCATCCTTCTTGACCTTTCTGCTGCATTTGACACTGTTGATCATCACTTTCTCCTCGATACACTGTCCTCACTTGGATTTAGGGACTCTGTCCTGTCCTCGTTTTTTTCCTATCTCTCCCACTGCATTTTTAGTGTATGCTCTGGTGGATCCTCCTCTACTGCTATCCCGCTTTCAGTCGATGTACCCCAGGGCTCTGTCTTGGGTCATCTCCTTTTTTCTCTCTACACTCAGTCCCTTGGTGAACTCATCTCCTCCCATGTTTTTCAGTACCATCTCTACACTATTGACTCGCAAATCTACTTCTCTGCACCTGAAATCTCTCTGGGAATCCAGGCCTGGATCTCTGTTTGCTTACCTGACATTAGTGCCTGGATGTCTCACCGCCATATGAAATTGAACATAGCCAAAATTGAGCTCCTTATCTTTCCACCTAATCCCACCTCCACCTTGCTCCTTTCTCTATTGCTCCCTGTTTCCTTGGCTCGCAAACTTGGGGTCATCTTTGACTCTCCCTTTCCTTCTCCATACACATCCAGCAGATAGCTAAAACTTGCCTATTCTTTCTCTATAATATTGGCAAAATTTGTCCCTTTGTTTCTGAACATACTACTAAGGCTCTTATCCATTCTCTAGACGCCTGCCTGAAGCTGTACAAAGAAAAAGAAAAAGTTTTAAAAGTACCTGGAGAGGTGGAAATTGGACTCTAGACAGCCAAACAGAGCCTGTGCCCCTCAGTTTACCAGAAGTGGCATTTTCAGAGCGGGAGACTCTGTTCCTCCTTCTGACAGAGGAGGAAGAATGATGTCACTGTCTAGATAAGGAAAGACAAAGAAATGACTGGCACGCACATATAGGGTTGCCAACCTTTTGAAAGAGAAAAACTTGCCACCCATGACTATTCATGCTCTGCCCATTCCCACCCCTGACCTGCCCTTTCCCCGCCCCTGTCCCGCTCTGCCTCACCCTTGCCCCACCCATCCTCCAAAAATAATTGCAGAGAGGGCAATGTGCAAACTGAACAAGAAAGGTTGCTACACATTCTTAAATAGAAATCATATACTAACAGAATACCCAGCATTAGTTGTAAGCACGCACACAATACAGACAGGCCTTCATCAATAAATGAGCACAAAATGAAAAGAGAAATATATAGGCAAAACAAACTAAAACCTCAGAAAGCCAGACACTGCATGTAGTGAACACAGGAGAAATAGAAGTGCATTTCCCCCGTAGTGTACAAAATAAAAGACAGCAGATGTCAGGACTGGCATTAGGAGGGATGCAATCTGGCAATTGCCCTAGACTCACAAGCTAGAGAGGGCCTCAGATCTGTTGGAGACGGAAAAAGACACACCTTGCTAGTGGGCTTTAGGCAATGCAATATGTGCCTTTGTGTCAATGCCCACTCCTGGCGACAGATCAGCACCTGGGTTTTCTTGGCAGTGTGACCGGAAGTAGATCGCCAGGCTTTTCTTCTGAGGCAATGGAGAGTTAAGTGACTTGCCGAAGATTACAAGGAGTGCTAACCTGGTCTCTTGATTACCAAATCAGTGCTCTAACCACTAGGCTACTCCTCTAGCTCCAGTCCCTCCCAGCATCAGCTTCCTTCTGCAGTGCTTGTGGCTACTCTAGAGTTCTGGACTGCTGTGAGGATTGCAGCGGTAATGTCCAGGAGTAGCCACAAGCACCACATGCCTTCAATGGGAGCAGCCACAGCGATCGTGGCTCTCCCCAACGCCTGCATGACGCCATATGCTGCCTGAGCCCAGCCCTGTGGCTTCACCTTTCTTTTTCAGTTCTGCCATTGCCGACTCAGGCCCACCATGACCGTTGACTACCCCGATCACAGCCCGAAGCTGTCCTGCAGCATGTGTACAGCCGACCCTTGGCAGGGCCATGCTAGGGTTTCTGGTGCTCCTCTGCAACCTATAAATTGGTGCCCCCCTCATTATTATTAATGTTGACTACACCCCACCCTCCTTTTTCCCAAAACTCTGTGATCTCTTTTCAAGTGATGATAATATTTGTCCTTCAAATCCAATATTGTAAGAAAATTGCAGTGAAAGGACAAATGCATAGCCAGAATAAAAATAACTACTTAGCAGTAAATACTTAGCATCATTAAAACAGACTGTGATAGTCCAAAAAACAATCTGATTCTGGTCATCTCACTAACAGCAATATAAACATTCTCCAGTATCAGGCATATAGGTGAACTAATATAAAACCCTACAGAAGTCACTGAAGATCTACAAGGCCAAATCTACTGTATCATACCAGCATAAACTTCCAAAACTCATACAAGGGGCTTACCCAGATAAAAGAAGCACTATAAATACTGCAACAGGCCCTAGAACATCCATACACTTATTTGAAAATCTGAACAAATTACTATAGTACAATATAGATCCCTACGTACAAACTCCATGCTAACATAATACCTGGCCTCAGTCACACACTCAGAACACAGACCCTCACCAAGTACAGAATAAGTGACCACAACCTAAAGTAAAAATAAAAATATGTAGACAAAAATTAAACTGAAACCCCAAGAAGCCAAACTCCGTATTTAGTGCAACACCAGATAAAAAAGAGATGTGATTCCCCATACTGTGTAAAATATGTCTGACCATTTTATTCTCTGATTATGCTGGTCCTGATCTGAGGCTTCTGCTTTCCTGTCTTCTCTTCGCTCTCTTTTTATGGTCTATAGTCCATCTGCCATTTCTTGTCTCTTCTTTTGTTTTTTTCATTTCCTTCCATCAGCCATTTCCAGTCCCAGTAATCCTCCCCAGTATCAGCCCCTTTTCCAGTCCTCCCCTTCCATTACCTTCCAATGTCAACCCCCTTGCATTCCCAGGACTGCCAGTGGTGTCCATCCTCTTCCAGACCCCCTCCTTCACCACTGTCCAGTCTCTTCTAGTCCAAATATATCCCAGGTATCAGCTCACGTCCAGTCCAAGTGCCACCCCCCGTGTCAGCTCTCTTCAAGTCATTCTACCCTCTGTCCATCCCCCTTCCAGTGCCATCCCCATGTGTCTGCTCCCTTCCAGTCCCAGTGCCCCCTTCCCAGCCTCCTCTCCATTAACCAGCCACCTACCAAGTGTCAGCTCCCTCCAGTTCCACCACGTGTCAGCTCCCTTCCAATCCCCCTCCAGTACCATCCCTAGTTGTCAGTTCCCTTCCAGCCCCACCTTCCCCCCATGTCAGTTCCCTTCCTACCTCCTCCTTCCCCTGTCATTTCCCTTTCTGCCACCTCCTTCCCCCTCTGTCAGCTCCCTTCCTGCCCCCTCCTTCCTCCCCATATAAACTCCCTTCTAGCCCCCACCTTCCCTCCTCTTTCAACTCCCTTCCAGCCTCCAGCTTCCCTTGTGTAAGCTCCCTTCCACCCCCTCCTGTGCCTGTCCCTTCCTGCCACCTCCTTCCCCTGGCACCGCAGCTCCTGTGTCTTACAGAGCAGCAGCTGCAATAGCTCCTTCTTGCCCTATGGAAACTCTGCTGCTGTATTCCACCCCCTCTAGCATAACTTCCTTTTGAGAGCGGGATGCAGCAGCAGGGGTTACATAAAGCTGGAAAGCTCCACACCGGTTTTGGTTTTATTTTAATTATTAGCGCAATTGCAGCCACGGCTCTGTAAGAAGCAGGAGCCGTGGCTGGAGTGAAGGAGAGGGTGAGGCTGTGCCAGGGGAGACATGGACTCCAGGAGAGAGATGAAAAGCAGGTTTTCTGCTCTGGCTGCTCCCGGTCCCGCAGCCAGAGCAAAAAACAGCTTTTCAACAGCTAGTCTTAGATCTCTGCCGGCAGCCGGCAACCCTATGCACATAGGGGTCAAAGACTCCCATAGAAAAGCGTAGGAAGCTTGTACAGGCCCCTGCTAGGAATTAATCTTGAGAACAAAAGATGAGAGTTCCCCTTGCACTGAACAAAAAGCCTGTGTAAATTGGAGAATTTTGCAAAGAAAGAAAAGAGAGTTTCCTCTTGCCCCTAGAGAGAAAGGTGTGGCTGAAAAAACTGGACTGCAGCTGTGGAAGGAAACACCTGCTGAGAAAGACAAAGGGCCCGATATTAAGCTAAACTCATTTTTGAAGGGCTATGTACCTCGTTGGTGCATAGCCCTCCCCGCCGAGCTTTAACCCGGACATTCAATGCTGCAGCAACAGCATTGAATATCCAGGGATTGCCGCACACAGCGGAAGCCACTGAAGCTAACCGGGGAGCAGCAATATTGCATGCTGCCCTGTTAGCTCCTGCACTTTAAAGATAAGCGAGGGTTTTCCTCGTCTATCTTTTCAGCGCAGATCGCTAACCGGGCAGCATGCAATACAGCTGCTGCCTTGTTATTGCTTGTCGCTGCCTCCGCTCTGCCCCAATGCTAACCGGATAGCATCGGGGTGCTTAGGGGAGTTAGAAGGGGATATTCAATGTCTCTAACCATGTAAATGCTGTTGAATATTTAATGTATTTACACTGTTTACTGGGCTGTAGACTGCATAAATGCCTTTCGAAAATCAGACCCAGAGAGGTCAGGAAGAGTGTAGAGTGTTTGCAGCCAGAATGTGAGCTCTAAGTTCTCAGGGTTTATTGGGAATAGAAAATTGTAAGGGGCTGCATCAGAACAACCTGGGACAGCATTAGTCTAAGAGGCTTGCTAGCAGACCCATAAGTCAGGCGGGCCAAGCTCTTAGTGAAGTCCTGTCTCAGGCAGATAGCACCCTGATACATTGGAGAGTCGAGAAACCCATACAGCAGCATGGGCTCTGCAGTACAACTGCAGCCAGAATTGGGCTAAAGAAGTAACCTGCTTCCAGAGCCTTCATACTTCCACAAGATCTGGACTAGGCCTGAATGCCAGTAATTTGTTTCCAACAGTGGCCAATCCAGATCACAAGTAGCCTTTTTAAGCTTTTCCTGCAGAGATATACTTCCATCCCCTTTATCATTTTGTCCGCTCTTTTTCTGCTATATCCTTTTTAAGATACGGCAATCAGAATTGCACATAATATTCAAGGTGCAGCAACACCGTGGAGCGATAGAGCATATCATCTTTGGTTTTATTCTCCATTCCCTCCCTTATGATTCCTAACATTCTATTTGCTTCCTTGGCCACCTCTGCACACTGGGCAGAGGGTTTCAACAGATCTCCAGATCCTTTTCCTGGGTGACAATTCCCAATATGGAACCTTGCATTGTAAAACTGTAGTTTGGGTTGTTCTTCCCTACACTTGTCCACATTAAATTTCATCTTCCATTTGGAAGCCCAGTATTCCAATTTATCAAGGTCCTCTTGCAATTTTTCAGTTCTCTTGTGTTTTAACGACTTTAAATAATTTTGTGTCATCTGCAAATTTGATCACCTCACTCGTAGTTCCCATTTATGAATATGTTAAAAGACAATGGGCCCAGCACAGATCCCCAAGGTACTCCACTATTCACCTTTCTCCATTGTGAAAATTAACCATTTAGCCCTACTTTCTGCTTGATAATTTTTAACCAGTTCCAAATCCACTATAGTACACTGCCCCCTATACCATGACTTTTTAGTTTCCTCAAGAGTCACTCATGAGGGAACTTGTCAAAGGCTTTTTTTAAATCCAGATACACCATATCAACTGGCTCACATTTATCTACCTCTTCATTCACACCTTCAAAAAATATAGCAAATTAGTGAAATAATACTTTTCTTGCCTAAACCATGTTAACTTTTTCTCATTAAACCATTGATATATGTTCAGTAATTTTGTTCTTTATAATGATTTCTACCATTATGCCCAGAACTGACATCAGGCTCACCGGTCTGTAATTTTGTGGATCATCCTTGGAACTCTTTTTAAAAATTGTCATTATGTTGATCACCCTCCAATCATCAAGTACTACAAATAATACTAAAGAGAGTCCACAGAATACTAATAGTAGTTCTGCAATCTCATTTTTGAGTTCTTTCAGCATCAGAGCCCTGGTGGAAGGAGGATAACAAATGGGACACTGTGATACCTGGGTACAAACTATATTGCAATGTTAGAGTAGATCAAATTGGTGGAGGGGTTGCACTCTGTGTTAGAGAGGGCATTGGGTCAAACAGGATTAAAGTTTTATAAGAAACAAAATACACTGTAGAATCTCTATGAATAGAAATTCCATATAAAAAGGGGAAGGCGATAGCAGTGGAGAGTGTACTACCTACTGCCTGGCCAGAATGAACAGATGGATGATGAAATATTAAAAGAAATCAGGGACGCTAACAAAAGTTACAACACAGTAATAATGGGTGATTTCAATTACCGCAGTATCAACTGGGTCAGTGTCATTGCAGAACATGCTAGGGAGATAAAGTTTCTAGATGAAACAAATGACTGCTTCTTGGAGCAGTTAGTTCATGAACTGACAAGAAGGGAAACTATTTTGGACCTAGTCCTTAGTGGAACACATGATCTTGTGCAAGAGATAAGAGTGTTGGGGCCACTTAGCAATAGTGATCATAGCATGATCACATTTGATTTAATAAATGGAAGGACAGCAAGGAAATCCATAGCACTAGCTTTTAATTTTAAAAAGGGAAATTATGGGCCCGATTCTGGGACACAGGTTGTAGGGCTGCATGTCCTGGCGGGACATGTAGCCTTGCAAGGCCTCCAGGCCTGATTCTCCCTCCGGCTCTCCCTGTATGTCCTGTGCATCAGAACAGGGAGAGCCAGCAGGGGGCGGGTTCGGGGTGGAGCAGGGGTGGGTCAGCCTGCAAGGACTTACAGGGCCGATTCAGGTCACAGCCCTCTACGTCCTGTTGAACCTGTAGAGATGCTCTGCTTATTCCCCCTCAAAGGTAGAATAAGCAGCGAAAACCCGGCAATTGGGCCCGGGGATCCTGATCCTGGCCGCCCGATCCAGGCCATGTAACCCATTTAAGAATAATAAGAGTATTTTTTCATTCAATGCATAATCAAACTCTGGAGTTCATTAATTGAAGAATATAGTAATGGCTGTTAGTACAGAGGGGTTTAAAAAAAGTTCGGACAAGTTCTTAAAGAAAATATCCATAAACCATGATTAAAGAGAATCCTGGAAATCCACCACAGGACAGGCATTGTGGAGCATATTTACCTTTTTTGGAATCTTCCAGGTATTTGTGACCTAGGTTGGTGTCATGCATCTACAATCCCAATGGCCTCTAGCAGCCAGTAGTCCTGCAAACCAGCAGAAAAATACTGCTCCTCTCTAAACACTATGGCTCCCTGGCTAGGAAGCCCTTATTTGTGCATTTAGGGTGAGTTCTGGGGTTTCCCAAGGACAGTCCCCTTTCTAGTCCAACAAAGTTCTGAACCCTACTAATTCCCCCACCCAAGGGTTCTTGGGGGGGAATCTCCCCCTGTGTCTGGGAGGAAATCCTGGGAAAATTCCAAGATCCTTCACTCTATGCATATCGCTTGCAAATTTATCTCGACCCAGGATCCAACATTTCCAGTCTTTCTTGTCTCCTATTCTCAAACACTCAGGGATTTTATTGTCACAATTACTCAGACGCGTCAGACTAGCGTGAATATATGCCTTGGAGCTCCTTAATTCAGATTCGCTTGTACTTTTACACAGTTAACACATATTGGTGCATCTTTGTAACTGATTCCCCCTGAGGAAGGCTGAGGCCAAAACACATATGGCCTGATTCTGACCCGCACATACATCCCCTTTGTACGTCCAGTCTGAGCCAGACATACAAAGGGGAGTGTGATTCTGATCCCACGGGGCATATCGAGTCCCACAGGATCAGAATCGCGATCAGGCCTGTACGGATAGCTCAATCAAGCTTTTAAATGGAGCCGCAGCACCACGGCGTCATGTTCCAATGGCACCACGGCTCCATTTAAAAGCCGCGATGCCAGCCGCCAGAAACTAAAGTTTATTCCCTGAAACCCAACACCCGATCTGGCCTCCTAAGGCCAGGGTCGGGCTGTGAGGAATAAACACTGGGTCCCCCCCCCCCTCCCCAGCCCCTTGCGTGCCTCGGGCCACGAAAAAAAACACGTCCAGGGAAGTCATTCCACCTCAGAGATTGAATAACTTCCCCAGTCATTTCACCAGCCCTGGACATACAGGGCCCACATTAGAATTGGCCTGTATGTCCAGGGCCGGTGACCGCCCACTGCCTACCCACTCTCCACCCCAGGGCCACCTTTTTTCCCCACCCCTGACTAACTTCCCCACACAGCTGGTGGGGATGTTAGTCAGGGGCTGCAGCCGGCATGAATAGCGGGGATGGATGTTCCGTTGGGACGTCCATCTCCGCTATTCATGGTTCAGAATGACCCCCATAGGGTACTGTGAATAAAGCACCTGTGACCACTTCATTCGTATCTCGCTGTTTTATGTTTTGCTTGCCTGGTTGCGATGTGCTTGCTCTTTTTGGGACTTCTCATCTTTAAACCATTCCAGCAGTCATTTGGCCTTCCTGCCACCTTTCTTAAAGCGTGTAATACATCTGGTCAGGGCTTTCAAGACAGTATTTTAAAAGATGCCCAGGCTCAATGTAAATCTTTAACTTTTGCAGCTGTATCTTTTCTTAGCCATTTTCCTCATTCTCTCAAAGGTATTTTGCTATGAATGTACTTGAAAAAGTTTTCATTGTGAATTTTTCCTTCCATGGCAAGCTGGAAGAATGGTCTAATGCTTGGCAGTTAAGATTTAATATGAAAGTCTGTCTTTTTGCAGATGGCATGAAAATTTTCAACAGAGTGAACGCCCCTGAGGGAATGGAGAAAAGCTCTACAAAAGCTGGACAAATGGTCTAATGCTTGGCAGTTAAGATTTAATGTGAAGAAGTGCAGTGCCATGCACTTGGGATGCAGAAATCCAAGGGAATTGTATGTGATAGGGGGCGAGAATTTGGTGTGCATGGACCGGGAGAAAGACCATGGAGTGACTGTTTCTGAGGATCTCAAGGTGGTGAAATAGTGTGACAAGGCGGTGGCCAAAGCAAGAAGGATGCTAGGTTGCATACAGAAAGGAATTACCAGCAGAAAGAGGAGGTACTAATGCCATTGTACAATTCACTGGTGAGGCCTCACTTGGAATATTGTGTTCAGTTTGGAGACCATATCTCACAAAGGATATAAAAAAACTGGAAACGGTTCAGAGGAAGGTGACCAAAATGATTTGGAGCCTGCATAGAAGACGTATAAGAAGAGACTTGGAGACCTAAATATGTATACGCTAGAGGAGAGTAGGGACAGGAGAGATATGATACAGACCTTTAAATACTTCAAGAGTATTAATGCACAAACCTTTTTCAAAGATGGCATAATATGAAACTGCAAGGAGGTAAATTGAAGGGCAACATCAGGAAATACTTTTTCACTGAAAGGGTGGTGGATGCTTGGAATGGTGGGGGCAAATTCAGTGACAGAATTCAAAATGGCATGGGACAGACACAGTGGATCCCTTTATAGCAATAGGATAAAATCAAAATAAACTTAACTATCTCTTATATCTCAACAAATAGTAGTGACCTGCATGGACCGGTGGGTACACCCTAAAACAAAGGCATGGGGAGGGGTGACCTGCAAAGCGCGGCAGGTGCACCTACTCTTGTCACCTTACTGGGCAGACTAGATGGACCATACTGGTCTTTATCTGGCATCATATACATTATGTTACTATGTATCGTATTCTCCCTTTTGAAAATTAAATGCTAGCACTGTGGATTTCCTTGCAGTCTTCCCACCATTTGTTAAATCAAATGTGATTATGTTATGTTCACTACGGCCAAGTGGCCCCCAACACCATTATCTCTCACACCATATCCTGCATTCCACTAAAGACTAACTGGAACAGTTTATGATCCTGGCAGGCTCTTGTGTTTGAAAAGAGTAGAGGTCAAGAACTTTGGAAATCCTTCTGCCTTGTAGAGACTGAAAATGTTATAGATATAGTCGGACAGAATACTTAAGTTGATTTTATTTTTTAGTTTAGCAAGATCACATTCTAGAGGCAGTGCTTACACAAAGGAGAGGCATATTTTTGTCTAGGGCCTAGAGATTTTTTTTTTTTACTTTATGGTTAGCTAAGAGCTTGACTGCCCACAATGTGGGCGCACCACAGAACCAGGAGTGCTGGAATTTTAGCTGCTGGTGAAGGCATCTGCTTCTCAATGTGGATCTCAAAGAAGATACCCAGTGGTGAGATTAGATGTATACAACCACACACTCTGTCCAGAATACTTATTTAATTGAGCTCAATTAGCTTAAAAGTGGTAAGCAGTAGCATAAGTTCTGCCCAAGCAGCCCTCACAATGTGAGGGAGCCCAGGCAGGAAAGGGGTCCACATGGCAGTGAAGGCAAAACAGCAAACTAACTTTTAAGTCTTTGCTACACTACCTCCCATTTCTCTTTCTTTTAGGCCCAGCAGCCTTCTCCTTCCGCAGCCAGGCCCAGGCCAATGTCTTGCGAACTGCGGCTGTTATCGTGAGACTTCATCATGGCAGCAGGAGGTAAAGGCCGCTAGGCCTTAAGAAAAGAGATAACGGGAGGCAATGTGGCAAAGACTTAAAAGTTTTTCACGGGGAAAATGACAGTGGCAGCTGGCTGACAATGGGGTACCCTCTGCAAAAAGTTCGGTTGGGGGCCCCTCATTAGAATTTAAGTTACTGTAAGAGAAAAAAAGTGAGGGTGATACACTGCAACCTAGGTGACAAAAAAAAATCTAAAAGTTAAATGCTGTTTACAGATGGGCAAAACTTGCAAAGGCAGACTAGCACATGTTTTTAACTCCTAAAGGGTGTGATACTGTGTTCAGGGACATTGTAATTGTAATTATGAATGCTGATGTTTCACTTTAAGTAGACACAAAACTATTAGCATCTTTTTATACTAGTATTATCGTATTTGGGTTGATTGAAAATGCCACAGATGTTGCTTGTTCATAATAAGCTAACTTGGGGCTATGTTTACTAAACGTGAATAACGCGCGTAGTATGACGTTAACGACCGTAAGTGCCGTATAACGCGCGTACCGACGCGCTAACGACCGTTAACGTCATACTACGCGCGGTAACCGTAGTTAACGATCGTAAAGCTCCGCGGCGCGTTAAAACAGCGCAGAAGGTGGAGAGTGGGCGGAGAGAAGGGGTCAATGGGCGGAGAGTGGGCGGAGAGAGGCTCCCCTCATACTAACCCGCGGAGTGGCAGAGCTCACCTCCAACGCAAATGAAAACCTGTCGTTAAAGGCATTTAAAGGGAAGAGAAACCATTTACGTCAGCAATGTACAGAAAACCGGGGAAACCCACAAAACGTGAGCAGTGTGATACATGTGCACAGAACAAAATATCACATAAAACGTTAAAAATGACCACAAGAAACATTTTAAAAAGCAGAATTCAGCTGGGCAACAGTGATAGCAATGGGCAACAAGGAACAACACTCCCTGGAAAGCACCAAAATAAAAGAAAATGATGTGTGGAAGGGTCTACGCTCCGCAGACCCTTGCAAAGAGCATTACATTGTAAAGGAGCTGTCCTGGGTGTGTGGTGTAATGTTTCCCAATGATATCATTGTTGCCCAGCTTGGTTATGGGTGTGTGCCCCTTTTGTGAGGTCATTTCTGCGGTTTATGTGCACCTTTGTCTGCATACAAGGTAAATGAGGCCACAGTAAACCTGTTGCAGAGCAGGGTTTCTGACTCGTCAGGCCGGTTTAACTAACTCCAGGGACTGCACGGTCTCTGTAGCCACAGTGTGGTGCAACAGACACAGCCAGTGCCTGTAAGACCAGAGGGTCACAGGTTCAAATCCCAGTTGGGGCTCCTGCCAACCCAGTCCCCATAGTTCTACCCACCACTAAACAGTGATAGTAAAGACACTCCTGTAGTGCAGAGAACATACGCATGGCCTATATTTTACCACACCAAACACAGACACCAGAAACAGGCACATTACCTATAGCAGAGTCCCGCAAATGCAGTCCTGGAGGGCCCCACAACATTCCGGTGTCATGCTGCCTCTAATAAAGATGCCTGTGCTGCATAGCTATGCACCACCCCCATGGTATGCAGATGTAGCTCATGCATATTTATGAGAGACAGCATGAAAACCCGAACAGTGTGTGGAACACCAGGACTGGAGTTGGGGAACTCTGCCGTAAAGCAGCAGCCAACAGGGCCACACACCCACCCACAGGCCCCATTGGCCAATGCCAGCTGGAGAGGCAAGACATTGGGCCCTGCCTGTATCTCCCAATACTAGCAGTTGCATACCTTAGCAATGCCACCCTACACCTGGGTATATGGTACACAGCTATCAAACGTTTCCTCTGATAACTGGCAGATATCAATTCCTACGTTAAGCACATTTTGCTCATTGAGCTCCACCATAACAATCATTCTGATGTCTGCGGTGTGTGCTGCAGGTCTGGTCTCTGACAGTGTTCACAACCCTGGGGAGTGACCCCCCAACAGTCATGTGTACCATATCCATGCCTGTACTATGCCCAGGACTGGTGTGGTGGTATGGCTGCTGACCACCTCTATAGTAGCACAATGCTGGCATAGGTGTGGGGGTGGCTGTCTGTCTATCCAGTGTGTGGTGGCTGCAAACACCTTCAACAGCCCACACTGCCAGGACTGTTGCCAGTATTGGGCTGCCAATGTGCATAATGAGGAGCAAGGTACCATGGGTATAGGCCGGACAGGGTGGCCTGGCCAGGGTGCATCTGCACAGGGCATAGGGCAGTGACCGGCACATTGTAGTGCCCGGCCACCAACTACACAGACAGGGTGACCTCAGTATATCCTGCTGAGAGATCACTCTCACCTTGACTGTGCAGTGACCACAGCATGGCTAGGCACTCCCATAGTGCTATCTAGTATTTCTCTCATGTGATACATATGGGTTTCCTTCTGGGGCCCAGTCACTGATGTATCTGCCTGCTGTGTATGCTGACATCCCAGTTCTGGGTGCAGGCATCTCCACTGGGCACTAGCAGACTGTTTGCAGCTGGTAGGTGTTGTGATGGAGTGGCTTGCAGGGTGCAGTGGCTGATGGCTTGCACCAGGGGAATATCAGATAGTGGTGGGGTGCAGCATACCATATCCAGGCCTAATGTCTGTCTGCTATTGTGTTATGGCTGTGTACAGAGCTGCATTGACTGCCCTGTGGGGTGTCTGTTCCCCAGCAGGACTGGGGTTCATGTTCCCCTCTACTGCCACCGTTGCAGCACGGTAGACTGTGGATCTTTTGATAGGAGACCCTGTTTGCCTCCCTCAGCCCTGGGGGAGGGGTGTGGTGGTGGTGCATGGGGGCTGTACCTGACTGAAACAGACAGAGATGTCCAAGGTGTTCCTGCAGAAACTACCTATCTCACACAGTAACACTGCTTTGGACCTGCGCCATGGCCGGTGCTGTGGACCTAGTGCTGGGCGCCTCACTGCACCCTCAGGGTGAGCACAGTACCCGCACAATGTGACGGTGTGTAGCTGCTCTGTGCCAGTACAACACACAGTCGGTACCCCCTACCAGGCCGAGGTGCTGTGGGGGTGCATTCCCCATGGTGTGTATCTGTGGACAGCTGCTTTGCATGTGCAGTGCATCATGGGTGTGACTGGCCCAATCCAACTCTGTGAAACACCAGCACCTGCTCACAGGCTCTGATAAGCCATAGGCCATCACACGTACATCTGTTAGCATAATGCATAGGTGCAGGACGCCCTACAAAGTCTGTAATATAAGATGCCCACACTGGTAAAAACACACGTACCCACGCACGTAAGCAAACATGTACCCACGCACGAATGTACGCGCGTCGCTACGCACGTACCAACGTACGTGGCTAGGCACATTCCGAGGGTGTTTTTCTGACACCAATACTCAGCGTAACGAAAAGCATGCCTCCTCTTTCCTTCTGTAATGTACAGGGTGATGCCTGAGATAGCCTTCTGTGTTAGGCACACTGGGGGCTTGAACCCATGCTGCCTGTAACAGCGGTCAGTACTGTAACCATTGTGCTACAGCTCTGTTTCAGTGCTTTGTGTCTGTACGTCTTATGATTAACGCGCAGTGACGTGGCACGGCGCCCGGTAGCGCTCGTTAATTTTGCTAACGCGCGGTAGTGGTAACGATGTACCGCCCATGTCCTTATTTGGGGTTTCTTTCACTACCGCGGCTCCTACCGCGAACTGCACTACCGCGATTTAGTAAACATAGCCCTTGGTTTTTTTATTTAACAAGAAATCTTTATGCATTATCCATGTAATTTATTTTTACATCCAAATAAGTTTGGCTAACATTTTCTATTCAGGTATGGGGTCCTTCCAGTGTTATTTTCTGTTCTTTATATTTAATCAACATCATTTCCTTTTAGCACTAGCCCCTTGCCCCTACCTCCAAGGCAACCTAACATGAGTGTCTACTGTAACATCACGAAGAGGTCGTGTTATTGCTGTACCTCGTCAGGGTCCCAAGAAGAGGCTCCACCACCAGTAACTCAGAGCAGAGGAGACAGAGGGGCCTAGACCGCCTGCCTCGGCCACTAGGTGAGAGCTACAATAAAAGGGGATACTTTATGAAACCTGACACCTGTTGATTTTGGAGAGAAAAGACCATGGAATTCCTTTTACAAGGTCAAAGATGGCCTGTATATGGTGCAGGATGTTGCTGGGGTAAACTCATGAAAGCTAAAGTATGTTTTTCAGTGGAAGGAAATATGTATGATGGATGGATAAGAAAAGAAAAAATGTGAATGTTACAATGTCATATTGGTCTCAGCAGCACTGCCAGATTCTAGTAGAGATAATCAGTGGTTCTGTCTATTTGCCATGTAACGATAAATAATGTCGATAGATGTGAAAATCTGTTCATTCCTTGGATTTGAATTGCTTGTTTTCAGCATTTGCCTAAAAAACATATAATTCGGCATATTTCTAGTCTCTATCACCATTCCTTTTATGTTTATGTTTATGTTTATTGAATTTGATATACCACCTTTCATTTCGAAAGCAAAGCGGTATACAGTTGTCAAAAGTCAAAAGGATGGCCAATGGCCTGAAAAAGGAAAGGAAGTTACAATATTAATAGGACAGCAAAGAGAAAGAAGGCAGGCATACCAGACAGAGAAGGAGGACATATTGGGGACAGGAGGTCAGACAGGAGGAGTGGAAAGGTCAAAAGCAGAAGAAAATAGGTGAGTTTTTAGTCGGGATTTAAACGTACGGTAATCTTGCTAAAGTCTGAGAGAGACAGGTAATGAATTCCACAGTGGGGGTCCTATAAAGAAAAAAGCAGAGGAGCAGGTGGATTCTAGATGAGCCCGTGAGGGGGATGGGAGGTGGAGGCGGTTTACATGAAGTGATCATATAGTGCAAGTAGGAGTGTGAAAATGAATGAGATCAGCCAGATAATGAAGGGGTATGGGTATAGATGACCTGATGGACGAGGGCGAAAAGCTTAAAGCGGATACGATGATCTAGAGAGAGCCAATGAAGATGAAGAAGAAGTGGGGTGATGTGATCTAGACGGGAAGAGTGGGTGATGATACGTGCTGCCGTGTTTTGAATGCGTTGAAGCCTACCTAACTGGGATTGAGGAATGCCAGCAAGGGCTGAATTACAGAAATCCAGTCGCCAGATGACAAGGGAGAGAAGGGTAGTGAGAGCCTGGGGAGTGAGAAAGGGATGAATGGCACGGATCCGACGGAGATGGAAAAAGGAAGTCTTGGTGACATTATAAAAGTGATCATGAAAGGAGAGATCAGAGTCAATGAGAACACCAAGATACTGAAAGCAGGGGAGTAAAGGAATAGAAGCTCCAGCAAAGGATGGGGCCAGTTGAGGGGAAGGACCACCATGGAGGAACCAAATAGTCAGTGTCTTGGAAAGATTCAGATGTAAGCAGTTGGAGGTGAGCCAGCTGGAAACAGAGTGGAGACAGGAGTTGTGGGGGGAAAGATCAGGTAGAGGGGGGAAGTGTGATGGAGCAGGACAAGGTCGTTTGCGTAGAAGAAAGACAGAATCCCAAATTGCTGTATCAGAAGAGTGAGAGGTGCCAGGAAATATTAAATAAACGAGGTGCCAACACCGAGCCTTGGGGAACACCACAATGTAAGGGAATCAGGTCAGAAGAAGCGCTTGAAGAGGAGTGAGGGAGAACAGTATGATTGGAAGAAGAGAAAGGAGTGGAAGCACCGATAAATGGTGCCACGGAACCCAGCATCATGGAGACGGGAGAGGAGAGAGTGATTGACAAGATCAAAGACTTCAGAGAGGTCCAAAGAAACTGCCGAGATATCACCACAATCATATGCAACATGCAGCTCATTGAGGAAGACGAGGATGACCGTTTCTACACTGTGACCAGGACAGAAACCTGATTGACGAGGGTGAAGAAAGTTAATAGTGTCCAAGTGGTGAGAGAATTGAGTGAAGACCGCTTTTTCAAGTATTTTAGAGAGGAAAGGAAGGCAGGAAACTGCCCGGTTGTGAGCAGGGACAAGAGGATCAAGGGAAGGTTTCTTAAGAATTGGGCAAATAAGCGCATGCTTCCAGAGGAGAGGAAAGGTACCAGTGGAGAGGCTAGTATTGATCATAGCGAGAATGGAAGGAGGAAGGACAAGAGAGGGTGCAAGAAGCCTTGAGGAGGGAATGGGGTCAAGGGAGCAAGTGGTCTTGCTAGAAGAGGAGATAGACTTAATAAGCTCCGAGATGGTGAGTAAGTGAAAAGACATCCAGCAGTGAGAGAGTGAGGGGGTAGGAGGAGGAGAGGGGGAGAGAGGGGAGGATAATCGGGGGGGGGGGGGCAATGTGGAAGAGACCCACGAAGATTCACGATTTTCAAATGAAAAAAGGATGCCAACTGACGGTGACTGGGAGCTGTCAGAGGGGGTGGAGGATGTGAGGACGGCTGAAGAGAGGTAAGAGACTTGACAGAGTAGAGGTGACAAGTTTGATTGGGAGCAGAAATGATTGCAGTGGAGAAGTAGGTAAGCTTAGCATGATGGACTTGGCAACGGTAGTGAGAGTCATGCTCTTTGAAGGATTTTAACAGAGAAGGGGAGCGAGATTTCCTCCATAGCCTGTCTGCATGGCGAAGATGAGAGCGGAGGAGGCGAAGACCGGAATGGAACCATGGCTGTGAGGGACAGTGACGTGAGGGAAGAGGCTGAAGCGGGGCTACTTGATCAAGGGCTGTGGACAAACAGGAGGTCCAGTGAGAGACCTGTGAATCAGGAGAAAGGAGGGGAACTCTGGAGAGAGAAGAATATTGGCAGCAGGAAAACGGTGAAGAGGAAGTGAAGTAAGCCGGCGCCACTAGCGCACAGAAGTTGGGGGAGGAGTGCCGGGTAGACGAGCAAAGGATGGAGATGCCGAGGATTGCAGGAGGCAGCAAAAGGCAAGGCAAAAGTGATCGGTCCAGGTCAGGGGGAGGGAGCAGAAATTATCTAATAAGAGTTGGCAAGGTAATATGCTGAGTGAGAGATAGATCCTGAAGCAGAGAGATAAAAGAATGTTCCCTAGAGGAGGAAGGACAGTCCAGGTGCAGATTAAAGTCCCCAGCGATTATCAGGTGTGGATAGCGAACTGTTAGGTCAGAAATGGTTAAGAGAAGTGAATCCCAGAGATGAGGGCGAAGTGCCGGAGGGGAGTAAAGAAGTAAAATATGCAATGGTGGGGAGGAATGGAGACAGATGAGAAGAGCCTCCAGATTGTGAAGTAGAGGGGAGAGGACCTGGGTGATGGAAAGGGGGAGCGAAAGAGCGCTGCAACACCCCTACCGGCACGGCCCAACCGGGGGACAGAGAGAGCAGCGAAACCACGGGGAAGACAGCGGGCCAGAAGGGCGTCTTCCCCCTCTCTAAGCCACGTTTCAGTAAGTAGCAGGAGGTCGTAGGACTCGCGGAGGGCAAGTCCTGAATTAAGAGAGTCTTGGACCTAAAGTAGTGACAGTTAAGGAAGCCCAGCTTAAGAAAAGGAGACAGAGGGGTGGGGGGAGAGATGGGAGCTAAGAAGTGGATAGAGGGGAAGACAAGGGAACAAGTTGTCAAAGCATTGGGACCGAGAGTGTTTAAATCCGAGGGAGCGAGAGGGAGGGGAAGGGCGATTTCCCCAAAGGACTGGAATAGGGAGAGCCGAGGGAGTCATTCCTGCTCTTGCAATGATGGAGCAGGAGGGGGAGAAAGACAAGGACTTACCTGAAAGGAGGTGGCGAGATGGCAAGAGGAAAGGGAAACAAGGAGACAAAGGAGAGCCAATGGTGGGAACATAGAGAAGACAGTTCGTGTGATGAGGCCTACGCCGCCGGAGCTGCCCCAAGGAGCGCACCTAAGGAGTCACACAAGTGTGGCTCTATATCCAAATAATTTATCCAAAGATCATTTATAAATAAAATCCTTACATGAAGGCACTACCAACAAACTCCTTCTTGCTGAGAAGAAGAAACTAGAAGAATTCAGAAATTTAACAAGTGCATCATATAAAATAGGGATACAGCAAAGAAAAATCTTAAAAATAAAACATAGTATTGTAAAATAAAGCAGAAAAGAAGCAAGAAGAGAGGAGAGAGAAGACAACTAATGAAATACAAACTTCACTCATTGCCCTGCTAGGGTTGCACCTTGACCTTTCCCAGCAGCAAGTTGCCAACTACCTCCAAGTCACAAATAACAATAAATTAGTCTTGCGTTTACAGTTCTGTCTTCTCTGCATGTTTTTTTCCCTATTTTCAAGGATGTCAGTTCATTAGGGGTGTGTCACACTCATTTGAAGGCTGTCACTTTCATTCTCTTTGAACTCCCTTTCTCAGCAAACAGGATCTGTGGCAGTGCACTGTTTCAGAGTCAGAAGTAAAGCGCACTGAACACAGCTAGAGCACAGGATCCAAGATGTATTCCACTAAATGGCATCAGAATAAGTTGACATCTGTAACATCGCTTTATTTTTCTTTGAGTTTATGCACAACCTTCTTTAGTAAATGATCTCCCGAGCAAGACGCTGAGGTGGCTTTGAGAGCCGACCACTGTGAGTGTAGACAGGACCTTTCTGCGCATGCAGCTGCTGATCTCTGTCTGGCATCGGTGGGCTGTTATCCAACATGGAGAGACATAATTGATATCATATTTCTGACAGGTGTGCCCACTGACTAGGGACTCTCATCACTGCCGTTCCCTGCAGCGCCTGTACTCTCCTTACTTGAGGAAGTACTGGAGCAGGAAGGATTGCTTGACTTTCCAACTGAGCTCTGCGTGTGCTGTCGTTGTGAAGCTGACTATTTAGCAGCCTGCAGGTTCACATGATTGGAATACTCTTAGCAGCTGCCATGATGCTTTAATGCTTTTGTGCTTCTGTGTCAAGTGAGAGCATAT
Organism: Ichthyophis bannanicus; assembly: GCA_033557465.1. Lineage (NCBI taxonomy): Eukaryota > Metazoa > Chordata > Amphibia > Gymnophiona > Ichthyophiidae > Ichthyophis > Ichthyophis bannanicus. The sequence goes on along the minus strand of CM066037.1, from coordinate 378,286,918 downwards.
GTAATATTAGGCTGATTAAAATCACATCTGAGTTGTGTCGTATACTCACATTTTGCAGTCCACCGCACTCCGTGCTGAAAATGTGACTATAGTGTAACCAGAAGGGTTAAAATGTTTTTATTTACCTGCAAGCTGCTGGGGTTGTTGGCTGGGGGTTTGCAGGTGGCCGAAGAGCTGGCTTCAGCGGTGAGGTTTTTAGAGAGGGTGCTGTAGCAGTTCTTGTGGTAAGTTGATGTTGTTTGGGGTTCTGAGTTTGCATCGGTTTAGCAGGTCTCAAGGACCTCAGGCTTCACAGTTCAGTTCAGGCAGCTGCAATAGTGGAGATTGGGGCTTTTAGGGGGTGGGGACTAAGGCCTGGATTGTTGCTGTTTTTGGATGGAGGGTGTTAGGCCATGCAGAGAGTAAGGGCTCTGGGCTGACAAAGCAACCTGCAGTTTGGGCTGGCAGGAGTTTACATCCCTTTAAAATTAATAAAGGGAAATGGCCATGACTCACACCTGAGAAGTCTTGGGTCCAGCAATTTTTGGAGGCTCTGGGTAGGCTTCAGAAGCCTCATTTTTAATGGGGGATGGTAAGGATTGCAGGCAGCCTGAATCCAGAAGTGAGTTGGGTTGACAGCGCATGTGGAATGGACGGATGAGTGCTGAATGAGTAGCATATGAGTACTCATGATGGGCCATAAAGGTGCAACAAGATGGCAAGCCAACACTGTAAAATGTGCAGGAACCACCTGCGGAAATGTTTTTGTAATGGTGCAGTTTTATTTTGTTGAATCTGGGATTTAAATATTTAAAGTAATCCTCTCAAAAATGTTATGAAAAGCCCTCAGAGCTGACATGGGATGAGGTTTCTTTTAAATGGCAGAGCTAAGGTTGTCAGAAGTAAGCTGGGAACTATTTATATAAGAACATAAGAACATAAGATATGCCATACTGGGTGAGACCAAGGTCCATCGAGCCCAGTATCCTGTTTCCAACAGTGGTCAATCTAGGTCATACGTACCTAGCAGTTTCCCCAAAAGATACAGGTTCCACAATGCTTGTACTGGGTCAAGCATTGATATCCTGGGTCCCTTCTTAATAATGGTTTATGGACCTTTCCTCCAGGAACTTGACCAAACCTTTTTTAAACCCAGCTACACTAACAGCCTTTACTACATCCTCCGGTAACAAATTCCAGAGTTTGATTACACGTTGAGTGAAAAAATATTTTCTTTTATCACTCTTAAATAGTTTACCCTGTAGCTTCATTGCATGTCCCCTAGTCTTTCTATATTCTGATAACGTAAACAATCGATCTACGTTTACCCATTCCACTCCGTTCATTAATTTATAGACTTCTATCATATCTCCCCTCAGCCGTCTCTTATCCAGGTTAAAGAGCCCTAAACCTTTTAGCCTTTCTTCATAGGAGTATCCTTCCATCCCCTTTACCATTTTGGTGGCTCTTCTCTGAACCTTTTCTAATAACGCTATATCCTTTTTAAGATACGGCGACCAAAACTGCACACAGTATTCAAGGTACGGTCTCACCATGGAGCGATATAGAGGCATTATAATATCTTTGGGGGGGTTTTCCATTCCTTTCCTTATGATACCTAGCATTCTATTTGCTCTCTTGGCCGCCGCTGCACACTGGGCATTTGTCTCTATAGCAGATGGATCATGGGCATAGCTTTGGGGGGGGGGTGAGAGTGGGCATTGCCCCCAAACACTGCAGGTGGAGTGCCTGTATCTCTCTGATGTTCAGTCATTTTCCTGGAACCGTGGCTGTTTTTCCATGTGCCCGCAGCTCCTTCCCCTTCCCCCTGGTCCGTTCCTCCCTCCCCTCACTTAATTTAAACCTTCTGGGCAGTATCAGTCAGGGGCAGTTCTATAATGAGGCCGAGTGAGGCGGTAGCCTCAGGCAGCAACTTTTTGGGGGTGTCAAAAATTGCCCCCAAAAAGACTGCCTCACTTGTCCTCAAATAATAACAAAAAAACAAACAAAACAAAAAAGCCTGTTGCAAAAGCTGCTGCTGCTGCTGCTGCAGCAGAATGAAGTGTCCCGCGGTGGCCACTTCCAAGCCCTCACACAGCACTCCCCCCCCATCCCCTCATGTGCCGGCTCAGCTTTCTAGAGTCGCGTGAAGGGAGAGTGTTTCCCTTTCGCGGTTCTGTTAAAGCTGAACCCACAGGCGCTGATGGGAAACAGCATTTACAGCATTTACTGCTTTTGCAGCAGTTTTATATTTTGTTTTTGTAATTCCCTATATAAGGTCTGGGGCTGGCCTGTTGGGCGGGGGTGGCACAGGAAAACAGTAATGGGCAGATGGGGAGAAGGCTAGGACTGGAAATGGGCTGATGGGGGGTTAGAACTGAATGGGCTGATGGGGGGGTTAGAACTGGAAATGGGCTGATCAAGAGGGGGGGTTAGAACTACTAATGGGCTATCGGGGGAGGGGGGTTAGAACCAGAAATGGGCTGATTGGGAGGGGGGGGCTAGGACTGCTAATGGGCTATCGGGGGGATTAGGACTGGAAATGGGCTGATGGGGGGATTAGGACTGGAAATGGGCTGATCTGGAAGGGGGCTAGGACTGCTAATGGGCTATTGGGGGCTAGGAGTGGAAATGGGCTGATGGGGGGGTTAGAAATGGAAATGGGCTGGTTGGGGGTTAAGAATGGAAATAGGCTGATCGGGAGGGGGTTAGAACTGGAAATGGGCTGATCGGGAGGGGGGCTAGGACTGCTAATTGGCTATCGGGAGGGGCTAGGACTGGAAATGGGCTGATGGGGGGTTAGAACTGGAAATGGGCTGATCTGGAAGGGGGCTAGGACTGCTAATGGGCTATTGGGGGGCTAGGAGTGGAAATGGGCTGATGGGGGGGTTAGAAATGGAAATGGGCTGGTTGGGGGTTAAGAATGGAAATAGGCTGATCGGGAGGGGGTTAGAACTGGAAATGGGCTGATCAGGAGGGGGGCTAGGACTGGTAATAGGCTGAATGGTGGGGTTAGGCCTGAAAAGGGGCTGATCGGGAGGGGGGCTAGGACTGGAAATGGGCTGATTGATGGGGTTAAGCCTGGAAATGGGCTGATTAGGGGGGCTAGGACAGGAAATAGGCTAATTGGGGGGCTAGGACTGGAGTGGGCTGATAAGGGGGATATAACTGGAAATGGGCTAATGGGGGAGGGAAAGAGAGTAAGAAACTAGGGGCTAGGGCTACAAATGGGCTGATGTGGGGGATGGTAGAATAGGGCTGGAAGGGAATGGATACTGAGATGGTCTGCCAGGGGAAGGAGGGGTCAGGAAGGGAGCTGACATGGAGGAAGGAGGGGGCTGGAAAGGAGCTGACACCTGGGATATACTGAAGGGGGACTGGAAGGGAGCTGACACTTGGGGATGAAAGTGGTAAGTGGCTGGGTAATGGGGAGGAGGCTGGAAGGGAGCTGATATGCGAATGGCACTGGAAGGGTGATGGACAGGAGGAAGGGCGACTGGAAGGGAGCTGACTGGGGGGGTGGCACTGAGAGTGGATTTGAGTTGATATCTGGTATGGTATCTGGACTAGAAGGGGCTGGACAGTGGGGAAGGAGGGGGACTGGAAGGGAATGGACACCAGTGGCAGTCGTGGGAATGCAAGGCGGTCGACTTTGGAAGGTACTGGGATGGGAGGAGTGGAAAGTGGGCTGATACTGGGGAGGGTTACTGGAACTTGAAATGGGCTGATGGAAGGAAGTGAAGAAAACAAAAGAAGAGATAAGAAATGGTGGATGGACGATGGACCATAGACCACAGAAAGAGAGCTAAGAGAAGACAGGAAAGCAGAAGCCTCAGATCGGGACCAGCATGATCAGAGAATAAAATGGTCAGACAACAAAGGTAGAAAAAAATTTTTTATTTAATTTTAGTGATTGGACTTTGTGCTATTTTTATATTTTACACAGTATTGGGGAACTGCATCTCTTATTTATCTGATGTTGCACTGCATGTGGACTCTGGCTTCTTGGGGTTTCAGTTTAAATTTTGTCTACATATTTTTATTTTTACTTTAGATTGTGGTTAATTATTCTGTATTTGGTGAGGGTCGATGTTGTGAGTGTGTGACTGAGGTCAGGTGTTCTGTTAACATGGAGTTTGTACATAAAGATCTATACTGTACTGTAGTAATTTGATTTGTTCAGCTTTTCAAATAGGTGTATGGATGTTCCAGGGCCCACTGTAGTATTTACAGTGACGCATTTTTGGATGGGCTCCTTATGTGAGTTTTGGAAGTTTGTGCTGATATGGTATGGTATGGTAGGTTTGCTCTTTGTTGTAGGGTTTTGTATTAGTTCACAATATGCCTGGTACTGGAGAACAGTGGTTGTTGTTGTTAGTGAGATGATCAGAATCAGATTTAAAAAAAAATATTGAGTTCTGTGGGTGAATGTCCTGGTTCTGCTCTGCACCTACTGTGGATGCAAAATAAATGTTGAAAAAGAAAAAGGAAGAACCATAACGCAGTTTATAACAACAAAATAAAAATGAGTTATAATTTAGTTTTATAAACTGTGCTGTTGGTTCTTGCTGTCTTTTAGTTCCTTGGTGTGCAAACAGGACCGTACCTAGCCCTGTGCAAGCGGTGCAGCCGCACAGGGTGCAAAGGCTTGGGGGGCACATTTCGGCTGTCTGCTGTTGCCCTGCCGCCGCTGGCAGGACAATAGCAGGCAGCCGAAATGCACCCCCAAGCCTTTTTGCAGCACTTTAAGCAGGTCTGGTCCCTCCCTCCTACGACACGATGTCAGAGCAGGGAGGAACAGATCTGCTTAAAGTGCCGGCGCCTTTCAGATCAGGCGCATGCCCTCCCCCCTCCCCCCCATACCTCCGTTCAGCGCTGCCTGCTCTTTCCCTGCTGCTGGCACCGTCTTGAAAAAAACAGAGGGCGGCAACAGCAGGGAAAGAACAGGCAGCGCTGGACGCACAGGACGCGATTGCAGCTCGTTACTGCCCTGTGTGCAAACCTCTTGCATTTCCTCCATATAATCTAATCGGCTTTTTGATTTGGTTCAGTCTCTGATTGGATTGCTGAAAAAGCCCTGCCCCCTCTAAGGTGGGGGGGGGGGCGCCATCTCATTCTTCGCCTCAGGCAGCAGATTGCCTTGAGCCACCCCTGGGATCAGTGATAAAACAAAGCAAACTGTGGCAGAGCTTTGCACTCAAACATGCTGCAAAATTCTCTACTTGTCCCGCTCCCTATGAGACACACTTCCCATTGCCTTGGGGGCAGGACCGGCAGAGACCTTTGCAGTTTGAGAGTGAAGTTCTACAGCAGTTTACTTTTGTTTTACTGCTGACCCTACCCGGAAAGTTTAACAGAGTGTAAGAGGGGAGGGATGGACCGGGAAGGCGAGGGCATGAATATGAATCCTGATCCTTGGCGGGGGGGGGGGGGGGGGGGGGGAATGGGAATACAAATGCATAGACATGGAAAAGCAGCCATGATTCCAAGAGAATGACTGGGCAACTGGGGTAATGGGTATATAAAGCTGTGGGGAGCCTCAGCAAGCTCTGGTCAGGGTTACAGAGGTGGAAGAAGCTTCAGGTGAGAGTGAGATGGACCGGGCTGGAGGTGGCAAATGGTGGGCACTGTGGCTCACAAAGTGGGATGGGCAGGGGGGAGTGTGCTGGGTGCATGCTGACTGAAAGATGGGTTGTGCTGTCCATCATTCTGTGCATTTTCACCACTTTAAAACCTTCATGCTCCTATTGCATATTGTACCTATGAGCATAAGAAATACCATACTGGGTAAGACCAAGGTCCATCAAGCCCAGTATCCTGTTTCCAACAGCAGCAATTACAGGTCACAAGTACCTGGTACCAGGGCTGGCCCAAGGGTTTATGTCACCCTAGGCAGAAACCCCAGCCTTGCCGCCCCCCCTCCCCCCACCCACCAGCTGCCACCAATTCCGCCTTGGGGTGGGGGAAGTAGGCAGCAGCAATATTTACAAAATCGGCAGATTTTTGCTGCTTCTTTTGGAAATACTGCCACTCCCTCCCCCCCAAACAGAATCAGCGGCAGCTGGGGGGTAGTGCGGCCACACATGTAAGCTGCTGCAGCCATCCACCCGTGCCACTGCCACCGTCCACCCAGGCCAGCTGCCCTAGGCAGCTACCTACCTCACCTAGTGGATGGGATGGCTCTGCCTGGCAGGTACCGAAAAAGGTACACAAGTTCCACAAAGCTTGTCCTCGGGTAAGCAGTGGATTTTGTGGGTCCTCTTTGATAATCGTTTATTGACCTTTCCTCCAGGAACTTGTCCAAACCTTTTTTAAACCCAGCTACACTAAAAGCCTTTACTATATGCTCTGGTAACGAATTCCAGAGTTTGATTACATGTTGAGTGAAAAAATATTTTCTCTTATTACTCGCCTTTTCCTCCGTAATCCTGGGCAGATGCACATCCCTGAGATAGGCTGCCACCTGTGCAGGGGAAACCGGCTTCCCCATATAGAGATCCCAGTAGAATGCTTGAACACTTCAGCAATCTCTCTAGAGTGCTGACGGAGTACACCCCGGTCATCTCAAAGCGACGCTACCCATCAAGGTCCCCTGATCGCCCCAATGCAGCATGCCAACAACTTTCCAGCGCTGTTCCTATACTGGTAGAGTAGGAACTTACAGTATAATAGGGACTTTTTCACCCTCTGATGCAGCAATTCATTTAATGCTGCCTGAGTCTCCAGTAAGCAGGCCCGGTCTCCTGCCACCCGGGTCCGGGAGAAGTGCTTCTGTTCGGCTACTACCTTTTTCTCCAATCGGAGGATCCAGGAGTTCATCAGCCTTCGACGATGGGCCACATTTGCAATAATGTCATCCTACAGCTTTAGCAGTCTCTCAAAACAGCCTGGGGGTTTCAGCATGCTGGGTGTTGTTTCTTACAAAGCCCTGCCACCGTTCTTTCAAATAGGATAGGAACTGTTCCTCCTGATACAATTCCAAAGGAAACCACCAAGCCCACATCGCCTGCTCCTGTGGTCGCCACCCTAGATCAATCCATGTCAATGCGTGGTCACTAGGACCAATAACCACATCCTCTACCCTATCGAATGCACGTGCCGATATCAGCAGATAATCCTAGAGCTGGTCCCATGGGCCTGTGACAAGGAGTATAGTCCTGTTACACAGGGTGGAGGAGATGCCAGCAGTCTACAAGATTCAAGTGGTTCTTCCAGCGCTGCATAAGAACATAAGAACATAAGATAGGCCATACTGGGTCAGACCAAGGTCCATCAAGCCCAGTATCATGTTTCCAACAGTGGCCAATCTACTGTAGGTCATAAGTACCTAGCAGTTTCCCCAAAAGACACAGGTTCCTCAATGCTTGTATTGGGTCAAGCAGTGATATCCTGGGTCCCTTTTAATAATGGTTTATGGACCTTTCCTCCAGAAACTTGTCCAAACCTTTTTTAAACCCAGCTACATTAACAGCTTTTACTACATCCTCCGATAACAAATTTCACGTTGAGTGAAAAAATATTTTCTCTTTTTAAACTTAAATAGGTTACCCTGTAGCTTCATTGCATGTCCCCTAGTCTTTTTATATTCTGATGACGTAAACAATCGATCTCTGTTTATCCGTTCCACTCCATTCATTAATTTATACACCTCTATCATATCTCCCCTCAGCCGTCTCTTTTCCAGGTTGAAGAACCCTAATCTTTTTAGCCTCTCTTCATAGTACAGTAGTATCCTTCCATCCCCTTTACCATTTTGGTGGCTCTTCTCTGAACCTTTTCTAATAACACTATATCCTTTTTAAGATATGGCGACCAGAATTGCACAGAATATTCAAGGTGCGGTCGCACCATGGAATGATACAGAGGCATTATAATATCCTTTGTTTTATTTTCCATTCCTTTCCTTATGATACCTAGCATTCTATTTGCTCTCTTTACCGCCGCTGCACACTGGGCAGAGGTTTGAACATGTTATCCACGATGACGCCTAAATGTTTTTCCAGGGTAGTGGTTCCCAACAGGACCGTACCTAGCCCTGTGCGAGCGGTGCGGCAGCACAGAGTGCAAAGGCTTAAAGGGTGCATTTCAGCTGTCTGCTGTTGCCTGCCGCCATCACTTTTTCTTCTCTCAGAGATGGCAGGCAATGGCGGACAGCTAAAATGCACCCCTTAAGCCTTCTCGACACACACTAAGCAGGTTTGGTCCCTCCAGGAGGGACCAGACCTGCTTAGCGTGCCAGAGACTTGCACAACAGGTGCGCGCCTCTTCTCTCCCGCCCCCATAAAGTGGCTAGATGGAGGTGCGGGGGGGGGGGGTGTCATGCGCCCGATGTGCAAGTCGCATAGGGCGCATTTCACGATTGGTACAGCCCTGGTTCCCAATGTGGTACCTTGCATCGTGTAACCATAGTTTGGGCTGTTCTTTCCTAGGTGCATAACTTCGCACTTGTCCATATTAAATTTCATTTACCATTTGGATGCCCAGTCTTCCAATTTATCAAGATCCTCTTGCAATTTTCCACAATCCTCTTGGGTTTTAATAACTTTAAATAGTTTTGTTTCATCTGCAAATTTGATAACTTCACTCGTTATTCCCTTTTCCAGGTCATTTATGAATATGTCAAAAAGCAGCGGACCCAGCACAGATTCCTGCGGCACTCCACTATTCACCTTTTTCCATTGAGAAAACTGGCCATTTAGCCCTACCCTCTGCTTTCTATCTTTTAACCAGTTCCTGATCCACAATAGTACACTGCCTCCTATCCCATGACTCTTTAGTTTTGCCAAAAGTCTCTGATGAGGGACCTTATCAAAGGCTTTCAGAAAGTCCAGATACACTATATCAACCTACTCACCTTTGTCTACCTGTTTCTTCACACCTTTAAAAAAACATAACAGATTAGTAAGACAAGATCTTCCTTGTCTAAAGCCATGTTGGCTGTCTCCCATTAAGCCATGACTATCTATATGATGAGTAATTTTGTTCTTTATAATGGTTTCTACCATTTTTCCCAGTACTGACATCAGGCACACCGGTCTGTAGTTTCCCAGATCACCCCTGGAACCCTTTTTAAAAATTGGTGTTACATCGCGATCCTCCAATCTTCAGGTATAACAGATGATTTTAATGATAGTTCACAGATTACTAATAGCAGGTCTGCAATCTCATATTTCAGTTCTTTCAACACCCTTGGATGTATACCATCTGGTCCAGGTGATTTGCTACTCTTCATTTTATCAAATAGTTGTAATACATCTTCCTAATGTATCGATATTTCCTTCAATTCTTCCGCACCTTTAAATACCACTTCAGTCATGGGTAACATCCCTACATCTTCCTCAGTAAAGACCGAAGCAAAGAATTCATTCAGTCTCTCCGCTATTGCCTTGTCGCCTCTTAGTGCCCCTTTAACGCCTCTATCATCTAAGGGACCAACTGACTCTCTCACAGGTTTTTTGCTACGAATGTACTTGAAAAAGTCTTTATTTCGCGTTTTTGCTTCCGCAGCAAGCTTCTTCTCAAATTCTCCCTTTGCCTGCCTTATCAATGCCTTGCATTTGACTGGCCAGTGCTTGTGCTGTTTCCAGGTTTTGTCGTTTGGCTCTTTTTTCCATTTCCTGAAAGAAGCCTTTTTGGCAACAACAGCCTCTCTGACCTCCCCTTTAAACCATGCTGGCAGTTTTTTGGACTTCCTTCCACTTTTCTTAAAGCGTGGAATACAGCTGGTCTTGGCTTCCAAGATAGTATTTTTAAACAACACCCAAGCTTGATGTAAGTCTTTGACCTTTGCAACTGCTCCTTTTAGTTTTTTCTTAACTACTTTCCTCATTTTATCATAGTCTCCCTCCTCTATTAATTAAATCAAACGCAAATCATGCTATGATCATTATTGCCAAGTGGCTCCAACACCCTTCTCTCTTGCACCAGATCTGGTGTTCCAGTCCAAAATGGCTTCCCCTCTGGTCAGTTCATGAACCAGCTGCTCCAAGAAGCAGTCATTTATTTCATCAAGAAACTTTATCTCCCTGGCATGTCCTGCCGTGATACTGACCCAGTCAATACCGGGGTAATTGAAATCACCCATTATTATTACTGTTCTGTAACATTTTTTTTAGCTTCCCTGATTTCTTTGAGCATTTCATCATCCATTTGTTCATTCTGGCCAGGCGGTCGATAGTACATACCCACTGCCATCGCCTTCCCCTTTTTACATGGAATTTCAATCCATAGAGATTCTACAGCGAATTATGTTTCCTGCAAAACTTGAATCCTTTGTGACTCAATGCCCTCTCTGACATAGAGTGCAACCCCTCCACCAATTTGATCAGCTCTATCATTACGATATAGTTTGTACCCAGGTATCACAGTGTCCCACTGGTTGTCCTCCTTCCACCATGTCTCTGAGATACCAATCATATCTAACTTCTCATTTAGTGCTATATATTCTAACTCTCCCATCTTATTTTTTAGACTTCTAGCATTTGCATACAAGCATTTGAGAGACTGTATTTTATTCATATTAATCTGGTTATAGGTAGGCAGGGGCAATTTGGAATCTTTAAGCTCTGCCTGCTCTGTACTCAAGGGCATTTGGGCTACCTTTGTCTTTATTGGAACCTCTCTGCTGATGTGCCCTAACTTCATTTTTTTGGTAGTATCCTTCAAGGATACATTGTTCTGAACCATGCTCTCTTGGGTGACTGTTGGCTCTCCCCTATTATCTAGTTTAAAAGCTGCTCTATCTCTTTTTTAAAGGCTAATGCCAGCAGCCTGGTTCCATCCCAGTTAAGGTTAAGCCCATCCCTTCGGAGGAGCCCCTCCTTTCCCCAGAATGTTCCCCAGTTCCTAACAAATCCAAAATCTTCATCCTTGCACCATTGTCTCATCCACGCATTGAGACTCCGGAGCTTTGCTTGCCTTTTGGGTCCTGCACGTGGAATGGGAAGCATTTCAGAGAACGCTACCCTGGAAGTTCTGGATTTCAACTTCCTACCTAAAAGCCTAAATTTAGCCTCCAGAACCTCCCTACCACATTTTCCTATGTCATTGGTACCGACATGTACCAAGACAGCAGACGCCTCCCCAGCACTATCTAAGACCTTGTCTAGGTGGTGCATGAGGTCCACTACCTTCGCACCAGGCAGACATGTTACCAGGCGATCCTCCTGTCCACAAGCCACACAGCTATCTACATGCCTAATGATTGAATCACCAACTATAACGCCTGTCATAACCCTTCCCTCATGGGCACATGGCCCTGGAGAAACTTCCTCGGTGTGAGAGGGTTTTACATCACCTGCAGGACAGGTCCTAGTTACAGGATCACTTACTGCTACACCAGGGTGATGCTCTCCTGTCATGTGACCTCTCTCCTTCATGGCAACAGAGATGCTGCCAGACTGGAAGTGGGACTTCAGGACTATATCCCTGTAGGTCTCGTCTATGTTGCTCTCTGTCTTCCTTATGTCTTCCAAGTCTGCTACTCTTGCCTCCAGAGATCGGACTCGTTCCCTGAGAATGGGAGTGGCAGAACCCCTGCAACTCCCATTCTACCACCTGTTCCTCCCTGCGAGACATCCACATCCAATTCTAACACTCCATACAGGTCTTCTACTATCAACTGCTGCCGTTCAGGTAACTATTCCAATTGTGAGGCCATTCATGCATAAAACTGGAAGTCAAGTACATTAGGCATATAAATGTTACAGAGGATGACCAGGAGCCTGTATAGCCTTCCACTCAAAATTACACAGTGCCCCTCCTCATCCCTCCAATCAAAATCACAAACAATACTGTCTTGCCAAAAAAAATGGCCACACACCCTTTTTTACTCCTGGGGCCCCAAAAACCTGGCCCACCCAGTCCCTTTTCAACTTAGCACGTTCAGTGGCATGTTCTGTTGCAAGAATGCCACCTCACATCTCTGCCGAGCTACCGCCTGGAGGACTTTATGTCACTTGACTGGAAAGCTGAACCCACAGACATTCCACGAGATAACTCTCAGCTCCCATCTCAATGTATGATGTAGTCACACACACGCAACCAATGCAAACAGGTTTGTGGACTTCCCCAGCCTAAGGTCCCCCCCAAAACTGCAGCTCCACCCCACCCCCAGTCAGGGAATACCCCATCATCACCCATTTTAATACATCAACAGATAACCTGCCCCCATATCCCACCCCCTAAACCTACCTTACCCATAGGAACTCCACCACTCTCATCCCCTTCCAACCTGAGCATCATGTAGTAACATGTTGGGGTCCCCTTTACCCATGCCAACATTGAGCAATCCCCTATCTTAGTCCACACCCAAGGATACCGTACCAGTCGCGGGTCCACCCTATTCCCCTTGCTTCCTATTCCTACTCTATTTTTACCACTGTCCTCCTACTCCTCCCCCAAAAACCCATCCAAACCCATAAGCAACCTGCAGCATTTAGCAGTAAGAGGAGATAGGAAGAGAGAAAGATACATCAACACAATCCATGTCTAATACGCCACATAAGGAGGCCATACACCGTAACCCTCCACCCTCTCGGAAGCCAGCAAAGTCACTCCTGGCAAGAGACCACTCAGGCAGCACTGGTGTAAAGAAATCCATATATATCAGACTGAGCACCTTCTTCCCAGCTATCCAGGAAGGCCGCTGGTGCCATATGTTTAAATGTTACTTCAATTGTACTGTCTAAATATTGTCTAAATGTCTAAATACTGTTACGTAACTGTGCTGTCTAAATTATTACACTACCCTAATGTTAAATGTAACCCTCCAGTTATGATGTGACGTGACCACCTTGATTCAAGGAAAAGGTGGCATACAAATCTGTCTAAATAAATAAATAAATATGTCTGCCCTTGACAACTCAGTCCTAGAGAATACACTTTTAGTTCTTCCATCCGCAGGCTACTGAGTCAGCTCCTGCACATATTTCTGAGCCAGGCCACACTTTCAAAAGTTCGGATGGTCAAGTTGTGATATATCTAAAATTTTGCAGGATACTGCAAGGCAAACTTAACCTTGGCCTCAAATAGTCTATGGCAGACTCCAGAGTTTGCCCGCCATGGTTGGCTGAGTTGCAGGGAATAATCATGGAAAATGAAAATCCGACATCCCTAATGCTGAAGTAGCCCCTGCCTCCGTGTGGCCTATAGAACCCAGGCCTTCTGGACGAAGTTCAGGAACCTGACCAGGACCACTCATGGCCGCTGGTTCGCTTCCCTTAGGGTCCATTCAATAATCAGTTTGCCACAGTTCTCTCCAAGTGTCAGGGTTAAAGGCAGCAAGGTCTCTAGGAACCCATACAGTTCCATTTCTTTAATGGATTCTGGTATTCCCACAAACCACAGGTTATTCTGCCAACTTTGGTTCTACGAGTCATCAATTTTCTTGGCAAGTTTACTTACCAAGTTTTTGAAGGCACTCAAATCCTTTGTGACCCTCTGTACTGCATTGTCTTTAGCCATAGAGTCCAATTTGCCTTCCACCGCGTCAAAACGTCTGCTAGGGCATCTATAACTGCCGTGGACACCTCTTCTACCAGTGCTGTTTGGGCCGGGGAGCACAGCAAGGGTGGCCTGTCTGCAATCTTTGATCCTGCCGGCAGGGCCTTTTCCCTGTCCTTCCATGCTGCTTTCATGCCATTTAGTCTCCAAGCAGCCCTGCAGGGATCCAGACGTAATGCAGAAGCTGTCAGTAAAACGGTCAGGGGTACGGTTCAGTTTGACTCTGTTTGGAAGTCCCGAAAGGGAGAGGGTCCCAGAGAGTGGGACCAGTATGTCCTCCCACTCCGAACATATCACGTGATCCCCCTTGGGGATTTTTAAAAGAGTGCAGTAATTTCCCTGAGAAGAGATTAAAAAAGAATAAGGAAAATATTTCATTTCTGTTAAAAAATCTGTGTGGAAAGTGGACTTCCATTTGACTACTGGGATGATTTTGGCTGCTACCTATAGCTCTCAGTCCTCTTTGGATAGTTCTCCATAATTTTCTTTTTGATTAGGAAAGAAATTGATTTATTTGATTTATCTAGTTACTATATGACAAGATAAGTGCTGTAGAGACAGATAGTACCTGCTGAAACTCTCTGAAGAAATTGTTAAAATCGTTTATCAGTGACCTTTAAGTTTAAATAAACCCTTGGTTCACAATTCCTGGACTGGACTCTTGTATTTAGAAAACTGAATGTAAGAGTGTCAAGTGCCAAGTACCTATTATTGCCTGTACCTATTATTGCCAAGTACCACATATATTGCTTGTACCCTTCAAGAGTGAACTCTGAAACTTTTAAATTCAGGAGCTCAGAGAAACTCTGGGTAAGAACATAACAATATAAGCAATGCCATACTGGGTTAGACCAAGATCCATCAAGTCCGGTATCCTGTTTCCAATAATGGCCAACCTGTCAGGTTCCCAAAAAGGCACATAGGTTCCACAATGCTTGTCTCGGGGTAAGCAATGGATTTCCCAGGCCCTCTTTAATAATGGTTTATGGACATTTTCTCCAGGAACTTGTCCAAACCTTTTTTAAACCCAGATACACTAACCGCTTTTACTACATCCTCTGGTAACGAATTCCAGAGTTTGATTACACAAGTAAAAAAATATTATCTCTTAATAGTCTTAAATGGGTTACATTGTAGCTCTATTGCATGGTTCTAGTCTTTCCACTTTTTGATGACGTAAACAATCAAGCTACATTTACCCATTCTACTCCATTTATTAATTTATAGACCTCTATCATATTTCCCCTCAGACATCTCTTTTCTAAGTTGAGGATCCCTAACTTTTTAAGCCTCTCCTCATAGGGGTATCCATCATTCCCTTTACCATTTGGTTGGCTCTTCTCTGTATCTTTTCTAATTCTGCTATATCCTTTTTAAGATATGGCAACCAGAATTGCACACAATATTCAAGATGCTGTTGTACCATGGAACAATAAAGAGGCATTATAATATCTTTGGTTTTATTCTTCATTCCTTTCATTATGATTCCTAGCATTCTATTTACTTTCTTGGCCACCGCTGCATACTGGGTGGTGGTTCCTAATGTGAAACCTTGCATCGTGTAACCGTAGTTTGAATTATTTTTAACTAGGTGCCATTTGGACGTCCAGTCTTCCAATTTCTGAAGTTCCTCTCGCAATTTTTCACAATCCTCTTGTGTTTAACAATTTTGAATAATTTTGCATCATCTGCAAATTTGATCACCTCACTTATTATTCCCATTTCCAGGTCATTTATAAATATGTTGAAAAGTAGGGGCCCAACACAGATCCCTATTCACCTTTCTCTATTGAGAAAATTGGCCATTTAGCCCAACTCTCTGCTTTCTATCTTTTAACCAGTTTTTGATCCACAGTAGTACACTGCCTCCTATCCCATGACTTGTCAAAGTTTTTCTGAAAATCCAGATACACTATATCAACCGACTCATCTTTGTCCGTTTATTTGCACCTTCAAAAAAATATAACAGATTAGTAAAACAAGACTTTCCTTGGCTTAATCCATGTTGGCTTTCTCCCATTAAACCATGGCTATCTACATACTCAGTAATTTTATTCTTTATAATGGTTTCTACCATTTTGCCTGGTACTGACATTTCCCAGATCACCCCTGGAACCCTTTTTAAAAATTTGAGTTACATTGGCCACTCTCCAATCCTCAGGCATTACAGATTATTATAATGATAGTTCACAGATTATTAATAGTAGGTCTGCAATCTCATATTTCATTTCTTTTCTTTCAACACCCTTGGATATATACCATCTGGTCCAGGTGATTTGCTACTCGTCAGTTTATCGAACAGTTGTAATACATCCTCCCAGTTTATCATTATTTCTTTCAGTTTTTCCACTACATCAGCTTTATAAACCATTTCCAGTCATGAGTATTTCCCTACATCTTCTTCAGTAAAGACTGAAGCAAAGAAATTCATTCAGTATCTCTGCTTCCTTAGCGCCCCTTTTACCCCCCTCTATCATCTAATGTTTCAACTGACTCTCTCACAGGTTTTCTTGTTACAAATGTACACGGCAAGCTTTTTTTCAAATACTTTCTTTGCCTGCTTTATCAATGCCTTGCATCTAACTTGTCAATGCTTATGCTGTTTCTGGTGCTCATCATTAGACTCCTTTTTCCATTTCCTAAAGGATGCTTTTTTGGCAAGTCTCTCTGACCTTTCCTTTACACCATGCTGGCAATTTTTTGGCCTCCTTCCACTTTTCTTAGCATGTGGAATACATCTGGTCTGGGCTTCCAAGATAATATTTTTAAACAATGACCATGCTTGATGTAAATCTTTAACCTTTGCAGCTGCTCCTTTTAGTGTTTTAACTATTTTCCTCATTTTATCGTAGTTTCCCATTTGAAAGGTAAAAGGTAGTACTGTTGATTTCCTTGCCATCTTTCTTCGATTTATTAAATCAAATGCAATCATACTATGATCACTATTGCCAAATGGCCCCAAATACCTTATCTCTTGCACCAGATCCAGTATTCCACTAAAGACTAGACCGAGAATAGCTTCCCCTCTTGACGGTTCATGAACCAGCTGCTCCAAGAAGCAGTCTTTATTTCATTTAGCATCTCCTGCTGTGACATGCTAAAAGAAAAACCCAAACTATGGTTACACCATGCAAGATTCCACATTGGGAACCACTACCAAGGAAAAAGATTTAGGCATCATCATGGATAACATGTTGAAACCCTCCGCCCAGTGTGCAGCGGCGGCAAAGAGAGCAAATAAAATGCTAGGTTTCATAAGGAAAGGAATGGAAAATTTAAAAAAAGCATATTATAATGCCTCTATATCGTTCTATGGTACGACCGCACCTTGAATATTGTGTGCAATTCTAGTCACCATATCTTAAAAATAGATATAGCGTTATTAGAAAAGGTGCAGAGAAGAGCCACCAAAATGGTAAAGGGGATGGAAGGATACTCCTATGAAGAGAGGCTAAGAAGGTTGAGGCTCTTCAACCTGGAAAAGAGACGGCTGAGAGGAGATATGATAGAGGTCTATAAATTAATGATTGGAGTGGAATGGGTAAACATAGATCGATTGTTTACATTGTCAGAATATAAAAAGATTAGGGGACATGCAATGAAGCCACAGGGCAACCTATTTAAGACTAATAAAAGAAAATATTTTTTCACTCAACGTGTAATCAAACTCTGGAATTTGTTACCGGAGGATGTAGTAAAAGCTGCTAGTATAGCTGGGTTTAAAAAAGATTTGGACAAGTTCCTGGAGGAAAGGTCCACAAACCATTATTAAAAGGGACCCAGGATATCACTGCTTGACCCAATACAAGCATTGACGAACCTGTGTCTTTTGGGGAGACTGCTAGGTACTTATGACCTAGATTGGCCACTATTGGAAACAGGATACTGGGTTTGATGGACCTTGGTCTGACCCAGTATGGCATATCTTATGGTTTTATGTTCTTATGACTTTGACTCAGTAATTGAAATCACCCATTAGTGTTTTGTAACTTTTGTTAACTTCCCTGATTTCCTTTAGCATTTCATTATCCATCTGTTCATTCTGGCCAGGTGGTCAGTAGTACGCCTCACTGCCATCGCCTTCTACTTTTTATATGAACTTTTATTCATAGAGATTCTACAGTGTATTTTATTTCCTGTAAAACTTTAATCCTATGTGACTCAATGCCCTCTCTAACAGATCGCAACGACTCCACCAATTTGATCTATTCTATCATTGTGATATAGCTTGTACCCAGGTATCACAGTGTCCCATTGGTTGTCCTCCTTCCACCAGTTCTCTGCCACTCATATCTAACCTTTTATTTAGTGCTATATATTCTAGCTCTTCCATCTTATTTTTTAGACTTCAAGCATTTGCATACAGGCATTTTAGAGGTTGTATTTTATTCATATTAATCTGGTATCAGTTGATAGGTGTAATTTGGAATCTTTCAGCTCTGTACTAAAGGACATCTGGGTTACTTTTATCTTTATTGGAATCTCTCTATTAGAATACCCTAACTTCCCTGTTTTGCTAGTATCCTTTAAGGATACATCCTTCCAAACCATGCGCTCCAGGGCAACTGTTGGCTTTCCCCTACTATCTAGTTTAAAAGCTGCTCAATCTCCTTTTAAAGGTTAATGCCAGCAGCCTAATTCCATCCTAGTTCGGTTAAGGTGGAGCCCATCCTTTCAGAAGAGCCCCTCCCTTCTCCAGAATGTTGCCCAGTTCCTAACAAATCCAAAACCCTCTTCTTTGCACCATCATCTCATCCAATCATTGAGACTCTAGAGCTTTGCCTGCCTTTTGGGTCCCATGCGTGGAACAGGAAGCATTTCAAAGAATGCTACAGGAGCTCTGGATTTTAACTTTCTACCTAAAAGACTAAATTTGGCCTCCAGAAACTCCCTCCCACAGTTTCCTATTTCATTTGTACCAACATGTACCAAGACAGCAGACTCCTCCCCAGCACTAAAACCTTGTTTAGGTAATCTGTTAACAATTTCCTGGATGATTCACACACCCTTTGGTTTGATAGAGGGAGCCTTTCAAATTGCCCCTTTGATTTTTCACTTGGATTTAACACCTATTTAAAACAAATTCACATATCTCTTGCCTCCTTAATGCAAGGCCTCTTTGTAAAGGTATCTAGAAACAATTCTTCTTTCTATGCTAAGCTATACTCTGATTTGATTTAAATTAAAAGTGTTGTGCTGATACTAGGCCCTGACAGATTTAAATTTAAACTAAAAGCTCTCTGCTGTTTTTAAATTTAAACTAAACATTCTCTGCTAGTTTTAAAAGTAAACTAAAAGCTCTCTGCTGGGTTTTAAATTTAAACTAAAATCTATCTGCTGATACTAGGCCCTGACTGAGTTTTAAATTTAAATTAACAGCTCTCTGTTGATAGGCCCTGACTGAGTTAACAAATACACTGGATTCTAAAATACACAGATTTATCAGTTTTAACCTAAAGAATTCCTTTTTCCCCAAGATTTAGAGAATTTCCCAGAAGTAAATATTTACAAGTGCAGATTTCTTTCTAGCAGAAGCAGTCCCTTTTGGTAGCCCTTCAAGATATGGGTTTGCTGTATTTCTGGTGGGTGTTTACTTAAAAAATGTATAAAGAGAAATGGTCATGACTCACAGCTGAGGCAGTCCTAGATCCAGCAATATTTGGAGGGTCCGGGTAGGCTCTGAAGGCTTTGTTGTTAATGGGGGACAGTGGGATGAGTATGGTCGAGTCCTGGAGGGGTTAAAATATAATACAAATGGCTGATTATGTGGCCTGAACCTCGAAGTGAGAGGGTTGATGATGCATATGCAATGGAGGGCTGTGTGCTCAATAAGGAGCACGTGAGCACTTCTGATGGGCTGCGGAGAGGCAACAGAATGATAAGCAGCATCACTGTAAAATGCGCAGGAAGCTTCCACAGGGCCCTTTTTATGATGCAGTTTTACTCTACTGAATCTGGAATTTAAATATTTAAAGTAACCCTCTCAAAATGGTTTATGGAAAGCTCTCAGAGCCACCATAATCTGAGCTTTTCTTGAAGTGACTAAGCTAAGGCTGCCAGAAGTAAGCTGAGGACCATTTGTCTCTAGAGAAGATGGAGGAACGCTATTTTGTCATGCTCTGGAATGCAGAGGGATCAATTGGTGGCAGTTGTGGGTTGGTGAGTGAAAGGGTGGGATGTGTGCGGCAGCATGTGTCCGAAGAGACCTAAATTTGGCGCATAGAGTGAGTACTTTGGGAGTTTTGAAAGAATGCAGCAATTTCCTTGAGAAACAATGAGAAAAAAAGATAGAGAAAATTTAATTTCTGTTAAAGTTTGTGTGGAAACTGGGCTTCCATTTGACTAATGGGTATATTTTTAGCTGCTACCTATAACACAGCCCTGTTCGGGTAGTTCGCTATAAATGCTCTCAATCTGAGTTAAAACTGAAATTGTTCTGTAGAACAAGAGAGGCTGAGAGTTCCTGATTGTAGTCTACTTGTGTAAATTGATGCTTCAAAGTTATTTCCCCTCTGGAAAACTCTGTGCTGTACCAATTTATTTATCCTGTCAGTACTGTACCTTTCTTTGGGTTGAATTGAGGCAGCCAGGAAGGTAGCTGTGAGGGTAACCCCTCCCCTCTCAGCCTGAATTACAGTGAAACAAAGCTTAAGATAGCCCACAACCCCCCCCCCCCCCCCCAGGGGCTACTGATTGGTGGAGAGGGGATACCTGAGACAAATGAGAAGCTAGTATGGGTTTGAAAACTTACTGTATATAAGACAGTGTGGAACACCACTGGGGCTCTCAGATCGTTTTGTTCAGGGTGCCGGCTCTGCCTGAGACTGTGTGCACAATAAACAGCATGTGTTTGCATACCGGTCTGTCTCTGTGTTTTCATCTGAGGGTTGGAGGGACAGACTTCGAATAGATAATAGATCTCCTGCTACAGAATGATTGTATGTCATCCTACAGAAATTTAGAAACTGTGTTGCCATAGTTTGAATGAAGAGGAATGACTGCCTGTGAGTAAAATTAAGATGTGGGTTTAGCTAGGACCACTCAATTATTCTTTATTTTCATTTAGTTACTGTGCCAGTAACTTTAGAGAATATCCTGTTTGGATTTATAGAACAGTTGAGCTTATATGCCTTGTCACAACTGTAGAGATTACTTAGATTGCCATACTAAGAACAGTGTCCCCATCCAGTGTCCCTACTAGTTATTGCAAGATGTAGGGAGAAATGTGTAGTATTTTCTAGATCGTGGGAGGTTCTTGCTGCATTTTAGACTCCCTTGAGAGGGAAAAGCCCACCAAGTATAAAAACCGCATCCAAAGGCAGTTTCTTGTCTTTGGCACACAGCCACTGCACCAGGTAGGAGTAAGGCCTCAGCTCTTAAAGGGCAAACAGCTGTCTGTGGCACCCAGCTATATAGCACCCTAAGGGAGAAGAGATGTTGTTTGCACCTTGCCAAATCATATTATCTAGAATGTACCACAGGCTTAGAGCTCCTGCAGAGGAGAAAAAGAAGAGGCTTGATGCTTCTACAAACCCTGCCTGACAAGCAGCTCAGCTCGTAAAGAGAGTCCAAGATCTGTACCAGCCATCCAGTCATTCCAGATCAACAGCGGAACAGTTTTGAGGACCTGCCCCCAGAAAGCATCAACTTAGGAGAAAAAGCAACCATTTACGTTAGCGGCACCAGATCCTAGTCTGACCTCAAGCACAGCACTAGAGAACGCTGACTGCATTACATACAGATTACGGTACACAAGAACAAAGCATTAGAAAGAGGAAAGACGGTTTTCAATTCAGGAAAAGCAGATTAAATATTAAAGGTACATAAGTGGCAAATAAGTAAAAATAAGTAACTTGGGTGCAAGAATGGTAAAGAACAAAGTAACTGCTCAGTTTAAGAGAAAAAGTAATTTAAAGGAAAAGTGATGATCTTCCAGATTGAAAGGAAAGAAATAAGTAATCTCCCTGGAACTATTTTTGATTAAGAAAAGAAAATTAACCCTTTCATACCTGGTGGTTCCATTTGGAACCCATGTAGTTTCTTGTAAAAACTGAGTGGGGATTAAAACCAGTAAACATCAGAAGTCATTTTCTTACTTACTATTATCATAATAAAATACTATATTCAGTTTAGAGTCACTTACTTACTAGGTGGCGCCACTGGCTGTGCTTTTGTTTTGGTAGCCATGTTGAAATTTTACTGCAAGTGTTCTAGTGTTAAATTTTAATGTTCTGAAGGCTTCACTGCATCAGGAAAATTCTCTCAAGTCAAACAGGTATTGTTTTCCCTTTCTGCCAGTTTTATCACAATTTTTTGTTGAAACAGTTGTTGAATGAGACAGTTTTGTAGTTGGTTCCATTTGGAACCATTGGTACTTAGTGGTTGTTACATGTTACTGCAGAAATGGTGGTTTGTAATACTTAGGGGCATGTTTACTAAACTCCGAAATTGTGCGTGGCCCCGTTAGTGTGCATGTGCCATATAAGGAGTGGGCGGTTCAGGCAGAAAGAAGAAAAAAACCCGACCGTACGTGTGCGCGTCGCGCTAATTTGCGGGGCCCACATTAGCGCGTGGGAAGGCTAAGCGGGGCGCTGCTGAGCACATACCAAAACAGAGCTGTAGCACAACGGTGAACACACTAACCAATGGTGCAGGGGCCACAGGTTCAATCCCCCATTGTGTGCAACAAAAAGATCAGCTGAGGCAACACCTTGAACGTGTAAAAGTGATTCAGGAGGCAAAGTACTTTTGGACGGCATAAGGTGGCACACTGTTCGTTTTGTACGGCATAAGGCGGCGCACTGTACTATCTGGGCGGCACAAGGCGGCGCACTGTTCTTTTTGGGCGGCACAAGGCGGCGCACTGTTCATTTTGGGTGGCACAAGGCGGCGCACTGTTCATTTTGGGCGGCACAAGGCGGCACACTAATTGTGGGCAGCAGGAGGTGGCACGCTGATGGGCATAAGGCGGCGCGCTGATGCCAAAGCAAAGGAACACAGCCACAGCACAATGGTTAAGACACTGACCAATGGTGCAGGGACCAGGGGTTCGATCCCTCACAATGCCCAGTGAAAAAGGCTAGCTGAGGCAGTATGTTATATGTTGTGGAGTGCTGTAGGAGGCTTTCTAATTTTATTTTGTGATAACTACTAGCAACGCACTCTCACAGCATATTAATATAAGGCAGCCCATAAGGCACATGTTACAGTGCACCGTCCGCCAAGGCACCCTAGAATGTCCCCTATAGGGCAGCATGTATGTTGCAACACAGGATAATGTATAGTGCACCCTATATTTATTTTATTTATTATTTATTTATTACAGGCTCTTATATACCGCTCTATTCAGAATCAGCGCGGTTCACAATACAACAACATACCATAACAATAAACTGTTAGGTTTTACAGAGAACAAGGTCAGAGAACTTGGAATAAAACATGGAATGGCTGGAAACCGTAACGTGCCCTATAGGGCGCCCCATAAAGCACCCTCAGAGGCACCTTATGGGTACAGTACGCTGAGGGTGGTATTGCTGGCAGCGACATATGTACAGTAAATTAAAATAAATCTTTGGACACCCCTATCACATAACCCCACTGTGGGTTTGAACCCATGACATCTGGCTGCACAGGCAGTGATGTAATCATTGGGCTACAGCTCTATAGCTGTAAGCAGCCCCTGGCTGGCTGCAGATAGCCTGTACATCACCTCACTGACAGTCTGCTGTTGTGAACCACCCGTACCCATGATGCACTGCACATGCAAATCAGCTGTCCACGATTGAACACAGGATGGGAAATGCACCCCTAAAGCTCCCCGGCCTGGTAGGGGGAAGTGTCCGTGTGCACCCACACAGCACCTCGGCCTGGTAGGGTGTCCTGAGTGGGTGGACAAACGGCAAAGAGTAGCTAAACACCATCACATTGTGCAGTTACTGTGCTCACCCTGAGTGTGAGATGTTGCGCCCAGGACCAGGTCCACAACACCAGGCATGGCCAAATGTGGCCATGTCAGAGCTCCAAAGCAGCAATAACCTGTGGAATAGGTAGGTGCTGCATAAACATTTTGGAGATCTCTGTCTGGCTCAGTTAGTCCTGATAGGGAACAGACACCCTACAGGGCAGTCCAAGCAGCTCCACACACATCCATAACACAATATCAGACAGACATTAGGCCTGGATATTCAAAGATGCACCCCACCACTATCTAATATTCACCTGCAGCAAGCCATCAGCCACTGCACCCTGCAAGGCACTCCATCACAACACATATCAGCTGTGAACAGTCTGCTGGCTGGTCCTGATGGACATGCATGCACCCACAACTGGGGTGGCAGCACAAACAGACAGATACGTCCATGAAGAGGCCCCCACAGGACACCCATACATATCACATGGGAGAATCACAATATAGCACTATGGGGGTGCCTAGCCATGCTGCCGTCACTGCACACTCAGGGTGAGAGTGATCCCCCCAGCAGCACATACAGAGGTCACCCTGTCTGTGTAGGTGGTGGCCGGGCACTACCATGCCCCTGCCAGTGCCCTATGCCCTGTGCAGCTGCATCCTGGTCAGTCCACTCTGTCTGAGATATACCCATGGTCCCTTGCTACTCATTATGCACATTGGCAGGCCAATACTGGCAACAGTGTTGGCAGTGTGGGCTGTGGAAGGGGCATGCAGCCAACACCCACTGTATAGAAAGACACACAATTCCACACCTATGCCATCATGGTGCTACTATTGAGGAGGTAATTAGCCTTGCCCACCAAACCGGTGCTGGGCACAGCAAGGCATGGATATGCTACGCAGTACTGCTGGGGGTCACTCCCCAGGGTGGTAAACACCGTCAGAGGCAAGGGCTGGAGCACGCACCGCAAACACCAAACAGATTGTTCGGATGGGGTCAACTAGCAGTATGTGCGTAACGTATGGATATCTATCTGCCAGTACTCCTAGCAAGCGTCTCAGAGCTGTGTACCGTATACCTCAGGTGTAGGGTTCCATTGCTAGGGTATGCAGGTGCTAGTATTGGGAGATGCACGCAGGGTCCAATGTTCTGCCTCTCCAGGAGACATTGGCCAATGGGGCCTGTGGGTGTGGGTGTGGGTGTGTCTGCCCCTGTTGGCTGCTGCTTTACGGCAGAGATTCCCAACTCCAGTCCAGGTGTGCATCACACTGATCGGGTTTACCTGCTGTTCCTCATGAATATGCATGAGCTACATCTACATGCCATGGGGATGGTGCATAGATATACAGCACAGGCATTTGTATGAGTGGCAGCATGGACCCTGACTGGTGTGTGGCCCACCAGGACTGCATTTGGGAGATTCTGCTCTAGGTACTGCCCCTGTACATGGTGTCTGTGCTCAGTGGGGTAAAAGATAGACGTAGTACCATTGCATATGTCCTCGCCACGAAAGGTTTGTCCTTACTATCACTGTGTAGCTGTGGGAAAAATATGTGGGAAGGATTGGTGGTAGCCCCAGCTGGGCTTTGAACCTGTGACCTTCTGTTCTTGTATGCACTGTCTGTGTGCACTGCACCACCCTGTAGCCACAGATTGGCTGGATTCCCTGGAACATCCATGCCTGTGGATCTGGCAGGGCCTGTGTGTGTTGCAGTGGACTGTGCCAGCCTGCACATGGCTTGGCCTCTGTCCTCTGTGGCTAGCTGCCACTGCCCCCTGCACCACATGTACTCGTGCGCCAACATGCTGGCATGAGCTTCTCTCAGAAAAAGCAGATGACCTGATTGCAATGTGGCAGTACGGGACTGCATTTGGGGGACTTGGCTGTAGGTATGCCCATTGTTGTGGTGTGTGTGCGGTGTTGGGTAACATATGGGTGTTTCCCCCATGCTTATGTTCCCTGCAATACAGGGGTGTCTGCTCTATCTTTGTTTAGTGGTGGGTAAAATATATGGACAGGGCTGGCAAGTGCCCCAGCTGGGATTTGAACCTCTGGCCTTCTAGTCCTAGAGGTCATGGCTATGTCCTCTGCACCACACTATGGCCACAGAGACAGTGCAGCCCCTGGAGGTAGTAAACCTGGCAGGATGGAGTCACAAACCCTGCTGTATGCATTTTTACTGTGGGCTCCTTCACCCTGTGTGGTGACAAACGTGCAAATAAAACCCGGGAATGACCACGGAACAAAGGAGGAAAACATATACCCAAGCTGGGCAACAGTGATATTAATGGGCAACCCTAGATAACACTCCCAGGACAGCTCCAGAAAAAGGGAAATTTTTTTGGACGAGTCTCCGCTCCGTACACCTTTCCATAAATCATTTCCTTTTTTTTGGAGCTTTCCTGGGTGTGTTATCTAGTTTTGCCCATCACTATAACTGTTCCCCAACTGAATTACTATTTTTCATATTTTTGTGGTGGTCATTTTCTATTTATAATTGCACTTTTGTGCTGGGCATATGTATCACACTGCTCACGTTTTGCAGGTTTCCCCGGTTTTGCTGTACATTGCTGACGGAAATGGTTTCTCTTCCCTTTAAATGCATTCTAACACGAGTGATTCACTCGCGCTATTTTTTTTTTTGGAAATTCAGCCCCGATAATGTGCGGGGCGCCTCTCCCCTCCCCTTCCCCGCCCATTAACCCCTTCTCTCTGCCCCTCCGGGGCCTTCCTCCGCCCTCCCTTAGCCTTTCCACGCCTCTATCGGACATTTGCGGGCACGTACTTGTGCGGCACCCGTTACTGTGCCGCGCAAGTGTGCGGGGCTTCATCGCACGTTTGCGGGGCGTTTAAGCGCTCTTAAGTACCGCTTTTAGTGCGCTATTTTGCGGCGCGCTAATTAGCGGTTTTTAGTAAACATGCCCCTTAGTGAATTTTACCACATAGCAGTTATTAAGATTTAAATTTGAAATTTATATGTTATCTGCTAATTAAGTAATAATCTAGTAGTAATTCAGTTATATTCTGAAATTTGTTGAATGTTTGATGCAGGCAAAATGATGGATTGTGATATGCTCCTCTTCAGCCCCCACCACCTCCAGCAGCTCTCCCCTTCCCGGGGATCGAGCCACCAGCGGCAGGAGGGGCCAATTGCTCACCCGGACCAGAGACAGCTGCCGATACCAAAAAAGGCAAGTCCTTCACAGATAGCTGTTTCATTTTTGAGATAGCAGCTCTTGCCTTGACCATTAACCAGCAGTCACCTTAGCTTTTAGGGGTATCATGTAGATGTTGTTTTGTTGTTAAACCCTACTAGCAACAATACTCCTGTACCATTCTCTCCATTGATAACGTTCTGCATACTCTGTACTGCTTTTTTATGCAATTATCCTACTGTATACTGTATACCAGCAATTAGAATCCTTATGTACTATCACCACTATTGCTATTACCACCTGCAGTCACAGTACTATTGCAATTAATCCTTCCTGAATTGCGAATACTGCACCACACTGCTCTGCTCTACTAACACCCAAGAGAATGTACAAAGTTCTGCTCTTATTCATAACCTTCCTTACCCTTGGTCTCCCGTACACATCAAAGGCATTCAACTATGATACATATCATATACCAATCCTACGCACATACGGAAGGAGATGGTCCGAATTCCCCCACCACACTACGGCAAAAAATAACTTTTCATCCCACTCCCATCTACTCAACATTCCTCTCCAAACCATCAAAGGGATACAAGAAGAGAAGCAACATCACCAACGCCTACTAAAATGTGCACTGATAAATGCCAGATCAGTACGATCTAAATGGCCCGCAGCCATTGACCTTATACCACAATATAATCTCGACATCTTGATGATCACAGAGACATGGCTATCCGACTGTGACAACGCACTACTGAATCAGATGCTACCACCAGGATTTGTGATATACACATCCCACAGATCCAGTCAGAAAGGAGGCGGAACCCTCATCCTCGCCAAAGCTGATCTACACTTCAAGATGTGCAACTCCTCAAGCTCAACTTACCTTGACTCCCTCACTATAGCTAACGAGCTCTGCACAATCAACCTTTTCTATCGTGCACCCTCCCCTTCTCCAGATGATCTTCCAACTATAATTGAGCAGGCATGTACCACATCCACCTCACGCTCACCAAGTTGGCTAATCGGTGATTTCAATCTCCCATCTCTTCAAGACAGCCACTCAGCAGCATTCCTTGACGCCCTGGAGGATCTAGGTTACAAACAGCTTGTTGATTCCCCCACCCACACTAAAGGTGGCAAACTAGACCTCATTTTCGCACCTCTCTCCAACGCCATAATACCCCTAACTCTTGCACTATCTGTAATACCAGTACCCTGGTCGGACCACAGTCTTCTCAGTTTCAATATACCCATTAATACATCCCACAAAAGCCGAAAGTCTTCTAATACATCTGGATCCCACACAACCCGCTTTAGACCACTCAACCAGAGCGTAGTCCTAGAGAATCTCAGACCTCTCATGGCCAACACAACCATGGACTTAGATGATCTCATATCGAAATGGGATGAAAATCTGAGAGCTGCCTCCTGTCCATCACTCACTGAAAAGAGAATTCGAAAATGTGAACATACTCCATGGTTCTCCACAGACCTTCGAACATCTCTCCACCATCTACGCAAACTTGAGCGACAGTGGCGACGAACTCACTCCCCTGAGGCGCTGGTAGCATACAGCTCATACCTATCTACCCACCGAGCAAAGATATCACAGAGCAGAAAAACTTACCACACAGCCTTAATAAAACGCTCCATCAACAAACCACATGCATTGTTCAGCATAGTAAAGTCCATAACAGGTGAACCGGTTTCAGCACAACCCCCTATGCCTCAGCCGCAGGACTACGCAAACTACCTGCAATCAAAGATGATTAAGACCAACACAGACATAAATGTCAATAATGCTACCACTTCACCCAAGGCATCCCAGGCAATGCCACTACATAACTTCTCCAATGTATCAAATAGAGAGGTTGTGAACATTATTGCCTCAATCAATCCCAGCACAGCTCCTAATGACCCGTGTCCAGCCAGCTGGATCAAGGACATGCGACATGACCTCAGTCAAATATTGAGCAAAATACTGAACCAGTCCTTCTCAACAGGTTCCTTCCCGCAGAGTCTAAAACACACTTCCATCAAGCCCCTACTGAAAAATAATAGACTGGACCCATCCAAGGTTGATTCCTTCAGGCCTATCTCGAGCATCCCACAGCTTGCAAAAATCATTGAGAAGGCCGCCCAACAACAAATCCAACATCATATTGACACTGAAGCACCACTAGATCCATCTCAACATGGATTCAGGGAAGCACATGGAGTCGACACAGTCCTTACAACCCTATTCAATGTTCTGGTAACAGGAATAAATAACATACAACAGGGTTTCGTCCTCATATTCCTGGACACCTCCGCCGCTTTCGACTCTGTGAGTCATAACATACTCCTACAACGCTTGAAAGATAAGGGGATTCAAAGCACAGCACTCGAGTGGTGTAAATCCTACTTATCTAACAGGTGGCAACAAGTAAAAACAGGCCATGAATCCTCAGAACCATTCCTGCAATCACAGGGAGTACCCCAAGGATCGTCCCTATCGGCACTAATGTTTAATATCTACATGCAGCCGATATGTGACTTGATCAGATCCTTTAATGTACAATGTCTCGCTTACGCAGACGACATCCTCCTATATATGCCATTCACAATTGAACACCCAGTATTCTCCCCAATAATCAACTGTTTTGAAGCTGTAGCCGAATGGTTGCTATCTCAAAACCTTCGGATTAACCACAACAAAACTGACGTTCTTTTTGTCACAAGGAACCGTAAGTTCATACCTCCTCCATCACTTCTCGTCAACAACATAGAGTTGAAATCAAAAGCCACCATCCGTTACCTCGGCATTACATTGGATCAGCACTTGGATATGACAACGCATGTCAAGAACATCACAAAAACTATATATTATAAGATTAAATCGCTACGTCACCTCCGCTCCCTACTTGATCCCACAGACTTCCGAACAACCTTCCAGGCATTAGTCCTCCCACACCTGGATTTTGCCAACATCATCCTTCATGGCCTCCCTCAATCAACATTGAATCCGCTCCGCCTAGCCATGAATACAGCCGCCAGAGTCCTTTCCGGCTCTTCAAGATCTGACCATATAACACCCATCATGAAAGAACTGCATTGGTTGCCATTACATGCCAGAATCCAGTATAAGTCTTTAGTTCTTACTTTCAAGGCACTAAATAACTGCCCCCCTACGCCAATCAGCAAGCTCATCCACGTCACCCTGGAAAACAGAAAAAGGAGAACCACATCAATGAACACCTTAATAGTCCCGAAAATAATAACGAAGTGCTCTAAGGCCACCTCCAACAGGGCCTTCTCCTTATTTGCACCTCTAAACTGGAATGCGCTACCTCCCGAAATCCGTGCTATCAAAAACCTAATCCTATTCAGAAAGGCATTGAAATACCACCTGTTTACAAAACACTACCCAGAAGTCAACCTAGACATTAACAAAACTAGCTCCTCAACACAACCTGAAAAGGGCTAGTTGGTCAACCTTCTCTCTAGTCCTATTAGTGAACCACATCGCAATATCCAAACGAGTTTCATATTACTGTATATAACATTAAGTTAATCTGTACATAGTTCCCCCGGTTGTCCTATTGTTGAAATTCCCTGTTCAATGTAAAACTCAATGTTACTTTTATGCATTGTAGTATGTTCTTGTTCAATGTACACCGCACTGATTGTAATAGCGCGGTATAAAAGAATTGTTAAATAAATAAATAAAATAATGCATCGCAGACAAAAAAGAAAAGGAAAAATGGAATCTCTGCTTGTCTTGTTACCAGATGCTGACATTTCTGAACCTGAGTGTGATGTAGAGGATCCAGAGATGGAAAATAATATGGATGAGTTGAGCGATGATCCACTGAACGAATCAGAAGATGATCTTCCATTAAACAGTTAGGGATCATGCAAAGCAGAAAGATCCTGATGTTGCCGGTGTAGATGATGATGATGATAATGTTCCATTGAACAGATTATTCAAAAAGAAATCAAAATCAAAAGATGCAGTAATGTTTTGATGGAGGAGAATAAAGCCAAAAGTCACCTCCAATCCAATCTGGTTGGGAAAAGCTTCTGATCCACCCGAGGAGGAAGAGCCTCCAATAAAATACTTTCACAGATTTTTTTTCCACTGAACTTATTGAGCACATTGCGATTCAGACCAATTTACTTGCAGTTCAGTGTGTGTCCTCATTTAGAACAACAACAGTAGAAATCGAACAATACTGTTTATTTATTTATTTATTTATTTATTTAGACAATTTTGTATACCACCTTATCCTTCAATCAAAGTGGTCACAACACAATTGAGGGGATACATTTAACATGAGGGGATATGAGACACATACAGTAATACTTACAGGGAACATGGGCAATGGAGGGTTAAGTGGCTTGCCCAAGACCACAAGGAGCACCTGTGGGACTAGAAACCCCAGTCCTTCCAGCCCAAGGTTGCTGTCCTCTAGTGGGATTTGAACCACCGACCTTCCGGCCTGTGGTACCTTGCCCCAGCTACTAGGCCACTCCTCCCTGCCCCACTAGGCCACTCCTCCCTGCCTTCAACAACATTCCCTACTGTGGAATGTTGTTGAAGATGGGCCTGGTTCCAATGTCCATTTATAAATGCTACTGGTCAGAAGAACTCTGTTTTCCACCTGTTGCAGACGTTATGAGTTGAAATCGTTTTACTAACATCAACAAGTTTTTGCACTTCAACGACAACATCAAGGCCGTCACTGACAGAAATGATCCTTTGTATGATAGATATTTTAAAGTTCGCCCTCTTCTGGATTTCATTCGAGAGGCTTGCCTAAAGGTTGAACCGGAAGAAAAGCAGAGCATTGATGAGCAGATGATACCATACAAAGGAAAAAAAACCCTTGAGGCAATACCTTCCAAAGAAGCCTAAGAAATGGGGCTTCAAAGTATTTGCTAGATGCGGGGTCAGTGGTGTGACATATGACTTTCATTTCTATGACAGCAAGGCTCTTGTTGTGCAGAAAAGCTGTGGATTTCAACCAGGAGATTTTGTTATGAAATTATGCGAGACACTGCCTAGCACTCAGAATTTCAAACTGTACTTTGATAACTACTTCACTTTTCTGGAGCTTCAGCTGATGCTAAAGGAACAGAACATCCTGTCTACTGGGACAATACCGTGCAACAGGATCAGAGGATGTATTATGAAAACAGAAAATGAACTAAAGAAAAAAGGTCGAGGAGCCAGTGATTTTATGGTTGATGCAAACTCTGTTTTGTCAGTAGTTCGTTGGTATGATAATTCAGCTGTTCACATCACACTGCGGGCACCACGGCTGGAGCAGAGGGCATATCGGAACAGACATGGGTACACATCCATGAACATACACGTCGTTGTGGATGCCAACATGGACTTCATTGGTGTGTGTATCTGCTACCCAGGGTCCTGCCACAATGCATTCATTCTCACCCAGTCCAGCTTGGAACAAGCAGCAGCCAGGGGTCAGGTTGGAGATGCATGGCTGCTAGATGAGTGAGCACAAAGAGACAGGCCTAGAATGGATGTCTGCTTCAGCCAGATGATATGGGTATAGCAAACAAGTTGTTAGAGATGTGTATCATATATTACGCAACACATGAGCACCACTGCACATTGTCCATAGCATCACATAGACTATACCCATTGCACAGCCCCTCTACATCTCGGAGCAGGTATGCCAGATATTTGCAGCATGCTGCGAACTCTACAATCTGGCATGGATGCGTGGAGTGCTAGGCCCAGAACCAGCAGTTGTGGAGAAGTGGGAGGCTGCAGAGGTAGCTGAAGGTGATGGTGCAGAGTCTGGAAGCCATCAGCAGGCCAGGGCACTGGCCCACTGTACTCAGGTGATATGCGACAGCTTCTGAGGAGACAGCCCCGCACCAGCACCAGGGTTGGACATACACAAATACTGTACCCTGTACCACACAATGTGTGTAGAGTGATACAATAAAGCGTACATTACCACCAAATCTGTTCAGTGTGTCCTTTATTTCCCCCACATGATCCCCCTGCCTCAAGCTCCCCGCTGGCACGGGCACTTGCTAACATGCACACTGTGATGCAATGGAGCGTTGTCAGAGGACGTGCTGGCAGTGTCACCACCCTCTGCAGCAGGGTGGGCAAAAGGGCATGGCTCAGGGCTAGCAGGTGGCTGCACAGCTGCGCACAGCTGCGCTGGCAGCCCCAGCAACCACCCCTTATGCCTGTATGAGGCCCACCAAACTGCACAGGGAGCCAGTGATAGATGCCTGGTAAGCTGCCAGCTCCCTCATCAGCCACAGGTGCCCCTCTGTGTTGTGCTCCACACACAATCTGTGGTCCTCGCGCTCTGCCTCCCTGGCCTGTACTACAGCCTGCAGGTCCTGCCGGATACCCTGCAGCTTGGCTATATGCCCTCTGTGCCTGCCACCAGGCGCGCCCCTCCTGCAGTAACTCCTGGTCCAAGTCATCACCTCCTGCACCCACTGGCTCCTCCAGGATGGCAAAATGTAGCTCAGCAAGTGGGGCTTCATCTGCTTCCGGCTCCCCAGCACTGGCAGTCACATTGGTCTGCCCCACTGCCCTGGGTGGTGAACCTGATGGCTCCCCTGCACCGGCCGCTGCACTGGGCTGCTCTGCTGCACTGGCAGGCACACTGGCAATGGTGGCTGTGCTGCACTCTTGCTAGGTACTGGCATCCTCTGTGGTGAGCGGTGCAGCATCCCCGATTCATCGGTCCCAAGCTGGGAGGGTGGTGTCCCATGCAGTCTGTAGAAGAGCAAAGGTGGCAGAGGTTAGTGTCATGGTGTGCTAGCCTGGCCTATGGGGTGGCACCCGGTCCACCATGAACTGGCAGGTGGTGCATGGCCCATACCGTACCCACTCCACACAGCACCCAAGGTCTGACAGATAGACAGGCATGGGCTGGGTGGACGGAGGCACAGTGGGGACACATATCTGACTTTCACAGTCACACCTGGGCTATGGATCACCCCTATTCACCCCTCTGTGTGCCTGTGGTGGAGTTGTCAAAGCCTGCAACCCCTGAGATTGCAACCTCCTCCACGTACTGCAGCATCTGTTTAATTGGAGTGAGGCTGTGCTGCTGTGCAGGTGGCAGCCTGCTGTTCCTGGTCCTCTTCTCCTTTGCTGCCTGCCAGACAATGCACCACTTTTTCTTGATGTCCTCCACATCCCGATTGTGGTGGTATACTGCATTGACCCTGTTGACAATGTCACGCCATGCTGCCTGCTGGGTGCTAGCATCCTCAGCCACGAAGAGGGAGTTGTGCTGCTGCAGGACAAACCCCAGGGCCATAGCAGTCTCAGACAGGGTGAAGTTGGCCTTCATCATGCACTTTGCCAGTGCCGGTGCCTTGTCAGCCATTGTGAAACAGCAATGCGCTAAGGCAGCGGTCACCTACCCATGTAGGTCCTATTATGCATACGTGGGTAGAACATGCAGCAGGGCCACACCCTCTCCAAAAGCATATCCGGTGCCCATGTAGGCCCCTGGGCACTGATATTATGAAAATCTGAATAATGCTTCACAGCCATAGGATGCCATATCCGCATAGTGCTGAGAGATGGCAAGATAGGCATGCAGGGTTGCCCAGACAGCAATACCAGGGTACGACGCATAACACTGCAGGTAGACATGACAACCATGGTGCATGCCACCCCAACAGTGTGCCTTCACAGGCCAGGGGTGTCCTATATGTGCAGCACCACCGGGCTGCACTAGTGCTGCTGCAGCTGTGTTGCACAGGTATGGCAGGGGGCACTACCCATGCAGACGGTCACCTCCGCTGAGGTGCTACCCATGCAAGGCACTTCCTGTGACTGTCTGCTCGGGTAGTGGCCCTCTGCCTTACCCATGCAGGATGACAGTGCCCACACCCCATGCCCATGGACCCCTTGTCCCGTTCCCCTGGTTACCCTTCCCTGGACCCCCTCCCCTGGACCCCCACACACCTATGCAGACATGCCACCCTGCCCCCACAAAATGAATATGACGCTTATAAAAAATAACCATGTATTTGACAACTGTGACATCTTATGTTCAACACTGCAGACAGTGGCAGACAATGCGCAACTGTACATCTGTGCAAACTGCCCCAGGGAATACGTGGCTGACAGGGGGACACCCTATGGTGCAGAGGGGCCCTGCTTGTGCCCTGACACAGCTGTTGTAAAGGCCTCTAGGCCCATGGTGATGGTCTGTGCTGTGATACGCACCTCCTCCCTGAGGAGGTGCACCTCCACCACCAGAGTGGTTAGAGCCCAGTCTCTCTGTGGATGAGGGGGTGGTGGTGCTGAGGGTCCAAGTGTGGCATGGCTGGGTGTGCCCATGGGTGCTGGGGTGGCTGTGGAGGCCCCCAGCTGTGGGTGGTGGACCACAGCCCCGACTCCATGTCTCACTTGGCCTGTGCTGAGCCATGCAGTGCGCACATGCCCCTTGGTAGAGTAGCAGGTGGGCATGCCTGTGGGCTGCAGAGTTCTGCCAAGGGTGCAGCTTTGCCTCTGGGCTCCCCACTGGTTGTCTGCTGGTGGTGCCCTATGCCATGTTGCCGTACCTGTGGCACTTCCAGGGTGGTTCTTGCATTCCTCCAGCTACCCCCTCTGCTCCCTCCTCTGCTGATGCCTCAGCCTCTCTGCCTTACCCCTAGACCTCCGATCCCTCCTCCCCCACTGACCACTCCTCTCCACCTTGCCCCTGGCCCTCCAATCCCTCCTCCTCCTCCTCTGACCCCTCCTCCCCAACCTGACCCTGACCCTCTGATCCCTCCTCCTCCTCTGACCACTACTCTCCACCCTGCCCCGACCCTCTGATCTCTCCTCCTCCTCTGACCACTCCTTCCCACCCTGCCTTTGGCCCACTGATCCCTCCTCCTCATCTTCTGACCCCTCCTCCCCACCCTGCCCCTGGACCTCTGATTCCTCCTCCTCTGACACCTCCTCCTCCAACTGTGACATGGCCCCCTCGCTGTCTCCTTCCTCTAATGTGGTGTCCTCCGGTGCAGTTTCACTGCTGGTTGATGTCTCCTCATCATCACCATCGCCACTGGTGGTACTTCAGCTGCTGCTCTGCTCAGGTGGTGCAGCCCTGATGCTCCTGGGTGGCAAGTGTGGTGGGCTGGCAGTCTCCTGGGCACCCCTGGAGCCAGCTGTGGGGAAAGGGGCGGGGGGTTACCTGTATGCACAGGCATGGCCCTGGGGTGGGACTGGCACACCGTTGGGGGCCCACACATGCATTGCTCACCCACCTTTGGCCCACAGGGGCCTGCCTCCCACACAGTGCACACTGCACGCCCTCACCTTTGCCCACCTCCAACCAGCTCTGTTCTCCCCCTCACGTGCTGTGCTGTGCCCTGTCGGCCTCCCTGGCAAAGGGTGCACATGGGTGGCAGCATGGGCAGGTGCACTATGTGCCCCTGAGGCCTCCGCTGGGAGTATGCCCCTGTACTGCCCTTTTGTGTCATGCCCCAGCCAGGTTTGCACACACAGGAAGTGTCCGCCATCAGGTGGTCTGCCTGAACCAGTCTGGCAGCCATGGCTGCCACCCCTTGCATCTGCTCGGCGCTACTGTGTACCCCACTAACCTTCCTCAGCTGCCAGCTGCTGCCTGATCCCCTGGAGCTGGTGGGTCGCCTCCAATGCAGCATTCGGAAGTGGTATTTGAGGGCCTCCAGTGTACGGCATACTCCGTATTCCCTGTGGGTGAGAGGGGGACACATATGTGCTCAGTTGGCTCATATTATGTGCCCATCTTGCCAGTTGTACATACTTGTATCCTGCAATGGTCTGGCGACCTGCCCATTCTAGGGGCAGGGGCATATCCATGGATGGCAGGCTATGATGGCAGAGCTGCTTGCAGGAACAGACAGGCAACACATGTGTGGTTTCTGCCACCAGTTCTCCCAGACCCCTGCACCAGGGCACAGAGGCTAAGGGGTGGGGTAGGTGTTTGAGGTGTTCGAGGTGTCCAAACTGGCTGCCAGTATCCACTGCAGTGTGCAACCTTGCCACAGCTCCCCCTGCACTGGACTTTTCCATTGATGTGCATGCCCTGTGGCATTACTACCAACCACCACCAGAGTGGTTCACCCTTGAATCTTTGAGGGCTTTGAGAGGCATTTTACAAATGACGTACTAGGCATGGGATGAATGTCCAAATGGGGGCGTGCAGCAAATGTAGGTGATTTCATAACCTGGCTCACTGTTGGGCAGGACAGGTGCAAAATAACAACCTGAACATGCAGAACAGACACACAGGCTGGATGAGCCAGCTACACGTCCATCCCTTGTGGAATACTGTGAGGAAGACAGCCAAGGTGCTGTTCACAAAGATGGGCCCATAGATGTCCAAGCACCAGCAATAATATGCAAGCATGTATGGACATGTGGGGGCTGAGCACAAGGAAATGGTGAGAAGTTGGGATGATGGCAACAAGGATACCCAAATTCTTCTGGGCAGAGACTAAGTGCCTCTTTCATTTGGTGCTGCAACATGAGAAGCGTCTTTACCCACCTTGTGGGCCAGATGCTCAGTCAGTAAGTACAACAGAGGGCATGGAGAGAGGGCAGCAGCAGGTGCAGGAGGGCATAGTAAGGGAGGAAGTGGGCCGAGGGACAAGGGGCATGGATGTCAAGAGTAGCATGCCAGTGTAGAAAAGAAAGCAGGAAAGGTAGAAAAGTGATACATGTACAAGGCATGCAGCAACAGGCAGGAGTTAGACAATGCAGGTACCAAGTATGTCCATCTGGCACATGGGTGACCAGAGTGGTAAGGCTAGAATGGGGGTCAGACCCAAAAGCAGGACTACAGGCAGCTGCCCATAATACAATGTTGTGCAGCGCCATTCCAGTAGTGAAAGGGTGGCAGTGGAACAGAATTATGGCGCCAGTATTTGGGAGGGCCATATGTCAAGAAAAGGGAAGCACTAACAGAATCACTTTCATCTGTAGGTGCTACAGGATAAGGAGAGACACAAAGGCCCTGAAAACTCATTTCAGGGCCTTGAGGAGAAAGAGACTAT
The DNA here is from genome assembly GCA_033557465.1 of Ichthyophis bannanicus. Classification (NCBI taxonomy): domain Eukaryota; kingdom Metazoa; phylum Chordata; class Amphibia; order Gymnophiona; family Ichthyophiidae; genus Ichthyophis; species Ichthyophis bannanicus. Next base: position 378,249,335 of record CM066037.1, on the reverse strand, counting down.
GGCAACAGGCCAGGCTGCGGTGGGAGCTGGCCAAACTCCAAGATAAGGAAAAGATGCACGAGTGCAGCTGCCTGAGCCCTTGGTACATGTATATCTATGGAACAGCACAGGGTGGTTTCAGGGCAGCAGAGAGCAGGAATGACCATGGTGACAGAACAAACAGATGGCATTGTTAGAAATGGTTGTTATATATGGCCCCCATTTATGTTGCAGCTGCAGATGTTGTGCTGGTGCCAGACATGGCCCTAGAGCAGGCTATAGAAGATCCCAAGGAACAGGGGGCAGAGGAGCAGCATTAGGAGGAAGAGCAGGAGTTCGTGGACACCACCTTTTGTTCCCATACCCCCATCAAAGAAGATGGTGACTAGCAGCACTGGCATCTTATCATCAAAAGTCCTGGAAGGAGGACGAGGATGCACTGGAGGCCACAGCCACTAAACCAATGATTTGTTTCCAATATTTCAGGGCACAACAGAAAAATATGGATTGTCAGCCCTTGCCGATGCAGCTGGGGGCCTATTAGCTGCATGAGTGGGAGGGGGACGCAGGCAAGGGGGAGGTGGAGGTGGGTGATTGGGAGGAGGGAGAGGGATTAGAAGTAGGATTTGGGGGGGGGGGTATGGGGGTGGCAGCCACTGGCAGCACTGCTGTGATAGAGCTCCCCGGGGCAGTGGCACAGCAGCTGCTCCTTATGGCCAGCCCCCAGATTCCCCATCATGAGGCCACTCTGGTCCCAGTAAGCCATATACCCTCCTGTATCTGCAGGCTCTCAGAGAATGGGGAAGGAATACTTGATATGGTACCCTGGTGTTGTTGTTATGCATTGTCCCAATCAGTAGCTCATATTTATTGTAACAACCATTGTGTTTGTGTCTTCAATCATCCTCTCCTGAAGCTTCATGCCCTGTGTCTCAGTAGCCAGTGGCTCAAGGGAAGCCTCCACCTAGGGCCCATCTGTGTCCGGTCACTCAAGAAGCATCCACAATGATCTGTTGCCAAACAGCAGACCTACATAGCAAAGATTCCCTGTCGCTACTTCTATTTTGTATGACACTTAATCCAATGAGTACTCTTATCAACTCTTTGGGATATGGATTTAGCCTGAATCCTAAAGAAGGTAACAACCCAGAGGTAACAGTCCATTTATTATTTGTAGATGATCTGAAGCTCTACACTTCCAGTGACCAACAATTAGCAGAGCAACTCCGGATAGTAAAACCTTTTTCTGATGATATCAGGATGACTTTTGGCCTTGACAAATCTGCTTAGGCAACTTTTTTTTAGAGGGAAATTAAGCAAAATGGAAAACATCTCCCTAGCTGAGGGCTGTGATATCAAGGAACTTGAACAGGAAAGCATATATGAATATCTCTGAGTAGAGGAAGGAATGACCCTCAAGCAGAAATTACTGAGAGAAAAGATCAGTAAATAATACTATAGAAAATTAAAATCGTTATTGAAAAGTGCTTTAACATCACGGAATAAGATATATGCCATCAATCAGCTGGCAATTCCTACAAGGAATGAGTGAGAATCCATAAGCACACACAGGAAAGGAAGCAACAGAATTTGCTAAATCAGAGAAAACACTCTTCAAAGAATTAGATCACCAAACAAGGAAAACCAAGTGGCAAATGCACAAATATAGGAGCCCTTTGTCAATCAAAAACAGACATATAAATGGTTGAGTTGAGTAGAGCTGAACTGAATCCGAAGGATGAGAGATTGATAGTTGCAGCCCAGGACAGTGGATTACAGACAAGATGGTTCACAGCGAGCATTGAAAAAACTGCCAAAACACACATATGTTGATGCTGTAAGAAAGAGCTGAAAGCAGTGGCTCACCTCATAGCTGGCTGTGAAGTTCTGATGGCAGAAAACCTCTATACAGACAGGCACAACAAAGTAGCACACCTCATACATTGGAAATTTTGCAAACACTATAACACTGTCCCTGAAAAGCACTGGAATCATGACTCTAAGAGAACTACAAAGAATGAAGAGATTATGATCACCTAGGACATTCCCATTCCAATGGATAAGAAACTGGATGCGAGGAAACCCAATATAGTGGTAAAAAGAGAAAAACACCAAAACGGCATTGATACTGTAATAGAAGTGTCTGTTCCAAGTGATTATTCTGTGAATCACGAGGCAAGGGAAAAGATCCTGAAGTACCAAGAAATGCAGTCAGAGTCCAAGAAAATCTGGCAGAAAATACAGAAATATTTACCTTTTATGGGAAATTTCCAAGCACACCTAGATAAATTACCCATACATGTTATATCTTATGAACTCCAGAAGGAGGCTCTCTGACAGGATGCAACTCCTATGCTGAACATTAGCAATAAATTTGAAAGACTGAGATTATACTCCAAATACCCTGGCTTAGAAGTGAGGTTCATAACTGTCTTGATATGTGCAAAACTAACCCATTTGAGAAACTGCCGAGTGAAACCAAAGATTGCAAGTATGAGTGCAGCCTGCTGTGAGAGACTGGTCACATGAGTAACCTTTGCACCACTACCACAGTGCAATAAATCTACATTCCCCAAGCATACTTTGGTGAAGATGCCAAGAGATAAACATTATGACCGTGCCCTCCACTGGAGCCAGGGGAGCAGCTAGTTGCAGAAAGAGGCCAGAAGAAGATATTGCCATCTGTGCACATCACCAGAACCCCTTGGCCTCCCCCAGGATACAAAGATAAGGCCTGTGTAGCCCATATCCCCATTCCCCTGTGAACCCCCCTGTCACCAAAGGGCCACTGCTGTTCATTGGTCACACCCAAAAACCCACACCATCACAGCCCAGAAACAGCAACTACAGTTGTGGTCAACATTACTGGTACCTTTGCAGTTCAACCTCTTAATGTCCAATATCTCCTAAAAAATAGTGACCAGTGAAATGGCTTTGGACTATATATGCACACATATTTGACACATAAAAGAATTAAATAAAACAAGACTAATTAAAAAAAGGAAATACTAGGCAATAGTATAAAAACCGAGACTTGGCCAGAACATGATTTCAGTGAGTTCGCTTGAGGAAGAGTCGGAAGGATCCAGAGGTTTGAAACACAGCGTTGTGTTGCGTTTCTCAGGAAGGAATCAGAGCCTATGGCATTTCCCAGGAGAGAATCAGCATCTACTGCATTTCCCAAGGAGGAGCTAATATTCTTTAGCATGGAGCAGATGTGAAGATGGTTTAATCGTAGCTATAAAAATATAATGGAAGCTCTACAAACAACGCCCAGCATCATAAGACCCACAGGTTGTGAGAATTGCAAAGGTAGCATGAGGTGGCAAGACATTCTTAACAAGTGCCTGAATTCCAATGTCTTGTGCCTGTTGCAGGGTAGAAGATCACTGCCAATTAAGTATATCTGGGGGTTCACATTTTGCATTGTCCCTCCGATTGCTTTTAATTAGGCTTTGTTGCCTTACTATAAGAGAAAACGGAAGGCTTGCTACAAGAAAGGAAATCCTTTCAAGGCACGCAATCCAACAAAAAAATATTTATTGTATTAGTCTAGGCCATAGTGAATGAGCACATTAGTTAGGGTCTTGCTTAATTTTTGAATGTTAAAGAAGTGGACCTCTTAAATCTTTTTGGGATAGGACAACATGATTGGCACCCTTATAAACAATTCAAATCAGTTTGAACAGAAGAACCTCATTCCCACTGCAGTAAAATTAGATGCACCTCTGATCAATTGTCAGTACTCACATGACTTGAATCAACCAATGAAAGATGTCTCTAATGTTTAAAATGGCCACATTCACTCCCTGTTTCATTTTCACAAAAGTAAAGATAAGGGAGCTGCCTAAGACCGTCAGAATAGTCATTATCACTAAACATCAAACTTCAAAGGGGTAAAAGGCCATCTCTAAAGACCTTGGGATTCATGTGTCTACAATTTGCAATGTTATTAGAAGTTTTCTGCTCATGGAACTGTCAAGAACCTCCCAGAAAGTGGTGGGAAGAGGAAAATTAATCCAAGAAGTCTTCAAACTGTTCAAAAACCAACATCCAAAGAGCTTAAGGCTGACCTGAAGCAATCTGGAGTGGTGGTTTCAAATAGTACCATATTCCATGCCAGGGCCGTACCGATCGTGAAATGCACCCTGTGTGACTTGCACATCAGTCGCGCGCCTCCCCCTCCCCTGCCTGTACCTCCATCTAGCCACTTTATGGGGGTGGGAGAGAAGAGGCGCGCACCCGATGTGCAAGTCGCCGGCATGGTAAGCAGGTCTGGTCCCTCCCAGAGGGACAAGACCTGCTTAGCGTGCACAAGAAGGCTTAAGGGGGCATTTCAGCTGTCTACCATTGCCTGCTGCTGCTGAGAGAAGAAAAAGTGGCGGCGGCAGGCAATGGCAGACAGCCAAAATGCGCCCCTTAAGCCTTTGCACCCTGTGCGGCCGCACCGCTCGTACAGGGCTAGGTACAGTCCTGTTCCACACACTAAACAAAGAAGGACTTCATGAGTGAAGGTCAAGGAGGACTCCACTGCTCAAAGACAGACATAAAAGGGCACCCCTGATCTTTGCCCAAACCCTCCTTGAGAAACCACAATCATTCTGTTAAAATGTTCTGTGGACAGATGAAACCAACTTGAGATCTTTGGCAATGCAGACCAGCGATACATTTATAGGTGAAGAAATGAAACTTATAAGGAAAAAAACACCATTCCTACAATTAATTATGGTGGAGGTTCCATAATGTTGTGGGGCTGTTTTGCTGCCTCAGGAACTGGAGGTCTGAACGTAGCAAAAGAATCAAGAAGTCAGAAGACTACCAAGGTATTTTGGAGTGAAATGTCTGGATCGAAGGTCATGGGTCCTTCAGCAGGATAATGACCCAAATATACATCCAAAAGTACAAAAGAATGTTTAGAAAGGAAAAAATGAACTGTTTTAAACTGACCATCAGTGAGTCCTGATCTCAATCCAATAAAGAACCTTTGGAAAGAGCTGAAATCTGCCATTGGTAAAAGGAATCCTGGAAACATTCATGAGCTGGAACAAATCACATTTGAAGAGTGATAGAAACTACCAGCAGATGTACGAAAGTTATAGATGGCTACAAGAAACGTTTAAAGGCTGTCATCACTGCTAAGGGTTGTGCAATCAAATATTAGTGAAGGATCCCATTAATCCTGTCCAGATCATATTTAGTTTTTTTTCTTAGAAATTACTACATCTAAGTTGCACAGATATCTTTTCTTTTTGCTGTATACCTTTGAACATATTAAAATATTATGATGACATTCAGTTGGAATATTTCCAATTATTTCTCAAGATATTGTACACAATATACCTAAAATGCAGAGGTACCAATAACGTTGACCACAATTGTACAAGGGTCTTTGGGCAAAGAACACACACTAGAGCAGCATGCTCCAGGATCAAGGTAAAAGATGTATTGGACTATCAGGCACTATCCTGGGTCTGTATCTACAAATGGCAGCAGGACATGGTCCATGTGATCTTGGCTGGTTAAAAGCACCTTTGCTTCTGCTGTACACTGTGACATGAACAGTCCTAGACAGCAACAGTGATATGCCACGAAGAGGCCATGGCATTGCAGTACCAACATTATGATGTGCTGGGGGTCCAACTGTGCTCTGCTTTTATACCACAGGCATCTGCAGCTGGGCATGGTGTTCATCCCCAGACCTATTCTGCACTAGAGAGTGTCCCCAAAACCCATGGTTTTTAAAATTTACCATGACACTCAGCACAGGCACTAGTGCTTTGAGCTATACCCAACCCCCTCCTCCCCTTCCATGCAGGGTCCAAATGCAATGTAGAGGCACGAACTATACTGCACATACCCATCATCTACAAGAACCTGTAGCCACCCAACAGACTTGTGACACGGCAGCCCATGAATGCCTATCATCCAACACTCATACAGCTTATCCCTTATAAAGGGTCATCAAGGATAGAGGAGTCCAGGAACTGATAGCCCAAACCAACAAATAAGAACATAATATATGCCATACAGGGTCAGACCATAGGTCCATCAAGCCCTGTATCCTATTTCCAACAGCAGTCAATCCAGGTCAAAAGCACCTGCCAGGTTTCCAAAAAGATACACAGATTCCATGTTGCTTATTCCAGAGGTAAGCAGGGGATTTCCCTGGTCCTTTTTAATAATGGTTTATGGACTTTTCCTCCAGGAACTTGTCCAAACCACTTTTAAACCCAGCTACACTAACAGCTTTTATTACATCCTCCAGTAATGAATTCCAGAATTTGATTACACGTTGAGTGAAAAAATGTTTTCTCTAATTATTTTTAAATGTGCTACATTGTAGCTTTATTGAGTGTCCCCTAGTCTTTCTATTTTTTGAAAAAGTAAATAATCAATCTACATTTAACTGTTCCACTCCACTCATTATTTTGTAGACCTCTATCTTATCTCCCCTCAGCCATCTCTTTTATAAGCACTATATCCACTGTGTTACTAAAGCCATATCTGCAAACGTTTAGGTAACTGATTCCTGATTCTGGAAGCAGGCATGTCTTCACAAATGGCCCATTTTGGACATGGAGATGTACATCTTTGGGATATGCAGACACAGCCCATCTGGACATAAATAAATGTGCCAGTGTACATGCAAATGATTGATTTTAAAATGCGATCCAGCGGGAAACATCACTGTTCTTTCACCATGGAATCCTCCAGGAAGGAAAATCTCTGTCCCTGAGAGGTGGCGCTGATGCTCAGAGAAGTCATTACAAAATACCACATTCTATTTGACACTAACTACAATGCATATCAGAAAGCGTGTCTCTGGCATGCCATATGTATCAAACCAAATGCCATCTACCCTCGTAACTATGATATGGAGAACGTCAAGAGGAAGTGGAGGGCAAAGGCTAAGAAGCTGAACGCAGTCCAGATGGAAGGCCACCCATGTTGAGTAAGTTAAAGAAACATGTACTAGGCACCATGGATGAGGAGGTGTTGACAGGGTTTGGCCTTATCAATAGTTCAGCAATCAGGTCTGTAGCACACTCCTGAAATATAGAAAATGTGTTGTGAGGCACGGTGGCATCTGGATCATATGCACTGTTGGTTGCAGTCCTTCAACACATACCCCACACTGTTCACGACATCAGTTTGCATTATGCATGCATGTCTGGTCCACCCCAACCCCTGGGGGGAGGGGGCCTAGCATCCACTGCACATCTCAGTAGCTACATAAGAGGTCCCCCCTACCAATCTGTACAGCATCAAGTTAGTACCCCAGGATTATTATGGCCAGTTACCCTGGCAGCACAGATGTTTTTGCAGCTTTTACACAGCCATGGCATGCCTATGGAGTGGCAAGCATAAGCAGCAGTATTGGCATGCTAGCATACAGTGTTAGAAGGGCAATGACAGCTGACCATCTGGGGTCCCTGCATCCCACAGGGCAGGTGGCAGAGCTACACAGGCATATCTCACCCATCTCCCTTTCCCACTGCCAAACTCTGTTCCCAAGTACCCCACATTGTTCATCATTCTGTGCACATCTGGCCCTTAAACCTTGGCTTCAGGTGCTCATGTCACATTCATTGCCTTGCCCATATACCCCTGTGGAATGCACATGGGGCAACAGCTTACCTAATCCAATGGCATCTGTGTCAGCAACATATGCATAGCATGTGGATGCTCTTTCCTCACCTGCTAGTGATGGTGCTGACAGTGATGGCCTGCAGACCTCCATGGACTAAAGTCACTGGAATGTGGAGAGGGATAGCTCTGAGCTACTTCCCGATGGCACACATGGAGACCAGCCAGAGGGAAGAGGAGCACGGTGACGCTGAGGACAGGTCAGCAAACAATGCAATGCTTCAGGAACAAATAGAGGGGTCTGGGGAGGAGATGTTATCTGACCATGAGGAGCAGCATGTAGCACTGCTACCAGCCCCTGACACTGCCATTGACTCTCCTGGCGAGGAGGCGCCACTGGATCCATGAGGGTGTGTCAACAGATGGGCCCCAGAAGACAGTAGCTGATACATTGTGAGGAGTACCTCCTCCAGCAGAATGCAGAGTACCTGACAATGGAGAGGGATTGCAATGATGTCCTGTGAGACATCCTGCAAGTGCAAAGGGAGGGAAGAGAGGTGGGTCATTGGCGTCTGCAGGAGTTGTAACACATCAGCCAGTCACTGGACACATTCCTTTTGCACCCCAACCTGCTACTGTCTGTTCCACTGTTCCCCCAGCCTCTGAACCAGTCATCTTGGGCCCCACACCCACTAATAGCAATGGCAGAGGTGCTAGGATCAGCCAAGGTGAGCCATAGGGGCCAAACCAAACCAATATCCTGGATGCACCACTACAGGGTGGTGGTTGTCCCCTACACTTCCTTAGCTTCCTAGCTGCCAAGAGACAGGGAGGTTAGGGGATGGTGAGGATATGGAGAGTTTGTCAGAGTCTAATGAAAGCAGAGAGGAGAGCTCAGCCATCACTATTCAGCCCTAACCCTCCCCCCCCCGCCCCTCGGGACTAGGGTGGTAGAGGACATGGTGCAAGCAGAAGAGGCAAGAGCAGGGTGGCACACCAAGCAGAATTTCCTGTCATGATATCCAGAGCTGCTTCTTGAGGGGGTAGTTGAATGTGCAGTACTGTAGTGTGTATGTTCTTGGTTGTCCCTCGGTGCTTGTAGGTGGGGGAGGACAAAGAGGTGAAGGGGGGTTGGTTTCATATGGGGTCCTTCAGGAGCTGTGTGCTGCTGTAGCAGTGTTTAACTGGGTTAGTGGAGGTTTATAATGACATCCTGTGGGGGGGGGGAGTGTATCACAGGGTGTTGGTTGTTGGTTTGTGGCATTAGGGTGCAGGCTTTCTGTGGGTGGGGACAGGCATGTCGTCACTGTATGTTGGCTGCTTGACTATAAAAACATACCTCACGTAAAGTAATTGTGTATGAGTCTGTTTCTTGTTCTCTCTCCTTGTCTGCTCATTCACATCTGTGGTGATGTTGGTGCCCTCCTCCATGTCTGCCTCCTCTGGTGTGTTCTCTGGGGGAAGGGGCAGGCACCTCCTCTTGACAAGATTATATAGTATGCAGCATGCCATGATGATCTCACACACTCCCTGTAGGCTGTAGAATAGTTTGCCCCTGTGATCTGTCCAGCACCAGAACTGGGTTTTCAGCTAGTTAAATGTTCTCTTTATGATGAACCGCATGATTCAGTGAGTCTGATTATAGCGCTCCTCTGCCTCACTGTGGGGTGATACAATGAGGGGTCATAAGCCAGCTCCTCAGCAGGTATCCTGTCTCCTGTAGCACAAAATGGTTGGGGGGGGGGGAGAGTAGCCCATGTCACAGACTGCTGTCCTTGTCACTTCTACAGCTCACATCCATTCCTATACCTCTATCCATGGACTTTAGCCAGATGATGCACAACTGGTGCGTGATATGTGATTCCACTATGCCCAACACACGAAGGTGCTGCAGCCACTGTACTGCTCTGTACCCAGGTGTGCCCTATGCCTCTATGATGTCTGTCCTGCAGGTCTCCATACCTCACCTTCTCCTTCCTCCTTGAGCACCTGGGCTACACAAATCCCTGTAACCCCCCAGGGCCAAGCACTGCTTCGGGCTATGCCTCTCGCTGAGCATACTCCCACCCCCTTGACTCTCTCTGTGGCATGTTTTCCATGTGCGCCCCGCACCTTAGCGCATGAGATAGCTGCGCGGAAGGCATAAGTGGCGCTGAAGTACAAGAAAAAGGGCAGAGCCACAGCACAATGGTTAAGACACTGACCAACAGTGCAGGGATCAGGGGTTCCAATCCCCCACAATGCCCAATGAAGAAAGCTGGCTGAGGCATTAAGTTATGAGGCACAGAAATACAAGGCAGCACACTAATGTTTTTGGCAGCATATTAATACTGGGCGGCATAAGGCAGCACGCTGATGTTTATGGAGGCATTATGATACTGGACAGTATAAGTGGCGTGCTGATGTACAGGAAGAAGAGCAGAGCCACAGCACAATGGCTAAGACACTGACCAATGGTGCAGGGATCAGGAGTTCAATCCCCCAAAGTGCCCAATGAACAAGGCTGGCTGAGGCATAACATATTATGGGGAAGATTGCTTTAGGAGGCATTTTATGCATATTTTAATTATCCCTACTAGCAAACGCACTCTCAAAGCGTGTTAACACAAGGCGCCCTATAAGGCACATTTTAAAGTGCACTGTCAGCCAAGGCACCCTAGAATGTTGCCTATAGGGTGCTTTAGAGGGTGCCGTATGAGGTACCGCAAGGTCAGTGTACTGTTTTTTATGGCAGCACTGTGCAGTTTAAGGAATGAAAAGCATAAGTAGGTGCGCTGACAGGCAAGGAGGAGCAGCAGTGGAGCACAATGGCACTGACTGCTGATACAGGGGTCATGAGTTTGCTCCCCAGTGTGCCTAATACGTAAGGCTGGCTGTGGCATCAGCTTTGCATTGTACATATTTTGTCCTGCAGCACTTTATTTTTATGTTATTAATTGCTGCCAGCAAACACGCCCTCACGTGCCGTAATTGAAGGTGCCATATAAGGCACCCTATAAGGCACTCCATAGGGCACATTATAAATTGCACTGTCCGCCACAGCACCCTAAAATGTCCCCTATAGGGCACCCTATAGGTTGCGTCACAGGATAATGTATAGTGCACCTTATATGGACGGGAACCATAAGGTGCCCTATAGGGCGCCCTATAAAGCACCCTCAGAGGCACCTTATAGGTACAGTACGCTGAGGGTGTTTTTGCTGGCATCAAAATATGTACATTAAAAACAGATAATGTGTTGGACAACTCTATCAAATAACCCCACTGTGGGTTTGAACCCATGACCTCTGGCTTCACAGGCAGTGAAGTAACCATTGGGCTACAGCTCTATAGCTGCTAGCAAGCCCCTGGCTGGCTGCAGAGAGCATGCACATCGCCACACAGACAGTCTGCTGTGATCACCAGGATAGGGTTAGCCCACCCATACCCAAGATGCACTGCACATGCAAATCAGCTGTCCACAGATTAACACAAGATGGGCAATGCACCCCCACAGCACCTCGGCCTGGTAGAGGGAAGTGACCATGTGCACCCACACACCACCTCTGCCTGGTAGGGGGTACTGACTGTGTGTTTTACTGGCACAGAGTAGCTACACACCGTCACATTGTGCGGGTACTGTGCTCACCCTGAGGGTGCAATGAGGCGCCCAGGACCAGGTCCACAACACCTTCCATGGCTAAAAGAGGCCATGTCAGAGGTCCAAAGCAGTGTTAATGTGCAAGATAAGTAGCTTCTGCACATAACACCTTGGATAACTGTCTGCTTCAGTCAGGTGTAGCCCCATGGACCCCCCCCCCCTGTGGGCCACACACCACCCCCAGGGCCAAAGGTGGCAAACAGGGTCTCCCATCAATAGATCCACATTCTACCTCTCTGCAAAGGTGGCAGTAGAGGGGAACATCTAACCCCACAGGGCAGTCAATGCAGCTCTATATACATCCATAACACAATAGCAGACAGACATTAGGCCTGGATATGGTGAGCTGCATCCCACCACTATCTGATATTCTCCTGCAGCAAGTCATCATCCACTGCACCCTGCAAGCTGCTCCATCAAGACACATACCAGCTGCAAACAGTGTGCTAGTTAGTCCACAGTGCATGTTCCCAGTGGAGATGCATGCACACAGAACTGGGATGTCAGTATACACAGCAAGCAGATAAATCAGTGACTGGGCCCCAAAAGAAAACCCATACCTATCACATGAGAGAAATACAATATAGCACTATGGGGGTGCCTAGCCATGCTGTGGTCACTGCACAGTCAAGGTGAGAGTGATCTCTCAGCAGGACATACTGAGCTCACCCTGTCTGAGTAGGTGGTGGCCGGGCACTAGAATGTCCCAGTCAGTGCCCTATGCCCTGTGCAGATGCACCCTGGCCAGGCCACCCTGTCCGGCCTATACCCATGGTACCTTGCTCCTCATTATGCACATTGGCAGCCCAATACTGGCAACATTGCTGGCAGTGTGGGCTGTGGAAGGTGTTTGCAGCCACCACACACTGGTTAGGCAGACAGCCACCCCCCCCACCTATGCCAGCATTGTGCTACTATAGAGGGGTTCAGCAGCCATACCCACCACACCAGTCCTGGGCACAGTACAGGCATGGATATGGTATGCAATACTGTTGGGGGTCACTCCCCAGGGCGGTAAACACTGTCAGAGACCAGACCTGCAGCACACACCGCAGACATCAGAATGATTGTTATGGTGGAGCCCAAGGAGCAAAATGTGCTTAACGTAGGAATTGATATCTGCCAGTTATCATGGGAAACGTTTGATAGCTGTGTACCATATACCCAGGTATAGGGTGGCATTGCTAAGGTATGCAACTGCTAGTATTGGGAGATACAGGCAGGGCCCAATGTCCTGCCTCTCCAGGAGGCATTGGCCAATGGGGCCTGTGGGTGTGTGGGTGTGTCTGGCCCTGTTGGCTGCTGCTTTACGGCAGTGTTTCCCAACTCCAGTCCTGGTGTTTCAAACACTGTTCGGGTTTTCATGCTGTCCCTCATAAATATGCATGAGCTACATCTGCATACCATGGGGGTGGTGCATAGATATGCAGCACAGGCATCTTTATTAGAGGCAACATGGAACCTGAATGGTGTGAGGTCCTCCAGGACTGCATTTGGGAGACTCTGCTCTAGGTAATGCGGCTGTTTATGGTGTCTGTGTTTGGTGTGGTAAAATATAGGCGTATTAACCATGCGTATGTTCTCAACAATAAAGGAGTGTCTTTACTATCACTGTTTAGTGGTGGGTAAAACTATGGAGACTGGGTTGGCAGGAGCCCCAGCTGGGATTTGAACCTGTGACCCTCTGATCTTACAGGCACTGGCTGTGTCCGTTGCATCACACTGTGGCCACAGAGACAGTGTGTTCCCTGGAGATAGGAAACCTGGCCTGACGAGTCAGAAACCCTGCTCTGCACAATTTTACTGTGGGCTCATTTACCTTGTACGGAGACAAAAGTGCAAATAAGCCTCAAAAATGACCTCGGAAAAAGGGCCAGAAAACCATGACCAAGCTGGGCAACAGTGATATTAATGGGCAACCATAAACAACACTCCCAGGAAAGCTCCAATAAAATGCTATGATTTTTGAAAGGGTCTACGGAGCGTAGACCCTTCCAAAAATAATTTACTTTTTTTGGAGCTTTCCTGGGAGTGTTTTTTTATGGTTGCCCATTAATATCACTGTTGCCCAGCTGCATTATAATTTATTTGGAATTTGTTGTGGTCATTTTCAATTTATATTTGCTATTTTGTTCTGTGCATATGTATCACACTGCTCACGTTTTGCAGGTTTCCCCGGTTTTGCTGTACATTGCTGACGGAAATGGTTTCTCTTCCCTTTAAATCGGCTCTAACGCGAGGGTTTCACTCGCGGTATTTTTTTGCCGAAATTCAGCCCCGCTCCTGTGCGGAGAGCCTCTCCCCTCCCACTCTCCACCCATTGACCCCATCCCCCTGCCCCTCGGGAGCCTTCCTCTGCCCTCAATATGCCTTTCCACGCCTCTATCGCACATCAGCGCGCCCCGCTCTTGTGCGGGCGGAGCGCACTTGTGCGAGCGGCACACACGCGTGCGGGCGGCATGCACGTGTGCGGGGCACCAAAAACGCACTATTAGCGTGCGCTAAGGTACCTTAGCGCACGCTCAAGTGCGCCCTGCACATTTGCGCGGTTTAGTAAACATACCCCTAAGTATTTAGTATCATTACAAACATCACTTAACATGTATCAAACTACACATAACATTTATGTATCAAACTTCCCACAACATTTGTATTTATTAACAATTATATATTCTATTTATTAATTAATATAATATTACTCTAAATACTCTTTATAACATTCCCTTTCTAACCACCCTCTCCCATCCTCCCCCGCTCATCCATCCTCATCCATTATTGAATTAATATCCTCTCTCCTTTCACCCAATCACCATTTATCCTTCCAGTAAAATTTTATTTAAATTTTGTATTAAATCCCTCTCATATTTTCTCTAGTACTCCCACTCATTCTTCCTTCCATTTTTCCAACCACTTACACACACTCTTCCATTGTTCCACAACTTTCTCACCTGTCCTCTGCCTCATCTCCGTCAATCTATGCATCAAACACTTCTCTGCCACTCTTTTCGCAAATCCTGCCTTTTGTGGCCTGGATTTCCCCCTGCCAATGTTGTGCTATTTCATTTCTAGCAGCTACTATACAGTGATGTATCACTCCACTAACTCTCTTTGGAATGTTCACATCTAATTGATGTAGTAAACAAATCTCTGGCTTTCTTTGTATTTGATATCCTGTCATGTTATATATCAACTCCAAAATCTCAATCCAAAAGGCTTGTATCCACTTACAATTCCACATATGCAACCAATTCCCTTTCTCATTGCATCCCCTCCAACATTGATCATTAATCCCCCTTCCAGCTCCTTTTTTAAATACTGGAGTCCAATGCCATCTGAACAACAATTTATAAACATTCTCTTTTACCCTTGTGGCTATGGATATACTTGCCACTGTTCGTATTATCTTATCCCATTCCTCCTCAGACCATCTTATCTCCAAATCTTCTTCCCATTTTATCATGTATCTCAATTTGTTATTCCCCCCCCCCCCCTCCATTATGCCTTTATAAATTTTGGACAAAACTCCTTTCTGCCCCAAATTTCCTAAACACAATGCTTCAAACCACCCCCTATTTTCCCAGAGATCATGCCACACCTTCGATTGTTTCAAAAAGTGACTCACTTGTAGATAAGCATAATAATCTCTATCTCCTAATCTATATAGATCCTTAATATTTTCAAATTCAAAAATGCCCACTATTTGTGAGATATATTTTAACCCCGCCTTATCCCATCTATTCAAAATGCCCATCTCTGGTCCTTGTCCGCTTTCAAAACAGGCTTCTAGAGGCATACACTGTGAGTACCTCTTATTTTGCATTAATCGTTTTCTATTTTGTTTCCAAACTTCTAAACTATGCACTATTAGAGGATTTTTATTTTTATTTTCTAAATTAAATCTACCTCTCCAAACTATTTTGATTAGACTTTCTCCCCTTAAAAAAACGTCCTCCATTTGAACCCAATGTTTCTGTGTTCCTCGATGCCACTCATAAATCGTTTTTAATTGTGCTGCCTCATAATATTTCCTAAAGTTAAGCACACCTAACCCTCCCTTTCCTTTAGTTCTTTGCATTATATCAATTGCTAGTCTCCCCCTTCTATTTTTCCATATAAAATGATTAGCAATTCTTTGAAACCTTTTTAACTGATTAGGTGGTATTTTAATTGGTAACATCTGGAAGAGAAATAGAAATCTTGGTAAGAGCATCATCTGTATAGTAGCAATCAGTCCAAACCATGACAAATATCCCTGACTTTCCCTTCCCAACTCAGATTCCCGTAACAAATTTATCGCCCTTTTATATTAAAATCTGTTGTCACTGCTGAAAGGGAATGAAACAGCTCTGGCCCTCATCAATCATTGGAAAGTAAGCTCCAACTCAATCTTGAATCTAAGAACTGGGTGAGGATATGGAGCACTCATATAAGATTTCAATTTGTAATAATAAAAAAAAGTTGATGTTAAGAATTGTTCATAAATGTATAAACACTATTTCAGCAATTTAAATCCAATATATTGTGATGGTATGGTTTGGTGGGATTACACAGGTACACTACCAAAAAACTGCCTCCAGTTTTGCAACTGATTCCTATAGATTTTGGGGTGCTGAATCCAGGAAAAATAGCCAAAATGTTCCATCACGTCACGTTTTCTTGCAAAATTAGATTTCTTACCCATATAAGGAATCTAGATAGTTTCCCCTGTTATCCAAGTTTACTGCTCCTGTTCATTGTAATGACCTGACTCTTGTTTATTGTCGGATATTGTTTGTTCTATGTAAACCGCGCTGATTGCAAATAGTGCGGTATATAAGAGATGTAAATAAATAAATAAATAAATAAAAAATGTTCACATAACTTCTTTTTAGCCGACTGCAGTTTATTTTCTTGGCCCAAAATAGAGGTTGTAATGGTTAACTAACTAGAAACACTCCCTCATGATATTTTAGAGTGTTTTGTATTCATTTTATACATTAACAGGACAATTGGGAGGCGGGGGGCTAAATCCAGTACTCGCGCTGGCGCATGTTCTTTCCTGTTCGCCTCGCCTCGTTCGCTCGCTCAAACACGGTGGTTGCGACATGAACGTTCCTGTCAAATTTCAGTTTCTTGCAAGTTCATTATTACCTTTTGTTTGCTCAGTCGTAATCCAGCTTTATTCCGAAGTGGTTCACTACATTTGTAGTTTGCAGTGCTGTGTATTTGTGATGGCTCACAGAGCCAGAGGTTGCGTCAACTCTCCGGACAGTTTTTGTTTTATTTGTGGGGAATATACCGTGAAAAAGCGGCAGAGGAACATTTCTGCATTTATTAAAAAAGTATATTTCGCCTATTTCGGTTTGAAGTTAGGCGATCAAGACAAACCGTGGGCTCCTCACAAAGTGTGCAAGACATGTGAGGAAGATCTATGCTTATGGATGAAAGGTAAAAAACAAGCATTTCGTTTCGGAATACCTATGATGTGGCGTGAACAAAGAGACCACAGCAGTGACTGCTATTTTTGCTCTTGCATTGTGAAGGGATACAACTTAAAAAATAAGAACGTAATAAGTTACCCCAACCTTCCCTCAGCAATTAGGCCTATGCCTCATAGCAACGAAGTACCTGTGCCTGAACCACCAAAATCTTTGGATCATATTTGTGTGGACGGTTCTGATCATGATGAGACTCATCAGATGGCTTTTCCCGATGAGTCCAGTACTTCCGAGTTTGAAACTGAACCAGATCCGAAACCTGAACTTTTCTCTCAAGCTGAATTGAATGATTTAGTCCGGGATTTAGGACTCCCAAAAGATGCTGCCCAACTGCTAGGTTCTCGGCTTAAACAGAAAAATCTATTGTCACCAGGAACAACTTTTTATTGGTACCGCAACCGCGAGACACAATTTTTGAAGTATTTCAGCAAAGAGGAAGATTTGGTATTTTGCAACGATATATACGGAGTGATGGAAAAGTTTAAACTCAAGTATGATCCTGCTGAATGGCGGCTGTTCATTGATTCATCAAAAGACAGCATAAAAGGTGTTCTTCTTCATAATGGCAACACATTCGCTTCAGTTCCTATTGCTCACTCTGTTATTCTCCAAGAAAAATACGAGAATTTGGCCCTGATTCTTCAGAAGATTCGTTATGATGAGCATAAGTGGATGATTTGTGGAGACTTTAAAATTCTATCCATGCTATTAGGGCAGCAATCCGGTTTCACCAAATATCCCTGCTTCCTTTGCTTGTGGGATAGCCGGGCCCGCGACCTACACTGGGGGGAAAAAGACTGGCCAATTCGGGAGTATTTGAGACCCGGTGAGAAAAATGTTCTTCATGAGAGCTTGGTACCTCGTGATAAAATTCTATTACCACCTCTCCACATTAAGTTGGGTCTCATTAAGCAATTCATCAAGTCCCTTCCAAAAGATGGTGAGTGCTTTCGGTACCTTTGCTCAAAGTTCCCCCGACTTTCTGAAGCAAAGCTAAAGGAAGGAGTGTTTGTTGGCCCTGATATAAGGAAACTCATTTCAGATGGAGCATTCGCTGAAACGATGTCTGAGAAGGAAAAAGAAGCCTGGGATTCCTTCAAGGATGTTGTTCTCAAATTCTTGGGGAACAGGCGGGATGAGAACTATAAGGATATTGTTGCCAGGATGCTCAATGCCTTCAAAGAACAAGGCTGTAACATGAGCCTGAAAGTCCATTTCTTGCACTCCCATGTGAACTACTTTCCCGAAAACTTGGGGGCGTACAGTGAAGAACAAGGTGAAAGGTTTCACCAGGACATCAAGGACGCAGATAGAAGGTACCAAGGAAGATGGAACACCACTATGATGGCTGATTTCTGCTGGTTGCTGCTGCGGGAAACCCCAGATGAAAAATACGCCAAGCAGCGCACCAAGAGAAGCATTCGGGGGAAGAAGAAACGGGCCCACCAGGAGATTGATTGACCCAAGAATGACTTTAAAATCTAAACTGTGTTGACAAATATCGTGTTTTTACTAAACTTTGAAATAAAAATTTGCTAGTTATTACCACAGTATCGGATCTCATTTATTAGAATTTTATTTTCACACCATCGGGTATTTGTCTTCATGTATTGCAATGGTGCGGTTTGCGTTTTCTATTCTTACATACATACCTGTACAACATTTTTTGCACATTTCTTTGCTTTGCTTTGTGTCTAACCTCGCTCTTATATGCTCAATGTTTGTGCACATGTATGTGGCTGTTTTAAGTGCAGACAATTTTGCTACCATCACAGTGTGTTTTGTTGACATTACTCTATTCTTATGTGCTGCCTTGTTACAATTTTCTTTATTCTTATTTGAATAACTACTAAACAATTAGTATAAAGAATTCATCCAAGAAACTTTTATCTCGATCGCACTCAATCTGAAACGTTCACCTCAAACTGCTAACCCAATGTAGCAAAAAATCTGTACGTGATGGAGCAAATTGGTTACCAGATTTGGATTCAGCGCACCAAAAAACGTAAAAATCAATCGAAACATTAGAGGCAGTTTAAAAAAAAAATTTTTAGTGTACCTGTGTTATTTATACACATGTGGTATTAATATAAATATATCCACGGCTTTTAGAGTATCATTGAATATGAAGCAACAACCATTACTGGCACTTCACTTACTTTATCCTCTCCGTTATGTTTGTGGGGGTACTAGTTCACTCTGGATTTCCCACTAAGTAACTACTCACACCTCTTGTCCATGTGGCCTGGCTCATGATCATCCCAGTGAAAGTTTTGGCAAAGACAAGTAGCGTCTTTGGAAAAACTGACTGCTGAGCCTTTTAGTGGCATGGAGAACTCTAGGAACGCAGTGATTGTTTTGTTATTACTTTACAATGGCATCTGAATGCTGATTTTATTCCTTTCAATATGTAATTGCATTGGAGAATTGTTATATATAAAGAGTTATTTAAAAAAAGGCTCTAGTTACATTCCCATATTCACTCATATTACAGGGAGCAGCACAATGTCTTGTGTTGAAGCAACTGGATGGTTGATATTGAATGACAGTTACTAAGTTTGTACACTGTACATTGCTCGCTGCATATTGTAGAAGAATATATTTGCTACAGCACACCCACTCACTCCCTGTCGCAGCCAAGAACTCTGTATCTACCTCTAATATCCAGAAGAGAAACTGAAAGTCTAGTTATTCACTTTGGAAATGTTTAAACACCGATCATGAATCCATAAACTGGAACAAGAACAAATCACATACAGTATTCCCCTGCAAGACTCTACGCTGGATGAAAGTGGTTCTGGAGGAAGGAGAAGGCTAGTTGACATCCCTCTTCAGAATGATGGCAGACTCAGAATCACCAGAGGACATTGTCTCCATGTTCTCTTCCCAATCTCCATTTTTTCTCCTATTGTGCACCTCTCCATTCTCGTATTCTCCCATCAGTTTTTTTTAGGAATACAGTGATGCTTCATGCTCCTAGGGCCAGAGGAAGATTATTGGGTGCTCTATAGGGTGCAGTGGAAAGCCTGTTTGTTTGGGGGGGTTCCAAGCTCCACCCTAATTCTGCCTTAAGTCAACCCTTATTCCCCTCCCCCCCCCCCCCGCAAGCTTCCCCTCCTGTTCTACCCACAGGGATCCTATCTCCTGCAGCCAGACAGAAGGCGTCTTTTTGCTGCAATTGCAACTGGCTCTTCTCTTTTGCCCACGGGAGATGGGATCCTCATGGGCAGAACAGGAACCTTGATGCAGATTTTCAGTCAACCGGGATTCCATCTCACAGCTGGTGGGCAAAGTTTGGTGGGGTAAGGGCCTGTGTGCCTCACCCCATTCTGATGTCTATGGTACCCTAGGTGAATCTTCATCTTTACACCCTCCCTGAGATTTAAATATTTAAACTCAAGAATCAGAATCGTCCCAGCACCCCTTGCATAACAACCCTATAAAAATGCATATTTGACTCTTTGAGTTTGTGTTTTTGTCAGGATCCATTGTTTTGCTTTCACTGCTGCTGCTCTTTGCTGCCCGTCAGAAGAGTAACGGCCTAGTATTGACTAATGGTTGAGTGAGACCTTCATGCTCCATCTGCCTTCTCTGCTGTTTAACTTTGCTCTGTGCTTTGGACACACAATGCATGCTAATGCCTTTTGTTCAAAACTGAAGAATGAAGTTTCAATGGTAGGAGAAGCAGATGTACTATGAAGTGCTGTTCTCCTCTTGCTAGCTGGAGGAAAGAAAAAAAATGATATGAATGGGTGTTAGGACAGTGATAAAACTGATTGCGAGAGAAAGAAAGGATGAGGGGCATTAAAGAAGAAATCACGAGTTTCTAGGGGTAAGGGACATAATTGTACATAGCAAATGGAGTTTATTGTTTATTATGGTTTATTCATGCTATCGGTAGCAGGACCATACCAAGCTGGAAACGCGCCCTGTGCGACTCATGAACCTGGCGCTCCTCCCAACCATCCAGTCATATGCAGGAACTCACTCTTGCCGGGCTTCTTGGAAGCCCAGTAATTACATCAGTGCCCCTTCTATATTTGTGCCTTGTGCGGCTGCACTGCTTGCACACCCCTTAATATGGCCCTGATCAGTATAGTCCCTCAGGGATTAGTCCTGGGACCAGGTCTGTTTAGAATTTTCTTAAGTAGTTGCAGTGCTTAACAGTAAAGATTTCTCTTTTTTGCAGATGACACTACAGTCTTCAACAGACTAGACCAGAGTTTCCTAAACGTTTAGTCGACATGACACCAATTGACGAGCAAAATAAAATAGTGAATAAGGATGGATGTGTAACCCAATGCTGCCTTTTCTGCCCTGCAGTTTTATTTATTTAGCTCACACCTTTCCAGTAGTAGTTCAAGGTGAGTTGCATTCAGGTACAGTAGGCATTCCCCTGTCCCCAGAGGGCTTACAATCTAAGCTTGTGCCTGGGACAATGGAGGATTAAGTGACTTGCCCAAGGCCACAAGGAGTACCAGTGGAACGTGAACGAGGTTTTTTCTGGTCATAGTGTGCTGCCCTAATCACTAGGCTACTCCTCCACTCTATGGCTAGAGGAGCCAAGCCCCAAGACACCTTCAGGAGATTGGAGATTTTTGTGCTTAAATATGTGCTCTGGACCCCGAAAAATATACGGGGTTGAAAGGTCTTATATCAGAGGTTGTGAGACTGGTGAATTCTAAATGAAATAGTGGGTACTGAGCCCTGTGCCCTGTGGTGTCATGTATTATGTTCAGAATCAAAGCAGACAGAAAAAATACTTGAACCAAATCTTTTCTTTTACTCTTATGAACACCAGAATGGCATTGATTATAGAGATGTCAGTCCCAAGTAACTATTCTGTGAATCACATTGACAGTGAGAAGATCTTCAAGTACCAAGAAATGCAGTCAGAGACAAAGAAAATTTGGCAGAAAGATACTGAGTTATTTGCCTTTGTATTAAGTGCCACAGGTTTGATGAAGAAGAATTTCCAAGCACGCCTTGATAAATTACCCATACATGTTACATCTTATGAACTCCAGAAAGAGGCTCTCTTTGGCATGATGCAAGTTCTACACTGAGCTTTAGCAGTAAATTTGAGAGACTGAGATCATACTCCACATACCCTGGCTTAGAAGTGAAATTCACGACTGTCATGAAAAAACTGACCCATTTGTAGAAATTATCCCAAAAAAACAGTACATATATTTACCAAAGCAAACCAAGGATAGAAATTGAATCATTACATAATAATATCTCTCAAATTAAATCAACAACTGAGATAAACTGGTAATACTATACAAATTAAAAGTTTGCATTGCTGGCTGACAACAGTAACCAAAGCAGTTTTTTTTCAACCCAGCTAAATTAATCAGTTTGGTAGTTGAAACCCAGTGATTTTTGAGAATGTTTCATAAATTCTATAAATTCTGTTGGGATCCAGATGCAGGTCCGTCCCATCCAAATCCTGGGTGCCTTTTCCAGCTAGGAAAAAGCCTGCTTTCCTTAGTTTATTTATGGTTATATCTCACCATTTGGATGGCAGTTCAGTTTGGGATCTGGCAATTGTAAAACTCAACCTTTTCCCAAGGCAACCTCAAACTTGCAGGGTTGTCAGCAAATGCAGAATCTTCTCCTTCTGAGTTGTGACCCAGAGCTGGGGTAGAATAAATCCATTCTGTTTTAAAGTCTGAGTCCAAGCCTTGGAACTCCAGAGTTGAAGCCCAGATCCTAGGTTTTTCTCTCACAAAGCTAGGAGCTGCCTCTTGATGCTTCCTAGCCAAAAGCTGGCCAGCAACCAACTCTCACAATTCAAAAAACATCAGTAGGTTTCAACCAGTCACAGAAGGCTGCAGTCTGATACAAGAGCCAACCCCCCTGTTGTTGACTAAAAAGTCGGTCCAACACTTTCTGGCATTTTAAAAGTTTGCTCATTGTAATCCACTTTTGTGTTTGCTGTTAGACTGTATGCTGAGGTTTGTAATTCCCAAAGCTGGCAACAAGCAACCCTGCTAGGATGTATGTCCTTTAATGGCAAAAACCTCTAGAAGTGGTAAGTCTTTATCAATCAATTTTAAAAATACACAAATGCTGAAGCCTCTATTTTAGTGAGGTCCTCACATAAGCTATTCCCCTATCCATAATTCAGAAAACAATCTAGAAAGAGAATAGATTCATTATAAGGTCAATTTTCAGCAGAAGTAGTGAGCCTATTGTTTTAAATGCTGGCTGAAGTTTTAAAAAAAATGATGGGGTTGATATTTAGGGCTTATGCAGTTTGCACAACCTGAAAACTGCATAAACCTGTTGAATAACTATTTAGTGCTGATGAATATCATCACAGATTGCCTTGCAAATATCCATTTAGTTTCACTCCCTGTCTTCCTCGTCAACCTGTCCCTCCTCATCAGCACTCTCTTCCACTGCCCCTAGCCCAACAGCTCTTGCCTCTTTCTTTGTTCATAAAATTCAGTCTCTTCGTTCCTCTTTTTCCCTGTGCCCTCCTCCCCTTTCCCCTCCTCTTTCACCTTCTCCTTCTTCCTCCATTCCTTCCCCCCCTCCCTCTCATGCTCTCTCTCATACTTGGTGTTCTTTTAGTCTTGTTTCCTCTGCCGAACTTTTTCAGGTGATCTCCTCTTCTCATAAAACTACTTGTCCCCTTGATCCCCTCCCATCCTCGTGGCTCCTTGATCCTTCACTCCACCTTCTTCCGTATATCCTTGGTATAATCAATACTAGTCTTTCCTCCGGTAGTTTTCCCCACTCTTGGAAACATGCCATAGTCCGCCCTCTTTTGAAAAAACCCTCTCTCGACCCCAGCTTACCTGCCAACTGGCGCCCAGTTTCAAATCTCCCTTTCCTTTCTAAAGTCCTAGAGAAATTAGTCTTCACACAACTTTCACAACATCTTGACTCTACTCTTTATCTTCACCCCCGTCAATCCGGCTTTAGATCTGGCCATAGCACTGAAACTGTTCTCCTTGCACTTCTTAGCGATCTTCACCGTTCTCACGATCGTGGTGACTTGTCTATCGCTGTTTCTTTAGATCTCTCCGCCGCTTTTGACGTTATCGATCATCGCACCCTTCTCACACGTCTGTCTGACTCTGGTATTCGTGGCACTGTTTTACGCTGGTTTCATTCCTTTCTCTTCCGTCGTTCTTTCTCTGTTCACTCTGGTACCTCCACTTCGGCTCCCTTTCCCTTGCACTGTGGTGTTCCACAGGGTTCTATTCTTGCTCCTCTACTTTTCAACATTTTTCTTGCTCCCCTAGCCCTCCTCATTCAGCAATCTGGTGTTTCTTTCTATTTTTACGCAGACGATATCCTTCTTGTTCATCATACCAGCTCCCTTTCCCCTGATCTTTCCACCCTTAACGCCTGTCTATCCTCTGTTGCCTCCTGGTTTTCTGAAAATTTCCTCTGTGTTAACCCTTCTAAATCCTCTGCCATCTGGTTTTCTTTCTCCTCTTCCCCACCTAGTCTAGCCCCTGTGATGTCTTCCCTTCCCATTCCTGTTGTCTCTACCCTCCGCTATCTGGGTGTTACCTTGGATTCTTCTCTCTCTTTTCACCCTCACATTTCCTCCCTTGTTCGTACTTGCCATTTTCATCTGCGCCGTATTCGCTCCCTTCGTCCTTTTCTTTCCCCTCAATCCCTCACCACTTTGGTTCTCTCTTTTGTAACTTCCCGCTTAGACTACTGCAATTCTATCTTATCTGGTCTCCCTTCCTGTCAACTCCGTCGTCTTCAGCTTCTCCAGAATACTGCTGCCCGCCTTCTCACCTCTTCTTCCCCCTTTGATCATATTACCCCTTGCCTCTTCTCCCTTCACTGGCTTCCCATCAAATTCAGACTTATCTACAAGTATATCATTATCACTCATAGGGTTCTTCACACCAGCACTCCTCGGTATCTCTCTGACCTTATCTTCCACCAGCCCGCTCCCCGTCTTCTTCGCTCATCTCATACCAATCGTCTATTCCTTCCTCCTCCATCCCAGGCCCACCTCGAACTTACCCGCCACTCTGCCTTCTTTTTTCTGGCCCCTGCCCTCTGGAATTCCCTCCCTCACACCCTTCGTATTGAACCCTCCTTCCCCCATTTCAAAACTCTCCTCAAGACTCACCTTTTCTCTCAAGCGTACAACCTACAGGTCTCCCCATGATATGTAGTCAACATACCAATTCATGCCCCTCACGTTACATCCAACTACCACTCAACTCCTGACTCCCACATCACATTCAACTCCCACACCCTGTCTCCCTTCCCTCCCCATGTCCCTGTGTTTAGCTCTGTAGACTCTACTCTAATTTTCTCTCTTTCTCTCTCTTACTCTTTCCTATTATCCAATGGCGTTCCTTTCTCTCTTTGCTTTTCCACAGCTGCCTTTTATTGTACACCGCCCTGATACCTCGGTCTTGGGCGGTATATCAAGCCTAAATAAATGAAATGAAATGAAAAAGGATGGTTCGTCAGTGACTATCTGGTTAGCGACAATATGCAGTCCTAAATTAAACTGCTTACCTATAGAAATAGGTGGAAATTATGACTGCCTTATATGAACAATCGGCATTACTGTCTGTCCATATAGTGACACTGAATATATATAATAGCTAATATCTGCTAACCAGATAGGTAAATCACATAAAATTAGGACAGATCAATGACTGAATTTATGCATGTACAATACATTTTCATCTTTGCCTTGTTTTTTAGTGACGCTGACTGCCACAGGCTGAATATCAGCCATTATATTTCTATAGGTAAGCAGTTTAATTTAGGACTGCATTTTTGCAGGTCAAAATAAAAACACTTTGGTATAGAGATATAGCTGAATATTGCCACTATGAAGGCAGTTTTATAAAGCCGCACCTAGTTAACATATTTTACAACTATTTTATAAAATGAAGTATGCATGTATTTGTATTTATATTTGTATTTATAAAATAGAATACAAGTATAACATGAAGAGAACTTGCCATAAAGACTTACAGCAGCCTTAGAGATGGTGTAAATTATTGTGCCTGCTTTTTTACAAGTATATGCATAAATTATAGCATTTTATAATCAACGCACAAACTTGTTCGCACTACCCATGCTCCACTCAAGCTCTGCTCATGTGCACACTGTGGGGGCCCCTAGCCCAGGCCACGGCCTATAGGCTGTGGTGGCGAAGCTAGCCCAGTGCCTATGGAAATAGGGAAAACACTTGCAGTCTCCTCCAGTCAGAAGGAAAGTGCAGGGAATTGCCACTTTAAAAGTGCAGGTAAGAATGAAAAAAGCCTGCCTAAAGCTGCTGTCCTAAGGCCATGCCCCAGCTCCATGGTAACTGAGGGTGGCAATCTAAGACAGCTGGGGGCGGGGTGGAAAGATACAGGTCAGACCCACTCATATAAGCCCCAGAGAACAGGGAGGAAGAGAGCTGAGGGAATAGCTGAATCGAGAGCTGAGTCTGATTCAGAGGCGGAGTCTGGAAAGGAACCTGAATCTGAGCATCAGCATCAGCATTACACGAGGAAGAGAGACGGAAGGGCTAATCTATGCAGGAACCAGCATGGCCAAGGAAATGGCAGTGAAACAGTGCTGAGGAGAATCCTAAAAGGAACTGCAAGTAAAGATTTTAGCCAGGAGTCTAGAGAAAGGTTCTCAGACACCAGTTGGAGGGAAGAGTATCCCCAAAGCCAGCTCCAGAGTTTGGACCGGTACCAGGGCTGTAGGAAGCCTGCAGTAGGTTCAAAAACCCGGAGGTTTAAGCCAGGAGAGATTGCTGGGAGTGACTCAATCATAAAGGCTTACCAGGAGATGCTGAGTCCAAGAATCTCACCTCAAGGAGGGCTGGTAAGAAAACCTCTTAACAGAGAAACCTTGAATGCTTTAAGACTGTTGAAATGTTTGGTAAAAGATCAGGAATTACCTTGCTTTGATAGCAGCTCTGAGTCCCGAGAGAGGTCTCGAGGGGAACAGCTGATTAGGTTGTTCAAAGAACCTGCAGATCCTGATTGCTCTGAATGTGAGTCAATGGAAGTTGGAGAAGGTGATAGTGAATTAAGTCAACCTAAGTCTAAATAGCTGTATATCAGCACACGTCACCGCCTAACACTGTATGTATATAAGATGTTTTTAGCACCACTGTATATAGCCCACATTGTACATAACTCAAACTAATCTAGCACACAACACAACACGCACCCAACTAAATTTTCACCCCCACTGCATGTATAACACACTCACACTACCAGATTGTTTGCTGTGATACCACCTTGATTATTATGATAAGGCGGTTTAGAAATACTGTTAAATAAAAATAAACCTGATCAAGAAATGGAATGTGATTTATCCATAAGGGTAAAATAAGAATCTTCTGAGTTATAAGCTTGAAGAGATTCCAGTTTGTTTTATGTGCATGTATGTTCTGAAAGGGAAAGAAAGTTTTAATTAGTGTGGCTGCTGTTTTAAAAGCAAGAGACTTGTTAAGGAGGAATGCCTAAGGTCTCTAGAGCAACTAATTAAAACCCTGATTAAGTTGAAGCAAAGAAGAAAAGTTTATTACAGGAGTATTGCTGTCTGAAAGTCTGCAATGGACAATTAATTGCAAAAAGCACTGTGAAGTGAAACCTTTATTTGGAAGAAAGCAATCATTGCCTTGTTGAAGCAAGCAAGGGCAATTGATGTTTGTGGAAAGTTTACCAACCTTTTATTTCTTGTGGAAAAAGTCTTTACATGTGTTATGCCAAGCTTCATTAGAAGTTCCTGTTAAACAAGGGAGGCGAATAAAATTTCCTGTGTTGCTTTCAAACCTCGGCTAAAGCTCTTTATTACAACTACAATCAAATGCTCAAGGAACTACAACTCCCAGAGGCCTTTGCCCTAGGAGTACATATTAAATAAAATATTGAAAGTGCAGCCCCTTTCCTTGTCAGGCAACCGCCTAGGCGGGGGTAGGCGGCGACAAGGCATAGGGTGCCACTATTTAGTCTTTGAATAAAGAATAATTTGTCCTCGTCCAGAGCTTGGGCTGCTGGGACTTGTAGTTGTGCTACCACTTAAAAAAACAGTAGTATTGAGAACCGAGGGTTTTTCAAAAAGACACACAGGAATTTATTTCCTTCTTTTCAAAAAGCATTTGGCTCAAACAAAACAACAGGATTCTTCTCCAAAACAAATGATTCTCAGGAAAATCACATAAAAACCCAACAGTGAAATTGCTTTAGCTGGCTTTCACAACATACGTAGCTGTTTCCCAAACATACAGCAATAAACACAGTTTCTTTTCTTCAAATCAAAGTAATTGTCTTTTTCTTCCTTCAACAGGGTACTTAACCATTCAGGCTAGAATCATTCTCCCTGTCTTACTCACTGCTTTTGGTGGTTTTCAGGTTACAGACTTTTTCCTTTGTCCAGCAGCTTCTATTCTGCCTTTTTACACTATGAACAGTCCATTAATAAATCCTCTGAGTCAGAATCAAGTTCAATAGATTCTACCTGCATTTCCTCTGGGTTTTCAACCGATATGTCTGGCTCTAAGTCTTCATGCAATGCTTCTTGCTTGAAACTCTCTTAAGAGCTCCTGAATTCTCCTCCACTGGGGCTTCTTACTAGGAAAAGGGTTTCCACCTGGAGTGAGAAGTTTCTTTTCCTGACTTAAATGCCAGAGTGCCTCTAACTGGCTTATGTCACTCTTAGGTATATTTTTATCCACCCACCTTCTGGAAACTGGAAACTTTTTAGCTGGTCCACGTAATGGAGGAACTGCACCTTGCCCCTTGTCTGCAATTCTTCCTGCTACAGCTCTACTGGCTTCAGAACCAATTGCAGTTTCCCTGCAAGCCTGGCTCTCTTTCTGGGTGCTGATTTCACCTCTGAAATCCCCCTGGAAATCTCCACCGTTCTCCTCTTTGGTGAGTTCTCTGGGTCTTTCCCTGGTGCTTCTCCCTCCACAGAAGTCTGCAGTGTTCTCTCTAGTCAGCTCCCTCGTATGCTGCTCTCTCCCTGAGTACTGCTCTCTCGTGGAATCCTCTCTCCAGCCGGTGCTACTCTCACGTGTTTCTCTGGGTTTATAAGGCTGCCTTTTGCCTAACTTGCACTGTCCCTTACCCAGGTGTCTCTCATTATCCTCCAAGCCTGCCCTTGGATCAGCAGAGCTTGGGTGTGGCTTAGCTTCAGCAAGTACGTGTTTTTTTCCTTTGCCTGCACCCTGAAAGCTACAGATATCTTGTCGGTCTCCTTCCTTAAAGGTAGATCTATAATTTTCCTCTGTTTACATGGGCTCAGCCATGCTCTCCTCATCACAACACCCACAGTGAAAGCAATGTAATGCTAAAACCACGAGCACTTTCTTAATCAGTATTTTTATGTCAAAACGTTTTGATTAACACAGAAAATCAGCACATCTGGAACAATCACTATGCAGCAATCGTGTTCACAGAAGTTTGTATCTTTCTACATTTTTCAATCCTCCCCACTTCTTTTATAGACAACACAGCCACTCCCTGTCTAAGATAAACTTTATGCAAAAGAGATAAAGAGAAAAAACATCCACTCGGAGTGTGGTGGCTCTTACACATTCCCAACCCAAAGCATACAAGCAGCGTACGTGCCCCTCCCTACCTCGCCTTCCAGATGGTGGATTACCCCTTGTGGACCCATATTATCATCACTCATTAACGCACACATCAACCCACTTTTGGATCTATCTAATTGCTAACACCTTGTAAGAACATAAGAAATGCCATAATGGAACAGACCAAGGTCCATCAAGTCCAGTATGCTATTTCCAGCAGTGGCCAATCCAGGTCACAAGTACCTGGCAGGTTCCCAAAAAGGCACACAGGTTCCACAATGTTTGTCCCGGGGCAGGCAGTGGATTTCCCAGGTCCTTCTAGTGTGCTCTTCCATATCAACCACTACCTTTAGAGATCCTCTGAGTTTGTCCCATGCTTTTTTGAATTCAGATACTGTCCTCATCTCTACCACCTCCATTGGGAGACTATTCCATTCATCTACCACTCTTTCCGTAAAGAAATATTTCCGCATATTATTCCTGAGTCTATCCCCCTTCACCCTCATCTTATATCCTCTCGTAGCAGAGCTTGCTTTCAATCGAAAGAGGCTCTTATGAGTCTTTTTCTTTAATTTATAATTTTTATTGAGAATTTCAAAATAATACAAGAATTCATTTACTCAAAGAAATTATGAAACATAAAAGTCCACATCTCGAGGAGTACAACCAGGAAATTGCTTCCCTAAGCAATACATAAATAAGAAAAATACAAATAGAGTTCAGAGGACAGGAATCAGTATCCATCATTAAACAAACAAAACTCAGTTTTTCTAGCATGCTAGTAAATCATTAGTAAAACATAAATACTTTCCTTAAGGACAATGAGTATCTAGAAAAGTTTCTAAAGAAGATATATCCGGAAAAAACATATTTAGTTCCATTCAATGTGACCAGGCATTTACAAGGAAATTTAAAAAAAAAAGTAGCACCAATAGCCAAAACACGAGGCTTTAAAGAAATAAAAGCCTTGTGTCGAAGCTGCGTCTGCCAGGAGACATCGGGGAACACATTTATTATCCCTCCACAGAAATTAGCATTTTTATTCTGAAAATATGAGTCTTAAATGGGTTACATTGTAGCTTTATTCTGTGTCCTCTAGTCTTTTTACTTTTTGATGGCATAAACAATCGATCGACTTTTGCCCGTTCCACTCCATTCGTTAATTTATAGACTTCTAGCATACCCCCCTCAGCCGCCTCTTTTCCAAACAGACAAGCCCTAGCCTTTTAAGTCTCTCTCCATTGGGGACTCCTTCCATTCCTTTTACCATTTTTGCTGCTCTCTTCTGTACCTTTTCTAATTCTGCTATATGCTACGTATTTAAGATAAGGTGACCAGAATTGTACACAATATTCAAGATGCAGTTGCATCATAGAACAATACAGAGGCATTATAATATTCTTGGTTTTATTTTCCATTTCTTTCCTTATGATTCCTAGCATTCTATTTGCTTTCTTGGCCACCTCTGCACACTGGGCAGGGGATTTCAATGTATTATCCACGATGATGCCTAAATCTTTTTCCTGGGTGGTAGTTCCTAAAATGGTACCTTGCATTGTGTAACAAATGTTTGGGTTGTTGTTTCCTAAGTGCATATCTTTGCATTTGCCCACATTAAATTTTATCTGCAATTTGGATGTCCAGTCTTCCAATTTATTAAAATCCTCTTGCAATTTTTCACAATTCTCTTGAGTTTTAAAAACTTTGAATAATTTTGTGTCATCTGCAGATTTGATCACCTCACTCATTATTCCCATTTCCAGGTCATTTATGAATATATTAAAAAACAATGGGCCCAGCACAGATCCCTGTGGTATTCTACTATTCACCTTTCTCCAATGAGAAAATTGGCCATTTAGCCCTACTCTCTGCTTTCTATCTTTTAACTAGTTCCTGGTCTACAATACTACACTGCCTCCAATCCCATGACTTTTTAATCTCGCCAAGAGTCTCTCATGAGGGAACTTGTCAAAGGCTTTCTGAATATCCAGATACAGAATAGCAACCAGCTGATATTTGTCTACCTTCTTTTGTATCTTCAAAAATATATAACAGATTAGTAAGAGTAGACTTTACTTGGCTAAATCCATGTTGACTTTCTCCCATTAAACCATGTTCACAAATTTTATTCTTTATAATGGTTTCTACCATTTTTCCCGGTATTAAAGTCAGGCTCATCGGTCTGTAGTTTCTCGGATCACCCCTGGAACCCTTTTAAAAAATTGGCATTACATTGGCCATCCTCCAATCTTCCGGTACTACAGATGATTTTAATGATAGTTCACAGATTACTAATAGTAGGTCTGCAATATCACATTTCAGTTCTTTCAACACCCTTGGATGTATACTATCTGGTCCAGGTGACTTGCTACTCTTCAGTTTATCAAATAGTTGTAATACATCTTCCCCTTTTATCGATATTTCTTTCAATTCTTCTGATACATCACCTTTATTTACCATTTCAGTACAGACTAAAGCAAAGAATTCATTCAGTCTCTCCACTATGGCCTTGAACTCACTTAGCGCCTCTTTTACCCTTCTGTCAACCATTAGTCCAACTGACTCTTTCACAGGTTTTTTGCTACGAATATACTTGAAAAACTTTTTATTATGTGTTTTTGGTTCCATGGAA
Organism: Ichthyophis bannanicus; assembly: GCA_033557465.1. Taxonomy (NCBI): domain Eukaryota; kingdom Metazoa; phylum Chordata; class Amphibia; order Gymnophiona; family Ichthyophiidae; genus Ichthyophis; species Ichthyophis bannanicus. Next base: position 378,217,473 of record CM066037.1, on the reverse strand, counting down.
GCTTTGTATCAAATTCTTTCTTTGCCTGCCTTATCAATGCCTTGCATCTAACTTGCCAGTGAATATGTTGTTTCCCGTTTTAGTCATTTGGCTCCTTTTTCCATTTACTGAAAGATACTTTTTTGGCAACAACAGCCTCTCTGGCCTTGCATTTAAAGCATGGAATACATCTGGTCTGGGCTTCCAACACAGTACTTTTAAACTACATATGCTTGATGCAAATTTTTAACCTTTACAGCTGCTCCTTTTAGTTTTTTTCTTAACTATATTCCTCATTTTATCAGTCTCCCTTTTGAAATTTAAAAGGTAGTACTATGAATTTCCTTGCCATCCTTCTTCCATTTATTAAATCAAATGCAATCATGATATGATCACTATTGCCAAGTGGCCCCAAACCCTTATCTCTTGCACTAGACCCTATTTTCCACCAAGGACTAGGTCCAAAATAGCTTCCCCTCTTGTAGGTCCATGAACCAGCTTCGCCATTTATTTTATCTAGAAATCTCCCTAGTATGTCCTGTAGTGACATTGACCTAGTCGACACTGGGATAATTGAAATGATCCATTGTTACTGTGTATTAACTTTTGTTGGCTTCCCTGTTTTCTTTCAGCATTTCATCATCCATTCTGGCCAGACGGTCGGTAGTACATCCCCATTGCCATCAACATCCGCTTCTTACATGGGATTTCTATCCATAAAGATTCTACAATATGTTTTGTTTCCTGCAAAACTTTAATCCTATGTGACTCAATGCCCTCTCAAATATAGAGCGTAACGCCTTCGCCAATTTCATCTACTCTATCATTGCCATACAGTTTGTACCCAGGTATCACATTGTCCCATTGGTTGTCCTCCTTCCACCAGGTCTCTGAGATACTAATCATATCTAACCTTTCATTTTGTGCTATATATTCTAGCTCTCCCATCTTATTTTTTAGATTTTTAGCATATGCACACGGGCATTTTAGAGGTTGTATTTTATTCATATTAAACTGGTTATCAGTTGAGGGGTAATTTGGAATCTTTAAACTCTGTAATTAAGGGCATCTGGGTTACTTTTATCTTTATTGGAACCTCTCTGTTGAGATGTCCTAACTTCCCTCTTTTGCTGGTATCCTTTGAGGATACATCCTTCTGAACCATGTGCTCTTGGGCGACTGTCTGCCCTTTTATCTAGTTTAAAAGCTGCTTTCTCTCCACTTTAAAAGTTATTGCCAGTAGGTGGAGCCCATCCTTTTGGAAAAGCCCATACCTCCCCAGAATGATTCCCAGTTCCTAACAAATTCAAACACCTCTTCTTTGCACCATCGTCTCATCACGCACTGAAACTTCAGAGCTCTGCCTGCCTTTTGGGTCCTACACTTGGAACGGGAAGCATTTCAGAGAATGCTACCCTGGAAGTTCTGGATTTCAACTTTCTACCTAAAAGCCTAAATTTGGCCTCCAGAACCTCCCTACCATACTTTCCAAGTCATTGGTACCAACATGTACCAAGACAGCAAGCTCCTCCTCAGTACTATCTAAAACCTTGTCTAGACAGATATGTTACCAGGTGAACCTCATGTCCACTAGCCACACAGTTATCTACATGCCTAATGAGTGAATCACCAACTATAATGGCTTCCTAACCCTTCCTTCATGACCACATGGCCCTGGAGAAACCTCCTCAGTGCTAGAGGGTTTTATATCACCTGGAGGACACGACCTTGCTATAGGACCACTTCCTGCAACACCAAAGTGATGCTCTCCTGTCACTTGACCTCTCTCTTCCATGGCAACAAGGAGGCTGCCAGACTGGAGCTAGGACTTCAGTACGATGTCCCTGTAGGTCTCGTCTATATACCTCTCTGTCTTCCTTATGTCGTCCAAGTCTGCTACTCTAGTCTCCATAGATTGGACTCATTCCCTGAGAGCAAAGAGCTCCTTGCACCTAGTGCACATGTAAGCCCCCTTACCAACTGGGAAAAAATCATAAATATGACACTCAATTCAAAAGACTGGAAAGCCCCCATCTCACTGCTGGATTGCTATCTGCATCTTATTTTTAAGGTTTTGTTTAGATATTTAACCCTTTCGTGGCTGTTGTTGCCATATGGCAACCTTCAAATTTTCCCCAAAAGTTTTCACCGGATTCTATATTTCCAAAGAATCCGCACACTGTGTGTGAAATGTGATGTGTATCTGTGCTTGACATCTGAAAAAACTGTTATTTAAACTATCACACCCAGCAGTAAATGAAACTGATGCCAAGACTGTTTTTAATTTTTAGCCAATCAGGACTGTAGTTGCCATATGGCAACAGTAAATATTGTTTCTTAGAAATAACATTTTTTCAAAAAAACGTTATATTCTGCATCATCTAGCTCAAATCTTAATAAAAAAACAGAAAAAAAATTTCAGTTACAAAACAATTATGTGGACGCGAAAGGGTTAAGTTGTTTATTACTTAGGTTTGCTGGGGATACATATAATAATACAATTATACCTAATACCTTTAATGGACTTTGTTCATCTCAAGAATAATTAATCTCAGGTCATTAATTAATGTATTCCTGATGAGAATAACCAGCCGCACCTGAAAGTGAATATGGGCACCTCCTCCCTTTAATAAGTTTAAGAGCCTATAAAGCTAAGATTATCCCTGGGGTGGGTGAGAGGAAAGAAAACTTAATAAAAGCTGGCTTGCTACACAGTGTCCTGACCTGTGCTTCTAAGGTTGTCTTACCAATTTCCTGTGAGATTCACACAGCCCTTGGTTTGATAGAGGAGGCCTTTCAAATTGCCCCTTTGGCCTGTGACTTGCCTTTAACACCTATTTCACAGATCTTTTGCCTCCTAACTGGAAGACCTCTTTGTAAAGGTCACTAGAAAGTGTATTTCTTTGTATTCAGAGACTATTTATTCTACTTTTATGCTAAGCTATACTCTGATTTGATTTAAATGAAATGTTCTCTGGTGGTATTAAGACCTGACCTACTCAGTAAAAATACTGAATTCTAAAATACACAGATTTATCAGCTTTAACCCAAAGAATTCCCTTTTTCCCCCAAGATTTAGAATATATTCCAGAAGTTAAATACTTACAAGTGCAAATCTATTTCCAGTTGTAGCAGTCCCTCTTGGTAGTCCTTACATATTAGTTATGGGGTTTGAGCCATGGCCCAAAGAATGTTATCTGCTGACATATAGATATGCAATTCAGCATTCCAAAGCTGTCACTCTATCACAGTCATTAATCCAAATTTTATCTATCAGCACCTTCTGTAGAGAGGATATGTAAACATTTCTGCTAACATCACCCTGCTGAGAGATCCGCCTGTCTCGGGATCCTTAAATAAATATGACTGAAGATATGCAAAAAACATTCCTATTCATAAGCCTGTATCTCTGTTTTAAATCCTAGAATTTCCAAGGAATGCCATCTACTGTCACCTATGGTTCTATTCGCCCTCCTCCCCAAAAATCATTTCCTACTATTCTCATGGAGAAATCTCCATTCCCACATAATGGCAAGTACACCAAGATCTATGCAGACTATCTCATTTTGTTATTTACAATTGTGGTCAACATTATTGGCACCCTTGCATTTTAGGCATGTTGTGTGCAGTATCTTGAGAAATAAATGGAAATATTACAACTGAATGTCATAATAGTAGACTGCCTCAATACGGTCTCTGAGTGGCTCCAATCACAAAACCTACGCATTCAGCATAAAAAAACAGAGGTGCTTTTCATCGCCAGAGACCCCAACTTCACTCCTCCAACCCACGTCAGTGTCAAGGAAGCTGACCTACAAACTAAAGAAACAATAAGATACCTTGGAGTTACATTGGACCAATGTCTGGATATGAAACATCACATAAATAACATAGTCAAAGCGGTATACTTCAAAATCCGCTCTCTCAGGCATATACGCTCCCTGTTGGACCCGGACGACTTCCGGACCATATACCAAGCGCTAATCCTGCCACACTTCGACTTTGCAAATGCCATCTTACAAGGTCTCCCTCAATCCACTCTTAGCCCTTTACAGATGGCCATGAATGCCGCAGCAAGAGTCCTCTACGGAGCATCCAGAAGCGACCACGTAACTCCCATTCTTAAACAGCTTCACTGGCTCCCCATCCATGGGAGGATCATCTTTAAAACCCTAGTCCTATCATTCAAGGCAATCAAGGGTATCTCATCCTCCTCACTCACAGATCTGATTCACACTGTACCCCCCAACAGATCCAGAAGAGCAACAGCCGTAAACCTACTAACAACCTCGAAGGCATCAACAAAGTGCAACATGACAACCTCAAACAGAGCTTTCAGTTTATATGCCCCCAAATGCTGGAACGCTCTACCCTCCGACATAAGGGCCATTACTGTCCTACCACAGTTCAGGAAGGCACTCAAATACCACCTCTTCCTTCAATACTACCCTACCAGCAATTGAACCAAAAGAAGTGACACACTCTTTAAACCACCCTTCCGTGCTTTATATTACTATGACTCTATTCTGTTCTATGTAAATATCTCATGTATATAGTTTAACCCGGTTCTCCAAGTTGGTACTCCTGTTCGATGTAAACCAAACAGCTTGTTGTTATGGTCTTTATGTTATAATGTAAACCGCGCTGATGCCGAATAGTGCGGTATATAAGAACTTGTAATAAATAAATAAATAATAAATAATATTTTAATAGTATGTTCAAAGGTATATAACAAAAAAAAAGATGTCTGTGCAACTTAGACATAGTAATTTCTGAGAAAAATAAATAAAATATGACCTGAACAAGTTTAATGGCACTCTTCATTAATATTTGGCTGCACAACACTTGGCAGTGATGACAGCCTTCAAACATTTCTTGTAGCCATCTATAAGTTTCGTATATCTATCTGCTGGTAGTTTCTCCCTCTCTTCAACTGCAATTTCTACCAGCTCGTGAATGTTTCCAGGATTCCAATTTACCAATGGCAGATTTCAGCTCTTTCCAAAGGTTCTCAATTGGACTGAGATCAGGACTGATTGCTGGCCAGTTTAAAGCAGTGCATTTTTTCCTTTTTAACCATTCTTTTGTACTTTTGGATGTATGTTTCGAGTCATTGTTCTGCTGGAGGGCCCATGACCTTTCACCCAGACCTAGCTTTCTGACACCAGGTAACACATTTCACTCCAAAATACCTTGGTAGTCCTCTGACTTCATGATTACTTTAATACATTCCAGGCTTCCAGTCCCTGAGGTAGCAAAAGTGCCTCACAACATTATGGAACCTCCACCATATTTAACTCTAGGAATGGTGTTTCCTTTCCTTATAAACTGCATTTCTTTGCCTGTGACTGTATCATTGGTCTGTATTTCCAAAGAGCTTAAGTCTAGTTTCATCTGTCCACAGAACATTTTCCCAAAAGGATTGTGGTTTCTCAGGGTGGGTTTGGGCAAAAGTCAGGTGTGCCTTTTTATGTCTTTGAGCAGTGGAGTTCTCCTTGGCCTTTGCTCATGAAGTCTTTCTTTGTTTAGTGCGTGGTGTATGGTGTGGATTGAAACCATCACTCCAGAATGCTCCAGGTCAGCCTTAAGCTCTTTGGATATTGTACATGGTGTTTTTCCAACAGTTCAAAGAACCTTCAAAGACTTCTTGGATTAATTTTCCTCTTTCCACCACGTCCTGGGAGGTTCTTGACAGTTCCATGAGCAGAAAACCTCTTAATAACATTACAAACTGAAGACACGGGAATCCAAAGGTCTTTGGAGATGGCCTTGTACCTCTTTGAAGTTTGATGTTTAGTGATAATGGCTTTTATGATGATCTCAGGCAGCTCTCTTGTCTTCGCCATTGTGAAAATGGAACAGGGATTGAATGTGGCCATTTTAAACATTAGAGCCATCATTCATTGGTTGATTCAAGTAGTGTGAGTATTGACAATTTTACTGTAATGGGAATGTAGTTATTCTGTTCAAATTGATTTGAATTGTTTATAAGGATGCCAATAATCATGTCTGAGCAATATCCCAGTTTTTATAACTATTTCCTAGTATTTCCTTTTTTAATTGGTCATGTTTTATTTGAATCTTTTATGTGTCAAATATGTGCATATATAGGCCAAAGCCATTTCTCTGGCCACTTTTCTTTGGAAGATATTGGACATTAATTGGTTCAACTGTAAGAGTGCCAATAATGTTGAGCACAACTGTAAATACTACCAAGCATCCCTTATTGTAATTAACATCATCATTTCCTTTAAATCTGCTCCCATTCAGAATGCCTTCATATGCATTACATATTTTAGTGACATAGGAGACAACAGTTTTCTCATAATCACTCAGGGTTGAAAGCAAAAGAGAATGGTAATGAATCCTCCTTGGAAAAGCACATTGAAGGGAAAATAACAGCTTTGCATGCTGAGATGTCCCTGCTGGATGGATATTTAAAAGGATTGAGATCAAAGATAATGAGGAAGATCAATAGTATCAAATTAAACATAGGGCCTTAATGGAAAAAGGTCTTAAATTCATATGCACCATTAGTTGAAAATAACAGCAGGCATTTTCCTTCTTTCTGGATTCATCTTCCCCTTCCCTTATATTTGGTGATTTTAACATTATAGTAACATAGTAAATGATGGCAGATAAAGACCAGTATGGTCCATCTAGTCTGTCCAGCAATATGACAGGAGTAGGTGCACCCCTTCCCATGTCTTTGCTTAGTGGTGCACCCACCAGGAGGAGCAGGTGCGCCCCTCCCCATGTCTTCACCCCTCCCCATATCTTTGTTTCTTTGTTTGTTTAGGGGTGAACACACCGCTCCTCCCCCATCGCTCCATGTAGGACACCCCTATTTGTTGAGAAATTAGATGGTTCAGTTTATTTTGATTTAATCTTGTTGCTGTAAAGTGATCCACAGTGTCTGTCCCAGGCCACTTTGAATTCCGTCACTGTGTTTGTCCCCACCACCTCCATCGGTAGGGCATTCCAAGCATCCACCACCCTTTCAGTAAAAAAGTATTTCCTGGCATTGCCTTTCAATTTACCACCTTGCAGCTTCATGTTGATAACCCCTCTGATCCTTATGCTTTAAAGCTCCTTTCCCTTACCCCCCCATTTAACCTCCAGCTTTACTCTACTGCCCCCACTCACCAGCATGGTCACTGCTTTGGCCTTCTTCTCTAATTGCTTACCCTCAAACCTCTGTATCTTTATCTTTTTCTTTATTTACCATTTGATATACCGCCCTAGGTAGCAAAGAATCAATTCTTCCGTAATCTGACTATCACCTGCTAAGCTTCACTCTTTATCACCCCCCCCCCCCACCCCCTGCCTCAATTTTGCCCATTTCCCTCCAATCTCTTTAGAAATCTTCATGCTATTGACTCATTGGCTCTCTCTACTACTGTTTTTTCACCTCTTTCCTCCACTATGTCATCTGAGTCTGCTGATGAAGCAGTAGCCTCATATAACACTGCACTTTCCTCTGCTCTGGATGCTCTTGCTTCACCCATGCCATATCCTGTGAGGCGTACTGTACCTGAGCCCTGGCTGTCTTCGACTAACCCGCTATCTCGTTCCTGTACCCGCTCAGCTGAGTGTATTTGCCTCATATCCCATACTCTTGCTACTTTCTACACTTCTAGTTCATGCTTGCCTCCTTCCAGTCAGCCATAGCACTCGCTAAGCAAAACTATTATGTCCACCTGACTAACTCTTGCCTCTGACCCTCACCATCTCTTTACAACTCTCAACTCTCCTCAAGGTGCCTCTGCCTCCAACCCCTCCTTCTCTTTCTGCGCTTACCTTGGCCGACTATTTCCATGACAAAGTGCCCAATTCAGAGATGCGGATTGCGGGGCTGCACATCTCGCTGGGATGCGCAGCCCCGCAAACCATCCTAGCCTGATTCCCCATCCAGCTCTACCTGCACGTCCAGACCAGCAGGACAGAGAGAGCCATGGGGGGGGGGCAGGAGGGGGCAGAGTCTTGGTGGAGCGGAGCTGGGCCAACCCAGCAGGACATACAAAGCTGATTCAGGTCACGGCCCTGTACATCCTGACGAGTCAGAGGGGACATGCTGATTATTCCACCTTGAAGGGACTGGGTGCAGGGGGACCCTGCTGCCCGATCCAAACTCCAGCTGGCCAGCCGTTGGTTGGGGGGCAGGGAAGCAGGGGCGCCTGCATGGAGGACGTCTCCGCAGGCAGCAGGGGCATGCCAGGCAGTCCACAGGCCCGATTCTGTGTACCATCCAGCGGTCTAGAATCGGATCCTAATGGACCCGGACATCCCCCTCTCGGAATCGGGCTCCATGTCCACAAGATTAGACTCCCATTCTCCATGAGATCTGCTCCATCCCCTCACCCCCCTTTTCACTCCCAACTCTTTCCCTCAACCTCTGCCACCCTTTCTTCCTTTTCTAAGATCCCTGACGAGGAAACCACACTTCTTCTTTCATCCTCCAAATTCACTACCTTCTCCTCTAATCCTATTACCACCCATCTCCTAAGCTCCATTTTTTCCACTGTCATCCCTCCTATCTCTCATATTCTCAATCTATCGCTCTCCATTGCTACTGTTCCTGCAGCTTTCAAGCATGGTTGCATCTCTCCTCAAGAAACCTTCACTAGACCCTACCTGTCCTTCTAATTATCAACCCATCTCCCTCCTCCCCTTCATTTCTAAACTACTTGAATTTGCAGTTCATTGCCATTGTCTTGACTTTCTGTCCTCTCAAGCCCTTCTGGATCCACTGCAATCTGGCTTTCATCCTTTAAATTCTACTGGAACAGCTCTTACCAAAGCCTCTAGCAACCTGTTCCTGGCAAAATCCAAGGGCCTTTAATCAATCCTCATCCTTCTTGACCTTTATGCTGCTTTTGACACAGTTGACCACCATCTTGTTGTTAAAACACAAGAGGACTGTGAAAAATAGGAAGAGGAGCTTGAAAAGTTGAAAAACTGGACATTCAAATGGCAGATGAAATTTGATCTGGACAAGTGTGAAGTTATATCTAGGAAAGAACAACCCAAATTTTGGTTACATGATGCAAGGTACCACCTTAGAAACCACCACCCAGGAAAAAGATTTAGGCATCATCATAGAAAATACATTGAAAGCCTCCATCCAGTGTGCAATGATGGCCAAGAAAGCAAATAGACTGCTAGAAATCATAAGGAAAGGAATGGAGAATAAAACCAAGGATATATAATGCTTCTGTATCGTTCCATGGTGTGACCACAGCTTGAATATTGTGTGCAGTTCTGGTCACCATATCTTAAAAAGGATATAGCAGAATTAGAAAAGGTACAGAGAAGAACAACAAAAAGGGTAAAAGGGATGGAAGGATACCCCTATGAGGAGAGGCTTAAAAGGTTAGGGCTCTTAAACTTGGAAATGAGATAACTGAGGGGGGATATGATAGAGATCTATAAATTAATGAATGCAGTGGAACGGGTTAATGTAGATCAGTTGTTTATGCCATCAAAAAGTAGAAAGACTAGAGGACATGCAATGAAGCTACAATGTAACCTATTTAAGACTGATAAGAGAAAATATTTTTTTACTCAACGCGTAATCAAACTCTGCAATTTGTTACTGGAGGATGTAGTAAAAGTTAAAATAATCTAATCTAATTTAAATTTATCTACTCCTATTGTCCTAGTCAAAGTGCTTCGTTGCGGTTTACAACAAGAAGAATGAACATTGCGAAAGAAATGCTGGAACACATTAAATAGAATTAAACAGCTAAGCTTTTTAATTTTTTTTGAAAATGAAGGAGGGAAAAATCATTTATCTGAATTACTAATTCAGACCAGCATTATGCAGTCATATAGGGGGTCATTCTGTAACACGAATAGCGGAGATGGACATCCATCCCCGCTATTCGTCTGCCTATTCCATCCCCACCAAGCCTCCCTGTACGAACAAGGAGTTTGTATGGGGAGGCTAGACGGGAGTGGGAAAGGGGCGGTGCAGAGGTGGAGTTAGGGCAGGCAGTGGGCGGTCTGCAGCCCCGGATGTACAGGGCCGATTCTGAATGTTGACCCTGTATGTCCGGGGCCGGCAGACTTTACAGGGAACTTATTCCACCACTGAGGTGGAATAAGTTCCCCTAGATGGTGGAGGACAGCAGACCTGGGTGGCAGAAAAGGTTGGAGGGGGTAAAGGAGATTCCCCGCAGCCCAATTCTGGTCTTGGAATGCCAGATCGGAAATCGGGCTGTGGGAAATGAAGAAACTGGTTGGCGGCCAGGGATTACAGCTCCTGGATGCAGCCGCAGTGCCATGACAACCGAATGTCATAGCGCTGCGGCTCCATTCAAGGCCCTGACTGAGTTAGCAGAGCAGAGGCCTTTACATGCAAGCCGACCAGAATCAGATCCTGGCCTGTACATACAGGGTTAAACAAAATTCTGATCCCGCGGGGGCTAGACGTGCCCCGCGGGATCAGAATCCCACCTACCTCTGTGCATCCGGTTCCGACTGGATGCACAGCAGGCCAGGACATCCAGAATAGAATGAGGCCTATAGTGAATACTATGTGCAAAACAAACTTTAAATCAAATTCCCTTACAAGAGGGAAATAACAGAGTACAGGAGGACTGTAAATGTGGTGACTTATGTGCTAAAAAAGTATATATAAAAATGTATATTGTGATGTAGAGACCCCTACCGAACCCATGGAAATAGAGAGAAAGGAAGATTCCACCTTTAAAACTGACAGGCAGCTAGAGCACATGGCTCACTGTTTACATAGAAAAGGTAAACAGGGAAAGACAGGAGCTGAATTGACACGCCCAGACTCTGACGTAGTAACAAGCCCCGAGCAGTATGCAGCCTTGTCTTACACCTTTGTTTATTTTAAACCATTCTGTTTCTCCTTGTTCCGTTCGAACTGTTGCTTCTTGATCAATGTACAGATTGTGCAAGAGAACGATCAGGTGTTCTGGTATACCCATGCTTCTTAATGTAGCCCAGAGTTTCTCATGGTTTACACAGTCAAAAGCCTTGCTATAGTCGATAAAGCACAAATAGATATCCTTTTGGTATTCTTTAGTCTTTTTGAGGATCCATCTCACATCTGCAATGATGTCTCTCGTTCCTCGCCCTTTCCTGAACCCTGCTTGCACTTCAGGTAGTTCTTGTTCCAGGTATGATTGTAGTCTCTTTTGAATAATCTTCAGTAGAATCTTGCTGGCATGTGGGATCAGAGCGATTGTGCGATAATTTCCACAGTCAGTTGGATCACCTTTCTGTAGTACTGGTATAAACACAGATCTTTTCCAGTCAGTTGGCCATGATATTGTCTTCCATATTTCTTGGCAGAGCCTTGTAAGTACGGTAACAGCTGCATCAAATTGCTGTAATACTTCTATGGGAATGCTATCAATGCCTGGTGCTTTGTTCTTTGATAAGGTTTTCAATGCTGCTTCAACGTCTTCTTTCATCACCAATGGTTCCCGATCATAAGGTACAGGTTGAAACGGCTGTTGGTCCACTTGATCTTTACCATATAAAAACTCTGTATATTCCTTCCACCTTTTCTTGATCTTCTCAAGATCATTCAACATAGAACCTTGAGCATTTTGTAACATTCCAATTCGAGGCTGGAACTTTTTCTTTAACTCTCGTAGCTTTAGGAAAGTCAATCTTGTTCTTCCTCTAATAGTTTCTGTTTCTATTTCCTTGCATGCGTCATTGTAGTACTTTTCCTTATCCTGTCTTGCTGCACACTGGAAATCTCTGTTGAGTTCTGTGATTGTCTTTCTTTCTCCTCTGGCTTTAGCTTCTCTGCGTTTCTGGGCAATTTTCAGAGTTTCTTCTGTCATCCATTTTGGCCGTTTTTGCTTTTTCACCTTTTGTAGAGACTTCTCGCTTTCTTCCAACACAATCTTCTTGCTGTCATTCCATAACTCTTCTGGAGCTCTGCCATTTGTATATAAAGCAGCAAATCAATTTTGCAGGCAGTCTTTAAATTCCAGTGGTACATTCTCAAGGTCATATTTTGCTGCATTCATGAGTGGTTTGCTCTTTTTCAACTTTAGCTTGAGTTTGCATAATAGTAGTTGATGATCTACACCACAGTCAGCTCCAGGTTTTGTCTTTGTTGATGTTACAGAGCTTTTCCATTGTTGACTTCCACAGATGTAATCAATTTGATTTTTATACAATCCACTGGGTGAAGTCCATGTGTACATTTGCTGCTTATGTTGCTGGAAGAAGGTGTTTGAGATGAATAGATCGTTGGTCTTGAAGAATTCTATCAGTCTTTCTCCAGCTTCATTTCTGTTGCCAAGTTCATATTTTCCAACTACTTTGCCTTCTTCTTTCTTGCCAACCTTTGCGTTCCAGTCACCCATGACTATCAGGATATCCTGTTTGCATGTTCTGTCAATTTCAGCTTGTACTTGTTCATAGAACTCTTGAATTTCATTCTCTTCTGCAGCTGTTGTTGGGGCACATACTTGAATTATAGTTGTGTTGATAGGCATTCCTCGTAGACGAATAGAGATTAAGCGTTCGCTGACTGCATTGTATTTCATTACAGTTCTTGCAAGTTTCTTCTTTATTATAAATGTAACACCATTTCTTCTTTGTCTTTCATTTCCAGCATAGTAGACCATGTGATCATCTGATGCAAAGTGCCCGATGCCAGTCCATTCCAGTTCGCTGACACCCAACAGATCAAGTTATACACATTTTTGACCATCTCCAACTTCCCTTGGTTCATACGTCGTACGTTCCATGTTCCAATGTGTAAGACATCTTTACAGCTTCTGACTCTCATTTCATGTACAGCTACATCAGCAGTCAGACGTCCCGAGGGCTTTGATCCAACCACATCATAAATGCTGGCTTTACTCTGAAAAGTCTTCAGCTCTTCCCCAGTAGCTAATTGAGTGTCTTCCGAACTGGGGGTCTCATCTTCCAGCACTATATCACAATTTGTTTTGTTGTAACTATCCATTGGGTTTTCATGGCAAGATACAGAAGTAGATTGCCGGGCCTTTCCTCCGCGCAGTTTAAGTTTGGTGTTGTTGCCGTTGTCACAGAAATATGATCCTCCGCCGTCAACACTATCCCATTCTGCTGCTGTCCAGATGGGTGGTTTGTCTTGGTCTGGCACCTCACTGAGACCTGTCCATCTTGGGAGACCCTGCCAGTAGTTAAACTGCCAACAGTTTAGCTCTCAGCATCACTGATGCATACAAGCCCTCACAGCACGACAAGTTGCAAACCAAGTGAGGGCATCCGCATATTAATATAGCTTAAAATTAGCATGATTCAAAACTCATTCTAATGTAGTCATTAAAATATTTAAAAGACTAGATGAAAACGAGGATCCCTGAGGGACTCTGCATATAGCCTCCATTTCTCCAAACTATTCACACCCAACTGTACTCGTTACCTCCTATTTTTTAGAACATCATAAAACCAGTTATAAACTGCTCTCAGAACCCCTAAATAATCTAAAACAAACATCAAAATTTCATGTCCAACTAAATCAAAAGCAGCAATAAGGTCAAATTGTAAAAGAACTGCAATATATGTACCCATTAGCTAACAGCGTATTAATATCTGAAATCAAAATACCCAGCAACATTTCTACGCTATGGTCCTTTCTAAAACCAAACTGTGATCCTTCCAAACAATTAAAATTCGCTAAATAGGGCATTAGTTGTTTCACAACAATGACTTCTCGCACCTTAATTAACAAAGATATATTAGTTACTGGGCGAAAATTCATTAAATCAGCAAGATTAATTTTCTAGCTTTCGAAATTGGAATGAGGACGATATTACCTAGTTCTTTCAGGTATACTCGTATATCTTGTAACATACATTCAACAGTAATCTTATAGAACCAGTCCCTAAAATGTTGAGGTGCTAGACAATAAAAATATGTTGGGAAATGATCTGCTAAAGAGAAAATACTAGAATAGTTTCTAAAAAGGGTGTCTACTTCTGAATATGTTGGAATTAAAAATTCTGACCAAAAATGGTCTACGTAACAGGCATCTAATTGTTTTTCCTGAGGGATCAATGTTATCAATATTTAACTCTTCCCTAATAAATGTATCCCGTATAGTGTTTATCTTCTGTTTAAAAAAATTCTACAAACTGATGGACCGTCAAAGAGGGATCAGGGATTGTGTCCCTTAATAAAGATGAAGCTAAATTAAACGGAGATTGAGACTGAGATAGAACAGAGAAAATTACTTGCCCATAGTACTGTTTCCGAGCTTGACGAATCACAGCTTTATAAATTTTATATTTAAACCGCCAGTTTTGTTTATCTTGACTATCATATGATTTCCTCCATTTTATCACTAAAAACTCTACACTCTTTCTTCAACCTCATCAGTTCTTGGGTATACCAAGGAAGATATTTCCTTGCTACAGGGTGTTTTTTTACAAACAATTGGGGCAATATCATCCACAATTTTACATATATCATCAATCCAATTGGCTAAGGAAACCATGGCCAGGCCTATTTGAGAGAACCCACTATTCTGCAACCTATTCCAATAAAGGTTTGAAGAAGTCTTAACCGCATATATATATTTTCAGAAATAGACAGATTCACAGTCTTAATAGATGGAAGATGAAAAACAAATTTTATTAAATAATGATCAGTCCAGATCAAAGGGGAAGATAAAACCTCTGAAACACAACAATGAGATGTGGGGATAAATAATAGGAACATTGATCTAAACTATGACCGGAAATAGAACTCAATGAAACCCAATGAGTGCAAAAAAGCAACAAATGAAGATTAATATCTCCTGATAATAAACAATTGGGATAGGCCATAACCCAGGATGCAAGAAAATCAAATAATATTCCTGTATCCTGACCCATGGACCTGGAGGGCAATACACCAAAATGAAAATATATTTTCCCTAGTTCTTGTGTAGATACTTCACAGCACAAAGCTTACAAATCAGGTGAAATAATGGTATCTAAGAAAGTAAGACGGTAAAAGGATTTAAACAAAATCAAAAGGCCACCACTCACTTTTCCTTGCCTTGGAACATTAATGAAATCATAACCTGGGGTGCATAATTCATATACTATAGGATCATCTTTAGAACGTATCCAGGATTCTGTAATAAATACAAAACCTGGATCTTTGGTTAATAACAAATCAGAGATAAGAGACTCCTTGTTACATACAGAATGGGCATTTATACTAAACAGGGAATTGAAATATTTTCTAGAGCATGTTTCTGACGACTTGCCCTTGTTAAATCTGATGAATGCCTGTTTTGTATCCTATTTCTTTTATATAATCTAGGTTTTCTTGTTCTAGACAATAGAACTTCAATAGGAAAAGAAGATCAGCCTGAAGAGACACCTCAGACAACTTTAAACTAGAGAAAGAAACATTCTCATAGTCAAATGCAGCTACTGCATAGTATGATTGAAAAACTCCCTGAATCACAAAACTTTCAGTACAATAGAGAAGCAATACAGCCAGATATATCCAACCCATTTTACTCAACTGAATTAATCCCACCCCACATTATCAAAAGAAAGAAACCCACCAACCAAAGACTAACGTCCAAAACCTATCGCCATCCTGCCCATAAAAACTCCACTGCATACTTCCAAACTAATAATAAATACAAAATGTTTTAAATGAATTCAACTGGTGTGCTTTTGGCCCAGGCAGAACCCGCCTGGCGGGCACCCTCTGGGCCATTCTAAATTTAATGGAAAGCCCTGATGATGCTGCGGGTGACATCAGCAGTGGGGGTAGAGCCTCACACACAGCATTTCCACTACTCCCACCCCAAAGCTCGCGGTGGTAGTTCTTTCAACAGGCAGGCAAGTAAATGCAGATGGAGAATGCTGTGCAGATGAAGTAATGTTAGTGTGGCTGGGTTTAAAAAAGGTTTGGACAAGCTCCTGGAGGAAAGGTCCATAAACCATTATTACAGAGGACCCGGGAAATCTATTGCTTACCCCAGAATGAGCATTGTGGAATATGTTTGCCTTTCTGGGAACCTGCCAGGTACTTGTGGCCTGGCTTGACTACTGTTGGAAACAGGATACTGGGCTTGATGGACCTTGGTCTGACCCAGTATGGCAATTTTTATGTTCTTATGTTCTTACCTTCTCCTCAATACCTTGTCCTTGCTTGGTTTTAAGGGCTCTGTGCTATACTGGTTCTCTTCTTATCTCTCTCATCACGCTTTCAGTGTTTGTTCTGTTGGTTCCTCCTCTACTGCTATCCCACTCTCAGTTGGTGTACCCCAATGGTCTGTCTTGGGCCCACTCCTTTTCCCTCTCTATACCCAGTCCCTTGGTGCATTCATCTCCTCCCATGGTTTTCAGTATTGTTTTTACGCTGATGACTCTCAGATCTACCTCTCTACATCTGAAATCTCTCTGGCAATCCAAGCCCTGATCTCAGCTTCCCTATCTGACATTGCTGCCTGGATGTCTCAACGCCATTTGAAATTGAACGTGACCAAAACCAAACTTCTTATTTTTCCCCCTAAAGTCACCCCCCCCCCCTTCCTCCTTTCTCATTTTCTTTTGATAACACTTTACTACTTCCTATTTCCTTGACTTGCAATCTTGGGGTCGTCTTTGACTCCTCCCACTCCTTCTCCACACACATTCAACCGATTGCTAAAACCTGTTTCTTTCTCTATAACATCAGCAAAATTCACCCCCTCCTTTCTGAACACACTACTAAGACATTTATCCACTCTTTAGTTACCTCCCATCTAGACTATTACAACCTCCTCTTTGAAGGTCTCTCTCTGAATCATCTCTCTCCCCTAATCTTCCATCAGCCTCATTATGCTCATATTACCCCTCTTCTCAGGTTGCTTCATTGGCTCCCTATCTGTTTCCATATCCAATTCAAACCTCTCCTACTAGCCTATAAGTGCACTCATTCTTCTGCTCCTCACTACTTTTTCTCTCTTATCTCTTCCTATACCCCTTCTTGGGAATTCCGCTCTTCTGGTGAATTGCTTCTATTTATTCTCTTCTCTTCCACTGCCAACTCCAGACGTCAATACTTTCACCTCGCTGCTCCTTATGCCTGGAACAAACTACCTAAGTCTGTATGTCGGGCTTCATTTCTGACCCTTTTCAAATCCAGACTGAAAACTCACCTCTTCAAGGCTGCTTTTGGAACCTGATCTGCTTAGTCTCCTATGTGTTTCTTTACCATATCCCTATATGTATTCTTGTTCTCATCTGTTGTATTGTCTGTCTTAACTAGATTGTAAGCTCTGATGAGAAGGGGCCATATTTTTCATGTGCCTATGCAGCGCTGTGTACTTCTTGTAGTGCTATACAAATGATCAGTAGTAGTATAGTAGTAAACCAGAAAAGAGAGATATCAAAATAAGCTATTTAGAGAGAACCCAAAACAGTTTAACAGGACACTGGGAAAGAATGTTAGTATGGCGAAAATGCCACCAACGAAAACTGAAACAGAAATATTTTGGAGAGTCTTATATGAAGACCCTACAGAGCACAATCAAGAGGCTGAATGGTTACCCTGCATATGGGAGAAGTTGGAAAAGTTAAATATCAAACCAAAGGAATGGGCTGAAGTAAAACTAGAGTTGGAAACCAAGTAAAAAAAAGCTCCAAACGGGAAAGGCCCTGGCTCAGAGGCAGTGCCTAATTTTGGCTCAAAACAGTTAACATCACTGTACTAAGATCTGGTAAATTGTGAAAACCAGTTGGTCAAATAGACAGATTTAGCACCACAATGGCTAGAAACAGGAAGAACACTTCTCCTTCCAAAGGGAGTTCCAATATTGTCCCTAAAAATTACAGGTCAATAACTTGTCTGCCAACAATCTATAAGCTGTTTATAGCAATAAATGCTGACAGAATATACAAACATATCAATTCCAATAACATCATGGCAATAAAGAAGATGAGCAATAAGAAAGGAGCTTATGGAACTAAAGACCAGTAATGCTGAATAAAGCTATCATGACCAGTAGTAAGAAGAGCAGAATCCTCAACGTAGCATAAATTGACTATAAGAAAGCTATTCATAGCATCTCACACTCCTGGATAATACAGTAAATTAACATAGTAACATAGGGCCTTATATTCAACTAGGCAGGCTATGCGCTGCTACAGCGCATAGCCCTACCCACTCACCCCTAACCCCGGATATTCAATGCTGCTGCGGCACATAGCCCTACCCACTCACCCCTAACCCCGGATATTCAATGCTGCTGCTGCAGCATTAAATATCTCGTTTTGACACCCAGAGACAACAGCCGCAGAGCCTAACTGAGTAGCGGCAATATTGCACAACTACCCGGTTAGCATCCGTGGCTAAACCTAAGCGAGTCAAAAGCTGACCTAGTTTTAGCCACGGATCGCTAACCGGGTAGCGATACAATATCGCCACTACCCGGTTAACGCTACTCCCCACCTTTGCTCTGCCCCAGAATGCCCCCCACATGCCACAATCCTAACCAGATAGCATCAGGGCCCATAGGGGAATTAGGAGGAGATATTCAACGGCACTAACCATATAAATGCCGTTGAATATCCAGGCTTATGGCATTTACAAGTAACAGTAAATGACAGCAGATAAAGACCAGCATGGTCCATCTAGTCTGCCCAATAAGATGGCTAGAGTTGTAGAGCTTCACCTGCTTTGTGCAAGTTACTTCCCCTCTATGCCTTTGCTTAAAGTTGTACCTGCAACTATTTATGAAGTTATTTACTTTTGCTTTGATTCCACCCTCTTGTTATATAGTGATCTCCTGTCTGTTCCATGCCTTTTTGAATTCCGTTACTGTTTTTGTTCCTACCACCTCCTTTGGAAGAGCATTCCAGGCATCCACCACTCTTTCCATAAAAAAGTATTTCCTGATGCTGTGTTTACCTCCTTGCAACTTCATTTCATTTCATGTCCTAGTTCTATAGCTTTCCAGTCTTTGAAAAAGGCTTGTTTGCTCATTAATACCCTTTACATATATAAAGTCTATCATACGAGTATCTCCCATCTCTCCTCTGCTCTAGGGTATACATATTTAGGTCTGAAAGTCTTTTCTCATGCGCCTTCTGGTGCAGGCTCCATATTATCTTGGTCCACTTCCTCTGAATCATTTTAAATTTGTTTATATCATTTGTAAGGTACACTCTCCAAAATTGAGCACAATACTCCAAGTGAGGCCTCACCAACAACCTGTAGAGACCTGTACATAGTTTACAGAGCTGTAAACTATGTAAATGCCTTTCGAATATCGAGCCCATAGTATATGAAGGCAGATAAAGACTAGTATGGTCCATCTAGTCTGCCCAGTAAAGTGACTAAGGGGTATGTTTACTAAATCGCGTTAGTGCAGTTCGCGTTAGGAGCCGCGGTAGTGAAAGAAACCCCAAATAAGGACATGGGCGGTACATCGTTACCACTACCGCGCGTTAGAAAAATTAACGAGCGTTACCGGGCGCCGTGCCACATTACTGCGCGTTAATCGTAAGAAGACGTACAGACACAAAGCACTGAAACAGAGCTGTAGCACAATGGTTACGGTACTGACCTCTGTTACAGGCAGCATGGGTTCGAGCCCCCAGTGTGCCTAACGCAAAAGGCTGTCTCAGGCATCATCCTGCACATTACAGAAGGAAAGAGGAGGCATGTTTTTCGTTACGCTGAGTATTGGTGTCAGAAAAACACCCTCGGAGTGTGCCTAGCCACGTACGTTGGTGCGTGCATTGGTAAGTGCGTAGCCGCGCGCGTACATTCGTGCGTGGGTACGTGTGTTTTTACCAGTGTGGGCATCTTATATTACAGACTTTGTAGGGTGTCCTGCACCTATGCATTATGCTAACAGATGTACGTGTGATGGCCTATGGTTTAGCAGAGCCTGTGAGCAGGTGCTGGTGTTTCACAGGGTTGGATTGGGCCAGTCACACCCATGATGCACTGCACATGCAAATCAGCTGTCCACACATACACACCATGGGGAATACACCCCCACAGCACCTCGGCCTGATAGGGGGTACCGACCGTGTGTTGTACTGGCACAGAGTAGCTACACACCGTCACATTGTGCGGGTACTGTGCTCACCCTGAGGGTGCAGTGAGGCGCCCAGCACTAGGTCCACAGCACCGTCCCTGGCTGAAAGAGGCCATGGTGCAGGTCCACAGCAGTGTTATAGTGTGAGAGGTAGTTTCTGCAGAAACACCTTGGACATCTCTGTCTGTATCAGTCAGGTGTAGGACCCATGCACCACCACCACCACCCCCTCCCCCAGGGCAGCAAACAGGGTCTCCTATCAAAAGATACAACATCTACCTCCCTGCAAGGTGGACGTAGAGGGGGAACATCAACCCCGGTCCTGCTGAGGGACACACACCCCACAGAGCAGTCAATGCAGCTCTGTACACATCCAGAACACAATAGCAGACAGACATTAGGCCTAGATATGGCATGCTGCACCCCACCACTATCTGATATTCCCCTGGTGCAAGCCATCAGCCACTGCACCCTGCAAGCCACTCCATCACAACACATACCAGCTGCAAATAGTCTGCTAGTGCCCAGTGGAGATGCCTGCACCCAGAACTGGGATGTCAGCATACACAGTTAAATCAGTGACAGGGCCCCAAAAGGCAACCCATATATATCACATGAGAGAAATACTAGATAGCACTATGGGGGTGCCTAGCCATGCTGTGGTCACTGCACAGTCAGGGTGAGAGTGATCTCTCAGCAGCACATACTGAGGTCACCCTGTCTGTGTAGGTGGTGGCCGGCCACTACAATGTGCCTGTCACTGCCCTATGCCCTGTGCAGATGCGCCCTGGCCAGGCCAACCTGTCCGGCCTCTACCCATGGTACCTTGCTCCTCATTATGCACATTGGCAGCCCAATTCTGGCAACATTGCTGGCATTGTGGCCTGTGGAAGGTGTTTGCAGCCACCACACACTGGATAGACAGACAACCACCCCCACACCGATGTCAGCATTGTGCTACTATAGAGGTGGTCAGCAGCCATACACACCACACCAGTCCTGGGCATAGTACAGGCATGGATATGGTACACAAGACTGTTGGGGGGTCACTCCCCAGGGTGGTGAACACTGTCAGAGACCAGACCTGCAGCACACACCGCAGACATCAGAATGATTGTTATGGTGGAGCTCAATGAGCAAAATGTGCTTAACAGAGGAATTGATATCTGCCAGTTCTCATAGCAAACGTTTGATAGCTGTGTACCATATACCCAGGTGTAGGGTGGCATTGCTAAGGTATGCAACTGCTAGTATTGGGAGATACAGGCAGGACCCAATTTCTTGCCTCTCCAGGTGGCACTGGCCAATGGGGCCTGTGGGTGGGTGTGTGGCCCTGTTGGCTGCTGCTTTACGGCAGAGTTCCCCAACTCCAGTCCTGGTGTTCCAAACACTGTTCGGGTTTTCATGCTGTCCCTCATAAATATGCATGAACTACATCTGCATAACATGGGGGTGGTGCATAGCTATGCAGCACAGGCATCTTTATTGGAGGCAGCATGAAACCGGAATGTTGTGGGGCCCTCCAGGACTACATTTGCGAAACTCTGCTTTACGGTAATGTGCCTGTTTCTGGTGTGGTAAAATATAGGCCATGTGTATGTTCTCTGCAATAAAGGTGTGTCTTTACTATCAATGTTTAGTGGTGGGTATAGCTATTGGGACTTGGTTTGCAGGTACCCAAGCTGGGATTTGAACCTGTGACCCTCTGGTTTTACAGACACTGGCTGTGTCTGTTGCACCACACTGTAGCCACAGAGACAGTGCAGTCCCTGGAGTTAGTTAAACCGGCCTGACAAGTCAGAAACCCTGCTCTGCAACAGGTTTATTGTGACCTCATTTACCTTGTATGCAGACAACGGTGCACATAAACCTCAGCGAATATCTCACAAAAGGGGCACACACCCATAACCAAGCTGGGCAACAATGATATCATTGGGAAACATTACACAACACTCCCAGGACAATCCATTACAATGAAATGATATTTAAAAGGGTCTGTGACGCGTAGACCCTTCCACACATCATTTCTTTTTTATTTGGTGCTTTCCAGGCAGTGTTGTTCCTTGTTGCCCATTGCTATCACTGTTGCCAAGCTGTATTATGCTTTTTAAACTGTTTCCTGTGGTCATTTTTAACGTTTTATGTGCTATTTTGTTCAGTGCACATGTATCACACTGCTCACGTTTTGTGTGTTTCCCCGGTTTTGCTGTACATTGCTGACGGAAATGGTTTCTCTTCCCTTTAAATGCCTTTAACGGCAGGTTTTCATTCGCGTTGGAATTGAGCTCAGAATTACAGCGCGTTAGTGAGGGGGAGCCTCTCCACGCCCCCTCTCCGCCCATTGACCCCTTCTCTCCGCCCACTCTCCACCTTCTGCGCTGTTTTAACGCGCCGCGGGGCTTTACGATCGTTAAGCGCGGTTTCCGCGCGTAGTACGACGTTACCGGTCATTGGCGCGTGTTTACGCGCGTTACACTGCACTTACGGTCATTAACGTCATACTACGCGCGTTACTCACGTTTAGTAAACATACCCCTAAGTGTACCCGCCACTCCGTGCAGGTCACCCCCCCCTCTATGCCTTTGTTTAGGGTTGTAGCCACCGCACTGTGCAGGTCACCCCTCTATTTGCTGAGGTTTAAGAAATAGTTACGTTTATTTTGATTTTATCCTCTTACTATAAAGGGATCTATTGTGCAGGGATGACCTTAGGATGATGCAGGGTTATTTGCGTAGGATCATAATGGGGCCTCATTTGCACAAGTATTTGCATAACAACAACAGCAAGCAGACTTGTCAGTGCTATGTCCAGCTTTATGATAAGGAAGGAAGATATAAAATTTGAAAAAAATCATTGTAACAGAAATTCAAATCAGAGTACCGGTATGCAGGCTGGGTTAGACTGTGTCAAAGCTGGAAAAACCCAGAAATCAGTAACAGTGAAGCTATCAGGCCATGACAAAACTAAACAGAGATATTCCCTTAAAGTTTTAGATTTCCTTGAATCTGAACCGACAAATATTTAAAATTTAAGATCAGTCCAAGGAGCCTGCTAGGAAAGGGCAGCACCTTAAATATTGCTGTGAATCTGTGGCAGGCTATGGCCTATAATAGTCTGCAAATGTGAAAGGCCTGTAAGTTAGGCCCTGATTCCAACCCCCATCTTAGTAAAGAACCAAAGTCTGTAAAAGTTTGAGAAAACTGTTTAAACTGCTTAATAAGAAGTTTTTATGAATGCATAAATCTTTCATTATTCTCTTGTGAAAATAGAAATGTTTCAATACTTGCATTCCTAGAGCCAGGGACGACCTTGCAGTAGAGAAGTATCCAAACCTAGAAACTGCACCATTGTTAGAACAGTCCTAGAGGAGGGAGCTGGGTGCTAGGCCCAGGAGGGATCTCTGATTGGACAGGTGCAGGGGGCATTGGAACCAATAGAAAGTTTGCATGTATCAAACTGAAAAGAAATGTATAAATGAATATGTCTCTGTAAGAATGTTGCTCAGTCCTTTTTGAAGCTTTGACTAACTGGGCCTTGTGCACAATAAATTGGCTTGGACCCTGTCAATTGACTCCTGGATTTATTCATTGTCTGCACTTCGCTGCTTCATATTCTTAGTGCGTTGGCTGGGAATGTGCGGATAGTGAATGGTAGTCAAGCGAATATTCCACGCAATTCGCCTCCAGGTTTGGCCCGGTCGGAACCATGTCTGTCCGACCGCAGGGGAAACCTCGGGCGCCGCTGATCCCTTTGTATTGGAGAGGGTTCTGCCTTGCCTCGGCGGGCCACTGGATCCGGCCGGCCAACACCTCCGAACCCGAGGGGAGTCCAGAATCCAACCCAAGAACTGGTTTGGTATCGGGAACCGGATCCGGTGAGTAGACATTTTCTTGTTTAAAAGTCAGTGAAGCCTGGGGAACAGAGTTTTGCATGTGTGCGCGAGACTGATTTGGTATAGACTAACTGGGAAAATCTCGCATGAGTGCGCGAGACATCTTGCATGGGTGCGCGAGACAAGAGAGCTTGATCACCTCTCAAGGGTACTCCTAGTACGCTCCACATAAGGGTTAGCGGACGCCGAAGCCACCGACCCTTTGGTTGGGAATAGTCAGTTAGTCAGAAAAACCTTGGGCATTTTGAAAAATGATTTCTTGTGCTGGTATGATTCTTTATGTGGATGAGAGGTCTTGAGACACAGACTGAGCGAGAGCGGACTCCTGAGTAGCGCAGTTCCTGGCCGGGCGACCGCGCCCAGGTCGCGAAAAGGAGGAAGCGTGTGGTGTTTGTTCCCCTCAGTGTTTTGTGGGCTGTACGGACCCCTTACCTACAGCCATACTACCTACCCTTACTGTTTGTCGTTTTGTACGTCATTACGTGTATGCCATTACGATTATGGGAGGGACGGAGTCCACGCAAACTCCGCTGGAATGTATGATTACGAATTTCCGTAAAGAATTTTCAGGAGACTACAGCATAAAATTGTCTCCGTCTAGATTAAGAGTATTATGTGATAGGGAGTGGCCTGTGTTAGCTACTTCATGGCCCCGTGGGGGCCCCTTTGATGTAGAAACAGTTTCTCGTATTCATCAGCTTGTACAAAAAGCGCACCCTGATCAGTTCCCCTACATAGATTCCTGGTTAAGTGCTTGTGAGAGGCAGCCCTCATGGATGAAGCGCTGCTATGAGGACCAGTGTAGAATATTGGTAGCAACCACTAGGGGGACCCGAAAGGTGGAGAAGAAGAAGCCACCTGTGTATTCTGCCCCAGAGTGCCCAGAAATCCTGGCCCGTTAACCCCAGCACCCACATAGGTTAGTTCCCCCAGCTCCGCTACCTGAGGCGGAACCTGATGAGGTACCTCAGCAATTACTGCTGCAGCAGCAAAAGAAGCCCATTTCCCCAAGTGATAGCCCCGAGTCTGGCCCAAGTACGTCGGGGGAACCAAGGTCCTCCGACGAGATAGAAAGCGGAGGCTCTCCTGCCAGTTCAGGGTCACCAACCAAGGAAGCTTATACCCGAGAGCCGTATGATTTAAGAAGTATAACCCCGAAGAAGAAGGAGAAAGCAGGGCGCCTAATGCCATTGCGTCAAGTGCCTGGTGTACCTATCCTAAATGAACAGGGCCAGATGGTACCAGGACCAGCCAGTCTAGTCTATGTACCTTTTTCCACTATTGATTTATTAAACTGGAAAATGCATTATGCATCCTATACAGCAAAACCCCAGGAGTTGACAGAATTAATGTCTAGTATAATGCAAACTCATCAGCCTACCTGGGCCGATTGTCGCCAGCTCCTGTCCACTCTCTTTACTACTGAGGAGCGAGCGTGGATTGTGCAAGCAGCCGTCCGCTGGTTAGAAGAAAATCCCGTAGAAGGGGGGGGGATCTGAATCTCCCACAGGCAGCTGCCGCAGCTTTCCCGAATGAAGATCCTAGATGGGACTCAAATGATGACAGGGGAGCAGTGGCCCTAACGCAATTTCACCAGGCCTTGCTGCAAGGCCTGAAGAAGGGGGGCCAGAGGGCCATGAATATCGGAAAGGTATCTGAAGTTATCCAGAGTCCAGATGAGAGCCCAGCGGCCTTTTATGAGCGCTTGTCAGAAGCTTATAGATTATATACCCCATATGATCCCGCCGCTCAGGAGAATTTGCGCATGGTAAATGCAGCCTTTGTCAGTCAGTCCCAGAGAGACATAAAATGAAAATTGCAGAAACTGGATGGATTTGCGGGTATGAATCCAGCACAGTTAATGGAAGTCGCTCAGAAAGTATTTGTGAATCGTGAAAATGAACATGACAGAGAAAGTGAACAAAAGATGAAGAAGAAAGCAGATCTTCTTGCTGCCGCTTTAAGTGAACAACGTGGAGGAGGTTTTCCTAACCAAAGGACCAGAGAACGTGGAAGAGGCCGTGGACGTAGCAGGCCTCCTTTGGGTGCGAATCAGTGTGCCCATTGCAGAGAAGAAGGACATTGGAGAAATGAATGCCCGCATCTTGACTCCACCCCCAGGAGGGGAGGAGGGAGCCCCTGGAGAACAGGAGGCCGATTTCAAAATCATGGAGGAATGAACCGAGCACAGTTCCAGCGCAAAAGAGAAGAAGCCATTGAGGGAGTGGCAGTAGCAACGGGCTATGACATGGATGAAATGGATGAAGACTAGGCCAGACCGGGCTCCAAGTTCACCCTGGGTCCCCAGGAGCCTATGGTCAGTTTAAAAGTAGGGGACCAATATATGGACTTTATGGTAGATACAGGAGCAGAACATTCCGTGGTGGCAAAGCCGGTGGCGCCTCTCGATCTGTCACTATTGTTGGGGCCACTGGGAACAGGGCCACTAAGCCATTCCTGCAGAACCATATGTGTGAACTAGGGGGACAGAAGATAACGCACCAGTTCTTGTATATGCCTGAGTGCCCTATTCCACTTCTGGGCCGAGATATGCTTACAAAGCTTCAGGCACAAATATCCTTTGCTGAAGGGGGAGGAATGAAAATGACTGTGAACCCAAAGCCTGCTGGATTAATGGTGCTAACTGTTCCCCGAGAAGAAGAGTGGCGGTTCTATAGTACACCTCCAATTAAGTCAAACAGTTCCTCATAGCCCCGCCTGAAGTATGGGCAGAAGATAATCCACCTGGCCTAGCGAAGAACATAGCCCCTGTCATTGTCACCCTCAAGCCAGGAACCAGTGCATGTGAAGCAGTATCCTCTTCCCCGACCAGCCATTGAAGGAATCCACTGCCATCTGATGAAACTGCTGAAGTATGGACTTCTCAAGGAGTGCCAGGCACCTTGGAACACCCCTCTTCTCCCAGTCAAGAAACCTGGGACAGGGGATTACCGCCCAGTACAAGATCTGAGGCGGGTAAATGATGCAGTTGAAACTATACACCCAGTAGTACCAAATCCTTATACTCTCTTGGGACTGATCCCCGCTGAAGCTACTCATTTCACCGTCCTGGACCTAAAAGATGCCTTTTTCTGTGTACGCCTGGCCCCCATTAGTCAACTTTTATTTGCTTTTGAATGGCAAGACCCCACAACAGGAAGGCGGGGCCAACTCACCTGGACCCGATTACCTCAAGGATTCAAGAATTCGCCTACTCTCTTCAGTGCTGCCCTGAATCAAGATCTTTCAAGTTACTCAGTGAACCCAGGACAAAGGGTTCTCCTTCAGTATGTGGATGACCTACTCATAGCCACCAACTCAGAAAGTGAATGTCTACAAGCCACCAGTGAACTTCTGTACCTTTTGAATGAGGCTGGATACAAAGTCTCACGAGCTAAGGCGCAACTATGTCAAACTGAAGTTAAATACCTAGGGTTCCAGTTGTCCAGCGGAATTTGACGCTTGGGACCTGAACGCAAAGAAGCTGTATGCAATATTCCCACTCCAACCACTAGGAGGCAAGTGAGAGCCTTTCTGGGGGCCGCAGGATACTGTCGCATATGGATCCCCAATTTTGCGCTGCTAGCAAAACCATTGTACCAAGTTACTAAAGGAATGGAAAAGTCTCCACTGGAGTGGGGACCGGAACAGGATGCAGCATTCCGATCTCTGAAAAGTGCTCTGATGTCATCACCAGCTCTGGGTCTCCCAGATGTCCAGAAACCTTTCCATCTCTATGTCCATGAGTCGCAAGGAAATGCTTTAGGGGTGCTGACCCAGTCTCTTGGATCTTGGCAGCGGCCAGTAGCCTATCTGTCAAAACAGCTGGATGTGGTAGCAAGAGGTTGGCCCCCTTGTTTGAGAGCCATTGCAGCAACAGCCCTTTTAGTGAACGAAGCAGATAAGCTCACTCTAGGACAAAATCTTCAAGCAACAGTACCCCATTCTGTCCTCACCCTCATGGAACACAAAGGAAGTTTCTGGCTAACGAATTCTCGAATGTTGAAATATCAGAGCATGTTGTGTGAAAATTCCCAGATACAGTTAAAAGTTAGTCAAGCTCTGAATCCTGCTACATTGTTTCCAATTGGTCCTGGGCCCCCTGATCATGACTGTATAGAAACTATGGACACTTTATTTTCAAGTCGCCCAGATTTAACTGATGTTCCTTTGGAGGATCCTGAACAGACTTTCTTTGTGGATGGAAGCAGTCTCGTCATCAATGGACATCGTTGTGCTGGATACGCAGTGGTGACCCTTGATTTGGTAGTTGAGTCCTCAGCTTTGGCCCCAGGAACTTCAGCGCAGAAGGCTGAATTGATAGCTCTCACTAGAGCACTGATATTAGGAGAAGGACTCCGTTTAAATGTGTACACAGATTCCAAGTATGCTTTTACCACTTTACACGCACATGGAGCCTTGTATAAAGAGCGAGGGTTGATCACCTCAGGAGACAAGTCCATTAGGTATGGGCCCGAGATATTGATACTATTAGATGCTGTATGGGCCCCTAAGCAAGTTGCAGTCATGCACTGTCGAGGTCACCAGACAGGAGTAGGAGAAGTTACTCAAGGTAATAGGTTTGCTGATGCCACCGCCCGAAAAGCAGCCACAACCGGACGAGTTGTGACCCAAGACATTCCAGTGCAAGCAGCCATGTTCCCTGTGCCCCTTAGCTCATGGGCTCCCCGATACACTACAAAAGAGTTGGATTATTTTTGTGGAAAGGAGGGAGGAGTCCTAACAGAAAAAGGTTGGATAGTGCTGCCACCTCCAGAGGGCAGCACACCTCCAGGTCCTACAGTCATTCCTTAAGCATTAGGGCCAGCTTTTGTTCATGCTTTCCATCAGGCCACGCACTATGGGAAGACGGCCATGGAGAGAGCCCTAAAACCCCATTTTTGCATTTCACTACTAGGACCCCTGTCCACTTCAGTGGCACAGCAGTGTTTGACATGTGCCAAGAACAATCCTAGGCAAGGTCCCGTTCCACCCCCAAGAGTTTAGTCAGTAGGGGTGGCCCCCATGAGTGATATTCAAGTAGATTTTACTGAAATGCCACGAACAAACGGATATCACTACCTGTTGGTTCTAGTTTGCACATTTTCTGGGTGGGTAGAAGCCCATCCAACCCGAACAGAGAAGGCTCGAGAAGTCACAAAGATACTGCTCCATGAGATTATTCCTCGATTTGGAATACCATTAACTATAGGGTCAGACAATGGACCCTCATTTGTGTCCCAAGTAACTCAACAGTTAGCTCGAGCTCTACAGATACAATGGAAGTTGCACATTGCCTATAGACCCCAGAGTTCAAGGAAGGTAGAACGCATGAATAGAACCCTGAAATCTCAGTTGTCCAAGCTTTTTCAAGAAACACACCTAAAGTGGCTCCAGGTTTTCCCTATAGCCCTTCTTAGGATACGTTCTGCCCCAACCAAGTCTTTGGGAGTTTCCCCTTTTGAGATTTTGTATGGGCGACCTCCGCCCATTGTACAGGGAATTAAAGGAGATATGAAACAAATAGGATCTGAAATAACCAGACAAGAACTATTGGCTTTAGGTTCTGTTTTGCAGAGTCTACATACCTGGGTGCAAGATCGATTGCCCATCAACCTAACAGAACCTCTGCATCCCTTCAAGCCAGGAGTGTCAGTGTGGATCAAAGAGTGGAGAAAGAACCCGCTGGCGCCGCATTGGAAGGGACCCTATGTTGTCATCTTGTCAACTCCAACTGCAGTAAAAGTCGCAGAACTTGAACCCTGGATCCACCACAGTCGAGTGAAACCAGCAGCTGCTCCTGAACCTGGTCAATGGACTTCAGTAAATGATCCGGAGACTCCATTGTGACTCACATTGCGGAGACAACCAACATTGTAAGAATCTTCAGAATCTACAATCCCACCCCTGACACGCAAGAGTGGCAGTCGGAGCAGAAAAGAAGAAGAAACTCTACAAGCTCAACGTACCCAATATTCCAGTTGACCTCCAAAGACTGTAATCATAATGTTCTTCCACTATTATCTTGTGGGAGTGGTGGTCCTGGGATTTCTGGAAAAGACTTTTGCCTTACCCCCTTGTGCAGCTTGCATAAGTACCACCCGAACTGGACAGAAGGTCACTCAGACTTTACTCTACAATTCCTACTATACTTGCACGGGTATAGTCAGCCGGTGTATCTATAATGGCACAGAATTAAATATCTGTACGAAGGGGAAAAGTAAGACTTGTTACAACCCCCGGCAGAACCCCTCCTATTATGTACTTGAGATACGCTGGAATGATGAGGATGGAGCCCTCATAAATGCCACGCGCCCACTCACAGACTCCACAAAATATGTTCCCTTGGACTTTGATGCCTGCGATGTGATAAACAGAAATGCCTACCACAAGTGTGGGTCATGGGAACAAGATTACTATCATGATGATAAATATATGTGTCCAGAAGGAGCCTACGGATGGGGACGGTGTACTGGAAAGAATTCCCCAACCACCGTCTACAGTACAGCATCTAAAGATGCCTACTTCTGTCCAAAA
Organism: Ichthyophis bannanicus; assembly: GCA_033557465.1. Classification (NCBI taxonomy): domain Eukaryota; kingdom Metazoa; phylum Chordata; class Amphibia; order Gymnophiona; family Ichthyophiidae; genus Ichthyophis; species Ichthyophis bannanicus. The sequence goes on along the minus strand of CM066037.1, from coordinate 378,187,042 downwards.
TAGGAATACGTATATTTTGCTACTTGGACTAATGCACCTATGGGGCAGGATGGAGATAATCGCAGAGGCACCCTGACAAGGGTCCGATTACCTGAGCCCAAGAAATGCAAGAAGGGTGCCTGCAATCCTCTACAGCTACTCATATTTGACCCTAGCCAGTGGAAGCAAGGATACAGATTTGGATTGCGTATAGCAGGAGGAGGCATAGATCCTGGAACTATCATACATATACGGTTGAATACTAAGGCTCATATATCCGCACCCTATCAAATACATCACTCTTTTTATGAGGCCATGAAAGCAGAGTTTGAGATTCCTCATCCCTCCCAAAATTTGTTCCTTGAACTTGCCGAGCAGTAGCATCTAGTCTCCACATTTCAGACTGCCTCTTCTGTGGAGGAACTAAGATGGGAGACCAATGGCCCTGGGAGGCGCAAGTAGTGAACTATTCTATTCCTTACAACCAGACTGACTTACATAACACTACTAGTGAGTGGGTACTGGCCCACCCCATTGTTGGTAATTTGTGTTTTGCTCGCTTAGGACCACAGTTTAACATGGAGGTTGGACAGCTGGTCTGTCTCAACCAAATGTTCTACAATAGTACCACTAAGAAGACGTCTTGGTGGTCGGAAGTCAACGCTTCAGAGCCCTCCAACCCTCTACTTCATTTCCCTAATCCTGCCAGCATCTGGACTGATCTAGCAGCTTATAATTCCTGGCAAGCACCACCTGGACTGTACTGGATTTGTGGAACCAGAGCATATGCTAGGCTTCCTCACCATTGGGGAGGAGCATGTGCATTAGGAACCATACGACCTTCCTTTTGCCTACATCCCAAGGAGAACAACTGGGTTATCCTGTGTACAGAAGTCAACAGAAACGAGAGGTCTTGAAAATAGGCCAATGGGACAAATGGGGGGAGGAGGAGTGGCCACCTGAGAGAATTATCTCGTACTATGGACCTGCTACATGGGAGCAAGATGGTACATGGGGATATCGTACTCCTGTGTATATGATAAATCGTATTATACGTCTACAAGCTGTTGTTGAAATAATAACCAATGAAACCAGTAAAGCACTAACTCTTTTAGCTATGCAAAGTACACAGATGCGTACAGCTATTTATCAGAATCGTTTAGCTCTAGATTATTTGTTAGCAGCTGAAGGTGGAGTATGTGGAAAATTGAATTTAAGCAATTGTTGTTTGCAGATTGATAATAATGGGCATGTTGTTGAAGATATAGCTATCCAAATGAGAAAGCAAACATGTGTGCCTGTCCAGACCTGGCATGGCCTAAAGCTTGATGGGTGGTTTGGTTCAGCATTTTCATGGTTAGGAGGTATGAAGACCCTTATGCTTATTGTATTACTCATATTGGCTGTGTGCTTGTTTCTCCCGTGTCTCCTACCCCTTTGCTTACGCATGATAACCTCAGTTATTGATAGCACTGTAGAATGGAAGGCAGCTACGAAAATATTAGCTATGTGGCAATATTCCCCAATACCCCAAGATGAGGTGGTTACGCAAGTTTAATATGTGATTTAATTCTCACCCTTTCTCACTAGCGGGTGAGAATAATCAAAGGGGGGAATGTGGCAGGCTATGGCCTATAATAGTCTGCAAATGTGAAAGGCCTGTAAGTTAGGCCCTGATTCCAACCCCCATCTCAGTAAAGAACCAAAGTCTGTAAAAGTTTGAGAAAACTGTTTAAACTGCTTAATAAGAAGTTTTTATGAATGCATAAATCTTTCATTATTCTCTTGTGCTGTGAAAATAGAAATGTTTCAATACTTGCATTCCTAGAGCCAGGGACGACCTTGCAGTAGAGAAGTATCCAAACCTAGAAACTGCACCATTGTTAGAACAGTCCTAGAGGAGGGAGCTGGGTGCTAGGCCCAGGAGGGATCTCTGATTGGACAGGTGCAGGGGGCGTTGGAACCAATAGAAAGTTTGCATGTATCAAACTGAAAAGAAATGTATAAATGAATATGTCTCTGTAAGAATGTTGCTCAGTCCTTTTTGAAGCTTTGACTAACTGGGCCTTGTGCACAATAAATTGGCTTGGACCCTGTCAATTGACTCCTGGATTTATTCATTGTCTGCACTTCGCTGCTTCAAACCCTTGAATATTCATACACTTACACTATAACAATAGGCAGTACTTGTAATATATAAAGCTACTTTGGAAAGAGCACCATTTTAAAAAGTGCTATTCCACCTCCCAATGTTAATAGGAGGTCTCTCCATTTTTTTTATTTTGTATTTATAGCATTTTTTACAAATTAAATCAAGAAAGTTCAAACAAACCATTCTTGCAGAAAAAGAGCAGAAACAATAGCAAATTCTATTTTACAAGAATCCAAAAAGTAGTATAAACAGAAGCAATATCCCAAAGTATCCGCCCACCCTAGCTCACAAACATGAAAGGGGAGATATCATGATTATAAATTAAACCAAATATGCAAGAGAATAAGGGCAGTGAGGAACCAATGGAAGACTCTAAACGTCGTGCATTAATGAAAGCCGTCATTTGAGAGGGCTCATAAAATATATAAGAAACTGAGTGATACTTCACTAAATATTTACAAGGGTGTTTTAGGAAAAAAAGCCCCCCCCCCCAGCTGTAGAACTCCAGGGCGCAGCAGGAGACATTACCTGCATCGTCTCTGGGTTTCCCTAGCTAAATCCGGGTAAATACGTACCATTAAGCCACGAAACAAAAGGTTCCGTTTCCGGAAGAAAAACTTTAACAGCCACTCTTTATCAGAGAGTAAAGCAAATGTAATTAACAATGCAGAGGGAACCTGAGATTCATAACCCGATTGTTCCAATAAATCTGTTACATTCAAAATATTTCCTTGCTCCTGGTTCCCCCTAAATTAACCAAACCTGATGTTAATTTCGTCTTAGGTAAATAATAAATCGTAACCAAAGGCGGGATCAATTCAGGGGAGACTCCCAATACATCAACTTAATATTGTTTAAACATATCTCTAGCAGACACTGTAATAAGCCTTGGAAAATTAATTAGTCTTAAATTATGAGCTCTAGACATGTTGTCCAAATGTTCCAACTAACTTGCACCGAAGAAAAGTTCTTTTTATATGTCTAGAGTATTCTTCAAGAGCAGCTACTTTTCTCCGGGTCTCTTCCACTTCAGACTGTGTTCCCACCACCTTTCATTCCAGCAACACCACTGCAGCCACCGAGCTGTTCACCTTCCAAGCCAACGATGAAACCTGGGGCACCAAAACTTCTCCCAAGGAGACAATTGCCTGCCAGATAGCCTCCAACGTAAAGTTAACGGACGCTGCAAAGAAAAACTATCCCCGGTTCTACAATAGGCAAAACAGTTTCCATTTTCGCCGGCGTCTCTCCTCCTTGCCACACAGGGATCTCTTCCCCTGTGTGATCCTCACCAGACAGCGCACACGATGTTAAGAAGCAGTGCTGCCCAGAGACTGCACTCTCTGGCTCCAGCAGCTTCTCCGTTCCAGGCCCTCTCGAGCGAAAGACTTTCCCCTTCGTCGAGGGAGAGCCGAGCTCCAGGAATCCTTCCAGCAGGGGCTGTCCCCGAAGACTTTCGGCGCTGGACTCGCCGGGGAAAGAGATGTAGCCAAAGCAGCTGCCGAGTCCCCTGACTCTGGCAAAGCTGCAATTCGGTGTTCCTCCACAGCCACAACCAGATCCCGGGTAGCACACACAATAAAAGCATCAAGAGGACCAGAAGAAACCAGTGTTGAGGTACAGGTGGGTTGAGAGGCAACGACCCCTTTGTGCTTCATACCCATAAGAAAAACGCACTCACGTGGAGCAGCCGACTGCCGCCATCTTATTTTAGACACTCCCACCCCACCTCAATATTCATATTTTTTGGTCTCTCCATTTTAACAACCGATAGTTCATGTCTTCCAGCAGGCTTGTTCTCTAGGCAATTGTATATACAAATACTTTAAATACTTTTTAAGTGGAAGGCCCTCGTCCAATGCTCCTGAATCTCCAACTGGGAAAGTAAAACTTCCAACTTATCTAGATTTGACTTAATACCAGAAAATAATCCAAACTAATCAAATTCCTGTATCAAGATTTCCATCAGTTGCTGTGGGTTTGTCACATGCACCAGCATATCATCAACAAAAGCCACTTTTCTGAATTCCCAAATCAGCACGCCCCTGCAAAACAGTAAAGAACCCTCCCCCCGAACGCTAACGCCTGCATAGCCGAGTCTCAGTGATTCATGAAGTAGCCGCTAGGTCAATTCTGCCAGAATTTATGATCTGTCCCTTGTAAGACAGTGAGTTATGGAACGAACAAACAGCTGGCCAGGGTTATACTGAACTGCCCTGCCTGATATACTGTCTAATATTCTACTACTACTACTACTATTCAGCACTTATATAGCGCCACGCACACAGCGCTGTACAGAGATACATACAAGAGACAGTCCCTGCTTGTCAGAGTCCTGCTCGTCCGAGCTTACAATCTAGTCGGGACAATACAGAGCATTAGTCAATTCGGTGCAAAACACAATATGGTCTTTACAAACCGGTCATGAAAATTGACGGGAGTCAGGTTAAGATAAAGGATAGAAGTCAAGATATGAAAGCGACAGTGAAGAGGTGGGTCTTCAACCTGGATTTGAAGAGGGCCAGGGAGGGTGCTTGGCGTATAGACGCAGGTAGGCTGTTCCAGGCGTAAGGTGAAGCAAGGTGAAAGGAGCGAAGACGGGAGTTAGCGGTGCAAGTGAAAGGCCTAGATAGAAGTAATTTGTTAGAGGAGCGAAGATCCCGGGACAGGATGTAGGGAGAGATAAGAGATGAGAGATATTGAGAGGCCATAGAGTGAATGCATTTATAAGTCAGTAGGAGAAGTTTGAATTGGATGCGGAATTGGATAGGGAGCCAGTGAAGCGACTTGGGAGGAGGAGTAATGTGGGCATGGCGAGACAGGCGGAAGATTAGTCGAGCAGCATAATTTTGTATAGATTGAAGGGGAAAGAGATGGCTCACGGGGAGACCAGCAAGGAGTAGGTTGCAGTAGTAGAGGCGAGAGGAGATTAAGGAGTGGATAAGCGTTTTGGTAGTGTGTTCAGAAAGGAAGGGGTGGATTTTGTTAATGTTGTTGAGAAAGAAACGTCAGGTCTTAGCTACGAGCAGGATGTGTGTGGAGAAGGAGAGAGAGGTGTCAAAGATAACCCCCAGATTGCGGGCCGAGGGAATAGGAAGGATAGTAGATCCATCCAAGGAGACTGAGAAAGGGGGAAGAGGAGGGGAGGAGTTGTGGGGAAAGACAAGGAGCTCAGTCTTGGCCATGTTCAATTTCAGTGAGACATCCAGGCAGCGATGTCAGAAAGGCAGGCAGAGATCTTGGACTGGATTGCTGGAGAGATATTAGGTGTAGAGAGGTAGATTTGGGAGTCATCGGCACAGAGATGGTATTGAAAGCCATGGGAGGAGATAAGCTTGCCAAGGGATTGGGTATAGAAAGAGAAAAGGAGGGAGCCCAAGACGGATCCCTGGGGTACACCAACATGGAGCGGGGTGGGAGAGGAGGAGGAGCTACCAGAGCATACACTAAAGGAACGATGGGAGAGGTAGGAGGAGAACCAGGCTAGTACAGAGCCCTTAAAACCAAGCAAAGAGAGGGTGGTGAGGAGAAAATTGTGGTCAACAGTGTCAAAGGCAGCGGAAAGTTCGAGAAGGATGAGGACGGAGTAGAGGCCCTTAGATTTAGCCAGGAGCAAGTTGTTGAAGACTTTTGTAAGAGCCGTTTCAGTGGAGTGTAGGGGACGCAATCTGGATTGTAGTGGATCCAGGAGGGCCTGGGAGGTGAGGAAGTTGAGGCAGCGGTGGTGGACTGCTCATTCTAGTAGTTTAAATATGAAGGGAAGGAGGGAGATGGGTCAATAGCTAGAAGGGCAGGTGGGATCGAGTGAGGGTTTCTTGAGGAGAGGTGTGACAACAGCATGTTTGAAGTCTACAGGGACAGTTGCAGTGGAGAGTGAAAGGTTGAGAATATGAGAGATGGAGGGGACAACAGTGTGGGAGATGGGGTGTAGGAGATGGGTGGGGATAGGGTCAGAGGAACAGGTGATGGGTTTGGAGGAGGAAAGAAGGAGTGTGGTTTCCTCTTCAGAGATCGTAGGGAAGGAGGAAAGGGTAGCAGAGGAAGTATGGGTGGGGGGGGAGAAATGGGGAGGGGGGAGGTAGATGAGGAAGTGTGTAATTGGAGGGTAATCTTGTGGATTTTGTCATGGAAGTAGTCAGCCAGGGTTTGGGCAGAAAGGGAGGGCGGGACCAGAGGCGGGGGCACCTTGAGGAGATAATTGAGGGTAATAAAGAGGCGGCGAGGATCAGAGGCAACGGAGTTAGTCAGATGGATGTAGTATTCTTGTTTGGCAAGTGCTATGGCTGACTGGAAGGAGCCAAGCATGAATTTGAAGTGTAGAAGGTCTTCTGGGGAGCGGGATTTGGTCCAAGCACGTTCAGCAGAACGGGCACAGGTGCGTAAATAGCGGGTTGTGAATGAAAGCCAGGACTTAGGAGCAGAACATCTGACAGGACGTGAGGTGGGTGGGGCAAGAGTGTCAAGAGCCGAGGATAGTGCAGCATTATAAGAGGTTACTGCCTCGTCGACGGACCTGGAGGACATAATGGAGGAAAGAGATGGAGAAATGGTGGAGGAGAGAGTCAAGGGATCAATATTATGAAGGTTTCTAAATAGGTTGGAGGAGACGCGATGAGGTTGAGACAGTGGAAGCTGAAGATTAAAGGTTAAAAGGTGATGGTCAGATGAGGGAAGGATTGAGTTGCGGAAGTTTGAGGGAGAAGAATTAGAGAAGAGTATCAAGTCAAGGCAGTGGCCGTGCAGGCGGGTGGGGGCAGTGCAGCAAAGTTGGAGGTAAAATGAGGAGGTGAGGGCAATTAACTTTAAAGCATGGGGATCGGAGGGGTTATCGTCGTGAATGTTAAAATCGCCAAGAATAAGAGTGGGGGAAGAGGGATCCAGAAAGACGGAAAGCCAGGAATCGAAGTCGGTAAGGAAGGTCGATTTGTCGGGTGGGCGATAGATAACAGCTACTCGGAGGGGAAGTGGTGTGAGGAGGCGAATGGAGTGGACTTCAAAAGAGAGGGAGGAGTGTGACTGAGGCAGCAGGAGGGGTTGGAATTGGCAAGAGGGAGAAAGTAGAAACCCAACACCACCACTGCGGCCAGTGGATCGAGGTGTATGGGAGAACTGGTAGCCCCCGTGGCAGAGAGCAGCAGTGGATGAGGTATCGTCTGGGGGGAGCCAGGTCTCAGTTAAGGCAAGAAGATGTAGCACATTAGAGATAAAGAGATTATGAGTAAAAGCAAGTTTGTTAGAGACTGAGCATGTATTCCACACATGAGAACGGAAGAGTGGAGGGGGAAAGGAGAGGGATATGGATAAGGTTGGACAAATTGCGTGAGGATTTCTTTTCAGAGTAAGACAGAAGTCTAAAAGGGCCATTATGTGAGGATCTATTTCCAGAGTAATACAGAGATCTAGAGGGGCCAGGGTATGGGTGGGTGTCTCTGGATGAGTGTGCCCTCCATGAGGAACATGAGGGTGGGGAAGTGAAAGGAGAATGAAGGGGGATATTGATGATATTAGATAGGTTACGTGAGGATCTCTCCATAGAGTGAGACAGAACTCTAAAGGGGATAGGGTTGGGGTTGATATCTCTGGATGAGTGATTGGGGCATGAGTGAGGGAGGGTGGAAGGGGAAAGGAGAGGGATGTGGATGAGATTAGATAAGTTACGTGAGGAGCTCTTCTTAGAGTGAGAAAGAAATCGAGGGGGGCCATGGCTGGGGTTGATATTACCTGATGAGAGGAGGAGAAGGAGTAGTAGAGAGCAGGGTGAAGCGGAGGCAGTATGGTGGAAGCGAGGGTGGGGTTGCCTTAAAGAGAGAGAGGCTGGTTGAATGAGGGGGAGGGTGTGCTGAAGCTCAAGAGTAGATGCTAGGTTAGAAGACAGAATGGAGGGAGAAGTGAGGAAGGTAGAGGGAGAGTAGGGGGGAGATGAGTTTGGGTGCTGGTAGGAGGGGAGGCAGTTGGGGAGTATGAGGAAGAGAAGGACAGTGATGTGGGGCCATAGCAGAGGAGTGGGGGCTATGCAGTATATGTTATCTTACAAGCAATGAGGCGGCTAAGGATTCTACACACTATGCAGTGTGTAAGTTGAGTTACAAGTGGGGACTACACGCTATGCAATATAGGTTAAAATACAAGCAATGGGTAGTGGGGAGACTATAGCCTGTGCAACACAGTTCAATGCAAGCAATGGGTAGCAAGTTCAATGCAAGCAATGGGCAGCAAGTTCAATGCAAGCAATGGGTAGCAAGGTTCAGTGCAAGCAATGGGTAGCAAGTTCAATGCAATAGAGTTAATTGCAGGTAATGGGGTAGCGATAGTGAGGGAGCGATGGGTAGCAATGGGGTCACTAGGTTGTGGGTAGCAGTGGTGGGTGCTTACTTCGTATGGGAGCTGGTTGGGGTCAGGAGGCGAGGTGTGGAGGAGCGTTTGTTCCTGCTCTGCTCCTTGACGCTTCCCACAGGTGATCTGCTGGTGCTGGGTTTGACGGCTCGCGCCAGGGCGCCTTTGGTCCCTGCCTAAGGGCCACGCCAAAGTGCCCTCTGGCAAGACCCTCGGGCCCAGGCCCGCCAGGCGTGGCCGGGCCCGATGGCACCCTCCTTCTTAAAGGAATGGCCCGGTGTGATCTCCAGCGTGCAGCCGTGCGCCCGATGGCGCCCTCCTTCTGAAAGGGCGGATGGCCCGGCGTGATCTCCACCGTGCATCCGTGCGCCCGATGAACTGCCCTGCCTGTTATACTGCTTGATATACTGTCTAATATTCTGATATACCCTGCTTGATATAATGTCTGTTATTCTGATCTACCCTGCCTGATATACTGTCTGATATTCTGAACTGCCCTGCCTGATATACTATCTAATATACTGTCGAATATTCTGAGCTGCACCAGAATTTACTTGATTACTCCCAATAGAGATACATTCTTGCAGCCAGGTATCACAAGGGAAAAAAACCAAGATGGCACCCTACCCATGAGCCTTAACCAGCTGCTATATTCTCATAGGCCTTTGTATTCTATGCACCTACATGCTGGAACACCCTTCCACCCGCCGTCCGGGCCATCTCTGACCTCGCCCAATTCAGGAGGTCGCTGAAGCACCATCTCTTCCTCCAGCACTACTCCCATACAAATGACATAACACAACCAACCACACTCAACAACCAGGACATCACCCCTAGTGCACCCACACCACACATTTGCAGCCCCACCCTCCAGCTCAACGATACACCCAGTAGGTTGAATGTGTATATAGTGACCTAATACTGTGAATGATGCCAATGTGTCACAGATGCCAATGTGTATATAACCACCTAATATCGGAAATAATCGCTGAGTAATACTGTACATCCGCAATCTGGGCGAGCAACCTGTATATAGTTAGACAACCTGTAAATAGTTGCCAGCCGACCCGATCACCTGTGACCAATCGCTTAGCCTGTACATAGTTACCCTCATTAGTCCCAAGTTGTATTACCTGTTCATTGTAAGTCCGGTGGAGGTCCGCCTGCACTGTACAAATTTGTTGAATGTAAACCACACTGATTACAAAGAGCGCGGTATAGAAAAGACATTAAATAAATAAATAAATAAAATGAAGGGGCGTTCGAATTCTCTCTAACAAAGACTGTGAGTTAACACAAATAATAACCAGGAAAACAGGCAGCCTTGTGTTATACCCCATTTCAAAGGGAAATCCTTCATCAGTGCACCATTGACCAATATCATTCCTCTCGGGACTGAACACAGTAGCTGGACTAAATTCATGAAAAACCCACTCAGCCCAACATGTTCAAGCACCACATACAGTACATATAGTCCCAGTTCATTCTGTCAAAAGCTTTCTCTGCGTCAAAACTTACCAGCAGAGATGGTATCTTAATTTTCAAACAATAACACAAGTACACTACCAAAAAACTGCCTCCAGTTTTGCAACTGATTCCTATAGATTTTGGGGTGCTGAATCCAGGAAAAATAGCCAAAATGTTCCATCACGTCACGTTTTCTTGCAAAATTAGATTTCTTACCCATATAAGGAATGTTCACATAATTTCTTTTTAGCCGACTGCAGTTTATTTTCTTGGCCCAAAATAGAGGTTGTAATGGTTAACTAACTAGAAACACTCCCTCATGATATTTTAGAGTGTTTTGTATTCATTTTATACATTAACAGGACAATTGGGAGGCTGGGGGCTAAATCCAGTACTCGCGCTGGCGCATGTTCTTTCCTATTCGCCTCGCCTCTCCTCGCCTCGTTCGCTCGCTCAAACACGGTGGTTGCGACATGAACATTCCTGTCAAATTTCAGTTTCTTGCAAGTTCATTATTACCTTTTGTTTGCTCAGTCGTAATCCAGCTTTATTCCGAAGTGGTTCACTACAGTTGTAGTTTGCAGTGCTGTGTATTTGTGATGGCTCACAGAGCCAGAGGTTGCGTCAACTCTCCGGACAGTTTTTGTTTTATTTGTGGGGAATATACCGTGAAAAAGCGGCAGAGGAACATTTCTGCATTTATTAAAAAGTATATTTCGCCTATTTCGGTTTGAAGTTAGGCGATCAAGACAAACCGTGGGCTCCTCACAAAGTGTGCAAGACATGTGAGGAAGATCTACGCTTATGGATGAAAGGTAAAAAACAAGCATTTCGTTTCGGAATACCTATGATGTGGCGTGAACAAAGAGACCACAGCAGTGACTGCTATTTTTGCTCTTGCATTGTGAAGGGATACAACTTAAAAAATAAGAACGTAATAAGTTACCGCAACCTTCCCTCAGCAATTAGGCCTATGCCTCATAGCAACGAAGTACCTGTGCCTGAACCACCAAAATCTTTGGATCATATTTGTGTGGATGGTTCTGATCATGATGAGACTCATCAGATGGCTTTTCCCGATGAGTCCAGTACTTCCGAGTTTGAAACTGAACCAGATCCGAAACCTGAACTTTTCTCTCAAGCTGAATTGAATGATTTAGTCCGGGATTTAGGACTCCCAAAAGATGCTGCCCAACTGCTAGGTTCTCGGCTTAAACAGAAAAATCTATTGTCACCAGGAACAACTTTTTATTGGTACCGCAACCGCGAGACACAATTTTTGAAGTATTTCAGCAAAGAGGAAGATTTGGTATTTTGCAACGATATATACGGAGTGATGGAAAAGTTTAAACTCAAGTATGATCCTGCTGAATGGCGGCTGTTCATTGATTCGTCAAAAGACAGCATAAAAGGTGTTCTTCTTCATAATGGCAACACATTCGCTTCAGTTCCTATTGCTCACTCTGTTATTCTCCAAGAAAAATACGAGAATTTGGCCCTGATTCTTCAGAAGATTCGTTACGATGAGCATAAGTGGATGATTTGTGGAGACTTTAAAATTCTATCCATGCTATTAGGGCAGCAATCCGGTTTCACCAAATATCCCTGCTTCCTTTGCTTGTGGGATAGCCGGGCCCACGACCTACACTGGGGGAAAAAAGACTGGCCAATTCGGGAGTATTTGAGACCCGGTGAGAAAAATGTTCTTCATGAGAGCTTGGTACCTCGTGATAAAATTCTATTACCACCTCTCCACATTAAGTTGGGTCTCATTAAGCAATTCATCAAGTCCCTTCCAAAAGATGGTGAGTGCTTTCGGTACCTTTGCTCAAAGTTCCCCCGACTTTCTGAAGCAAAGCTAAAGGAAGTAGTGTTTGTTGGCCCTGATATAAGGAAACTCATTTCAGATGGAGCATTCGCTGAAACGATGTCTGAGAAGGAAAAAGAAGCCTGGGATTCCTTCAAGGATGTTGTTCTCAAATTCTTGGGGAACAGGCGGGATGAGAACTATAAGGATATTGTTGCCAGGATGCTCAATGCCTTCAAAGAACAAGGCTGTAACATGAGCCTGAAAGTCCATTTCTTGCACTCCCATGTGAACTACTTTCCCGAAAACTTGGGGGCGTACAGTGAAGAACAAGGTGAAAGGTTTCACCAGGACATCAAGGACGCAGAGAGAAGGTACCAAGGAAGATGGAACACCACTATGATGGCTGATTTCTGCTGGTTGCTGCTGCGGGAAACCCCAGATGAAAAATACACCAAGCAGCGCACCAAGAGAAGCATTCGGGGGAAGAAGAAACGGGCCCACCAGGAGATTGATTGACCCAAGAATGACTTTAAAATCTAAACTGTGTTGACAAATATCGTGTTTTTACTAAACTTTGAAATAAAAATTTGCTAGTTATTACCACAGTGTCGGATCTCATTTATTAGAATTTTATTTTCACACCATCGGGTGTTTGTCTTCATGTATTGCAATGGTGCGGTTTGCGTTTTCTATTCTTACATACATACCTGTACAACATTTTTTGCACATTTCTTTGCTTTGCTTTGTGTCTAACCTCGCTCTTATATGCTCAATGTTTGTGCACATGTATGTGGCTGTTTTAAGTGCAGACAATTTTGCTACCATCACAGTGTGTTTTGTTGACATTACTCTATTCTTATGTGCTGCCTTGTTACAATTTTCTTTATTCTTATTTGAATAACTACTAAACAATTAGTATAAAGAATTCATCCAAGAAACTTTTATCTCGATCGCACTCAATCTGAAACGTTCACCTCAAACTGCTAACCCAATGTAGCAAAAAATCTGTACGTGATGGAGCAAATTGGTTACCAGATTTGGATTCAGCGCACCAAAAAACGTAAAAATCAATCAAAACATTAGAGGCAGTTTAAAAAAAAAATTTTTTAGTGTACCTGTGTAATGAATAGATGCCAGTATTCTCTTCATGTTTTTTATAATGTCTCCCCTTAACAAATCCAACCTGAGAGTCGTTGACTAATGATGGCATAGAGTGCCTCAGTCTATCTGCCTGATTTTAGCAAGCAATTTCATAGCCACATTTAACAACAAGATAGGTCTATATGAGCCCTGTTGGAGTGGGTCTCTTCCCAGTTTTGGTATGAGGGTTAAAACATCCTTATGGACAGCCCAAATGTGCACCCGATTCTGCACCCGTGGGAGCTAGACATTCCTGCGGGTGCAGAATCAGGTATGTAGACAGGCCAGATGTGCCTCAATTCTGCAGCACAAGACATCAAAATGCTTCCCCATACAGCCCTGCCTATACTTCTGCTGTAGTGCCCGTGTTGTGGCATCCCGTCACCATGACACCGGGACACCCAGGAGGAACACAGGCATCCCAACACCAGTGCCACATTTCATTCCCCGCTGCCGAGCCCTCTGCGGGAGCAGCTACGGCCATGAGCGGGTGGCGGGAGTCCTCCTGCAGCTGCTTCTCTGTTTTGGTGGGGTCACCTGGGCCAATTCCCTCCAGTGATGGGACTTATTCCACCCTGGAGGTGGAATAAGTCCCATGTCTAATCTTCCACTCTCGGACATACAGGGCCATGACCTGAATTGGCCCTTATACAGCACTGCCTAGCTGCTTAGTAAGCTACTCTAGGGCCACTGAATACCCAATGAGGTCAGTGGCTTCAAAGAGTTAAGGTGTGAATGGCTAGCTGGAACAAAGACAATGAACTCTAACTGACAGAGCCTTGCCCACACTACAAGCTAACAAAAGAAAAATTCCCCCTTACAGTATAAAAAAAAGATTTAGCTTTTAAAAATGAATACCTAAACCCCTTCAAGAATTAACCTTTAAAAAAATGAGCACCAACCCCTTTAAGAATTAGCTTTTAAAAATGAGGACCAGCCCTAATAGCGCACAAATCCTCATGCACACATTTATACATGCCACAAAGGTATAAATGTGTGCATTTATTCTATGTGTGTGGATGCATTTCTTTTACAAAAATCTCACATAAATCACAACTCCACCCGTAATCCACCTAAACTATGCCCTCAGGAATGCCTAAATGGAATATACATGTATCAGTATGTGCAATCTTGGTACACATACCTGTGGGTATGTAAGCAGCAGATAAAAAAAACATATGGCCTATCCTGTCTGCCCATCCATAAGAACTATTAATCTCTACAATCCCTTTTTCTCCCTCAGAAATCCTCTGTACTTGTCCCATGCTTTCTTGAATTCAGATATAGTCCTTGTCTTCACCATCTCCACGGGGAGGCCCTTCCATGCATCCATCACCCTTTCCATAAAGAATATTTCCTTAGATTACTTCTGAGTCTGTCCCCTTTCACCTTTATCCTTTTCACAGAAGGAAAATTCTTTATTCTGCGAAAACATTTAAGAAGAAAGTTTTAGATTTTGACAGTGATTAAGCTGACAATCAAAATTGCAGGAATAGGAGCTTCCTTCAAGGAATTCTCAAGCTGTCATGTAATATACTCGTATATAGTCCACAGAAACCCCCCTTGAGGGGTCTTATTAATAAAGGACTTTTTTTACCTCCTCGCCTTTGGGGTCTTATTGGTAAAGGACTTTTTTACTTTCTCACCCTTAAAAGAGTTCTTATTAATAAAGGACTATTTTACCTTCTCGCCCTTGTGTGTTTCATGTAATAAATACAGGACAGTTTGAAAGTCCACAGACTTTCCAGAGCCTTTTCTAAATGGCAACAAATATCAAGGGAAGGGCTTTCCTAACCATATCCTGAGGTGAAATTAGCCTTCCCTTGGTAAAATTAATCAATCTCAGATTACGCTTACATACTTATTAAATTCTCTTTCCTTGTGACAATTGATTTCCTTTTGTGAAAACCAAATTCTGCTGTTGTAAATAGTTCACCTTCTATTCCAAGTTGGTTAGTTATTGTTTAGTCTGATCAAGTAGATTCCTGCATTTGTCCAGAAAAAGATTTCATCTATCCCACCACTATCAAATGCTATCAAAGAACACAACCTTTGGTTTTTCAAGTAAGATATGAAGCAAATCAGCTGACAAGAGTGTTTCCATACCTGTTCATTGAGTCAATGCAAAACTATCTGTTTGCTTCCATTGCCCCCACAACCATCTCTTTCTCGCCTATTGAGTTTCTGGCAGCTACCCTGGGGGGCTCTGCAGCCGTCTTAGGTTGCTTCCCCACTGTACTGAGATGCTCAATGTTTTCTTTACTCCACTGCACTGGGGCTGCTGTACTATCATCTGCCCCTGCAGATGGAGGCTGAGAAGGGACATGCTGCTCCAGGCTCAGTGTATTATCCAGGTCCGGAGCCTGATGCTGCCCCACCTCTCCTGTGGTAGACTCCATGGGCTGCCTCTCAGAACTAACAAAGGTGCTTTCATCAATGCCCCAATGGATGTGAGCATCCATCAGTGTTCTCATTTTTAGCACTGAATATCTGACAGGAAAATATCGAGTTCTCAGCTTGTGAACAATCCCCATAAAAAAGACGTAATTTTAAAATCAGGAAAATTTATGAAATGAAGGCAGATCCCAAAAGCGAAAATGCAGATCTCCCTTAGTCAACCAATTTGAACACGCCCCCTCTATTTATTCCTATTATAATCCTTAGTGTTTTATTGGATAATTATTTCTAGATGTGATGAAGAGTGACATATCCTAAGAACATAAGAAATGCCATACTGGGTCAGACCAAGGTCCATCAAGCCCAGTATCCTGGTTTCCAACAGTGGCCAATCCAGGTCACAAGTACCTGGCTGGTTCCCACAAAGGTACACAGGTTCCACAATGCTTGTCCCAGGGTAAGCAGTGGATTTCTCTGGTCTTCTTTAATAATGGATTTTGGACTTTTCCTCCCAGAACTTGTCCAAACCTAATTTAAACCCAGCTACAGTAACAGCTTTTCCTACATCCTCCGGTAACAAATTCCAGAGTTTGATTACCATTGAGTAAAAAATATTTTCTCTTATTAGTCCTAAATGGGTTACATTGTACTGTAGCTTCATTGAGTGTCCCCTAGTCTTTCTACTTTTTGAAGGAGTAAACAACTGATCAACATTTACGCATTCCGCTCCATTCATTCATTTACAGCATAAACCTTTATCATATCTCTCTTCAGCCATCTCTTTTCTAAGCTGAAGAGCCCTAACCTTTTAAGCCTCTCCTCATAGGGGTATCCTTCCATCCCCTCTACCATTTGGGTGGCTCTTCTCTGTACCTTTTCTAATTCTGCTATCATTTTTAAGATATAGCGACCAGAATTGCACACAATATTCAAAGTGCGGTCACACTATGGAATGATTCAGAGGCATTATAATATCCTTGGTTTTGTTCTCCATTCCTTTCCTTATGATTCTTAGCATTCTATTTGCTTTCTTGGCCCCCGCTGCACACTGGGTTGAGTGTTTCAACATATTATCCATGATGACACCTAAATCCTTTCCCTGGGTGGTAGTTTCTAATATGGAACCATGCATTGTGTAACCATAGTTTGGGTTGTTCTTCCATAAGTGCATAAATTGCACTTGCCTAAATTAAAATTTATCTGCCATTTGGACCTCTAGTTTTCCAATTTATTAAGGTCCTCTTGCAATTTTCCACAATCCTTTTGTGTTTTAATAACTTTGAATAATTTTGTGTCATCTGCAGATCTGATCACCTCACTCATTATTCGCATTTCCAGGTCATTTTTGAAGATATAAGGCAGCAGGCCTAGCATCAATCCCTGGGGTATTTCACTATTTACCTTTCTTCATTGAGAAAATGGCCATTTATCCCTATTCCCTGATTTCCATCTTTTAACCAGGTCTTGATCCATAATATTACACTGCCTCCTAAATCCCATGACTTTTTAATGTTGCCAAAAATCTCTCACGAGGGACCTTGTCAAAGATTTTCTGAAAATCCAGATACACTATATCGACTGGCTCACCTTTGTCTACCTGTTTATTCACACCTTCAAAAAAATATAACAGATTAGTAAAGCAAGACTTTCCTTGGCTAAATCCATGTTGGCTTTCTCCCATTAAACTATGAGTATCTACATGTTCAGTAATTTTATTCTTTAAAATGGTTTCTACCATTTTGCCTGGTACCAATGTCAGGCTCACCTGTCTGTAGTTCACAGATCACCCCTGAAACCTTTTTTAAAAATTGACATTACATTGGCCATTCTCCAATCTTCAGATTCTACAGATGACTTTAATGCTAATTCACATATGACTAATAGTAGGTCTGCAATCTCATACTTCAGTTCTTTCAACACCCTTGGATGTATAACAAGCAGTTCAGGTGATTTGCTACTCTTCAGTTTATCAAATAGTTGTAATATATCTTCCCAGTTTATCAATATTTCTTTCAATCCTTCTGATACATCACCTTTAAATAGCATTTCAGGCATGGGTAACTTCCCAACATCTTCTTCAGTAAAGACCGAAGCAAAAAATTCATTCAGTCTCTCCGCTAAGGCCTTGTTCTCCCTTAGCACCCTGTTACCCCTCTATCATTTAATGGCCCAACTGACTCTCTCACAGGTTTTTGCTACAAATATACTTGAAAAACGTTTTATTATGGGGGTCATTCAGAGAAGCATTTAGCAAGGATGTACGTCTGGTTCCCTGATCACAGCTCCCCGCTTGTACAGAGGAGATGTGCGAGGAGCTCTGGACTGGGCAGGAGGGGGCAGGCTGGAGGAGCGAGTGCTGGCCAGAGGCTTGACCCTGATTGCAGACATACAGGGCCGATTTTGGTCGCGGCCCTGTATGTCCGGGGGAGTGGAGTTAGGCGGGGGACTTATTTGACCTTGGAGGTGGAATAAGTCCCACCGACATTGCCGGACAGCCACAGAGGGGCCAATGGGAGAGGTAGGCAGTACTATGTCCCTGTAGGTCTCATCTATATACCTCTCTGTCTTCCTTAGCTCCTCGAAGTCTTCTACTCTAGCCACCTGAGATTGGACTCATTCACTGAGAGCAAAGAGCTCCTTGCACCTAGTGTACATGTAAGATCCTGATACTATGCTAGCTCCACAAAACGAAAAAGACAGACAATGATCAAATTCAGCAATTCAAATGTGAAACCATGTAAAATGTGAGAGCTCAATATTCAGTGGCATGGCTGCCATCCAACTTTAAAGACGCAGGTTGAATAGAAGATTCTGATTTACACATCAATTCAAACACAAGGAGCACAGGTAGAATATGGATTAAAAGGAATCCTTTATTGGAATAACCAGTTACCTGAGTTGGCCAAGTTTCAGCTGGGGAAAACATCCAACTTTAAACATATGGAAGGGTATTTTAGAAGCGCTCTTCACAATTTGGCCATCCACAAACAGGCATGTAGACATTCAAATCACAGAGATGTCCCCAGAGCCATTTTAGAAGCTGGCTCTGGGGATGTCCGGAACACAAGGACGTCAAATCTGAATGGAGGTGTGGCTGGGGCGGTACTACTATCCCACACGTCCCTGCCCGATCTCAGAAGAGACCTGGAATCTCAATCTGCGGCGAGTCAGACTTGCTCCGGGCATGAAAATACATCAGAAAAGTATCTGTTTTCTTTGGCAAGCATCTGGAGGGGGTGCAGAAGGAGTTATACTCCTATCCCCTAGCATATGTCAATGACAACCAACAGGAAATGGGGGCTCATATTGGTAATGTGCTCTGCCACTGGACGTGTCTGTTTGCTAGCTTGCCTGAGCTGGACGTCCCCGATCCATGTATCCCTACTGGGGATATCTATGTGCCCAGCCACACGCACTTCCACTTCGGGGATGTCTATGTGTCTACAGTTAGCTGGAGACACAGACATCCCTGGCATTTTCCTGCACATTCCGCTCTGGATGTCTCTGATTGTACTTGGATGTCCCTTCTGATATTCTCCTAATAATTTATACTTTTAGAGTTGCAAGTATTTTCAGTAGCACTATTCGTATAAGCAACAGCACTGAAAATCCTTATATAACTTTAAATGGACAGTTAGACCTTTTTACCTATCACCACTTAGAAAGAAAACGTATACATTCAGCTGCTGAATTTTGCTACTGAACTATAAATGATGTTTCTGTTTTCACTCCACCTAAAGCCACTCTTTCTTCTTCTTTTACATTTCTGCAAATAAAACACCAGAAATTATACATACAGCCACCAGAGTTTCTTAAAGCATACTTGTGGTTGTGCTGCTGCTGACAACATAAATGCTTTTGAATCTTGGCCTCTAAATATTTCTATCCTCCTTATTGCAATGCATAGAAACCGCAGCACTATCACTAGTAACACTCAGGGAAAAATCTTTTACATGTCTTTCATTGAGGAAATGAGCACTGTTCCTTGTGTTTCTCTTGCTGAAAAGAAGGATTTCTCTCACAGGGAGTATATGTGATTCTCCGGGTGTGTTCTGGAAGTTCATTAGAAATTGATATGTTCCAGTATAACCTGGCTTTGCTTATGCACAAGAGCAGAGCCTTAGCAGGTTCTATTCTGAAATCCTGGCAGTCATGTGCTAATAGCACTGCAGCACAGCTCATGTGTGACAGCAACAAAGGAAAGCTCTAGATCGCGGAGACAGCTTACAAGAGCATTTTTTTCTTTCCCTGCAAGAGGCTTCCTGGCCCGCTAGTCTGAAGCTGTGTGAGGAAGGAACTCCATGCAAACAAAGTTTAGCGGTGAAATTTTATTCTTTCCAACTCCATGGAAGTTGGCAAGACTTATACAAAAGGGATCAAGAATGCCTGTCTGTCTGGGGGCAAAATAATTCTCCGACTCTTTAACAGAATGGGATTAAGCATGGCATGTGGGAGAAAATGGCAAAACCACAGATCAAGTTTGAAAATGGGCCAAATCGGACTGGGGGTTCTAGAGAAATAAGCCCCCCTCCAAA
Organism: Ichthyophis bannanicus; assembly: GCA_033557465.1. Lineage (NCBI taxonomy): Eukaryota > Metazoa > Chordata > Amphibia > Gymnophiona > Ichthyophiidae > Ichthyophis > Ichthyophis bannanicus. The sequence goes on along the minus strand of CM066037.1, from coordinate 378,167,229 downwards.
AAATGGCCCAATGTATTTCTCTAGGAAAAGGAATTCCAGCTTCTGTAGCATAAAAACTGACATAAAGTAAAACATAGCAGTAAGAGAATTCCTCCTTCCAAACTCCGCTGCTTATTTGCCACTCTCCCAATCCCCAAAATTGCACCCTTATAACTGCCCAACCACCCTGCATGCTGCCACCTCCTCCAAGTAATACTGTCACGCCGCCACCGCTCGCCTCAAGCTATGAGGGGCGTGGTTATTTTATAGGAACTTTTTGCTGTCTGCTTTTTTAGCCGTTTTCAACTATTTCCCCGTAGTGCCTTCTGGGAAAGGTAGTCTTTGCTTGTCTGTATGTGTACATCAGACAAAAAAGCTGTAGTTGGGCTCCAAGGGTTAAGGCAAATGACAGAATTTATTTTACACAATGGTTCGTTCTCACCACGTACAGGATATTGGTTCAGGTCTCTGTGAAACAGAGTATTCTCCCAAAAACAAACACAAACTGAAAATGTCTGTTTAAAGGTTTTCCATATTGCAGGATACACAGTCTTTTAACAGAATGGATAATTCACTTCCTTTGTAGTCTTGCTAGCCAAAACACAAACAAAAATCACATTCACTGTCCGTGATAGCATAGCTTCTCTTCAGCTGCATAAACCTTCAAGAAACAAATACAATTCAGGGCACAAGAAAGCTCTGTTACAAAAGCTACTTTCTTACCCCAGTGTCCTTGTTCCTGCAGCAGGTGCTTAACAAGCTTTCACAGCTTCCAGAGTTACTCCTTAATCCTTGTGACCTTTCCCTTTACCAACATGAGGGAATCAGGGCCACCGGCTTGTGGACTATGGGTTCCCTTTCCTGGGAAACTCTCTCTCAGGATTGGCTTGTTTTCTCCCTGTTCCTCAGGTTTAAAGCCTTGCACATAGAACAGTCCATAGGAATCTCTTCCCCATTTAGCTTTACCCCAGGCTCTCCCAGCTGCATAGGCTCAGACTCTCCCTGTTCACAGTCCTCAGCTACCAGCCTCCCAGGGAATCCTGGAGTCTCTCCTGTTCCTGGCTTCAAACCCTCTGGCAGATGTGCTATCTTCCACTTAGCACTCTCCTCTCTTGGAAACTCAAGGGCTCTGCTCTGCTCCGCACCAGTCAAGCTTTGCCAGCTTGCAGCTGTGCCTTGGCTCATGGCAGTTTGGCTTCCTGCTTCTCCTTCTCCCCTGCTGCTGCTGCTACCTCCGTCCTTGCTGCTACTCCTCATGACGAAGACCCTGCTCTCACACTCTGGCTTCAGTTTATACTTCCAGGGCTCTCTCTTCCACCCCTCCCTAGCCAGGTGATGGCAATCAGCCTGACTTCGTGCACCTGCATACTTGGAGCACTCCCTGCCTAAGGGGTTCTGGGCTCTGTATCCTCTCCCCTCCCTTCCACTAGGGGGAGCATAGAATGTGGGCCATGTGGAAGTTTTCTGATTTCTAGCTGTGTTTGTGTCTTTCCTATTCTGCCTCGGTAAAAAGGGGCCCTTTACTAGGGTGAATTCCCTGTCTCTTTGTCCTCCCTCATACTCTGGATAGGCCTCCTTGCCACAATACTCATTTGTAAGTGTCCTACTATCACATCAAATGCCCTATCTGGAAAAAAATCTACCCCACAAAATTCCATCACCATCCTGTAAACTGCCCCACTCCGATAAACATCCTCCTGCAACTGCCCCACCACCCGGCAAACTGCCCTATTCCCGAAATATACTCCTCACAACTGCCCCACTGTCCCACTTACTGCCCACCTCTAAAACCAATCCCCTGTAACTGCTCAGCCACCGCACCAAACTGCCTCATCCCCAAAAACTAACCCTCACATCTGCATCACCCCCTGCCATTTGCCCCACCCCAACAAATACTGCAACAGCTGTTCTACTATTCTGCCAACTGCTCCCCCTCCAAAAACTACCCTACCCACAACTGACCCATCCCAATAAAATCTTTCCCACAACTGCCTCACCTCAAAACTAACCCACACTTCCAAAAACTCCTCATAAAACTGCCCCATGACCATGAAACTCACACCCCCAATACATTTCTCCTTTGCAACTTAACCACCCTCAAAAACTATACCTACATAACTGCCTCAACCCCCAAAAACTCCAAACCCTCAAAAATGTCGTCTTTGCAACTGTTATAACCTCAAAAACTACTCCCAGGCAAGTGCCCCAACTCCCCCAAAACGCCCCACTGCAACTGCCTCAACACCCTGCAAACAACCCCACTGTCAAAACTACATCCCTCGGACTATCCAACCACTTCCAACTACCAGCAACAGGCACAACACATGAACTGCACATACAATACTCACAACAGTGATACACACACACAGCTTTGATGTACTGAATGGATAAAACTTTCCAGGTGGCAAAAACTGGTAAAAAGACACATCAAGTTTGAAAACAGGCTAAATTACACTGGACATTCCAGAGAAAGAAACAAGCCCCATCCCCCACCCCCATAAAAAAGTCCAGTGCATTTTTATGGGTGAAGGGCTTCCAGCTTCTGTAGCATAGAAAGCTATATACAAACAAACAGTTATGAAATTTCTCCTTTTAAAACCCCTCTCCCTGTTCTCTGATCACCCAACCTACCAAACTCCTCATCCTCAAAATACGACTCCCACTACTGTTCCAGTACTCCACACACTGCTCACACCAACCAAAAAAATATTCCCTCATGACTGACCAACCAAGCTGCCAAAACAATACCCCCACATAACTGCCTCACTACCCTGCAAACTGGGCTTGATGGACAGCAGACCATAGGCAACATTTTCCTCCCATGCAGGTCCACATTTTCCTGAGATTAGCCACTGCGCACTGACACGCCACCAACCTGCCCCGTTCTCAGCTAATGCGGACTTGTTCTACCCACGGGTATTCTATTCGGTATAAACCATTGCCACACTAGTTGAGCTGCTTAAATGCTCATACAGTAAACACACAGCCTCATTATGCACAGCAGAGTGTTCTGTGTGCATGGAGGCCTGTGGATAAAAAACAAGTGATGACTGAAACAGCAGGGTTTAGGACAATATGTACTGAGCCCTGTGCTGTTCAGTCATCAGTTATTCGAACCCCACTGGGCTCCGTACATTCAGAATGTTCTGTGTGTTCAAATGGTGGATGGTTGCAGTTCCTGCCAGCTGAAGGCTGGAAAAGGAGCCCAGCTGGGCTGCAAGACCAGTAGATATCTCCAGGCTGTGAAGAAAAGGAGAGAGAGAAGGAGGATGACAAGAGGTAAATAAGGCAGGTGTCCGGCAACTGGCTGAGAGGATACTGAAGGCAGGATGGGAGTAGTGGTTTAAGTGACAAAAGGATATTGAGGCCAGGGAGAGGGGGAGGAGAAGTTGGCCAGAGAGAAGGATATTAAGGCCAAGGAGAGGGAAGGTTGGATTAAAAGACGAGTATGAGAATATTGAGGCTAGAAGGGTGAAGCGGATATTGAGGCCAGAAGGAGGTTGTGGGGAGGGAGAGGGGATGGATGTTGAGACCAAAAGAGGGATGCATAGGGAAATGAGAGAGTATGAGGCTGAAGGGGGTGCTATGACGCATGATAGAGGTTTGGGGGAGAGGGACAGCGTAAGAATGGGGAGAAATGACTGGAGATCAAGGAGCAAGAGGGATGGGTATTAAAAACATATGTGCACGCATGTGCTGCATGTTTTTAATACTCATTCCCTTCTCTGTCTTTCCTTGCTGTCTTCAGGCATTTCTCCTTTCTTCTGCTCACTCCTCCTTCCCCAACCCTCCATGGTCCATATATACAGGTTTTCAAACTTGTTTTCATATTTGATTAAAAGGTCACAATTTTAAAAAAAGGAAATAAAGCTACATATTATTTTGCATTTCTCCTTTTATTTGCAAAGTGATACAGTGCTTGTATTTCTCCAGATTTTTCCCTAGATGCACCACCAGAAAAAGCTCAGTGTTTGAGAGTGGCCACTTTTGACACTTCTGGAGAGTTGGAACTTGGGCATTGGTTAAGGGAGAGCAAACAAAGGGCGAGACTTGAGGATTAGATGTTGAAAAGTGGGAAATAGCTGAAACAGAGGATGATGAAGAGTGAATGCTCTGGCATCAGGGATGAGAGGGAACTGCAAGTTTAGGAGAGAAAGAGTAAAGAGGAAGGATGGTGAGTTTGGGAGGAAGAGTGGTGATTGGAGAAAGAGTGAGAGTAGAGTGGAGAAGGGTGGAGTCATGAAGACTAAGCAGTGATTTGGGAAGATGGTGGAAGTGGCAGCTGGGTGGTTATGAATGTTAGGTGGGCTAGGGATATGAGTAAGGTATGATATGGTAAGAAAATGTGGATGAAGGTTGAGGAAGCGTGGAGAGGTGGTACAGATGACTTGGAGCACTAGAGAGAGGGATGCTGTGAAGAGCAAGAAAGAAAAGGGATCGACAGGGCTCAAGCAGAGAGGATGGGGGACTGCTGGGGAGTGCAGGAAATTAGAGAGGGGGAAGAGGAGGAAAATGTCTTGCAGAAGAGGGTAATGACTCAAGGAACAGGCTGGGGGGGGGGCAAATGGAGACTAAAGAATTGAGTGGGAAATTAGAGAGGGAGGGGAGCAGAGCTTGGTGTTTGAGTGGGATTAGAGGATTGGGTGAATGGGGAGAAGACTGATGGGTAAAGTTACAAGAGAATGTACCAATGTTTTGGACAAAACATAGAGACAAAAAAGGTTAACAAAGGAATTGTATTTTAAATTTTGACAGTGCTATTTTTCTAGAAGAAAAGGTGCCACTACTCACATGCAGGGTCATCTTTCGGGGAGTATGATGATCATCCAGGGCATCACACACCCACCCTGTAATTTGGCTCACATCTTTCTCAGAAGTTCAAGGCTAGTTATGTACATTCAAATACAGCAGATATTTCCCTGTCTACGAAGTGCTTAACAATCTAAGTTTGTACCTGAGTTAATGGAGGGTTAAGCAATTTGCCCATGGAGCAGCAGGAGGATTTGAACTTTCCTTCCCAAGGTCTTAACTCACTGTTCTAACCACTCTCCACTGCTGTCCCCCTCATCAGTAATACTGTTCATATATCCCCAATAGAAACCAGCACTTTACACATTACCTTCCCAATGCTACAAACCATAAATACAATCAGATATCACACACACGCTCCTGCATGAAGAGGGAGATTTTATTGATTATTTCTATCATTTCAAACAACTAATCACCCATCCCATCCTTCATTAAACACTTCACATACAAGTTGCCCGGTCTATGCAACCATTCAGACAATGAGGTTGTACAGTGCCCAACTAAAAAATCCACCTCTGCTCACAACACACCAGCAGCTTGCTTCTGTCACTACCACCCCTTATCTGTTCAGGGACATGATCAATAGAGAAACATCTTAAATCGTTAAACTCATGTCCTTTTTCTAAACAATGTTTCACAATTGGTGCGTCCTCCACCCTCCTTTTCAATTTACTTTTATGTTCACTGATCCACACCCTCAGTGGTTTGATGGTCTTCCTCATGTATAATTTTTCACACGGGCATCTAATCCCATACTCTACATAACTGGAAGAACATGATAAATGATAAATCTTTGATTCAGTTCTATAACTGAATTCCTCTGTTCCTAGGTCACATCACATATTTCTTATGGATATTCCTCAGGGGAGCCATTCTCTTCTTCCTATATCTTCCGTGTTATTGGGTGTAATCAGGGCCGGATTTACCTTGAGTGAGGCCCTACGCCAACAAAAATTGTGGGCCCCCAGAAAAAATAAAAACGAGATCAACTTACCAAAACAGAAATGGCAATAGATGTATAGAATTGCCTGACATAAAGAGGCAATAGGGACAAAATCAGCATCGGAATTCAAGAAATACATTAAAAAATGTCTTATCCATCGGGGAAGAGGATCACTGAATGATCCGGCGGTACTACAAGCAGCTTACAGGAAACGGACCTGGCCATCGCTGCTCCCCGGTACTCACTATGGCTTTGGTGTAACAGGCCACCGCCTCCTGGTACTTACGGGTGACGAAGAGTCTGTTTCCCTGCTCCTTTAACTCCTGAGCGCTAGTGCTCTTCTCCGGACTCCCGCCTCCCCCACTCTCCTTTTCCTCTTTCCCCTTCATGCCAGGGCCTGGAGAAGCTCGCGGACGGCCCCGTTCAGCTAGGCCGCAGCAATTTCAACTCTCTCTAGAGAGCGAGGTATCCAGGCTCGCACAACCCCGCCTCTCACTCTGACTATACCCAACACACCCACAAATAGGGTTGCCAACTTTTTCAACCGCGAAAAACCCGACACCTGTGGCTCGCCATGCTCCACCCATTCTCTGCCCCTAGTCCCACCCCTGCCCCGCCCCCAGCCCCACCCACAAAAATTACAGAGGATACGTGTAGGCTAACTTCCTTGGTCAGATAATAATTAAACTGGGAACCCCAAAATCCAAACATGAAATGTACAACACTGGAGAAATAAAACTATAAAGTAATTTCCTCTTGCACTAAACAAAAAACGCAAAGATGTTAGCAATACACACTTCCCAGACCAGACATATTCCAGTTAATAAATTCAAAATAAAAAGTATTTTTCTACCTTCTGTTTGGGCATTTTTTCAGTTGCAATTGCTCCAGTCACTTTCTTCTGGTTTCTTCGTGTCTTCTGCGAGCTATCCATTTGTCCTTTCTTCTCTTTTAGATGTTTTCCATTCTCTCTCTATTTCTGCTTTAACATACTGATTGTTTCCCTTTTGCTCTTTCCCCCAATTCTTTCCTTATTCCTTTATCATCCATTTAAATTTCACCCTTCCATTTTCAAGCCCCTCTTACGCTCCCAATACCCAGCCCATCATAGACTTTTCTTCCACACAAAATATTTTTCCCCTCTCCATTCTCATTCCCCATCCATTCTAGTCCTCCCCCAAAATCAGTTCCCTTATAGTTCTAGACCCACCCAGCATCCACTCCCGTCTAGTCCCATTCTCCCATGCCCCACATCAGCCCATTTCCAGTCCTATTCTAGCTCTTCATCAGCCCATTTCCAGTGCTAGCCCTCACATCACAGGCCATTTCCAGTCCTAGCTCCCCCCCCATCACAGCCCATTTCCAGTCCAAGTCCCCCATCACAGCCTATTTCCAGTCCTAGGCCCCCCCCACCATCACAGCCCATTTCCAGTCCAAGTCCCCCATCACAGCCTATTTCCAGTCCTAGCCCCCCCCCAATCACAGTCCATTTCCAGTCCTAGGTCCCCCCCCCATCACAGCCCATTTCCAGTCCAAGTCCCCCATCACAGCCTATTTCCAGTCCTAGCCCCCCCCCAATCACAGCCTATTTCCAGTCCTAGCCCCCACCATCACATCCCATTTGCAGTCCGAGTCCCCCTGCACCATCACAGCCCATTTGCAGTCCTAGTTCCCCCCCCCCACCATCACAGCCCATTTCCAGTCCATGTCCCCCCCCCCATAGCCCATTTCCAGTCCAGGTTCCCCCCCCCCATAGCCCTTTTACAGTTCAGGTCCCCCCCAATCACAGCCCATTTGCAGTCCTAGTTCCCCCCACCCCACCATCACAGCCCATTTGCAGTCCAGGTTACCCCCCCCCCATAGCCCTTTTCTAGTCCAGGTCCCCCTTCCCATCACACCCCCTTTCCAGTCCAGGTGCCCCCCCATAGCCCTTTTACAGTTCAGGTCCCCCCCCCCCCATCGCCCTTTTCCGGTCCAGGTCCCCCCCCCATCACAGCCCATTTCTTTCCAGTCCAAGTCGTCCCCCCCCCATAGCCCTTTTCCGGTCCAGGTCGTCCCCCCCCCCCCCATCACAGCCCATTTCTTTCCAGTCCAAGTCCCCCCCCCCCCAATAGCCCTTTTCCAGTCCAGGTCCCCCTCCCCATCACAACCCATTTCCAGTCCATGTTCCCCCCCCCCCCCATAGCCCTTTTACAGTTCAGGCCCCCCCCCCATCACAGCCCAATTCTTTCCAGTCCAAGTCTCCCCCCCCCCCCCCCCCGGTTAGCCCTTTTCGGTTCCAGGTCCCCCCCACCATCACACCCCATTTATTGCCAGTCAAATGTCCCCCCCCCCCATAGCCATTTTCCGTTCCAGGGCCCCCCCCCCACTCACAGCCCATGCATTCCTTGCCCCCCCCCCCCGACCAGCACCGCGGCTGTCTGAGGGGCTTCAGAGGGAGCAGGGTCAGCTCGCGCGAGGCCGTTCACCTTTCCCCGCACACGCGGCTGTACAGATACAGCCCCCAGCGTGAAGGAACTGGCTCGTCACGCTGGCGGCTGTACAGAGGGAGCCGGGGCCTCGCGCGAGCTTACCCTGCTCCCTCTGAAGCCCTCCGGTGTGTGGGCCGGCCCCGGGTGCGGGTTTTCTCAGTCCTGGGGACTCTTGTTTGTGGGCCCTTGCCAGCTGTGGGCCCTACGCCAGGGCGTACCTGGCGTATAGGTAAATCCAGCCCTGGGTGTAATTAATTTTGGGATATGCCAAGTACTTGTGACCTGTTTGGCCACTGTTGGAAACAGGATACTGGACTTGATGGACCTTTGAGCTTATCCAGTATGGCCATTGGCCTCTGCTTTTAGAGGGGTTACACTTCATAAAAGATACTATAAAGTTTCTATCCTTCGCTTGCAGAATTAATCATGATGATGCTTCGGCTATTCATTCAGCACTGACTACTGGTCACCTACAGATGCACATTCAAGATTTTATATCAAATCATCATGCCTTCCCACATATCTAGCTGACTTTTACCTGCTCCTATCCCATACACCAGTGGTTCCAAACCCAGTAGTCAGGTACCCCCAGGCCAGTCGGGTTTTCAGGATATCCATAATGAATAAGCATGAGATAGATCTGCATGCACTGCTTCCATTGTATGCAGATCTATGTCATGCATATTCATTGTGGATGCCCTGAAAACCTAACTGTCTTGGGGGTACCCGATGACTGGGTTAGGAAGCACTGCTATACACCTCTGCAGCCTTTGCATTCCATTCAGTATATGCTGCTGACTCTTCCTTCACCTTTGAAAATTGTCTTGAAAAAATAATTTGTCACTCTTCTTTCAAATATTTGGCTCCACCCCCCTGGAATATACTCCTTATTAACCTCAAAATAGAAACATGGCTTAAGGCTTTTAATGTAGAGTAGGTTCTTCTTTTCTCAATCAGGGCTGGCCAGGGAGTTCTTGGCTTTCCGCATCTCTAAAGCAATTCCATTCATCTTTGCTTTTCTCATCCGTGACCATACTCTCCTTTTTATTTTGTTCTGAGAAGTTACTTTAGTCCTTTGTGCACTAACCTGTTGTTTTGCTATCAAAGGATGGTTAATCAAATCTGAATACACAGAAACAGAAACCCCCAAAAACCACAACAGCAAGTTTCAAAGAAAGGAAATCTAGAACAAAAAGGTAATTTCAATGTAAAAAAAAATTACAAAAGCAAGCAATTTTTTAAGAAAACCAAATTAGCAGTAATATGCAAAGCAAGCAAGAATATAGCAATAGTGTTCAAGCAATCAAAATGATAGCACATTTATTTTTATTTATTTAAAAGGATTTATATACCGCTTTATCCTGAAATCAAAGCGATTTACACGTCAACCAAATCAAAGTTCAATGTCAGTAGGGGTGGGCATGCAGTGTTAATGCAAGTGAGTATTTGTGTGTGTGATGGCAATGATTTCTTGGTGAGCTAGTTACAGAGTGAGCTATGTACAAGGAGCTATATACAGGGAGGGGTGGGGGGTACAGAGGAGGTCAGGAGGATTGGGAGGTAGACCATGGGGCCGTTGGTCAGTTCACGTGATGTCACTACAGTGTCAAATGAAGAGCGTAGTTTTGAGATGCTTCCTGAAGTCCTTGAGGTCTACAGATGATCGTAGGTCGTCCGGGAAGGAGTTCCAGAGCGTGGGCATAACCAGGGATAGTGCTCTTCTTGAGGTGTCTTCCTTACTTTGGTGAATGCTTTGGGGGTATCGATGGTGTCTGAGGTGCCTCTCCTCCTTGGTCTGGTGCTTGGGTCAGATCTGAGGAGGGGCTGTAGACTATTTGTTGAGAGGTTCTGTTTGATTTTAAAAATGGTATAAAGGATTAGTACGCCTTGCTCCCTGGAAACTCTCAGCCTTGATTTTAACATTTCTTAAAAACTTGGCTTGAAAATGACCTCAGAGAATTTCTGCACACATATTTACTCCTGCTCTTTGGTATGCACAGATGTGCTGGATTAATTTATGTGCAAACACATATTTTATAAAATATGCAGGTAAACTCTAACTCCGCCCAACCCCAGTCCTGAAGCGCCACTGCTCAGTCCAGCTAAACGGAAGTGCATACACTCGCTGAATGCACATATTTGAAGGGCAATTTAAAAAACCTTGTTTCTGCATGAAAAACACTAACAGATGCAAATGTCTTTTACAATTGCCTTCTAGGAGTTCATCTGACTCAGTTTAGACAAAGGGAAATGATGTCATTTATGTCAGCCTCTGCTAATTGGAAAAGCTTCCTGAGAAAAGTAGGGTTTTGTTTATTTCAATACAGAGCAAATTCCTAGATAACAATACCACAGTGACAGAAAGTGATGTGTGTTTTGTCATCAAGTCCACTGTAATTTAAATTATACATAATAAAGTATTTAATTAGTGTCAAGCACATGTCTGAGATATTTTGATTTAATTATAGTGAAGGTTGTTCAAAGTCCCTTTAATTGAAAAAGACATTTTGAATGGTACATTCTAGAATGTTATCTAAACAAGCAAATGTAGGAGTTTTTCTGGGCTTTTAATCAGACAGATTACTGAATCCTTTTTTCTTTCGGTAGCCCCATTTCCTAGGGAGTGAACCAGTACTATTATGATATAAGAGACACAATTATTGTAGTCATAGGCCAAGTGGATATCTCGAACTGAAACACTCAGACAGGACAGAATTTATACTGATCACATATGATTCTTCCCCACTAAAATACAGAGAGGGAAGAATTGAACGAAAAACAAACTAAAATAGTAATTTTGTATGTTAGAATCAGTGAGGTGTTAACATCTAAGTAGCAACACAGTAGTTTAATATGACATAAAAATAATAAGCACCTGAAAATTGGAATTTTTAGGTATATTTACTTGACTTAGATAAGTTAAGACAGGGTTCAACAAACCCCAGGTGCCAAGTTGCCATGGCAAATACAAAATTGAACCTGATCAGCAGCTGAGGATCAGACTGACAGTGTCTGCCCATAGCGATCCCATCTCCCGCGGGCAGAAGTGCTACAGGCCATGATCGCCGTCCTTTGCGGCACTTCTGCCAAACGGAGATGAGATCTCCATGGGCAGACAGCACCAGTCCTGAGGTGGTAGCTTAAATAAAAAAATTTGTGGTGTGAAGGGAGGGCAAGGGAGAAGGAAAAAGTCTGGGAAGAGGAAATAAGAGAGGGTGGGGGTGGGACAGCAGAAGAGAAGTTGGAGTCGGAGGGAGTGAAGCGTGCAAGAGGTTGGAAGGTGAAGAGAATGTATGGAAAGGGCACAATGTGTATGTGCAAAAGGAACATCCCTCTCCCACTACGCACATGCGGCCAGGCACCCCAGCTCAACAATACACCAGCATCACATTCATACACATGCAGGCACCCCACTCTCAGGTCATCCCCCCCACCTCAGCACCACACAGCTGGAGCTTAAAGGGTCAATGGGGATGGTGGGATAGGGAGGAGGAGGAGGAGGAAGAGGAAGAGTGGGGGCTTTGCCTTCTGTTGGTATTGTGCAGTGGTCAGGGCCGGATTTACCTTGAGTGAGGCCCTACGCCAACAAAAATTGTGGGCCCCCAGCAGGGGCGGCCCAAGGGGGGTGCGGACCTCATTTGCATAAGGGGCCTCATTTGCATAAATATTTGCATAATGTTACCATATACTAACTTTTAGTAAACGTGCCTCTTAATGAGTGTATGGATAAAGAAAGACTAAAAGATTTCTACATTACTATAATCCAGTGCCAACTGCCAGACACATTAGGAACTACTACAAACACTGCCCATAGTAAACCCGCCGTATCCTAACAGCACTACCAGGACTCAACAAAGCACCATACTCTACCAATCAAAGGCAAAACTGCAAATATTAAACCAATACATTTCAGAGAACAACAATACATGACCTACTGGGGAAAGAGAACAAGTGGCAATGTCAAATAGGAATTATATAAACAGAACACCTCAGCTCAGTTACACATGCAGAACATAGACCATCACCAAACAAGTAATCACAATTTAGAAATAGGAAGACAATAAACTGGGAATCCCAAAAGCCAAACTTGGAATGTACAACACTGTAGAAATAAAACTATACATTAATTTGCTCTTGTACTAAACAAAGCGCAGATGTTAATGATGCACATTTACCAGAGCTGACATATTCCAATTAATAAATTCAAAATAAAGAGATATTTTTCTACCTTTTGTGCATTTTTTTCAGCTGCAATTGCTCAAGCCACTTTCTTCTGGTTTCTTCGTGTATTCTGCTAACTCTCCATCGTCTGCTGTCCATTTGTCCTTTCTTCTCTCTTCTAGATTTTTTTCCATTCTCTCTCTACATCTGCTTTAACATACTAATCTTTCTCCTTTTGCTCTTTCCTCATTCCTATTTCATCCACTCAAATTTTACCCCTCCATCCTCAATCCCCACTTACTCTCCCAATACCCGGCCAATTGTAGATTTTTTATCCCTCCCACACAAAATATTTTTCCCTTCTCCATTTTACTCTTCCAGCCCCATCCCATTCTAATCCTCCCCCAACATCAGCTCCCTTCTAGTTCCAGCCTCACCCAGTATCCATTCCCTTCTAGTCCCTGCATCAGCCCATTTCCAGTCCTAGCCATCCATCAGCCCATTTCCAGTCCTAGCAACCCCCCAACCCAATACCAGTCCTAGCCCCCCCATCACCCCACTTACAGTCCTTAACCCCCATCACCCCATTTTCAGTCCTTAACCCCCCATCACCCCATTTTCAGTTTAAGCCCCCCCTATAACCCATTACCAGTCCTAACCCCCCATCAGCCCACTTCCAGTCCTAACCCCATCAACCCATTTCCAGTCAGCCCCCCATAGCCCATTGCCAGTCCTACCCCCCCCCCCCATCAGCCCACAGCCCATTACCAGTCCTAACCCCATCATCCCACCTCCAGTTTTAACCCCCCAGCCCATTTCCAGTCCTAGCCCCCCATAGCCCATTACCAGACAACCCCCATCAGCCCACAGCCCATTACCAGTCTTAACCCCCCCAAAGCCCATTACCAGTTCTAACCCCCCCCAACAGCCCATTACCAGTCCTAACCCCATCAGCGCACCTCCAGTCTTAACCCCCCAGCCCATTTCCAGTCCTAGCCCCCCCCATAGCCCATTACCAGACAGCCCCCATCAGCCCATTACCAGTCTTAACCCCCCAAAGCCCATTTCCAGTTCTAAGCCCCCCCAACAGCCCACAGTCCATTACCAGTCCTAACCCCATCAGCCCACCTCTAGCCTTAACCCCCCCCCAGCCCAGCCCAGCCCAGCCCAGCCCATTTCCAGCCCCAGCCCCCCAATAGCCCATTTCCAGCCCTTCCCCTCCCCTGTCAATTTCCAGCACCAGCCCCCCCAATAGCCCATTTCCAGTCCTACCCCCCCCCCCATAGCCCATTACCAGTCCCACCCCCCCCATATCCAATTACCAGTCCTACCCCCCCCCCCCCCATAGCCCATTACCAGTCCTACCCCCCCCCTGGCCTAAAGTAAAATTTAAGTTAAAAAAAAAAACCTGGTGGCTGCCGCCGCGGGGCCCCCTCTGCTGCCGCGGGGGCCCCGTCTACAAGCTGAAGCCGTCGGGTCTCTCTCCCTCCCTCGCTGCAGGCTGCAGGCTGCGAGAGACGCGAAAGGAGAGCGTCTCCTCGCGTCTGTGTTAAGCCCGCAGGGGCTGATGGGAAATCCCATCAGCCCCTGCGGGCTTAACACAGACGCGAGGAGACGCTCTATCTTCGCGTCTCTCGCAGCCTGCAGCGAGGGAGGGAGGGAGAGACCCGACCGGACCCGACCCGACCCGACCCGACCGGACCGGACCGCTTCAGCTTGTAGACGGGGCCCCCGCGGCAGCAGAGGGGGCCCCGCGGCGGCAGCCACCAGGTTTTTTTTTTTAATTGAGTTTAAAAAAAAAACTGGTTCTTTTTTTGTGGGCCCCTGCCGGATGTGGGCCCTACGCCATGGCGTACATGGCGTATACGTAAATCCGGCCCTGGCAGTGGTCCATTAAGAGACTGCTTTATTAAGCTATTTCTCATAGAAAATGGGAAAGCAGCCTTAGTAAATCAGGCCCTAAAACCTAAAAAAGTAACTGCAACACACTTTTTTGGGAGGCGGGGGCGTGCAGTGTGAGCTAGATTTTGGCAGCTGGCCTGCATTAAGCATTAAACACTTTAAAACGGAAGTTTCAGTAATTTAATAGACTCTTTAAAACATGTTGCACAGAGTTGAAGAATGACAAACTATGCCTACTTGAGCTCCTTTCATGTTTACAATTTAATTTAATTTAATTAACAGGTTATTTATATACCGCTCCTTCCATTTGATCAGGTGCGGTTTCCATATAACAACAATAAACAGGGTGATCTGTTTTTACATATAACAAGTTTAAAGTTAGGTAATTACAGTTAACAAATAGCAATTAACAATAGAGAACTATGTACAATTAACTATATACATGTTTTTGTTTTACATTTTTCTTAATCACTTTGTGTTAGGTTACAGCGCTTCATTCTTTTGTTGAAATAGTGTATTACCTGGTGTCGGATTATCCTTTATCTAGCTGGGGGGTGAGAGATGAGCTGGTCATAGATCCATAATGCTTTGTAATAAAATTCACAATAAAATTCACAATGAAATTTTAAAAAAAGACTCCAGATAATCAGATAAGTATCAGATGTTTAAGAAAAAACCTTCTATTTGGTATTTTCTCCAAACAAGGATTCGATTCTTATTTTAAATTTTACTTTCTTTTTGAATGAAACAAAAAATCCAGATCTGGAATTACTCATCCAGCACGGATTTCCCTATTCCCTTAACGCAAATACCGGTAACTCAAAGCCAGAAGTTAACACTAAAGCAAGAGGCTATGGATGTTAAAACTTTTAGACTAAGAATTTTTAGCTGAGGAATTCTTAGGTGCTTTCCCTATTCTAAATCAAATTAAGAATAATAACTATAAATCCCTAACTAAGCACAATTATTCATGGGCCAATAATTAGAAGTACAGGTAGGGTCTAGAGAAGGTTTTTTGAGAAGGGGTGTAACCATAGCATGTTTGAAAGCTGCAGGAACAATTACAGTGGAAAGTAATAGGTGAAGGATATGACAGTGGAAAGGATGATGGCGGAAAAAAGAGAGCTTAGTATGGGATTAAGGTATGCGATCAGAGGAACAGATAGTGAGTTTGGAGGCGAGAAGATGGCCAGCCCTTTACAAGAATGATTAAAATGTTATCCTCCTTCATGTCCTATTGTATATTTCCCCCTCTAAATCAAAATTAGATAAAGACAGTGGAATCTGTAGTTAATTAGCAGCAGGAGCGGTGAAAGGGCTTTTTCTTTGGTGGGGCATAGGCTCTGCCCTAACTCCACCCAAGCCCTATCCCACGGGCAGAGACCCTTTCTGTTCGCCGTCATGGCTTTTCTTCTGCCTGCAAGGGATGGGATCCCCACAGGCAGGCTGCAACCTGTGGGCCGTCATCATTGCAAAGAACCTTCCTGTCTGCCTGTGATCCTTGTAGGCAGAGAAGAAGGGTCTTTGCACTGATCATGACTGGCAAGCAGTAGTCTGCCCGCGGAGGTCCTATCCCCCCGGGCAGAAGAAGAAAAGAAGCTGCGATCACAGCAAAGACCCTTCCTGTCTAGACGCCTGTGGCGATCCAATCTCCCGGGGGCAGACAGGAAAGGACTTTTATTCTTCTGCCCTTGGGGGATGGGATCCGCACAGGCAACTTTCTGCCTGCCTTGCCCCAAATTTTGGCTGAGGGGAGATATGATAGAGGTCTATAAAATAATGAATGGTACAGAATGAGTAAACGTGAATCGGTTGTTTACTCTTTCAAAAAATACAAAGACTAGGGGACACTGAATGAAGCTACAGAGACTAATCTGTGAAAATATTTTTTCACTCATCATGTAAACCATCCTGTACACGGAACAGAGTGTAATGAAATCATGTTAACCTTTTGGGGCTAATTTTATTAGGAGCTGTGAAATGTTACCCACCAATCATGTATTTTCAGCAACTTACATATATAAATGGGTACTTACTGTTTACACATACTTTAGGTAGTCGGTATTTTGTAAGGACTTGCATCGGGCTGATCATACATACTTTCACTGTGGGCGTGTATATGAGCAGGGCATGGGTAGAACACAAATTTACATGCATTATAGACCCCTATTTTATAACATAAAGTATGCACATACCTTACTTATAAAATAGGTGCTAGTGACACGCAGAAAAACGCCCATTAATTACCTTCATAAAGTGCACCAGCCACACAAGTAAATATACTTTAAGAGTAAAGGGATATACGTTACTGGTAAAATCTTAGATCAGCGGGCCTGTTGAGTCATGGGTGGGTGTCATTAGAGGACACCCATTGAAACAGGGATTCCGTGTGAAGTCCTCTCTCTCACACTCAAACGCTCTTTCACCTCAGATACTGAATTATATACTACTTTGGATTATACATCAGTGGTGGATGATTTCTTCTTTTCTCTCCTGTTGTTCATGGATTATACTGTGCTCTTTTTAGATTTGCTGAAGTTTCTTGCGATTTAATATATGACAAAGTGTCTCCTATAGTGGTGAGTTTACTGTTTATCTACTTTTGGATATATAATGTACAATCTCTCAGATTTAGTTCAATCAGTAGTTTACCACAATTCTTTTTGTCAATTTCAGTAACTTTTAACAATCATACGTCCCTACAAACAACATATGGTATTTATTATTTGAGATGGCTTTTATATTATTTATTTATTCAGTGATCTTTATCTATATATGTTATTTTTATATATATCTTTTATGTATTATAATATATATGCATTTCAATTTGATATTATTTATATATGCTTATATAATTGGACTCTTTTTTGGTATGTTCTCTACTAAGTATTCATATTTTAGACGAATATTGTTGTTGTTGTTGTTTTATTGTTGCTTAGGTATTTATATTCATTATTTATTATCATTTATTGTTTCTGTATGTGCATTTATATAAGGTCGAAATGCCCTGAAGAAGGCTGGAAGGCCGAAACATATGTAGGGCAGACCTGGTGACACATCAATAAAGCTCTTGTCTTCCAGTGGTGGTTTCCTCCTGTTCTCTTTTGTTTCTGCGGTTTTCAGAGGAGGTGCCTCTCCTTGACTCTTCTATGTATTTATACAGCATTGCATATGTTTAAAAGAAATATAGGGAGGGATATTCAGCGGTGGTGGCTAGCTCTTGTACAGCGGGTAACCATTGCCACTGAACTTCGCACCCATATATTCAATGCCAGGGCCATACCTGGCGAGCCTTTCAGGTGCCTAATTTTCGCCACTTCAAGATAACCTACTAATAGCTGAATATCGCCACTAGCCAGTTATCCCCAGACACCGCCCCAGGAACATCCCAACACATCGGGGAATTTAGGGGAGCACCCAGGGATATCCCGCTCAGCACCATTTAGGTGATTTGCAAGTCTGCAAACTGCCTAGATGGCTTTGACTAACCACAACCCCCCCTCCCCCTAGAAAATAAATATTAATAGTGGATGGATCACTAGGAGTCAACATCAACAACCACAAGTAGCAAAAAGTCACGCATTCACTGAGTATATAGCATTGCACCAGGATGAAATTGGGCAGTATTGATTGGTTTTATGGTCTTTGTCTGCCATATATCATCATAGTCTAGTTCTTTGAAGTGAACAATAGCGCCATCTCTCAGTCTACTGTGTCCATATGTGCTAGTTCCAAGCTGTTCTCTATCTGTGGAGCTGATAACATTCCCTCTTGATTCATTCTTTCTAACCAGTTACTCATCTGTATTCCTTCCTTGCTACACTAGGCTAATTTTGTGAGATCTTTCCCTCTGTTCTGCTTGTTGCTTGTTTCCATGGTTCCTCCTTGTCTTCCTTTTCTAATCCTCTGGTGTTCTCTATGACATAATATAGTAGTTACTTCCTTTCTATATAGCTGCACGGCCACTCAGCCTAATAAAATGCACTCAGCCCTGCTTGAACTCTTAAAAATTCCCCTAATGCAAAGTTTATGCAGTCTGGGTCTGTCGTCAACTGTATTCTTTGGATAGATACCTCCTCCTGAAGCTTTTCCAGCCTCTTGCACACCCTGTCTCAAGCAGAGCCAGTTGCATTTAACACACTTGGAAAACATTTGTCTCAAGCACAACCACCTGTAGGAAGGGAGACATCTGCAACCCTTGCCTCAGGGTTTGAAGCTTTCTCTATTGATGTCATCTCTGGTGTTATACTATTTGGCTTCCTTTTTAATTGGCTCCTGTCCTTATTCTATTATCTCAGCTAGATATGCAGCTTTAAAATTAAACAAGCCACTAATAGGGATGTGCGTGGTCATTCATTTTAATAAAAAAATGTAATGCGCATTAGATCTTTAATTGACAATGCACATACAGTAATTTGTAAGTTAGTTTGCGTTAAATTGGATTTAGAATTCATATTATTTTAAAGCTTGCTAAGGAAGAACTGTGAACTAAGAAATGCACATCCCAAGTTCCTAATATATGAGCTGGAACAAAAATCAGTTGTTCTTAAATGCCAAATGTGGCTTCATTAGGAAAACCCATCTACAGGGTAATTTTTTAACAGGTTACCTATCTCATGCTGTAGAAATGCATACAAGCTGTCTATTTTGTAAAAGGAACATCTGTATATATCTGCCTTTATACAATAAACTCCTCGAAGTACACATTTAAGGTTATGCCTGCTCTTTGGCACATACAAATGTCCCATTTTGTTCTATGCACTTATGCACATATTTCATAATCGGAGAAAAATATTTGTTGGTTTTCAGTGCATTTGGCCATTTGTTCCAGTTTTTGACTTGAATGGGTCAGTATGCAAACTCCACAGTCGTTATTTTTTAAGTGCCAGCCACAGCGTTTAATATTACAACCGGATATTCAGTGATGATGGTGGCAGCTATCCAAATAGTGGCAAAATTCAGCCGCTGTCCAGCTAACCAGATGCATAAAGTTAGACCAGCCGTTTTTGGGCCTAACTTTATGTGATTACTTATCAGGTTAGCAGACTAAAAACTGCCACTAATCGGATAAGTGCTAGAACGCTCTCACCCTGCCCACAGACTGCCCTAGCTTTATCCAGATAGTGCTGCTGAATATTGGGCTCAGCAGGATTTATCCAGTCAGCAGGTCCTGCTAACAGATAAATCCTTCTGAATATAGAGCCCTACGTTAATAAAATCTTTTTAGCACATTAGACCTTTTAAACATATGCAAAAGTGACTTTACATGTGTTAATTTGTAGGTTGAGTATTAAATTGACTTTGCGACACTAACTGCTCTAATTTCTAACGTGTGCTAACATTAACGCATGTTATTTTAGCACTGGTCCCATGCTATTCAATGAAGCCTAGTTAATAATGTACGTTAATGGTGAATTAGCACGCCTTAGTAACTAGCCCCCTAATTTTTTTAAGACATGCTAAAGATCCAAACACATGCTAATGAATGAACATCCTGATAAAATATGCACAAAAGTGCAAACCACGCCATGAGATGTCTCCACCTTATGTATGCATATGTGCAGAATTTTACATGTATAAAGCCTGGGCAATTTTATATAAGGTCATTTCTAAACATAGAATGGTGTTTTATGTAGAGAAGCTCCTTATAAAATTACCCCCAAAAGCATGAGACTTTCAGAACACAATGCTCCTATGCTTCTTGCAGTTCAAAGAAAAATTTCAGTCTCTAATTGTATCATCTGAAAGAGATTTAGATTTACAACATTCATAGAACTGACTCATAAGAAAAATGAGCCTAATATTCTTCTGGGACGGCTAGGCGCATCGCCACTGACCTTTAACCCCGGATTGAATATACGGGGTCACTGCAGAGCCCACAAGCCTGAAGAAGCTAACCGGGCAGTAGCGATATTAAGCTGCTACCCAGTTAGCTCCCACAGGTAAAGATAGGCCAGCTTTTACTGCACCTATCTTTTACCCGTGGGTGCTAACCAGGCAGCGGTACACTGTTGCTGCTGCCTGATTAGCAACTCGTGCCACCTCCACTCTGCCCTGGAATACCCACGACATGACTCAATGCTAAGCAGTTAGCATCAGGGCGTCTAGCGGAGATAATCGTGGATATTCCGCTGCACTAACCATGTTTGTGCCACTGAATATCCCGCTCTACGGCATTTACACACTTCGCAGGTCTGTAAACCATGTAAATGCCTTTAAATATCAGGCCCAATCTGTTTAATTCTTTAACATTAGAAAGTTAAGATTGCGGTAGGTTCTTCAACTATATCTCAGTTTTTTAGTCACATGCAGAAAAAGGTTAGGAGCTGCTGAACAGATCTTTTGAAACAAGGCAGGGAGGCCTGTATCACAATAGTACAGAAAGATATTCTGGAGTCAATATATATATTGACTCCAGAATATATTCAGAATATATTCAGAGGCTTATGTGATATGTGGCATGTGAGCAAACAGACAACTAGGTATAAACTTGGAGACGGGGGCAGTATTCTATAAAAGACTGACAGAATCATGGCCTTTTGTAAAACACGTATAAGGACTTGCAGAAGGGCACGTGGATTTGTCACCACACACAGTAAGAGAAGTCATTTTACAAATCCACACACGGGAAAACTGTGGCAATTTTGCATCATCCACGTGCAAATGCTGGGACTTCCACATGCAGGTATCAATTTCACAACTTCCACGTGCAAGTTACAGCACTTTCACACGTAGCAGGGCCATTTTGCAGTTCTAAACACCTAAGTGCCACAATTAAGTATTGAAGCCTCAGGTTTTTTGTACTTTCATTTTGGAGGAGAAAATAAACAACGGGGAATTAAGGAGTATAATTCCCTTAATCCATTGTATACAGTCCTAGCCTAAATGAACACTTTATTAAAATATATGTGTGCCTCAGAGCTGGTGTAAAACCCAAGGTAAAAAATTTTTTTACCTATACATGGATTCCCTTTGTAAAATGGGGAATACAGGTTTAGATTTTTTGGCTGCCTGTGCCATAACGAAACCATGCCTCCACTACGTCCACTTGAAATCACTGTGTTCTGCGAATAGCCATGTGTAAATAGCAGCTTTCTGAAAGTTGTCAACTGCTACTGGAGCTGAATGAGTGAATTCATGGGCAAGCAGGAGTTTTTTTGGAACTATATTGATCATGGACAGAAACGTAAAATTGAAAGTTCCCCTGAAGCAGGAGGTGCATTTTTAGGCTCTTCTGAAACATAGCACTGTGTTGGGCATTTTGGATGGGTAATATGAATCAATGGTGAATTTTAATATTCTGGAGAGAAAGTTTTTGAATTCAAATTGAATAAAACTGAAGGATTGTTTATATTATGTCTCAAGAAGAACAAGATTTTTATCTGATTTTTATGAGCAAATTCACTGAATAGACCCGTTAGGGTAACCCGGTAACGGAACAGGTGCTGGATGTTATTTTTTGGTCCAACCAAGAAAAATTGTGCTTTTGTTATATAGTAGTTGTAAGATTAGATAAGGGCTCAATTGTTTTTTGATGACATGTGATTGAGTTGGCTCCTATGTGGGATCAGGTTTTTTATATTTCTTATAAAAATGGGGGCATTTTTGGAACACGGCCAAGTAAATACAATTTTTAGCACTCAAGAGGTAGCCTGGTGAGATCTGTCAGACGGCTGCCTGGGTGAGAATCTTCACAGTCTTGACAATGCATATATTTATATGATTTTTGCAAGGTATTGTGGGTAATGTAGTTCATTCACACCAGACACAGCTGCTGACAATAATTTAGTTGTGCACAAGTGTTAAAGCCAATAAGATACTTCTTTATTTATGGGGTTATTTCTCCCAGCACAGATATGCTTGGTAGCACATAAATTAGATTACTTGCTTGCAGTGTTTAACTTGGTAAAACAAAGTCAAAAATCAAAATCAGGAAAACAACCTTCAAACTTGTCAGGCAATTAGCTAATGTTTTCTTAGCATATCTCTAACAAACGAAAAGCCACAAAGAAAGAAATAAACTGTTCTTGTAAGGTTAACTTCTGATTACTTTCCACACAGATCCAGAAGTAATTCTCTCCTAGCTCACAAGCAATTAGGTGCAGCTCAATTGCTATCAGTTATCCAGCTGAAACCCTTTAGCAGGCTGGCTTTCTACTGTGTGAGTCAAATCCTGCTTCAGGAGCTTTTCTTAGTGGAATAAAGAACAAATTTATATTTTCTTTGTGATGGCTGCTGTGCTTTATCACAGAAAGTTACCAACGGAGTTTGGATAGAGAGCAGTCCATATAAACAATATCTTGATCTGCTATTATTTTCCCTTCATCAACAAGCATAGGGTCACTATCATGAATTGGCACAGATGAATCTTTCAAGGGAGCACTTTCAGGAGAACACTTATTTCCCTGCTGTCTTTTAAGGTTATAGCTAGGGCATAGATCAATGTTCATACCTGAGCTTCCATTGTTGCTATAGTTCCTCTATATAGCCTGGCCAGTATGTAGTCCAGTTCTTATGTCCAGCCTTCCAGTCCTGATCCCTGGACACTGGATCTCTCTTCACATACCTTCTGGCATAGGTCTTAGAGTCCCTTCCACGTGCAGCCGTCTCCCTCACAGGTAGCCTCTGGTGATTCCTTGTTCTGCAGCACCATTCCTCTGGCTTTCCCCAGTCCAATGGTCTATGCTGGCCCTTGGAATACCTCCCAGTATACGTACTGCCTTGGACTCTTCTAGACCTCTCAAAGGCTTTTCTCCTCTTCCTTCCAGAGGGTTTCTTTCCTTCTATATCCGTCCGGTTTGGCTTCTGCTTCTGCTGATTCTTCAGATGAAACTGATGATCCTTCTTTGCATATCCAAGGTGATCATGAAGATCATGATCATGGAGCTGATGCTTGTCATCTGTAGAACAAACTCTATTCTTATTCTGCCTTGATGAGTGCTCCTCCCTCATACAGCGCAGCTGTGCTGAATCAGGCCCTGCCCTTTGAGATGAGTGCTTAGGGATTACCTCATAGCCCTCCTGATTGAACACACGTTTCCCCACTTCAGCTCCTCTAATGGCTGCTGGAAACCTGGTGCATTCTGGGACTGGTAGTCTTTTGTGAGAAAATTCTGTTTTCTTATTTCTACCAGAACTGACAGGTTGCTTGTTCAGAGTCACATCATCTTTTCTATAGCTCCTTTCTGAGCTATGATAAGCTTCCTTATCACATACCCCCCTGCTTAAGTTATTACGGACTGGTTTTTCTGGTGAAACTTCTTCTCTACAGTCCGTAATACGGGAAGGTGCATCCGCATTCTTGTGTAACTTCCCAACACGATGTTCAACTTGAAAATCAAACGCCTGTAAGGCCATGTACCAGCGTGTCAACCTGGCATTGTGGTTCTTCATTTGCTGCAACCACTTAAGTGGGGCATGGTCCGTGACCAACTGGAACTTTCTCCCTGTAAGGTAAAACCTTAACGCCTCCACTGACCACTTGATAGCTAAACATTCTTTTTCTATTGTGGAATACTTTTTTTCAGCCGGTGACAACTTCCTGCTCAGGTACATCACAGGATGCTCCTCCCCATCATGGCACTGGGATAGGACCGCTCCTAGCCCTACATCCGATGCATCCATTTGAACCAGAAAGGGTTTCCTGAAGTCCACCCCTTTCAGTACCGGTCCTGTACACAATTTTTCTTTTAAGACTGAAAACGCTTTTTCAGCTTCAGGTGTCCACTTTAGCTGGTTTGGACAATTCTTCCGCAGCATATCCGTGAAAATGGCACTTTTCTCTGCGAATTGCGGTATAAACCTGCGGTAGTATCCAATAAGTCCTAAGAAACTTCTTAGTTGTTTCTTTGTTGTTGGAGGAGGAAAATTCCTGATGCTATCTATTTTACTTATTAGAGGTTTAATTTTTCCTCTTCCCACTAGGTGGCCTAGGTATTTTACCTCCCTATTTGCAAAGGCACACTTCTTCGGGTTTAAAGTGATTCCCGCTTGCTTCATGGAGCACAAGACTGCCCTGATCCTCTTCAGATGCTCCGCCCAGGTGTTACTATGGATTATGACATCATCCATATATGCAAAAGCATAATTTTGGTGGGGTCGAAGTACCTGATCCACTAACCTTTGGCAGGTAGCCGCTGCTCCATGCAGTCCGAAAGGCATCCTCTTGAACTGGAAAAGGCCAACGGGGGTGCTGAACGCAGTCTTCGGCTTCGACTCCCTGGTGAGAGGGATTTGCCAATATCCTTTTGTCATATCAAGGGTGGTTAAGTATTGAGCCTGTCCCAGCTGGTCCAACAGCTCTTCAATTCTTGGCATTGGATATGCATCAAAAACTGATATGGCGTTTACCTGCCGGAAGTCAATACAAAATCTTAAAGATCCATCAGGCTTCGGCACCAGGACTATGGGGCTATTCCAGGGACTCTTTGACTCCTCTATTACTCCCATGTCCAACATCTCCTGGACTTGTGCCACTACTTCCTGTCTCTTGGCTTCAGGCAAGCGGTATGGCCTTTGACGAACTAATTTCCCAGGTGGAGTAATTATTTCATGGGCAACCAAATGTGTCTCCCCAGGTATGGGTGTCAACACATCTGGGAATTCTTTAAGCAGCTTCCTAATTTCTTCCTGTTGTACCACTGTCAGGTCCTCACCTATTTGGGGCTCTGATTTTTCTTTACAATCAGATACCTGGGGTCCCAAATCTTCCTCTTCATTCACCTCCCTCTCTCGGGCACAGGTGGCAGCTAGGCTTTTAACCCCTTTGACATCAGTAGAACCAACGCCTTTGGTTCCACGTTCAGAATTCTCCAGGGACGTGACCTCCTCCACAGGTG
This sequence comes from Ichthyophis bannanicus, assembly GCA_033557465.1. Lineage (NCBI taxonomy): Eukaryota > Metazoa > Chordata > Amphibia > Gymnophiona > Ichthyophiidae > Ichthyophis > Ichthyophis bannanicus. The sequence continues at coordinate 378,142,126 of CM066037.1, read as the reverse complement.
GAAAACCCAGCCTCTCACAGATCAATTGGGCAATTTTGTCTCCTGTCTTCACGTGATAATCATTCTGTCCAAAGTTAAATAACAGAACTTTAATATTGCCCCTGTAATCGGGATCAATTACTCCCGCACCCACATCGATGAAATATTTAAGGGCTAATCCGGACCTTGGGGCTACTCTCCCATAACATCCAATAGGTATTTCCACTTGGAGACCGGTGTCAACCAGGGCTCTCCCTTGGCTAGGTACAGTCACATTTTCTATGCTGCACAGGTCAAACCCAGCAGCTTGAGGGGTTGCCTGCTTAGGAGCTTGGGCCTTCTCTGTGACCCTATGGTACTTTAGGACAAATATCTGCTTTGGGGTAGCTTGGTCTTCTGGACGCTTAACCATCTTTTTAGCTGGGGTCTGAGGACTTCCAAATAAAGGCCCGGGAGCTATTACCATTAAACCTTCTCCCTCCTTCTTTCCTAGTCCTTCCACTAGACCCTGCTTAAATCTTGGCCAGTCTCTTCCTAGAACCAAATCAACGGGTAGCCTAGGCACCACTGCTAACAGGACTTCCTCTTGTCCCCCCAGGCACTTAACCTTTAGCCTATAGGTAGGATATGATGTTGCAGCACCATGAATGCATCTGATGTGAACTTGGCTTTCAGGGGTTCTAGGCACAAATCCTTCTTGGGCCTCTATCCTCTTCCAAAGCCTTTTTGACATCATACTCTGGTCTGCCCCAGAATCTAATAAAGCATTTGTGGTAATTCCTTGCACATCAACCATCAAAAGAAATCCTTCTTTGGGCTGTTTTAAATCCAGACCCATTAAGCTAGTGTGTGTCTGGCATATTTTTTCTAAATGTCCCCATCTTCCACACTTGAAACATTTCTTTCTATTCCACTGTGTCATCTGGTTTGATACAGTACATTCATTTTCAGAAACATTTTTAATTATTTTCTTTTCTGATACAGCACATCTAGCCTCCGCATCCATCTTTAGAGGGCCACCCATTCTATGGCAAGCCTGTGTGGCTTCCAAGAATCTCTCTGCTAGCATGGTTGCCTCTCCAAGATTTTGGCAATTTTGCTGTATAAGGAAAGTGTGCAAATCTTTAGGCACCCCAAACATAAATTGTTCCAGCATTATAATATCTAATAACATTTCTACTGTCTTTTGCTCAGGCTCCAACCATTTTACAGCTAACCCTCTGATTCTCTGACTCAGAGCCCTGGGTGTTTCACCCACTCTCAATGTAGTAGCTCTAAACATTCGCCTATACTCTGAAATAGACAACCCTAGGCGATCTCTAATAGCAGCCTTTACATCCTTATAATTCAAAGCCTGGGCTGCTGGCATTGCTCTATAAGCTGCAAGCGTCTCTCCAGTTAATGAGGCTTGTCAGACGGCTGCCTAGGGTGAGAACATACACAATCTTGACGATGCATATATTCATATGATTCTTGCAAGGTATTGTGGGTAATGTAGTTTATTCACTCCCAAACACAGCTGAAGACAATAATTGAGTTGTGATACCAGTGGTAAGGCCAATAAAATACTTCTTTTATTGATGGGGTTTAATTCACCCAGCACAAATATGCTTGGTAGCAATATAAATGAGGTTACTTGCTTGCAGTGTTTAAATGGATAACATAAAGTCACAAAGCAAACCAGAAAACAACCTTCAGCTTGTCAGGCAATTAGCTAATGTTTTCTTAGCAAATAATTACCAAATAAAAAGGCACAAAGAAATGAATAAACTTTGCTTGTTAGGTTAACTTCTGCTTATTTTCCACACAAATCCCAGCAGTGATTCTCCCTTGCTCACACACACAATCAGGTGCAGCTTTAATTACTATCAATTGACCAGCTGAAAGCCTTTAGCTGGCTGGCTGCTACTGTGTGAACCCAAATCCTGCTTTAAGAGCTGTTTGCAGTGGAAATAAAGAACAAAGTTAGGTTTCTTTGTGATGGCTGAGGTGTTTGCTCACAGAAAGCTAGCAATAGCATTTAGATAGAGAACAGTCCATGTAATGAATAGTTTCATCTGCTGTATCTCCCCCTTCATCAATCAGCATAGGGTCACTATCATACATTGGCACAGACGAGTCTTTCATTAAGGCACTATCATGAGAATGCTTATTCCCTTGCTGCCATTCACTATTATGGATATGGTCTGGATCAGTGTTCATACCTGAGCCTCTCCTGCTATCATAATTCCTCTCTGTATAGCCTGGCCAGTATGTAATCCAATTCTGATGTCCAGCCTTCCAATCTTGATCCCTGGACACTGGATCTTTCCTCACATACCTTCTGGCATAGGTCTGAAAGTCCCTTCCACGTGCAGTCTTCTCTCTCCTAGGTAGCCACTGGTGATTCCTATCTCTGCCATTCCATTCCTCTGGCTGACTCCAGTCCAATGGACTCTGCTGGCACTTGGAATACCTCCCAGTATGGGTACTGCCTTGGACTCTCCCAAACCTGCCAATGGCCTTTCTTCTCTTCCTTCCAGAGAGTTTCCTTCTCTCTCTATCCGCTTGGCTTGGCATCTGCTTCTCCAGGTGATGCTGGTGCTTGTAGCCGTTGCTGTAGCTGTCTCCCTTCCTGAAGCTCTTTCTGTAGCTCTTTCTGAAGCTGGGCTGGAGCTTGTAGCCGTTGCTGAAGCTCTCCCTCAAGCTGTTATCTGAAGAATAAGCTCTATTCTTATTCTGTTCTAATGTGTGCTCCTCCCTAACACAGCGCAGCTGTGTTGAATCAGGTCCTGCCCTTTGAGTTGAGTGCTTAGGGATTACCTCATAGCTCTCTTGATTGCACACACGTTTTCTCACTTCAGCCCCTCTCATGGCTGCTGGAAACCTGGTGCATTCTGGGACTGGTAGTCTTTTATGTGAAAACTCTGTTTTCTTACTTCTACCAAAACTGACAGGTTGCTTGTTCAGAGTCACATCATCTTTTCTATAGCTCCTACCTGGGCTAGGATAAGCTTCCTTATCACATACCCCCCTGCTTAAGTTATTACGGACTGGTTTTACTGGTGAAACTGCTTTCCTACAGTCCGTAATACCTACGAGAGTGTTATCTTCTTGAAGCTCACTTACTTCCTGACTGGGTTCAGGGTCATTATTTACAGGCCTCTCCTTCCAAGACTTAAGTACATTAATATGGTAGGTCTGCCTACGCCCTCTTGTATTTTCTACCATATAAGACACTGGGCTTACTTGTTTAACAACCTTCCATGGCCCTTTCCACTGTACCTCAAATTTTGGAGCAGTTCCTGCTACCTGAACCAAAACCTTTTCACCAATGCTTAATTGGCGGCTTTTGGCCTTTCTATCATACCACCCTTTCTGGCGAACTTGACTGTCCTGCAGGTTCCTCTCAGCAACCTGCGACGTCCTTTTCAAACGTGCTCTCAAGTCACGTAGAAACAGTGGCACCTGCTGACTTCCTGGTTCAGGATCAATCCATTGTTCCCTCAAAATATCCAACAAACCCCGGGGAGCCCTACCATACATCAACTCATATGGAGTTACACCTAGGGACACTTGAATTCTTTCCCTGCAGGCATATAAGGCAAAGGGTAATAACATATCCCATTCTTTTACCTCTCCTGCTAACCCCCTTCTCAACATTTGTTTGAGAGTTTGGTTGAATCTCTCCACCAAACCATTTGATTGTGGATGGTAGGCTGAGGTTTTCACGTGACGAATGCCAAAGGCATCCCAGACCTGGGCCAAATATTTGGATACAAAATTGGACCCTCGTTCAGTCAACACCTCTCTTGGGAATCCCACTTCACAAAACAATTTTACTAGCTCTAAAGCTATTGTTTTTGCAGAAACATTCCTCAATGGTATGGCCCAGGGAAACCTTGTTGCCTGATCTACCATAACTAGGATGTATTGGAAACCTCGGGGCGTTTTGACTAATGGGCCTACAATATCCATGGCAATGCGACCAATTGGGTCTGTGATGATTGGCATGGGGATCAATGGCACCACCGGTGGGTGAGCCGCTGTAACTCGCTGACACGCTGGACATGCAGCACAAAACTGGGCAGTTTCTTTGAATATACCTGGCCAGTAAAAACGCACAAGAATTTGATCCAGTGTTCCTTGCATACCTTTATGACCTCCCACTGGATGATCATGTGCTAGTCTAAGTACTAGCCCTTTGAAAGTTGTGGGTACCACCAATTGTTTATGTATGGCACCATTTCTGGGGTCCTGACTCTCTTTATATAATATGTCATTATCTAGTCTGAATCTGGGCAATTCCTCCCTGACCACCTGAGCATACTTAAAAGCTCGGGTGAGAGCTTGATCAGCTCGCTGCTCTTGTGGAAAGTTAGGAAACTTTGCCATCAACTCAGCTGGCACCCAGGGTAAACTTTGACCAGCTAACATCTCAGCCCTACCCTGTGCTCTGCAAAGTCTCTCACGCCTCTTTTGTGCTTTCAACTTTCTTACTTTACCAGATGATGGGGTTATTAAATCATCATGAGAGGGTAAATCTCCTAATAACTCTGCCTGCTTCCCCTCCTCCTTCCGCTGGCTCTCTACCTTAGCCTGCGAGCGGGTGGATACAAGGCCCCTCTTATTACCCATAGTTTGGCCTTCTGGAAGCTTAACCATCTTTTTAGCTAGGGACTGAGGACTTCCAAAGAAAGGCCCGGGAGCTATTTCCATTATTAAACCTTCTCCCTCCTTCTTTCCTAGCCCTTTCACTAGTTCCTGCTTAAATCTTGGCCAGTCCTTCCCTAGAACCAAATCAAAGGGTAGCCTAGGCACCACTGCTAATAGGACTTCCTCTTGTTCCCCCAGGCACTTAACCTTTAGCCTATAGGTGGGATATGATGATGCAGCACCATGAATGCATCTGATGTGAACTTGGCTTTCAGGGGTTCTAGGCACAAATCTTTCTTGGGCCTCTATCCTCTTCCAAAGCCTTTTTGACATCATACTCTGGTCTGCCCCAGAGTCTAATAATGCATTTGTGGTAATTCCCTGCACATCAACCATCAAAAGAAATCCTTCCTTGGGCTGTTTTAAATCCAGACCCATTAAACTAGTGTGTGTCTGGCATCTCTTCTCTAAGTGTCCCAATTTTCCACACTTGAAAGATTTCTTTCTATTCCACTGTGTCATCTGGTTTGATACAGTACATTCATTTTCAGAAACATTCATAATTATTCCCTTTTCTGATACAGCACATCTAGCCTCAGCATCCATCTTTAGAGGGCCACCCATTCTATGGCAAGCCTGCGTGGCTTCCAAGAATCTCTCTGCTAGCATGGTTGCCTCTCCAAGATTTTGGCAATTTTGCTGTATAAGAAAAACATTCAAATCTTTAGGTACCCCAAGCATAAATTGTTCCAGCATTATAATATCTAATAACATTTCTATTGTCTTTTGCTCAGGCTCCAACCATTTTACAGCTAAACTTCTGATTCTCTGACTCAGAGCCCTGGGTGTCTCACCCACTTTCAATGTAACAGCTCTAAACATTCGCCTATACTCTGAAATAGACAACCCTAGGCGATCTCTAATAGCTGCCTTTACATCCTTATAAATCAAAGCCTAGGCTGCTGGCATTGCTCTGTAGGCTGCAAGTGCCTCTCCAGTTAATGAGGCTGCCAGCCTTACTGCCCACTGGGTCTCTGGCCATGCTAAAGCCTGTGCCACTCTTTCAAAAGACTCTAGAAAATCATCAACATTATCTTCTGGAGTTAATTTCCCAAAATTAAATGCCCCAATCCCTTGATTGAGTCCCACATTGTCCACATGTGGTGTACCAGTACTAACTGCTGGTCTTGCATCTGTTCCACTTTGGCTCTGCAGCTGAACTAGAGCTTGCACCAGATCAAGCACTGGTTTCTGCTGTTCCATTAAGGCCTTCATAGCAGTGTCCTGGGCCTGCTGTGATAGCTCCTGCTGCTTGCTAAATTGGGCTGCCATCCACTGAGCCATCTCCCTCGGATCCATCTTGACCCCTGCAAGAAAAGAAAAGAAAAAAAAAACCAAAGAGCAGCACCTTCCAACCAGGTGTGGGTTTTTTTTTTTTCAACTTTTTTTTTTTTTTTCAATTACCCCCTGTGCTTACACACATCCACCACTAGACATGCCCAGGTACATATTACCTTGTCTCAGTGATGAATCCAGCTTTGCACAGGGTCTTTTCATCTGGGACAGCTTCCTGGAACAACCACTTCTCCTCCAAAGTGCAGATGAGGGAAAAAAAAAATCTTCTTTCAGCTTCAAACTTGAATTTTATTTGTAATCCACAGCAAATAAATCCTCTTGGTGCAAAAGCAATCCGAAAAACTACGCCATTTTCAGACGGCTGCCTAGGGTGAGAACTTACACAATCTTGACGATGCATATATTCATATGATTCTTGCAAGGTATTGTGGGTAATGTAGTTCATTCACTCCCAAACACAGCTGAAGACAATAATTGAGTTGTGAAACCAGTGGTAAGGCCAATAAAATACTTCTTTTATTGATGGGGTTTAATTCACCCAGCACAAATATGCTTGGTAGCAATATAAATGAGGTTACTTGCTTGCAGTGTTTAAATGGATAACATAAAGTCACAAAGCAAACCAGAAAACAACCTTCAGCTTGTCAGGCAATTAGCTAATGTTTTCTTAGCAAATAATTACCAAATAAAAAGGCACAAAGAAATGAATAAACTTTGCTTGTTAGGTTAACTTCTGCTCATTTTCCACGCAGATCCCAGCAGTGATTCTCCCTTGCTCACACACACAATCAGGTGCAGCTTTAATTACTATCAATTGACCAGCTGAAAGCCTTTAGCTGGCTGGCTGCTACTGTGTGAACCCAAATCCTGCTTTAAGAGCTGTTTGCAGTGGAAATAAAGAACAAAGTTAGGTTTCTTTGTGATGGCTGAGGTGTTTGCTCACAGAAAGCTAGCAATAGCATTTAGATAGAGAACAGTCCATGTAATGAATAGTTTCATCTGCTGTATCTCCCCCTTCATCAATCAGCATAGGGTCACTATCATACATTGGCACAGACGAGTCTTTCATTAAGGCACTATCATGAGAATGCTTATTCCCTTGCTGCCATTCACTATTATGGATAGGGTCTGGATCAGTGTTCATACCTGAGCCTCTCCTGCTATCATAATTCCTCTCTGTATAGCCTGGCCAGTATGTAATCCAATTCTGATGTCCAGCCTTCCAATCTTGATCCCTGGACACTGGATCTTTCCTCACATACCTTCTGGCATAGGTCTGAAATTCCCTTCCACGTGCAGTCTTCTCTCTCCTAGGTAGCCACTGGTGATTCCTATCTCTGCCATTCCATTCCTCTGGCTGACTCCAGTCCAATGGACTCTGCTGGCACTTGGAATACCTCCCAGTATGGGTACTGCCTTGGACTCTCCCAAACCTGCCAATGGCCTTTCTTCTCTTCCTTCCAGAGAGTTTCCTTCTCTCTCTATCCGCTTGGCTTGGCTTCTGCTTCTCCAGGTGATGCTGGTGCTTGTAGCCGTTGCTGTAGCTGTCTCCCTTCCTGAAGCTCTTTCTGTAGCTCTTTCTGAAGCTGGACTGGAGCTTGTAGCCGTTGCTGAAGCTCTCCCTCAAGCTGTTATCTGAAGAATAAGCTCTATTCTTATTCTGTTCTAATGTGTGCTCCTCCCTAACACAGCGCAGCTGTGTTGAATCAGGTCCTGCCCTTTGAGTTGAGTGCTTAGGGATTACCTCATAGCTCTCTTGATTGCACACACGTTTTCTCACTTCAGCCCCTCTCATGGCTGCTGGAAACCTGGTGCATTCTGGGACTGGTAGTCTTTTATGTGAAAACTCTGTTTTCTTACTTCTACCAAAACTGACAGGTTGCTTGTTCAGAGTCACATCATCTTTTCTATAGCTCCTACCTGAGCTAGGATAAGCTTTCTTATCACAGGCTGCCAGCCTTACTGCCCACTGGGTCTCTGGCCATGCTAATGCCTGTGCCACTCTTTCAAAAGACTCTAGAAAATCATCAACATTATCATCTGGAGTTAGCTTCCCAAAACTAAATGCCCCAATCCCTTGATTGAGTCCCACACTGTCCACATGTGGTGTACCAGTATTTACTGCTGGTCTTGCATCTGTTCCACTTTGGCTATGCAGCTGAACTAGGGCTTGCACCAGATCAAGCACTGGCTTCTGCTGGTCCATTAAGGCTCTCATAGCAGTGCCCTGAGCCTGCTGTGCTAGCTCCTGCTGCCTGCTGAACTGGGCTGCCATCCACTGAGCTAGTTCCTTTGAATCCATCTTGAACCCTGTAAGAAATACAAAGAAAAAAAAAACACAGTGCACCACCTTCCAAACAGGTGTTTTTTTCTACACTTTTTTATTTATGTTTTTTTTTTTAATTACCCCTGTGCCTTACTCCCATCCACCACTAGACATGCCCAGGTACTTATTACCATGTCTCAGTGATGAATCCAGCTCTGCACAGGGTCTTTTCCTCCTGGGACAGCTTCCTCTCCTCCAAAGTGTGGTTGAGGGAAAATCTTTTTTTTTCCAGCTTTAAACTTGAACTGTAGTTGTAATCCTCAGCAAGTAAATCCCCTTTTGTGCAAAAGCAATCCGAAAAACTACGCCATTTGTCAGACGGCTGCCTGGGTGAGAATCTTCACAGTCTTGACAATGCATATATTTATATGATTTTTGCAAGGTATTGTGGGTAATGTAGTTCATTCACACCAGACACAGCTGCTGACAATAATTTAGTTGTGCACAAGTGTTAAAGCCAATAAGATACTTCTTTATTTATGGGGTTATTTCTCCCAGCACAGATATGCTTGGTAGCACATAAATTAGATTACTTGCTTGCAGTGTTTAACTTGGTAAAACAAAGTCAAAAATCAAAATCAGGAAAACAACCTTCAAACTTGTCAGGCAATTAGCTAATGTTTTCTTAGCATATCTCTAACAAACGAAAAGCCACAAAGAAAGAAATAAACTGTTCTTGTAAGGTTAACTTCTGATTACTTTCCACACAGATCCAGAAGTAATTCTCTCCTAGCTCACAAGCAATTAGGTGCAGCTCAATTGCTATCAGTTATCCAGCTGAAACCCTTTAGCAGGCTGGCTTTCTACTGTGTGAGTCAAATCCTGCTTCAGGAGCTTTTCTTAGTGGAATAAAGAACAAATTTATATTTTCTTTGTGATGGCTGCTGTGCTTTATCACAGAAAGTTACCAACGGAGTTTGGATAGAGAGCAGTCCATATAAACAATATCTTGATCTGCTATTATTTCCCCTTCATCAACAAGCATAGGGTCACTATCATGAATTGGCACAGATGAATCTTTCAAGGGAGCACTTTCAGGAGAACACTTATTTCCCTGCTGTCTTTTAAGGTTATAGCTAGGGCATAGATCAATGTTCATACCTGAGCTTCCATTGTTGCTATAGTTCCTCTATATAGCCTGGCCAGTATGTAGTCCAGTTCTTATGTCCAGCCTTCCAGTCCTGATCCCTGGACACTGGATCTCTCTTCACATACCTTCTGGCATAGGTCTTAGAGTCCCTTCCACGTGCAGCCGTCTCCCTCACAGGTAGCCTCTGGTGATTCCTTGTTCTGCAGCACCATTCCTCTGGCTTTCCCCAGTCCAATGGTCTATGCTGGCCCTTGGAATACCTCCCAGTATACCTACTGCCTTGGACTCTTCTAGACCTCTCAAAGGCTTTTCTCCTCTTCCTTCCAGAGGGTTTCTTTCCTTCTCTATCCGTCCGGTTTGGCTTCTGCTTCTGCTGATTCTTCAGATGAAACTGATGATCCTTCTCTGCATATCCAAGGTGATCATGAAGATCATGATCATGGAGCTGATGCTTGTCATCTGTAGAACAAACTCTATTCTTATTCTGCCTTGATGAGTGCTCCTCCCTAATACAGCGCAGCTGTGCTGAATCAGGCCCTGCCCTTTGAGATGAGTGCTTAGGGATTACCTCATAGCCCTCCTGATTGAACACACGTTTCCCCACTTCAGCTCCTCTAATGGCTGCTGGAAACCTGGTGCATTCTGGGACTGGTAGTCTTTTGTGAGAAAATTCTGTTTTCTTATTTCTACCAGAACTGACAGGTTGCTTGTTCAGAGTCACTTCATCTTTTCTATAGCTCCTTCCTGAGCTATGATAAGCTTCCTTATCACAGATCACATTTAAACTTGGAACTGCTAGAACATAAGAACATAAGATATGCCATACTGGGTCAGACCAAGGTCCATCAAGCCCAGTATTCTGTTTCCAACAGTGGCCAATCTAGGTCATACGTACCTAGCAGTTTCCCCAAGGGACACAGGTTCCACAATGCTTGTATTGGTTCAAGCATTGATATCCTGGGTCCCTTCTTAATAATGGTTTATGGACCTTTCCTCCAGGAACTTGTCCAAACCTTTTTTAAACCCAGCTACACAAACAGCCTTTACTACATCCTCCGGTAACAAATTCCAGAGTTTGATTAAACGTTGAGTGAAAAAATATTTTCTTTTATTAGTCTTAAATAGTTTACCCTGTAGCTTCATTGCATGTCCCCTAGTCTTTCTATATTCTGATAAGGTAAACAATCGATCTATGTTTACCCGTTCCACTCCGTTCATTAATTTATAAACTTCTATCATATCTCCCCTCAGCCGTCTCTTTTCCAGGTTAAAGAGCCCTAACCTTTTTAGCCTTTCTTCATAGGAGTATCCTTCCATCCCTTTTACCATTTTGGTGGCTCTTCTCTGAACCTTTTCTAAAATTGCTATATCCTTTTTAAGATACGGCGACCAGAATTGCACACAATATTCAAGGTGCGGTCTCATCATGGAACAATATAGAGGCATTATAATATCTTTTGTTTTATTTTCTATTCCTTTCCTTATCATACCTAGCATTCTATTTGCTCTCTTGGCCATTGCTGCACACTGGGCCAAGGGTTTTAACATGGTATCCACAATGACTCCTAAATCTTTTTCCTGGGTGGTGGTTCCTAATGTGGAACCTTGCATCGTGTAACCAAAGTTTGGGTTGTTCTTCCCTAGGTGCATAACCTTGCACTTGTCCACATTAAATTTCATCTGCCATTTTGATGCCCAGTCTTCCAATTTATCAAGATCCTCTTGCAATTTTTCACAATCCTCTTGGGTTTTAACAACTTTAAATAGTTTTGTGTCATCTGCAAATTTGACAACCTCACTCGTTATTCCACTTTCCAGGTCATTTATGAATATGTCAAAAAGCAGCGGACCCAGCACAGATCCCTGGGGTACACCACTATTCACCTTTCTCCATTGGGAAAATTGGCCATATAGCCCTATCCTCTTCTTTCTATCTTTTTTTAAAAGAGTTTATTTATAATCCACCAAAAACAGTACAACACAGTACATATAAGCAAACAAAGAGCCCGGGAGGTCGGGGTGTACTCTTCTCCCCCCCCCCCCCCCCCGGGCAATACAGAAAGGTAAATATAAGGTGGTATTTAGCAAGTTTTTTTCCCCCTCCCCCTCCCCTCCCATTCCCTCCCACCCCCCGTGCTCCATTCCCCACCCGTCTATCCCCCCCCGCTCCCCTGATACAGCTAGTGGTACTGCACTTCTCGCAATCAATCCGCCTTGTGCTATTAAGGGTAGTACCTCAGCTCCCGTACTGTAAAATCTCATTCCAACTTCTGGCCCCTAGTTGTATGATATAGGGCTCCCAAACCGCCATAAAGGCCGGCCACCGTTTGACACTGCCTCGCGCCCACCGATGTTCCATTTGCATCAATTGGTGGAAACTATTCCTCCACTCCCCGAAAGTGGGGGGCTGGGGATCCCTCCACAGCCGAAGAATCGGCGCCTTCCCCACCAGACAGGCCTTACGAACCAATAGCCGTTCCCCCTTCTTCCCTGGGCAGGGGGGGGGTATGCAGTCCAGCACCACCAGGGAGCCCGACCAGCTGATGCTCTGCTGAAGAAGACCCCCCAAAAAAGAAGAGATTTTAACCCAATAGGGCTGTAAAGATGGACAGTCCCACCACATATGTAGGAGGGTCGCCAAGGGCTCAGAGCAACGGGGGCAGCGGCCATCTGTAGCAAGGCGGCTCCTCAGCGCCCGCCTCGGGGAGAAATGAACTCTAGTGACACACTTAAATTGCACCTCCCTCCAACGCATCCCCTGGGCTAGGCTAACTATGCGGGAAAGCGCCTCCCGCACTGTGCCAGGGGGCACCTCGCAAGCCAGTTCTCTCTCCCAAGCCAACTCTACCTCCCGGTAGTCCGGGGCGGGACTTAGGTCAGCCACACGATCTTTGAATACAGATATCGATACCGGAGTATCGCCCCCAAGTCCTAGGAAATCCAGAATCCGTTGAGCCCGCTCAGCGCACAGTGCCGCTCGCGGCAATGAAGATATATAGTGGGCCACCTGAATGTAAGCATAAGCGTGCCGGGGGGAAAGATCCCACTCCCGGCTCAGCGTCCTAAAGGACTTGCAAGCTCCCGAGGGTTCTACCAAATGGCCAAGTAGCTTGATCCCACAGCTATCCCAGTCTTGAAAGAGCACCGACTCCGAGCCCGAGGAGAAGGACAGATTCCCCCGCAATGGTAACCAACTAGAGGTCTGCCACGATTCATCCCATCGCACGTTGAGATATTGCCAGGTCCGTTTTGCCGATGTTATCAACACACTCTGCCTTATATAGCGGGGGAGACCCGGATTGGCTCCATGCAAGACCCCTAATAGAGTAAGTGGGGCAACAAAACATTCCTCGAGAATCCGAGGCGTGTAGTAAGCAGTGTCACCAAACCAGTCCGCCAGATGCCGCGCTTGGCAGGCTAAGGCATAAGCCCGCAGGTCTGGGAAACCCATCCCCCCCGCACGCCACCCGCCCAGCAGCCGGGCCCACGGGATACGCGCCCTTCCTCCTTTCCAAAAAAAAGAATGAAAGCAGGCCTCGATGCGGCGCAGATCTTTGCGGAGCAGCCACACTGGCAAGGTCTGGAGCCAGTAAAGAAGGCGGGGTAAAACCACCATCTGTACCGCCACTATCTTCCCTGAGAGGGACAGTGGGAGAGCCCCCCACGCCTGCAGCTGCGTTTGCAATCTCCTCAGGATCCGATCGAGGTTACGGCCATACAACCTACCGGGGTGGCTGGGCAAGACAATTCCCAGATATATGAACTCGTCTGTTGCCCATTTGAGTGGGAACTCTCCGGGCCACGCACCCTGGAGAGTGCCCAATACATCAAGGGCCTCTGATTTCTCCTTATTGATGCGCAATCCCGCCACTCTCCCAAACCTTTCAAATTCCAACATCAGACCTCGCAGGGAACGCTTCGGGGAGAGTAAGTGAACAAGTAAATCGTCGGCAAAGGCAGAGAGCTTGAATTCCTGTGCCCCAATGCGTATTCCGGAGATCTCTCTGGAGGCCTCGATAGTCCTAATCAAGGGGTCGAGAGAGAGGACAAAAAGCAGGGGGGAAAGGGGACACCCCTGCCGTGTCCCTCGGCCTAAGTCAAAGGCTTCCGAAGCGACACCATTGCAAACCACCCCCGCCGTCGGCTGGGCATAGAGACTTCGCACCATCCGGCAGAAGTAGGCACCGAGTCCATATTTAGGCAAAAGTGCCCAGAGATATTCCCAGTTCACCCGGTCAAAAGCCTTTTCGGCATCGAAACTGATCAACAAAGAAGGTAGTTGGCGATGATGCACCCACTCCAGAGAGACCAGAATTTTCCGCAGATTCCGCACTGCGTAGCGGCTCTTGACAAAGCCCACCTGAGAGGCATGCACGAGGTGGCTCAACACCTCAGCCAGCCGAGTAGCCAAAACCTTAGCTAAAACTTTCAGGTCAAAATTGAGCAACGAAATAGGCCTATAGGAGCCAGCCGCTAAGGGATCCTTGCCCGGCTTAGGAATCAACACAATATGAGCGTGATTATTCCCCCAGCGAAAGGCCCCCTGCTCAATACGATGGTCATAGACCGCCAACAATGTTGGGGTCAAAGTGTCTCCCAAAAGCTTGTAAAACTCAGCGCCCAAGCCGTCCGGACCAGGCGACTTGAAACAACAGGCCGAGGTGATTACCGCCTGTACCTCCTGAGCCGTCAGCGGCTGTTCCAGGGACTCTCGTTGGGCTGGAGTCAGTTGGGGGAGGTCAAGTCCCTCCAGATAATCACAAAGGTCGGCCGCTGGCACACTCTCGGTCTCATATAAAGATTGGAAAAAGGTCCGGAAAAGTTGTGCAATTTCCTCATTTTCTCTGCGGAGTCTACCCGTATCATCTCGCAAGGCCGCCACCAGTCGGGAGCCTCGCTGTCCCCACAGACACCGTGCAAGCAGCCGCCCCGTTTTGTCTCCGTGACAATACATTTGGTAACGGTAGTAAAGGTGGGATTTCTTGGCCCGTTGGTGTATTAGCTCGTTTAAAGCCACCTGAGCTTCCCAAAGCCGTTTTTTATTCGTTGCGAATGGGGCACGAGCACATCGCTGGCGCAGACTCACCACCTGCCTTTCCAAGCGTATAATTTGGTCGGCGATCATCCGGCGCTTGCGGGCCGCAAAGCCAATAACCTCACCACGCAACACTACTTTCGCCGTCTCCCAAACCAATTCCGGGTCCCCCTCATGGCACCGATGGTCGTCCAAAAATTCGTGCCAGCGCTGGCGAAGGAAGCGGTGGAACTGAGCATCATGGTAAAGATCAAGCGGGAAGCGCCAGAGCCGAGACCCAGAAGAAGATGCTTTTCCCCAATGCAGTTTCAACCACACCCAGGCGTGGTCGGAAATCTCCACCGGACCAATCTGAGTCTCTCCCACCCTGGCAAGGATTCCCCCGGAAAGCAGAATGTAGTCGATACGGGCACTCGAGCCGTGTGCCCGGGATTGATGGGTGTAGTCCCTCTCCAGAGGGTGGAGCAGTCGCCAGGGGTCTACCAGATCCAGCCGTCTCCGAAATCCCTGCAGCATACGGGTCGTGGAGATTCTGTCTCGGTTCTCCCCCTCCGTCGAAGTATCCAACTCGACATCCAAGATGCCATTAAAATCACCCCCTAAAAGCAAGGGACAATCGGGGAGCTGTTCGACCCGGGAGGCCAAGTCACAAAAGAAATTGGGGACAAACGTATTCGGCCCGTAAAGGTTACCAATAGTTATTAGTTTCCCTTCGAGGTAACCATGCAAGAGCAAATATCTGCCCATGTCATCTGCTATAAGGGTGGCCAACGAAAAGCGGACCCTTTTGTGGAACAGAATCGCCATGCCCCCCTTTCGCCCCTGTGCAGGAGAACCCCAAACCTGACCCACCCATGAACGGCATAATTTATCATGTTCCTCGGCTGTCTGGTGGGTTTCTTGTAGGAGGGCGATATCGCACTTTTGGCGAGCAAGGGCTTGCAGCACCTTATATCGCTTAATCGGGCTCCCCAGCCCGCACACGTTCCAAGTAACAATCTTTAAAGGCATAAGACAGTGTCAAAGATCCTCCTAAAAGCTAAGCACACATATAGTAGGGAGGTCCTCCCAGCCTGGGACCCCCCTCTCTCCAGCATTCTGAGGGTGCAGCACCACAAATTTACCCATAAGAACCCGATTACCCTATTTCCCCCCCCCTCTCCCCCCTCCTCCCCACCCCCTCCCTTCAGCCCCCCTCCCTCACCCCTCCAAATCCTACAAGTCCACCCACCCGGTCGGACAACTTCCACTGACATTCAGGGTACCCCCTCCCATGATCCTCCCCACCCATCTCTGCACTGACGGTGCCCCCCTTCTGGTGCCCCCCCGTAAGGCCCAGGCTACCCAATCATATAAGGGGATTTTCCCATGAGTGCCAACTCGACCCATTCCCCGCAGCCCACCCAAGCGCGAGTCTCAGGAAGGCCACGATTCCACCCAATCCTCTGCCGATCTCTCCCTCTGCCCCCCCCCCGCGGTTAGTCTCGTGGAGCCAGAGAAGCAGCCCCTGGCCCGCCGACCCGGGGCCCCGGGTACTTCAACAGTGCACTCGGGCCTCACGCAGCCAGGGGGCGGGCTGCGCCCGTCCCCCCATCGCCAACAGGAGGGGGGGAGAGGGGAAGGGGACGCCCGCCCTCCCACAGCGAACCCAGCGCCCCTCCCCCGCCTCGGTCTCCGCAATCCCGGGCCAGCCGACATCGGCGCCCAGGCTGCGTAGACAAGCCCCGGTCAGTCCAAGGGAAATCCACCTCCGGTGGCGAGGCGCATGCTGGAATTGTGGGCTCCCCGCTATACCCCCACCCATCGGGAGTGGCGACGATGATATCATTATCCTAGGATATTGATCCCCCCCCGGCCAAGCGCAGTTCCCCCTATTATCTCCACCCCTATCAGCAGGCGCGTGGGCAGGCACTATCCCCCATAGAGCCGAATCTGCATGGGAGGGGAAGGGGGAGAAGAAACAGCCCAACCCCCATATTCGCACCAAGATTGGGGGGGCCGTGGCTCTACCCTAGGGAACTCCACCACTACGAATGTAACAAGTGTATGCAGTAACTAAAGCAAAGTAACCTTGCAGACCGTACAACATTGAGTCAAAATAACCCCACGTAGGCTACATCCTGCTGTATTGTTGCTATATTCTGTTACAGTTGCAGGGAGTTACTCAGGGGCAGAGATTGATAGAGTACGTTTCAATACTGGAGCCCAGTCCAAAAAGACCAAGGCCCAGTAGAATGGGAAATAAAAATAAAGAGGGAGGTGAATGAAATAAATAACAATAAAGAAAGGGAAGGAAACCAAAAAATAGGGAAAATGAGAAAAAGGAGAAAAAAGGGAAAAACGGGAAAGGCAGGAACCTGAACCCTCTATACAATCAGGTACTGGTAAACTAAAAAAGGAGAGAATAAGACCCCACGGCTAACGTAGGGATCAAACAAAGCTCCAGGCTAGGCGGCATAAGGCAGTCTACCGCCGCCTAAGGTCCTCGGAGCCTAGCATTGAAGTCCCAGTCCATGCCCTACACTGGCCCTCAGGAAGGATTTGGGCTTGAAGAGTTGAGAGAGTCCAGGAATGCAGATGCTTCTGCCGGCGTCGACAAGAATTTAGTGCGGCCCTGGTGTTCCACCCGCAAGCGGGCCGGGTATAGCAGTGAGAAGCGGATCCCTTTAGTGAAAAGCTGGGCGCAGGCTGAAGAAAAGGCATGCCGTTGTTGACTGACCAGGACGGAATAGTCCTGGAAGACAAGGATGCGTTCAGCAGACGAGTGGTCGGGTACCCTGCGGTTGCGAGCAAGCCGCAGAACCTCCTCCTTCTGCCGGTATTCCTGGAACCGGGCGATGACTGCTCGGGGTCGCTGCACTTGTTCTCTGCGGGGTCCCAGTCTGTGCACGCGGTCTAATTTTACCCGACCTCCTTCGGTTCCCCCAACAAGTTGGTCAAGCCAAGACTGTAGATGATTGAAGAGGGCTCCATCCCCCACGGATTCAGGGATCCCCACAAAACGTAAGTTTTTGCGGCGCCCCCTGTTCTCCAAGTCGTCCAGCTTCTCACTCTGCTGTTTAACGATGGATTCGAGGGCAGCCACCTTAGCCGTGAGAGAGTGTTGGGAATCCTCGACCTCAGCGATACGCGCCTCCGCCTGCTCTATTCGCCCGGCGAATTCGGAGAAATTTTGGTTAAGGGTCTGAAGACTCCCTGCGAGGTTTTGGAAGCGAGCCTCCAGTGCACTCACTACCGCTGCGCTCACCTCAGCCACTAGGTCAGAGCCATCCCCCGTTTTCGGGCTAGCAGGGGCCCCTTCAGCCATTTTGGCCTCCACTGCACGTGGCTTCTCCCTCCGAACGGATTTCGTTGCCATCGGGCTATCACCCGTAAACAGCCTCTCTGCAGTCCTAGAACTGTGGAATTTAAAGCTCTTGGCAATGCGTTCTATCGGGTCAGCAGTTTCGAAGGCTGTCGGCGGTGTGGGAGCAGATTTTTAGCAGTTTTGCGGGGTATCTACCCGGAGCTGATCAGAACACGTCTGGTCAGCTCATTGCCAGACCGGAAGTCTTCTTTCTATCTTTTAACCAGTTCCTGATCCACAATAGTACACTGCCTCCTATCCCATGACTCTTTAGTTTTGCCAAAAGTCTCTGATGAGGGACCTTGTTTAGAAGTTTGACAGAAAGCGCATTTCAAAATCTACATATAATTTCCGTCAGTGAACATTTAACGCTACAGTCAGTGGCGCAAATTCCACCCAAGCGGCCCCTGCAATGCGGGGGGGGGGGGCGGGGGGGGCTGGGCAAAACGGGCCCAGCAGCAGTGGCGGTGAACTTTCCATTATCATCTTTGCTGTGTTGTTTCCGCTGTTTGTAAATTTACCTCGTGCCCGGTGACTGTTCCCCACTGTGCCAAACAGTCACCGGACATGAACAGCAGGAAATATCCACAGGGCATGAAGAAAACTTACAAAGAGCGGAGGCAGTGCAGTAACGATGAGAACAGTAAGTTTACCGCTGCTACTGCTCCCACCATATGGGGGGCTGCACAGGGAAGGGGCCGCCACATGAGAGGGGCTGCACAGGGAGGGCATTGCCCCCGTGACAATGAGGGTCCCTCAGCAAAATTTGCTTGGGGGCCTCTCATTGGAACATACGCCACTGGCTACAGTTACAGCATTTATTCTGTTTGCAGCATTTCTTACAGGTAAAATACCTCCATTGTGCTGGTTTTATCACCACCATCAGCAAAGGAGGCAGACCTAGATCCAGTAGAGCCAAAGAGTGAAAGGTACTGGGCAGAAAGGATGTCATTCCTGCATAAATGTGGCCATGTAGAAGCATAAAAGATCTCTTGCAAAATACCAACCAGCACATAAGTACATACTTAGGCATGAAGGTACATACTTTGCCAGTAGGCATGATCTGGCACCGGTGGATTTTTCACATACACACATGCATTGTAAAATAGCTAAATCTACTTATAGTACGTACACGTGTAAAATACATGTGAACATTTACACCAGCTCATGAGCATCTGTAAATGATCATGCTCACATTCAGGGCAGATTCTCTGCCACACACACTAGTATTTTATAAAGACAAGTATGCGCCTACTTGTCTTTATAAAATAGTGCATACATAGGTGCCTCTATAGATGCCTACCCATGAAACCCTGTTATAAAATTACTCTCAAAATGTTTACAGGACTAGAATTAGTTACTCTGACTTATTAAGTCAAGACTTGCTCAACTGATATCGATTAAATAAGTAAACCACTGTGGATCTTTATGAACTTTTAAAATATAGAGAGAAGCCATGCTTTGCATGTACACATCAGTCACCAAAATCTTGGCCTTCTTTGCCACAGGTGGTTGACATCTCTGGAATAACAAATTCAGCCACTTGCTATTGTAAAAAGAAATTTATGCAAGCTCCTCTGAGGTTACCCTTCCTCTCCTCACCATTTTACTACATTGTAAGCTTGTTGAACAGGGTCATAACTATCTTTTTATTGACCTATAAGAGGAAAGCAAGACATGGGTTGGTATAAAGTCACCTCTACTGAAAACTTACATTTCTACTCCTGCCAACTGAATTTTCCCTTTCTCCACATGTGATCAGTGCTAGCCACCAAAAACTTAGTTGTCCACTTCCATTAGATATCCTGGGATTCCACATCCTGTGAGGCGCACCTCACCTCAGCCCTGCTTGTCTTCAACTACCCAATACCTACATTCCTGTGGCCACTCAGCTGAGGGCACTTGGCTCAAATCCCACTTTCTCTCTGAATTTCTTCACTTCAAATTCATGCTTGCATCCTGGAAATGAATGCATGGCTGCATGGATGGTGTCATTGAGAGCGCTTTGGTTTCCTGGACCATGGGATGATTTTCCAAGGGCTGCAGAGCAGAGTTGGTGTCCACCTGTCCAAGAAGGGTTGCAGTATCTTCTGCAGCAGACTGGCTAACCTACTGAAGAGGGCTTTAAACTAAATTTGTTGGGGATGGGTGAAGAAAACCCCCAGGTAAGTGAAATATTAAATACCTCTTTAGAAGATGGTAAAAAGAGGCAAATCTGGAAAGTGGTATGTATAAATGCCTATAGCATGGGAAATAAGATCCCCGATGTTGAGGCTTTAATGGAAAAAGCTAACTTGGATTTGAGGGCAGGTACGGAGACATGGTTCATGGACAAGTATGACTGGGATGTAATTATACCGGGCTATACTTTATTCAGGAAGGACATGGGAGGAAGAAGGGGTGGAGGAGTGGCACTATATGTAAAAAATAATATTAAAGCTATAGAATTACAGAGCTTACAAGGGAGCGAGAAGGCATTGTGGGTTAAACTAGAAAGAGGGAAAGGGAAATCCATTTGCATTGGTGTAATCTACAAATCTCCCTCACAGGGAGAATAAGAGGATGGAGATTTGATAGAAGACATATGCAGTATTGCCATGAAAGGAGAAGTGCTACTGATAGGTGATTTCAATATGTTAGATGTTGATTGGCACATCCCTGCTGTGGTGTCATCTAGGAGTAAGGAGATCCTAGATTCTCTACAGGGAGAACTATTCCGGCAACTGGTAACAGAACCAACACTTAAAGGGGCCATAATGGATTTGCAGCTTGTCGTGCTGTGAGGGCTTGCGTGCATCAGTGATGCTGAGAGCTAAACTATCAGTAGTTTAACTACTGGCAGGGTCTCCCAAGATGGACAGGTCTCAGCTGAGGTGCCATACCAAGACAAACCACCTATCTGGGTAGCAGCAGAATGGGACAGTGTTGATGGCGGAGGATCACACTTTTGTGACAACGGCAACAACACCAAACTTAAACTGCGTGGAAGAAAGGCCCGGCAATCTACTTCTGTATCTTGCCATGAAAACCCAATGGATAATTACAACAAAACAAATTGTGCTATGGTGCTGGAAGATGAGACCCCCAGGTTGGAAGGCGCTCAACTAGCTACTGGGGAAGAGCTGAAGACTTTTCAGAGTAAAGCCAGCATTTATGATGCGGTTGGATCAAAGCCCTCGGGAAGTCTGACTGCTGATGTAGCTGCGCATGAAATGAGAGTCAGAAGCTGTAAAGATGTCTTACACATTGGAACATGGAACGTACGAAGCATGAACCAAGGGAAGTTGGAGGTGGTCAAGAATGAAATGGAACGTGTACAACTTGATCTGTTGGGTGTCAGCGAACTGAAATGGACTGGCATCGGGCACTTTGCATCAGATGATCACATGGTCTACTATGCTGGAAATGAAAGACAAAGAAGAAATGGTGTTGCATTTATAATAAAGAAGAAACTTGCAAGAACTGTAATGAAATACAATGCAGTCAGCGAACGCTTAATCTCTATTCGTCTATGAGGATTGCCTATCAACACAACTATAATTTAAGTATATGCCCCAACAACAGCTGCAGAAGAGAATGAAATTGAAGATTTCTATGAACAAGTACAAGCTGAAATTGACAGAACATGCAAACAGGATATCCTGATAGTCATGGGTGACTGGAACGCAAAAGTTGGCAACAAAGAAGGCGGCAAAGTAGTTGTAAAATATGGACTTGGCAACAGAAATAAAGCTGGAGAAAGACTGATAGAATTCTGCAAGACCAATGATCTATTCATCTCAAACACCTTCTTCCAGCAACACAAGCGGCGACTGTACACATGGACTTCACCCAATGGATTGTATAAAAATCAAATTGACTACATCTGTGGAAGTCAACGATGGAAAAGCTCTGTAACATCAACAAAGACAAAACCTGGAGCTGACTGTGGTACAGATCATCAACTACTAGTATGCAAACTCAAGCTAAAGTTGAAAAAGAGCAAACCACTCATGAATGCAGCAAAATATGACCTTGAGAATATACCACTGGAATTTAAAGACTGCCTACAAAATCGATTTGCTGCTTTAGATACAAATGACAGAGCTCCATAAGAGTTATGGAATGACATCAAGAAGGTTGTGTTGGAAGAAAGCGAGAAGTCTCTACAAAAGGTGAAAAAGCAAAAATGGCCAAAATGGATGACGGAAGAAACTCTGAAAATTGCCCAGAATCGCAGAGAAGCTAAAGCCAGAGGAAAAAGAAGGACAGTCGCAGAACTCAGAGATTTCCAACGTGCAGCAAGACAGGACAAGGAAAAGTACTACAATGACACTTGCAAGGAAATAGAAGCACAAACTATTAGAGGAAGAACAAGATTGGCTTTCCTAAAGCTACGAGAGTTAAAGAAAAAGTTCCAGCCTCAAATTGGAATGTTACAAGATGCTCAAGGTTCTATGTTGAATGATGCTGAGAAGATCAAGAAAAGGTGGAAGGAATATACAGAGTTTTTATATGATAAAGATCAAGTGGACCAACAGCCGTTTCAACCTGTACCTTATGATCGGGAACCATTGGTGATGAAAGAAGAAGTTGAAGCAGCATTGAAAGCCTTATCAAAGAACAAAGCACCAGGCATTGATAGCATTCCCATAGAAGTATTGCAGCAATCTGATGCAGCTGTTACCGTACTCAGAAGGCTCTGCCAAGAAATATGGAAGACAACATCATGGCCAACTGACTGGAAAAGATCTGTGTTTAACCAATACTAAAGAAAGGTAATCCAACTGACTGTGGAAATTATCGCACAATCGCTCTTATCCCACATGCCAGCAAGATTCTACTGAAGATTATTCAAAAGAGACTACAACCATACCTGGAACAAAAAACTACCTGAAGTGCAAGGAGGGTTCAGGAAAGGGCAAGGAACGAGAGACATCATTGCAGATGTGAGATGGATCCTTGAAAAGACTAAAGAATACCAAAAGGATATCTATTTGTGCTTTATCAACTATAGCAAGGCTTTTGACTGTGTAAACCATGAGAAACTCTGGGCTACATTAAGAAGCATGGGTATACCAGAACACCTGATCGTTCTCTTGCGCAATCTGTACATTGATCAAGAAGCAACAGTTCGAACGGAACAAGGAGAAACAGAATAGTTTAAAATAAGCAAAGGTGTAAGACAAGGCTGCATACTTTCCCCCTACCTGTTTAATTTATATGCAGAACAAATCATCAGAGAAGCAGGATTGTATGAAGACAACAAAGGTGTGAAGATTGGTGGAAGACTCATCAACAACCTTCACTATGCTGATGATACCACATTACTGGCTGAAAGTGAAGATGATCTGAAACATTTGCTTCTCACAATCAAAGAACATAGTCTCAAAATGGGCCTGCACCTTAATGTAAAGAAGACAAAGATCATGACAACTGGCATAATCAACAGGTTCATCATTGAAGGAGAAGACATTGAAATTGTGAACAACTTTAACTTACTTGGATCAACTATCAATAAAGAAGCAACAAGCAGTCAAGAAATCAGACGACGCATTGCTCTTGGCAGAATGGCTATGAAAGACCTAGATAAGATTCTCAAGAGCAGAGATGTCTCTCTCCATACAAAGATTCGACTTGTTCAGGCCATGGTATTTTCAATAACATCATATGGATGTGAAAGCTGGACAGTGAAAAAGACAGAGAGGAAGAAAATTGATGCCTTTGAATTATGGTGCTGGCGGCGAATACTGTGTATACCATGGACTGCCCGAAGAACAAACCAGTCGGTACTAGAGGAGATCAAACCTAAGCTTTATTTAGAAGTTCAGATGACAAGACTTTGACTTTCATACTTTGGACAAATCATGTGAAGAGAGAGATCATTAGAGAAAGACATTATGCTTGGCAAGAAAGAAGGTCAACGCAAAAGAGGAAGGTCAGCAATGAGATGGATCGATACAATAACAGCAGCTACAGGTACCAGTCTGTCAAAAATGAGCCGCCTGACTGAAGGCCGAACACAATTTAGGATAGCTATCCAGAGGGTCGCCATGAGTCGACTCCGACTCGACGGCACTTAACAACAACAATGGATTTGGTGCTTACCAACGGGGAAAGTGTTTCAATGGTCTAACTGACTCTCTCACAGGTTTTTTGCTACAGAATGTACTTGAAAAAGTTTTTTATTATGTGTTTTTACTTCCACAGCAAGCTTCTTCTCAAATTCCCTCTTTGCCTGCCTTATCAATGCCTTGCATCTAACTTGCCAGTGCTTGTGCTGTTTCCAGTTTTCGTCATTTGTCTCTTTTTTCCATTTCCTGAAAGATGCTTTTTTGGCAACAACAGCATCTCTGACCTCACCTTTAAACCACACTGGCAGTTTTTTTGATTTCCTTCCACTTTTCCTAAAGCGTGGAATACCGCTGGTCTGGGATTCCAAGATAGTATTTTTAAACAACACCCAAGCTTGATGAAAGCCTTTAACCTTTGCAACTGCTCCTTTTATTTATTTCTTAACTACTTTCCTCATTTTATCATAGTCTCCCTTTCGAAAGTTAAAAGGTAGTACTGTGGATTTCCTTACAATCTCTCCTCCATTAATTAAACCAAACGCGATCATGCTATGAACACTATTGCCAAGTGACCCCAACATCCTTATCTCTTGCACCAGATCTGGTTTTCCACTAAGGACTAGGTCCAAAATGGCTTCCCCTCTGGTCAGTTCATGAACCAACTGCTCTAAGAAGCAGTCATTTATTTCATCTAGAAACTTTATCTCCCTAGCATGTCCTGCCATGACACTGACCCAGTCAATACCGGGTAATTGAAATCACCCATTATTATTAATGTGCTCTAACGTTTGTTAGCTTCTCTGATTTCTTTGAGCATTTCATCATCCATTTGTTCATTCTAGCCAGGCGGTCGATAGTACACCCCCACTGCCTTCGCCTTCTCCTTTTTACATGGAATTTCAATCCTCAAAGATTCTATAGCAAATTTTGTTTCCTGCAAAACTTTAATCCTTTGTGACTCAATGCCCACTCTAACATAGAACACAACCCCTCCACCAATTTGATCAGCTCTATCATTACAATATAGTTTGTACCCAGGTATCACAGTGTCCCACTGGTTGTCCTCCTTCCACCATGTCTCTGAGATTCCAATCATATCTAACATCTTATTTAGTGGTATATATTCTAACTCTCCCATCTTATTTTTTAGACTTCTAGCATTTGCATACAAGCATTTTAGAGACTTTATTTTATTCATATTAATCTGGCTATCGGTAGGCAGGGGAAATTTGAAATCTTTAAGCTCTGGCTGATCCGTACTCAAGGGCATCTGGGCTACTTTTGTCTTTAATGGAACCTCTCTGCTGATATGCCCTAACTTCATTTTTTTGGTAGTATCATTCAAGGATACATTGTTCCAAATCAGGTGCTCTTGGGAGACTGTTGGCTCTCCCCTATTATCTAGTTTAAAAGCTGCTCTATCTCCTTTTTAAAGGTTAATGCCAGCAGCCTGGTTCCATCCCGGTTAAGGTGAAGCCCATCCCTTCGGAAGAGCCCCTCCTTTCCCCAGAATGTTCCCCATTTCCTAACAAATCCAAAACCTTCATCCTTGCACCATCGTCTCATCTACGCATTGAGACTCCGGAGCTCTGCCTGCCTTTTGGTTCCTGCGCATGGAACGGGAAGCATTTTGGAAATGCTACCCTGGAAGTTCTGGATTTCAACTTCCTACCTAAAAGCCTAAATTTAGCCTCCAGAACCTCCCTACCACATTTTCCTATGTCATGGTGGCGCGTGAAGTCCGCTACCTTCACACCAGGCAGGCATGTTACCAGCCAATCCTCACGTCCACCAGCTATCCAGCTATCTACAATACATGCCTAATGATCAAATCACCAACTATAACAGCTGTCTTAACCCTTCCCTCATGGGCATATGGCCCAGGAGAAACTTCCTCAGTAAGTGGGTTTTACATCACCTGGAGGACAGGTCCTAGCTACAGGATCACTTCCTGCCACACCAGGGTGATGCTCTCCTGTGACGTGATTTCTCTCCTCTATGGCAACAGGGATGCTGCCAGACTGGAGGTGGAACTTCAGGATTATATCCCTGTAGGTCTCGTCTATGTAGCTCTCTGACTTCCTTATGTCTTCCAAGTCTGCTACTCTAGCCTCCAGAGATCGGAATTGTTCCCTGAGAGCAAAGAGCTCCTTGCACCTAGTGCACACATAAGGCCCCTCACCAACTGGGAGAAAATCATACATGTGACACTCAATGCAAAAGACTGGAAAACCCCCATCTCGCTGCTGGACTGCTGTCTACATCTTAGTTTTAGGTATGTAAGTTCTTTACCTACATAGGGTTGGTAAGGATACTTATACTAATAAAACTACACCTAATACATTTAATGTACTTTGTCCACCTGAAGCTTAATTAATCTCAGGTCCTTAATGTATGCCTGATAAGGACAAACAGCTGCACCTGAAAGTGAATATAGCATCTCCTTTCTTTTGAGAGGTTTATGCACCTATAAAGCTACAATTATCCCAGGGGTATGTGGGTGTTGGGGAGGATAAAGACTTATTAAAAGCTGGCTACTACACAGTACCCTGTTCTGTGCTTCTAAGGTAACAATGGTCAACAAATTTTTACAAAAGTCATGTTACTGAAATAAAAATAGTCATTTTTTATAAATTTGTATATGTTGAACACGGATATGACAGTAAAATTGCAAAGCTGGCTCTAGTTTTTTTGTAATCTACAAGAATTAATGTTTACATCACAAAATGCATGTCAATAGTAAATATAATAGGCCTTCGGTTAATACCTGTAAAAAACCAAGTCATAGACTACTTCTTAGATTTTTTCACCTGTCTCTTGTACAGCTGTTCGGGAGCTTCTCTGGGGAGTGTCCAGCAGTAGTCAGCCAGCATTGTAGTGGACCATTTTTCCTGGTATCTTTGCTCCATCGTTGCGATATCCTGATGAAAACATTTGCCCTGTTCATCACTAACCATACCACAGTTGTCAGGAAAGAAATCAAGATGGGAATCAAGGAAATTGATCTTTAGAAACATATTGCAGCCAAGTTTCTGATACTGCATCAGCGTGTCTTCTGCTAGTTCCTTGTAGTTTTCTGCCCTAACATTCCCGAGAAAGATTGTTGACACTAGGAGAAAGGCATTCCAAGCTGGTTTCGCATCACCCTGCAGCAAGTTCTTGAACTGGTCATCTTTGAAGAGCTCTCGAATCTGAGGACCCCAAAAACTCCCTCTTATCTTTGCTTCGCTGAGTCGAGGGAATTTTTCATGCAGGTATCGGAAAGCTGGCGAAGTGCAGTCCATGGCTTTCACGAAGTTTTTCATCAAACCTAGTTTGATATGAAGGGGTGGTAGCAGGATTTTGTGAACCTCAACCAGAGCTGGGTGCTGGATATTCTTCTTCGAACTGTTACATTTTGTCTGATTCCATTCCTTCCGCAAGTAGTGCCAATCCCTTGTTCGGCTATCCCACTCACATAAGAAACACATGTATTTTATATATCCCTGCTGCAGTCCCATTAAAAGGGCAACTACCTTCAAGTCACCACAGAGGTGCCAGCTGCACTTGTTATAGTTAATGGAAGTCAGTAGATGCTTTAAGTTATAGTATGTCTCTTTCATGTGGACAGCATGCGCTACTGGAATAGATGGAAGACGGTTTCCATTGTTCAAAAGCATAGCCTTCAGACTCAGTTTCGAAGAGTCTATAAATAGTCTCCAGTCTTGTGGGTCATGAGTGATTTTTAAGGCATTCATAAGGCTTTCAATATCAGAACAGAATACCAGATTACTTTCCTTTCCGACTGCGTATAGTACACTGCTGACGTCAGATGTCTTCAGCATCCTTCTGGCAGTAGTATTGCATTGCATCAGAAAATGATGCAATCAACTCTGGATGATGTGTGCATGCTGGTATTATGCAATGTGATGCAATATTACATCATTCAAGGCTTATTTGGGATGTTGTTGATGTCCTACTGGATAAATTTACACGGTGAAACGTCAAAAATGAACTACATGCAATATCTTCAGAACGAGAGCCAATAAATTTTTTTTAATGTTATATTTGTGTTCAGCTCACCAAGATACTACAGAATAGGGCCTTTTAAAGTCAGTAACGATTTCAATGTTGACCAGTGTAATCTGTGACCAATTTCCAGTGGGAGTCCCACAGCTCTTGCTTGGATAGAGGGAGTCTGGGGTTCTAAATTTAACCAGAAAGCTCTCTGCTGTATTTTAAATTTACTGTCTCCAATCAAAATATCACTCTACAATCATCATACCGGAATAGATACTTTCAACCTTTACTCACAAGAGATGGAAAAAAAAAAGGGGTCTCAGACTTTCCAGCGCTCTTATCTTGTACCCGTCTTTTAAACTAGGACTACCAGTGCTTATTTGCATCAATGACCAACCATCTCATTTGAAGTAAAAGGTCGAAATTCTTCAATATAGCTATCACAAATTAATTCCAATAAAGTGTTGTCTTCCTTAAGAAAAGTGAAATGCTTATCTCAATCAAAATTATGTCCTCTTCCAATCTTCCTCAGAAAAATTCTCTTCCAAATCAATGTTATATCATCATCAGATTTTCCCCATTATATCATCTGCCAATCTTCCCCAACGCTACTTGTCAGCGCTTCACCGCGTTTCACATCCTCTAGTTTCTTCAGGGGGTGAATTCATAAATCCTTTCAGAGGACTTATCAACAGATATATGATTATCTTCCAAGAGTTATTCCTCCCTTGATGCTGCCTGCGTCCGGTCCATAAACAACTATTCACACAGTTGAAAAAACGCACAGTCTTCAAAATTGTCAATAGCTCATCTTCGCCACACTTACAATCCCTACTTCGTCACACCTGACAATAGAAGGCAACAAACTAGCTCACAGAACATGTTAAGCATACCAAAAATACTTACCAAAACTGGCTCCACTACATCAAAAAGAACCTTTTCGCTCTTCGTTCCATCCCTATGGAACTCTATCCCTGATAAACTATGGGCCACAAAGGACATAGCAACCTTCAAAAAAGCCCTAAAGAACACATATTCAAAGAATGCTTCCCAGACATCACCTAGCCACCAATCAAACCTTCAGTCTCTTCTTCCTCCCCTCCCCCCCATCTCCCAGGTTTACTCCCCCTACATACTCTACCTTTCCTTGACTACCTAAAGACATTAATGTAACCCCCCCTGATCCTCTGAGCCCCGATCGGCATCAAGGAAGAGAGCAGGAGGCTGAAACCCCTCCCGTTCTCCAACTCAAAGCCAAATCAGGGTCCAACTCAAGAAATATAAAAGGGAGCGCCATCTGGCACACAAGGACTGCACCCTCTGCTCCTCCGAGCCCCGATCGGCATCAAGGAAGAGAGCGGGAGGCTGAAACCCCTTCCGCTCTCCAACTCAAGGCCAATCAGAGCCCAACTCAAGAAATTTAAAAGGGAGCGCCATCCAGTACACAAGGACTGCACCCCCTGCTCCTCCAAGCCCCGATCGGTATCAAGGAAGAGAGCGTGAGGCTGAAACCCCTCCCGCTCTCCAACTCAAGGCCAATCAGAGCCCAACTCAAGAAATTTAGGCGGGGAATGCAGGTGGGGAACGCAAGAGCAGCACGGCCCGAACAGGATAACTGCATAGCTTAAAATACAGCAACTACAAATACCATGTTACCAACCTCTTTTCCATCAGGTCCTCCTGACTGCAGACTTCTCCCACCCGACATACTACACAGATAACCAAGCTGCACAAGGACATACTTCCATTAAGAAAATGACAAACTGTAAGTACCACCGCTCTGAATTCGCAGCAGTAAGAGCCCCACTTCTACCCTTTCAAGATTCCAGCAAAAAACACTGAATATTTTTAATGTCACTGGAACCAAAGCTACCAGCCAACCAAATATTATACACCCACCTTCTCATATGGATCCTACTCTGCCGCTTCTTAGTAACCAACTACTCCATAAATATACCCACAAGAGACCTACAACCTCCTCTACTACACATACCATGTCACCCTCACTTATGACTGAACATACAGAAACACCATCACAGACTTACCCCCAGATTAATAAGGATTCAAATCAATACTCACACTGCTGGATAACACCCTACACACTCCTAGCACTCTTATTAATATTTGGCTAATCAATGCAAGGTCCATCAGAAATAAGACAAATACCATCACGGACCATATGTAATATTATCAAAAGGATATTCTCTGCATCACAGAATCCTGGCTAAAAAGCACAGACCAAATCATCCTATCTCAAATCACTCCACAGTTTCATACCGCCTTCAACTGCCCCCCGCACCCATAAGCGAGGTGGTGGGGTTCTAATCCTTGCACGTACGGATCTCAATTTCAAAATATCCAGATCTATAAGCCACAAACAATGCGACTTACAATAGAAAACAGACATCTAGACATTTGTCTCACCTACAGAGCCCCCAACTCAACCACAGATGAGATAGCCAACATAATCGAAGCCGAATGTTCTGCCAACTCCCCCCATAAACCACTTATATTACTAAGCGACCTAAATCTAAACTCCGCTGCTTGCAAAGAAGACGCTTTTCTTAAGGCAATGGAATCCCTCCATTTCTGCCAAATGCTTAAGGGCCCTTCTCATCATTCAGGCTCTACTCTAGACTGCGTCTTTATCCCAAAGAACCTTCATACACCTGACAGCATAACAACCCCTCTTGCCATTCCAATACCTTGATCCAACCACCACGCCATACATTTCAAGATTCTTCTACCCCCAACAAGGAAAACCATAAAAAACTCCCACCCTGTAAGATGATTTAAAGTATTTAACAAAGAGCAATTCCTCAACGATACTCTTCCCAGCCTCCCACAGGACTTTGCAGATCTAGATGAGGCAATCAAGTCCTGGAACACCACCATTAATGCGGCAGCGAAACCTACACACCACCCAATCACTGGAAGCAAAGAGGAAAGATCGAAATCAGCCCCATGGTTCTTGCAAGCCATAAGAGAAAAGAAACTAAAAGTTTGCCAACTAGAACGTAAATGGAGACACGACCAGTTTCAAACCACTCTACTTCAATACCTGACAATGCAGAGTTTATGTTTATGTTTATTTTATTTGATATACCGCCCTTAAAAAAGGCAGAGTGGTTTACAAAGTACAAAAATCCATAGAAGGTGGCACCAGGCCAGAAAGAAGAAAAGAAATTACAATTGATGATCGATAAGCAGTGAATACAACAAGCACAAACAAGAATACCACACTAATCTCAACTTAAAATCCTGCAACAAGCTTCCTCAGTTATTCAAAATTGTCCGCACCCTGACGAAAGATCCATCCCACAAAGAGGACCCTATTCACCCCCAAATTTTCACAGATTTCCTCATCAACAAATACAAACCACACCTGAGGACCTCACAACTACACACCCCATCCACCCCAGATGCAGACTCCAACATCATTCACAAATGGGGTGAATTTCACATTCCTACAATGGAACAAATACTCTGCACCATCGCTGCCTTAAACACTAGTATAGCGCCCTCTGACCCTTGCCCTGTAACGTGGATCAAATCAGTCAAAGAGGAGTTCATCAGCTGTATCCACAACATCATAAGCTCATCCCTAACTAAAGGCTACACTCTTAAACAAGCCACCATCCGACACATTCTAAAGAACACCTCAACAAACAGCTTAGACCCTGCGAATTACCTCCCTATCTCCAGCCTCCCCTTTCTATCCAAGATAATTGAAAAGACAGTGCAAAAACAACTGCAAGACCATATCAACCTGCATGCTCCCCTGGATTCACACCAACATGGATTTCATCCTAACCACAGTGTTGAAACCCTCCTCATTCATCTTTTTGACATTCTACTAAGAGGAATAGACAACATAAAAACTGGATTCCTACTCATCTTTGTTGACATCTCCTCAGCCTTCAACACTGTATCACACAGCACCCTCTTAAACTGACTATCTAACATTGGACTTCACAGTACAACACTCAATTGGTTCCACTCCTACCTTAGTGACAGACAACAAAAGGTCAAAGTCGGCCCAAACACATCAGATTCCATTCCTCTCAACACAGGGAGTTCCGCAAGGGTCCTCCCTGTCTGCCCTCCTTTTCAACATTTATCTAAAACCAGTCTGAAACATCTTCAAACAGCACAAGATCCACTACGCCATTTATGCAGATGACATCATGGTCTATTCCCCTATCCACCTTGACTTGCCAGACTACTCAACTATCACCAAATGCCTTCTTGAGATAAGCAACTGGCTGGCATCCAACAACCTCCACGTCAACTTCAAAAAGATAAGAGGCACTATTCGTAACACGGAACCCATCCTTTACCACCCCCGCCCTCATCTATATCCATAGCGGACACTCTAATCACAGAAAAAGAGGAAGTAGGCTACCTAGGTATCACCATTGACCGCTTCCTAAACTTACAAGCTCACATTAATAGAACCTCCAAGAATGCTTTACAAAAGCTCACTACTGTCTGAAGACTAAAACCCCTCCTAAGTCTGGACCACTTCTGCACAGTCTGTCAAGCACTCAGAACCCCCGTTCTGGATTATTGTAACTCCCTCTTTCATGGTCTTCTAACACAAACCATCTGTGCCTTGCAACTGGCTCAGAACACTGCTGCCCGCGTCATCACAGGATCGCCCAAACATGATCACATAACACCACTCTTACATAAGCTACATTGGCTTCCAATCAACTTACGTGCCAAATACAAAACTGCACTTACTATCTTCAAGATAAGAAACAACCTGTCTGCAGGAACTCTACAAGAACTGATATGCTCAAATTCAAGCAGCAGACCTAAGAGACAGAACACCAGAGACACAATACCAAGTCCTAGCTCTTACACCTGCTTCAAAGAAGACCTGTCCCTTCCTATAGCGTTCATCCACTCCAAAGCACTCTGTCCTTTTCAACTGCCCACAAACCCTCCAGGTCTTTCAAACCTTCTCCCCTCTCCATATTTCTGCACTTGGTCTCACAGCCCTACTCATACCACTCATACCAATCACCTTGTCCCCACTGTCCTCTTAATATCTGATCAATTTCTTAGTCCCCACTATTCCCCAAGCAACTCCATGTTCCTACTCACAATCCTGCCAAGTCCCGAGCTCCTACTTAAAATCCCATTACCCAGCCTATCAGAGTCTTCCATTTTCTCACACAAATTTAGAATCTCAACCTGTCAGAGTCTCTGCTTTCCCACATTCTATGTCCTTAGTAACTGCCCTCCTGCCTCCTACTCCCCTTTCCCAGGACCCACCCATTTACTTCCTTCTCCAATATTCATTAACCTTGACTTTCCTTCTTCTTACCCCAGCATGCATTCTTATACCTCTCCCTCTCAACCATCCCTTGATTGACTTTGCTTCTTCTTCCCACAACATCTTTCCTCCTCTCCCTTTTCACTCTCTCAGCATCTCCCTCTTTTTCCTACTTCGACCCTAGCATTTTCCAGCATTAGCCCTCTTTCAATCTCAGGATGCCAACCCTATAATTATTTATTTATTTTATTTTACCAGGCTTATATACCGCTTTTCTACCAGTCAAAGCAGTATACTTTCAAAGGGCTCACAATCTATGTTTTTGTACCTGAGGCAACAGAGGGTTAAGTAACTTGCCCAAAACCACAAGGAGCACCTGTGGAACTAGAAACCCCAGTCCTTCCAGCCCAAGGTTGCTGTCCTCTCACGGGATTCAAGCCCCTGGCCCTCCGGCCTGAGGTAACTTGGCCCAACCACTAGGCCACTCCTTCCTCCCATAGTTCCCTTCCAGTCCTATCTCCCCAACCCCAATATCAGCCCATTCCCAGTACCAGCCCCCAGCCCTGGAATTAGCCCACTTCCAGTCTCCCCATCCCCAGTATCAGCCCATTTCCAGTCCCAGCCCTCATTCTCAGTATCAGCCAATTGCTATTATCAGTCAGTCCCCCCTGGCTCCTGTATCAGCCCATTTCCCATGCTCACCTGGACCCAGAATCAGCCCATATAGCACAGCCAGGGGAGCAAAAGCAAATGCTCCCCTGGCTGTGCTAATTCCATAGTTGGAGAGGCAGAGGGCAGGCTGTATGCAAGCCAGTGAGGCAGGCTTCCTGTGCCCCTATCGTGGTGCCTGAGCAGGTGCCTCGCTGGCTCGCCCCTTAAGCTGGCCCTGCTTGGCTTAATCCATATTGGTTTTGTCCCATAAAACCATTACTATCTATGGGCCAGATATTCATCTGCGTGTTGTTTCAATGTTGGGGTCATATACGGCCGCAGCATTGAAAGTCCAGGTCTCACTTCACTACACACCCCAGAAGCCACAGGAGCTAGCTGAGTAGCACCGATTTTTGGAAAAACCTCACCTATCTTTAAGGTACAGAGGGCTAAGCAGGTAACATCGAAAATCGGTGCTACCCGGTTAGCCCTTTCCTCTGCCCCCGCACGCCCCTAACATGCCCCAATGCTAACCATATAGCATCTGGGTGCTTTAGAGACATATCAGGGATTTTCGAAGGGCACTACCCGTGTAGGTGCCCTTCAAAAATCCTGGATATGGCATTTACACGGGTAACTAGGGCAGTTACCTGTGTAAATGCCTTTGAAAATCTGGCTCTATATGTTCAGTAATGTTCTTTAAAATGATTTCGCCTCCATTTTGACTGGCACTGACATCAGGTTGGCTGATCTGTAATTTTCCAAATCACTTCTGGAACCCTTTCTAAAAAGAGGCATTGATCCAAGATGGCGCTGTGAAGTAAAACTGTGCGGAACGTTCTTACATGTCGGCTGGTGTTTGGCGTTTTGTGGTCTTCTCTACCTGTTGCTGATGGGCAAGAGGAAAGGGAAAGTGGGGCTTGCTCCTGGGGACACTGGTCCTAGACCCCTCTGCCAGGCCACTCTTAACAGCTTCGAGGTTTCCTCTACTCCAGCAAGATCTTTCCATTTTGATCAGCCCAGCAAGGAATCTTCAGGCAGCAGTGATGGCGCGTCACTAAGCCTCATTGTGCGCATGCCGCCTATTCCAGGAAGCATGGGAATAGTCGGTGGTCTGGAGTCTTCTTGGACCAGTTTGGGCAATCAAGTCTCATTGCCAGGAGGGACTCCATCTGCAGAGGTGACTCCCCCTTTGGTTGGCATGGCTGAGGTTTGTTGTCAGCACTCCCTAGTGGCCAGTGGCTGTAAGGGTAGGCTGAGCATTTTTATTGTTTCAAGGAGGAAAGGGCTCTTTAAGGCCAAGTGCAGGTTGGTCTTTGAAGTCCAGTATGAAGTATGAACAAATTGTATAAGCCAAATAGAGGGTATTAAGGCTTTTATTTCCCCTGTAACGCAAAGGCTCAGTAAGGCACAGAAATAAAGAAAGTCCTTTCTTTCAGGTTTTCACCAAACATAAGCAAGAAGAAAAACTGTTACAAGTTTCACAGTTGATTGGAGAGATTAACTGAAAGATTCTCTTACTTCAGAGCAACTTAAATAAGCAAAACAGTTCTCTGGCACTTAGCACAAAACATGAGCATTCTCAAAGCAAAAAGGTCTGTTCAATTCACAGTTCTGCTAATGACTCAAGGCTGCTAGCAATACACAAGGTACAATCCATAAATTCATCTGGAGGCATGGGAATAGGATTCTCTAAGTCTATTTCCATGGACTCTGGGTCACTGGCCTCTCCCTCTGAATTGGATGTCTCCCTTGCTGCTATACTTTCCCGGACTCTGTCCCTGTTTGCTTGTTTCCAATAGGGTTGATCTAAGGCTCTCAAACGTACATAGTCTGTTCTTCTGCCCTTAGATACTGGTTTGTAAAGCTCTGACTTGTTTCCTTTTCTCCTGCACTGAGCATCTGTTTCACCAGAGCTTCTGGGAGATAAACTTTCTTTTATAAATGAAGTGGCACCATACCTGGGCTTCCTCCTGTAGCCGGTATAACTGGAGCTTTCTCTCTGAGGTACCTCTCTCTGGAGACAGGCTTTCTCTTGGAACCTTCTGAGCAGTGCTTTACCTTTCTGTGGTTCAGGAAAACCTGGTGAGGAATCCAGATTTCCTTGTTTCTGGGTAAAGGTAGCTCTGCTATCAGAAACTTTCCTTCTTGTACCTCTTAATTCTGATTCAGACTCCTCCGGTGAGCGTAGGCCTCTCTCAAAGCATGGCTTTCTCCTCACAAGCCCTTTGCCTTTGTGGTCCTTTGCTACCGAGTCTCTCTCCAGACTGACTCTCCTCGAGCTGTCTTTCTTTCTGACTTTCTGTGCTCCTTTTCCAGCACTTACTATTCTGGGCGTTCTGCTTGATCCAGCTACGCTGCTTGGGCTGGAGGTGTCACTCCTTCCGTTTGAAGTGCTTCTCCTGGCAGTCTCTCTCTGGACTGTCCCTCTCTGGATTGCTTTCCTCCAGACTGCTTCCCTCTGGACCGGTTCCCTCTGAACTGGTTCTTCCTGCTGGCCTGCTTTCCTCTGGACTGGTTCCTCCTGCTGGCCTGCTTTCCTCTGGACTGCCTTTCTCTTATAAAGGCATTCTACCTTTGAGTTTCCCGGGGTTGTCGTCAGGTGCAGCTGATTAGCTCTTACATAATCAGTGGCTGGGTGTGTTAACTCAGCCTCAGTAGTTTTGCTCCTGCTCCCTCTAGCTGGGCTACAAGGTAATCGCATCCTCTGCACATCAACAGCTCTGTGAAAGACAGGGTTTTTTCCTAAGTCTGCACTCTCAGTAGCTTCAGCTTCATGACAGGTTATCCCAACGGTCTCTAGAACGATGCAGGACATCGCACAGCAACTGGGTGAGACCGTGGCCAGGAAAGGCACTTTTGAGATGGTTAAGCCTGCGGCTGCAACTATGGAGTCATTGAGGGACACTATGCAGAGGCTTTCCTCTTCATTGCAAGCATTTTCTCAGAAATTAATAGGAGATTTAACTGTGGTTTCACGGGCTGTTGTAGATCATTCCCAAGTGTTAAATTCTGTTATGGTTAAAACCGAAGCTCTTGATCATAAAATAAGTGCTGTTCAAGTTATAGGAGATGCTTTGGTTAAAGACAGCAATGTTACATCTCGCCTGCTGGAACATCTGGAGAATCAACTATGCCGGAATAACTTGCGTTTTTTGAATTTTCCCAGGTCTCCTCTTATACTTCCTGTTGATATGTTGAAAAAATATTTGATTGAGGTATTGGGATTGGACTCTCTAAATTTGCAACCAATAGTTAGGGCTCAGTACCTTTCCCCCAATTCTTTGACTGGGAGACAGGAGGTTTCTCTGGGGGGTGACCTCATGGGATTCCTTGAGTCCTCTTTAGAAGTGGTTACTCGCAGGGCCACCTTGTTGGCTGTGTTTGCCTTAGAGTATTTTTGCAACTCCATGTTAAGGCTATATTTCCGCTCAATGGATAAAGTTTTCTCTGGCTCAAAAATTGTGTAAACTTTTCTAGGTTTACACAGAGACGCTGGCAAAATTTTTTGGCATTATGGCCTCGTGTATTAGTCCTGGGGTATGTGTTTATGTTAAGATTTCCTTGTGTTTGTTTAATTTGATTTGATGGTAAAAATCATGTTTATTTTCAGCCGAGACA
The DNA here is from genome assembly GCA_033557465.1 of Ichthyophis bannanicus. Taxonomy (NCBI): domain Eukaryota; kingdom Metazoa; phylum Chordata; class Amphibia; order Gymnophiona; family Ichthyophiidae; genus Ichthyophis; species Ichthyophis bannanicus. The sequence continues at coordinate 378,104,751 of CM066037.1, read as the reverse complement.
ACTGTTAGATTTTATTGTTGTAAAGGAGGAGGAGAAGCTCCAGGTGGTATACCCACAATAGTAGCACCACTGATCATTAGGAGGGGGAAACGTTTGGTGCATTATTTCTTTATTACTTGTTTATCAAATTATTTGTAGAATTTGGACCCTTTTGTTGTTTTGACATTGTGGCTGTAGACTGTTATTCCTGTCAACTGTTTTATTTCCTTTTTCTCTATTTTGTATTATTTCCTTGTTCACTATAAGTAGAAGAAATGTTAAAATTGCATAAATATAAAATAAAATTTAAAAAATTGGTCCTGTAGACAGTATTAATGATAGTTTACAAATTATTGCAATTTTATTTTTCAGTTCTCTCAGCACGCTGGAATGTCTACCTACCATCTAGTCCAGGCAGGGCCGTACCAAGTCAGAAATGTGTCCTGTGTGACTTGCACATCTGGCATGCTCCCTTCCCCATCACAGATTTGCCATTTGCCCCACGACCAGCATCTTGCCTTACCCCACATCTCCATGTCCAGCTAGCTTCCCGTGCTGCCTGTCCTTGCCCCGCCGCCGCTTTTTGGGGTTCCTTGGCAGTAGTGGTGGTGATGGCAGCAGCAGAGTTGACATCCAATTTAAAAAAAAAAGAGAAACGATCTTTCTGACTCTATGCTTGCGTGCAGGTCTGATCCCTCCCTTCTCTGATGTATGCTCACGTCAGAGGAGGGAGGGATCAGTCCAGCCATTCAAATGCGGGTCTTTGCAACTCTGTGCTTGAATGGTTGGTCTGGTCCTTCCTCCTCTGACGTGGCTTCCTCTGAATCATCACCTTTAAATCTCTTTTCTGGCACGGGTATCTCTCCTACATCTTCTTCAATAAAGACCGAAGCAAAGAATTCATTAGTCTTTCCATCATGGCCTTCTCCTCCCTTAGTGCCTCTATTTCCCCTCTAGCACTTAGGGATTGCACTTTTCAAACTGCTGCTCTTCTGTTCTCAGATTTCCCAAAACTGCCCCCACCCTCCAAATACTTCCTCCTGCAATTGCCCCCAAAATGCCACCACCCCCAAAAAATACTTCTGCAACCCCACCGTGACCTCAAAAATTGCCTTTACCCTCAAAACTATCCCTCGCAGCTGCCTCACCACTCTCCAAACTGGCCCCACTCCACAAATTCTGATCTTTACAACTGCCACCACCACCAAAATCCATTCCCAACTGAACCACCACCCTGCAAATTGCTTCACCCCCAAAAAATATACCCCCCACAACTGCCTCACCAGCCCCAAATCTACTATTTTCAAAAACTACCCTGCAAAATGCTTCACTCCCAAAAAATACCCCCACAAGCTCCTATCATCCTGTTTATTGCTCCTATCATCCTGCAAAGCCTTCTAACTGAATTATACTGCTTTCGTTCATACTGTTTTCTTTTTGCTGATTGTGGGGTTGATTCTAACCTACGAATTGCGGGGTTGGACATCTAACCCCCATTTAGGCCCGGGACTGCATTTTGATCTTCCTGCTCCCCACACATCCAGGACCATTGTGCAGGGAGTGTTGGATGGAAGTGGAGGGGGCGGGATGGAGGCGTACAGGGGATGGAGAAGGGGTGGGCTAACGCACCCAGATGTACAGGGAATGTACAGCACCTATTCAGGTCAGGGCCCTGTACATCCGCTGACAGCCACTTGGACGCCCAGCTTATTCCACCTCGAAGGTGGAATAAGTGCCAGGCAACCCAATGATTGAGGCCTGCAGAACTTGCCCCAAGCCCTTCGCACCATCGCAGGAGTGCACAGGCTGCCTGACCCTGGCAATGGGGGCCCACAGCAGGGGTCGGGCGGCAGGGTGAAGGGACAGCTTGGGGTCCGGCAATCCTGGTCCTCTAGCTGGACATGTGGATGCAATGGCAATAGGACACTACAGCACCGGCATATCAGTCGGAGCGTTGGGAGGGCTGGATGGGCAATGGCCTGTACATTCCCTGCAGCAGAATTAGGGGCATGCCGGGCTGTATATGTGCCCTGATTCTGCAACCGTGGTAATGTATAGCTCCTGTGGTTGCAGAATCAGGTACACATCAGCCCCATCCATTTTTTGAATGTCTGGATGGCCTGGACATGCCCCCATCTGAATCGACCTCCACATGTGCTGCCAACTAAAATCTGTTGCTGCCATGATGTGCAAGGCTAGATGAAGGCACTGGAAAGCTAGGAACAAACCTAAGGCCTAAAATTTAGGGGGGCACTGTCAGATGTGTTCAGGATACGGAGGTTGGAAATGATAATTGTCTGGGTTTTGTCAGGCTTCTAATGATTTTTACATTTACATCCGGAAGCTAGAAGGGTGACTAATGTATCTGGATATTTTTTAGAGTTTAAAAATCGTATCTGCAGATCTTCAATCTTCCCCTCTGTTGCAGTGACCCTGCCCTGCCTGCTTCCTGTATAACTAGCCGCAGAGACTGTGAGTAGGACATAGCCAATGGAAAGGCAGACTGGAGTGCTGCTCTAGTCACAGGAAGAGTGAAGGAGAAATGTAATTTCAGCTTTCCCTCCTCTTATAGCCCAGAAACGTCATCATCTTTTAACACATGTTGGAATGGATTGTTGAAGAATTATACTTACAATCTGCAGGGACAGAACAAATATTCAGCCTATTATCCAATAACTATCTGGATAGTTATCCGGTAACAGACAAATATTTACTGTTGTCAGGATAGCTTACTGCTCCACCCTCACTTTGCCGATACACCACGCTGGCTCTATCTGGACAGTACCAAGGCAGTCTGTAAGGATATTCTCTCTATGCCCTTTTCTTCATCTGCAAACTCCGGAATTCAATCTTTTCACCTTGCTGCTCCTTACGCATGGAACAAACTTCCTCTATCTTTAAGTCAAGTATCTTGTCTCCCCCTCTTCAAATCCATGCTAAAGGCTTACCTCTTTGAAGCTGCATTTGGATCCTAATCCCTGCTTCTCCTCGTGTCTCCTTCCCTATTTGAACCCCCCTTGTTTTGTGGCAGGTGCAGGCCTGTGACCCACGGTGTCTGACATAGGCAGGCCAGCATGGCTAGCTTGACCTGTAAATGAGGCCTGTGGAGAGGCATATAGGATTGCACATCCCCCAATATGCTGCTATTGTAAGAAAGAACTCAGTAGAAATATTGAATTAGCTTAGATAAGCAGAATTGCAGAATTAAGAAATGGAAAAAATACAGAAAAGATGTGTTTTAAAGTTACTGATAAGAAAAAGTACATTTGCAGAGAAATATTGAGGAGTGCTGACAGATGAGTTACAGAACCTTGCTCTTCTGCACGCACAAATGGTCCCATAGCCTGAAAGTGTGAAAGTAACAAGTTGATGAACTGACCATTGTAATTGGGACTAGAAGGGGGGCAGGCAGGTGTCATGCCTACAGAAGCCCACAGAAGGAACATAATTGGAGAAACTTATCAGTACCGGGACCAATAGAGGGGCTACGGGAGGTACGGGAGCGTACCGGGACCAATGAATTGTTTTTCTATACCTAGAATGGAACAGAAGTCTATAAAAGGTGTTGTAATGCTTGCAAACTTTGCTCAGCCATTTTGAAATTGCCTTGCTTGAGTCTTGTGCTCTAATAAATGATTTGGACCGTCTGAACAGACTCCTGGTATCATTGGTTTGTCTGCGCTTTGCTGCTACTATTCCTTGGTGCGTTGGCCGGGAAGTTGTGGAATCAAAGTGTATATAGGGCAATATACCACGACTTTTCCGCCTCTATAGGCTTGGTCCTGCCGGGATCGCGCCCTTCCGACGAGGGCCGCTCCCTGGCGCCAACCGGTCCCTTGTATCGGAGGGAGCTGGTCGGACCTCGGCGGGCGACGAGCCCGGCTGGAGTCAACGCCTCGAACCCGAGTGAGGGGAGTCCGAGGTCCAACTCATGCGCCTGCTTGGGAAGTTTGAGGACCGGATCCGGTGAGTATAGTTTTGATTTTGGGTCTAGACAGAAATAGAAAGAACAGTACTGCCATTGAAACTTGGAACTTGGAAATTTGTAATCTCGAGATATTGGGAATTGGTAAGAGAGCCTGATCAACTCTCAAGGAAGAGCCGAGTAGCCTGGCATGGGAATTCGCTAGGTGAAACCCTCATCCTTTTTGTAATTGTACTTGGAAAAGACTAGTCAGAATAGATAGAAACGAATGCATTCTGGGAATACGTTGCTAGCATGATTGTGTGAACGAAGTGTGATTGAGAGGTCTGGCAGTACGGACCAAGTGAGAGCTGACCCCTGATTAGCGCATTTCCTGACCGGGCGACCGCGTTCAGGTCGCGAAAAGGGGGAAGCGATTGTCGTCTTGTCTTGTTATTTGTACTCCCTGTATGTTTCCAGGGCCGTGAGGACCCCTTACCCACGGTCCGCCCACCTTTTCACAGCCGGGTCAAGCTAGCCATGTTTTGATAGGTAGGCTACAGGTCGTTCCCAATTTCCTAATTTCTGAGTCAACATGCCTAAGGCATTTCCCTGTGCTTCATGTACAAACAAGTGGAAAGGTTTATGGACATCTGGTAGTCCGAGTGCTGGTGACGACATCAATTCTTCTTTTAACTTCTGGAAGGCTGTATCCTGCTCAAGTGCAGGCCTGTGACCCACGGTGTCTGACATAGGCAGGCCAGCATGGCTAGCTTGACCTGTAAATGAGGCCTGTGGAGAGGCATATAGGATTGCACATCCCCCAATATGCTGCTATTGTAAGAAAGAACTCAGTAGAAATATTGAATTAGTTAGATAAGCAGAATTGCAGAATTAAGAAATGAAAATACAGAAAAGATGTGTTTTTAAAGTTACTGATAGAAAAAGTACATTTGCAGAGAAATATTGAGGAGTGCTGACAGATGAGTTACAGAACCTTGCTCTTCTGCACGCACAAATGGTCCCATAGCCTGGAAAGTGTGAAAGTAACAAGTTGATGAACTGACCATTGTAATTGGACTAGAAGGGGGGCAGGCAGGTGTCATGCCTACAGAAGCCCACAGAAGGAACATAATTGGAGAACTTAATCAGTACGGACCAATAGAGGGGGCTACGGGAGGTACGGGAGCGTACCGGGACCAATGAAGTGATTTTCTATACCTAGAATGGAACAGAAGTCTATAACTGTTGTTGTAATGCTTGCAAACTTTGCTCAGCCATTTTGAAATTGCCTTGCTCGAGACTTGTGCACAAATAAATGATTTGGACCTTCTGAACAGACTCCTGGTATCATTGGTTTGTCTGCGCTTTGCTGCTACAGTTTCTCTTGTATTGTTCTGTCTGTCTTGATTAGATTGTAAGCTCTACGAGCAGGGACTGTCTTCTTTATAAATTTACACAGTGCTGCTTACCCCTTGTAGCACTATATAAATGATTAATAATAGTAGCAGTAGATATTCAGTAGTACTTTCTTGATAGTGCTACTGAATATTCACAGATAACGGCTTCTAGAGCATTTTTCTGGATAACAGCTGCCATTTTTATTTCCAACCAATGGAGTTTTTAGAAACCCCTCCCCTACAGATCAAAGACACACACAGACAAACCGATACACAGGCAGAGAGAATGGAAATAATTCTGTGAGGTTTGCTTAATGTGCTTTTCCCAGCTGTCACACTCCTATCCCTGTGGGCTGGTTTTTAGTGCTTCAATTGTGTATTTCATTTTCTTTGCTGTAAATTGTACTGTGAAACCTACTGGCTGAAGTGTACAGCTTTTTTAATGGTTGCTATATAGGGTAACACATAAGTGCCTGAACCTTGTAATATACTACTGGTTGCTATGAATACAGCCTCCTAGAGGTGGAGGAGGACTGCAATATCTGTTGCCTTGGGATTGTAGCACCCTCTGGTTTAACTGTAAAATACATCCTTTGATATCTGCTGAGAATAACATATAATGCTTAGATGAATATCACACTTGGTTTCTTGTAATTATTTACAGTTCCCACTAGCACTCTTTGTGGCCTTGGGCAAGTCACTTAACCCTCCATTGCCTTGGAAGAAAGACCTGGCGATCTACTTCCTGTCACACTGCCAAGAAAACCCAGGGCTGCTGGATCACCAGGAGTCAGCACTGACTCGAAAGCACACTTTGCATTTGAATTTTGCATCTATTAGAATGCTTGGATATTGATCCATTCTAATCGTCCCACCCAGCTCAGAAGAAACCAAGACAACACAGACACAGACACACTCACACACAGAGCCAACAGATACAGTACAAACACACAGGCACACATACAGGGGCAATACAGATATAAACAAAAATGCAAGCACATGCAAGTGTGTTGGAAAGAATTCCATAAGCCATGTTCCGCATGCGTTTCCCGCATGTTGCTTTCTCTTTCCTGTCAATGCACGAGCTAGTCCCTGTTCAGTATTCAATATTGCTCAGTCCCCCATATTCACTCACAAACTGATGATACCACAACACCCAGTGCTAGGCTCTGCAGGCTGCATCAAATAAACTTCGGAAGAGGGAGGAGGAAACCTCACGAATGGAAGCTCTGAGGGATGAGGATCTGGCAAGAAGTAGTGTAAAAGTGGATTTGCTTGGTGGGGGGAAGGAATGAGTGAATCCGAGTCTATGTATGGGTTAAATATATTGTTACTCAGACCTTGGACACCCTACATTGAGAAAGGCGGGAGACTAAGACACTGTTGGTTTGGAATGGGGAGGGGAGAGGAGACTCCCAATCAATGTTTTGCAGCAATCCATTGCTGACCTTAGCCCATTTGTATATGACTGAGGGCTGAATTATAAATTTAAGAATGTAGCCAAACAGGTGGCAACTAGGGTTGCCAATGTTTTGAAAGAGAAAAACACGCCACCTGTGGCTAGTCACGCTCCGCCCATGCCCACCCCAACCCCGCCCCTGCACCACCCCCACCCCCACCCCACCCTTGCTCCACCCCTTGTCCCCAAAAAAATTGCAGAGAGGGCAATGTGCAACTGAACGAGCAAGATTTCTACACATTCTTAAACATAAATTCTATACTGACAGAAAACGCAGCATTGGTTGTACACACACACACACACACACAATACATACAGGTCTTCTTCAATAAATGAGCAGAAAAAAAGAGAACTATATAGACAAATTCTAAACTGAAACCCCAAGAAGACAGACTCTGCATGCAGTGCAATATCAGATAAATAAGAGATACACTTCCCCATACTGTGTAAAATATAAAGATAGTACAAAGTTCAATCATTAAATTGAAAATAAAATTATTATTTCTACCTTTGTTGTCTGACCATTTTATTCTCTGATCATGCTGGTTCCGATCTGAGGCTTCCGTTTTCCCGTCTTCTCTTAGCTCGTTTTCTATGGTCTATAGTCCATCTGCCATTCCTTGAATCTTCTTTTCTTTTCTTCATTTCCTTAGCCTATTTCCAGCCCCAGTAACCCTCCATCAGCCCCCTTTCCAGTCCTCCCCTCCCATTACATTCCATTGCCAGTCCCCTTGTGTTCCCAGGACTGCCAGTGGTGTCCCTTTCCCTTCTAGTCCCCCTCCTTCCTCACTGTCCAGCCCCTTGTAGTCCAAACACCATCCAAGGTATCAGCTCATTTCCACTCCCAGTTCCTTCCTCGTGTCAGCTCCCTTCCAGTCACCCTACCCTCTGTCCATCCCCCTTCCAGTGCCATCCCCACATTTCTGCTCCCTTCCAGTCCCAGTGCCCCCTCCCTTCCAGCCTCCTCCCCATTACCCAGTCACTTACCAGTACCATTCCCAGTTGTCAGCTCCCTTTGAGCCCACTCTTTACCCCCTCTGTCAGCTCCCTTTCAGCCACCTCCTCCCCACCTTTCAACTCTCTTCCAGCCCTCACCTTCCACCTGTCAGTCCCTTTTGCCACCTCTTTCTCCTTGTAGCCACTGCTCCTGCTTCTTACAGGGCAGCGGCTGCAATAAAGTTAAGTTAAAAATAAATTTAAACCTGTGTGGAGCCTTCCGTCCCCCCCCCCCAGTTCAGCTTCACCCCCCCCCCCCAGTGCAGCTTCATCTTCCCTCCCCAGTACAGCTTCACCCCCTAGTAAAGCTTCACCTTTCCCCCATCCCCCCCAGTGCAGCTTCACCCCCCAGTACACCTTCACCTTCCCCCCTCCCCCAGTGCAGCTTAACCTCCCTCCTCAGTGCAGCTTAACCTCCCCCCCCCCAGTGCAGCTTCACCCCCCTCCTCAGTGCAGCTTAACCTCCCCCTCCAGTGCAGCTTCACCCCCCTCCTCAGTGCAGCTTAACCTCCCCCTCCCCCAGGGCCAGCCCATCCATTGAGCAAGAATGTTGTTTACACAGGGCCCCGCGTTTCAGGGGGCTCCGCGCAAACAACATTCTGCCCATCAGCCACTTTAAAAGAAAAAAGAAACTTGTTGCTGCTGCTGCCACCGTGGCAGCGGCAGAATGAAGCGTCTCCTGCAGTCAAGTTTCTCCCACGGGCCCCCCTCCCCCGGCTGCTCGGCAGACCCCACCTCAATCACTCTCCTTGGTGCGGCTTTCAGAGCCGCGAAGAGAAAGTGTCCCTCTCGCGGCTCTGTTAAGCCTGCCGGGGCTGATGCGGAATTTCCCATCAGCCCCGGCGAGCTTAACAGAGCCGCAAGAGAAACTCTCCTTTTGCGCATCTGAAAGCCTCACCGAAGAGAGTGATTGAGGCGGGCTCTGCCAGGCAGCCGGGGGGGGGGGGCCCCACAGGAGAAACCTGACTGCAGGAGATGCTTCATTCTGCTGCTGCCACAGTGGCAGCGGCAAGTTTCTTTTTTCTTTTAAGGTTTCCCTGGGCTGATGGGGGGAGGGGGGTTAGGACTGGCAATGGGCTATGGGGGGGGGGGCTAGGACTGGAAATAGGGTGATGGGGGGGTTAGGACTGGAGGTGGGCTGATGGGGGGGGTTAGGACTGGTAATGGGCTATGGCGAGGCCTAAGACAAACAATGGGGTGATGGGGGGCTTAGGACTGGTAATGGGCTGGGGGCTTGCTAGTACTGGAAATGGGCTGAGTGGAAGGGGGGACTTGAACTGCAAATAGCTGATGGGGACGGGGGGCTTGGAATGGAAATGGGCTATGGGGGGGTTGGACTGGAAATGGGCCATGGGGAGGGCTAGGACGGGAAATAGGATGATGGGGGTTTAGGACTGGTAATGGGCTATGGGGGGCTAGGACTGGAAATAGGGTGATGGGGGTTAGGACTGGTAATGGGCTATGGGGGGGGCTAAGACTGGTAATAGGCTGATGGGGGGTTTAGGACTGGAGGTGGGCTGATGGGGTTAGGACTGGTGATGGGCTATGGGGGAACTAAAACTGAAAATGGGGTGATGGGGGGCTTAGGACTGGTAATGGGCTATGGGTGGCTAGGACTGGTAATGGGCTGGGGGGTTGCTAGTAGTTGAAATTGGCTGAGTGGAAGGGGAGACTTGAACTGCAAATAGCTGATAGGGACGGGGGCTTGGAATGAAAATGGGCTATGGGGGGGGCTAGGACTTAAAATAGGGTGATGGGGGTTTAGGACTGGTAATGGGCTATGGGGGGCTAGGACTGGAAATAGGGTGATGGGGGTCAGGACTGGTAATGGGCTATGGGGGGGCTAAGACTGAAAATGGGGTGATGGGGGGCTTAGGACTAGTAATGGGCTATGGGGGGCTAGGACTGGTAATGGGCTGGGGGGGTTGCTAGTACTGGAAATGGACTGAGTGGAAGGGGGGACTTAAACTTCAAATAGCTGATGAGGACAGGGGCTTGGAATGGAAATGGGCTGAGTGGAAGGGGGGCTTGAACTGCAAATAGCTGATGGGGAGGGGGGCTTCGAATGGAAATGGGCTGTGAGGAGAGGGAGTTAGGACTGGAAATGGGCTGAGTGGTGGGGAGAGCTAGGACAGGAAATGGGCTGATGCAGGGGCTAGTATAGGACTGGAAATAGGCTGTTGGGGGTGCTAAGATTGGAAATGGGCTGTGGTGGGGGCTTGGATTGAAATGGACTCATGGAGGAGCTAGAACTGGAAGTAGGCTCATGAGGGGCTTGGATTGGAAATGGGCTGAGTGGAGGGGAGCTAGGATTTGACATGGGCTGATAGTGGGGCTAGGAAAGGACAAGAAATGGGCTGATGGGGGGCTGGGATTGGAAATGAGCTGATGGAGGGACTTGGATAGGACTGGAAATGGATGCGGGAGCTAGGACTGGAAATGGGCTGATGGTGGGGCTAGGATAGGATTGGAAAGGGACTGATGGGGGGGCTAGGACTGGAAATGGGCTGATTCGGGGACTAGAAGGGAGTGGATGCTGGGTGGGACTGGAACTAGAAGGGAGCTGATGTTGGGGGAGGATTAGAATGGGATGGAGCTGGGAGAGTGAAATGGAAGGGGGAAAAATATTTTGTGTGGGAGGGAAGAAAAATCTACAATTGGCCGGGTATTGGGAGAGTAAGTGGGGATTGAGGATGAAGGGGTAAAATTTGAGTGGATGAAATAGGAAAGAGGAAAGACCAAAAGGAGAAAGATTAGTACCATATTTTCCAGCGTATAAGATGACTGGGCATATAAGACGACCCCCTACTTTTCCTGTGAAAATATAGGGTTTGGCCTATACTCGCCGTATAAGAGTACCCCTCTTCCAGTGGGTGAAGCACAGGTCCTATTGCTGGCAATGGGGTCTATTTACTAATTGTATTACTAAGCAAGTGGCCGTACTTCAGTAAATCTAGCCCTTTCGTATGTTTCCATAAACAAATAGGTCTCGCCTCAAATCCAGTGTCACCCGTAGATGCACAGGGAGGATTTTCCACATCAAAGAGGCCCAAAGTAAAACATCTTTAGACCAACGGCAGATTTTCTTCACAAACCTCAGGAACTGTTAACAACTCTTCTCTCTGCGAGTGTAGAGTCCTGCCTGGAACACAAGAATGTGATCTAGCTGCCATGTAAAAAGGTCCCAGCCCGAGTAGCACCTTAAACATAGTCATCAATACCTTATATTGCACATGAAACTGAATGGGGAGCTAGCGGAGCAGAATCAGCGCTGGGGTCACGGAATCACATTTCTATAAGCCCTTGATAAGTTGAGCCGTAGTGTTTCTACTGGAGATCTTTCTTGGGCAAGCCCAACAATAGAACATTATCCTCCCTTTTACTGTCAATGTAAAAAAAACCTGGCTTCTGCTGCAGCCGTGGCAGCGGCAGAATCAGCTGTCCCGCGGCCCCTTCTCCTCTGGCCGGAAGAGCCCTGAGTCTGCTCCATCAGTGGCGGGGTTTCGCCGCTGATGGAGCAGACTCAGGGCTCTTCCGGCCAGAGGAGAAGGGGCCGCGGGACAGCTGATTCTGCCGCTGCCACGGCTGCAACAGAAGCCAGGTTTTTTTATACATTGACAGTAGATTCTGCCGCTGCCACGGCGGCAGCAGCAGCGGCAGCAGCAGAAGCCAGGGTTTTGTTTTTTTTTTGTTTCCCTCCTTTGCGGGCCGCACAAAGTTCTCTCGCGGGCCGCAGACCCCGGGTCTAAGCTGATAATTTTCCGCAGAGTTAAAAAAAAAAAAAGTTATACCGGCGTATAAGACGACCCCCGAATTTTGAGCATATTTTCAGGGGTTAGAAAGTCGTCTTATACTCCAGAAAATACGGTATATTAAAGCAGATGTAGAGAGAGAATGGAAAAAAAACTAGAAGAGAGAAGAAAGGACAAATGGACAGCAGACGATGGAGAGTTAGCAGAAGACACGAAGAAACCAGAAGAAAGTGGCTGGAGCAATTGCAACTGGAAAAGAAATGCACAAAAGGTAGAAAAATATCTCTTTATTTTGAATTTATTAACTGGAATATGTCAGCTGTGGGAAATGTGCATCATTAACGTCTGTGCTTTGTTAAGTACAAGATGAATTTAATTTACAGTTTTATTTCCTAGACCTCAAGAGTGTAAACAAGTATCTCAGAGTTTCGCACTTCCGCATGGAAACGTTGAGATCTGTCATAGTGGCGGTCCGACAGGGAGAGTATCTCACCTCGTTAGATCTCTCAGAAGCGTATCTGCATACACCAATCCGGTTAGAGCATCAGCAGTACCTTTGGTTTGCAGTTCCCATGGGACATTTTCAATTCCAGGCATTGCCGTTCGGTTTGGCAACTGCGCCACGAACCTTCACCAAGGTGATGGTTGTGGTAGCGGTGGCATTACGCAGGGAAGGGGTGTTGGTGCACCCTTACCTGGACAATTGGTTGATTCGAGCAAAGTCAAGGAGCGAAAGCGAGGAAGCTACCCGCCAAGTGGTGTAGTTTCTGCAGAGCTTAGAGTAGGTATTGAATGTGGCAAAGAGCAAGTTGGAGTCGCCGCAGGAGTTGGAGTACTTAGGGGCCTGCTTCGACATAAAAAGCAGCCGGGTGTTTCTACCACACTCCAGGACCCAAGGGCTCAGGCAGCTCGTACGAGATTTCTTAGAGAAAAGGGCTCCTTGGGCGTGGCATTATTTACAGCTGTTGGGGACAATGGCAGCCACGCTCGAGGTGGTGCCGTGGGCCAGGGCACACATGAGGCCATTGCAGAGAGCTCTCCTCAGGAGGTCGCATCAGTCAGATCAGTTGTCCCAAAAGCTGATCTGTCCGTTAAGGACAAGGCAGTCTCTGCAGTGGTGGCTAGCTCCAGGATGTTTAGAGAAAGAGATGCCGTTGGAGGCGCTGGATTGGAGACCGTTGACGACAGATGCAAGTCTGTTCAGCTGGAGGGCGCACTTCGAAAGAGTTTGCCCAAGGTCAGTGGACCGAACTGGAAAGGAGATGGTCAATCAACAGGTTAGAATTAAGGGCGGTCACTCTAGCACTAAGAGCTTTTCAGCAACTGTTGCAAGGGAAAACGATTTGAGTGCTGTCAGACAACGCCACAGCAGTGGCCTATATCAATCGTCAAGAGGGCACCAGCAGCGTGGCTCTCGAAGAAGAGGCGGAGGAGCTCCTCGGTTGGGCTGAATTGCATCTGGAGGCGTTATCGGCAACGCATGTAGCAGGGGTAGACAATGTGACAGACGATTTTTTAAGCCGAGTCAAGGTGGACCCAGGGGAGTGGGTTCTACATCAGGAGGTTTTCGACTTACTGGTACATCGTTGGGGGTCTCCGGTGATGGACCTCATGGCGACGTTTGCGTCGGCAAAGGCAGGAAGATTTTACAGCAGAAGAATAGAAAGGATGTCCGAGGGGCTGGATGCTCTGATGCAGAGGAGGCCGGAGGATCAGCTTCTGTACGTGTTTCCACCGTGGGTGTTAATAGGTCGAGTTCTGCAATGCATAGAGAGACACAGGGGTCAGGTGATCCTAATTGTGCCAGATTGGCCAAGAAGGCCATGGTATGCCGATCTAGTGTGTCTCCTCGTGGAGCCTCCATGGAAACTGCCGGTCAGGAGCGATCTGCTAGTGCAGGGCCCGTTGAATATGCCTCAGGTGGATCGGTTCTCGCTTACGGCTTGGCTCTTGAAAGGGCAAAGTTGACGGCCAGGGGTGACTCGTCAGCAATGATTTCTACCTTATTGAGATCCAGGCGTAGATCTACCTCGATGGCGTATATCCGGGTTTGAGGCCTGTTCGAGTCATGGTGCGCAGATAGGCGAGTGTTGGCATTGAGAGCCTCCATTCTGCAAATTCTATCCTTTCTACAGGATTGTTTTGATAAAGGTCTGGCAGCAGCATCTCTACGTGTTCACTTAGCGGCGCTCTCTTGTTTTTGCGGGAAAGTACAGGGGAGAATGCTTGGGTCTCATCCGGATGTTAGAAGATTCTTAAGAGCGACGGCTCTTTTGAGACTGCCATGCAGGGCACCGGTACCGACATGGGATCTCAACTTGGTGTTGGACGCATTGATACGGGAGCCATTTGAGCCATTGGCTAAAGCGACTTTGAAGGATCTTATGCTTAAAGTGGTGGTTTTGGTGGCTATTTCTTCGGCAAGGAGAATTTCGTAATTGCAGGTTTTGTCGTGTAGGGAGCCTTTTTTGACTTTCTATGAAAAGAAGGTGGTTTTGAGAACAGTTCCTTCTTTCTTACCAAAGGTGGTGTCAGTGTTTCATGTGAATCAGGTGGTTCTTTGCCAGTGTTCGAGAGAGATAGCAAGGATAAGTCCAAAGGTCGGTTACATCGGTTGGATGTAAGTCGGATATTAAGGACATATTTGAAGAGAACGGCTTTGTTCCGCAAGACGGATAGATTGTTTGTTTTGTTTGGAGGGCCAAAGCAAGGGGAATCGGCATCAAAGTCTTCTATCGCAAGGTGGCTCAAGAAGGCTATTGCGTTGGCGTATATATTAAAGGGCAAGACAGTTCCAAAGGGCTTACAAACTCATTTGACTAGGGCACAGGCGGCTTCCTGGGCGGAGTTCAGTTTAGTGCCAGCAGTAGAGATTTGTAAGGCGGCGATGTGGTCATCGTTGAATTCATTCATCAAGCATTACAGGATTGATGTGCAGGCGGAGGGGGACACTAGGTTTGGATCGGCAGTGCTTCAGGCTGGTCTGGCAGGTCCCTCCTGTTAAAATGTTCACTGCTCTGTTACATCCTCAGAGGTTCGGGACTAGACTGGAGGGACGATAAGGAAGGTGAAATTAGACTTACCTGCTAATTGTTTTTCCATGAGGAACTCCAGTCTAGTCCCGTATCCCTCCCTGTTGTAGTATGTTGGACAGGAGCCTGAAGTAAGGTAAGATTTATCATTTGGCTGCAGGAGCGGCTGGGTTGGCTGCGGTCCCTGATGGGAGGAAGGGGTGTGAAATGGATTAGCAAGGTTTGCAGTGCCTGCTAGGAGGGCCTAGAGAGAGGGCAAAGCAAGCCTAAGCAGGAACATACATAGAAGTTGCCTGGTAAATTGCCGGGTACCGGGTTATGTAAGGTTATTCAGTTATACAGTTAAACAGTTATATAAAGTTTAAGATAACAATATCTACTTATTGCTCTGGCGAGTCTGCTTTGTCAATAGGTTACTGGAGCAAGGAGGCGGTCCCTGGACTATTTATACTGGGGTCACAAAAAAGGTGACGGGCTCAGTCTCCAAGCTGCGAGAGGAGGTGCTTAAACCCAGAGGTTCAGGACTAGACTGGAGTTCCTCAAGGAACAACAATTACCAGGTAAGTCTAATTTTACCTTATTAGTCTTAAATAGGTTACCCTGTAGCTTCATTGCATGTCCCCTAGTCTTTTTATATTCTGATGATGTAAACAATCGATCTACGTTTACCCGTTCCACTCCAATCATAAATTTATAGACCTCTATCATATCTCCCCTCAGCCGTTTCTTTTCCAGGTTGAAGAGCCCTAACCTTTTTAGCCTCTCTTCATAGGAGAATCCTTCCATCCTCTTTACCATTTTGGGGGATCTTCTCTGTACCTTTTCTAATAATGCTATATCCCTTTTAAGATACAGTGACCAGAATTGCACACAATGTTCAAGGTGTGGTCCAACCATGGAAAGATAAAGAGGCATCTTTTCAACTTGGTCAAATCTCTTTCGAAGGAACCATCTCCCGAACAACTCAGTGAGATTCACCCACAGAAATTCGCGGACTACTTGCAATCCAAGATCGTACAGACTGACAAAATCTCAGCAGACTCGTATCAAGAACCAACCAGCCTAACCCCTCTAAATAAATTCTCCACTCCATCCACTAAATGTATTGAGGATACAATAGCGTCTCTCAATACCTCCACAGTGCAGACTGACCCTTGCCCAGCTTTTTGGATTAAGGAGCTACGCAGTGAGTTCAGCCCTTTCATCGCAAATCTGATGAATCTCTCTTTCACAACGGGTTCCTTCCCCACAGGTCTCAAACAGACCTCCATTAGGCCGCTATTGAAGAACCCCAAACTAGACCCCCAACGGGTCGATTCTTATAGGCCAATAGCTAGTATTCCCCTCCTAGCTAAGATAATTGAGAAAGAGGTTCAAAGGCAAATTCAAGACTATATAGATTCCGCAGCTCCCCTAGATCACTGCCAACATGGGTTCAGAGAATATCATGGAGTCGAGACCCTCCTCACTAGCCTTTTCAACAATATCATCACTGGCATTGACAACGTCCGACAAGGTTTTGTGCTCATCTTCTTAGACATCGCCGCAGCATTCGACTCAGTGAGTCACGAACTCCTCCTTGGTCGATTGAAGGAGAAGGGCGTCTGCAACACTGCGCTTGAATGGTGCAAGTCTTATCTAGATGGAAGATGGCAATATGTGAAGTCCAGATCAGAGGAATCAAAACGCTTCCACCAAAAACAAGGTGTGCCTCAAGGGTCCTCATTGTCTTCTCTCCTATTCAATATATACATGCAACCCATCTGCAATATCATTAGGTCATTTAACGTGAACTGTTTGATATATGCGGATGACATACTCTTGTACATGCTGTTCTCTACAGTTCAATTGGACCTGACACCACTGATAGATTGTTTCAATGCAGTCTCAGAATGGCTCCAATCTCAAAACCTTCGTATTCAGCACAAGAAAACGGAGGTGCTTTTCATCGCCAGAGACCCCAACTTTATTCCTCCGTCCCATGTAAGGGTCAAGGAAGCTGACCTACAAACTAAAGAGACAATAAAATACCTTGGAGTCACCTTGGACCAATGTCTAGATATGAAACATCACATAAACAATATAGTCAAAGCTGTATATTTCAAAATCCGATCACTCAGGCATATGCGCTCTCTATTGGACCCAGACGATTTCCGGACTATATATCAAGCGCTAATCCTACCACATTTCGACTTTGCAAATGCCATCTTACAAGGTCTCCCTCAATCTACACTGAGCACGTTACAGCTGGCCATGAATGCTGCAGCAAGGGTCCTCTACGGAGTCTCCAGAAGTGACCACGTGACTCCTATTCTCAAGCAGCTGCACTGGCTTCCTATCCATGGAAGGATCATCTTTAAAACCCTACTACTCTCATTCAAGGCAATCAAGGGTATTTCATCTTCCTCACTCACAGATCTTATCCACACAGTGCCCCCCAACAGATCCAGAAGAGCAAAAGCCGTAAACCTACTAATAGTCCCAAAGGCACTGACAAAATGCAACATGACAACGGCAAACAGAGCTTTCAGTTTCTACGTCCCCAAATGCTGGAATGCGCTACCATCCGACATTCGGGCCATTGTAGACCTAACTCAGTTCAGGAAGGCGCTCAAATACCACCTTTTCCTCCAATACTACCCAGTCAGCAATGAGACCTAGGTATCCCCACCTAAGAAATAACCATATATTTTCCCTACGTTACTGTTACTCCAATCTTGTAATTATAATTATTTCATGTGTATAATTCACCCCTGTTATCCAAGTTTGTACTCCTGTTCTATGTAAAACCAAACAGCTTGTTGTTATGGTCATTGCGTTATATTGTAAACCGCGCTGATACCGAATAGTGCGGTATATAAGAAATTGTAATAAATAAATAAATAAATTATAATATCCTTTCTTTTATTTTCCATTCCTTTATTTATGATATCAAGCATTCTGTTTGCTCTCTTGGCCACCGCTGCACACTGGGCAGAGGGTTTTAACATGTTATCCACGATGACGCCTAAATCTTTTTCCTGAGTGGTGGTTCCCAATGTGGAACCTTGCATCGTGTAACTATAGTTTGGGTTGTTCTTTCCTGGGTGCATAACTTTGCACTTGTCCACATTAAATTTCATCTGCCATTTGGCTGCCCAGTCTTCCAATTTATCAAGGTCCTCTTGCAATTTTCCACAATCCTCTTGCGTTTTAACAACTTTAAATAGTTTTCTGTCATCTGTAAATGTGATAACCTCACTCATTATTCCCTTTTCCAGGTCATTTATGAATATGTCAAAAAGCAGCAGACCCAGCACAGATCCCTGGGGTACTCCACTATTCACCTTTTTCCATTGGGAAAATTGGCCATTTAGCCCTACCCTCTGATTTCTATATTTTAACCAGTTCCTGATCCACAACAGTACACGACCTCCTATCCCATGACTTTTTAGTTTTGCCAAAAGTCTCTGATGAGGGACCTTGTCAAAGGCTTTCTGAAAGTCCAGATACACTATATCAACTGACTCACCTTTGTCTACCTGTTTATTCACACCTTAAAAAAAAACATAACAGATTAGTAAGACAAGATCTTCCTTGTCTAAAGACATGTTGGATGTCTCCCATTAAGCCATGACTATCTACATGTTGAGTAATTTTGTTTTTTTATGACAGTTTCTACCATTTTTCCCAGTACTGATGTCAGGCTTACCGGTCTGTAGTTTCCCGGATCACCCCTGGAACCCTTTATAAAAGTTGGCGTTACATTGGCGATCCTCCAATCTTCAGGTATTACAGATGATTTGAATGATAGTTCACAGATTACTAATAGCAGGTCTGCAATCTCATATTTCAGTTCTTTCAACACCCCTGGATGTATACCATCCGGTCCAGGTGATTTGCTACTCTTCAGTTTATCAAATAGTTGTAATATCATCTTCCCGGTGTATCGATATTTCTTTCAATTCTTCCGCAGTATCACCTTTAAATACCACTTCAGTCATGGGTAATATCCCTACATCTTCCTCAGTAAAGATTGAAGCAAAGAATTCATTCAGTCTCTCCACTATAGCCTTGTCCCCTCTTACTGCCGGTTTTACCCCTCTATCATCTAATGGTCCAACTGACTCTCTCACAGGTTTTTTGTTACAAATGTACTTGAAAAAGTCTTTATTACATGTTTTTGCTTCCACAGCAAGTTTCTTCTCAAATTCTCTCTTTGCCTGCCTTATCAATGCCTTGCATCTAACTTGCCAGTGCTTGTGCTGTTTCCTGTTTTCGTCATTTGGCTCTTTTTTCCATTTCCTGAAAGATGCTTTTTTGTCAACAGCCTCCCTGACCTCATCTTTAAACCATGTTGGCAGTTTTTTGGACTTCCTTCTACTTTTCTTAAAGTGTGGAATACAGCTGGTCTGGGCTTCCAAGATAGTATTTTTAAACAGCACCCAAGCATGATGTAAGTCTTTAACCTTTGCAACTGCTCCTTTTAGTTTTTTCTTAACTATTTTCCTCATTTTATCATAGTCTCCCTTTCGAAAGTTAAAAGATAGTACTGTGGATTTCCTTACCATCCTTTCTCCATTAATTAAATCAAACGTGATCATGCTGTGATCACTATTGCCTACTGGCTCCAACACCCTTATCTCTTGCACCAGATCTGGTGTTCCACTAAGAACTAAGTCCAAAATGGCTTCCCCTCTGGTTGGTTCATGAACCAGCTGCTCCAAGAAGCAGTCATTTTTTTCATCTAGAAACTTTATCTCCCTAGCATGTTGTACGGAACCAAGGGTCAGCTGGACTGTTGGCCATACAGTTCCCAAGCAGACACCTTCCTCCGTCCAGAAGGGGAACCACTCAGGGAGGAGATATCACTTCCCAATAAAAGAAACATCACAGAGAGGACCCTACTTCCCAACAAAATCTCACCTTATGCAGGATAACACGCTCGTACATGGTAATAACTATCTCACAGATTTTTCTTCCAAAATGATCTTTTTATTATTCCCTGTTTTACAGAAACAGAAAACTAAGAACAAAGGAAAACAGTCCAGTGGAATTACAGATCTTGCCACCTCTCACTGCAAGCAAACAGGGTCATTCTGTCTTATCTTAGACGCAGATTTCTAACTACAAGTCAGAATGCCTGGTCCTGCCTGCATGATTCTGTCTTACTTCCTGACTCAACAGCGAGTGAGACAAGCTTTCCTGGACACACAAGAGAACAGTGTAATAGACATACACACATACGACAAACTGCCATGCACACAAAACTCCCACGACAATAGAGATACTGGGGGCATAGAGAACCCAGGGAATCCATACCCCACGCAGCCTCCACTACACAGGAAACAAACTCATCGTGTATCTGCTCCTGTCACATTATATACCCTTGCTCAGGACCATTATTACTATTCAGGCATTCTTCTCTAATTAGCTCATTCTTGTTCCAGCTGTCTGGGGCCCCACTTGTGTGATGTTATTCTACTCATGTCTGTACCCCTCTCAGTTCAAATTTCTTGGGGCCCATGTCTACAATTATCACTCTGGGCCTTGTTAGATTTATATTGTTATCTGACCTCTGCCCCCTCACTCAATTCTTTACCTGGTTTTCTTGCTTGGTTCTCTCCCACCCCATAGTTCCCAAGAAATATATCTCTTCAACTCCCCGTGTTCTGATAAATATACTGGGGGCCATATGTTGTTCTTCATGCTAAGCTGGCATGTTTATCTCTCATGATTGCCTTTCTACCCTCTCTCTGTCCACCACTTACTGATAAGTGTGTTTTCATATGATGCCATATACCTCTCAAAGCTGCACGTACGCACCTCAGTACAAATGCTAGCATTCAGACATTTCAATGATTTTTCTTGTATTATTGTATTAACTCTTTCTCCTCTGGCTCTCACAATGTCCTGCCATGACACTGACATAGAGAGGGATGACTGGGAATAGGCACAACTGCCTGCACAGCTCAGAGTAATGGAGCGAAGTACAAGAGGGCAGGGTGTGCAAATCAGAAAAGCAAGCACAAGCAGCGAGTCTGTAGAGCACTCCCAATTGTGGGAAATAGGGTGCAAATATGACATCTAGAGGTGCAGGGGACCATGTATGGCAGAGCTACTCAAATCCGGTCCTGGAGGTCCGCAACCCTGCAAGTTTTTGGGATATCCCTAATGAATATGCATAAGATATATATGCATTAGAGATAGCCTGCCAACCTGACTGGTTTGTGGATCTATTATAGTTTTATTTCTACAGTGTTGTTGTACATTCCAAGCTTGGCTTTTGGGGTTCCCAGTTTAATTATTGTCTTCCTGTTTTTAAACTGTGATTCCTTGTTTGGTGATGGTCTATGTTCTGCATGTGTAACTGAGCTGAGGTATTCTGTTTATGTAATTCCTACTTGACAGTGCCACTTGTTCTCTTTCCCCAGTAGGTCATGTATTGTTATTCTCTGAAATATATTGGTTTAATATTTGCAGTGTTGCCTTTTGATAGGTAGAGTATGGTGCTTTGTGAGTCCTGGTAGTGCTGTTACCATACGGCGGGTTTGCTATGGGTTCTAAATGGGCAGTGTTTGTAGTAGTTCCTAATGTGCCTGGCGGTTGGCACTGGATTATAGTAATGTAGAAATCTTTTAGTCTTTCTTTATCCATACACTCACCAAGAGGCATGTTTACTAAAAGTTAGTGTATGGTAACATTATGCAAATATTTATGCAAATGAGGTCCCTTATGCAAATGACGCCCAGCACCCGAGTCTCTGCACATAGCCCCGCATCCCCCTTGGGCCGCCTCTGTCAATACCCAGCAGAGGGCTATTGTCGCTTAGTTTTGTGTCTACTTTTTCTTTTCCTGTTTGACTTTTTCGCTTTGAACATTATTTTGATAATACATAAAACAAATGATTATATTAGCAAAGTTCCATGAATTTAAATCCCACCTTCTATCCTTTCGCCTGTTATTTCTCCCAACTCCCCTCCCAGGCAGACCTGCAGGTTGTGACGTCGCCCTCTCTCCTGCTCTGCAGCGATAAGCTCCGCCCCCTGAAGTGAAGATTGGCTCTAGAGTCTGTCCGTATACTGGATTCAGCTGAGCTAGTGTGAGATTGCCTGATAGCCGGAGGACGCTGTTCTTTCTGCTCTTGATGTGCATGATCGTAGGGTGAGTCAGCCGGTTTATAGTTTCTTAGCTTCGGTGCTCTTTATTTTTTTCTCTCTCTGGGGGATAAATGCCTCTGTCTGATCTCTTTTCCTTGCTACGTGGGATCAGGCAGGTTCTTTCGTTCCCAGACTTTGTTGCCTCTTATCGTTTCATTCCTCCCTCCTCTGACTCTCTATCGCTAATCCCCTCCCCGCTTGTGAGCTTCTGGTTCAGATACTGTAGCACCTGTTATGTTCTGATATTCCATTGGCCGCTTGTGTTTAAAAGCTCGGTGGATATAATGCACAGGCATCAACTCGTACTCTGCTGTCTAACAGGAGTACTTTATTATTACCGATCCTGTTCTCTTTCAAGGTAGTTCTTTTTCTCTCTTAAATATGCATCGTACTGTAGTTCTCCGTTAGATGTAGGTGAGTTGAGGCCAGGAGTAGATTTATTGCAAAACAAAACAAACAAAAAAGGTTGTGAGTCCCTTCCCCGCCCCCCCCCCCCGCGAATTTCTCAGTCTCCCACCTTCTTGTCTTTACTGTAGGGTATGGTGGCTAGGCCAGATGAACATGGTCAGGCATAGTTATTAAAGTGCACTATCGTGTTAGTGTGTATTAACACCATTAGTGCTTGTTATAAATAACTAGGTCCCATTGCATAACATGGGACTTCTTGTATAATGTGCATTATGTGTTAACATATATTAAACTGGTGGCACACGTTAATAATTATACCTATATATTGGACTAAGTGGACTCCCATTCATTTCTTTTTGAAATTCACTCCCTCATACATACTCGCAGGTTTTGTATCCATAGAACTCAAAAGTGGGAAGGACATCTATGTGGCTGGTGAGTGCTGCTAAACAGGAAGTTGTTTCAGAGGGTGCAGGATGCTGTTGGGAGAAGACTTGGAGGGACTTAAGAAGCTGCCACTGTCAGCAACCCCTGACCTGTAAAGACAAGTGAAAGGACAATGGTGGGGGAGGAAGAGGGAAGATGCTGGACTGGAAGTGGGAGATGGGTTGAGAGGGAATATGCAGGACAATGGGGGGGGGGGGGGGGGAGGAAGAGAGGGGGAGAGCTTTGCTATATTATAGTGGGAGGGAAAGAAGGAAGATGCCAGTGGTCTCAAACCAAACTATGGCCTCAGTGCCTTGGCAGCATCTGCTGGAGGGATGATAGGGCAAGAGGTAGGAGGAGCTATTTTATTGCAGAGGAGGAGAGGGACCCTCCTGTACCACAAACATCCCAGATCGTATGTGATCCTCAGCCCAAAAAGTTTGGCGACCACTGTATTAACAGTTAAAAGCACAGGTCGAGAGTTGTCTTTGGTTTGTGTGGCTGTTGGGATCTATTTTGTTCTGTCTGCAGCAGCTTATTGTGGCACTGGTGGTTTCCTAAATTGCCTAATGGTTAAGTGGACCCTGGTGGGGCATGTCTTCTGCTAGAGATGCAGATAGTTGTTAGATTACTGGCTATTGTTGTTTTAAACTGTTCTGCCAGCAACTGGCCTCCTAGCTATTTGGCAACCCTTTTCTACCCCAAGACCTTCACTTCTGACAAAAGCCTACCATTCCCGGGAAGACGACTTGGCAGGTCAGTAGGCTCCCTCTTAGCTTTAGGCCCAAGGCATGTGCCTGGTTTGTCTGTGTATTAAGCCTGCTGTGCCTGTGCATCTGCCTCCCTGTACCCACTGCTCTTGCGCTTGGTGCTGCTAATTTCAACAGTGCAAATAGCACATTCTGAGTCTACTCCCTTTACAGGTGCAAAGGCTAATGGGACCGCAGTGATTTAAAGTCTGCATGCCTGTGAACCCTTCATCTACAGGGTACAAATTCAGATGGGACATAACAGGATTTTACATGGGAATATAACAAATGATGGCAGATAAAGACCATAGAGCGTGTCCATCTGCCCATCCATACAAACTATTACGTTCTACAATCCCTTCCTCTCCTTTGGAGATCCTCTGTGCTTGTTCCATGTTTATTTATTATTATTTATTTTATTACAGTTTCTTATATACCGCGCTATTCTGCATCAGCGCGGTTTACATTATAACATAACTACCATACGACAAGGTGTCTGGTTTTACATTGAACAGGGAAAAGAAACTTGGATAACTGGGTTAACTATATATATGAACTATTTACACTGCAGGATAGGTAAAATCAGGTCATAAGTAGGGCTGTACCGAGCATGAATTGCGCCCTGTGCGACTTGCACGTCGACATCGGGTGTGTGCCCCCCCCCCCATCCAGTTACTTTCTGGATGGCGGCAGGAGAGAAGAGGCGCGTCCAATGTGCAAGTCGCCAGCGTGCTAAGCAGATCTGTCCCTCCTTGCTCTGATGCTGCTTAGCGTGCCGTGAGAAGGCTTAAGGGGTGCATTTCAGCTGTCTGCCGTGGCCTGCCGTCACTGGGTACGGTCCTGCTCCTGAGTCTATACTCTTTCACCTTCATCCTTTGACTCTTTGTTCCAGAGCTTCCTTTCAATTGAAAGAGGCCCACCTTCTGTGCATTTATACCATGGAGGTATTTAAATGTCTCCACCGTATCTCCCCTCTCCTACTACTACTACTATTTAGCATTTATAAAGCTCCACGCACGCAGCGCTGCACAGCTAACCTACAAGAGGTAGCCAACATACAAGAGACAGTCCCTGCCGGTCAGAGTCATGCTCATCGGAGCTTTCAATCTAGTCAGAACAGTACATAGCATTAGTCGGTTCTGTGCAAGGTGTGGTGTGGTACAGCCTTGCCTCCAAAGTATACATATTGAGATCTTTAAGACTGTACTCATATGCCTTATGACAAGTTTAGTAACCGCCCTCTGGACTGAGTCCATCTTGTTTATATACTATTGAAGTTGCTATGTCCAGAACTGTACACAGTACTCCAAATGAGGTTTCATGAGAGACTTGTACAAAGGCACTCTCATCTCCTTTTTCATGCTGGCCGTTCCTCTCCCTATGCACCCAAGCATCCTTCTCGTTTTTGCCGTCACCTTTTCTGCCTGTTCAGTAGCTACTACTACTACTACTATTATTAATCATTTTCATCTGATATGATCCCCCCAAGTGCCCCTCTTCTTTAATGAAGTCCTTTGCCCCCTATTGTGTACCACTCTGTTGCGTTTTTGCAGCCTATTTGCATAACCTTGTAATTTTAGCATTATCCTTAGCTGCCAAATTCTCAACCATTCTTCAGGCTTTGCTAGATCCCTCCTCATGCTATTTAGACTTTTCACGGTTCTTACCCTGTCGCAAATTTTGGTATCATCTGCAAACAGGTGTAACTTTCCCGACAGACTTTCTGCAATATCACTTCAAAAATGTAAAAAGAACAGTACCAGGGGCTGATCCCTGAGTAATGCTCCTATCTTCAGAGTGAACTCAATTTACTACTATTTTCTGCCACCTAAGAACATAAGATATGCCATACTGGTCCATCAAGCCCAGTATTCTGTTTCCAGTATTGGCCAATCCAGGTCATAAGTACCTGTCAGATTCCCAGAAAGTAGACATATTCCATGCTGCCTATCCCAGGGGGAAAGCAGGGGATTTCTTCAGTCCGCTTAATATAATGGTTTATAGACTTTTCCTCTAGGAACTTGTCCAAATCTCTTTTAAGCCCGGCTATACTAAATCCTCCAGCAAGGAATTCCAGAGTTTGATTGCACCTTGAGTGAAATGTTTTCTCTGATACATGTACTACATTGTAGCTTAATTGTATGTCCCTCAAGTCTTTCTGCTTCTTGAGGTAGTAAACAACCGATCTATGTTTACCCGTTCTACTCCATTTGTTATTTTATAGACCTCTATCATATTTCCCCCTAAGCCTTCTCTTTTCCAAGCTGAAGAGCCCTAACCTTTCAAGCCTTTCCTCATTGGTTTATCCTTCCATCTTCTTTATCATTTTGGTCACTCTTCTCTGTACTTTTACTAATTCTGCTATATCCTGTTTAAGATATGACAACCATATTTGCACAATATTCAGGATGTGGTCGCACCATGGAGCGATAAGAGGCATTATAATATCCTTAGTTTTATTCTCCATTTCTTTCCTTCTGGTTCCTAGCATTATATTTGCTTTCTTGGCAGCCACTACACACTGAGCAGAGGGTTTAAACATATTATTCATGATGACACCTAAATCATTTCCTAGGTGCTGATTCCTAATGTGGGACCTTGCATCATGTAACTATAATCTGGGTTGTTCTTTCCTAAAGTGCATAACTTTCCACTTGTCCACATTAAATTTCACCTGTCTTTTGGATGCACCATCTCCCAGCTTCTCAAGGTCCTCTTGCAATTTTTTGCAATCCACTTGTGTTTTAACAACTTGGAATAATTTTGTGTCTTTTGCAGATTTGATCTTGCTCATTGTTCCATTTCCAGGTCATTTATAAATGTTAAAAGGCAGCGTGCCCAACACAGATCCATGGGGCACTCCACTATTCACCATTTTCCAATAAGAAAATTGGCCATTTAGCCCTATTCTGTTTTTTTTTTCTTTTAACCAGTTTCCAATCCACAAGACTACACTACTTCCTATTCCATGACTTTTTAATTTTCTCAAGAGTCTCTTATGAGGGAACTTGTTAAGACTTGTTGAAAATCCATATGTACTATATCAACCTGCTCACCTTTATTTACCTGTTTAAGCACACCTTCAAAAAAAATATAGCAAATTTAATGAGACTTTCCTTGACTAAATCCATGTTGGCTTTGTCCCATTAAAACTTGACTATTTATCTATATGTTCAGTAATTTTGTTCTTTATAATGGTTTCTACAATTTTTCTCAGTACTGACTTCAGGCTCACTGGTCTCTAGTTTTCCTTATCACCCCTGTTACCCTTTTTAAAAATTGGCATTTGGTTGGCTACTATCCTCCAGTCTTCTGTTACTACAGATGATTTTAGTGATAAGAACATAAGAAATGCCTTACCGGATCAGACCCAAAGTCCATCAAGCCCAGTATCCTGTTTCCAAGTACTTGGCAGGCTCCCAAAGAGGCACACAGGTTCCACAATGCTTGTCCCGGAGCAAGCAGTGGATTTCCCGGGTCTTCTTTAATAATGGTTTATGGATCTTTCCTCCAGGAACTTGTCCAAACGTTTTTTTAAACCCAACTACAGTAACAGCTTTAACTACATCCTCTGGTAATGAAGTCCAGAGTTTGCTTACACATTCAGTAAAAAAAAATATTTTCTCTTATTAGTCTTAAATGGATTGCATTGTAGTTTCATTGTGTGTCCTCTAGTCTTTCTCCTTTTTGATGGCGTCAACAACCAAACTATGTTTACCCGTTCCACTCCATTTATTAATTTATAGACCTCTATTATATATCCCCTTATCCGTCTCTTCTCCAAGTTGAAGAGCCCCAACCTTTTAAGCCTCTCCTCATAGTGGTATCTTTCCATTCCCTTTATCATTTTTGTCGCTCTTCTTTGTACCTTTTCTAACTCAGTTATATCCGTTTTAAGATATGGCGACCAGAATTGAACACAGTATTCAAGGTGCGGTCTCTCCATGGAACGATACACAGGCATTATAATATCCTTTGTTTTATTCTCCATTTCTTTCCTTATGATTCCAACTTTCTATTTGCTTTCTTGACCGCTGCTGCACACTGGGCTGGGCGGAGGGTTTCAACATATCCACGATGACGCCTAAATCTTTTTTCCTGGGTGGTGGTTTCTATGGTGGTACCTTGCATCATGTAACCATAGTTTGGGTTGTTCTTTCCTATGTGCATAACTCTGCACTTGTCCACATTAAATTTCATCTGCCATTTGAACGTCCAGTCTTCCAATTTTTCAAGGTCGTTTTGGAAATTTTCACAATCCTCTTGCGTTTTAAAACTTTGAATAATTTTGTGTCATCTGCAAATTTGATCACCTCACTCATTGTTTCTAATTCCAGGTCATTAATTAATATGTTAAAAAGCAGCGAGCCCAGCACAGATCACTGGGGGTACTCTACTATTCACCTTTCTCCATTGAGAAAACTGGCCATTTAGCCCTACTCTCTGCTTTCTATCTTTTAACCAGTTCCTGATCCACAACAGTACGCTGCCTCCAATCCCATGACTTTTTAATTTTTCCCAGAGCTTCTAATGAGGGACCTTGTCAAAGGCTTTCTAAAAATCTAGATACACTATATCAACCAGTTCAGCTTTTGTCTACCTGTTTATTCACACCTTCAAAAAAATATGACAGATTAGTAAGACAAGACTTTCCTTGGCTATATCCATGTTGGCTTTCTCCCATTAAACCATGGCTATCTACATGTTCAGTGTGTTTGGTTTTTATAATGGTTTCTACCATTTTGCCTGGTACTGACGTCAGGCTCACTAGTCTGTCGTTTCCCGTATCACCTCTGGAACTCTTTTTAAAAATTGGAGTTACATTGGCCACTCTCCAATCCTAAGGTGCAACTATTTTAGTGATAGTTCACAGATTACTAATAGGTTTGCAATCTCATATTTTAGTTCTTTCACACCCTCTGATGTATACCATCTGGTCCAGGTGATTTGCTACTCTTCAGTTCAACCATTTTAATACATCCTCCCCGTTTATCGATATTTCTTTCAGTTCTTCCACTACATCACCTTTTATATACCATTTCAGGCACAGGTAACTTCCCTACATATTCCTCAGTGAAGACCGAAGCAAAGAATTCATTCAGTCTCTCCGCTATGGTCTTGTCCTCCCTCAGCACCCCCTTTACCCCTCTATCATTCAATGATCCAACTGATGCTGTCTTAGGTTTTTTGCTATGAATGTACTTGAAAAAGTTTGTATTATGCGTTTTTGCTTCTTTTCAAATTCTCTTTGCCTGCCTTATCAATGCCTTGCATCAAATTTGCCAATGTTTGTTATTTCCAGTGTTTGTCATTAGGCTCCTTTTTCTATTTCCTGAAGGATGCGTTTTTGGCAACAACTGCCTTTCTGATCTTGCCTTTAAACCATGCTGATAGTTTTTTGGCCTTCCTTCCACCTTTCTTAAAGCATGGAATACATCTGGTCCAGGCTTCCAAGATAGTACTTTGAAACAATGCCCATGCTCGATGTAAATCTTTAACCTTTGCAGTTGCTCTTTTTAGTTATTTCTTAACTATTTTCTTCATTTTATCATAGTCTCCCTTTTGAAAGTTAAAAGGTAGTACTGTGGATTTCCTTGCCGTCCTTCTTTCATTTATTAAATCAAATGCGATCCTGCTATGATCACTATTGCCAAGTGGCCCCAAAACCCTTTTCTTTTGCACCAGATCCTATGTTCCACTAAAGACTAGGTTCAGAATAGCTTCCCCTCTTGTCAGTTCATGAACCAGCTGCTTCAAGATGCAGTCATTTATTTCATCTAGAAACTTTATCTCTCTAGCATGTCCTGCTGTGACATTGACCCAGTCGATACCAGGTAATTGAAATCACCCATTATTACTGTGTTATAACTTTTGTTAGCTTCCCTGATTTCTTTGAGTATTTCATCATCCATCTGTTCATTATGACCAGGTGGTTGGTAGTACACCCCCACTGCCATTTCCTTCCCGTTTTTTACTTGGAATTTCTATCCATAGTTCACAGATTACTAATAGTAGGTCTGCAGTCTCATTTTTGACTTATTTGAGCATACCATCCAAGCGAGGCAGGTGATGTATACCATCCAAGGCAGGTGATTTTCTACTCTTTAGTTTATCAAATTGCTATATTACATCTTCCCGATTTATTGAGATTTGTTTCAATTCCTCCGATACATCACCTGTAAATGTTATTTCTGACATGAGTAACCTCTCTACGTCGTCTTCAGTAATGACTGAAGCAGAGAATTCATTCAGTCTCTCCGCTATGGCCTTGTCCTCCCTGACTGCCCCTTCTATCATCTAATGGTCCAACTGACTCTCACAGGATTTTTGCTACAAATGCACTTGAAAAAGTTATTTTATTATGAGTTTTTCCATCCAAATCATGCTTCCTTTCAAGTTCTGTTTGCCTACCTTATCAATACCTTGTATCTAACTTGCCAGTACTAATTTTTAACGTAGTCATCATTTGGCTCCTTTTTTTTCCATTTTCTGAAGGATGCTTTGTTTTGGGCTAAAACACCCTATCTGAATTCACCTTTAAACCATACCATCAGTTGTTTTGGCCTTTCTTCCAAATTTCTTAAATAACGCCCATGCTTGATGTAAATCTTTAAGCATTGCAACTATTCCTTTTAGTTTCTTCTTAACCATTTTCCTCATTTTATCATTTTTGAAAGTTAAATGTTAGTGCGGTGGATTTCTTTGTCCTCCCCATTTATTAAATTAGATGTGATCATGTTATGATCATTATTGCCAAGAGACCCCAACACAGTTATCTCTTGTACCAGATTCTGTGTTCCATTAAGTACCACGTCTAAAATAGGTTCCTCTCATGCTGGTTTCTGAACTAGTTGCTCCATGAAGCACTCATTTATTTTACCTAGAAATTTTATCTCCCTCGCATTGATGCAGTTGATGCCTGGGTAATTTAAATCACTCATTATTGCTGTTGTAACTTTTGTTTGCTTTTCTAATTTGTTTTAGCATTTTGCCATCTATCTGTTCATTCTGACCAGTGGACGGTGGTACAATCCCACTGCCATTCCATTTCCCTTTTTACATGGAATTTACAGATTCTGCAGTACATCTTGTTTCTTGCAAAACTTTTATCCTGTTTGACTCGATGTCCTCTTTGTCATATAATGCAACCCATCCACCAGTTTGATCTGCTCTGTCTTTGCAATGTAATTTGTACCCGGGTATCAGTGTCCCATTGGTTGTCCTCCTTACACTGGGTCTCTGAGATGCCAGTTTATATCTAACCTTTCATTCACTGCTATATATTCTTCTAACATTTTCATACAGGCATTGCAAAGTTTGTCGTTTTTCTCATATTAACACTCTGGTTATCAGTTGACAGGGGTAAGTTGTAATCAACTCGGCATCTGTGTTACTTTTTACCTTCGTTGAACCTCTCTATCAGGATACCACAACTTCCCTGATTTACTGGTATCCTTCAAAGATGCATCATTCCGAACCATTCACTCTTAAGGGACTGTTGGCTTTCCCTCTTTTTCTAGTTTTAAAACTGTTCTGTCTCCTTTTTAAAAGTTAATGCCAGCAGCCTGGCTCAACTCTGGTTAAGGTGGAGTGCATCCTTTTGGAAAAGCTCTCCCCTTTTCCAGAATGTTGCCCATTTCCTAAAAAATCTAAAATCCTCCTCCTTGCACTATTGTCCTATCCATGCATTGAGACTCTGGAGCTCTGCTTGCCTCTTGGGTCCGGTAGGTGGAACAGGAAGCATTTCTGAGAATGCTACCCTGGAAGTGTATTTCAGCTGTCTGCCTAAAAGTCTAAATTTTGGCTTCCAGAATCTCCCTCTCACATTATCTTATGTCACTGGTACCAGCATATACCAAGACAGCAGGCTTCTCTCCAGTACTATTTAGAACCTTATCTAGGTGGTGTGTGAGGTCTGCCACCTTTGCATCAGGCAGGCAAGTTAACACGGTGTCCACAAGCTGTCTATATGCCTAATGATTGATTGAATCACCTTCATGGGCACTTGGCCTTGGAGACACCTTCTTGCACCAAGGAGGTATTACATCACCTGGAGGAAAGGTCCTAGCTGCAGGATCACTTCCTGCCACACCAAGGTGATGCTTTTCTTTTTACATGACTTTTTTTTCTCCTCCATGACAGCAGAGAGGATGCTATCCTGAAGGTGGGACCTCTCTACTATGTCTCTGAAGATCTTGTCTATATACCTCTCTGCCTCAGCTCCTCCAAGTTTACTACTCTAGGCTCCAGAGAACGGGCTCATTCCCTGAGAGTATGGTTATGGTTATAGTTATGGTTTATTTGATATACCGCCCTTCTATGAAAATCAGAGCGGTTTACAAAATACAAAGGTTCAGAGTGGGCACAAGGCCAGAAAATTGAAAAGAAATTACAATTTGTGACAGGACAGTGAAAGTGAGTAGATAATCAAAACATAGAGGACAGAGTAAGAGTTATACTTAGGAGGACAGGATCAGACAAAAGGGGAAGGAAGGTCAAAGGCTAAGGAGAAAAGGTGGGTTTTAAGGTTCTTCTTGAAAGTGATATGATGGGGTTCTAGCCTGAGGGAGGAAGGTAGTGAGTTCCAAAGTGCGGGGCCAATGAAAAAAAATGCAGAGGAGCATGTAGATTGGAGGTGGGCATAAGAGGGGGGAGGGGAGGTGAAGGCGATTTACGTGGAATGAATGGGGAGGGGGAGGGGTGCCTGGGAGTATGGAATGTGATAAGATCTGCCAAATATTGTGGGGTGCTGGTATGGAGAGCTTGGTGGACCTAGAACAAGTATTTTGAAGTGAGTTTAAAAGTAAAGGGCAACCAATGGAGGTGAATAAGAAGAGGTGTAACATGATCCTGCTGTGTTTTGTGTGTGTGTGTGTGTGTGTGTGTGTGTGTGTGTGTGTGTGTGATAAGTCGAGCGGCAGTGTTCTGAATTCATTGTAGTCTAAGTGATTGTGACTGAGGAAGACCAGCGAGGATGGAATTTGAGAAGTCAACACGGGACATGGCCAATGACAGCAGGAGAGTGGTGAGAGCGGGTGGAGCAAGAAAAGGATGGATTGCACAGATCTGGCGAAGGAAGAAAAAAGAAGTTTTGGTGATATGTGAAATATGTTCCCAAAAAGAAAGATTGGAATCGAAAAAAACCGCCTAAGTATCGAAAGGAAGAGACCAGGGGTATAGGTGCTCCGGAGAATGAGGGGGCCACTGGAGGGGAAGGACTACCGTGGGTGAACCAAATAGCGACGGTTTTTGTTGGGTTAAGGTGTAGACAGAAGTAAACCAATCCATAACAGCTGAGAGATGAGTTAAGAATGGTGAGGTCAGGCTGAAGAGGAGAGGTGTGGTGAAGGACTGGGTCATCTGCGTAGTAGAAGGCGGAAATCCCAAATTGTTGTATTAAGAGGGCAAGTGGTGCTAGAACAGAGCCTTGGGGGACCCCACAGAGCAGTGGAAAAGGATCAGAGGTTGGAGTAGTGCTGGAAGGGGAAAGGACAGTGCAGGACCAAGAGGAAAGGAAAGAGTGAAACCAACTATAAACTGTGCTGCAGAGACCAGCCTCACGTAGGCGGAGGAGAAAGGAGTGGTCCACTAGGTCAAAAGCTGAAGATAGATCTAAGGACACCGCCACCGAGAAGTCACCGCAATCGTGAGCCACATGCAGGTCATTGGTGAAAGCAAGAAGGACAGTCTCAAT
The DNA here is from genome assembly GCA_033557465.1 of Ichthyophis bannanicus. NCBI lineage: Eukaryota > Metazoa > Chordata > Amphibia > Gymnophiona > Ichthyophiidae > Ichthyophis > Ichthyophis bannanicus. The sequence continues at coordinate 378,071,813 of CM066037.1, read as the reverse complement.
GCTATGTCCTTGTCAGAACCCTGATTGACGGGGGTGGAGAAAGTTGGTAGAGTCAAGGTGGTGGGATAACTGTGCAAAGACATTTTTTTCTAGAATCTTAGAAAGAAAGGGGAGATTGGAAACGGGGCGGTAGTGGGCAGGAATCGGAGGGTCCAATGAGGGATTCTTAAGAATGGGGCGGATGAGAGCGTGCTTCCATGGAAGGGGAAAAGTACCTGTAGAAAGACTAGTGTTGATCATGGTGAGAACGAAAGGGATGAGAGCAAGAGAAGGTGTGAGCAGCCAAGAGGAAGGGATAGGGTCAAGAGAGGAGTGTGTCTTATTGGAGGAAGAAATTAGTCTGATAACTTCGGCAGTGGTGATCGGAGAAAATGAGGCCCATGTGTGCGAGAGATGGGAAATGGGGGGAGGGGATGGGGATGGAGGAGGAGAATAGATGGGGGGGGGGACAGTAAGGCAAAGATGTCCTGAGGGAAGAAATCTTCTCGATGCCATTGTGTTTCTGTGTTTCTATTTGGGAGTGGCACAGCAGCAGCATGATCAGACCCATATGGCAATATTTGCCTCCACATAGCTGGCACATGAGGTGCATGACCCACTACTGAGAAAGTAGACTGGTAAGAATATGCAAGGCCTGGTAATCTGCTTCTGGTCATACCTTGCCAAGAAAACCCAGGGACTGCTGGGTCACCAGGAGTCAGCACTGGCTTGATGGCACTTAAAAGGTAGGTCAGTTGATAAACTATATTTTGATTTTCAGAAAGCCTTTAACAAAGTCCCTAATGAGACTCTTGGGAAATTAAAAAGCTATGAGATAGGAGGCAATGTACTATTACAGGTTCGGAACTGATAGAAAACGGAGTAGGGCTAAAAGGCCAATTTTCTCAGTAGGGGAAAAACGTGAATAGTGGAATACCCCAGGGATCTGTTCTATGCTTGCTGCTTTTTAACCTGTTTATAAATGACCTGGAAATGGGAATAAGAGTGAAGTGATCACATTTGCAGATGCTACAAAATTATTCAAAGTTGTTAAAAACACAAGAGGATAGTAAAAAAAAAAAAAAAAAATTGCACGAGGACCTTGATTAATTGGGAGACTGGGCATCTGTTGCTCTGACTCGGGTCCTTCTGGTATCATCCGTCTCCAGGTCCAACAGGCAGGCATCTCGTAGTCCTTTCAGGTCCCTCTGGAGGTCATCCTTGTTTAATCTGCTCTCAAAGAGGAGTCCAGGAACCACCCTTAATGGCCTCCCTCTAGCAGGAAGGTCTATCTCTGGGGTTCCCTGTATATTCATTGGCTTCAAGTTTCTTCATTGGTTTCCTATCCATTTCCACATCCAGTTTAAACTTCTCCTGCTGACCTATAAGTGCATTCATTCTGCAGCCAAGAAAGCAAATTAGAATGCTAGGAGTCATAAAGATATGAATGGAGAATAAAACAAAGGATATTATAAACTCTATATGGCTCCATGGTGGGATCGCACCTTGAATATTGTGTGCAATTCTGGTCACTATATCTTAAAAAGGATATAGTAGAATTAGAAAAGGTGTAGAGAAGAGTGACAAAAATGGTAAAGTGGTTGGAAAGATATCCCTACAAGGAAAGGCTGAAAAGGTTAGGGCTCTTCAAATTGGAAAAGAGATGGCTGAGGGGAGATAGGATAGAGATCTATAAAATGGAGTAGAACAGATCAATGTAATTTGGTTGTTTACTCCTTTAAAAAGTAGAAAGACTAAGGGACATGCAATGAAACGACAATGCAGCAGATTTAAGAATAATCGGAGAAAATATTTTTTCACTCTGTATAATTAAACTTTGGAATTTGTTACCAGAGGATATAGTAAAAACTGTTAGTGTAGCTGGATTTGAAAGAGGTTTGGACAAGTTCCTGGAGGAAAAGTCCATAAACCATTATTAAAGAGAGCCGGAGAAATCCACTGCTTAACCATTTGACAAGCAGCATGCAATCTGTATACCTTTTGGGAACCTGCCAGGTACTTGTGACCTGGATTGGCCACTGTTGGAAACAGGATATTGGGCTTGATGGACCATTGGTCTGACCCAGTATGGGATATCTTATGTTCTTATAGTTCTGTACATCTCTGGGGAAGTAGATGACTTGGTCCTGCGGCGGATGTCCAGAGAACTGTAGGGGGTAGTGGTGATTTAGGCCCATGAAAGGGTGCAGCAGGAATAGCAGTAGCTCATTAGTTGTGAGTGCCTTGGAGTCCAGCACTGATGGCAGTCTCAGCAGCCTCACTGAAACAGAAGAAAGCAGATAGGAGATGGGTGACGCCAGAGAGGCTCATGTGTGTTTGGTGAGGGCAATGAACAAGAGGCAGCTGGTGATAAACTCCTCAGCATGCTGCTGGCTTCACTTCCTTGATCAGCTCTTTCAGCTTGAGCCATGAGGCGAAGGAAGTTAAGGTGAACTCGCGAGATTTGAAACCACAAGATCACACCATAGTTTCTCCACCGTGTGACTTGGATAGAGCTGATCATGGAAGTAAAATTAGCTATATGCCATTTTCATTTAGGCACTGGCGGACACAAACCTTCAGGGGCATGAAATCCCAGGCACCAGGATGCAAGTTCAAGGTATTATGGCGTCCTCCATCCAGGATTTGTCGAGCCCTGCCTTTGCTTTACACCTGATTTTAAGACATTCTGTTTTTCTTTATTCTTCTTGGATTGTTGCTTCTTGATCAATGTAGTTTCCACTGAATGATTTTGAGTAGAATCCTGCTGTCATGTGGGATTGGAGCAATTGTGCAATAATTTCCACAGGCAGTTGGATCACTTTTCTTCAGTATTGGTATGAACATAGACCTTTCCAGTCATTTGTTTGTAATGTTATCTTCCAAATTTCCTGGCAGAGCCTTCTTAATATTGCAACAACTGCAGCTGATTGTGGTAATTCCTCAATAGGCATGCCATCAATGTCCACTGATTTTTATTTGATAATGATTTCAATGTTTTCAACTTCTTTCATCACCAACGGTTCCTGATTGTAAGGATGTGTTGAAACAGCTGTTGATCCACTTAATCTTTATGGCATATTCTTTCTTTCTACCTTTTTTCTTTCTAGCTTTTCTTGATCTTCTCAGCATCATTCCAATTCAAGGCTGGAATTTTCTCTAACTCTCATAGCTTTTGGAAGAAGAAGAAGATTTGTTTTTCAATAGTTTGATTCTATTTCCTTGCATGTGTCATTGTCGTACTTTGTCTTGTCTTGCAGCACTGATTACTTCCTCTGCCTCCTCTGGCTTTAGCTCCTCTGCGTTCCTCTGCAGTTTTCAGAGTCGTCTATTTTGTCCATTTTTGCTTTTTCACCTTTTGTTGAAAGTGTTCACTTGCTTCGAGCACACATCTTTCTTTGTTATCCAATAGCTCTTCTAATGTCTTTCATTTGTATCCAAAGCGGCAAATCGATTCACAGTCTTTAAATTCTGATGGTATCTTCAATTTCATACTTTTGCTACATTCATGAGCGACTTGCTGTTTTTCTGCTTTAGCTTGAATTTACATACTAGTAACTGGTGATCTGTATCAGTCAGTTCCAGATTTTGTCTTTGATATTATTGAGCTTTTCCATCATTGACTTCCATAGATATACCCTATTTTTTTGATTTTTGTACAATCCATTGGGTAAAGTGCATGTGTGCCAATTTTTCTTTCCCCGGGTTTATTTCTTTTGCCAAGCCCATATTTTCCCACCACTTTTGTTCCCTACTTTTGCATTCCAGTTGCCCATGACTATCTATCTGTATATTTTCTTTGTATGTTCTGTCTATTTCAGTTTGTACATGTTCATAGAACTGATCAATTGCTCCTCTTATGCATCTGTGGTTGGTACAAATGCCTGAATAATAGTTGTGTTGATGGGCATTCCTTGTATATGAGAAGAAAATAGGTGTTCACTAACTGCACTGTAAGTGGGGGTTTTTTGTTTGGTTTTTTTGTACTTATAAATGCAACACCATTCTTTCTAATTATCTTTTTTTTAAAACTTTCTGGCGTAGTATATCATGTGATACAAAAGGAGACTGGAGAGGAACGACAGCTACATCAAATAGATCTTCTCTCAAAGAACTTTATTAGAAACCCAATTTGGCCAGTTTTTGGCAAACATGTCTGCATCAGGGGTCTAAAAGCAGCCAATAATAAAATATAAAATGACAAACATAAAAATCAAAACATGCACATCAAATACATAAAATATGAACAATCTACAAACTGTACATGATTTAAAATTTAAAACATTAAAAAATTGATATATTGTACATATTGTCAGACAAATCTGATTGATTTCTTTGACTGGGTGACCAGGGAGTTGGACCGAGGGAGAGCTCTAGATGTGGTGTATTTAGATTTCAGTAAGGTCTTTGACACTGTTCCTCACAGGTGACTTATAAACAAACTGAGCACCCTAGGGATGGACCCTAAAGTTACTGCTTGGGTTAGAAATTGGTTGGGTGGGAGGTGACAAAGAGTACAAGTAAATGGAGCTCACTCTGAGGAGAAGGATGTTACCAGTGGTATGCCCCAGGGGATCTGTCCTTGGTCTGATTTCTTTTTAACATCTTTGTTAGTGATATAGCGGAAGGGCTGTCGGGTAAGGTTTGCCTCTTTGCAGATGATACCAAAATCTGCAATAGAGTAGACACCCAGGAAGGTGTAGATAACATGAGGAGGGATCTAGCTAAGCTTGAAGAATGGTCTAGAATTTGGCAGCTGGGATTTAATGTTAAAAAATGTAAGGTCATGAATTTGGGCTGCAGCAATCCAAGGGAGCAATACAGTATAGGAGGTGAAGTACTTTTGTCCACTAAAGAAGAGCGGGACTTAGGCGTGGTTGTGTCTGATGATCTTAAATGTTCAGGGGGAGAGCCTCTTTCAATTGAAAGCAAGTTTTGCTACGAGGGGACATGGGATGAGGGTGAAGGGAGATAGATTAAGGAGTGATATGCGGAAATATTTCTTTACGGAAAGAGTAGTGGATCCATGGAATAGTCTCCCAGTGGAGGTGGTAGAGATGAGGACAGTAACTGAATTCAAAAAAGCATGGGACCAACACAGAGGATCTCTAAAGGTAAAAAGTGGATTGTTGTAGTTTGTTGTTATGGAAGGACAGACTAGATAGGCCATGTGGTCTTTTTCTGTCATCATGTTTCTATGTTTCTATAAAATATACATTGTCAAAAATAAAAAAATATGCAGCAGATACAGTAATTGCATAGCAAAACATCACAAAACAAATAAAGGATAATTAAAATATTAAAGACATGATTTAAAACAAAAATTTAAAAAGCAGAGAATAAAACATAAATAAATAAATAAACTTAACTAGTGTGTAAGTCAATGTTATGGTCACACACAACACCTTGAACATGAAAAAGTCAGAACTGAGTACAAATACCGGAGCACCTAAAAGGAGGAGATAAGAGTCACAATTAAAATGGACATCCAAAGGATTGATGGGATAGAAAATAAAAATGCATTAAAAAAGAAAAGAAGAAAGGAAAGCTTGAATAAAAAATGTTAAAATAAGGATAGATATGCCAACTAGGTCTCCAAACACGTATCTTATATAATAGAACATAATTTATGTAAAACGGTCAAAATATGGGAACAAGCCCAACGTGCTGAAATGATTAAAATAATCATTAAAAGAATAGGTTGATTTCTGTGTACCAAATCTTCACATAAAATAAAGTATAAAATGCCGATGGGAGGGGGAAGGAGGAAGGAAAGGGAAGAGGGATAGGGAAGGGGGGAGAGGGGAATGGGGAGAGACCAGGAAGGAAGTGAAAGAAAAGAGGTGGAGAACCTAAACCTTTTTTGCAATGAAGATACTTAACCTGATAAAGTGATTGATGATGATAAAATATGAAAAAAGAAAGATATGCAGGTGTATAAAATGGTCATAAGATGCTTACAAGCGAGAGTATAACTATGAAAAACATGAGTTAAAACGGGCAAAAAATCCCCAAGTATATCAACAAAAAAAAGTATAATTTAAAGCAATAATACATACGATGGAACAAAAGGAATGATGGTAGCATATTGCACAATTAAAAAAGAGGAAGACCGTGTTTTGAAAAACATTACAAGCAGAGAAGTTTTTTAAAAGCCTAAAATAATAGTATCAATTGCAGCTTACCAGCATGCGTAACAAATCAAAGATATTGCAAATTGGGAAATGCTGCGCATGCACAGTCTGTAAAAAGAGACTGCAACAAGCACTGCCCACTCTAATATTGACACGCATTTCCCACAGACATGCAATAGCATGGCACAAATAACAGCAAAAGACCAAATTGAGGTATAATATTAAAATGTATACAAACTGTGGCAATAATCAACATTAAAAATTACACACAAAAATAAAATTGGTAATTAAACGAAGCAGTTAACCAAAAATAGCTACTGATCTGGCAGGCATTTCTCACGATCGTATAGCACGGTACAAATAAAAGCAAAATATCAGAGTGAAGTATGATAGTCAACTGGGCAAACCGCAGCAATAATGGCACATAACAAAATTAAGGGTAGAGGAAGTAATTTAACTACCGTTGTGAAGCAAAGAGGGCTAGGCATCCTTATTAACACTACATATGTCTTGTTGCCTGATTAAAGTAATATAAACCCAACATTAAGAAGATCAAAAATAAAAAGGGCATACATAAAAAAGGAAATGATAAAAGTAATATGACAGAGATTTGTTTCTAAAATGACTGGAGAGGGGGAAGGAATTATAGTTTGGTTTATGGGCATTCGTTGTAGATGCGAAGAAATCAAGCTTTCACGGACTGCATTGCATTTCCTTACAATTCTTGCAAGTTTTTGCTTAATTATAAATGTAACATCATTTCTTGTCTTTATTTCTGGCATAGTATATCATGTGATCAGTAGATTCAAAGTGCCGGAGCCAGTCCATTTCACTTGGTTGACACCCAGCAGATCAAGTTGTGCTCTTTACATTTCATTCTTTACCATCTTTAGTGTTCCTTGGTTCATACTTCATACCTATCCCAGTATGTAAGACATCTTAGCTGCGCATGAAATCAGTATCAGCAGTCAGATCAAATTTTGCAATAAAAGAGCAGTATTCCCAGTGCTAGTAGTGCTTGTCCAGGTACTTTTTCTTCCTGATGTCTTTCCACTTTTTTTTTTTCTCCATACCAAATTTGATCCCGTTCTATCAATTTTTCATTGTTACTTTTTCCCTTGACAGGTATTCTTGACTTACCAGAGCTGGCCTTGACACTAGGTAATATAGGCAGCTGCCTTAGGCAATACACTTTTAGTGTTAGGTTGTTTTTATTTTTTTTTAAACGCAAAGCGCAAGGGCACTTCAGTCAGTGTACAGTTAAACAGAAGAGAATAGTAGTAGTAGAAAGCCAGTCAATTTAGAATTGAATTACTGGCAGCACAAAGAGATGATTCATCAATCATCCAGTCTCTGCCACAGATGGGATTGGGATGACATCCATGGCAGGGCACACAATGCAGGAGCAATCCTTTTCTTTTCTTTTTTTTACCTAATTTAAGACAGCCAGCAGCCCCTAAATGAGATGTGAGACTGTGACTGACTGTTATGGGCAGTTTTGATCCTCTTCCCGATCGGCCTGCACACACAGCCGCTTGCCCCCACCCCACAGAAAGAGGAACTGATGTCATCAGTGGAACACAATGCGCTGCATGTGACATTCTTTGATCTCTTGACTGATATATTTGAGGCAACTTCTTGCACTGCTAGTTGGCTCCAGATCACAGCTAGAGGCCACAGTACACGGCAGATCGGCAGTCATGTAGGCAGGTGGTGATGGCAATATAGCATCGAGGGTGCTGGTTTTTAAACTTCTCAAGTCCATCGAGCTCCTCAGTTTCCTTTTTAGTTTCCTAAGAAGTCAATCAAGAAGGACTTTGCCAAATGCCTTCTGGAAACATTACTGGCTTAATTTGTTTTTCATGAGTTACATGATTTTTTGTTATGTTTCTACTGTATGTGATTAAGTATCTGTTTTGATGTATCTAATTTCTGAAGTTCATTTGTCACCCTCTTAGGATATTTAGACGGATGCACATTCCAATGTGGCCGTCCGGGCCCCTGTGCATCTGATTTGGAATCTGGACGGCCAGAGGTAGACCCGATTCTGATCCCATGGGGGCTAGACATGCCCACAGGATCAGAATTGGGTCTGGGGCCTGAACATGCAGGCCGGGCTCTGATTCCGATTGGCCTGCACACACAGCTACTTGCCCGGCTACCTCAGTCAGGCTCCTGAATGGAGCCGCAGTGCAATGGCGCCCCGGTTCCATTCAGGAGCTGTGAATGCTGGTTGCTGCCGATTTTCTTTATTCCCCGCAGCTATACCCTCAATCCGGCCTCCCATGGCCAGGGTCTGGCTGCAGGGAACTTTCTGCACCCCCCCTACCTTTCCGTTGCGGCCCAGCGACAGGAGCCGCTGACGTCCAGGGGGACTTAATCCACCTCTGCGATGGAGTAAGTCCCCCATCTAAGTTCACGACCCTGGACATACAGGATCCAATTCAGAATCGTCCCTGTACATCTGGGGTCATGGACCACCCATGCCCAGCCCTCGGTCCGCCTCTGGAACGCCCCCTCTCGCCGCCGTCTAATTCTCCCTCTACAAATGCATTGTTTGTACAGGGAGTCTTTTGCTGGGGCTGGCAGGGGGGCGAATAGTGGGGATGGATGTCCCAACGGGACGTCCATCTCCGCTTTTGCGGGACAGAATGACCCCATGGGCAATAAATAAAACATAACTACCTGCAAGCTCCCGAGCTCCAGTCCTTATCTATTTTTCTAACTTTTCTAAAGCTCTTGGTCAGCCACAGAACTAATCTTGTTGATAACAGCTCCCTGAGGGCTTATTACTATTTCAGGAACTGCTCTAATCAATACATTTTTGTTGAGTTAAAATGATAAAAGAAGCTGCTAATCACAGACAAATCTTTGGCAGACATTTAATGGAGTTACTGTCTGTTGTCTGTAAAAAAGATAACTTAGAAACTACTTTTAAATATGAATAGAGAGATTTTTGACAGCAGAACTCTGAAGCTGACCTTCCTTAGGAGAAAAGAAACCCATTTTTGCCATTGTTCTAGTTCGACAGGAATTAAAATGTAATTGGAAATTGATTTGCTAAAGGAATAGCTAGATAATATATTCATCATTCATTCTTTGTAGAAGAGCATGTTTTATAATAAATGGGTAGATCATTTTACTTTGGTGGGAGGAGACCATTAGTTTAGAATTTTTAAAAAGTTTAACAATTATTTCTGCCTTTCCCTTCTTCTGGGTGCCGCTTGAGATAGATCGATTTTATTGATTAAATTTTCCATGGTATATGTTTACATCTAAATAAGAAAAAGAAAGCATACAACTATAGAGTAGAAAAAAAAAGAAAATTAATAAGGAAACAGTTACAGCTTTTTGCTACAGTCCACATCACACAAAAAGAACCCAGGAGAAACCAAAAATTACCCCTACGGATCCCCCAAAGCCTTAGGTCAAGCAAGAAAGATCCTATATCATTTATGCTCTGTTCTCTCTAAAAGAATTTTTTGCAGTTGGGATTGATCAAAGAAAACATGTCTGTTTACCATCATAAGAAACAATGCACTTCCTCATCGTCTCTCCAGGCCAGTCCAGGTACCAGTGGGTTGTCAGCCCCCTCCAGCAGCTGAGGGCTGATCATGACAGTCTTGCTGATGTAGTATATATGCTCCACCTATTGCATAGCAGCTGGGGAGTAATTCCTGTTAGTGGACTTTCTGGACAGACGATAGGACAAAAGGACAGGTTTAAAAAAGGAAAAAGAAAATGATAAATGAATAAAGAAATGATAAGAAGGGAAAAGAAATAAGAAGGTATATAGGACTGGTTTGCTTTAGCAGGGCAGTGGATCCAGTGAGAGGAGTCAGAGAGGCTGGGAGTACTTCCCTTCGGGGAACAGTGAGGTAAGAAGGGCAGCAGAGGCTGGGCCTGCCTCAGTTTTGGTTTCTCCACTCAGGAACTGTCTGGGAGCCCCAGGTTACTCCTCTTCTCCCAGTGGATAGTCAAATGCCCATTTAGCTATGGGGCTCAGACTATCCCCAGCCAGCAAAGTCTTCTGTGAGGTAAGGAAACTCGTCGGGCCCGAAGCTCTTGTTCTTCCTTCATGGCACGGGAAAGAGGGGGCCACAGGGTTCTGTTCCTTACACTCAGAGCAGTCAGAGGGGCTCTTCCGCGTGCTGCAGCCTACTCCCATGTAGCATGGGTGCAGGTTAGCGCATGTGCATGCTGCCGCCTGCTACAGTGTGTGCACAGTGTGGGAGCCGCCGTGGTCTATAGTTTGCAGGACTTTGTCGCACGTGTTTTAGGCAGGACAGCAGGCTGGAACGGGGGGTTTTCAGCCACAGCCATACAGGAGGCAAAAGTAACTTTGGAAGGGGAAGTAGGAAGGCCTTTGGTTCCAGAAGGAATGGCGGGAACTGCAGTCATTTCGCAGGTGGCAGCTATTTCCCCCTGCACAGCAGAAAAAGCATGGAAAAGGTAAGGCTAAAGCCAAAAAGCACATAAAGGGCAATTCGATACCTCAGCCACTGATACCAGGGCTAAAGGAGGGGCTTGAATCAGTTTTTTCACCAGAGTTTATTCTGTCTCTGCATAAAGAATATTGTTTAAAAAGAAAACAGTCAGAAACTTTAGGTGCTCTTGGTAAACTACCAGTCCCTCCAGCGGAAGAGGCTGGGCTGGAAGAGGATCATGGAGAGGGACTTTCGCGAAGGGGGCACGGCGTAGATGACTACACGGAGTGGTTGGGTCATGAGTCCCTGAAGGCACGGGCAGCAGAGGAATGTGGAGAAGACTTCTCTGACCTCTGGACCAACCCGTGGACCCTTTATTTAGAGCAAGGTGAAATTGCCCCAGGGGAGGATCCCAATCTTTTCCAGGTATTTCAGAGGGAAGAGCTGGGGCCCTTATAGCTCATTCCTTATCAGTATTAAATATTGTACAGGCAGCAACCCCGGAAGACCCACTGGAGGGACCCTCTGTTTCAGGGTTTTAAGGAAGCACAGGTGTGCTTTCTGGTTCACAGAGTGATCAAGAAGATGATTGAGTCGGAATGGGAGTATCCGGAGGCGACCTTGTGGGGTAGCCTCTCCATGGGCGTCTCTGTCCGATTCAACAGGGGGAAAGAGACTATTGCAGATGCCGAAGGTGGATGCATTGGTCTTGGCAGTGACCCAAGAAGACTACCATCCCTGTGGAAGGGAGCGTGGCTCTGAAGAATCTGCAAGATCGGAAATTGGACTCTATTCTGAAGCAGATGTTTGACTCGAGTGCTCTGGCCTTGCAGGCATCCATTTGTGGAGCCTATGTCACCAAGGCCTCCATCTGTTGGCTCCAAGGAGAGGCTTTGGGGAGGCATTGGACAAGATCGTGAAGTACTTGGGTGACTCCAAAGGGGAGCATTTGCCAGAGGACCACCTGAAGGGGCAGAAACCAGGGGGCCACAGAGAGGACAAGCAAGAGATTTCCGAAGGTTCCAGGCACCACAGTTTGCGTCCTAACAGCGAGGTCGCTATGGGTCCAGAGTGCAGCTCTTTTGAGGGGCCCGAGGTTTTGGATGAGGTGGTTATGCTACCCAGCAAGCCTCGAGCAAGAAGCCTGAATGAAGCCAAGCAGGCCCAGCCGGAGGTGGTGATAGGAGGTAGGCTGCAACATTTCTACTCCATCTGGGCTGCTCTGACAACTGACCAGTGAGTCTTGGAAATCATCCGTGAAGTTTTATGCTCTGGAATTTTCGAGACCTGTCCCCGAAGCTTTTGTCCCCTCACCGTGCAGAGCACTGGGGAAGAGGGAGTCAGTCTTAGCTACTCTTCGGCGCTTATTACAACTGCAGACAGTAGTACTGGTGCCCCGAGACTAATATGGGTCTGGTCGATACTCCATTTACTTCATGGTACCCAAAAAGAAGGGGTCCTTCCGACCCATCCTTGATCTCGAGCATGTGAACCAGAACATTTTCGAATGGTGATGTTGCGCTCGGTAATATTGGCGGTGAGGCAGGATGAGTTCCTGTTGGCGCTTGACCTCATGGAGGCCTATCTGGATATACCCATCAGGCTGGATCACCAGAGGTTCCTACGTTTCACCTTGCCCATGGGACATTTCCAGTTCTTTTGGCCTGGCCAGTGCACCACACACCTTTTACAAAGGTCATGGTGGTAATGGCGTTTGGTGTTGAGACAGGAAGGGGTCTTGGTGCATCCCTACCCAAACGATTGGCTCATTCGGGCAAAGGCAGAGGCATATGTCGCTACACAGTGAGTGTTGGAATTTCTACAACAGCTAGGCTGGGTGGTCAACCATGCCAAGAGCCAGCTTCGACTGGTGCAACACCTAGTGTTTCTCGGGGCCTTGTTCAATACAGCAGCAGGGACGGTTACACTACCCAACATCGGGGTGCGAAAGATCTTGGGGCAGATTTGGAAGTTCCCATGAATGAAGGCACCAATGGCATTGTGCTACATGCAACTGCTGGGTTTGATGGTGGCAGCCTTAGACCTGGTGCTGTGGGCCAGAGCCCACATGCATCCACTACAGCAGGCACTCCTCTCACGGTGGTCGGCATAGAATCACCCTGGGCCCCCGACGTTGGTTGCCCCAAGGGTGTCAGAGTGAGTTTACAATGGTGGCTGGAACCCGCTTATCTCAAGGCAGGCATGCCTTTGGAACAGCCGTAATGGATTGTAGCAACCTCGGATGCCAGTCCCTTTGGCTGGAGAGCACACTGTTTGTCACAGGTTACACAAAGATGCTGGTTCCCAGAGGAAGTTTCTTGGTCAATCAACAGACTCTAAATGAGGGCGATTCTGTTGGTGCTACAGGGCTTTAGGCATTTGATAGTGGGGAAGGCAGTTCGGGTCTTCTCCAACAATGCAACAATGGTAGCCTACATCAACAAGCAGGGGGGCATGGGCAGTGCTACCTTGGGAATGGAGTACATATCACACCATTCACAGAAGATGTTGTGTTAGAACAACTTGCAAAACTGAAGGTGGACAAGAAAATGGGACCAGATGGGATACATCCCAGGATACTGAAAGAGCTCAGAGGTTCTTGCAGGACCGTCAGGATGTTTTTAATAGATCCTTGGAGATGGGAGAAGTTCCAGAGTACTGGAGAAGGGCTGATGTGGTACCTCTTCACAAAAGTGGTAATAGGGAAGAGGTGACAAACTACAGGCCAGTAAGCCTTACCTCTGTGGTGGGAAAAGTAATGGAGGCACTCCTGAAAGAGAGAGAAAAATGGACTTTCTCGAAACCAACAGATTGCATGACTCAAAACAACATGGTTTTATTAAAGGACGATCTTGCCAAACAAATCTGAGTTCTTTGACTGGGTGCTTGGCAGTTACGATTTTATTTGAAGAAGTGCAGTGTCATGCACTTGGGAAGCAGAAATCCAAGGGAATTGTATGCGATAGGGGGGGAGAGGTTGGTGTGTAAGGACCTTGGAGTGATTGTTTCTGAGTTTCTCAAGGTGGTAAAACAGTGTGACAAGGTGGTAGCAAAAGCCAGAAGGATGCTGGGTTGCATACGAAGAGGTATTACTAGCAGAAAGGGAAGAGGTACTAATGTCACTGGTGAGGCCTCACTTGGAATATTATGTTCAGTTTTGGAGACCGTGTCTCGCAAAGGATATAAAAAGTCTGGAAAGGGTTCAAAGGAAAGCGATCAAAATGATTTGAAGCCTGCATCAGGAGACGTATGAGAAGAGACTTGAAGACCTAAATATGTACACTCTGGTGGAGAGGAGGGACAGGGGAGATATGATTCAGACCTTTAAATACTTAATGAACAAACAAACCTCTTTCAAAGATGGGGAAGTTGTAAAACTAGAGGGAAGCTGCAAGGGAAAAAACTGAAGGCAATGTCAGGAAATACTTTTTCACTGAAAGGGTGATGGATGCTTGTAATGTGGATCCCTTTTTATAGCAACAGGAAAAAATCAAAATAAACATAACTATTTCAACAAATGAGGGGTGATCTACATAGAGCTATTGGTACACCCCTAAACAAAAGCATGTGGAGCGGTGACCTGCACGGAGCGGCAGGTGCACCTGCTCTTGCTGCCTTGCTGGGCAGACTAGATGGGTCATATTGGTCTTTATCTGCCGTCATATACTATGTTACTGTGAGAGTCAGAGGCTTCTGCATTGGGCAGAGGAGCAACTGGTAGCCCTGTTGGTGGCTCAGGTTGCGGGGAAAGACAATGTACAAGCGGATTACCTCGGTCAACACAAATTGGATCCTGGAGAATGGGAACTAAACGCGGCGATGTTCCACGAGATTACGGTGCATTGAGGGGAGCCAGTCATGGACCCCATGGCCACTTTGACCAACACCATAGGGAACGATAAGAGGTGTGAAGATAGATGAGGTCAGATAAATACTGAGGAGTATGGGTGTGGATGGCGTGATGTACCAGAGTGAGTACCTTTTAATCTTTATCTTTATTTTACACTTGATATACCGCCCACGTCGAAACATTAGGGCGGTTTACAATAAAACATGCCAACGCTTACAGAAAGGAAAAGAATGCCAATATAACATAGGAAAGCAATAGAAGACAATAGTGACAGACCAAAAGAAGAAAAGCAATTAGGTAGTAATATCACAGGGGAGGTCGAAAGCCTGTTTGGAATAAATGGGTCTTCAGTAAACTTTTAAATTGTGCATAGGAGGGATCTCCAGGAACAAGCAGGAATGAGTCTTCACATATGGGTACGTCGGTACCGACGGAGCCTGTGCGGGAACGCTCCCCAGCGTCCAATCAGAAAGCTTTTGGGAGCATCCCTCAGCGCCTGCGTGCTGCCTTCACGCCTTTCCAACTGTCTCTCCTCAGTTTTCATTTTTCCGCGGAGCCGGCAGGACGTCCTCCTGTCACCGCAGAAAATTTTTTCTTTAATTCTTTGTTTTCTTGTGGTTGCGGCTGTCTCCCCGACTCCACCGGTACCGCCGGTGTTTTTTCTTTTTCTTTTCTTAAATTCAGGGAATTTTTTTTCCCTCTGTTTCTGTCTTAAACTTTTTGGGCCTTCTAGGCCTCTCCATCATGGAGCCGCCACCTTCTTTTCCTAAGAAGTGCCTAAGCTGTGGCGGTACAGTTTTGTTTTTAGACTCCAAGAACTGGTGTCTAACCTGTTTGGGTCCTGACCATTTTCCTCCGGAGCCATTAGGCTACAATATTGTGAGAAGAGATTTTCCATTTCGAGTTTCCCTCGATACCGCATTGCCTTCCAGTGTCAGGGCACCGACCATTTCTTCTTCTCCACAGGATCAGGTAACCCACAAACAGTCTGTTAAGACTAGCCAACCCTTGAGTGGTAAGTCTCATGCACAGCATGATGACGGCTCCGGCCTTGCCCTCAAGGGTCCATTGGCTTCAAAACCCCGGCGGGAGTCTTCGGCCTCCAAAGCCTATCAGGGGTTTCAGGTTGTTCCTGGGGCTCACCCCTCACAGAACATACCTGAGCCATGCTTGGTGGTGGCATCCGCTTTGAGTGGTACCGATACCCCGGCATCGGCACTGGTGTTGAGCGATTCACTCCTCACCAGGGATCGTCATCTGGCTTTCTCGGTACCTTCGGGACCGTTCGATACGCCCCAGATTGACTTTCCAGTATTGGCATCTATGCCGATACTACCACCGACGTCGGTACCCTCTAGACATGCATCGATAGACTCGCTTCCTTCGATGCCGAGTCTAGAATCGATCTCTAGTCTAGAAGACTGGGTACCGACACGTCTCGGTACCGATGCTTACTGGTTCCGGATGCTCGGTACCGAGGGTGATTACCAAAAGCCTTCGGTTACCTCTGTACTGATTGAGCAGCCACCGATGACTGCCTCGATGTCGGTGTCGCTTTCGATTCCGACACAGCTACCGGTATCGGTATCGGTGCTGGTACCCGCAGTAACATTGGGGCCAGCTCCTTCCAGGCTTCTTTCACCAGGTTCGCTCCTTTCTATACCAAGTTTGGAGTCGATACCTGGCATGGACGATGCAGTGCTGACTGTCTCAGGGCATGATCTCCAGTACCAGCATCCATCCCTTAAGGATCCTTTCTTGCACCGTGCAGGATCTTATATTCCTATATTCTCAAGTAGATCCTCCGTTGCCCAGGCTAGTTCTTCAGCTCTAGCCTGTCCAGGGACGGTTCCCTTCGGAGATCCTTCTTTTCAGAATTTTCTCCTGAATATGGCAACATTTCTTGCTATTCCTATCCCTGGCTATGATCCTACACAAGGCTCTCTTTCTACTGGAGAAAAGGAAAATATAATGCTTCCTTTACATCATTCCTTGCAGGATCTTCTTCTAAGAATGTGGGAAGCACCTTTTAAGGGTTCCCTCACCTTCTAGAGCAACTGATCTTCTGTATCAGGTACCCCCCTCTCCAGGATTTCAAAAGACTCAACTTCCCCATCATTCCATTGTGGTGGAATCAGCAATGAGGAAGGTGAAAAGTAAGAAGAAGCACTCTTCTTACCCACCAGGTCGTGAGTCTAGGACACTAGATGCTTTTGGACGTCAAACCTTCCAGACATCTATGCTGTCAACAAGGATTCTCTCATATATTTTTATATGAGTCTGTCACTTCAGGAGGTCACAAAGAAATTATATCTTTTGACTCCTTTTCTTTCAGAGCCCAAGACTGCAGACTATTCCTTACTACTTAGTCATATTAAAAGCATCTCTTGGTTTCTTACTCGTGCTTCCCTGGACTCCTTTGAGTCTGTTAGCAGAACTTCTGCTATAGCCATAGGGGCACGATGTAGAGCCTGGCTCCAAGCTTCAGACTTAAGCAGATGGGCACAACAAAGACTGAATAATACTCCTTGCACTGGGGAAGATCTCTTCAATAAGGAGTCTTTACATCAGGTTGCTCAGTGGTCCACTGACTTCCCTGTTTCTGGAGGCTATTCTAAGCCTTCTCCTTCCCCAGTAGGTAGGAAATGCCCTACCCTACCAAACCTTCTTTCCCTAGGAGAAGAAGGTTTCACTCTTCTCCTGCCCATCATACAGATGTTCCCAAGCAGGGGAAACCTCGCCCTGGTCTGAAGAATCCAAACTCTAGCCAGGCTGAACAAACCCAGCAACCATAGGGTCCTGAAGTTTACAACCTACAGTTGACTTCTTTCCACTAGAAGTTTTTTCACTGTTTTTTCATTCAAAACTCTACACATGGATTCCTTTTCTCAGGACATCCAGTTGCTCCTAGGTATGCTGAGCTGTCAGGATATTCATGTCTATGGGTCACAGGTTTCTCCTCTTCTTCTTACCAAGAAGAGAGGTTTAACAACTATCCCATGATAGTTTCTGTTCCAACATGAATATCTTCCTTCCACAGACTTACCATATGGTAAGTCGCCCTTCAGCTCCTGTCTCTACCCTTTTATCCAGGGTTTCCCCTGAAAGGGTGGTACCCCATACCACTGCAGGGCTTCTTTAGCCTTTCTAGTCATTTCTTTCATGCCAGTGTGGAGTTTTTTCTCTTGAATAATCTCCCTTCTTTTGTCTGGGCAGCTCATCAGACAGGGACAGGAATTTCTCCTCTTATTCTGTCTGTTCTCTCTGTTTTACACAGAAAGATTCTCTCTGCTGTCTTATTCAGCAGCTGCCCATGCAGGAGTTCCAGTGATTGGACTACTGGTACTTTTCCACAAGTTTCCAGTCTTGTCTTCCACTACTTCCAGTCTGGCCTTAGTAGTGATTCCAAGATAGTGCTTTCATCTGTCTTGGATAATCCTTATCACTTCAGGCTTATCACACTATCTTCTTTTCTTGCCATCCCCAATTCCTTTGGATTTGGCAGCATAGTTAATGTGGCAGCTGGTTTTCTTCCAACAGCCAGTTATATTTCCCAATTCTCCTGCATAATTTATTTATTATTTATTTAGCTGTATTTATATCCCGCTTTTCACCGGGTCAAAGCGATCAATTGGGAGAGACATTTAACACGAGGGGATATGACACACATATGCTAATACTTACAGGGAACATGGGCATTGGAGGGTTAAGTGGCTTGCCCAAGACCACAAGGAGTGCCTATAGGACTAGAAATCCCAGTCCCTCCGGCCTGAGATTGCTGTCCCCAGGTGGGACTTGAACCCCCGGCCCTCCGGCCTGAAGTACCTTGTCCTAACCACTAGGCCACTCCTCCCTACAATGCTCTCTGCAATCTTACAGAGAAGCTTTCTACTATGGGCCCTTGCTAGAGAGCATGGGGTTTTGTCTCTAATGACTATCCTATATGGTTGGAAAAGGCTTCCTCAGTCATTTTCCATGACTGTGAGGGTTCTCCACACCCTACTATCTCCTTTTATAATACAGGACATAAGCCTTTTCTGCGTGAACGTCTAAAGAGTTCTCCAATTCCTACAAGGAATATGCTCTTTTTTTCCTTGCAGCTTGTCCTCATGGTATCCTACTCCTTCATGGACAGCACATATTTAACTCATAACGCATGATACCACTTTGTATCCCTCCAGTGGTCAACCTGATATCTCATCCTATGCGTTTTCTGTCCATTTACCATGCGAGAGTTCTACATGACTCAGGACTTGCTGTTTACAGACTGATATTATCCTCTGTTTTTTCACGCAACTTTCCTGGTTATTTCACTGGATAGCATTCCTGCACCATCTTAGCCAGGGGGAATAGATTCTCTATATATCTTCTCAAGTAGGTTCCACTTCTTGTTATTAGATGAATCTTTCCTCTTCACATCTCCCCTGTGAATGTTCTTATGGACATATCTCTATCTGCTTAATTGCAGACATTTATCTTTAGACATATATATTCATGTATGTATATATCTCTATATACTTCTCTATAGATACATATGTCTGTAAGCTGCGTGTGCATATGTTATGCCCTCCAGATCTCTCTCTATGTATATGTATATATGTGTGTATATATATATATAATATGTGTATGTCGAGATGCTTCCTTATAGGTAGATATGTATTTACATACTTATCTCTCTAACTGTCTATGCTTATAAAGGTTTTTACCTTCCTATAGGTTCCAGACAGTGGGCTTGCATATGTTCATACTGTCCCACAGTATGTCTGGGGTATTATGCACACAACCACTACTGTGGTACTGCCAGCTCTTACCTTAACCCTAGGTTTAGATATCCCTGAAGCTCCATACTCCAATATCTTTCCTATCTCTCACCAGTTAGGAAAGATAGGGTGGATCTTCAGTAGATCTGAGGTTTCAACCCTTCAGACATCTGTCCTTCTTGGGAATACGGGCTTTTTTCCCATACCCCTTCTTCCCTCCAGGACTGGGCTAGTTTGTCCAAATTGGTCAGTCTTCCTCTTTTGCTCCTAACTGTGAGTAACTCTGTAGCCAAAAGAGTTCCCAGCTTTTTCCATAAAGCTTTCCACTAAAGACCTACCATTTTTGTACTACCCCAGTTGACACCTGGGTCACCTGTCACTTCCAGATTTGGACCTTCACCTTCACTTCAGTGAGGTCACCTTGAAGATTCCTCTACTGGATCCCCAGTAGACTCCATCAGCCTCTCTACTTCCTGCAATCCAGTAGGTGAGGTACATATTGTGATTGTTCATTTCAATATTTTCATGATAATTATCATACATACAAGGACTCCTTACCTGTAGTCCTATTTTAGGTTAGCTGTTTTTCTACAGCTCCTCTCTATCAACTCCTACCCTCCATCCTCAGGATGCTTGGCCATATGAGGTGTAGCATGTTCCAATCCCCACCATGCTAGGACTCCAGGCATCTTAGCTTGGGAGTCCCCATATGTGAAGACTCATTCCTGCTTGTTCCTGGAGATAGCACAGTTACTTACCTGTAACAGGTGATCTCTGGGAACAGCAGGAATAAGTCTTCACAACCCACCCACCTCCCCTAGGAGTTGTATCTCTTTATCTTCCTTTCCTCTTTCTCTCTCTTTTTGTCTCAGCTATAAAACTCAACTGAGGAGAGACAGTTGGAAAGGCGGGAAGGCAGCACGCAGGCGCTGAGGGATGCTCCCAAAAGCTTTCTGATTGGACGCTGGGGAGCGTTCCCGCGCAGGCTCCGTCGGTACCGATGTACTCATATGTGAAGACTTATTCCTGCTGTTCCCAGAGATCACCTGTTACAGGTAAGTAACTGTGCTTTCCAAGCGGAGGGAAGATGGTATGGCGTTCCAAAGTGAGGGGCCACGAAAGAAAAATGCAGCATGACGAGTTTGTTCAAGATGGGCCTGAGAGGGCGAGGGCAAAGAGAGACGATTAGCATGTAAAGATCGAAGTTGGCGATACAGAGTGTGAAGGGAGATAAGGTTAGCCAAGTAAAGTGGTGTGGATGTGTGAAGAGCCTTGTGAATCAAAATTAAGAACTTGTAATGAAATCTGTAATGAAGGGGTAGCCAGTGAAGGCGGTAGAGGATAGGGGTGACATGGTCATATCGGCTAGCGGATGAGATAATCCGAGCTGCTGTGTTTTGCAATAACTGTAAACGTTGAAGTTGATACGTGGGTAAATTAGCCAAAGCCACATTACAATAGTCTATGCGGCTCATAACCAAAGCCAATACCAGAGTGGTGAGAGAGGAAGGAGACAGCAGGGACCGGACTGCTCTAATTTGTCACAGAGCATAGAAAGACTTACGAATGAGAGTGGCGATATGGTCATGAAAGGAAAGGGAAGAATCCAGGATCACACCCAAGTAACGAAAAGAAGACGTCAGAGGAATATGAGCGGAATCAATTTGAGGGGCAATATCTGGACAGGAGGTACTTAATGAAACCCACATAGCAGTGGATTTGGATGGGTTCAAGTGAAGATAGTTTGTGGCAAGCCACGATGCGACATGGGAGAGGCAAGCATTTAGAGCTGAGATATCCACATTAATAAGGGAGGTATGAAAGAGCAGCATAATATCGTCTGCATAAATGTAGGTGGAAACCGGATACTGTTGAATTAAAAGGGGTAGGGGAGCCAGAAAAAATGTTAAACAACAAGGGAGACAGAACCGACCCCTGGGGAACCCCACATAAAAGAGGGAGAAGACTGCTTGTTGACGTGAACGGAGAAAGTGCAGGTGGACAAGAAGGAGCGAAACCATTGTAACACCATGCCCCACAGGCCCGCATCGTAGAGTCGCGAGAGCAAGGTCCAGTGATCAATCAGATCAAACACCGAGGACAGATCGAGAGACACCAAAAGAGTGGCTTCCCCCCAATCATGAGCGACATGTAGTTCATTTAGCAGGGCTAGAAGAACTGTTTCCGTACTATGTCCCATACGGAAACCTGACTGTCTCAGATGAAGAACATTAGTAGCTTCCACATGAGATGCTAGCTGAAAAAAAACACCAACCGTTCTAATACCTTAGCCAAGAAGGGAAGATTTGAGACAGGACGCCAATGTGCTAAAACAGAGGGATCGAGAGAAGGTTGCTTCATGAGTGGATGGATAATAGCTGACTTCCATGGCATAGGGAAGCAACCAGAAGATAGACTGGTATTTAAAATTGTTAAAATAACAGGCAGAAGCTGAAGCAAAGTATTGGACAGCCACCCTGAAGGAATGGGGTCCAGTTGACAAGTAGTCGTCCTAGAATTGGAGATAGTCTTAAGCAGTTCTGAGGGAGTAATAGCATGAAAGGTGTGAGCTAGTGCTTGATTAAGTGGTGACAGAGGGGAAGCAATAGCACCCTGAATGATCACCTCTGAGGAGGGCGACAAAGAGGAGGGAGATTAGAAAAAGAACAGCGTAGGTTATGAATCTTGTCTGAGAAGAAAGTAGCCAACAAAGAGGGAGTAGGCACGGCAACCTGAAGTGGGGCGGTAGGCACAGTAGAGGAGAGGTGACGCAGGATAGTATATAGCTGTCTAGATGAATTAGCGGCCTCAGAAATTTCCAAGGACTAGAACGAGCGTTTAGCTGCCTGGACTGCCAGGCGATAGGCGGAATAAAGCTGTTTGAACCGAGTCATTGCTACCGGAGAAGGGTGCTTCTCCTAGTGGTGCTCTGCTTGGCGAAATTGCGACCGCTGTAGACGCAAACCTGGATGAAACCATGGAGAGTGCACTTGCTGTGACAACACAGAAGAGGGGCAAAGGGGAGCTAGACTATCCATTGCAGCACCAAGCACAGAATTCCAGAGACAAACCTGCGCATCTGCGGAACGTGAGGCAAAATCTGACAGAAAAAGAAATTGTGCTGATGGGAAAGCAGCCAGCGTACGTGGCGTGATACAACGCCATAGACAAGGTGAGGATGGGGGACTAGGAGAGTCTGCAAGAACTGGGGCTGGGACAGAAACAAAAAATGAGATGCAATAGTGATCAGACCATGGGATATGATGGACAGAAATATCAGAAAATAAAGGATCCAAACTGGAGGACCCAAGAACTAAGTCCAGTGTGTGTCCAGCAATATGGGTAGGGCCAGAGACATATTGATGCAATGCAAGATCATTTAGAAGGTTCCGAAAAACACGATCCTTAAGCCTGGAAGGGGAATCAATGTGGACATTAAAGTCACCAAGGATTATAGTATTGGGGTAATGAAGAATAGTCTCAGAGAGAGTCTGTAAGGCTGCCTCCCATCTACAAGTGGACAGAGAGGGAGGAGGATACAATAAAAGGAAATACAATGGGGGCGAGGAATGTAAACGGAGAAAAAGGGATTCTGAATAATGAAGGGAGGGAGTAGCAACTTCGACAAAAGAAAGGGAGGACCGATAGAGGAGGGCCACACCTCCCTTTCCCCTACCTATCCTAGGTGTCGAAAAGGCTGCAAAACTAGGGGGGGGGGAAACTAGCTAGAAGGGGGTCATCACCTTCCTTAAGCCAAGTTTCAGTTAGGAAGCAGAGGTTAAACGAATGTTGAGAGACTAGATCCTGAACTAACAGAGATTTGGCACGGAGATAACAACACTTAAGCAGCGCTATACTAAGGGTCACCACAGCAGCTATGGAGAGAGAGGAAGTGGAGGTATGCTGGTGAGGAAAGGACCTTCCCAAATGCTTACATGGTACCAAGTTGGATAACATACGAGCAGAAGGACCTGACCACGGTACTTGGAAATGGGGTGGGGTTGACGATCCCAGTAAACAGGAATAAATGCCATGGAGAACAAAGCACAAGTTATACCACCAATGCACCAAGAATTCAATGTAACACAATCAAAATTACCTGAGACAGATAAGAAGAGTTGCCAAAGCAAACAGATTCGAAGGAACAGCCAGTAACTACAGGCACCAGTAACTACAGGCACAGGGGTAGCCACAGGACTGCAAAGAATAATCAGGGAACTTTTTACTCGCCCAGGATTCGCCCCAAGGAGCAGGACCTGCTCCTTGGGCGCGCGACGCCGTAGTCAGTGTGGTTAAATAGGCAGGAGGTACCTGGAAGGGTCAGGGTCGCATCACTTCCTGGAGGCGGACACAGGCTCAGGCAGAAAGACACCAAATATACAGGCACCGGAGGACCTAGAGGCGAGAGAAAAACACAGCAATATAGCAGCAGACAGCACAAAAGCAGCAGATAAAGATATTGTATATGGTATTTTATGGGTAACCTGTGCAGGTGAATAAGCAAGGGGTTAATATGATGTGAGTGGGAGGCATGAGTGAGTATGCGAGCAGCGATGTTTGTTTTGAAGGAGTTGAAGATGACAGAGTTGGCACAGAGGGAGGCCAGGCAGGGCTACATTACAGTAATTGGTATGGGTCATGACAAGAGAGAGGAGGAGGAGGGTGATCAAGGAGGGGAGTGAGAGAAAAGGACGAATGGAACGGATCTGACGAGGAAAGTAGAAAGAATGTTGTATGATTGAGGATAAGTGATCTTGAAAAGAGAGAGAAGAATCAAGAGTGACACCTAAGTAATGGAGGGAAGAGACCAGGGGAGTCTGCGTGAGGGAGGGGGCCAAAGAGGAGAGAAGAACTGGAGAAGGAAAGCCATATTTATTTATTTATTTATTTATTTAACAGTATTTTTAAACCGCCTTATCTTATTAATCATGGTGGTATCACAGCAAACAATCGGGTAAAGTGAGTGTGTTAATCATGCAGTGAGGGTGCAATTTAGTTGAGTGTGTGTTGTATCGTGTGCTGGATTGGGGTGAGCTATGTACAAGGTGTGGCGTGTTGCGTGCTAGAATGGTTTGAGCTATGTACAGTGTGGGCTATATACAGTGGTGCTGTAAAACATTATCTGTACAGACGGCAATATGTGCTGTTATACATTCTCTTAGGTTATGTGATGTGTCCATAGTGTTCTATGAACAGCATGGTTTTTAGCTGTTTTCTAAAGTCTTTGAGGTCTGTAGTTGTCCTCAAGTCGTCTGGTAGTTTGTTCCATATAGTTGGAGCAGCCATGGAGAGAGCTCTGTCTGTTGTGTCCTTGCGTGTGTGTTTGAATTCACCTGGGGTGCTGACTCGGTTGCATGTTTGTTTTCTTCTAGGACGAGTGCTGTTGTCTGGTTGAATGAGGGTGTGTAGGCTGTTGGCTGATGTGTGCTGATTTATCTTAAATAGGTTTATGATAGTTTTGTATCTGATGCGTGCACCGATTGGGAGCCAGTGTAAGTCCTTTAAGGTGGGTGTGATGTGGTCCTGTCTTGCAGTACCGGATATTATTCGTGCTGCAGTGTTTTGTGCTAGCTGGAGTGGTTTGAGGGCTTGTTTCGGTAGTCCCAAGTATATCGGATTGCAGAAGTCCAGTATTGGGGTTATCAGTGCTTGGAGGACGGTACGAAAGTGTTCTGGGGCAAGGAGTGGTTTCAGTCTCCTGATGATTCGCATCTTGTAGTAGACTTTTTGTATTGTTTTGTCTATGTGTGGCTTGAGGTTTAGATTATTGTCCAGAGTAACTCCAAGGTATCTCACTTCTGATTTTATTGGAATAGTAGTGTTTTGTATCTTGATGTTTGGCGGGTGTATGAAGCTTTGGTTCCGAGTGATTATTAGGGCTTCAGTCTTGTTGTAGTTTATTGCGAGGTTGTTGTTTTGACACCAGCTCGTCATTTGGGTAAGGCAGTCTGTTATCTTGGAGAAATCCGGGTTGTCGATTTCTATCGGGGTGTATATCATGATGTCGTCTGCATATATTGTGTATTGAATGTTGTTCTCTTTCATGATGTCGCATATCGGTTGGATGTAGATGTTAAATAGGAGAGCTGAAAGTGCGGATCCTTGAGGTACTCCTTGACGGACATTTATGGGTCGGGAGGTGTTGTGTCCCACCTTGACCTGTAGCTGTCTTTCGGTTAGGTATGAGTGGAACCATTTCAAAGTGATACCGTGTATACCAGTGTTCTTTAGTCTTTCCAGGAGCGTGTTGTGGTCCACTGTGTCGAAGGCTGAGGAGATGTCGAAGATCATTATGATTCGCCAAATATGGCAGCAGTCTTAGCAGGGTTGATGTGAAGAAAGCTAGTTGCCATCCAGGCAGAAACAGAAGAGAGACAGGTATTCATTGGAGCCAAATCAAGGGTGGAGGGGCTAGTGTGATGAACGAGACAAATATCTTTTGGGTAGTAATAAGCAATATTAATAAGTTGTTGGATAATTATATCACTGCAAAAAAAATTTTTTTGAGAGCTGTTTTGGTTATTCCATGTAATCTTTGTTTTTTGGTTCGCTGAATCCGAAAATGACCTCCATTTTGTCATAGGACATCACGTTTCCTGACAATTTAGGTAACTATGTTAAATAAGGCAATACCTCAAAATAAATGAAAATAGACTTATAAAATTAAAGTTTTATTACAATATTTTCATGAAAATCCTTTTTGGAACTGAAATGAGCTCACCTACACACACTAAACTCGATTCTTCTTCCTTGTGAGGCTCTTCTTGGTGCATTTATGCTTGTGAGTAGCATCTGGAATGTCTCTCTGAAGCATCCAACAGTAGTCTGCCACCATTGTAATGCTCTATTTTCCCTGGTATCTCCTTTCCATCTCTTTAATGTCTTGGTGGAATCGTTCACCTTGTTCCTCACTCACAGCTCCCAAATTTTCAGGAACGTTGTCAAGGTGGGACTGGAGGAAATGCACTTTCAAACTCATCAGGCAACCTAAAGCTTGAAATGCTTTCAGCATTCGTCCGACGATCTTTTTGTAGTGAGGATCTTTGTTATTGCCTAAAAATTTCTGTACGACTTCTTTAAATGCAATCCACCCTTCTTTTTGAGGATCCGTCATGATATTGACAAACTCTTAATCAACTATAAGCCTTCTAATATCTGGTCCGACGAACACACCTTCCTTCAATTTTGCCTCCGACAGGCCTGGAAACTTGGTGACCAAGTATTTGAAGCATTCTCCATCTCTTGGAAGTGATTTTACGAATTGCTTCATCAATCCCAATTTTATGTGAGAGAGGTGGTAGAAGAACTTTATGGGAAGGTACCAAAGTTTCTCGGAGGACATTTGTTTCACCGACTGTTAGCACCCTCAGCTGCCAGCTCTTCTTGGTCCAGTGATTTTGTCGGTCTCGACTGTCCCATAGACACAGAAAACAAGGATATTTGGTCTACCCAGATTGTTGCCCGAGCAGCATGCACAAGACCTTCAAGTCCCCACACACTTGCCAACCATGGTCTTCATATTTAAGTTTACGAAGAACCAATTCCAAGTTCTCGTAGGTTTCCTTCAAGTGTACGGAATGGCCTACAGGTATGGAAGCGTAAAAACCATTGTGGAGTAAAACTGCTTTGAGACTTCTTTTTGATGAATCTATAAAAAGACGTCATTGCTCTGAATCATATTGGGTTTTAAATTGACCCATCAGACCTTCGACATCGATGCAATAAACCAACTTGTCTTCCTGGGCGAAGTAAGGAACGAACTCCTTTTCACGATGTCTGAACCATGAAGATGACACTCCTGGCAACAATAAAATCCTGCTTTTCAGCCTTGATCCGAGTAACTCAGTGGCATCTTTGGGAAGATTCAAGTCTCTTACCAAATCATTCATCTCCTCCTGAGAAAACAATTTTTGTCTTGTATCATCTTCAAAGTCAGAACTTGATTTGTCATCTGGTTCAGGTATGACTTCACCTTCATTGGAGCTAGGTATCTCTTCCAAGGTAGCAGGGAGCTTGGGTACTGGTATATCTGTGCCATGGGGGATGGGACAAATTGCCGAGTGAAGATTGGGGTATGAAATGGAATGCTTCCATTTGGAATTAAACCCTTTGACATCGCATGAACAAAAGTAACAGTCGTCACTATGGTTCTTTTGCTCTCGCCATACCATAGGAATCCCATAACGGAAAGATTTTTTCTTACCCTTGAACCAGTTTCGGAGGTCCTCAACACACCGTTTGCACACTTTATGAGGCGCCCAGACTTTATTTTGATCTCCAATTTTTAGTCCAAAGTATGCAAAGTATACTTTTTTCACAAAGTCTGTAATATTCTGCTGTTGCTTCAACACTGTATATTCACCACAGATGAAACAGAAACTGTCTGGCGAATTAATACACTTTCGCGGAGCCATAACATAATGGTTGAAGAATGATGAGCTAACACGAATTGCGATGAAAAAGTGTGAACAGCCTAGAACCAAGAACCTGATGATGATTCGTGCACAAGTGTGGCATGCAGGAGAGAGCAGCTCTGTGTCTGTACACGAGACGTCACAGTGTTGACCACGCCCCCCCTGCACTGACTGGAGCTGCTGCTATCTGCCCTGTGTCTCCCTACCACTGGATTCTTCAGGAAAGATTAACCCCTTCTACCATTAGAAGCACGGACTTAAAACTTGCTTAGCTTATTTATATATTGCTGACCATCAGATTTACAGTGCTATATTTTTTTTACATAACTCGGACAACCCCTTTAAGGTTTTTTTTGGCATTTTATATCTTAAATTGCACTTATGTGAATTAATAGTAATTTGAATTAATTAATAGTAATTTGAAAAAATTTGATAAATTTGAAGACAATTTTGCATGTTGTGGCAAATCATGACATCTAGCAGTTTTTTCAATATTTTATTTGTTTTCAGCACACCAAAATACATGGAAATTAGATGAAAATAATCAAACAGCTTTTTAGTCGCAGACCTGTGTAATTTTCTTCTGGTTCCTACTATTTGGCCTGGCACTGGC
Source organism: Ichthyophis bannanicus (assembly GCA_033557465.1). Lineage (NCBI taxonomy): Eukaryota > Metazoa > Chordata > Amphibia > Gymnophiona > Ichthyophiidae > Ichthyophis > Ichthyophis bannanicus. The sequence goes on along the minus strand of CM066037.1, from coordinate 378,043,636 downwards.
CTCGGTTCATAGTTTCCCAAATCACCCCTGAAGCCCTTTTTTTTTTTGGAAATTGGCATTACGTTGGCCGTTCTCCAATCTTCTGGCACTACAGATAATTTTAATGATAGTTCACAGATTACTATAGTAGATCTGCAATTCATATTTTAGTTCTTTCAGCATCCTGGGATGTATTCTACCCGGTCCAGATAATTTGCTGTTCTTTAGTTTGCCAAATTGCCCTATTACATTTTCCAGGTTTACCAAGATGTGTTTTAATTTCTCCAGTTCATTACCTTTAAATATTGTTTATGGCATGGGTAGCTCCCCTACTCTTCTTCAGTAAAGACCAAAGCAAAGAATTTATTTAGTCTCTCTGCTATGGCCTTGTCATCTCTTAATGCTCCTTTTACTCCTCTATCATGTAATGGTCCAATTGACTCCCTCATGGTGGCTTTTTTTTGCTATAAATGTACCTGAAAAAGGTTTTATTCTGAATTTTTGCTTCCAAGGAAAGCTTCTTTTCAAATTTTCTCCGCCTGCCTACCTTATCAATGCCGTGCATCAAACTTGACAGTTGCTTATGCTGCAGTTGGGTCCTTTTTTCCATTTTTTGAAAAATTATTTTTTTGGCTGTAACAGCCTTTCTCACCTCGCCTCACATTTAAACCATACCAGCAGTCTTTTGGACTTCCTTTCACCTCTTATTAACGTGTGGCATACATCTGGTCTGAGCTTCCAAGGTAGTACTTTTAAACAATGCCCAGCAATGTCAACTCTTAACCTTTGCAGATGCTTCTTTTAGTTTTTTCTTAACCATTTTCCTCATTTTATCATGGTCTCCCTTTTGAAAGTTAAATGCAGTGCAGTAGATTTACTTTCTGTTCTATGTCTGTTCATTAAATCAAAATGTTCATGTTATGATCACTACCAAGGCCAGTGCGACAGACTATGCAAGCAGTGCACTTGCACAAGGTAGCAGCTTTGAGGGGGTGACAAGAGCTTACAGCCAGGGCTGGCCCGTCCATCTTGTGAGAATGTTGTTCGCACAGGGCCCTGTACTTCAGGGGGCCTCGCGACAACAACATCTTGTACATGTTTGGCTCTCGGTTCACCTCCATACAGCGGCTCCCGGCTCCCATCAGGCTCAGCAGCAGCTCCCTACAGCCGCCGAAGTGAAGAGCATTGTTTTCCTTTCAAATAACAAAAGGTAGAAAAATACTTTTTTATTTTGAATTTATTAACTGGAATATGTCAGCTCTGGGAAATGTGCATCACTAACATCTTTGCGTTTTGTTTAGTACAAGAGGAAATTAATTTATAGTTGTACATTCCAAGTTTGGCTTTATGGGTTCCCAATTTAATTATTGTCTTCTGATTTCTAAATTGTGATCCCTTGTTCTTTGTTTGGTGACGTTATATGTTCTGCATGTGTAACCGAGCTGAGGTATTCTGTTCATGTAGTCTATTTGACAGTGCCACTTGTTCTCTTTCCCCAGTAGGAGATGTATTGGTATTCTCTGAGATGTATTGGTTTAGTATTTGCAGTGTTGCCTTTTGATAGGTAGGGTTTGGTGCTTTGTGAGTCCTGGTAGTGCTGTTATGATACAGGGGTTTGCTATGGGTTCTAAATGGGCAGTATTTATAGTACTTCCTAATGTGCCTGGCGGTAGGTACTGGAGTATAGTAATGTAGAAATCTGGTAGTCTTTCTTTATCAAGACACTCATTAAGAGGTGTGTTAACATTATGCTAATATTTATGTAAATGTGCTCCTTATGCAAATGAGACCCCACAATGAGTCTCTGCACATGGCCCTGCGTCCCCCCTTGGGTCGCCCCTGCTTACAGCTGTGATTCTTATCCTTTGTGTCATAGGGCCTGGCAGCCTACTCTACTCCCTCCTTGGTAGGGGCCCTGTGGGATGCATCAGACTGTTACTCCTCTATCTGGTATGCAATTGCACATGCGAACATGATCGCACATGACCGACAGAACCACTTGCATCTGCTGCAGCCAACATTTCCCTCTGCCTGCTATGAGTTTGCTCAAAATGTTCAGGCAGGATTGGCTCTGATGTTGATCTCATTCATCATGAAATCTGCAGCAGAGCCATGACTGCTAGTGCGTTTTCAAAACCTGCTGCAGACATCCCATGGAGGTAAGATGCCCAAACATAGTTGAGAGACCTAGGAAAATCCTATACTGGATGAGGGGAGTGAGTAAGAGGTAGGAGGCACATATCGGAGGGAGGGGAAATTAAGAGCAAGGCAGGAGGCACGTATTGGCGGATAGTTGAGTAGGGAGTGGGAAATTTTAGTAGGAAACCTAGATTTTTGGGATTGGTTGGCAAATGAGGTGCAAACTTGGGGGAGAGAAGGAGAGAGAGGATTTGTTGAGGGGATGAGTAATGAATGTGATGAAGGAATTATCAGGACTAGGGAAATGGTATGGGAAAAAGGGATGCCTGAAGAGGAGACAGCAGGGACTGAGAAGACAGCATGGAAAGGCAGTGGGAGAAAACCATGAAAAAGAAGGTGGGTGGGGAAGGTAGGTGCACTAGATGATTTGGGGTGAGGGCATAAGCAAAAGAGCAGACCAGGGTAAAGAGGGGGAGAAGGATGGTGGAAAAATAAGGCGTTTGGCGGGGAAGGGGGGGGGGAACGGGCTAGGAACTGAGCCAAAGAGTAAGAATATGGAGAGTAAAAGAGGGAGAGTGGAGAGGAAACATTAAAGATGGTGGATAAAGAGATATCTGGGGAGGAAAAAGCAGGGACTCAGACTGAATTTGGGGCTGGTAAGGGTGAGTAAGTGAGGAATATAGGATCAAGTGTGAGAATGAGAATTTGGAGGGGCAAGCATCGATTATGGGGTTGAGTGGAGAGAGAGAGGCCTTGGGTGGGGAGGAGCAAAGGAGGTTTAACATGGACAGGGGAACAGAAGTGAGGGGGAAAGGCCAATAAAAGGAATGGGAGAAATCTGTCTGCCCCTGATGTAGGCAAATTGCTGAAAAATGGCCACGTTTGTTTTTCTGGATGATTTGTTAATTTATGCTATTTAGGTTTTAGGTTTATTTGTAAGAATAAATCCCTTTTCAATTTTTGTTTTATATTATAGTGCCTTATTCATTTGCTTAGAGGCCCCTTTGCTATTTTGTTTAGGTTTTTTTTGCAATGTACCGTACCTGGTAGTGAAGGGAACTTGTGCTGGCGGTACTGAGATGACAGCAGAATCAGAACTTAGTGTACCTAAATGTAACTTACAGTACTTTGGACTACTACTGAAAAAACATCAGCTAAGACCAATTTTTTTTGGATGGTGAGTTGTATGGGAAGATGTCCAAGTTCTCCTCACCATCCATTGTTGGGGGAGGATTTCTGTGGATGTAAAGTACATGTTTACATGTAACTCCTTGATGGCCACCTGTGCAGTGTGTCATGTATGCAAGTGTTGTTCATCAGGTGTGTCCTGATGAAAGATTGAGAGCCACTGGCTTACAGTGTTGTTGAGTATGTCTCTTCCATGCATCTGTGGTGACAGATCGCATTGCACCATCCCCGGTTTCATCTTTTCTTCGAGTCAGTGCATGGGGACATTGAATTGTGCACTGGAAGTGAATACTATAGACAACATCAAATTGCTGTTAACTTATATATATATATTGCTGACCATCAGATTTACAGTGCTATATTTTTTTTTACATAACTCGGACAACCCCTTTACGTTTTTTTTGGCATTTTATATCTTAAATGCACTTATGTGAATTAATTAATAGTAATTTGAATTAATTAATAGTAATTTGAAAAAATTTGATAAATTCGAAGACAATTTTGCATGTTGTGGCAAATCATGACGTCTAGGAGTTTTTTTCAATATTTTATTTGTTTTCAGCACACCAAAATACATGGAAATTAGATGAAAATAATCAAACAGCTTTTTAGTCGCAGACCTGTGTAATGAGAGAAAGAGAGGCAGAAAGACATTGAAAAGGAGAGGGGCAAGAACAGAGCCTTAATGGACGCCACAGGAGAGTGGAGTGGCAGAGGAGGAGGAACCAGTGTGGATGGAGAAGGTTTGGGAGGCTTCATAACTTTTAGGGTTATATCTACTAAAGGTTGTTAGCTCTCATTGCAGCATTAATGTGGGAAAATTGCGCCATGATGACAGCTATGTGGGAGAAATGCAGCTACCGTGGGCAATTTTCTGCAATAACTGCATTTCGCACAGTAGTGCGACTGGGCAGGATGTGGGTGGAGAGCGGGCTTGCCTTTACTGTGCAGTTACCACGGCCCTTGACAGCTCACAGTAGTTGCATGTTTTTGCAGACATCGTGGATGCAGTTAACACACTTCTGTGGATGATGATAGCTACTTCAGTGTTGCTGTCTCGCCGCAATACCTGCATTTTCTGTGTCATCTGCGGGGGAAGTGCTGGTCATGCACCTAAACAGATAATGTGCGACTTTTGCATCTAATACTTGGCATTAGCTGCAAAACCTAAGGTGATTTAGTAAACATACCCCTTATTGTTTGAGGTTTTCTTTTTCATTTTTAGTTCAGCTGCAGTGGTGATAAGGTAGTTTTCAATGGGTCTTTGTGTATTGTATGGATTGAGATAAATTTATTTATTACTATTAAATCTCTCTTTTTATGCAGCGTTTAATTGGTGTATTCTTTTCAATTTCTATTACTATTTTTATTTTTAGTTTGTATTCATACATTTGTTTTAATTATTGGTAATATTAAACTTGTTTAATTTTGGTTACAGATTTTATTACTATACCCCTCATGAATGCCAAAACATGTTCATGTTAGGTTTTATTTCTGCATTTTAGCCTGTTTGTTGTAGTTTAATTGCAGACCATTGTTTCATTAAAGACTCTATCCATTTGTTTATCTATCTATCTATCCATCCATCTGTGGTGGTGCTACATTGTCTTGTCTTTATCTGGTGGGCTTAGTACTGTGCAGTTATTGCTCCAAGAGGATACTGCCAGATTAGGGGTAAGTAGGGACAGTACCAATCTAGAAATATGCCCTGTGTGACTAATGAATCTGGCACCCCCCTCTACGCTCTCATATGCAGTAACTTACTCTTTTTGAGCTTCCTGGAAACCCACTGATGATTTCCGCACTCCTTCTGTACTGTGTGGCTGCACCACTTGCACAGTTCTTGGTAAAGCCCTGAGTAGGAGTTTCACCTGTACTCGCTCCTTTTTTCCTCTCCTCTCTCGCCTTCCTTTTATTTCTTGTTCTTCATTTTTTGTTCTCAGCTTCTGTTTAATGAAAAAAAAGAGGAGAAACAAACCGTTTTATTTTCTATGCTATACAGGCAGGCTGAGAGAAATCTTTGATGGCCATCGGTGGTGTTTGCTTCATTTTGTTTCTTTCATCAGTGGGTAGTGCAGCTGCTTCTTTCCATTTCTCCTGCAATGAGGCAGGAACCGCCAGAAGGCTTGGGGGATTCAACGAATTTAGGCGCTGTAAGTATAAATGCCAAATCTCTTCAGGAAAGTTAGGTTTCTTGCAGTTCCTGCTCATGAAAGTCATGGCCATTTTGTCCCCCAGCTGCAGTTCCCCTATGTGGCGAGGGGCCGGAGGGGGGAATCTAGTATGGCACTGTACAAGCCTTGGTTGAGTGTGGCTCCAAGTGAGATGCTTGCACAGGAAGTCTTTTTTTTCTTCTCAGTCTGACCTTCTTCCTTAGCAACTTGTAAAATGGATTACTAGTTGCATTCATCAGGCTTTAGCTAGTTTAATGTCCACGTTCAGTGATCCAAGTGGTGTAGCGCGGGGAGTTTTCTCACATGCGTGGATTGGGCTGAGATCTATTTCCACATTCCAGTCCACAAGGATCAGCAATGCTTTTTTCAATTTGCTGTTCTTGGCTCTCATCTTCAGGTTGCCACTCTCTCCCCTTTTGGTCTTCCACTGCTTGGAGGACATTATTAAAGTTCATGATGGCTGTGGCTATGGTGCAGGGAAATCAGCGTTCACCCTTATCAGGACGGCTGACTCGTTTGAGCCAAGCTGCAGTCAGATGCATCTTGGGTGTTTGGCCTGAGTGGTGTAATTCCTGGAGAGTTTCGGCTGGGTGACCCACCGTGGGAAGAGTAATTTGCAGTCTTTCCAGATACTGGAATTGCTGGGAGCACAAGTCAATGCTTGCGTGGGCAGTATTTCCCGACCAAGAGAATGCAGGAAGGCTATTTTTACAGCTGGCAGTCCACAGGTCGCAACAGGTTCCCAGGGTTTGGGATTGCCTACAAATTTTCAGATGGATGGCAGCATCAATCAAAATGTTTCCTTGGGCATACACACACTTGCAACCACTACGGAGGTCCTTGTTGTCCTGCTGGTCTCTAAGTTCTCAGGATTTTGAGGCCAAGCGCCCCCCCTCTCTTTCCCTTGATGAGGCTTCAACTGCATTGATGGGGAGCTCTAGCAACTGCTGAAGGATGTGCCACTGTATTATCCTTCATGGCTGTTCTGTCAACAGATGTTGGCCTGCATGACTGGGGAGCCCATTGCGAGGGCTGAATAGCTCAGGGCTGTTCGAACAACTGGGAGGCAGCATGACCCATCAACCAGCTCGAGGCCTGGGCCATTTACTAAGCTTTACTATGCCTCTGGTCCTTAGCTTAGAGCAGGGCGGTTTGGGTGTTCTCGGACAATGCCATGGCAGTGGCGTATGTCAACCAGCAAAGGACCACAAAGAGTGCCAGAGTAGCCCTAGAGATCATCCTCTTGTTCTCTTGGGTGGAAAGGAACTTCCTAGCTTGCTCGGTACAACACATTGTGGGCATTGACATTATGGAAGCAGACTTCTCAGTTGCTGCTATCCTGATCCAAGGGAGTGGGAATTGAACCAATCTGTGTTTCAACAGATTCTGGACCTCGAGCCATCCCAAGATGGACCTGATGGTGACCTGGTCCAACACCAAAGTGCACAGATTGTTCAATTGCTGCAAGGAAGCAAGCTCCAAGGGTTCCTTTGTCCTGGTTCAGCCTTGGCCAAATCATGTGTCCCCTCCGTGGTCACTTGTAGAGCATGTGCCTCACTTCATAGAGTGGCATCCAGACTGGGGTGTCCTGGTGGTGTCTGGCCATGGAGGCCATGGTTCGGGGACCAGATGTGGCTCCTGCGGGAGCCTTTTCTGTGACTTCCTACAGCTTGGGGTGCTGTTGGGTTGTCCAGAAGGACCAGTTCCTGTCACAACTCCTTCTTGCTTACGGCTTAGCCCTTGAGAGGTGACATCTGGCACATAAAGGCTATTTTCTGTTGGGTTTCCATATTCCTGAATGTGAGGAGAGGCTCTCACAGCCTTGCCTATGTGCCTATCTGGTGCCTGAATGCTGGTGCCATGAGCATCAGATTGGTCCTAGTATGGCAGATTCCCCCCCTCCTTCCTTTAATTGCCTTTTTTCAGGATGGCCTTGTCAAGGGCTTCTCCCTTAGTTCCTTGAAGATTCAGGTGACAAAATTGTTGTGCTTTAAGGGGTCGATGGTGGGCCAGTCTATAGCCTCACACCCAAGTGCATCTGATTTCCATAAGGAGGTATGACACTTGCGTTCTCCACTTCATTCAGTCATTCCTTCTTGAGATTTCTGTTTAGTACTCTAGGCCTTGCTTTTAGAGCTCTTTGAGCCCCTGATGTGGGCCACTCTTAAAGATCTGTCCCATAAGGCCACCTTCTTGATCAAATTCTGTTTAGTGAGAGGCATCTCTGACTTGCAGGCATTGTCATGCAGGGATCCTTTCTGGAGGAGGCTGTGTACATTTGACCATCCCTTCCTTTTTGTTCCACTTTTTTTCTAAGGAATGGTGCCAATGGAATGATAAGAGCCTTCACCTGGTGGAAGTCAGGAGAGTGCTTCTCCAGCATCTTAAGGTCACTAATTCCTTTCACAAGTCAGACCATTTGCTTTGTGCTGTTTGCAGGCCTGAATACAGGTGACACAGCCTCTAATTCCACCTTGAGGAGTTGGATCGAGGCTATTGCCTCAGCATATCTGTTGAGGAACCAGCCATTTCCAGAGGGTTTGTGTGTGTACTTTACTTGGGCAGAGTGTAGAACAGTCACCCTTTCAGTCATTTGTTACGTGGCAGCTTGGGCATCACCTTAACACTTCTGTTAAGCACTGCATCTTTGATGTCCATGCTTGGGCAGACTCTGCTTTGGCTCAGAGGTCTTGAAAGCTGCCATTTCTTTTTCCTGTCTAGTGGAGGTGTAGCTTTGGTACATCCCACTGGTCTAGCAGGCTGATATGGAAGGTGTTTAGCAAAATTCATACCTTCCTTTCTGATGTTATAGAGAAAACTAAAACATGTCACTTCTATTTGTTGGATGTGCGTAGAGAGAGTAGAGGCAGAGATGTCACAAGGATTGTGAGCTGAGGAAACAGGGAGGACTATAGTGTTATCTACAAAAATAGAGAAGGGGGGAGGTGGTTTAGGGCAGCACTTTTCAAACTTTTATCCTGTATGACCCCATTTTAACAAACGAAAGTTCACGTGACCCCAGATGATGAAATCAAAATACAGGTCTCCCAGACTCCTTCCCCTCCCTCCACTCATCTAAAATAGGAAGGCACATCAACAGTGGTGGCAACAGTAGCAACGGGTCCCTTATGTTAGTATGCAATGTGTGCTTACAAACCCCAGTACTCTGCATGGATTTCCAGTCTAATAGGAGGGGACAAGGGCCTATGAATGTTAACTGGCTCACAGGCCACATGCTGACTGGTGACTGCCACTACTTGGTATAGGTCACAGTGAAAGTCTCTATAGAGAAGGGCAAATGTTCATGTTTCTTTGATCCCATCCACTGATTATGTGACCCCATTTGGGGTCCTGACCCCAAGTTTGGGAACCACTGGTTCAGGAGAAAAGATAAGGAATTCTGTTTTGGCCATGTTCAATTTCAGACAGCGGTGAGAGATCCAGGCAGCAATGTTTGATAAGCAGGCAGAGATCCGGGCCTGGATTCCTGGAGAGATTTCAGATGCAGAGAGGTAGATCTGAAAGTCATCAATGTAAAGATGGTATTGAAAACGATGGGAGGAAATAAATGCACCAAGGGACTGAGTGTAGAGAGAAAAAAGGAGAGGTCCCAAGACAGAGCCCTGAGGTACACCATCTGAAAGCGGGATTGCAAAGGAGGATCCACCAGAACATACACTGAAAGTTTGATGGGAGCAATAAGAAGAAACAGAACAGAGCCCTTAAATCTGAGTGAGGACAGGGTATCAAGGAGAAGGTGGTGATCAACAGTGTCAAAGGCAGTAGAAAGGTCAAGATGGATGAGGATCGAGTAAAGGCCCTTGGATTTGGCAAGGAACAAGTCACAGGAGACTTTGGCAAGAGCCATTTCTGTAGAATGTAGAGGACAACAGTCAGATTGCAGTGGAACCAGAAGGGCTTGAGAGGAAAGAAGGTCAAGACAGCAGTAGTGAACCGCTCATTTAAGTAGTTTTGAAACAAAGGGAAGCAAAAGGAGGCCAATAACTAGAAGGACAAGTAGAGTCTAGTGAACGTTTTTTGAAGAGAGGTGTAACCACAGCGTGTTTGAAGGCCACAGGAACAGTTGCAGTGGAAAGTAATAGATTTAAGGATATGATGGATGGAAGGGATGGCAGCGAAAGAGAGAGAGCTTAGCAGATGGGTAGGACTAGGATCAGAGGAGCAAGTTCTGAGTTTAGAGGAGAAGAGAAGATTTGCAATTTCCTCCTCAGTGATTTTAGAAAAGGAAGAAAGGGTGACAGAAGTTGAGGGAAGGATTTGGCACTGAGGAGGAGGAAGGTGAGGTGGAGGTGACCCTATGGAGAATTCAATGCAAATCGTCTGGATTTTGTCATGGAAACAGTCATCCAAAGATTGGGCCAAAAGTGAAGGGGGGATTGGGGGAGGAGGCAACGTGAGGAGAGAGTTCAACGTAGCGAAGATATGGTGAGGGTCAGAGACAAGCAAATTGGGCGAATAGACATAGCACTCGCCAAGCAAGAGTACTATGGTTGAATGCCGAAGTGTACCCCAGCTTCATCTGTAATTATAGCATGATGAGGTCATTATTTATTTATTTATTTACATTTTCTTATATACCGCGCTATTCTGCATCAGTGCGGTTTACATTGAACAAACTGAAATTACATTGAACAGGGCATTATAACTTGGAGATAACTATTTTACAGGGAACATGCACCTCTGATGGTAGGGGACCCAACCCACTTGTCTAGATTGGTCTAGCAGGACTCAAGGAAAGGATATTATCTGGTAAGTAAAATGTCATCATCTACATTTACCCATTCTACTCCACTCATTATTTTATATACCTCTGTCATATCTCTCCTCATCCATGTTTTTTCCATGCGGAAGAGCCCTAACCTTTTAAGTCTTTGTTCGAAGGGGTATCCTTCCATCCCCTTTATTTTTTTGTTTGCTCTTCTCTGTACCTTCTCTAATTCTGCTATATTCTTTTTTTAGATATCGTGACCAGAGCTGCACACAATATCCAAAGTGCAGTCACACCATGGAGAAATACAGAGGCATTATAATATCCTTTGTTTTAGTCTCCATGCCTTTTCTTATGATTCCTAACATTCTATTTGCTTTCTTCTCTGCTGCTGTACACTGAGCAGAGGGTTTGAAGGTATTATCCACAATGATGCCTAGATACTTTTCCTGGGTGGTGTGGAACCTCATATCATGCAACAGTAATTTGGGTTGTTCTTCCCTAAGTGCATAACTTTGCACTTGTCCACGTTACATTTCATCTGCCATTGGCAATTTTTCATGTCCTCTTGTGATTTAAAAACTTTGAATTATTTTGTGTCATCTGCAAATTCGATCACCTCGCTCGTTGTTCCCATTTCCAGGTCATTTAGGATTGTTATAAAGCAGTGGGTCCAGCACAGATCCCTGGGATACTCCACTATTCATCTTTTTCCATTGAGAAAATTGGCCATTTAGCCCTTCTCTTTTTTGGTTTTCTGTCTTTTAACCAGTTCTCAATGCAGTGTATACTGCCTCCTATCCCATGACTTTTTAATTTCCTCAAGAGTCTTATGAGGGACCTTGTCAGATCTTTCTGAAAATCCAGACACACTATATCAGCCGGCTCTCACTTTTATCTACCTGTTTGTTCATAATTTCAAAAAGGTTTAACAGATTAGTGAGACAAAACTTTCCTTGACTAAATCCATTGGCTTTGTTCTATTAAACCATGACTATTTTAATGCTTAGTAATAATCTTGTTCTTTATAATGATTTGCAGTTTGTTTTTAATATACCGCCTTTAGTAGGCCCGACAAAGCAGTGTACAATTAAAATTTCAAAAGGAAGAGAAAAAACTACAATAAAACTGAAAGAAAACATAAAATAAAAGTTAAGAAGATACAAAGGAGACCATCATTTTGCCCAGCACTGATGTCAGGCTCACTGGTTTGTAGTTTCTCAGCACTCCCAAAACCCTTTTTTTTAAAATTGGAGTTAAGCTGGCCATGCTCCAATCTTCATGAACTGTAGATGATTGAATATTAGAAATTTGTAAACTATCTCATTATAGAGCGCTAGAGTGTGCCAGTGTTTTGATCTGATGGTATTGCATCAGAATGCCAAAGCCAGGCACTTCTTTAGTCAAAGAAGGGAAATTTAGTGCTCAGGACATCAGTATGCTTATTCAGGAATAGCCCTCTCATAGGGTGCATTCTTAGAATGGCTCATCACCCACCTTTGATTCTGGTGACTGAATTGGCCTTGCAGACTCTAATAAGCTGATCTAATCTGGGGGATCCTTTATTGTCTTGAGGTCTGGGGGGCTTCTGTGTCAGGGACTAGTTTTTATGGAGGATCTGGATGCCTTCTGGCTTACCACCTGGCTCTTGAAAGTGCTATTTAATGTGTAAGGGCTATTTGATGCAAGTGCTAGCAATGTTAAAAGGACATGGATATCCATGTCTCTGGCTTATATCAGGGTCTGGTGAGTCTTTGAATCTTTGTGCTAAGGTAAAGGCCTTTCTGTACATCAAGCAGAGGTGCTAGAAATTCTTGAATTTCTTCAAAGAGGTTTTGACCATGGTCTATCATTAAATTTCTTAAGGTGTAGGTTACAGCTCTTTCCTATTGTAGGGGTTGAGCCCAACACATGCTGCTCTTGCTCATTTTCTCAAGGGACTGAAGCAGATTAATCTTCCACATAAGGTGTTTGTCCCATTGTGGGATTTCTCTATGGTTATCAGTTCCCTTTTTGAGCTGTTGCACCACACTTCAGTGAAAGAGTTGACTCTGAAGATTGGGTTCTTGGTGGTCATTGGTTCTACTAGGTGGATCTCGGAGCTGCCAGCTCTTTCTTGTTGAGACTAGTACCTTTCTCTCTCAGAGGATTCTGTCTTTTAAAGATGGTTCCATCAGGGGTTGCTCAAAACAATCTGCTGATCCCCCTCCCCTGGCAGCCAAAATGGAGGCGTCTTCTCAGAACTCTAGTCAGCGAATAGGAGGTCCCCTCACTCAGGACTCCGGTCAGGCGATTGCCCCAAGAATAAAGAAAGGAATTTATTTTCAGACTATATATAACTTCTACCATCCAGGAAAAAGATTTAGGTGTCATCGTAGATAATACATTGAAACCTTTCGCCTAGTGTGCAGTGGCTGCAATGAAAGCAACTAGAATGCTAGGAATCATAAGGAAAGGAATGGAGGACAAAATCAAGGATGTTATAATGCCTCTGTATTGTTCCATGGTGCGACTGCACCTTGAATATTGTATGCAGTTCTGGTCACCATATCTAAAGGATATAGCAGAAGTAGAAAAGGTACAGAGAAGAGTGACAAAAATGGTAAAGGCAATGGAAGGATACCCCTATGAGGAGAGACTTAAAAGGTTGGGGCTCTTCATCTTGGAGAAGAGATGGCTGAGAAGGGGATATGATAGAGGTCTATAAATTAATGAATGGAGTGGAATGGGTAAATGTAGATCAATTCTTTATGCCATCAAAAAGTAGAAAGACTAGAGGACATGCAATGAAGCCACAGTATAACCCACTGAAGACCTAATAAGAGAAAATTATTTTTTTACTCAACTTGCAATCAAACTCTGGAATTTGTTACTGGGGGATGTAGTAAAAGCTGTTAGTGTAGCTGGGTTTAAAAAAGGTTTGGACAAGTTCCTGGAGGAAAGGTCCATAAACCATTATTAGAGGACCTGGGAAATTCACTGCTTACCCCAGGACAAGCATTGTGGACCCTGTGCCTTTTTGGGAACATGCTAGGTACTTGTGACCTGGATTGGCCAGTGTTGGAAACGGGATACTGGGCTTGATGGACCTTGGTCTGACCTATTATAGCATTTCTTATGTTCTTATGTTATGTTCACACAGAACCTGCATGGGATTTTTTTGTAAGTATATGTTCTGCAAAAGACAAAAAATATGCAAAGTGATCACATACCAATGAGCAAAATCAAATTATTATAACTAATTTTATTTTGGCATTTTAAACTGTGCTGTGATTCCTGCTTTTTCTTTGGATGCAGAATATACCTTCAAAAAGAAACACTCTTCCATCAATGGATGCAGAGCCAGAACTAGGATATTTCCCACAGAACTCCAGAATAACAAAAAATATATATTTTTCTGATTCTGATGAAGTCTCATTAATGGCAATATAAACCCTCATGAGTACTGGACATATTGTGAAGTAATACCAAACCTTAGAAAAATTACTCAGGACTTATACTATACTATAACAGCATTAACATCTAAAATTCACACAAGAGGCGTATCCAGAAAAGAGCAACACTGTAAATATTGCAGAGGGCCCTAGAACATCCGCACACTTATTCAGAAATCCAAATAAGCCGGATTACTACCGATCCCTACATAGAAACTCCATGCTTACACAATACCTGCCCTCAGTCATAGACTCAGAAAATAGATCCTTTCTAAATAAATTACCACAAACTAAAAATAGACATATGTAGGCAAAAATTAAACTGAAACACAAAGAAGCCAGACTCTGCATCATTGGCATAGCCAAGGCAGATTTTTTTTGGGGGGGGGGAGGGGGCTTGGGCAGAGCCAGTCTAATCATTAAGCTAATTAGGCGATTGCCTAGGATGACAGCTTTTGGGAAGGGTGGCAAAGAGCGGGCCATTCAAAGCTAAACAATAGATTCTGACAGCCAGGGAGAACATAAGGCTTGAGGTTCGCCTAGGTGCTAACACCTTGAACTAACTGTGGTGGAGCTGGCTCTGGGCCTTAGATTAACATGTATGGGCATAAAGCACTGTAAATGTTGACACTGCTTCCAATTATCCTCTCATTCGGCTGTTCTGTTGCCACTGTTTGGGTGAGCCTGATGGTAGAGGAGAGGGGTCATGTCCCATCCTAGGCTACACCCCTGCATTCAGTACAGCACCAGGGAACCAGAAAGAGATGCTTATGCTCCTGTAATATGCTAAATATAAAGTTAACACATGTAAATTCCAAAAACTGACACATTCTAATCACTAAACTGAAATAAATGTAATTTTCTACCTTTGTTTTCTCCCTCTTCTTCCTATCTTTCTTCTTTCACCTCCTCTGACGGTGTCCACTATTTCTCCTCTTTCTCTCTCCCCTTGTACTCACCATCTCTCCTCTCTTCCTCCACCCCCCGCCCCTGTGTCCAACATTTGATCTTTCTCCCCTATCTTCCCTCATGCCAGCATCTGCCCTCCATCCCTCCTGTAACAACCTACTGCCCTCTCTCCTCATCCCATGGCCAGCATCTGTCCTTTGCTTCTGCCCTGTGGCTACCATCTGTCCTCTCATGGCCAGCAGCTGTCCCCAGTGTCAGAAGGGGGCGAGACCATTAGGGTCTTGAAAACACAAGTCACAAAGACGCTGCGCGCTTGATTTTTTTTTTTTTACACATTTTTTTTAAAGCTGCCACTGTCCATTGGTTGGTTGGGGGAGGGGGGAGGAGTGATGCTGCCACAAACCCATGAGAAATGATGGTGGCAGTAGCAGCAGCTGGTCAAGGCAGAGTGAGGCGGCCCTGGGTTCTATCTTTTTTTTTTTCTTTTTCTTAAAGTGATCTTTTGTTCATCACAAACAGAAGTAGTAGTTAGGAATTTGCTCCTTACATGTGCTGTGTTATTTTAAGGTGACCAATTCCTTCCACCAGTCTTATCTTTTTGTTGAAATAGCATATAAATCTTCCTTGCCCAGATGGATTAAAGAGGTTATTTGGTCACCATATATTCTGCATGGGAAAGAAGTTCCAGTTGGTCTTTGAAATCATTCCATAAGGGCTCAGGCTATGTCTTAGTCTGAGGCCAGAGCAGTATCTCTTGAAGACATTGGTATAATGGCAACTGGCCATCATGTCATGCTTTCATCAAGATTTATAAGCTAGATGTATGGGCCCTGGAGGATTCGGCCTTTGTATAGGCAGTGTTTCTGGGGTCTTCCTCTTTCCCAAATCAGTGAAGTTTGGTTAATCCCACCAGGGGTGGCAGAACACTGTTTTCATTGGGAGGGGAGAGTCAAGCTTTGCTCCATGGCCAGCCACACAAGAGTGTGGCTGTGATCTCCGGCCTTCCCCTCCCGTCTGCCCACAGGGATCCGACCTCCCACGGGCAGACAGGAGGGGCATTTGCCGCCCTTCTGCCTGTGGGGGATGGGATCCCTGTGGGCAACCTACTGCCTGCCAGTTCGCAATTGCGGCGTTACCCTTCTGTCTGCGTCTGGAAGATCAGAACCCTGTGGGCAGACAGGAGGAGAAAGGCCAGTGATTGTGCCAGCGGGTTTTGTGCCCTGCGGCTCATCCTTTTCTGACTCCTCCTTATCCCACTCATCTGGACTGGTCTAGCAAGAGGAAAGGGAAGTTGAAATTTGTCCTTACCTGCTCATTTTATTTTCCCCGAGTCTTGCTTGACCAGTCTGTCTCCCACCCAGAAGATTGCAGCTTATGCCTGTAAATGTTTGGGAAGGATGCTTTTCAATTCTCGAAGCAGAGGGTAAGATCTTCCTTTCCACTTCATGTTTTTTGATTCCTTGTTGTGCTATAGGGTTTTTAACAATGTGGTTTTTCTTCATGAGGTTTTTCAAGCTTTCACTTTTATCAAGAGCATATTGGCTAGCTTCAGGTATGCACCAGTCCTTAGGGGTGATATCACTAAAACTCAACATTCTCTGCCTCCACCTGCTGGTTGGGGAGCACATCCAGTTCATCTGGACTGGTCTAGCAGTACTCCAAGATGTAGCATTAGTAGGTACTGTAAGAACAAATGTCACCATCTGTAGTTCTCTAATCCTCCCCCTGTGTGAGTGAGTCTGTCCTTCCCGCTTCCAATGTAGCTAGAAGCAGTGACTGTAGATAGGATACAGCACTATGGTACTGCTCTAGTCGCATGAAGACAGGAGGTGAGCTGGTAGAGGTTCTGTGTTATCCAAGGTAAATTTCTGTGTGTGGTGGGTGATGGGCAAGTAATGAAGCCCGCAGCCCTCCAAAATGCCCCAGTATATTTCTATAAGAAAAGCTGTTCCAGCAGCTGCAGCATACAAAGACTGATTCACGATAACATAGTGAGTATAGAATTGTGCCCGTCAGCCATCCCTTCTCATTTCATCTCTTGACCACAGACACACAGCAAACTCACTTACTAATATGTTCACACGCACACGCACATACAGATGCACACTTGCTTTACGTGCTTTTCCTGTTTGTTTAGAAATTAAACTGTATTCAAACATAGTTAATTTATCAAAGTTATGACCACACCAAGCTTAAAATAAATTAGTTTGCTAACACTATTTAAGACTGGAAATGATAGGCAATCATAACTACAGTACGGCCTATAATCACAGTCTCTTCAGAAACTAGATGTCTTTCCTAACCTTCTTGGGCCTGCAGAACTACATTTGGCTGTCTGACACTGACAAACATAAATGTGCAATAAGCAAAGTAATACTGTCTCATTGAACACCAAAAGGTTTAATGATCCTAATAAAAAAAAAACTAGAGATGGAAAGATTCAGTTGTATTACTAAAACAAAACAAGTTCCTTTATGATGAGACTATCTTTTGAAAAAGCAGAAATAAGCATTAGGTTAGAACTTTAGGGTGTTGCAGTGTTTTGTTTTATTAGGAATGCTTCCCCATGTTATTTTAATGTCTGTAGGGTAGTATGCTATGGTTTCACCATCTTAAATGAGTCTGATCTCAGAAACTAAGCAGGGTCAGATCTGGTTAGTACCTGGATGGGAGACCACCTTGGAATACTAGGGGTTGTGGAATTACTGCCTCAAAGGCATAGTGCATTTGGTCAGATATTTCTACAAGGTCTTTACAATTAATATTAGCTCCCTAACACTATACTCTTTGGCTTGGCTTAAAAAGAAACCCATAACAAAAATAGGGCAATCCTCAACTATGGATTCTTCAGTTGTGTGGTTGATTTAATCCTACTTGACAATTTGAATAAACAGTTGCTTACTCGTAATAAGCTCTCCATAGAGAACAGGATAAATTAGACACAGAAGCCCACCCCCTTTTCTGAGGAATTGACTCCTAAGCTATGCAGTAGACTGATGGAACTTGTGAGGTAGTGGCAGTGGCAGACGTCCAATGCTTGATCAAAAAATCCTTTCAGTTTTTCTGTGCTCTGAGAGAATCTGTTCATCTGTATGTAGTTGGTTGACGTTGCCCATTTCATCTGATTTAGTCTTCTTTTATAGAGAACCCCCATTAGAAGTAATCAACTTCATTTACGGTATACTGTTTGGATTACAACTCCTCTTGTGGAGGTGGTAAATGTATTTCCTTTGAATCGTAGAGGATAACCCTACAAGATTCTGCCTGTACTATAGTTAGGTAACCTACATGGTGTGAATATTGAGGAGGTGCAGCTGGCGTGAAGGTGGATAGAAGAGAGAGAATAAATATGTATTTGAAAGATTATAAATAACAATGACATCTCATTTGCTAAATCCTGTAGGTTATACCTATACATTTACAGTGTATAGTGAAATTACTTTTTATTTTGAATTTAAGGAAAGTTAATGTTCTGTTCGGAAATGTCAAATAGCCCCGTCTGGAAAATTTAAACTTCTGCTTCATCTATATAAGCTTTGTGGGAGGGGAGGGGAGGGGTGGGTGGGAGAGGGGAAGGAAGAAAGGGGAAGGGAGGGGGTGGGGTGGGGTGGGGGGAGGGGGGATGGGTGGGAGAGGGAAATATATTCATTTTGGCCAGATAAGAGCACCAATAACAAATATTTCAAAGATAATAAAAACATGGTTTTACTTTTGCAGCGTTTTAACTGAATTATAAGAAACCCCAAACCCCCAATCCCCAATGTCCTTACTACCTCACTGGTTTTAACTAGGAGACCCCCCAACAAACACTTGTTGACAATTTGACTCTATATAAGGTCTCCCTACCCACAGTAATTCACTCTTTGTATAGTGCATGCAGATCTGTCTCATGAATATTCATTGTGGACATTCTGAAAATATGATTGGCAGGGGTTCTGCCAGGACAAGTCTGGGAACCGCCAACTTAGACAATCAAGGGAGGGTTCTTTAAGACTCTTTCTCCAAATTAAGATGAAGAGCATTGTCTCAATTTCTTGGAATCTATTGCTGAGGAATAATTGAATATTGGAAAATTATAGGGAAGTTGATAATTAAGCCCTCCATGAAAGTTGCCTTCCAATGGGTACTTTGTATCCATGGAGCTGCAAGCTCATTTTCAAAGTACCTGCATACTTCCTGTCTTCGTAGAAGGAGGTACAAAAGTCTTCATCGGACGTAATACACAGATTTAATATGCAGTCTGTCTTTATAATTGTCCCTCCCCCAACCCAACTCCATCTCCATCCACTTTTTGTAAAGGGTAAAAGTATGCCGCCTCTGTCAACCTGCATATTTTTACCCACACAGACACACGCCAGTAATTGGCCCAGGAGTTTACATGGTTAAACCTTTGTTTACCTGTGTAAATTGCTCTGATTGTCTCTTAAATATTTATGAAAATATTAAAAACACATCTGTTGGAATGCATTTGATTGCTTCAGTGTCCAAAGCAACCATTTATTCATCCGCATATTATCTTTGTGTTTTTAGTATTAATTCATCAATACTAATTAAGGCTATTTTATTGGTACTGATATTCTGGTGTTTGTTATAGTTTGCCCATTATTTGTTAATATGAGAGTAATTTTTATAATGTCACGCCTAGTTGATGGCCAGTTTAACTCATGTCTATGGTGTCTATTTTATAAAGCAGAGTGTGTGTGTGTGTGTACTTTATAAAATAGGAGCATAAGTGGTGGGATGTGCTCAGAACATCTAAGCATAATCAGTTATACCAACCCTAGGGCCGCACCTACATTTTTAAGGAACATGCATAAGTTATAGTATTTTATAACTTATAAGTGTAGATTTTTACTCTGCCCAAACTCCGCCCCTGTGCACGCCCATACCAAAAGTACACACCATTGGCCTAATGTGTGTACTTACAAAGTAGCAACCAGCTAAAATGTGCCTTAGATACTGAAAAATGCATGACTTACTCGTGTCGATGGTGCATAACTTTACATGACTCCTTATAAAATTATCTCCTATGGTTTTTTTTGTTACTATTAATTACTATATGGCTGATTCTTCAAATGATTTTGGAGCCTAATTTACCTAGTAAATATCTAATTTTAGGTACTTATGTTAAATAGTGCCTGAAAATAGGCAGACCTGAGAGTGAGGTTAATTTGTGGGGACAAATTTAGACTAGACCTGATTTTTAGCACTAGCTTCCTGACTTGGCTGACTAGATCTGGACTTGACTTTCTAAATGTTGTGCCAGGGGGATCCACTGGGATGGGGAGGGAAAGGGAGAATTAGAAGGATCAAGCAGCGATCAGGATGGTTGGGTGAAGACTGAAATTGGCATGTCCCCACCATCTGTCATGAAACAAACTTATGACACCCCTGCAGCCTCTTTCATTAGTTTGCCCTGAGTCACACAATATTTAACAAGTTGTGAGAGGGAGGGAGGATCAAATGCAGCTATTGGCCTTGTGGGCTCCTTTTTTTGTGGTGCATGGCTGGGAACCTAGCTGGCTAGCTCTACTTTTCAGCCTTCCCTAACTTACCTAGCCCAGTCAGTGCCATGCTGCAGAACTCCTTCAGAAATCCTGCAGCCATAGGCCCTTAATCCAGCCAATAAGTGACACCATTGTTCGTTTATTTAACTGGTTTTTATACCGCTTTATCCTTAAGTCAAAGCGGTTAACATTATAACTTAGAAGGTTTTACAATGAAACAATAAGATGGGGAAGGGGTGGCATGCGGGGTACATTAAACATAAGAAACTATATATAGGCTGGGGATTAGTATTGGTTGTTGTGCAGTGTCTCTTAGGTGTTATATTGTCTGGAGGTGTTCGGGGGGCTGAGTCAGGTATTAGTTGGTGAAGATTATTTTATGACTAGCTACCGGTAAGTGATGCTTCCAAAGTGTCTGTATATAGGAATGTTTGCAGTTTATTTCTGAAGTCCTTACCATCCACAATGGTTCTGATGTCTTCTGGGAAGGAGTTCCATAGGCTGGTGTGGAGAGTGGAAACACTGTCTTGGATGTAGTCTACTTGGACTTTGATTATCACACCCAGTCATTAGTCAATCAAGTTCTTGCTGCTATTCCTACTAGGCCGGTTGTCCGGGTCGCTTGTGATTAGGTCCTGTAGGATGTCCTCTGGGGTATTCTGTGGGATTTTTAAGATTAGTATGGGAGTAATGTGGTTGTATTTTTTGTTGAGCTGGTGACGACACGAGCTGCAGTGTTCTGAGCCAACTGGAGTGAGTGAATGGTTTGCTTTGGGAGACCATGCAACAGTGAATTGCAGTAGTTGAGGTTTGGTGCAATGTTGGCCTGACAGACAGTACATAAGTCTTGCTAGCTTAGAAGAGGCTTAAGCTTTCAAATGATCTGCATTTTGTAGTAAGTGTTCTTTGTAGTCATGCTTATATGAGAATGTAGATTCAGGTTTTCATCAAGCATGACTCTTAGGTATTTGACTTCGTTTTTTACTGTTATGCTATTGTGATAGTTCAATTGTGTTTGGGGGAATAAATATTGTGTTGCTTGTGATGTGTAGGGCTTCTTTCTTTTTGTAGTTTATGTTTAGGCTATTGTCGTTGAACCATGTGATCATGTCCTCTAGGCATTTGGTTATGGATGAGTAGTCTAATTTGTCTATATCGATCAGGGTGTATATCATGATATTGGATGTTGTGCTTCTTAATGATATTGCAGATAGGCTGTATGTACAGGATGAAGAACAGTGATGATAAAGATGACCTCTGTGATATGGCCTGATGTATTTTGTACATAGTGGATTTGTTCATTCCACTTTTAACTTGTTTTCTGTCTATTGTTCAGATATGTAAAGTTATGGAGGCCGATTTCTTGTAGTCATTGCAGAAGTATGCTATGGGATACGGTATCGAAGGCCAATGATATGTCTAAGAAGATGAGTATGAATCCTTTTTTATGTTTTGCCTTTGATAATACTGTTCAGGAGTGAAGTCAGAAGAGTTTCTACACTGCGATTGGGCTTGAATCGATGTTGGTGAGGGTCCAGAGGTCCATGCTGGTTTACATGGTCATGTAGTTGTGTTAGAACTATTTTTTCAATAATTTTAGCAATGAACCAGTAGGCTGGAGATCGGACGATAAGCGGCGGGGTTATCTTTGTTGAATGAGGCGTTTTTGAGTATTGGCCTGATGGTTGCTTGTTTGAGGACCATTGGCATGTAGCCTTGGGTGAAGGATGCTTCTGCTATTTTGTGTATGTGTGGGTTGAGGTCTTCCCTGGATGTGTTGTATTTATTTAACAGGACTTATATACCGCTTCTTCCTAAAATCAAAGCGGTTCACAATAAAGTTCAAAATTTTACAATAAACAGGGAATAAGAAAATAGCGATTAAATTAAATAAACTTATTTACAAAACTAAGTACTAGGAGTTGTCTTTCTCTGTCTCTCTCCTTCTCTCCTTTGCCTCAGCTATAAACTCAACAGAAGAGGGAGAGTTGGGAAAGCAGTGACGCAAGCGCAGTGGGATGCTCCCAAAAGCTTTCCTATTGGACGCTGGGGAGTGTTCCCGCGCAGGCTCCGTCGGTACCGACGATACCCATATGTGAAGACTAAATTCCTGCTGTTCCCGGAGATCACCTGTTACAGGTGAGTAACTACGCTTTACATCTGTTGATTATGTCATTGTATTCCTTTTGTTTGTTTCTATATTGTTGGAGGGTGTCTTGGTCCTTATTGTGTCTCCATTTTCTTTCAGTCTTTCTAAGGGTCCTTTTAGCTGCTTTTGTTTCATTTGAGAATCAGGGTACGGAGTGTGGCTTTTTTTGTTTTGTTTGATGCTGCTGCAGCTGCTGCAATGGCTTGGTTCCAGTTTTTGATAGTGCTATTGAGGTCTGTGGTTTGTTGGTTTAATTTTGGTAGGATTTCTTGAAGGAACTTTTTTTATTGAAACACCCAAATCTACTGGTGTCGTTTTGCTCTTGTCTTGGGGTGGTTGTGCTGGTCCTTGATATTTTAAAATTTATTGTGGTGGTCTGACCAGTGTATTGGGGTGACTGTTGGGTGCATTATGGCATTGTGTTCCAATAGCGTATTGGGGATAAAATGAGGTCAGGGGCTGAGCCTTGTCGATGGATAGATGTGGATTGCACCTGCATATATTGCAGTGATACCATTACTCACAAAAATGCTTTGACTTCTTTATTGGATGCTGAGGTGAGGTTGAAGTCTCCCAGGGCCAGCCCGTCCATTGTGCGAGAATGTTGTTCGCACAGGGCCCTGCGCCAACAACATCTCGCATATTTGGCACTGGAAGGGTCAGCTTTAGAGGGAGCTGGAGAGCCGCCGAAGTGAAGAGCGCCATTTTTCTTCACTTCGGCTGCTGTGTTGTAGTATAGGCTGCTGGTGTGCTGAGTGCCGGGAAACAGGAAATTCCCTTTGATGTCCAGTGCGCCAGCGGCTATCAGAGGTGAACAGGGGCCTCTCCAGCTCCCTCTAAAGCCTGTCGGACAGTTGCAGAGCTTTTGGGGGGGGGGAGCTAGGACTGGAAATAACTGATGGGGAGGGGGCTTGGACTGGAAATGGGCTGAGTGGGGGGCTAGGATAGGACTGGAAATTGGTTGATGGATGGGGGAGCTAGGACTGGAAATGGGCTGATGGGCTAGGATAGGACTGGAAATGGGCTGATGGGGGAGCTAGGACTGGAAATGGGCTGATGGGGGGCTAGGATAGGACTGGAAATGGACTGATTGGGGGGGGAGCTTGGACTGGAAATGGGCTGATGGGGGAGCTAGGACTAGAAATGGCTGATGGGGGACTAGGATAGGATTAGAAATGGCCGATGGGGTGCTAGGATTGGAAATGGCTGATGGTGAGCTAGGATTGGAAATGGACTGATGGGTGCTAGGACTGGAAATGTGCTAATGCGGGGGGATGGGAAAATAGGACTAGAAGGGAGAAGATGCTGGGTGTGGTTGGAACTAGAAGGGAGCTGATGTTGGGGTAGGACTAGAATGGGATGGGGATGGGGTTAGGGGAGTGAGGATAGAGAGGGGAAAGGCTATTTTGTGTAAGAGGGAAGAAAAATCTACGATTGGCCAGGTATTGGGAGAGTAAGTGGGGACTGAGGATGGAGGGGTGAAATTTTGAGTGGATGAAAAAGGAATAAAGAAAGAAATGGAGGACAGAGCAAAAGGGGAAAGATCAGTATGTTAAAGAAGATATTGAAAGAGAATGGAAAAAACTAGAAGAAACCAGAAGAAAGTGACTGGAGCAATTGCAACTGAAAAATAAAATGCGCAAACAGAAGGTAGAAAAATACTTCCTTATTTTGAATTTTATTAACTGGAATATGTCAGCTTTGGGAAATGTGCATCGTTAACATCTGCGTTTTTGTTTAGTACAAGAGGAAATTAATTTATAGTTTTATTTCTCCAGTGTTATGCATTCCAAGTTTAGCTTTTGGGGTTCCCAGTTTAATTGTCTTCCTATTTCTAAATTGTGATCCCTTGTTCTTTGTTTGGTGACGGTCTATGTTCTGCATGTGTAACTTAGCAGAGGTATTCTGTTTATGTAGTTTCTTTTTAACAGTGTCACTTGTTCTCTTTCCCCCCAGTAGGAGAGATGTATTGGTATTCTCTGGG
The DNA here is from genome assembly GCA_033557465.1 of Ichthyophis bannanicus. Classification (NCBI taxonomy): domain Eukaryota; kingdom Metazoa; phylum Chordata; class Amphibia; order Gymnophiona; family Ichthyophiidae; genus Ichthyophis; species Ichthyophis bannanicus. The sequence goes on along the minus strand of CM066037.1, from coordinate 378,019,444 downwards.
ATGTATAGATTTAATATATACAATGTTGCCTTTTGATAGGTAGGGCAAGTTGGCCCTCACTTAGCGGGTGACGTTGGCACCGATTGGAGCCTGCGCAGAGCAGTTCCCCAGCTTTCAAAGAAAGCCTTTGGAATTGCTGCCATGCATGCGTGGTCCTCTTCCCACTCAAAGTTGCCATCTTGCTCAGTCTCCCTTTTTCCGCGGAGCCCTTCGGACACTTGTCATCGTCCCTCTGAAAAAGTGTTTCGTTTTCGGCCTCTGGCCTGTTTTTTTTTCCGGTAGCACCGGTCCTCTAATGTCCTTCCCTCCTCTTCTTTTTTCCTTGAGCAAGGGGGCATCCTTTTCTGTAAAAGTTTTTATTTTGCAAGCTTTGCGCCCTTTTATCCATCAACCGCTGGCCGCAAAGATCTTCAACCTAGCGGGGACCCTTTTTGCCCCAATGGCCAGATGTTCCAAAAACATGTCGCTCATAGATGCCCATGAATGACTGCTGTCTTCGGTGTCTTGGGCCGACCATGACCTGGAGCTCTGCTCTCTTTTCAAGGAAATGTCCTCGAAAGCCCTGCTAAGTTGTAAGCAGAAGTCTGATGACATTTTCTGGAAGGTGGTCCCAGAATCTCCGGAGGCAGCCTCAGTCGTCCCTCCGCTGGTTGAATCCCCCACTTCGGCACCGCGCTCTCGGAGGCACTCTGACCAGGGGTCACCTGAAGTGGAGAGGCGTAAGAAGAAGATCTCGAAGTCCGTTGTCGAGGGGCTCTAGACAAGTGCAAGCGCTCCCGCACTCGGTCCCTCAGCTTCCACCCCCCCCCCCCGTATTCCCGAGAGTCTGACAAGGAGTGGCCTCGAAAGGTACCTCATACAGATACGGAAGTCTTCGGCGATGGTGCCAAGTCTCCTGAGGGTCATCTCGGTGAGGACCCCCTCTCCTCCTCCACACCAGACCTGGTAACCCCAGTGTTGGCATGCCCACGTCCGCGTGGGAGTCCTGAATGCTGGCACTAGAGCACAGCATTTCTGCCTTCTTAGCTGCCCAGCAGGCGCTCATGCCCAGCACGGCTGGCCCGCACCTCGAGACCAGGGTTCCCTCGAGAGGAACATTGAAACCCGCCCTGGAAACCCCCAAGAGCTGTGGGTCTCGTGAGGGTCCTTGGCGTCAATCTCACTCGCCTTCCCGGTCCTCGGGAGTGAGATCCTCCAAGGCCTCTGGCTCCAAGCAAACCTCAGCCTCTGGACGGGTCGACCAGCCCAAGTGGGACTCCTTCTCGGATCTCTCGGGCTGGGAGTTGGACGGGGATACTTCCCCGGAGGCCCGTGCTCACAGGGACCTCTCTTCGGACCCTTCGCCACCTGCCTCTCAGAGGTGTTTGCTCCCGAAGGCACATCATTCCTGGTGTTCGTGCGAGACATGGCATGGACCCTCAGCCTAGCTACACAGGCTGAAGAGGAGCCGTGAGCTGAAGAGCTCGATATTCTACAGTATGAGCCCCCGCCTCGGGAGTCTCTTACTGTTCCAGTTCCTCCCATTTTGTCAAGGCTGCTCCTCTGCATGTGGGAGACACCTGCTTCAGTCCCCATTGTGAGCAAGCACCTTGACGCCATGTACAGGGTCTAACGCGGCCCGGGGTTCCCGAAAACCCAACTTCCACACACCTCCATGGTAGTGGAGTCGGCTATGCGGAAGCAAAAGAGCCTAAAATCACACTCTTTGGTCCCCCCAGGCAGGGAGTAAAGAGCCCTTGACGCCCTTGGGCGCAAAGCCTATCGGGGGTCCATGCTCACATGCCGAATCCAGGCATACCAATTGTCTTGAAGGACTAGAAAGGGGGACTGTTACTTCTGGAGAGAAATCTGAAACTGTGAGTATATACTTCTGGTAATTATCTAAAAAGAATTCTTTGTATTAAAGCTACTTAATCTGTGAACCCACTGTTTTTTGTTGGATCAGTTAGGGCCTAGTAGCAGCAATTAAAGTTTGAATTTAAAACACAGAGGAGAGCTTTCTGGTTACATTTCATACCCAGCATTGAGCTTGTAGTTTAAATTTAATAGTCACTCAGGGCCAAGTAACAGCAAAGTACTTTTTAGTTTAAATTTAACACACAGAAGAGAGCTTTCTGGTTAAATTTAGTACCCAGCAGAGAGCTTGTAGTTTAAATTTCAGAAGTTAGAGCCTAGCAGCAGCTAAGAGCTATAATATAAATCAAATCAGAATTTAGCTTACCTCAGCAGCACAAGAGAGGGTACTGTGTAGCAGCCTTCTTTTAATAAGTGTTATTTCCCTCCCTCCCTCCCTCCCTCCCCTGGGATAATCATAGTTTTCTAGGTACTTACACATCTTAAAAGACAGGAGGTGCTTTCAGGTGAAGCTCATTACCCAAATCAGTCATACACTAAGGACCTGAGATTAATTAAGCTTCAGGTGAACAAGGTATATTAAACATATTAGGTACAGTTTTATTGGTATAAATACCCATAGCAACCCCTAGTAAGTAAGAACTTAAAGATCTAGACACAAACTTAAAACTAAGATGCAGACAGCAGTCCAGCAGCGGGATGGGGGCTTTCCAGTCTTTTGCATTGAGTGTCACATGTATGATTTTCTCCCAGTTGGTGAGAGGTCTTACGTGTGCACTAGGTGCAAGGAGCTCTTTGCTCTCAGGGAACAAGTCCGTTCTCTAGAGGCTAAAGTAGCAGACTTGAAAAGCCTAAGACAGACAGAGGTACATAGACGAGACATACAGGGATATAGTCCTGAAGTCCCACCTCCAGTCTGGCAGCACCCCTGTTGCCATGGAGGAGAGAGGTCACATGACAGGAGAGCATCACCCTGGTGTGGCAGGAAGTGATCCTTTAACTAGGACCTGTCCTCCAGGTGATGTAAAACCCTCTCGCACCGAGGAAGTTTCTCCAGGGCCATGTGCCCATGAGGGAAGGGTTAGGACAGCCGTTATAGTTGGTGATTCGATCATTAGGCATGTAGATAGCTGGGTGGCTGGTGGACGTGAGGATCGCCTGGTAACATGCCTGCCTGGTGCGAAGGTAGCGGACCTCACGCGCCACCTAGATAAGGTCTTAGATAGTGCTGGGGAGGAGTCTGCTGTCTTGGTACATGTCGGTACCAATGACAAAGGAAAATGTGGTAGGGAGGTTCTGGAGGCTAAATTTAGGCTTTTAGGTAGGAAGTTGAAATCCAGAACTTCCAGGGTAGCATTCTCCGAAATGCTTCCTGTTCCACGCGCAGGACCCAAAAGGCAGGCAGAGCTCCGGAGTCTCAATGCGTGGATGAGACAATAGTGCAAAGATGAGGGTTTTGGATTTGTTAGGAACTGGGGAACATTCTGGGGAAAGGAGGGGCTCTTCCGAAGGGATGGGCTTCACCTTAACCGGGATGGAACCAGGCTGCTGGCATTAACCTTTAAAAAGGAGATAGAGCAGCTTTTAAACTAGATATTAGGGGAAAGCCGACAGTCGCCCAAGAGCGGATGGTTCGGAAGAATGTATCTTTGAAGGATACTACCAAAAGCAGAGAGGCTCCACAAAAGAGTAAAGTAGCCCAAATGCCCTCAAGTATGGAGCAGACAGAGCTTAAAGATCCCAATTTACCCATGTCTAACAATAGCCAAATTAACATGAATAAAATACATTCTCTAAAATGCTTGTATGCAAATGCTAGAAGTCTAAAGAATAAGATGGGAGAGTTAGAATATATAGCACTAAATGAAAGGTTAGATATGATTGGAATATCAGAGACATGGTGGAAGGAGGACAACCAGTGGGACACTGATACCTGGGTACAAACTATATCGTAATGATAGAGCTGATCAAATTGGTGGAGGGGTTGCGCTCTATGTTAGAGAGGGCATTGACTCAGAAAGGATTAAAGTTTTGCAGGAAAGAAAATCTGCTGTAGAATCTATATGGATTGAAATTCCATATAAAAGGGGGAAGGCAATGGCAGTGGGGGTGTACTATCGAGCACCTGGCCAGAATGACCAAATGGATGATGAAATGCTCAAAGAAATCAAGGAAGCTAACAAAAGTTACAGAGCAGTAATAATAATGGGTGATTTCAATTACCCCAGTATCGACTGGGTCAGTGTCACGTCAGGACATGCTAGGGAGATAAAGTTCCTAGATGGAATAAATAACTGCTTCTTGGAGCAGCTGGTTCATGAACCGACCAGAGGGGAAGCCATATTAGACCTAGTCTTTAGTGGAATACCATATCTAGTGCAAGAGATAAGGGTGTTGGGGTCACTTGGCAATAGTGATCATAGCATGATCGCCTTTGATTTAATTAGTGGAGGAGAGATAGTAAGGAAATCCACAGTACTACCTTTTAACTTTCAAAAGGGAGACTATGATAAAATGAGGAAAACAGTTAAGAAAAAACTAAAAGGAGCAGTTGCGAAGGTTAAAGACGTACATCAAGCTTGGATGTTGTTGAAAAATACTATCTTGGAAGCCCAGACCAGCTGTATTCCACGCTTTAAGAAAAGTGGAAGGAAGTCCAAAAAACTGCCAGCATGGTTTAAAGGTGAGGTCAGAGAGGCTGTTGCCAAAAAATCATCTTTCAGGAAATGGAAAAAAGAGCCAAAGGACGAAACCTGGAAACAGCACAAGCACTGGCAAGTCAAATGCAAGGCATTGATAAGGCAGGCAAAGAGAGAATTTGAGAAGAAGCTTGCTGCGGAAGCAAAACGCGAAATAAAGACCTTTTCAAGTACATTCGTAGCAAAAAACCTGTGAGAGAGTCAGTTGGTCCATTAGATGATAAAGGGGTTAAAGGAGCACTAAGAGGCGACAAGGCGATAGCGGAGAGACTGAATGAATTCTTTGCTTCGGTCTTTACTGAGGAAGATGTAGGGATGTTACCCATGACTGAAGTGGTATTTAAAGTTGCGGAAGAATTGAAGGAAATATCGATACATCGGGAAGATGTCTTACAACTTTTAGATAAACTGAAGAGTAGCAAATCACCTGGGCCGGATGGTATACATCCAAGGGTATTGAAAGAACTGAAATATGAGATTGCAGAACTGCTATCAGTAATCTGTGAACTATCATTAAAATCATCTCTAATACCTGAAGATTGGAGGATCGCCAATGTAACACCAATTTTTAAAAAGGGTTCCAGGGGTGACCCGGGAAACTACAGACCGGTGAGCCTGACGTCAGTACCGGGAAAAATGGTAGAAACCATCATAAAGAATAAAATTACTCAGCATGTTGATAGTCACAACCTAATGGGAGACAGCCAACATGGCTTTAGACAAGGAAGATCTTGTCTTACTAATCTGTTATGTTTTTTTGAAGGAGTGAATAAACAGGTGGACAAAGGTGAGTCGGTTGATATTGTGTATCTGGACAAGTTCAGAAAGCCTTTGACAAGGTCCCTCATGAGAGACTTTTGGCAAAACTAAAGAGTCATGGGATAGGAGGCAGTGTACTATTGTGGATCAGGAACTGGTTAAAAGATAGAAAGCAGAGGGTAGGGCTAAATGGTCAATTTTCCCAATGGAGAAAGGTGAATAGTGGTGTACCCCAGGGATCTGTGCTGGGTCCGCTGCTTTTTGACATATTCATAAATGACCTGGAAAGTGGAATAACAAGTGAGGTTATCAAATTTGCAGATGACACAAAACTATTTAAAGTTGTTAAAACCCAAGAGGATTGTGAAAAATTGCAAGAGGATCTTGATAAATTGGAAGACTGGGCATCAAAATGGCAGATGAAATTTAATGTGGACAAGTGCAAGGTTATGCACCTAGGGAAGAACAACCCAAACTATGGTTACACGATGCAAGGTTCCACATTAGGAACCACCACCCAGGAAAAAGATTTAGGCGTCATTGTGGATACCATGTTAAAACCCTCGGCCCAGTGTGCAGCGGCGGCCAAGAGAGCAAATAGAATGCTAGGTATGATAAGGAAAGGAATGGAAAATAAAACAAAAGATATTATAATGCCTCTATATCGTTCCATGGTGAGACCGCACCTTGAATATTGTGTGCAATTCTGGTCGCCGTATCTTAAAAAGGATATAGCTATTTTAGAAAAGGTACAGAGAAGAGCCACCAAAATGGTAAAGGGGATGGAAGGATACTCCTATGAAGAAAGGTTAAAAAGGTTAGGGCTCTTTAACCTGGAAAAGAGACGGCTGAGGGGAGATATGATAGAAGTCTATAAATTAATGAACGGAGTGGAACGGGTAAACGTAGATCGATTGTTTACCTTATCAGAATATAGAAAGACTAGGGGACATGCAATGAAGCTACAGGGTAAACTATTTAAGACTAATAAAAGAAAATATTTTTTCACTCAACGTGTAATCAAACTCTGGAATTTGTTACCGGAGGATGTAGTAAAGGCTGTTAGTGTAGCTGGGTTTAAAAAAGGTTTGGACAAGTTCCTGGAGGAAAGGTCCATAAACCATTATTAAGAAGTGACCGAAGATATCAATGCTTGATCCAGTACAAGCATTGTCAAACTTGTGTCTCTTGGGGAAACTGCTAGGTACATATGACCTAGATTGGCCACTGTTGGAAACAGAATACTGGGCTCGATGGACCTTGGTCTGACCCAGTATGGCATATCTTGTGTTCTTATGTTCTTATATGGGCATGTTCCTGTGTGACCTCGCCATGGAGCTCGGTGGGTTCTCTGCAGGCCTCGGGGGTGAACCCCTTCTCCGGTTCCAAACCCTCCTGAGATCCATCGCGGAGTGTTCGAAGTACCTCTTTCGCGCCACATATGATGGGTTTGAGTCCTCCGCCCGAGTGGCAGCAGCCGGCATCTGGACCTGACACCAGGCATGGCTCAAGTCCTCGGACCTGGAGCAGTGGGTCCAGGAGAAACTCCTGGACGTCCCCTGCCTCGGCAATCAACTGTTTGGTAAACCTATGGAGGATAAGGCCGCTGAGATAGAAACAGAGTTTGTGACTCAAACTCGTCTCTCGCATAAGACCTCCTCCCTCCCTCAGAAGAAGCAGCAAACAAAGAAGCCTTTCTTCCAAAGAAAGGGGCTCCCTTACTGGGGTTACCCACCCTTCCCGCCCACTCCTGTGCCGGCTCATGGCAGGCAGGGGAAGGGAGGTGTACATGGCCACAGCAAACCTAAGGGGTCTAAGGCCCAACCACCGGCACCACCCCAGCCTGCGCAGGGTTTTTGACGCCGACGGCATGGCCTCTCGCCCCCCGGCAGCACTTCCACCGGGGGGGGGGGGAGATGCCTGTTCCTCTTCTCCCCGCAGTGGGTGTCGATCACGTCGGATACCTGCATCCTCTGGATGGTCCGAGATAGATGCCGTCTCTGCCTGGACAGACACCCTTCTCCCGTCTCTCCAGCGGAGCCTACTCGGCTCCTTTTGCACCAGACCTTCTTGCAGTGGGAGCTGTCCAACCTCCTCGCCCAACGGACGGTTGAGAGGGTACCGTTGCACCTTCGAGGCCATGGGTTCTTCTCCCGCTTCTTCCTTGTTCCGAAAAGACGGGGGGCCTACACCCAATCCTTGACCTCAGGAACCTAAATAAGTTTCTGGTGCAGGAGAAGTTCAAAATGCTTGGCATCCTGCTGCCCTTTCTTCAGCAGTGCAATAAGTATCCTTGAGATCCAAGGAGCATAGCCTATGCCCACATCCTAGTCCACCCCCCCAGCACAGGCAATACCTGCTCTTCAGGGTGCAGGGGGAACACTACCAATACAGAGTGATCCTCTTCGAGCTCGCATCTGCACCGCAGGTTTTCACAAAGTGTCTCTCCGCGGCCGCTGCCTCCCTCAGGTGGCAGGGCATACCCATCTTCCCCTACCTCGACGACTGGCTCGTCATGGGGACCTCTATATCAGCAAAACCCGCCTGGCGGCATCACGCATGATCCTTCTTCTCGAATGCCTTGGCTTCTTGATCAACTACTCTAAGTCCCACCTCGAGCCATTGCAGACCCTGGAGTTCATTGGCGCATGTCTCGACACGGTGCAAGCGACTGCCTTCCTGCCCACGGACCGGGAAGACCGCCTCCGGGCCGTGGCAACCCAGGTCCAGAACAGGGCTTGGGTTATGGCACGGGCCATGCTGCGCCTCCTAGGACACAAGGCCTCCACCATCCATGTGGTCCCCCATGCCTGCATGCACATGCGGACAGCCGAGTGGTGCCTTAGGGCACAATGGAGCCAGGCCTTTGGCCACCTCAGAGACCCTCTCCGGGTCTCCCGCAGTCTCCACAATTCCCTGAGTTGGTGGCAGGACCCCTGAAGTCTCCTTTGAGGAATGCCCTTCCAGACCCCACAGCACAAGCTCATCCTGATGACTGATGCTTCCCTGTTGGGGTGGGGAGCCTACTGCAGCACATTTTGCACCAAGGGACAGTGGTCACCCGAGGAGTCTCAGCAGCAGATCAACCTGCTCGAGCTTCGGGCGGACAGATGGGCCCTGAGGGCCTTCGAGGGCTATCTATGGGGAAAGTCAGTGCTCGTGCAGACCGACAACAGGGTTGCCATGTTTTATATAAACAAGGAGGGGGAAACAGGATCCCATCTCCTCTGCCAAGAGGCGATCCTCCTTTGCTCCTTTGCATTTCGCCGGCTGATGACCTTACGAGCAGTCTACCTCCCAGGCCAGGAGAATGTCCTTGCAGACAAACTCAGCAGGATCCTCCGCCCACACGAGTGGTGCCTGGATCCGGAGGTCGCCATCCTCTTGTTACGTCGGTGGGGAACCCCATCCATGGACCTGTTCGCTAGCCCAGTGAATGTGCCGCTTCCCTGCTTCTGCAGCCCGTTTACGCACCCTTGCAGGGTGACCCCAGATGCGTTCCTCTTGAGCTGGACCTCCGGCCTTCTTTATGTGTTTTCTCCCACTCCTCTCATTGCGAGGACCCTCCACAAGGTTCAGCGGGACCAAGCTTCGGTGATCCTCATGGCTCCCTCGTGGCCTCGACAGCCTTGTTTCCCACTTCTGCTCCGGCTCTCGTCCGAGCCCCCAGTCCCCCTGGGCTATGCCCCAGGCCTGCTAACGCAGGAGGAGAGTCGGGTGCTCCATCCAAACCTGGCCTCGCTGTCCTTTAAGGCCTGGCAGCTGAACGGGTCGCCTTAGCTCTGCTGCACCTCCCAGTAGAGGTTGAGGAGGTTCTTCTCGAGTCGAGAAAAAGACTCGATGAGACGGGTGTACACCTCTAAGTGGCAACGCTTCTCAGTCTAGTACTCCGAGCTCCAGATCGACCTGTTCTCCTGCTCTATCTGGTGGGTTCTTCAGTATCTCCTCCACCTCTCGAAGGCAGGGTTGGAATCCAATTTGGTCAGGGTACACCTGAGCGCCATTTCAGTGAACCCACCTCCCTGTTGAAGGGAGACCCCTCTCGGGGCAGCCCTTGGACTAACGCTTCATGCGAGGTCTCTTGCTTTCCAAGCCTCTCATCCGGCCGCCTCCGTCAGAGTGGGACCTCAACATGGTGCTTATGCAGCTTACACGATCACCCTTTGAGCCAATGGCGACTTGCTCGCTTCGGCATCTCTCCTGGAAGGTGGTCTTCCTGGTGGCTTTGACTTTGACACGCTGAGTTGGCGTACTCCAGGCCCTCATGACTGAGGCTGCATACAACAGGTTCTACGGGAATGGAGTAGTCCTCTGCACCCATCTCAAGTTCCTACCGAAGGTGTTCTCTGACTTTCATTTCAATCAGGAGATAGTCCTACTGACCTTCTTCCCGAGACCGCATGCCGACCGGGCATCGGCGATATTACATTCACTCAACTGAAAGAGGGCTCTTGCCTTCTACCTGCAGCGTACCCAAGTTCATCGCAAGTCCAACCGTCTCTTTGTCGCCTATGATCCCAATCACCTGGGGCAGGCAGTTACCAAACACACCATCTCCGTCTGGGTGGCGGATTGCATTGTTTTCGCCCAAACAAAGGCGGGCACCCCACAGGATTGACTGGTCACCGGCCACGGTGTCTGGGCCAAGGCGGCTTCGGTGGCTTCACTGCACTGAGTGCTCCTATCGGACATCTGCTGGGCTGCGACCTGGTTTTAGCGAACACTTTCACTTCGCACTACTGCCTGGAGAGGGAGTCCTGCTGGGACAGCGCTTTCGGTCAGGCTGTACTTCGTAATCTGTTCAGAGTATAAGCAGCTCCTGCCCTCCGACCTTTCTTGACGGCTACTGAGAGCTTCGCCCCGGGGGTCCGAAGACTCGGGCTCCTTCAGGCATCGACTTCTGCTCATGGCCTCGCGGAGGCGTTTTTGGGATACCGGTTCGGTAGCCTGTAGCTGGGGAGTCCCATAAGTGAGGACTGACTTCCTACTTGTTCCTGGAGAAAGTGTAGTTACTCACCTGTAACAGGTGTTCTCCAGGGACAGCAGGAATCGGTCCTCGCTACCCTCCCACCTCCCCTGAAGAGTTGCTATTTTTATCCTTCCCTTACCATCTGCTTAGTAGGGCTCTAGGTAGGGGGACCTGACTGAGCAAGATGGCACCTTTGGGCGGGAAGAGGACCATGCATGCGTGGCAGCAATCCCAAAGGCTTTCTTTGAAAGCTGGGGAATTGCTCTGCGTGGGCTGCGTCAGTGCTGACATCACCCCATAAGTGAGGACTGATTCCTGCTGTCCCTGTAGAACACCTGTTACAGGTGAGTAACTACACTTTGTGAGTCCTGGTAGTGCTGTTATGAAATGGCAGGTTTGCTGTGGGTTCTAAATAGTCAGTGTTTGTAGTACTTGCTAATGTGGATGGCACTGGAGTATAGTAATGTAGAAATCTGGTAGTCTTTCTTTATCCATGCACCCATTAAGAGGCATGTTTACTAAGTTAGTGCATGTTAGCAATATGCAAATATTTATGCAATTGAGATCCTTATGCAAATGAGGCTTCACACCCCCCTTAGGCCACCCCTGAAGTCTCCAAGGGCTATCTGAAGTTTGTATGGAGAGATGAATGCATACACTGACTAGTAGAATGGAGAGCGTGTCTGGTTTTGTGTTTGGGGCTCTATAGGTTAGGCATAATGTGATGTGCTTATTGGTGATGATGATGATGTTGCACTCATCTATGCTAGTTGTGGAGATAACTTTGCTAATATGAGCACCCCCCCTCCTCTCTTGCATGTTCACGGGCAATTGTAGGCAGTCTTTGTGGGAGCAGTGATCTGGTTCATGATGACATGATCTGTGTTTGTAAGCCAGGTTTCTATTATGCACAAGATATCAGTCTGTTGATCTTGTAGGTAGTCACATATGGTGTTTACTTTGCTTCGCATTGACCTAGCGTTGATTAGTGCACAGCTTACTGATGTTGTCAGCATAGAGTTAGTGTTGACAGTGTTTGTATGCCTTGTGGTTTTGATTTGGAGAGTCTGTGCAATCTCCTGCTAGATTGCTTGTGATAGTATTGCCATGGTGGGCCCAATTGCCTTTCAGTTAGTATGGGGAGAATAACAAGAAGGAAGTCGGTCCTCACATATGGGTGATGTCAAGGCCAATGGAGCCTGCGTGGAAGTATTTCCCTAGCTTTCAAAGAAGAGTGCACCACACATGCGTGGTCCCCTTCCCACCGAAGGGTGCCATCTTGCCTTTGTCTCCTTTTTTTCTATGGAGTCCACTGGACGTTCATCCCATTTCCCCAGGAAAAAGTGTTTCTTTTGGCTTGTTGTTGTTAAGTACCGTCGAGTCTGAGTCGACTCATGGCGACCCTCTGGATAGCTATCCTAAATTGTGTTCGGTCTTCAGTCAGGCGGCTCATTGTTGACAGACTGGTACCCATAGCTGCTGTTATTGTATCGATCCATCTCATTGCTGGCCTTCCTCTTTTGCGCTGACCTTCTTTCTTGCCAAGCATGATGTCTTTCTCTAATGATCTCTCTCTTCGCATGATGTGTCCAAAGTATGAAAGTCGAAGTCTTGTCATCTAAGCTTCTAAAGAAAACTTAGGTTTGATCTCCTCTAGTACCGACTGGTTTGTTCTTCGGGCAGTCCATGGTATACACAGTATTCGCCGCCAGCACCATAATTCAAAGGCATCAATTTTCTTCCTGTCTGTCTCTTTCACTGTCCAGCTTTCACATCCATATGATGTTATTGAAAATACCATGGCTTGAACAAGTCGAATCTTTGTATGGAGAGAGACATCTCTGCTCTTGAGAATCTTATCTAGGTCTTTCATAGCCATTCCGCCAAGAGCAATGCGTCGTCTGATTTCTTGACTGCTTGTTGCTTCTTTATTGATAGTTGATCCAAGTAGGTTAAAGTTGTTCACAATTTCAATTTCTTCTCCTTCAACGATGAACCTGTTGATTATGCCAGTTGTCATGATCTTTGTCTTCTTTACATTAAGGTGCAGGCCCATTTTGAGACTATGTTCTTTGATTGTGAGAAGCAAATGTTTCAGATCATCTTCACTTTCCGCCAGTAATGTGGTATCATCAGCATAGCGAAGGTTGTTGATGAGTCTTCCACCAATCTTCACACCTCTGTTATCGTCATACAATCCTGCTTCTCTGATTTGTTCTGCATATAAATTAAACAGGTAGGGGAAAAGTATGCAGCCTTGTCTTACACCTTTGCTTATTTTAAACCATTCTGTTTCTCCTTGTTCCGTTCGAACTGTTGCTTCTTGATCAATGTACAGATTGTGCAAGAGAACGATCAGGTGTTCTGGTATACCCATGCTTCTTAATGTGGCCCAGAGTTTCTCATGGTTTACACAGTCAAAAACCTTGCTATAGTCGATAAAGCACAAATAGATATCCTTTTGGTATTCTTTAGTCTTTTCAAGGATCCATCTCACATCCGCAATGATGTCTCTCGTTCCTCGCCCTTTCCTGAACCCTGCTTGCACGTCAGGTAGTTCTTGTTCCAGGTATGGTTGTAGTCTCTTTTGAATAATCTTCAGTAGAATCTTGCTGGCATGTGGCATCAGAGCAATTGTGCGATAATTTCCACAGTCAGTTGGATCACCTTTCTTTAGTATTGGTATAAACATAGATCTTTTCCAGTCAGTTGGCCATGATGTCTTACATATTTCTAGGCAGAGCCTTGTAAGTACGGTAACAGCTGCATCAGATTGCTGCAATACTTCTATGGGAATGCTATCAATGCCTGGTGCTTTGTTCTTTGATAAGGCTTTCAATGCTGCTTCAACTTCTTTCATCACCAATGGTTCCCGATCATAAGGTACAGATTGAAACGGCTGTTAGTCCACTTGATCTTTATCATATAAAAACTCTGTATATTTCTTCCACCTTTTCTTGATCTTCTCAGCATCATTCAACATAGAACCTTGAGCATCTTGTAACATTCCAATTCGAGGCTGGAACATTTTCTTTAACTCTCGTAGCTTTAGGAAAGCTGATCTTGTTCTTCCTCTAATAGTTTCTGCTTCTATTTCCTGGCGAGTGTCATTGTAGTACTTTTCCTTGTCCTGTCTTGCTGCACGTTGGAAATCTCTGTTGAGTTCTGCGATTGTCTTTCTTTCTCCTCTGGCTTTAGCTTCTCTGCGTTTCTGGGCAATTTTCAGAGTTTCTTCTGTCATCCATTTTGGCTGTATTTGCTTTTTCACCTTTTGTAGAGACTTCTCGCTTTCTTCCAACACAACCTTCTTGATGTCATTCCATAACTCTTCTGGAGCTCTGTCATTTGTATCTAAAGCAGCAAATTGATTTTGCAGGCAGTCTTTAAATTCCAGTGGTATATTCTCAAGGTCATATTTTGCTGCATTCATGAGTGGTTTGCTCTTTTTTCAACTTTAGCTTGAGTTTGCATACTAGTAGTTGATGATCACAGTCAGCTCCAGGTACTGTCTTTGTTGATGTTACAGAGCTTTTCCATCGTTGACTTCCACAGATGTAGTCAATTTGATTTTTATACAATCCATTGGGTGAGGTCCATGTGTACAGTCGTCGCTTGTGTTGCTGGAAGAAGGTGTTTGAGATGAATAGATCATTGGTCTTGCAGAATTCTATCAGTCTTTCTCCAGCTTCATTTCTGTTGCCAAGTCCATATTTTCCAACTACTTTGCCTTCTTCTTTGTTGCCAACTTTTGCGTTCCAGTCACCCATGACTATCGAGATATCCTGTTTGCATGTTCTGTCAATTTCAGCTTGTACTTGTATAAAGAACTCTTCAATTTCATTCTCTTCTGCAGCTGTTGTTGGGGCATACACTTGAATTATAGTTGTGTTGATGGGCAATCCTCGTAGACGAATAGAGATTAAGCGTTCGCTGACTGCATTGTATTTCATTACAGTTCTTGCAAGTTTCTTCTTTATTATAAATGCAACACCATTTCCTCTTTCTTTCATTTCCAGCATAGTAGACCATGTGATCATCTGATGCAAAGTGCCCGATGCCAGTCCATTTCAGCTCGCTGACACCCAACAGATCAAGTTGTACACGTTCCATTTCATTCTTGACCACCTCCAACTTTCCTTGGTTCATGCTTCGTACGTTCCATGTTCCAATGTGTAAGACACCTTTTACAGCTTCTGACTCTCATTTCATGCACAGCTACATCAGCAGTCAGACTTCCCGAGGGCTTTGATCCAACCACATCATAAATGCTGGCTTTACTCTGAAAAGTCTTCAGCTCTTCCCCAGTAGCTAGTTGAGTGCCTTCCGACCTGAGGGTCTCATCTTCCAGCACCATAGCACAATTTGTTTTGTTGTAACTATCCATTGGGTTTTCATGGCAAGATACAGAAGTAGATTGCCGGGCCTTTCTTCCACGCAGTTTAAGTTTGGTGGTGTTGCCGTTGTCACAGAAATGTGATCCTCCGCCGTCAACACTATCCCATTCTGCTGCTGCCCAGATGGGTGGTTTGTCTTGGTCTGGCACCTCAGCTGAGACCTGTCCATCTTGGGAGACCCTGCCAGTAGTTAACTACCGATAGTTTAGCTCTCAGCATCACTGATGCACGCAAGCCCTCGCAGCACGACAAGCTGCAAACCAAGTGAGAGTCTTTTGGCTTAGTTTCCTCTTTTGGCTTAGTTTCCTTTTTTTTCTTGCCTTTCCGGTATGTGTACAGGTTCCTCTTCCCACCCCCGAGCCAGCTCGCCTCGGCATCGCTCCTCTGGTTTGATTTTACATTTTCGGTTGAGGTGTCCCTCGACCGGTGCTTCACACCCTTTTTTGGCTGGTAGCCTCTGACCCTCACCCAGGTTGAAGGGTTGTTTTTCCCCATGGCCTCCAGTGGCTTCAAAAAATATGATCAGTGTAGTAAGGTGATGTACCTTTCCGACCCACATGATTGCTGCCTCGGGCCAGACAATGAAAATTTGGACTGCGACCTTTTCAAGTCCAGGTCTGCAAGGACCATCAAGAACCGTCAGTTGTAGCAGAAGAAGTTTTTACAGAAATCCGACTCTGTGCGGAGTCCCCGGCGACACCACACTCCAGGGCTCTCTCTGGTTCCTCGGGGCCCATTATGCCTGGGCTGCCTTGGAGTCCCTCAGCTGCGGGTTTCCTGAGAGAAACTCCCTGGAGGTTGAACGCAAGAAGAGCTCAAAGACCTCGAAGGCCACCTCAGAGGATGGGTCTGGAACAGTGTGTAAATCCCACACCAGGCCCCACAGTCCCCAGTGTGAGTCTGAGGGATCAGAGCAGGAGCAGCCTCACAAGTTGCCCCGGAAAGAGTCGTCAACATCAGGCGAATGGCCTCGGACCCATTCTGGTCAAGGACTCTCCCTCGACGAAACAGACGTCGGGCCCAAAGCCATTGGTACACGCGTCGAAGGCTGTGGAGCCATCTGGCATGGAGACCAGGATGGTGGCCATAGACTGCAGTATCACTGCCCTCCTGGTCCAGCAGCAGGCATTGATGTCCGGTTCCTCTGGTTCATCCACCCTGATGACCGGTCTCTTGACCTCAAGTGGTTCCCCGGTCGTTCAACGCCACCAGCCTTGAGAAACCCATCAGTGATGGACGAGGTCCCGGTCCTGTTCCTTGAGACCACCGGTCGTCCCCGGCAAATGCACGCAGTTCAGACAGTAGGTCTTCTGGGGGTTGTGGGCCTTCGGGCTCAGGCTTCAAGCATCGGAGCCATGGAGCCCTGGACTCCTCTGACTGAGTCAAATTGGGAGACCAAGGACGAGGAGTCCCTGGACACCAAGCATCACAGAGATGTGCCCTTGGACCCATCTCCACCGTTGCCCCGGCGCTGTTCCCCGCCCCAAGTTCGTGCGGGATATGGCAAAAGCGCTCGCGTTTGAGACTGAGGTGGAGGAGGACCCCTGCATGGAGGAATTTGAGATCCTTCAATATGAGGCCCCTCTGAAGGAGGCACTCATGGTACCAGTCCCTCCAATCCTCGAGTGCCTTCTTTTTTGTATGTCGGAAACACTGGAGTCGTTGCCCATCGTGAGTAGGCAGCTCAGCGCCATGTACCGAGTCCGACGGAGCCTTGGGTTCCAAAAGACCCAGATCCCTCACAACTCGATGGTTGTCGAGTCAGCCATGCGCTGACTCAAAAGCTAGAAGACTCATTCTTCAGGCCCCCCTGTAGGGAGGCCCAGAACTTGGATGCCCTTGGCCGAAAATGCTACCAGGGCTTGATGCTGGCTTGCCGGGTCCAATCCTACCAGCTGTACATCGGCATGCACTTCATGGAGCTGGTGAGGGAGCTCACTGGTTTCTCTGCCAGCCTTGATGGAGAACATCTTCAGCGGTTCGTCACTGGCCTCGGCAATCTAGGAGTGCTCGCAGTTCCTGTCTCAAGAAGCATACAATGGCTTGAGAAACCTCAGCTGGAGTGGCTGCCACGAGCATTTGGTCCTAACGCCAGGCATGTCTGGTGTTGTCTGACCTCGAACAATGGGTCCAGGGCAAACTCATCGATGTCCCTTGCACCGGAGAGAACCTCTTCGGAAAATCCATGTCAGACAAGGCTGCAGAGATAGAGAATGAGTTCCTGACTAGGACCAGACTCTCGAAGAAGACCTCGACGCAGCCCCGTAAGAAAGCCTCAGGGAAGAAGCCTTTCTTTCTGAGGAAAAAGGGGGCGTTTGGTAATGCCCCACAGTACCAGGCCTTCCCTGCTCCACAACAGGAGCAACAGTCCAAAGAGCAAGGGCATGGATCCTGTAAGCCTAAAACCCCTAAGATCCAGGTACCAGTCCTGGCCCAGCCTGGAGGGAGCTTTTAACTCCTTGGGCATGGCCTCCTCTTTCCCAGGAGGCTCTAAGCAGCCCACAGGGAGTCGTCTTGCTCTGTTTGCCCACAGGTGGTCTTCCATCACCACAGACTCCTGGGTATTACAAGTAGTAAAGGAGGGTTACTTCTTCCATCTGCAACATATGCCACCCTCGTTCTTACCAGGAGAACCCATAAGACCTTTCCTTCAGAAGACCCTGCTCCTCACCGAGCTCACAGGCCTTCTCGAGGAGAAGGCGGTGGAACCAGTGCCCAAACACCGCTGGGGCAAAGGCTTCTACTCTAGATACTTCCTTGTTCCCAGAGGGGACCTCAGGCCCATCTTAGACCTGCGAAACTTAAACAAATTTCTGGTGAGGGAGAAGTTCAAGATGCTCTCCCTTGGAACACTGCTGCCATACCTCCAGCAGGGAGACTGACTAAGCTCCTTAGACCTGAAGGTCGCTTATATGCACATCATGATCTATCCCAACCACCAGCAGTACCTGCAGTTCATGGTGGGAGGAGGTCACTACCAGTACAGGGTGCTGCCCTTCAGCCTGGCCTCATCGCCAAGTGTCTAGAAGTGGTTGCAGCCCACCTTCTTCTCCAAAGGGCCTTTGTATTTCCCTTCCTGGGCGACTGGCTTATAAGGGGAGGCACAGCTGTAGAAATATATCACACCAGCGTGTGCACCATCCACATCTTGCAGCATTTGGGTTTCATCATGCACGCCAAGTCCCACCTCTCTCCGGCTCAATGCCTGGGGTTCATAGAGGCTCAGCTGGACACCCTCCAGGCCAAGGCCTTCCTCCCTCCGGAGAGGGCAGACTGCATCAGGGCACTAACCATAGAGGTGCGGCACTGCCGATTGCTACCTGCTCATCTTCTTCTCCGCCTGCTGGGCCACATGACCTCCACGGTCCGAATGACCCCATACACCCACATGCACATGAGGTGGGTCCAGTGGTGTTTCTGCTCCCAGTGAACACAAACCATGGGCAGACTGTGAGACAAGGTGAAAGTGATCCGCCAGCTGGCAGACTCCCTTGTCTGGTGGCAGATATTCCGCCACCACCAGGTCAGGATGCTCTTCCAGACACCCACCCCTCAGAGGATCCTTACTACAGATGCCTCCCTGCAAGGATGGAGAGCTCATTGCAAGGACCTCTGCACCCAAGGTAGTTGGTCCCAGTTGGAGTGCCAGTTGCAGATCAACCTCCTGGAGCTCCAGGCGATATCTCTGACCCTCCGAGCCTTTCGCCACTGGTTGCAGCACCAGTCGGTGCTGATCCAGACGGACAACCAAATCACAATGTTCTGTGCCAACAAACAAGGAGGCACGGGGTCGTACTCCCTCTGCCAAGAAGAGGTAGCCCTCTGCTCATATGCAACACACAACGGGATGCTCTACGGGCGGTCTGCCTCCTTGGCCTAGACAGGCTGAGCAAAGTCCTCCAGCTGCACGAATGGCGCCTGGACCCCAGAGTGGTCTCCCAACTTTTAAGACTCTGGGGCGTTCTCCTCTTGGACCTGTTTTCCACCCCAGAGAACACACAGTTGCCCTGCATCTGCTCCCGCCAGCTGAACCCATCCCGAGTGGTGGCGGATGCGTTCCTCATTCCATGGATGGAAGTCTTCCTCGTCAACTTCCCGCCGACACCATTGGTCGCCCTCTTCAAGGTCCAGCGCAACGGCATCACTAATACTGGTAGCCCCCCCAATGGCCCAGGAAACCTTGGTTCCCGCTGCCTCTCAGCTTGTCTGCAGCATCCCTGATTTCCCTGGGCAGCACCCCAGGACTACTTTCACAGGAAGAGGGCTCTCTTCTGTACACCAACTTAGGGTCCCTATCGCTTATGGCATGGCTGCTGAAAGAGTAGCTCTAGCTCCCTTCAACCTACCATAAGACATAGAGGAGGGCCTGGCCTCCTGCAAAACCTCCATGAGAAGGGCATAGGCCTTCAAGTGGTGCTGATTTTTCTGTCTGGTGCGCCGAGAGGTAGGCAAACCCGTTCTCCTGCTCAGTGCAGCTGGTACTCCAGTACCTACTCCACCTGTCCTAGGTGGGACTGAAGTCCAACTCAGAGTGCATCTGAGCACTATTGCAGCACACCACCACTCCATCGAGGTCAAGCCCCTTGTTTCTTGTTTCCTTTGAGGCCTTATGTTATCCAAGCACCCCGTCCACCCATCGATGATGAAGCGGGATCTCAACATGACCAGACATTTGTATAGTGTCGAATGTTGTTATATGTAAACCGCGCTGATCATAAATAGTGCGGTATATAAGAATTGTAAATAAATAAATAAATAAAATAAACATGGTGCTCTCATAGTTCACTAGGCTGCCATTTGAACCGATGGCTTCTTGCCACCTGTGGTACCTCTCCTGGAAGGTTGTCTTTCTTGTGGCAATCATGTCGGCTCGCAGGGTCAGCGAACTCCAGGCTCTGATGGCAGATCCTCCCTACACGAGGTTCCACAAGAACAGGATAGTGCTCCGCACACTCCCCAAGTTTCTGCCAAAGGTAGTGTCTTCCTTCACCTCAAATCAGGAGGTTGTGCTCCCCATCTTCTTCCTGAGACTTCACGCTGGCAAGGCAGAGATCATTCTCCATACCCTGGATTGTAAGAGGGTCCTGTACTTCTGTCGACGCCATCCTCCTGCCCTGGATCGAGCAGCCAGGGCCACCGTAGACTGGCCGTTCCTGCCGCCTCTTTGGCCCAAACCGGGCCCACGCCGCAGGACAAGGAGCGCCATCGGGCGCACCTGCACCTGGTGGGCCCGCGCCTGAGGGCCTTGCCAGAGGGCCCTTTGGCATGGCTCTTAGGCAGGGACCTCAACAAGAGTCATCACTACTCCGAGAACCACAAGCAGGCCCAAGGACAACATCCCACCGACGTCAGAAGGTCACCCACCCTGCAGAACCCTGGTGATAATGTGTACTACTGACTAGAACTTCATCTATTACCTATCGGATTGTCCCCATAGACTTGTGTAATGTAGAAATCTTGCCTGATATTCAAGCGTGTCATCTAGCCCTCTATTGCCTTTATTTATATAATATGTATGTATATATCCCCTGATATTGTCTATCCCTCAAGACCCGTATACTGTACACTGGTTACCCTATTGCCTGTGACATACAGACTAGTAGCCCATCCAGCGCCTTACACCTGGCTGAGCCTGCACTAGCTGCTTGAACCCTGCTTCATATACCAGTCCAACATGTTAACACCCATGATGTCTCCTTACCATTGTGCCCTTGCCCTCACCTCTCACAGTCCCATCCCGGTCCTACAAGGATCCTGGAGGAGGTGGTCCGGGCCCCCTCCCCGCCACCAGACAGGTGGGACCGGACACATGCCTTGCCCACACCTAATCTGTCACCCTCCAGCAAGCCAAGTCTCACCAGAGGGAGCAATATACCCATCCTTACAACCTGAAGTGTGCCCTTATAAACGCACGATCGATCCGAAAGAAATGGCCAGCCGTGGCAGACCTGGTGTCCACCCATGACCTGGACATCCTATTCATCACTGAGACATGGTTGTCCACCTCAGACGCCGTCATCCTGCACCAACGTGTCCCCCCCAACTTCGCCATCCACTCCTGCCACAGGGCCGACCGAAGAGGTGGAGGAGCCCTCATCCTGACTAAAACGGAACTACAAATCTCCAGGAACAAGCAGGAATGTAGTCTTCACATATGGGTATCGTCAGTACCGACGGAGCCTGCACGGGAACGCTCCCCAGCATCCAATAGGAAAGCTTTTGGGAGCATCCCACAGCACCTGCGTGCTGCCTTCCCACCTTTCCCAACTGTTCCTCTCCAGTTCTTTGTTTTGCGCGGAGCCGACAGGTCACACATCCTGTCACCGCAGAAAATAATTCCCTTCTATTCTTTTTTTGTGGTTGCATCTGCCTTCCTTTGACGCTACACCGGTACCGCCGGTTCTTCTTTCTTTCTTTCTTTTCCAAAAAAACCCCCAAAACCTTTCTTCTGGAGTCTTTTCCAGTTATTTTCTCCTCAGGTGCCATGTGCCATTTTGGGCACTAGGCCCAAATTTTTCCTTTAAAATGGAAAAACACGCTTCGGGTTTTAAGAAGTGTTCCAAGTGTGGCGGTACCATCTCCGTCACCGACACCCATGAGTGGTGCCTCAAATCTTTAGGTCCTGACTGCTCTATTTCAGAGTGTGTTGCCTGTGGGATGATGTCGAAGAGGGGCCGGCAGAACCGAGCAGCTATACTTAGCACCCTTTTTCCCTCCGATGCAGCCTCTGTGGCATCGACATCTTCCAGCGCTTTGTCTTCCTCCCATGGATCTCGGGTAACTAAACATAAATCTAGCTGGTCCTCAAAGGGTAGATCTCCCTCTAAGCATCAAGATGCCTCTGGCGTTGCCCTTGAGGGACTTTCACCGGCAAAATTGCCCCGGCGGGAGACTTCGGCTTCCAAAGCACTAACGGGGCTCCAGGATGTTCTCGAGGCCTCAACCTCGGCAGAACTACTGGTGCCATGCTCTGGGGTACCGGCTGCTTCATCCGGTACCGATACTCAAGCATCGGCAGCGTCGATAGACCAGAGATTCTTGGCTATTGAACGCAGTCTGGCGGCTCTTCTCATGGCCTCGATGCCCCTGAAACCGCTTCAGACAATTCAACCGGTACTGGCACCAACTTCGGTACCGATACCGACTGCATCGACATCGGCAGATATTCTACTCGGATTGAGTCATGCTTATCCATCCAGTATCGACAAGTCGGTACCGGACCCCTCCGATGCCGACTTTGATCGGTACCAGTACCGTGCCTTGCACGATCACCCGGATCGGAGATACTTTGAATCCTCGGATGAGTCTGAAGACTCTGAAAGCTCTGCCGATACCAGAGTACTTCTTCCTGAAGATTCTTCTTCTCCTCAGGGTAGGATGTCTCCACCAGAAGATATGTCCTTTCAGGATTTTATCCGAGATGTGGCTTGAGGTCTTTCCATCAAAGTGGCTCCTGAAAAAGAGCCTAGGGCAAAGGAATTAGAAATCCTACAATACCCTAAAGCTCCCAAGGAGGCAGCTACCTTACCTATTCATGAGATCTTGCATGTTCTCATGTTAAGGATGTGGGAAACACCTCTAACCACATCTCCTCACTCTTGAAGACTCGACACCATGTATCGAGTTCCTCCTTGTCCTGGGTTTCAGAAGAACATAAGAACATAAGAATATAAGAGATGCCATACTGGGTCAGACCAAGGTCCATCAAGCCCAGTATTCTGTTTCCAACAGTGGCCAATCTAGGTCATATGTACCTAGCAGTTTCCCCAAGAGACACAAGTTACACAATGCTTGTACTGGGTCAAGCATTGATATCTTCGGTCACTTCTTAATAATGGTTTATGGACCTTTCCTCCAGGAACTTGTCCAAACCTTTTTAAACCCAGCTACACTAACAGCCTTTACTACATCCTCTGGTAACAAATTCCAGAGTTTGATTACACGTTGAGAGAAAAAATATTTTCTTTTATTAGTCTTAAATAGTTTACCCTGTAGCTTCATTGCATCTCCCCTAGTCTTTCTATATTCTGATAAGGTAAACAATCGATCTACGTTTACCCGTTCCACTCCGTTCATTAATTTATAGACTTCTATCATATCTCCCCTCAGCCGTCTCTTTTCCAGGTTAAAGAGCCCTAACCTTTTTAGCCTTTCTTCATAGGAGTATCCTTCCATCCCCTTTACCATTTTGGTGGCTCTTCTCTGTACCTTTTCTAAAATCGCTATATCCTTTTTAAGATACGGCGACCAGAATTGCACACAATATTCAAGGTGCGGTCTCACCATGGAACGATATAGAGGCATTATAATATCTTTTGTTTTATTTTCCATTCCTTTCCTTATCATACCTAGCATTCTATTTGTTCTCTTGGCTGCCGCTGCACACTGGGCCGAGGGTTTTAACATGGTATCCACAATGACGCCTAAATCATTTTCCTGGGTGGTGGTTCCTAATGTGGAACCTTGCATCGTGTAACCATAGTTTGGGTTGTTCTTCCCTAGGTGCATAACCTTGCACTTGTCCACATTAAATTTCATCTGCCATTTTGATGCCCAGTCTTCCAATTTATCAAGATCCTCTTGCAATTTTTCACAATCCTCTTGGGTTTTAACAACTTTAAATTGTTTTGTGTCATCTTCAAATTTGATAACCTCACTCGTTATTCCACTTTCCAGGTCAGCTACCACACAATTCCATGTTGGTGGAATCAGCTATGAGAAGGATCAAGAGTGCAAAAAGGCATGCATCTAATCCTCCAGGATGTGAGTGTAGGACTCTTGATGCCTTTGGACGTCGAACCTTCTAGGCTTCCATGCTTTCTGCTAGGATCAGTTCCTATATATTATATATGGGAATGTTCCTTAAGGAGGTCACGGGAGATTTAGAGCTCGGGAGATTTAGAGCTTATGAGCCCTTTCCTTCCTGATAAGAGGCAGGATTACCTCGCCCGTGTCAAACATGCTCGGGATGTTTCCAAGTTTGTGAATCATGCAGTCTTTGACTGCTTTGAGTGCATAAGCAGAACCTCTGCTATTGCCATAGGTGCACGTAGGCTTGCCTGGCTCCAGGCATCCGACTTGGAACTTTGGATACAGGATAAACTAGGGAATATTCCTTGCACAGGAGAGAATCTCTTTGGCAAGAATTGGCAGGAAAAAGCTAATGAGATAGATGCTGAAAATATCACTTTGGATAGATTGTCTAAATCTACGGCTAATCCTGCAAGGAAAAAATCCTACAAGAAACCATTCTTCAGTAAGAAGAAGTTTTATCTCTCCCATACCCAGCAGGGGCATCGTTTAGGTTAGTCTGCCCAAAAGGGACAGCAGCAACAACCTAGGCAAAGAAAAACAAAAGCTGCTAAGCCTCAACCTGCACAGCAGACTCAGCCTCCACAGGGGCTTTGACTCCTATCTAGAGAACTTTGCCTTCCTGGCCCTGAATGGCCCAGAGCCTTCCACCATTCCAGGAAGGTTATGTCATTTTGCCCCCAGATGGGGTCAGATAACAGCAGAAAATTGGACTCTGTCTATTGTAAGAGAGGGGTACAAGCTTCATTTCCTCAGCATGCCCCATCCTACAATAGTAAGACAGTTCAATTCTCAGACCTCTCTCAACGACCAGTTAGGTCAAGAGGTCACTATGCTTCTTGCCCAAGGGGCAATAGAAGAGGTACCCATTCTCCAACAGGGTACAGGGTTCTACTCCTCTATTTCCTTATTCCAAAGAAAACAGGAGGACACAGACCCATTTTAGACCTCAGAGAATTGAACAAATTCCTGTTCAAAGAGAAGTTCAAAATGATATCTCCAGGAACAAGCAGGAATGAGTCTTCACATATGGGTACGTCAGTACCGACGGAGCCTGCACGGGATTGCTCCCCAGCATCCAATCAGAAAGCTTTTGGGAGCATCCCTCGCGCCTGCGCGCTGCCTTCCCGCCTTTCCCACTGCCTCTCCTCAGTTTTCATTTTTCCGCGGAGCTGGCAGGACGTCCTCCTGTCACCGCAGAAACTTTTTTCTTTAAAATCCTTCTTTTTTTGTTTTCGTGTGGTCGCGGCTTTTTTCCCGCCGATACCGGTACCGCCGGTGCTTTATTCTTTTCTTTTCTAAAATTAGAGAGATTTTTTTCTTCTCAGTTTTTTGTCTTAACTTTTGGGCCTACCAGGCCCCTCTCCAACATGGAGCCTTCTTCCCCTAAGAAGTGCCTTCATTGTGGAAACATAGTTTTCGTTTTAGACTCCAGTGCTTGGTGTCTAACCTGTTTGGGTCCTGGCCCTTTTTCCCCTGAATCATCAGGCTGTACTATTGGGAGAAGTCCTTCCCTTTTTCGAATTTCCCTCGATGCCGTTTTTCTTCCTGAGGTGAGGACACCGGTTTATTCTTCTCTCCAGGATCAGGTAACCCACAAACAGTCTGTTAAGACTAGCCAATTCTTGAAGGGTAAGTCTCATGCTCAGCATGATGACGGCTCCGGCCTTACCCTCAAGACTTCTTTGGCAATAAAACCCCGGCGGGAGTCTTCGGGCTCCAAAGCATTCACGGGGTTTCAGGTTGTTCCTGGGGCTCACCCCTCACAGAACATACCTGAGACGTGCTCGGGGGTGGTATCCGCTTCGAGCGGTACCGATAACCCGTCACCGTCACCGGTGTCGAGTGTTCCACTCTTCACCAGGGATCGTCATCTGGTGTCCTCGGTACCTTCGGGGCCGATCGATACAACCCAGATTGACTTTCCTGTATCTCCGCCATGCTCGGGGTTGGTACCGGCTTCGAGCGGTACCGTTACCCCGGCATCGGCATCGGTATCGTTGTCGAGTGTTCCACTCTTCACCAGGAATTGTCATCAGACATCTTCGGTACCTTCGGTACCGATCGATACCACCCTGATTGACTTTCCTGTATCGGCATCGCCGATACCACCACCGACGTCGGTACCTTCTAGGCATGCATCGATAGACTTGCTCCCATTGATGCCGAGTCTAGAAACCATATCCAGTCTAGATGACTTGGTACCGACGCATTTGGGAACCGACCCATATCGTTCCCGATTACACAGTACCAAGGATATTTACCAAGCCTCTCTGGTTACCTCGGTACCGCTTCAGCAGCCTCCGATACCTGCTTCGATGGCATTACCGTTCCCGATGCCGGTATCGGTATCGATGTCGATTCCTGCAGTTCCATCGGTGCCATTGATCTTTTCTATGCCTAGCTTGGAATCGATACCGAGCACCGACGATGCAGTAATAAACTGCCTCGAATCGGAACTGTCAGTATCACTGTCCATCTAGCAGGATTCTTTTTCTGCACCAGTCCAGTATGTCTTCTGGTGCTCCAGCTGCTTCTTCAACCTCAGCTTACCCAGGAATAGTTTCCACTGGAGATCCTTCTTTTCAGAAATTTCTCCTTGACATGGCAACCTTTCTTCCCATTCCTATCCCTGGCTCTACTCTTAACCAAGATCCTGCAGAAAAGGAAAATATAATGCTTCCTTTACATCATTCTTTGCAGGATCTTCTTCTGAGGATTTGGGAATCACCTTTAAAGGTTCCTTCGCCGTCTACAGCCACTGATGTTCTGTATCAGGTGCCTCCCTCTCCAGGGTTTCAAAAGAACCAACTTCCACATCATTCCATTATAGTGGAATCAGCACTGAGGAAGGTAAGAAGCAAGAAGAAGCATTCTTCTTATCCGCCAGGTCGTGCATCTAAAGAACTTGATGCCTTTGGACGTCAAACCTTCCAAACTTCCATGCTGGCTTCAAGGATTCTCTCATATATTTTTTATATGAGTCTGACACTTCAGGAGGTCACAGAGAAATTGTCTCTTTTGTCCCATTTTTTGTCAGAACCTAAGGCCACTGACTATTCCTTGCTTCTTAATCATAGCAGGAATATCTCTTGGTTTCTTTCTCGTGCTTCTCTAGACTCTTTTGAGTCTGTTAGCAGATCCTCTGCTATTGCCATTGGAGCATGTCGTAAAGCCTGGCTGCAAGCTTCAGACTTGAGCAGATGGGCACAACATACACTGGGTAATTCTCCTTGCACTGGAGAACATCTCTTCAATAAGGAGGCTTTACGTCAGATTGCTCATTGCTCCACTGACTTCCCTGGTTCTGGAAACCACCCTAAGCCGCCTTCTTCCCCAGGACATAGGAAATGTCCTACCAAACCTTCTCTCCCTAGGAAAAGAAGGTTTCACCCTTCTCCTCCCCATCCTCCAGATGTACCCAAGCAAGGGACATCTCATCTTAGTCTGAAGTCTCCAAACTCTAATCAGTCTAACCATAACCAGCAACCATAGGTTCCTGTTTCTTGCAATCTACACTGGTTTTCTCTTTTTCAGTATGCTAACCTTTTAGGATACTTGTCCAATGGGGTACAGAATTCTCCCCTTCTTACTATTAGGAAGGGAGGTTACCACTATCCCATGATGGTGTCTGTCCCCACATGGACATTTTTTCCTTCAGCTGACTTACCATATGGTAAGTCACCTTCCAACCCCCTGCTTGAGTTGGTACCATACTGAAATATATTTCCTGTGTAGACTTTTTGTTATCCTTGATTGCATGCTCTGAACAACTCATCAGACAGGGACGGGAATATCCCCGCTCCCTTTGGCTGTTTCTCTCTGTTTTCACACAGGAGAATCCCCTCTGCTGTTTTGTTCAGTTGCTCTGCATGCAGGAGTCCAGTGATTACCCACCTTAGTAGTCATTGCAAGCTATTTTCAACTATCTTGAATAATCCGACTCACTTCAGGTAATCTTCCCCAGCCATATCTTTTCCTAAGATGTGGCAATCTCACCTGACTTCAGTCTTACTTCTCCTGCACAATGCTCTCTGCAATCTTCAGAGAAGCTTTCTACTATGGGCCCTTGCTACAGAGCATTGAACTTTGTCTTTGAGGGCTTTTCCATATAGTAGAAAAAGCTTATATAATCATTCCATGACTATAGAGGTTCTTTTACCCTCTTGTCTCCTGTTGAGATACAGAAGACAAGCTTTTTCTGCGTGAATGTCCAAGGAGTTCCCAATCTTGCAGGAATCTACCCTTTTTTCCTTACAGCTTGGCATCATACTCTTCTGCTCCTCTTGGACAACACATACTCTATTAGTATACATGATATCCCTGTGTCCCTTGGCTGGGTCATCCTGGTATCTTCTTCTATGCGTTTTCTGTCCATTGGACATGTCAGAGTTCTAGAGAGCTCCTGACCTGCTCTTGCCAAACTGCTATTATCCTCTGTTTTTTCACGCAACCATACTGGTTTTTTCACTAATACATTCCTGCACTGCAGAAATAGATTCCCTATATATCTTCAGGTGGTTTTTTACCCCCTGTTCTTAGATGAATCTTTTCCCCTCACATTCCCTATGTGCATGTTTTTCTGGGGCTCAGTTGCAGGCACGTATACTCAAGCTTATATTCATGTATGTTTATATCCTATACATACATATTTCTATAAGCTATGTGGGCATAAGTCATGCCCATCTATATCTATCTATATAATATATATATATAATATCCATAGGTCGATATGTATTACCTGCTATCTCCCTAACTGTCTGTGCTATATAGCTTTCCCTGCTTAAGGGGTCCAGACAGTCACCTTGCCTATTCTCATATGGCTCAGTAAGTGGGAGCAGTTATACATACAATTACTGCTGTGATGCCAACAGCTTCTTTGTTTGTCACAGATACATTACTGCTGTGATGTCAACAGCTTCTATTTCTGTTATACATCTCCCTGTCTATGAGGTCTCAAACCTTTAATGTCTTCCAATCTCTTACCAGCTAGGAAAGACAGTGTACATCTTCAATATTTCTGAGTACACTTTGTTCTCCTTGGGAATAGGGGCCTTTTTTCCATACCCCCTCTTCTCTTCAGTACTGGGCAAATTCTCTAGATCAGTGTTTCCCAACCCAGTCCTATGGGGCACACCGGCCAGTCAGGTTTTCGGGATATCCCTAATGACTATGCATGAGATATATATGCATTAGAGAGATCCTGCCAACCTGACTGGTTTGTGGCCCTCCAGGGCTGGATTTGGAGACCCCTGCCTAACACCTCTGTCATCTAAGATTGTGAGTGGGCAAGGTGCAGATGTCCAAGACATCAAAAAGGTATATAGAATGTGTCACATTCCTCCTCACTTCTCACCACCACCAAAATATTTTCTATTAGACAACTTTTTGGTGGTGGTGAGAATCGAGGAGGAATGTGTCACATTCTATATACCCTTTCGATGTCTAGGACATCTGCACCTTGCCCACTCACAATCTTAAATGACAGAGGTGTAAGGCAGGGGTCTCCAAATCCAGCCCTGGAGGGCCACAAACCAGTCAGGTTGGCAGGATATCTCTAATGCATATATATCTCATGCATAGTCATTAGGGATATCCCGAAAACCTGACTGGCCGGTGTGCCCCATAGGACTGGGTTGGGAAACACTGCTCTAGATCGGTCAGTCTTCTTCTTTTAGTCCTCAATGTTAATAACTATGTACCTAAAAGAGTTTTCAGCTTTTTTCCATAAAGCTTTCCATTGAAGACCTGCCGTTCTTCTCCTACCCCAGTTGACACCTGGGTCTCCTGCCCATTCCAGGTTTGGGACTTCATCCTCACTGCTGTGAAGTTCCCTTCAGGATTCCGCTTCTGCATCTACAGTACACTCCACCACAGTTCTACTTCCTACAATCCAGTAGGTAAGCTCTATATTATGTTTGCTCATTAAATACTTTTAATGACACTTGACATACGTTCTAAAGACTCTTTTTCCCTGTAGTCTTTAGATTCGCTGTTCCTCTACAGCTTTTCTCTATTCAACTCCTACCCCCCATCCCTCAGGGGATGCCGGGGATCCAAGTTTCATAACAATACATAGAAGACTTCAGCAAATCTAAACATATTGCAACATTTTAAACCAAGCTCACGAGTGAGAACCTCAGAATCAACTCACTGATAAAACCAAATCAGGAGTAAGAATTACATCAACGGCTCTCACTCGCCACACACCCACCATCCAAAATCACGATATTATAATCAAAAGGTCATATTTCCATTAAACACATTTCTAAAACTCATTTTTACAATATCACCACTGTCCAAAATCGTGAATCTAGATGGAGTAGAGTGTCCCCGAC
Source organism: Ichthyophis bannanicus (assembly GCA_033557465.1). NCBI lineage: Eukaryota > Metazoa > Chordata > Amphibia > Gymnophiona > Ichthyophiidae > Ichthyophis > Ichthyophis bannanicus. The sequence continues at coordinate 377,989,620 of CM066037.1, read as the reverse complement.
GCTTTTTCAAGATATCTTATATGAGCGTTTCGCTACCGCTGTTTCAAGGGGATCCAACTCTAAAAAATAAAAGTAAAAATAGCTTAAAACAATGCCGCAAACTCCAAAATACTCCCTATACAAAATACTCCCCTTGAAACAGCGGTAGCGAAACGCTCATATAAGATATCTTGAAAAAGCGTCGGGGACACTCTACTCCATCTAGATTCACGATTTTGGACAGTGGTGATATTGTAAAAATGAGTTTTAGAAATGTGTTTAATGGAAATATGACCTTTTGATTATAATATCGTGATTTTGGATGGTGGGTGTGTGGCGAGTGAGAGCCGTTGATGTAATTCTTACTCCTGATTTGGTTTTATCAGTGAGTTGATTCGGAGGTTCTCACTCGTGAGCTTGGTTTAAAATGTTGCAATATGTTTAGATTTGCTGAAGTCTTCTATGTATTGTTATGAGGCATCATTTATAGGCTTCGATAAAAAGGCTTTATTGTTTTGGGGATCCAAGTTTGACAAATGCCGTCCTGTTCCAGGGATTCGCATTTTATGGGATCTTCCCTGGCACCCTCAGCTAGGGAGTCCCCATATGTGAAGACTCATTCCTGCTTGTTCCTGGAGATAGCACAGTTACTTACCTGTAACAGGTGATCTCTGGGAACAGCAGGAATTAGTCTTCACAACCCACCCACCTCCCCTAGGAGTTGTATCTATCTATTTCCTTTCCTCTTTTTCTCCTTCTGTCTCAGCTATGAAACTCAACTGAGGAGAGGCAGTGGGAAAGGCGGGAAGGCAGCGCGCAGGCGCGAGGGATGCTCCCAAAAGCTTTCTGATTGGATGCTGGGGAGCATTCCCGTGCAGGCTCCGTCGGTACTGACGTACCCATATGTGAAGACTAATTCCTGCTGTTCCCAGAGATCACCTGTTACAGGTAAGTAACTGTGCTTTCTCTAGGAACTCTGCTGCCATACCTTCAGAGTCGGGATTGGCTTTGTTCTCTAGATCTCAAGGATGCGTACACTCATGTTCTCATCCATCCAACTCATCGAAAGTTCCTTCGCTTTCTATTTCAAGGGAAGCACTACCAATACAGGGTTCTTCCTCTTGGCCTGGCCTCGGCACCAAGGGTGTTCACAAAATGCATGGCTGTGGTGGCAACATTTCTTCGCACCCTAGGAATATTCGTCTTCCCTTACTTAGACGACTGGCTCATTTGAGCCCCTTCAGAGCCAGAGGCCAGGGTTGCTCTCTCTCGCACAATGCACATCCTTCAGTATTTGGGACTTGTCATAAACTTCTCAAAATCCAACCTTGCTTCCACTCAGTCCCTAGAGTTTATAGGAGCTGTGCTGGATACCAGACAGACAAGGGCCTACCTTCCACAGCCCCGCTGCCTTCGCATTGTGCAGTTAGCTTCCCAAGCAGTGCTAAAACCTCACCTCACTGCTCAGGAAATGTTACAATTGCTAGGCCACATGGCATCCACCGTGCATGTGGTTCCTAATGCTCACCTCCATATGACGGTAGCCCAGTGGACTTTATCCACTCAATGGACTCAGGCGTCAGGTTGGCTGTCGGACAAAATAGCAAACTCAGACCACCTTATTTTGTTCCTCCAATGGTGGCAATCACTTCAAAACCTTTTGGTGGGGTCGCTTTTTCAGCAACCTCCATCCCAAGCCACTCTAACAACAGATGCCTCACAGGTGGGTTGGGGAGCCCACCTGCAAGACCTCTCTACCCAGGGTACCTGGACTCCACAGGAGACCTATCTACATATCAATCTCCTGGAACTCGTAGCAATCTTCCTTGCTCTTCGAGTATTCCACACCCAGCTCAGCTACAAGACAGTCCTAGTTCAAATGGACAATCAAGTAGCCATGTTCTATGTGAACAAGCAGGGCGGAACAGGCTCTCTGTCGCTATGCAACAAAGCTTTGCGACCATGGGCCCTTGCCAGAGAGCTTCAGATTCATCTCCTTGCCGTGTATCTTCCAGGCATTCAAAACTCTTGGGCAGACAGACTCAGTCGAGTTCTGCTTCCACACGAATGGTCTCTCCTTGCAGGTGGCCAAAATTTTCCAAATTTGGGGAACCCCGGACATAGACCTCTTCACAAGTCCGCTGAATGCCAAACTTTCCTGGTTCTGTTCCAGAATTCCGGCTCAGGGTTGTCAGGCCAGGGATGCTTTCCTCCTCTATTGGGGCTAGGACTTCCTGTATGCCTTTCCACCCTTTCCCCTATTACCCAAAACCCTGTTTAAGCTTCAGAGAGACAGAGGTCATATGATTCTCATAGCTCCACATTGGCCATGGCAAATGTGGTACTCTCTGCTCCTACATCTCTCTCAAGCTCCGCCTCTGGAGTTAGGATCTGCTCCAGATCTCCTTTCTCAGGAGGACGGGATGCTGTGGATATCCCAATCCCCAGTCTCTGAATCTCAGGGTCTGATTGCTGAAGGCCTAGAACTTCACGCTCTTAACCTTTCTCAGCAGGTAAAGGATATCCTTTATGCTTCCAGGAAGCCTTCCACAAGACGCTCTTATGCTTTCAAGTGGAAAAGGTTTACCATATGGTGCTCGCAGAAGGGTCTTAGCCCCCTTGTGATACCTCTGGAATCATTACTGGAGTATCTCCTTCATTTATCTAATGCAGGACTTAAGACCAATTCAGTGAGAGTTCATTTGAGTGCTGTTGCAGCTTCTTTCAAGCCTCTCAATGGGCAACCTATTTCCTCTCATCCTCTCATAGCAAGGTTTATGAGAGGCCTTCTTTTAACGAAGCCTCCCATTAAGCCACCACCGGTGGCATGGGACTTAAATTTGGTTCTTGGGCAGCTTATGAAACCGCCTTTTGAACCATTAGCCACTACCTCCTTGAAATTCCTTTCCTGGAGGGTCATCTTTCTAATTGCAATCACATCAGCACGTCGCATCAGTGAATTGCAAGCATTGGTGTCTGATCCTCCTTATACAAGGTTCCGTCATGATAAGGTAGTCCTTAGGACTCATCCACACTTTATGCAAAAGGTGGTGTCACCTTTTCATTTAAACCAAGTGGTTTACCTTCCTGTATTTTTCCCAAGGCCTCATGCCTCAAATGCAGAAAGGAATCTTCATACTTTGGATTGTAAAAGGGCTCTGGCCTTTTACTTACAAAGGACACAGCAACATAGAAAGTCCTCTGAACTTTTTGTTGCTTTTGATCCTAGTCATTTGGGACTTCCAGTCTCCAAAAGAACACTGTTCAACTGGATTGCACAGTGTATATCTTTTGCCTATGAGAGTAAAAAACCTTCCTCTGGAAGGCCATGTCACAGCTCACAATGTGAGGGCCATGGCAGCCTCTATGGCTCATCTTCACTCTGTGTCTATTGACGACATCTGCTGAGCAGCTACTTGGACTTCGGTTCATACCATCACAGCCCATTCCTGCTTAGACAAGGACTCCCGCCGGGATGCCTTGTTTGGTCAGGCTGTTCTTCAACACCTGTTCCATACTTAATCAACTCCTACCCCCCATCCCTGATAGGATGCCAGAGATCTATGGGGGGAAGTGGAGCCCTTTCCCAAGGGCACACAACTTCTGGGGTTTCTCCTTGGCATCTGCAGCTAGGGAGTCCCCATATGTGAAGACTACATTCCTGCTTGTTCCTGGAGATAGCATAGTTACTCACCTGTAACAGGTGATCTCCGGGAATAGCAGGAATTTAGTCTTCACAACCCACCCACCTCCCCTAGCAGTTGTATCTCTCTAGCTCTCTTTCTCTCTTTCCCTCTCTCTTTTGTCTCAGCTTTAAATTCAACTGGAGAGGGACAGTTGGGAAAGGCGGGAAGGCAGCACGCAGGTGCTGTGGGATGCTCCCAAAAGCTTTCCTATTGGATGCTGGGGAGCGTTCCCGCGCAGGCTCCATCGGTACCGACGATACCCATATGTGAAGACTAAATTCCTGCTGTTCCCGGAGATCACCTGTTACAGGTGAGTAACTATGCTTTCCAGCTAATCGCCTCCAGCAATACTATGAACCTTGACTCCATCACCATATCAAATAAACACAGCACTATCAACTTGTTTTACAGGGCTCCATCTCCTGCCCCAGAGGACTTATCCACAGTTATAGACCTCGGCTGCAACCCCAAGAACCCTCGTATCTCAAACTGGGTGCTGGGCGATTTCAACCTTCCAGCTCTCCAAGACACTCACTCCATGGCCTTCATCAAAGCCCTTAAAGAGTTAGGATATAGTCAGTTGGTCAATGCCCCTGCTCATGTAAAAGGAAACAAACTGGACCTGGATTCCAGATGCTGTCGCACCCCAACAAAAATAGTACCCAGGCCTCAAGCTGATCCACCATAGCGTCATCAAAACGCTTTCGGCCATTCAACAAGGAGGAAATCCTGGACAAAGCCCAGCCTCTCCGTAACCCGCCAGCACAGAGCCTCGGCCACATGATCTCCACGTGGAACGCAAGCCTGGATGCCGTAGTCCAACTATCCCCCCCCATCAATAAGTCAGCAGGAAGAAGAAAGAATGCCCCCGGTACTCCCCTGAGCTACGGACGTCGCTTCTCCATCTCAGAAAGCTTGAAAGACATTGGCGTCGCTTACGATCAGCTGAGAACCACGAAACATACACTGCTTACCTGGCAAGACACCGCTCAGAAGTCACAAAGAGAATGAAGCAATTCCACGCAGAAATATTACAGTGCTCCCTAATTAAAACACACGAGCTTTTCAGCCTAATTAAGACCCTAACGAAGGAGCCTTCCCCCATGCAACCAAGCCTTCCTGACCCTCAGGAATATGCTGACTACCTGCAGGCCAAAACAACCCAGACCAGCATGTCCTCCTCTCACAGAGCACTCCACCCAACCCCTCCACCCACCTTGACGCCATCCACGAAGGACACCCAGCACATCATCACCGCCTTCTCTGCCCCAACTGAAAAAGGCATCCAAGACATCATCACTGCCATAAACACCACTACAGCACCTAACGACCCTTGTTCAGCATTTTTGCCCGCAGCCGTCCAGCTTGAACTCCTGCCCAATCCGGGCAGTGGGAGTGCTCCTGTCCAATCGGGACAGTGGGAGCAGCTGAGACCGGCAACCCTCCACAGATTTAAGCGGCGTCCCTGCTCCGAGGGAGCCGCTTTTGCCCGCAGCCGTCCAGCTTGAACTCCTGCCCAATCCGGGCAGTGGGAGTGCTCCTGTCCAATCGGGACAGTGGGAGCAGCTGAGACCGGCAACCCTCCACAGATTTAAGCGGCGTCCCTGCTCCGAGGGAGCCGCTTTTGCCCGCAGCCGTCCAGCTTGAACTCCTGCCCAATCCGGGCAGTGGGAGTGCTCCTGTCCAATCGGGACAGTGGGAGCAGCTGAGACCGGCAACCCTCCACAGATTTAAGCGGCGTCCCTGCTCCGAGGGAGCCGCTTTTGCCCGCAGCCGTCCAGCTTGAACTCCTGCCCAATCCGGGCAGTGGGAGTGCTCCTGTCCAATCGGGACAGTGGGAGCAGCTGAGACCGGCAACCCTCCACAGATTTAAGCGGCGTCCCTGCAGGGCGTGCCCGCACCTGGCGGGCCCGCGCCTGAGGGCCACGCCAGAGGGCCCTTTGGCGTGGCCCTTAGGCGGGGACCGATAGGCGCTTATCCTTGATCAAAACCCGCCCTCGGAACACAGGAGGGAGAGGTATTGCAACCACCACTGCGGAGGAGGAAATACAACGATCCCTCTGCGGGCCGGCGCACCGAAGAGACATCTCCACACGGCTGGAGCTCCCTCGAACCAAGTCGAGCTTGCCAACGTCTACTGTCAGCGCCTGAGTTTCCAGTCCAGTTACAGGGTTGCATATTCTGCTACGCCGGAAAGAAGCTCACCAGGCTCATCGACTCGGAAACGCCAAGTGCTGCATCCCAAGCAATGTAGAGCAACAACAGGCCTTTTTACGACTAGAGTCATCCGCCAGGAGGTAAGCTACACTGAAAATTAACACACCGAACGCCCTCCATGAATATCACTAGATAAGTCAGACGTCGCCGGATAACTCAAACAGGACCATTAGGGGACTGATAGGTCAACCCCCACAATGATTACGGATGCCGAAGTCAACTAACACCTGATGCGGATACATATACCATCTTCTAACACCGACCTTGACCGGTACTTGCTAAACTGACTTTACCTGCAAACTGAGGCCACTAGCTACTTTGAGTATCCCCCTGCTAACTATACTTGATAACTGTGTTACTTATTGCTAGCTACTATCTCCACAAGTGCTGTTACCAACACTGCACGATACTACTTAGCAAGCTTGCTGATAAACCACTGTTACCTGATGTTTACTCTGATAGCACCATATTGACTGATACTATTACCTGCTGATACTGTAATTCTTATCTTTGTCCTAAGTTTAGCATTGGATCCTAAGCAAATTGTATTGTATTGTTACACACACACACTTAGACATGAATCTACTAAAACTTGTCTTAGGAATTTGTCTGGTCACCCTAATCTCTACATACCCAATCAACACAAACATGTACCAATCTACACCACTTATATATGGCCCACTCTATATCCTCTATGCCATCCACACTCCGCAAACGCCCCTTCCCACAATCTACCACACCACCGGGATAGTATCAACACACATGACCTATCCAGGACACGCAAGCAGGATGCACGCAGGAGCACAGAAGCACCACAAGCCAAAATCAAAAATGCCATGGATAAGAAAGCCCCGCCGGCCCCTTGCTCCACAAAACCAGGCTCCACCAGCACCATTAGTGGTCTGTAGCATCACCCTCATAAACGCCCGATCAATCAGAAACAAGACCCACATTATCTATGACATAATCAAAGATGAGCAACCTGACATCCTCTGTATAACAGAAACCTGGATCACAAACACCGATGCAGCCTTACTGAACCAGTTAAACAGGCCGGACTACAACCTGTATAACTGTCCACGATCCAACAAAAGAGGTGGAGGAGTTCTCATAATTGCCAGATCACACTTGAAACTCTCATGCACGACCTTGGACTCAAACCCAGACATAGACCTGCTCAAAGTGGAGAATTCAGCAATAGCCATCTGTCTAATATACAGATCCCCTTCACCGAATCATGAAATACTTGCTGCAGCGTTAGAAAACATTTCCTCAACACAACCGAAGAAATTCCAAGTCATCCTAGGCGACCTAAACCTAGCGTCAACAACAGCAGCGCACGCCAACACCTTCCTGGAAGCTATGTCCCAACTTGGCTATCATCAAATAATAAACGAGCCAACACACGAAAACGGACATACACTGGACATGGTCTTTACTCCTAGAAACATACAGCCCAACCATGTGAAACCCCTAATCAAAATCAAAGCAATACCTTGGTCTGACCATCACCAAATAGACTTACGGATAGAGCTCCCATCGTTACCAAAAGATGCGAAAACACAACGAGAAATCCAACAGCAGAGATGTTTCAACAAACTTGATCTGGATGGTCTCACAAGTAGCATCAAGGCGCACATTGACTTGGAAACCACGGACCTCGATGCACTAACAAATAGCTGGGACGAATGAATTCAGGCTACAGCGAACCCGAAATGGAATAACACAGCAATCCCAGGTCAATGTTCCCTCTAATTTTCTGTAGGCTGTGTGCGCATAAAATATCAGCTGTGTGCAGCTTTGGAAGGAAGGTTAAATTTTTTGTGCGCCACATAACGACACTGAGTTATATACTTTAAAATTTGACTACACGTCAGAATACAGTATGTACACCACATTGATTTTAATCAAATTAAATGAAAATAGATGATTACTAAATGAAGCGGGAAATTTCTAGTAATTACAATCATAACTTTTAAATTTTAAGATGTCTGTGTTTTCTATCAGAATCAGAGCCGTAATTTTTGTGCGCTCTGTTGTAAAGTATGTGCGCTCGCTCGGCGAGGTGTGTGCGCGCGCACACGCACACAGCTTAGAGGGAACAGTGTCCCAGGTAAACAACAATCGGAACCCTGGTACACAAATACGCTAACCAAAAGGAAGAGAGAACTTAGAAGGTGTGAAAAAAAGTGGAGACGTAACAAATCTTTGGATCTCAAGGCTGAATACCTCAACATCCTTGTAAGATACAAAGATGAGGTAGATGCTGCAAAAAGGAAACACCACACCAACCTGCTGAATAAAGCCATCAACAAACCGCGTGAACTATTTCGACTAGTGAAAACACTAACCAAAACAAACCAACCAGAACAGCAGAGCGATACTATTCAGCCTCAAACCCTCGCAAACCACTACGCAAGCAAGCTGACAACAACCTCAACCACTCTGTGTTGCCAAACCACATTTGAAAACTGCAGTGAAGCAAGAACAGACATGGAACGAATTTCACAAGATTGATGATAAGCAAGCAATTGAAATAATAACCAGTATCAATACCACCACCTCCCTCCTTGATCCCTGCCCAGCTACATGGATTAAGGCAGCAAAAAAGGATATTGTCCACCAGGTCTCACACATTGTGAACCAATCACTGTGCCAAGGAATCATGCCCAACCAGCTCAAAAAGTCTATAATTAGACCAATACTAAAGAACAACTCGCTAAACAAAGAAGACCCATCATCTTACCGCCCAATCTCCAGCATATCTTTCCTAGCAAAGATCATTGAAAAAGCAGCCCTCATCCAACTGCAAGACCACCTCGATGACCATGAAACCCTGGACAAAACAGCAATACGGATTCAGAAAAAATCATGGGGTCGAAACCCTGCTTCTGGCCCTATTTAACAACCTCCTAAAGGGCCTGGAAGACAGAAAGAAAATGTTTATTCTCATCTTCATCGACATCTCAGCTGCTTTCGACACTGTCCATCATCTAACCCTCCTTAACAAGCTGGCATCAATTGGAATCTTAGGAACCACATTGAAATGGTTCTCCTCCTACATAACGGACAGAAAGCCGCAGGTCCAATTCAACGGAGAAAAAGCTAAAGCCTTCACTCAAACTCAAGGCATACCGCAGGGATCGGCACTCTCGGCACTACTTTTTAACATTTACATGCAACCCCTCAGTGGAATATTCAGGAAATATGACATTAACTACCACATATACGCAGACGATATCGTGCTGTACACCCAATTAGAGGCCGCGGACCCGAATTACGCTCAGCTTGAAACCTGCATGGGAGAGATGTTGGGATGGCTAAAACAAAACAATATGTCAATTAATCACAAGAAAACGGAAGTAATGTTTATATCCAGTAAACCTGACTTCGAACCACCTCCAACAATCACATTGTGCAACAATACTTACAACACTAAAAAGGAAATTAAATATCTAGGAGTCACAATCGACAGCAAACTAAAAATGGAAAAACACCTCAGAAACACCAACAAAGCCATCTTTCACAAGCTTAGAGTACTACGACCCCTGCGGAATATACTTGATCCATGTGACTTCCGGTCGGTTGCACAAGCGCTCATCATGCCTCACCTAGACTACTGTAACGCCATCTTACAGGGTCTACCAAAGAAAACGACCAATATATTACAATTGGCACAACACGTCGCGGCAAGGATCATCATGCGATCAAGCGTCACTGAACATATAACACCTGTATTGATGGAACTGCACTGGCTACCAGTCGTTGCCAGGATTCAATACAAAACATTGGTAACTACGTTCAAACTGATGCACAACCTGGCCCCCTCATTCCTCTCCACCCTTATCTCCAAGCAACCAACCACCAGAAGTAGGAGAACCATCAACACAGACACACTAATAGTTCCAAACAGCTTCAGACATGTAAAAGTCAGTACTAGCAGCAGAGCGTTCTCCTTCGCTGCCCCCACATTATGGAACCTCCTACCACATGAGCTGAGAGCAATTAAAGACATATTTGACTTCAGAAAGAAATTGAAAACGCATCTGTTCAATTGTCACTATGTCCAGATGTAAAGCCAAGAAGATGATAAAGGAAGTGAATAGCTGTATGTAAATATGTAAATAGATGAAGGATAATCTCTTTTGTAAATGTATGTTAGTACATTAAGGTCTATATTTAGACCCTACTATGTGTGCTGTGTATTACCCCTGTTCCCTCTACCGATGCCCCAACTTTTCTGTCTTGATTTTTGACAAATCCCAAAATTATAATCAAACTGCTTCTGATCGCTGGAAGTAGCGGTATATAAATGTTTACTAAATAAAAAATAAATAAATAAATAAATAAATTTTGGATAAAATCCTTGCGTGCTGACCTCGGCCCTTTTCTATCCAAACTCATAGGACTATCATTCTCGACTGGGACTTCCCCCAAAGCCTGAAGCAAACAGCCATCAGACTGCTACTAAAAAACAGCAAGTTGGACCCAACAAAGATGGACTCTTACAGGCCAATTTCAAGCATCCCTCTTCTGGAAAAAATCATTGAGAAGGTCATACAACGCCAGCTTCACCACCACATTGAGACTAGCGCACCCCTCGACCCCTGCCAGCACGGATTTCGGGAATCGCATGGTGTGGAAACGCTGTTGACCACATTATTCAGCACATTAACCATTGGATTGGACAACATCAGACAAGGGTTTGCCCTGATCTTCTTGGACATTGCAGCAGCCTTTGACACGGTGTGCCACGAAATACTCCTGATACGTCTCAGGGAGAAGGGCGTCCAGGGCACTGCGCTAACCTGGTGTGCATCGTACTTAACAGACAGATGGCAGCATGTTCGCGCCGGCCCCTCCACCTCCTCACCTTTCCCTCAAAAGAAAGGCGTGCCACAGGGATCCTCGCTCTCAGCCCTACTATTCTTTTTTTTTTTTTTTTTTTTTTTTTTTATTAGTTTTAATCAAAATACATGATCAAAAACATAAACAGGTCAATCTAGGCAAAACAAACTATGGCCAAAGCCAATCACTAATAAGAAATCAAACAAACGATAAAGTCCACATCAAGAGAGAGTAGATCAAATCTGAAAAGAAAAACAATAAGTACAAAAACAAGGAAAACAAGACCCTACCATGGGTCCACAAAATAGAAGGTGATACTTCAATTACCAGAGCCGTCTCCAACTAAATCCTGTCTGTCCTGCAAAACTTTTTCCAGATGTGAGACATCAGTAAAACTATAAGAATTACCATCAAGGCCAATAACACATTTGCATGGGAACCTTAAAAAGAAAGTGGCCCCTCGAGCCAGAACACGAGGCTTTAATACAAGAAATTGCCGCCTATGCAGCTGAGTCACACGTGCCACATCTGGAAAAACAATATCACTTGTCCACAAAATTTAACCGCCTTAGCTTTAAAATATGCTTTGAGAATACGTTGCTTAATTAATACTGTTGAAAAGGTGACTAACAAAGTGGACCTCAAAGTAATTGTATCAGAAGAGTCCTCAATAAAAGCAGTGAGATTTGCAATTGTGGGAACAATCTCATCCAACCCACCTTCAGCGATGTTCTCCCTTTTAGATGTAGAAGGCACATAATAAATTTGAGAAGTTTCTACAGGTTCAGATATTGCCAAGTCTTCCTTTAGATATTTTTCCAACAAAATAGCAGGGGAAAGCAAAGAAGATTGCGGAAAATTCAAGAATCTTAAATTACAACGACGTAGGGAGTTCTCCAAAGCTTCCACCTTAGCATGTAACACTAAGGAATCTTTAATAGCGGAAACATTTACCGATTGCAAGATAGGAACTTGGGACTCCATTTTAGTAACAGCAGTATCCAATAAAGTTACCTTATGATTCAGTTGCTGCAACGCTATTGCAGTCTCCTGGGTAAAGGTAGATAAAGCCATTTAACTTAGAGGATACCTTCTGATTGATAATTTTAACAGCCTGTAATACATCCTTAAGGGTAACCTCCGCGTCAGGGGATAACTCCGGTGCCTCCGAAGAGGCATTCAGAGCTATACCAGGAACTGGAGTAGGCAACACAATAGGAGATCTCACTTCACAAAACTCATCAAAGGAAACCCTTGAAACTGAGGGAACAGCAGAACGGGGGCAGGGAGGAGAAGATCTCCCCCCGGGGCTTAAGAAAACCCCGTCGGGAGAGGACTGCGCCAGAGGTAGAGGAACCACGTGTCTGTCCAGGGGACCGACCGGTTTAACAATCCCGGTACCGGCCACCTGGGACTTAACAACTGCCCTGGCCTTACGCTTGCCCATACTGTTGCACGTAGAACTTAAACAAAATAACACAATATAATATAAAAAGCAAGTTTACATACAACCCTGCAGCAAGGCACAAAGTCAAGTGGCAGAGAGAAGTCCAGATACGCGGTCTCTACACTCCAGCAGCCAAACTGAAGCGGCGTCTCAATAGCGTCGAAGGGGCGTCTAAGGGGCTGAACCAGCCCCTTTAGACACGCCCCTTCAGACAAAGCCCCACGGTCGCGTTCCGCGGTCGCGGAGAAGCAAAAGATTTTATAACAGGAAGGACCTCCCAGCAGCAGGGTGTCCTGGGCGTGCCTGCCCGATTGTCTCAGGGCAACGTCGGCTTCACAGGTGTAGCCACAGCTCCGTCCGAGCCCAAAAGCAGCTCAACACATCTCCACACAGGCTCCGAAATACTCTCCCAGCCCTACTATTCAACATCTACATGCATCCCATTTGCAACCTCATCTGCTCTTTCAATATCAATTGCCTAATTTACGCCGACGACGTGTTACTATACATGCCTATCTCGACAGATCATCCAGACCTCTCACCAATATCCGCCTGTTTCAATGCTGTCACGGATTGGCTACACACACAGAAGCTAAGAATAAACTTTAAAAAAACGGAGGTCCTCTTTATCACCAGGAACCCAACATTCATTCCGCCAACCTCACTGAAGGTGTGAGATGCAGAGCTCCTCAGCAAGCCCACGGTTCGGTACCTAGGGGTCACGCTGGATCAACAGCTCAATATGAAGGCCCAAATAAGCAACATGGTCAAGGTGATCTATAACAAAATTCGGACGCTTCGCCACCTGCGACAGCTGCTTGAGCCAGAAGACTTTCGGACAGTCTACCAAGCACTAGTAATTCCACATTTTGACTATGCGAACGCCATACTACACGGTCTCCCGAAAAACACGCTGAATCCTCTGCAACTAGCAATGAATGCAGCTGCCAGAATCCTGCATGGAGCCTCCAGGAGGGAACATATAACCCCAGTTATGAAGCACCTGCATTGGCTCCCGGTCCATTGCAGGATCTCCTTTAAGACTCTAATGATGACCTACAAAGCCATCAACAAGTGCTCCTCCACCTCCCTTACAGATCTCATACAGACCACCCCCCTCAACAGAGTAAGGAGATCAGCCGCCTTCAATACTCTGAAACTCCCGAGGGCGATCACAAAATGCTCGCAGGCAACTAGAAACAGAGCTTTCGCCCTATATGCACCCACATGCTGGAACTCCCTGCCACCTGCCATCCGGGCTATCGATGACCTTGCCCAGTTTAGGAAGGCATTTGAAGCACTATCTATTCCTCCAGCACTACACCAAACCTGAGGATAACCCGCAGTCAGTCACACTCTGGACCCAGGTTGACACCCCCGACGCACCCACTCCACGAGTCTGCAGCCCAGCCCGCTAGACCCCAATCCCCTCGACGGGTAGAGGTATACTCCCCTGCCTTGTCACCATGTATATAGCTGAGCCAATGTGTAAATAGTGTCGAGCTGTCCTCTTAACATATGACAGCAAGTTACCTTGTACATAGTTACCCTGTTAACCCTGTATATAATCCCCTGTTTATTGTAAGTCCAGTGTAGGCCTGCCTGCACTGCACAAATCTGTTACCTGTAAAACACTGATTTTTAAAGAGCGCGGTATAGAAGAGACATTAAATAAATAAAATAAATAAATATCTGCAATGGACACAGGGCCATCGCAAAGCACCTCAGCTTTTTGTCTCCTATGACCCCAGTCGATTGGGGCTTCCAGTGACCCAAGCGAACTTTGTCCACTTGGGTGGCTGATTGCATTGCCCTCGCCTCTGAGCAAGCCAGGATCTCATTAAACCACTGGTCATGGCGCACCACATCAGGGCCATGGCTACCTCTGTAGCAAATCTGCATTCCATACGTGTGATGGAAATTTGCTTGGCTGCCACCTGGTCTTCGGTCCATATCTTTGCAGCGCCCTACTGCCTGGAGAGGCAATCCTGATGTGACAGCGCTTTTGGCCAGGCCATTCTCCATAATCTCTGTAGGCAGCTCCTGCTATCAGTCCCTTCTGTGTTCAGGCTACGGGAGTGCTGGTTCCTTGCTGTACACTTGGGTCTTGCGAGAGTTTGTCAGTTGGGGCTCAACTGCTGCAGCTTACGGCTCACCTTCTCTGATCTCCCGTGGCATTCGGTACAGGTTTTTGCTAGCCTATAACTGGGGAGTCCCATATGTGAGGACTGACTTCCTGCTTGTTCTGGAGAAAGCGTAGTTACTCACCTGTAACAGGTGTTCTCCAGGGACAGCAGGAATCACAACCCTCCCTCCTCCCCTTGGAGTTGCTTTTTTTACCATATTTGAAGTTTTGCCATCTTAGCTATGTCATTACACTGAGGCAAGATGGAACCCTTGGGCATGAAGGGCACCACTCATGTGTGGTGCATCTCCCAAAGGTTTTCTTTGAAAGATGAGTGGATGCTTTCGCTCGGGCTCCGTTGGCACCTACATCACCCATATGTGAGGACTGATTCCTGTTCTCCTGGAGAACACCTGTTACGGGTGAGTAACTACACTTTCCCTGCAGTGAATGTGTGGCTAGTATGGGTTTCTTAATCGTGATCGTGCAGTACTTGTTTCTGCTAGTCGCTCTGTTACTACCTGCCGCCTTAGATTTACCATCAGAATGATGATGTTGTGGGTCTTACCTCAGTCTTGTCAGGATTATCAATGAGTAGTTGTAGTTAGCTATTCCTTGGCCACTCCATGCCTCAAGGAGCGCTTGTTTTAAAGCTCTTTGTGTTGCTGAGCAATGATGCTTTGGGGCGGAGCTTAGCGAGTTCCTTAGTGTCTGCTTGTCTGCATCCGAACAGGCTATGTGGAGTGGGCCCTTAAGGAATGTAGAGCCGGTGAAGGAGTGAGCAGAGGTGGTAAGAGGTGCCCGGAAAGAAGGCTCATCTCTTGATCACTGGATTGCCGCTGGGTTGCTGCCCTGCTACGTTTTCGGTTTTAGCAGGGATGTCCATTCAGTGTTGGTTCCAGCATGCATGCTGTGGGAGCTGATCGGAGAGCAGCTTGCTTGCTTATTTATTTATTTATTTGTCTTTTATACCGCTTTATCACCTAATCAAAGCGGTTTACATAGAACAAATGAGTACTGCTCTGGGCAGTTTACAATGAACAGACTAGCTAATACAGTAAACAATCTTAACTTAAACTAAACATACTCGGCCTTGAGGATGATATAGGTGGCCAGCTATTTACAGGTCTGGAGTATTGTTATAGAGATTAACGTATAGTGAGATATTTTGCATCAAGGTGATCCTTGTGAGGGAATGGTTTGGTGGGGTTGTAAGTATGGTCGAGAGTCCATTAGGTCAAGTCCGTTTTGTTCATTAATTGCTGGTAGGATTCAGTGAATAATAGGGTTTTGAGTTTCTTTCTGAATGTGGATAGGTCTTTTATTTCACATAGATTGTTTGGAAGAGAGTTCCACAAAATGGGGGAATATAAAGAAAAAGCCCTGTTTGTTGTCGATTGGTTTGCATTTCTTGATGTTGCTGGTGTGGATAGAAGGTTCTTCATATTTTTCCTTCTGTTTCTTGTTTCCTGTTGCATCTGGATTAGTGAGGTGACGTATGTTGGGACAATGTTATTTATTGTTTTAAACGTTGTTAGTATTGCAAAACAGGTAGCCAATGTAAGTGGTACAAGATTGGATTTATGTGCTCAGTTCTTGGGACTTTCATTATAATGCGGGCTACAGTGTACTGCACCATCTGCAGTGGTTTTTGGGTTTGTTTAGGGAGTCCTTGGAGGATAATATTGCTGAAGTCGAAATGTGGGCCAATAAATGCTTGGGTTATCGTGCGAAAGTCCTCTAAGGACAGTAGGGGTCTTAAGTTTCATATCATATGTATTTTGTTATATATTCTTGTTATCATGCTGATATGTTTTGACATGTTGAGGTTCTGGTCCAATAGAATGCCGAGATATTTTATTTCTTTTTTAATTTCAAGGGAGGAATGATTTATCAGAAGTTTTTGGAGGTGATGTAAGTTATGCTGGTGTCCGAGGTGTTCTGGCCGATGGGTGAGGTCTGGAAGCCGTCTGGGCATGGGAGAAAGAGGAAGGCTTGCCTCAAGGAGCACTTGTTTTAAAACTCTTTGTGTCGCTGACCGATGATGCTTTGGGGCAGAGTTTAACGAGTTCCTTAGTGTCGGCTTGCCTGCATCTGAACGGGCTGTGTAGAGGGCACCCTTAAGGAAGGCAGAGATGGTGAAGGAGCGAACAGAGGTGGTAAGAGGTGCTGGGAAGAAAGGTTCACCTCTTGATCACTAGATTGCTGCTGGGTTGCCGCTCTGCTACGTTTCTGGTTTTAGCAGTTACATCCTTGCAGTAACTGAGACCTCCCTCCCCTCAGAGTCTGTGAGTGCTGCCTCTGTAGTATCCTTGGATGGCTTGGGTAGCAGGAGAAACAGAACCAGGAATGGAATCCAGGTCTGACTCCTGGAGGCATGCTTATGTGGCAACTTGTACTCCGCTTACCTTGAAAAAGGCATAGGTAAGTGGGAAGGAAGGAGGCAGCTCAAACATTCTCATCTCTACTTAGCAGATCACCTCCCACCCCCCCCCCTCCATCCTTGCTAGCCGGTTTTTCCATTTCCTTTCCTCCCATAATCAGCTTGCCAATTAATTCCAGTCCCATCCTCCCAGTCAGCCAGTGTTTGCCCCCCCCCCCAATCCCACCCCCTTGCCACCTACATTCTCCGTCTCCCAATGCCAAAGCTGGAACAAATAATGACTTCTGGCAACATGTGGCTGTTGGTGACTGTGAGCCATTTGTTTACTTGTACTTCCATTCTAGCCTTGCGTTTTTAGCATAGGCGCGTGGAGACCACACAGCTCAAATACGCTGAGAACTGTGAATAAGCCCTGATTTTGACAGCAGAACAGGCAATATTATGGAACTTGTTTACTAAACTGGGCTAACTCTTTTTTTTTTTTTTTTTTTTTTAAATATCTTTCAAGTCAATGCTGATTCCTGGCGACCCAGTAAGGCCAGTGTTTTCTTGGCAAGGTATGACCGGAAGTAGATTGCCAGGCCTTTTCTTCCGAGGCATTGGAGGGTGAAGTGACTTGCCCAAAGCCACAAGGAGTGCCCAGATCGCCTGGGTAGTAGGCTGTTGCTATAACCACTATGCTATTCCTCCACTCCGGGTTAAGGGTTGCACTGGTCAACATTGAAATCGTTACTGACTTTAAAAGGCCCTAATCTGTAGTATCTTGGTGAGCTGAACACGAATATAACATTAAAAAATGTTATTGGCTCTGGTTTTGAAGATATTGCATATAGTTCATTTTTGACGTTTCACCATGTAAATGATGTAATATTGCATCACATTGCATAATGCCAGCATGCACACATCATCCAGAGTTGCTTGCATCATTTTCTGATGCGATGCAATACTACTGCCAGACGGCTGCTGAAGCCATCTGACGTCAGCAGTGTACTATACGCAGTCGGAAAGGTTGAGCATTTAAAATATTTCAGACTGTGCGAGACAGTTTAAGCTACTGTTACATGTAACTTTTATTAATCATATAATTTTAGCCATTTAGGTACAATACAGAACAGTAATGCTGTGAAAGTGCGTTAATACCGTTGACAATTTCTGCTACATTTGTGGGGAAGTGACATTTGCCAACCAGAAGAAAAGTATCACTTCTCAACTGAAGAAGGCATATCATCTTTACTTCGTATGCAAGATTGGTGACCAAGACAAGCCTTGGGCCCCGCATATATGCTGCACTACATGTACAACACAGCTTTCACATTGGTTGAATTGCAAAAGACCATCAATGCCGTTTGCAGTCCCCATGGTGTGGAGAGAGCCAAGCAACCACATAAATGACTGTTACTTCTGCTTGGTTCCTCCTCTTTCCAGCGGAATAACGAAGCAAAAGAAGTCGAGCATAGTCTACCCAAACATTCCTTCTGAATTGAGACCAGTTCCAAATAGTGAGGGACTTCCTATTCCAGAACCTCCATCAGAATATTCTCTTGATTCATCTGATGAGGACAAGGGTGAGCCAACCTGTTCTTGTCCTGGTTTG
This sequence comes from Ichthyophis bannanicus, assembly GCA_033557465.1. NCBI lineage: Eukaryota > Metazoa > Chordata > Amphibia > Gymnophiona > Ichthyophiidae > Ichthyophis > Ichthyophis bannanicus. The sequence continues at coordinate 377,971,341 of CM066037.1, read as the reverse complement.
TCAGCATGCAGTGACCCAGATTTTCACTGGGATGCATTATCAACTCCACAAAGAATAACACAGGAAGAACTAAATGACCTGGTTCGTGATTTGGACTTATCCAAGAACAAGGCAGAATTGCTAGGATCAAGACTCCAACAATGGAATCTTCTAGAAGAAGATGTCAACATTACTTCATATCAAATGCGCCACCAGCAGTTGGAGCCTTTCTTCAGAAAGGAAAGTAATCTGGTATTCTGTTCGAATATTGAAAGCCTCATGAATGCCTTAAAAAATCACTCATGACCCACAAGACTGGAGACTATTTATAGACTCTTTGAAACTGAGTCTGAAGGCTGTGCTTTTGAACAATGGAAACCATCTTCCATCTATTCCAGAAGCGCATGCCGTCCACATGAAAGAGACATACGATAACTTAAAGCGTCTACTGACTTCCATTAACTATAACGAGTACAGCTGGTACAGCTGATATATAAAATACATGTGTTTCTTATGTGAGTGGGATAGCCGAGCAAGGGATTGGCACTACTTGTGGAAGGAATGGAATCGCAGACAAAATGTAATAGTTGGAGAGAAGAATATCTAGCACCCAGCTCTGGTTGAGGCTCACAAAATCCTGCTACCACCCCTTCACATCAAACTAGGTTTGATGAAAAACTTTGTGAAAGCCATGGACCGCACTTCGCCAGCTTTCCGATACGTGCATGAAAAATTCCCTCGATTCAGCGAAGCAAAGATTAAAGAGGGAGTTTTTGGGGTCCTCATATTCGAGAGCTCTTCAAAGATGACCAGTTCAACAACTTGCTGCAGTGTGATGCGAAACAAGCATGAAATGCTTTTCGCCTAGTGTCAACAAACTTTCTCGGGAATGTTAGGGCACAAAACTACAAGGAACTAGTAGAAGACATGCTGATGCAGTATCAGAAACTTGGCTGCAATATGTCTCTAAAGATCCATTTCCTTGACTCCCATCTCGATTTCTTTCCTGACAACTGTGGTATGGTTAGTGATGAACAGAGCGAACGTTTTCACCAGGATATTGCAACGATGGAGCAAAGATACCAGGGAAAATGGTTCACTACAATGCTGGCTGACTACTGCTGGACACTCCCCAGAGAAGCTTCTGAACAGCTATACAAGAGACAGGCGAAAAAATCTAAGTAGTCTATGACTTGGTTTTTTACAGGTATTAACTGACGGCCTATTCTATTTACTATTGACATGCATTTCATGATGTAAACATTAATTCTTGTAGATTGCAAAAAAAACTAGAGCCAACTTTGCAATTTCACTGTCATATTCATGTTCAGCATATAAAAATTGATAAGAAATGACTCTTTTTATTTCAGTAACATGACTTTTGTAAAATTTGTTGACCAGTGTAATGGGCAGATCACAGGGGGAGGCTAGGACTGGTAATGAGTTGAATAGGGAAGACTAGGACTGGGAATGTACTTATTGAGGGGGCTGGGACTGGTAATGGGCTAATTAGGGAAGGCTAGCACTGGTAATGCAGTTGACGGGGACTAGCACTGGAAGTGAACTGATTGGGGGGCTTTGACTTGTAATGGGCTGATGGTGGGGAGGGGAGGATAGAGCTGTTGGCCCTGGAAGAAAACTGGGGGCTAGGGCTACAAATAGACTGATGCAAGGGGATTGGAGAATGGGACTGGAAGGGAGTGGATGCTGAGAGGGGCTGCCATGGTATTTGAACTAGAAGGGGCTGGGACAGTGGGGAAGGAGGGGGACTGGAAAGGAATGGACACCAGTGGCAGTCATGGGAATGCAAGTTGACATTGGCATGTACTGGGAGGGAAGACTGGAAAGGGGTTGAAACTGGGAAGGGTTACTGAGACGGGGAAATAGGCTGATGGAAAGAAGTGAAGAAAACAAAATAAGAGATAAGAAATGGCAGATGGGCCATAGACCACAGAAAGAGAGCTAAGAGAAGACAGGAAAGCAGAAGCCTCAGATCGGGACCAGCATGATCAGAGAATAAAGTGGTCAGACAACCAAGGTAGAAAAATTATTTTAGTGATTGGACTTTGTGCTATCTTTATATTTTACACAATATGGAGGAACTGCATCTCTTATTTATCTGATGTTGCACTGCATGCGGAGTCTGACTTCTTGGGGTTTCAGTTTAAATTTTGTCTACGTATTTTTATTTTTACTTGGGTTGTAATTCACTTATTCTGTACTTGATGAGGGTCTATGTTTTGAGAGTGTGACTGAGCCCAGGTGTTCTGTTAACATGGAGTTTGTGCATAAAGATTTATACTGCGCTGTAGTAATTTGACTTGTTCAGCTTTTCAAATAGGTGTATGGATGCTCCAGGGCCCACTGTAGTATTTACAGTGATGCTTTTTTTGGATGGGCTCTGTATGTGAGTTTTGGAAGTTGATGCTGATATGGTATGATATGGTAGATTTGCTCTATAGACTCAGTGACTTTGTTACAGGGTTTTGTATTAGTTTGCGATATGCCTGGTACTGGAGAATGTTTGTTATTGTTAGTGAGATGATCAGAATCAGATTTTTTTTAAGATATTGAGTTCTGTGGGTGAATGTCCTGTTTCTGCTCTGCACCCAGTGTTGAAGGGGGTTCTGTGGATGCAAAATATATGTTCAAAAAGAAAAAGCAAGAACTATAACGCAGTTTATAACAAAATAAAAATGAGTTATAATTTAGTTTTATAAACTGTGCTGTGGTTCTCACTCTCTTTTAGTTCCTTGGTGTGCAGACATCTTGCATTTCCTCCATATAATCTAATCAGCATTTTGGTTTGGTTCAGTCTCTGACTGGAGTTTTGAAAAAGCCCCACCCCCTCTAGGGTGGGGAGCGCCATCTCATCCTTCGCTGCAGGCAGCAGATTGCCTTGAGCCGCCTCTAGTTAAGCGATCATCCCGTGTTATCGCCATGGTAGCAGCTAATGCCCTTTACTAAACATATCCCACAATTGCAAATAACCTGTGCTAACAGCCTAGCTTAGTAAATATGCCTCTGTGAATGATGGAACTCGCTGGCTGGGGAGAACACGCTGATGGGGGAAAGAAATGTTTTATGAGAGGAGTAGTCATCGTTGCTTGTTGTGTGGATCTCGAAAAATAGATACAGTGGCAACCAAATATTGCAAGAAAATCCTGGAGTCTCTGGGTGAGACCCTGAGGGTTCCCAGTTCTACTTTTTCATTTTATGATATTACGCTATTCCCAAGATCTCCTGCTTTCAGAATCTGTAAAGTTCTACAAATCTAGAAAGGTTTTACATAAATTCTAACAAATTAAAATCTTTTGATTAATGTTAATATATTTTAGAATGAGTATAACCTGCGTAAATTAAATCTCATAGTGCATTGCTAGGTTGTTCAGAAGAGAAGGCTGCTGAAATTATAACATTCAATGCAGAAATGGAATAATACAGTGTTGCATTCAAACTAAGGGACAAAACTCATTACAGAAACACCATTTAAAAAAAAATTATGGACTTGAATACTGCTGAACGGGATATTCAATGGCACTAACATGGTGAATATCCCCAACTTACGCCGCTATACTGCCCGATGCTAAGCATTTAGCATTGGGGCATGTTGGGGGCATTCTGGGGGGCAGTGACAGTCGCTAACCGGATAGTGGCAATATTGCTCCACTACTTGGTTAGTGCCCTGTTGGTAAAACTAGGCACTGCAAAAGCTGGCCTAGCTTCACCCGCAGGAGCTAACCGGGTAGTGGTGCAATATCACTGCTATCCGGTTAGCTTCTGCAGCAGCGGAGGCTGTGCAGTGACCCTGGATATTCAATGCCGGGGCCGTATATGACCCGAGCATTGAATATCTGGGGTTAGAGGTCGGCGGCGACAGCTATGCGCATAGCCGTCCCCATTGAATATTGGGCCATATATATAAATATATAAATATAAAAGATGCATTAAATATGGTTAGCTGGTGCCCAAAGTACACCAGTTGACCATATTTGATATCTCTTATATTTGGTGTTTGTATGACAGAAAAAAGAATGCCAGGCAATGCTAACAATACTGATCCCTTGTTTAATTTTAAATCTTTATTGGAATTTTCCAGGTACAAAAAACCTCTGCAAGAGCACATCCTCATACTGAAATTTCTTCAACTGCAAGAACAGTACAAGTACAGATTCTCGTATCTTTTCCCCCAGCATGCTGTGGAAGGCCACCTGCCCACTACACACACACACACACACACACACACACTTTATGCAACCTCTCAGGCATAAGATACCATCTCAGCAATACCTTATAACCATTTTCCACCAAATTGGCAGCCATGGAGATTTTCGCAATCCCCTGGATCAATCGTTCCCATTCCTCCTCCTCCTCCTCCTCCCATACCATCCACATGTCCTCCTCCCAATTTTGCATATATCGTAGCTTATGCGTTTCCTCCAGGTTTAACCCCATGTAAAACTGGGACAACAGGTGCTTCCTCCCTGGGACCCCAGCACAGAGGACCTCGAACCATGTTCCCACTTTTGCCAAATCCGTTCTCACTGCCCTTTGAGTCAGGAAGTGTTGAATCTGCGCATATGGGAAATAATCGCGCCTCTCTAGCTTATAGAGATCCTGCAGCCCCTCAAAAGGCCAGAGCTTCCCCTGATAAAACAATTGGTGTACCCAGCTCCAAACTCAGACATACCCAACTTTTCAGTACTTGTGGACCCGGACCCTCCCCTCCTCGAAAGCACGCAGAGAGTACCATCACCTGAGACCTTTTACCTGGCAAGCAAATCCCGCTGTTAACAGCGCCACATCTCCACCATTTGCCACACATATGAGTTCATTATCCCTTCCCATGCCCTCTCCATAATATTTCTTCCAGCAACCCCTCCCCTGGTGCATAGTCCCTTCTTATTCTACCCATTGTTTCTGGGGCTCACGCAACCAGGAATATCCCCCCTTACGCTGAGCTGCGCATAATAGCGCTAAAGGTCGGGTAGCCCAGCGTCTCCTCTCTCCTTGTCCTTTGAAGAACCTTTTGCACAACCCTGAGAGCCTGACCATTCCAAACAAAACAAACTGGTTAATTTTCCTTTGCACCGCTTTAAGAACACTGGCCGGCACCTCCATTGGGAGTGTCTGGAACAAGTAAAGGAACCCTCGGCACTAGTGCCATTTTTACTGCTGCAGTGCGGCCAAACCATGACAAATACCCTTGCCCCCAGCTCCGTAGGAGGCCATCCACTTCTCCTACCATCTGTTGGTAGTTCATTTCAAAGAGGTTGTGATGATACTGCCCCAGTTGCACCCTCAAATACCGAATCTTGTTAGTTTCCCAGTGAAAGGAGAGGGTACTCTGTAGCCACTCATTCCTTATCCACTCCAGTCCAGTCCCTTCAATCTGGGTATTGTTGTCCCCTTCCAGCAGCTTTGGAGACTGAGCTCACCAATGATTTGCTGACCCTCTGGTATATATACCACTGGCACCACCCACCAGCTTCCAGTAAGCTCAGTCTCCAAAGCAGCTAGGAGGCAGTAAGCCAGAGCAGGTCTTACTGACGTTGTAGCCTAGGGACTTTGGGGTTTTTGTTTCCTTTGGTTCCTTTCTTTGATTTTACTTTTTCTGTTTTTTATTTTTGGTTAGTGTTTCTTTTAAGATTTGTGGCAGCCCCCCCCCCCTTTCCCCCCTCTCCCTTCCTCTCTGCCCCGGGCTTCTTTCGGTGGGGTCCGGGAGGAGGAGGCTTGCCTGCCGTGTAGGATCTTCAGCTGGCTGGGCGGTGGAGAAGGATACATTGTCCCACCTTCCGTGTAGTGGCCGAGGCATTGCCGGTCCTTTCAGAGGTGGAGCGCTGTCTGCCGGTCCCGCCGCGCCGAAGCTTGTCGGCGGCTGAGCGCGGCAAGGGGAGCTCGGCAGCAGGATAGTCCGGCTCTGAGGGAGAGAGACTCCCACGGGCAGTCGGAGGAGAGCGGGGACAGCAGCGGTGAAGCCGCGAGGCAGCAGAGACCTCGTGGTTACTGACCACGTGGTGTGGTGCGGCCTACTGCAGCATGTGGAGAGCTGCTGCAGGGAGGTAGGTGGCCGGTGGGTTTTTCGCGCGCTTGGCGCCGCGGAGAAAAAGGGGGCAGGGGCCTTTTGAATAGAGAATAAAGAAGATAAAACTGGGAAGTGTGTGTGTGTGTGTGTGTGTGCATAAGTGTATCTCTGGGAACAAGCAGGAATGAGTCTTCACATATGGGTACGTCGGTACCGACGGAGTCTGCGCGGGAACGCCTCCCAGCATCCAATCAAAGAGCTTTTGGAAGCATCCCACCACGCCTGCGTGCTGCCTTCCCGCCTTTCCTAACTGCCTCTCCTCAGTTTTCATTTTTCCGCGGAGCCAGCAGGACGTCCTCCTGTCACCGCAGAAAATTCTTGTTTTTATTTTTTAGTTTTCTTGTGGTCGCGGCTGTCTTCCCGACGCCACCGGTACCGCCGGTGTTTCTTTTCTTAATATTTTTATTTTTTTTTCTGCGGGATATATTTTTTCCTCATAGTATCCCATGGTCTCTTAGGCCTTTTAGGCCTCTTCTTTTTCCTTCATGGAACCTCCAGGCACTTTCTCTAAGAAATGTTCACTTTGTGGCGGTACAACTTTATTTTTAGACCCTCAAAGTCGGTGTCTAACCTGCTTGGGCCCTGACAGCAGTTTGGTGAGAAGAGATTTTTAACATCGAGATTCCCTCGATACACGGCTGCCCTCCAACTTCGGGGCACCGTCCCCTTCTTCTTCCACACAAGATCAGGTAACCCACAAACAGTCTGTTAAGACTAGCCAGTCCTCAAGTGGTAGGTCTCATGCACAGCATGAAGACGGCTCCGGCCTTGCCCTCGAGGGCCCACTGGCTTCAAAGCCCCGGCGGGAGTCTTCGGTCTCCAAAGCAAATAAGGGGTTTCAGGTTGTTCCTGGGGTTCACCCCTCATAGAACATACCTCAGCCGTGTCCGGTGGTGGCATCCGCTTCGAGCGGTACCGGTACCCCGGCATCGGCACTGGTGTTGGATGAAATACTCCTCACCAGGGATCGTCATCTGGCGTCCTCGGTACCTTCGGGACCGCTGGATACACCCCAGACTGACTTTCCATTATCGGTACCAGCACCGATACTACCTCTGCCGTCGGTACCCTCCAGAAGTGCATCGATAGACTCGCTTCCTTCAATGCCGAGTCTGGAATTGATCTCCAGTCTGGAGGACTGGGTACCGACTCGTCTTGGTACCGGCTCTCGGCGGTACCGAAGGCTCGGTTCCGATGATTCGGATTCACAACTTTCGGTTCCTTTGAGGCCGATTGAGTTGCCACTGGTTGACCTTCCTTCACCGGTGTCAGACACGGTACCGAAATCGGTACCGACGACCTCATTACCTTTGCGGTCGGTGCCTTCCAAGCTTCGCTTATCAGGCCCTCTGCCCTCGATGCCGAGTTTGGAATCGATCTCTAGTCTAGAAGCCTCGGTACCAATAGTTTTTGGTACCAACATCGATCGATACCGGTGCTTCGGTACCGAGGATACTGGCCGGATGGGTTCGGTCACCTCTGTACCGATTAAACTGTCACTGATGACTACTCCGATGTCTTTGTCGGGCTCGACTCCGACATCGGTACCGGTATTGACATCGGTACCGGTATCCACAGTAGCATCATGCCAACTCCTACCATGCTTTTTTCAACAGGATCGCTCCATTCTATACCAAGCTTGGAGTCGATACCTGGCATGGGCAATGTGGTAAGGACGGTTGCTGCTCATGATACCCAGTACCAGCAACCATCTCTTAAGATGGCACTGTGCAGGATCTTCTATTCCTATATATTTGGATACCTCTGTGGATGCTCAGGCTAGTTCTGTAAATCTAACCTGTCCAAGAGAGATTCCTGTTAGGGATCCCTCTTTTCAGAGTTTCCTCCGGGATATAGCAAGATCTCTTGCCATTCCTATCCCAGGACATGATCCTGCACAAGGCTCTCTTTCTACCAAAGCAAAGGGGAACATAATGCTTCCTTTGCATCATTCCTTGCAGGATCTCCTTCTAGGAATGTGGGAAACACCTTTAAGGGTACCCCCACCTCCCAGGGCAACTGATCTGTTATATCAGGTGCCACCCTCTCCAGGGTTTCAAAAGACTCAACTTCCTCATCATTCCTTAGTAGTGGAATCAGCAGTGAGGCGGGTAAAGAGTAAGAAAAAGCACTCTTCCTATCCGCCAGGTCGTGAGTCTAAAACACTAGATGATTTTGGACGTCAAACCTTCCAGACATCTATGCTTTCTGCAAGAATTCTCTCATATATATTTTATATGAGTCTTTCTCTTGAGGAGATCACAAAGCAATTGCATCTTTTGTCTCCTTTTCTTTCAGATTCCAGGAGTACAGACTATTCCTCACTGCTTAAGCATATCCAGAATATCTCTTGGTTTCTTTCTCGTGCTTCCCTAGACTCTGAGTCTGTTAGCAGGACTTCTGCTATAGCTATAGGGGCACGACGTAGAGCCTGGCTCCAAGCTTCAGACTTGGACAAATGGACACAACAAAGGCTGGGACATACTCCTTGCACTGGAGAAAATCTTTTCAACAAGGAGTCTTTATGTCAGGTTACTCAGTTGTCCACTGATTTACCTGTTCCTACTAGGGGTTGTTCTACCCCTTCCTCTGTCCCAGTACGTAGGAAATGTCCTACCAAACTTTCTTCCCACAGGAGAAGAAGGTTTTATTCATCACTTGCCCATCGTACAGATGTTCCCCAACAGGGAAAGCATCGTCCTGGTCTAAAGAATCCAACATCTCACCAGGCTCAGCAAACCCAGCACCTGCAGGGTTTCTGATCATTCATCACCAGATGCTTGTGACCCTTGGGGTTAGAATCTACAGTTGCTTCTTCTCAATAGAGGCAATCCACCGCTTTATTCCAACCCCTACACAGGGATCTCTTTCCAAAAGATATCCATTTTTTCTATATTTCTATGAGCTGTCAGGTTGTTCATGCCTATAAGTCACAGGTTTCTCCTCTTTTCCTGCTAGGGAAAGAGGTCTAACCACTATCGGATGATAGTTCCTGTGCCAGCATGTATTTTTCATTTCTATAGACTTACTACTTCGTAAGTCTTCTTCAGCTCCATCCTCTTCACCCTCTTACCAAGTTTTTCCTCTGTAAGAGCGGAATTACTTACTGGGAGGCTTTCTCTTTAGCCTCTCTACTTTTCTCACTTTCCAGTGCGGAGTTTTCCTCTCTGAGTCACCTCCCCTGTTTTAATCTTGCTTGGGGCAGCTTATCAGACATGTCCAGAGTTTCCTACTCCTGTTCTGTCTGTTCTTTCTGTTTTTAAACAGTAAGATTCTTCTGCTGTCTTGCCAACAGCTGCCCATCCAGGAGCTTTAATGTTTGGACCACTGGTTCTTGTCCACAAACAACCAGATTGTCCTCCACTAACATTCTGTCTAGTCTTGGTAGTGGCTCCAAGTCAGTGCTTCATCTCTCTTGGAGATCATCTCACTACAAGCTTTCTAGATGATCTTCTATTCTGCCATCTTCATTTTCCTGAGTTTGGCAGCATAGTTGGCAGAGATACTGGCTCTCTAACAGCCAGTTTTATCTCCTCATTCTCCTGCATCATGCTTTCTGCAATCTACAGAGAAGCTTTCCACTATGGGCCCTTGCTAGAGAGCATGGGGTTTTTTTTCTCCAACACCTATCCTAGCTGGTTAGAAAAGGCTTTTCAGTCATGTCTCCCATGACTAGAAGGTTCTCCCTTCTTTTACTATCTCCTTTTTTGATATAAAGGACATAGGCCTTCTCTTACGTGAAAGCTCAAGGAGTTGCCAGTTCCCTGCTTTGGTCCATAGTATTCCCAATCGGGGAAATGCTCGTCCTCATGGTAAGAACGCATGATATCTTTGCCCTTAAGCAGGTCAACATGGTATCTCATCTCTAGGCGTCTTCTGTCTACTTACCATGCTAGAGTCCTGGAAGACTCGGGACTTGCTGGCTGCACATTGACATTGTCCTTTGTTTTTCACTTAACAATCCTGGTTATTTTTCACTAACTAGCATTCTTGCAGATCATGACCAGGAGGAATAGATTCTCTATATGTCTTCTCAAGTAGGTTCCACCTCCTTGTTAAATGAATCTTTCCTCTCCACATATCCTATGTGATCACTGTGCTGTAGGCATATCTCTGTCTGTTTATTTGCAGACACCCATATGTATGCCTACATGTTGTTGTTAAGTGCCGTCGAGTCGGAGTCGACTCATGGCGACCCTCTGGATAGCTATCCTAAATTGTGTTCGGTCTTCAGTCAGGCGGCTTATTGTTGACAGACTGGTACCCGTAGCTGCTGCTGTTGTATCGATCCATCTCATTGCTGGCCTTCCTCTTTTGCGTTGACCTTCTATCTTGCCAAGCATGATGTCTTTCTCTAATGATCTCTCTCTCCGCATGATGTGTCCAAAGTATGAAAGTCTTGTCATCTGAGCTTCTAAAGAAAGCTTAGGTTTGATCTCCTCTAGTACAGACTGGTTTGTTCTTCGGGCAGTCCATGGTATACACAGTATTCGCCGCCAGCACCATAATTCAAAAGCATCAATTTTCTTCCTGTCTATCTTTTTTCACTGTCCAGCTTTCACATCCATATGATGTTATTGAAAATACCATGGCTTGAACAAGTCGAATCTTTGTATGGAGAGAGACATCTCTGCTCTTGAGAATCTTATCTAGGTCTTTCATAGCCATTCTGCCAAGAGCAATGCGTCGTCTGATTTCTTGACTGCTTGTTGCTTCTTTATTGATAGTTGATCCAAGTAGGTTAAAGTTATTCACGATTTCAATTTCTTCTCCTTCGACGATGAACCTGTTGATTATGCCAGTTGTCATGATCTTTGTCTTCTTTACATTAAGGTGCAGGCCCATTTTGAGACTATGTTCTTTGATTGTGAGAAGGAAATGTTTCAGATCATCTTCACTTTCCGCCAGTAATGTGGTATCATCAGCATAGCGAAGGTTGTTGATGAGTCTTCCACTAATCTTCACACCTCTCTTGTCTTCATACAATCCTGCTTCTCTGATGATTTGTTCTGCATATAAATTAAACAGGTAGGGGGAAAGTATGCAGTCTTGTCTTACACCTTTGCTTATTTTAAACCATTCTGTTTCTCCTTGTTCTGTTCGAACTTTTGCTTCTTGATCAATGTACAGATTGTGCAAGAGAACGATCAGGTGTTCTGGTATACCCATGCTTCTTAATGTGGCCCAGAGTTTCTCATGGTTTGCACAGTCAAAAGCTTTGCTATAGTCGATAAAGCACAAATAGATATCCTTTTGGTATTCTTTAGTCTTTTCAAGGATCCATCTCACATCCGCAATGATGTCTCTCGTTCCTCGCCCTTTTCTGAACCCTGCTTGCACTTCAGGTAGTTCTTGTTCCAGGTATGATTGTAGTCTCTTTTGAATAATCTTCAGTAGAATCTTGCTGGCATGTGGAATCAGAGCAATTGTGCGATAATTTCCACAGTCAGTTGGATCACCTTTCTTTAGTATTGGTATAAACACAGATCTTTTCCAGTCAGTTGGCCATGATGCTGTCTTCCATATTTCTTGGCAGAGCCTTGTAAGTACGGTACCAGCTGCATCAGATTGCTGTAATACTTCTATGGGAATGCAATCAATGCCTGGTGCTTTGTTCTTTGATAAGGCTTTCAATGCTGCTTCAACTTCTTCTTTCATCACCAATGGTTCCAGATCATAAGGTACAGGTTGAAACGGCTGTTGGTCCACTTGATCTTTATCATATAAAAACTGTATATTCCTTTCACCTTTTCTTGATCTTCTCAGCATCATTCAACATAGAACCTTGAGCATCTTGTAACATTCCAATTCGAGGCTGGAACTTTTTCTTTAACTCTCGTAGCTTTAGGAAAGCTAATCTTGTTCTTCCTCTAATAGTTTCTGCTTCTATTTCCTTGCATGCGTCATTGTAGTACTTTTTCTTGTCCTGTCTTGCTGCACGTTGGAAATCTCTGAGTTCTGTGAATGTCTTTCTTTCTCCTCTGGCTTTAGCTTCTCTGCATTTCTGGGCAATTTTCAGAGTTTCTTCCGTCATCCATTTTGGCCGTTTTTTCTTTTTTACCTTTTGTAGAGACTTCTCGCTTTCTTCCAACACAACCTTCTTGATGTCATTCCATAACTCTTCTGGAACTCTATCATTTGTATCTAAAGCAGCAAATCGATTTTGCAGGCAGTCTTTAAATTCCAGTGGTATATTCTCAAGGTCATATTTTGCTGCATTCATGAGTGGTTTGCTCTTTTTCAGCTTTAGCATGAGTTTGCATACTAGTAGTTGATGATCTGTACCACAGTCAGCTCCAGGTTTTGTCTTTGTTGATGTTACAGAGCTTTTCCATCGTTGACTTCCACAGATGTAGTCAATTTGATTTTTATACAATCCATTGGGTGAAGTACATGTGTACAGTCGCCGCTTGTGTTGCTGGAAGAAGGTGTTCGAGATGAATAGATCGTTGGTCTTGCAGAATTCTATCAGTCTTTCTCCAGCTTCATTTCTGTTGCCAAGTCCATATTTTCCAACTACTTTGTCTGCCAACCTTTGTGTTCCAATCACCCATGACTATCAGGATATCCTGTTTGCATGTTCTGTCAATTTCAGCTTGTACTTGTTCATAGAACTCTTCAATTTCATATATCCATCTTTATTTTTTGTGTGTATTTTATGCCCTGCCATATCTCACTATAGATATATTCTTATATGTCTGTTTATATATTTATATATATATTTATATATATATATTTATAGATATATAGATATAGAGATATTTTATTATAGATAGATAAATATGTGGATACATATCTATCTCACTGTCTATCCTCATATAGCTATATGATTCTGACAGAGGGGCTTTACCCATACCTATGCTATCCAGCAGGTTTGGGGTTCTACACACACAACCACTCCTGTGATAGTCAACAATTTTTATACCATAACCTAACGGTTTAGGTACCTCTGAAGCTTTCCGTGCCCAATATCTCTCCTAGCTTACCCCAGTTAGCAGAGACATTGTGGATCGTCAGTTAATCACAGGCTTCAACGCCTCAGGCATTTGTCCTCGCTTTGTGGGATACAAGGAGCTCCCACACCCTTTCTCCCCACAAGGACTGTGCCTGTTTGTCCAAATCGGTTAGCCTTCTCTTTTTGCTCCTAAGAGTGACTCACTCTGCCTCCAAAAGAGCTAGGGTTTTTCTCATAAAGCCTTCCGCTGAAGGCCCACCGTTTTGGACTACCCCAGTTTTTCCCTACTGGGGTTACCTGTTATCTTTCATGATTTTGTCCTCCACTGGTTTTCGTACAGGATTATTACCTCCACTTACAGTGAGGTCCTCTTCACGATTCCTCTACTAGGTTTCCCAGTAGATCCATGAACCTCCATACTTCTGTGAAATCCTGTCAAGGGAGTTCCATATTGCAATATCCTTTGCAATATTATTGATGACCATCATCATCCACACATGGACTCCATCCCTGCAGTCCTATGCTAGGTTAGCTTCTTTCTTCAACTCCTACCCTGCATCCTCAGGATGCCTGGTGTTCTGGGAGATAGCATGTTCCAGCCTATGACATGCTGGGACTCCAGGCATCTCAGCTTGGGAGTCCCCATATGTGAAGACTCATTCCTGCTTGTTCCTGGAGATAGCACAGTTACTTACCTGTAACAGGTGATCTCTGGGAACAGCAGGAATAAGTCTTCACAACCCACCCACCTCCCAAGTAGTTGTATCTCTATCTTTCCTTTCCTCTCTCTCTCTCTTTGTCTCAGCTTTAAAACTTAAGTGAGGAGAGGCAGTTAGGAAAGGCGGGAAGGCAGCACGCAGGCATGGTGGGATGCTTCCAAAAGCTCTTTGATTGGACACTGGGAAGCGTTCCCGTGCAGACTCCGTCGGTACCGACGTACCCATATGTGAAGACTTATCCCTGCTGTTCCCAGAGATCACCTGTTACAGGTAAGTAACTGTGCTATATGTGTGTGTATATATATATAGATATAGATATAGATAGATAGATATACACTTAGTTGGATAGATAGTGTGGTGATGTTTATGTAGATATATTGAGTTACCTATGTCTATAGGTGTGTTCATATATATATGTAGACATATACACTTAGTTGGATAGATAGTGTGGTGATGTTTATGTAGATATATTGAGTTACCTTTGTCTATAGGTGTGTTCATATATATATGTAGACATACCTTGGGAAAGTTTGATCTTCATTTTTGATCTTTAAGTTGTATCATTAATTTTTTTTTTGGGGGGGGGGGGGGGTTCCTGGGAACAGTACTATGCCTACACCCCAGTGCCTAGTCTGCAGCACCAGGAGGGGTACGGTCTCAGAGGCAGGATTTGCAGAGGCTGTGAGACTGAAGCCACCTCAGTGGAACAGGACATTCAGCTGGCTCTGCCTTTACCACCGGCTGACACGCAGGGCTCTGATGATCCTCTGGAGGGGGGGCGGGCTGGCCCCTCTGCTCGGACCTCGGGGCTGGAGCAGGCAACCCCTGTACTATCTCAGCCTGTGCCCTCTACGGCCTTGGGGGCTCTGGAAGGGGAAGGTGAGGGAGCTTTCTCTCCGGAGTTTGTTCTGTTGATGCACAAGGCCTTTTGCTTGCGGAAGCGAGGAGCGGTAGAGGTGACAGGGGTGCAGGATGAGTCAGCACCTCCCTCTAAGCGTCCCAGAGTAACAAGGGAAGGAGTTACGGGGGAGGACTCTTTACGAGCCCTGGGATCGGAGACTTTGGAGGGCAAGGCCTCCGATAGAGACCTGGGGGATGTGGAGGAAGAGCTGGAAGAAGGGGAAATCCCGGATGAGGCTCAGCCTCAGACATGGATTGTTCAGGTCTTCAGGCAGGAGGAGCTCCCGGCCTTAATCGGGGAGACCTTGAAGGTGCTCAACATGTCAGCGGACGCTCCGGCGGACGAGGAGGTGCTGGAGGACCCGTTGATTCAGGCGGTCAGGAAATCTCAGAAGGTTTTTCCAGTTCACCGGGTGGTTCGCCAGATGATTCAGGAGGAGTGGAATCAGCCTGAGTCCAGTTTAAGGGGAGTGCTGGCCATGGCCCATCTGTATCCATTGCCGGAATCAGAAAAGGAGTTGCTGAGATCGCCTAGGGTGGATGCTGCAGCGGCGGCGGCGGTGGCGCCAGTAACAAAGAAGACAACGATTCCGGTGGAGGGCGGTGCCGCCTTTAAGGACTCCCAGAACAGGAGGTTGGATGCGCTGCTGAAGCAGGCATTTGATGTCAGTGCCATGGCGCTCCAGGCTTCGGTTTCGGGGGCCTGGGTGGCCAGGGCATGCTTACGTTGGGCGCAACAATTTCAAGGTGTTGGCGAACAGTCCTGGGAGGACCAGGGGGAGGCAGCCAGGATTGAATCCAGGGGCTGCGTACCTGGCAGATAGTCAATATGATCTCATTAGGAGTCTGGCAAAGAACATGGCTTCAGTGGTAGCAGCCAGGCGATATCTGTGGCTCCGGAATTGGGCGGCGGATGCTTCGTCTAAGTCCCGCCTCAGCAGGCTTCCGTTTATAGGGAAGTTGCTGTTTGGGGAGGACTTGGATAAATTGGTGAAGGAGCTTGGTGAGACAAAGGGAGGCAGGCTCCCAGAGGACAGGCCAAAGCAGAATAGGACGCCCCCGGCAGCACGGTGTCAGCAGAGAGATTCTTGTGGATTTCAGATTTTCAGAACGATGTCCTTTCTGAGGGGCCTTTTTTCCACCAGGGGTCAAGGCTTTCAGGGATTTAGGAGAGCAGGGAGGGGCTTTGGGGCCTCTTCATCCTTGGGCCCCAGAAAGTCACAATGAAACAGCGGGGGTCCAGGAGGGAGTACTGCCAGTGGGGGGTTGGCTAAGGCAGTTTTTTCCCCGCCTGGGCCCGGGTCACATCGGACCATTGGGTTCTGGGAGTGATTCAGAAGAGGTATGCCCTCGAGTTCGCAAGACCGGTGCGCCAGGCGTTTGTGCAGTTTCCTTGCAGATCCCCAGTAAAGGCCGCAGCCGTGAAAGAGACCCTAGAACGGCTGCTCGCACTAGGGCCGGTGATTCCGGTTCCTGCGGACCAGTACGGTTGCGGTCGATATTCAATTTATTTTGTAGACCCCAAGAAGGAAGGCACCTTTCGACCAATCCTCGATCTCAAGTGCCTCAATCGCTGTCTCAGGTTTCCGCATTTTCATATGGAGACTTTGAGGTCCGTTATTGTAGCCGTTCGGCAGGGAGAGTTTTTGACGTGTCTAGATCTGGCGGAAGTGTATTTACATATTCCAGTACGCAAGTCTCACCAGCAGTTTCTGAGGTTTGCGGTACCGATGGGACATTTCCAATTTCAAGCGATGCCCTTTGATCTGGCAACAGCTCCAAGGACATGGTAGTGCTGCGGTGCTTCGCAAGGAGGGATCTTAGTCCATCCCTACCTCGATGACTGGTTGATATGGGCGAAGTCCAAGGCAGAATTGCAGGAAGCTACGGCCAGAGTGGTAGTTCTGCTAAGGGAACTGGGCTGGGTCATCAATCTGGCAAAGAGCAGGTTGGTACCAGTGCAGGAGTTGGAGTATTTGGGGGCAAGATTTGACACCATCAGAGGCAAGGTGTTCTTGCCGGAACAAAGGGTGAAGAGTTTGAGGAGCCTGGTACAACAGTTTCTGACCACACCGGCTTCGTCGGCATGGTATTATTTGCAGGTGTTGGGTACCATGGCGGCGACGATCGAGCTAGTGCCATAGGTCAGAGCTCACATGAGGCCGCTTCAGCAGTCACTGCTGCGTCGGTGATTCCATCAACGCCAGCCCTTGTCGGTAGCGCTTCCCTGTCCACCGGCAACCAAGAAAGCCTTGCAGTGGTGGCTCGTCCCGGGGAATCTGGAGCGGGGAATGCCCCTCGAACCCCCCGGAGTGGTGTCAGTTGACCACGGATGCCAGTCTGACAGGATGGGGGGCTCACTGTGAAGGCAGGCTCGCCCAGGGCCTCTGGAGTGCAGGGGAGTCCGGGTGGTCAATAAACAGGTTGGAGCTGAGAGCGGTGTCCCTGGCTCCCAAAGCATTCGGGCATCTGGTCCAAGGGAGAGCGATCTGAGTGTTGTCAGACAATGTGACTACGGTGGCCTACCTCAATCGCCAAGGCCACACGAGCAGTCTACAGTTGGAGGAAGAAGCGGACGGCTTGCTTGAGTGGGCCAAGGTTCATCTGTTGGCCCTCTCGGCTCAGCATGTGGCCGGGATAAAAAATGTGACGGCAGATTTTCTGAGCAGGCACAAGGTAGACCACGGCGAGTGGGAACTTTGCCAGGAGGTGTTTGATCTGGTGGTAGGCCGTTGGGGGTCCCGGTCATGGATCTGATGGCGCGTTGGGAGTCTGCCAAAGCGAGCCGGTTCTTCAGCCGCAGAAAGGAAAGAATGTCGGAGGGGCTCGATGCCCTGGTTCAGAAGTGGCCTTCCGAGGGTGGTCTTTATGTTTTTCCATCGTGGGCACTCATAGGAAGGGTCCTGCAGCAGGTGGAGGTGCACCAGGGACTAGTGATCCTCATTGCTCCAGATTGGCCTCGAAGGCCGTGGTATGCGGATCTGGTACGGCTATTTGTCGATTGGCCGTGGAGGCTGCCTTGCAGGGACGATCTTCTGGTCTGTGGATGCCTCAGGTGGATCGGTTCTCGCTTACGGCTTGGCTCTTGAGAAGGCATGGCTCCAGAAGTGGGGATATTCAGGAGCGGTGATTTCGACTTTGTTGGGTGCGTGCAAATGCTCGACGTGCCTTTCCTATGTAAGAATCTGGAGGATATTTGAGGGCTGGTGCGCAGGCAGGGGGAAGTCCCCTCTTCGGCATCTGTGCCGGTGGTCTTGGAGTTTTTGCAGGATGGTTTCGAGAAAGGGCTAGCAGCCAGTTCCCTGCGGGTTCAGTTGGCAGCCATTTCCTGTTATAGGGGAAAGGTTCAGGGGAAGCCCTTAGGAGAAAATGCAGACATTGGTAGGTTTCTGTGGGCAGTCCGCCAGCTGCGTCCTCCGCTGAGGTAGACTGTTCCCCCCTGGGACCTTAATTTGGTACTAAATTCAATGGCCGGGGAGCCTTACGAACCTGTAGGGAAAGCGTCATTCAAGGATTTAACTCTCAAGACAGTTTTTCTTGTGGCGATTTGTTCAGCCAGAAGAATTTCGGAACTTCAGGCCCTGTCGTGCCAGCCCCCGTTCCTTGTTTTCTTCAAGGAGAAGGTGGTTTTGCGTACAGTACCTTCCTTTGTACTGAAGGTGGTGTCCTCGTTTCACGTTAATCAGTCGGTTTCTCTTCTGGCCTTTCCAAGGGAGGGGCCGGGAGCGGTGGATGCTCGTTTGCACAGTTTGGATCTGCGCAGGGTGTTGAAGCGTTACCTGAGTCGCACTGCGGTCTTTCATAGGTTGGAACATTTGTTTGTTTTGTCCAGGGGGCCGCGTAAGGGGGGGAGGCGGCGGCTAAGGCTTCCATCTCTAGGTGGCTTCGTGAAGCCATTTCGTCAGCCTACATCCTGAAGGGTAGAAGGGTTCCAGAAGGATTTCGGGTGCATTCAACGCGGGCCCAAGCAGCGGAGTTTGGTTTGGTGCCGCCGTTGGATATTTGTAGAGCGGCTACGTGGTCGTCTTTGCACACCTTTGCGAAGCATTACAGGTTGGATGTTTAGGCATCGGCGGATGCGGCGTTTGGGGAAGCAATGCTTCGGTCTGGTCTTAGGAACCCCTCCCAGTCGTGAACTGCTCTGTTACATCCCAGATTGAAGGGATTGGACTGGAGTTGCGATAAGGAAGAAGTAATTAGACCTTACCTGCTAATTGGTGTTCCTGAAGGAACTCCAGTCCAGTCCCTGATCCTACCCAGTACTGTCATTTTAGGTTCATGAGGGAGTTGCCGGCCTGGAGTATCGGGTGAAGATAAGGTAGGGGCCGGGGCTCCTTGTTGAAAGCTGGGGCATTTCGGGTCCAGCGGAAGGTAAGGTTTGTGGAGTAGGCTGGGTCAGATGCGGGCTCAGGTAAGTCTCCTCCTCTTCCTCTTCAGTGGGTAGAAGTCCCTTCCTGCGGGTGAAGGGATGGGAGAAGTTTAGAGCTTCTTGTTATTGTACAAGTTGGAATAGTTGTTTGTTTTCTTTGTTGTCTCTCTGTTCAGTTTGCTTTTTCAATAGAATACTGGAAGCTGTTGGGTGGTGTCAGTGGTATATATACCAGAGGGTCAGCAAATCATTGGTGAGCTCAATCTCCAAAGCTGCTAGCAGGTAAGGTCTAATTACTTCTTTTGCTCCTCTGGGATAGTAAGGTTCAAGATCTTAGACATATTCCAGTTTAATGTAAAGCCCAATATTCTGCCATACTCTCCTAGCTCCCACATTCTAATGGTCAATGATATATGCAGTCACATCACTGCCAGGATAATATCGTCTGCGAAAAGGGACACCCAGTAGTCATGCTCCCCTACTCATATCCTCTGTATATCCCTACTCATCCTAAGTCACACCATCAGGGGTTGAAGGGTCAAAGCAAACAATAATGGTGAAAGCGGACATCCTTGTCACGTACCTCTCTGGATCGGGAAAAAATTTGAATACCCACCATTTACCTTAACACATGCCCGTGGATTCCAGTATAATGCCCGTACACAATTCACAAACCACACCCCAAAACCCATCTTCTCCAAAAGTCTAAACATAAACCCCCAGGACACGTTGTCAAATGCCTTTTCGGCGTCTAGGGATAGGAGCAATGCCGGTTCTGTCTCTGCTGGGCTACCCATATCAAATCACCTGCTTATCTCCCTGGCATAAATTCTGCTTGGTCTTCGTGTATCAAGGCCAAAATTACCTTGTTAAGACGCGTAGCTAAGATTTTGGTGAGCAGTTTTGCTTCAAGGTTCAGCAGGGAAATTGGTTGGTATGAAGCACAGACTTGCGGACCTTTCTCCTTAGGAATGAGAGAAATTCTCGCCCAACCTATCATGTCCGATAACCTACCCCCCCCCCTCCCTAAGAAGTTTGAAAACTCTTGCCAATGGGCTCAGCAGCAGCTCCCCACATTTCCAGTAAAATTGTGCTGTCAAGCCATCCAGGCGCCTCATCCAGCTTAAGGGTTTTAATTGCTGACCTCACCTCCTCAACCCCGATCTCTCTTTCCAGCCCCTCTCACATCTCCTGCTTAAGTTTGGCCAGAAGGATTGGATCCAGATAGCTATCCATCTCTGCCCTTAGATGTAATGCTGTAGCTGAATACAAGAGCCGATAAAAATATTGAAAGGCACCCCTCATCTCCTTGCCCTTCATAAGCAGTTGGCTCTGAGGCTCTCCCAGTGTCATTATCTGGGAGCATAGTTTCTGCTGCCTGAGCTGGCGAGTCAGCAATCTCCCCACTTTGTTACTCTCCTCAAATAGTTCTGTTGTGCAAGTTGCATTTTATGGCAGATCTCATCCGCAACTAGGACACTGAGTTTGACCCATGTTGCCAGCATTTGTCCCATAATCTTCCCTGTACTACCCCATACGTCCGCCTCTATCAGATGCAATAGCTGGTTATATAATTGCATCCTATGCTCCTCCCACTCCTGTTTTAACAATGCCCCCCATTTCAACAAGCAGCCCCACAGAGTTGCTTTAAACCCATCCCTTACTGTATCCTACCCAACCGCCCCATTATCATTCATTACAAAGTATTCACCAATAAGCTCCTCTACCTGCACACCACCCACGCATCCTCCAATAGGGATTCATTGAGGTGCCAGAACCTCCCTCGCCCCACTCCTCTCATCTCAAAAGTTGCCCCAGTTGGGCATGATCAGACCAAGTGATGGCATCGATCTCTGCTGTTTGGATCCACGGCACACTCTTCTTGCCAATCCATAGCATGTCAATGCGCGAGTAAGATCTATGAACTTTAGAATAGTATGAGAACTGCCTTTTCTCTGGATATAGGAACAGCCATACATCTACCACTTCTTGATCTCCTAATAAAGTTCTTGAAGCAGTACCGGACCCCCTTCCTACTCTCTCACCTCCCCGTACAATCTCTCGTTGGGTCTCGGGTCATATTGAAGTCCCCTCCCATCAGCAAAAGCCCCTCTCCTGTGCTCTCCAGCTTACGCCCCACTTCTGCAAAGAAGTCGCCCTGAGAGCTCGTGGACACACAAACACATGCTGATTTAAAACAGTCCATCCTCAATCACGCTGCTAAATATCGCCCTGCCTTTTCTCTAACCAACTCACCCAGTTCAGCCCTGAGGTCTGCCATGAGGAATATCTCCACTCCTCTTCTTTTTGTGAACCATATTTGATGCATAGAGATGTACCAGATAATGTTTAGGCTGTGCCAACTTTTCATGTACTCGCAACAGATAAGTTTCTTGCACCAAGAAAATGGAAGCCTTTCTGTTGCAGCATTTCTTTATACAATTTTTGTCTTTTATAAGGGGAATTGAGGCCCCACATGTTTAGGGATACTATTTTTAAGTGTCAAGGCCATTGCACACCAAGTATCCACCTTTCCTATCCATGTTCTTTACCACTCCCTTCCCCCATTCCCCCTTCTTCCCCGACTGACCCCTGCCCAAGTACCTATCCCCCCTACCCAAGCTCTTTACCACTCCCTTCCCCCTCTCCCTTCTCCCCATGCCCCCTCGCCTTTATCCCCACACCCCACTCCATAGACATCAGGTGCCTCGAAGCTACCATCACTAGCACAAGATGACCAGGCCATCTTCACTTCTATCCCTGATTACACCCACCCCCGCCCACCCCCACCTTTATTTCACACCCCACTTTAGCTCATCTTCCACTCCCCTCTTTACCTCCCCAATGAACCTTGAAAGAGACACCACCCTCTCACTATTCCCCCCCCCTCCAATCACCCAACGATAACACACAACCCATTTTCCCGCCCACTCTTGGGCTGTGAGGCCTCGGAGCCTTTCCCCCTCCCATCCCAGCCCAAAGTCACCAATCTGAACAGTCCAGATCTGTAGATGGTGGGGTACCAAGCAGAGAGACGCCCACAGTTCGGACAAAAACAGCTCCATGTTCCTCTCTGTTATATGATCATGTTTGCTCTGGCGCAGTCACCCCATCTTCCAGGCCTGGGGATTGCTGACACAGCCGCCATCATCCATGGGTGACCCACTGCTACTTAGGGTACTTCTTACGTTGAGCTGCCTGCAGAACAGGCTCAGGGTCCAAGCCCACTATACTAGCCTCCAACAGGGCCCACACCGCTTCCTCCCTGGTGCAGACGTGCCATCTCTTCCCTTTTAACGTTAATGATTGTCCAAAGGGGAATGTCCAGTCATGACAAATGCCTTCTGCCCGTAGTTTCTCCAACACATCCCGGAATCCCTGCTGTTTCTGTAGTGTCACTTGGATGAGATCTGTATAAATGTCTATATACCAGCCCTCCCAGCTGAGTGGGCCGCCAGTACAGACTGATGGCGACCAGTTCTTTAAAGCCATAATCATGGAAACAGCGGGTCCTGCCACTCTGTGCTCCTGTTCAGTGCAGAAATCTCTGCCATCCACCTCCACTCCTGCTGATTCCAGAATGGTTTTGGCAATCCTCTGTGCCACTTCCTTGCAGTCTTTATAGACCACTTTCTCCAGGATTCCCCAGAACCTAAAATTGTCATGGCGAAACCTATTTTCTAAATCCTGTTTCGTCCTCAAGGTCCAGACGCAGCTGCTCCAACGCACTTAATTTTCACTCAAGGTGCCCAGTTAACTCACTCTGTTCACCCAGCCTCTCTACCAGGTTCTTCACCCGGTGGCCTAGCTCACCTAAATAGGCCTGCAGGCCCTTGCTTCCAACCACTTCCTCCCAGACCCAGGTTATATCTCCTTCCAAGTCCTGGAACCAGAACCGGATCTCTTCCCTTAACGTCTGTTTCTCCTCTATTCTGACTGCCCGATCACCTGTCATGATTTTTGTACCGCTCTCCGAGCCCCATGGGCTATGCACGCTTGTGCTTACACTCTCTCCTCCTTTTTCCACCGTGGCCGCCATTTTCTCAGCAGACTACTTCAGGACTGTGGCACCCGGAAAAGCAGTCTCTCAAATTGAGTATCCTGCCCTTAGTTGCCATCCCGGGAGATTGAGCTTTCAATCACTGTCTCCAGGGAGCTGTTTCACAGCAGTGGGAGCTGACTTCATCAATATTTACTCCTGCGGCCGGACAGAACGAAAGCTCAGGCAGCTATCTTCGCTGGTGACATCCGCAGCCTCTCTCTGCATTCTCTTTAATAGCTGTTTACTCCCTTGGATGCCAATACATATTGCCCAGAAGACATGTTCTCCTATGCACACCCTTTTAGCTGCGTACTTTTTTGAGTGCTGCTACATGCTCCTTGATAGTTTTATGCTCTCTTGGGTGTTATGCTGTTGGAGCCTGAGCCTGATTCCTTTAAACTGTGATTCTCAACTCAGTCCTTGGGACACACGAAGCCAATCAGATTTTCAGGATAGCCAAAATTAATGTGCATTAGAGAGATTTGAATGCACTGTTTCCATTCTATGCAAATGTCTCTCAGGCATATTCATTATGAATATCCTGAAAAACTGATAGGGTGGGCGTGTCTCAAGAACTGGGTTGAAAACCTCTGCTTTAAATCAGTGGTTCTCAACTCCATCCTAAGTTTTCAGAGTAGTTAGAATGAATATACATGAAAATACATTTATGTACATTGGGTCCAAATATTATGTTTATGTATGCAAACA
Source organism: Ichthyophis bannanicus (assembly GCA_033557465.1). Classification (NCBI taxonomy): domain Eukaryota; kingdom Metazoa; phylum Chordata; class Amphibia; order Gymnophiona; family Ichthyophiidae; genus Ichthyophis; species Ichthyophis bannanicus. The sequence goes on along the minus strand of CM066037.1, from coordinate 377,947,584 downwards.
TGCCATGCTAATTCATTGTGGATATCCTGAAAACCTGACGGGCTTGAGGGCTTATGATACAAGGGATAGAATAATCAGTCATTTATCTATGCTGCTAGGAAAGACTAAGACTTCTGCTCCTCATTAGCTTACATAATGTTCCCCGCCGTGCCCTGGTGTGAGCAGGGGAGAGCCAAATATTGTTGTTATACTGATTGTGAAAGAGGGCCATGCAAAGGATGTCACCTCTCACTTTAACTGTACTTGGGAGGAAAGTGAGCAATACTGAAGATCTCTTATCAGAGAGAGGTTGAAATGAGTTGAAAGACAAGCTGTGTTTGGTGTATTGTTGATGGGAATCAGACATGCATAAATAAGTGGAAAGGCCTTATAATTGGTAAACAACTCACAATCAAAACCATTATTAATATGTTATGTACTGTAGGATTATGATTGACTGGGTTGTCCTTTCTTTAACAGGAACTGTTATTGTGGATGTCTACTGCAAGATGACTCAGTACAGCACATGCTGGGTATCACATGCTGTCTTATGCATGTGTGAAACTCGCACGCATTGCTGGTAGCTGGAAGTGATTAGTTGAGCATAATGGAAGGCTCTCATACTACTCTCCAACTGCTTCCACCCATCACAGAACTTTGGTATAGCAGCCTGTACTTTCCCAGACCCAGAGCCAGTGGCTTTGCGCCCTGCAGCGCTGTCATTGCAGAAAGAACCAGGAATGCTTCTGTTAACTGTTGGGAACACCAGGAGAAACTGGGGACAGCCAAGCAGAGAGCTCATTGCGATGGGAACCTTCGAGAAATCCTAACACAGCTATACAGACTCTCTGCAGAGGATGAGAGGCTGCTGGCCAGCCTGCTGAGATCTCGACTTCTGCTGGATAGTAACATGGGGAACCAAGATGGGAAACTGCAGGAGGTAGGCCTAAGGCTGAAGGAGGACGACCCTGCCAGCTTCCAGGATTTTCAGGAATTCTCAGGTGAAAAGAAGCCAGATTCCAGGGCTAAAAAGACAAGGAAGTTCAGCAGAAGAAGGGAGAGTCTGGAGGAATTTCTGAGTAAGAAGATTAAAAGGAAGGTGTCTGGAGCCCAGGAATCTTCCTCCGGTGCTATCAGCAGGGCTGTACCTGCCTGGAAGGAGGAGGCTTTGTCTGCTAGCAGCCTGCAAGGCTCCTTGACCTGCTCTTGGCTGCAGTCGCTGGAGAACCAAGATGAGTCTAGAGTATTTGAAATAAACAGTGAAAAGGGAAAGCAGAGGAATGGGAGGCACTTGCAGGAAAGCTCTGGAACCCCCAAATTTGATACAGACCGAGGCAGTTCTTTGTCAGAGTTTGACAGTCACCTATTTGCAGACTGCCAGGTGCAGTTCCATGGCCAAAATGTGCTTGGGAATATGGCTGACACTATGAATACGCTGCAGGATGAAGAAAACAGCCTTTGTGTGGAGCATTCGCTACAGAAGAGTTTGTTGGAGAGACCTCAGCCCATGGATTTGTCCCACACTGAGACTCATGGTTGGTGCACTGAGAGTTTTACTTTGCAGGCAGGACCTGCAGTTGCTCCTGAAGCTGGAGCCGCAGTGGAACAGCAGGGATCCTCAAATACAATGTACTCTTCACAAGGACATTGCCTGTCACCAGGTGGGTCTTGTCAATGCTGCGGTATACTTTTTGAAAAATATATAATTGCCACATAATTTAGTAGAAAATACCAGAACGGAAGCTTTCACCTTCCTGGCTGTAAGAGTTTGGCACAGTTACAATAGCAGGCGTTCTGCTCTTATTGCAGAGTGATAGTAGTGAGCGGGAGCTGATCCATGTGTCTGTTAGTGATGTGGATTCATTAACATGCCTTAAAGAATTTAGTGGATGCAAAATCAATCTAATGTGCATGAAGTCTATTTGCACTCATTAAAAATGTTGACAGTTCTGTGTCAAATGAACTGCATAAAAGTCCAAAAACCAGAGGGAAAAAAAGCTAAACTAAATGAAAAATTTCCCTATGTGTATCCTAGGGTCCATTCTCTTCCTTATAATAGAATGCCTTTGTAGTAAACAAAGCAGGGATGAATCATATAAAGAGCTTTTAAAACCTTTGGAAAAAAAAAGTTTAATAAAATGTTTGTCTATTCATGGCTGTCTTACTTCCTGAAAAGCACTCTTAACTGAACAGTGGTGATACGAGTAGAGCATGTCCTACAGTATATAGTACTTTTCTTTGCCCCACATTGTTCCTAGAAAAAGAAAGGGGAGGAGCTGGAACCACTATCGTACTGCTGCTCCTCTATCCTCCCTGAGTAGCTTCAGCAGGCCTGCAGTGCAGAGATTGTAAGCACATATAGTCCTGGTCCCCACAGCCAAAAATGAAAGGAAAATCAAAAGCAAGAGAGGAACAAACTCATTTTTTGATGCTTTCACAGTATCGATAATTCACTCGTTAAAAAACAGTCAAGAAGGTATCATATAAAGAGCTGCTATAGCTTACAGCACATGCCATAACGGGCCAATATTAAATCAGTCAAATCTGAATCCCTTCATAATATTTTTATATGTGGCAATGTTCATTGATTAGTGAAATGTGAAAGCTCAAAATATTGTCCATAAAAGCATCAGTTAGTAAAATCCTTCATTGCCCATTTATAAATGTGGAGGGGGATTTTAGAAGGGATGTCCAAGTGCAACCTGGGACGTGTAAGCCAGAACGTCTGGAAAAAGAGCAGGCATGTCCAGGTGCAGATATGATTTCACAAACATGGACATGCCCGATATGGACGTCTGCAGGGCCATCTACATAGACAGCCCCAGAATAGTATTTTAGGACTTGGATGCCTAGGAATAGTCTAATGGTGAGAATAGAGGGCTAGGAACAGGGAAGCCAGGGTTCAAATCCCACTGCTGCTATCGGTGAAATTGTGCCGCTTGCTGGGGATGATGGAGAGTGTTCTCCCTCTGGATGGTTTTCAGCCAAAGCGAGCACTTTTCAGATGCCTGTTTATGCCTAGAGCAGGTCTAAACTTAGATGTGGTGATGGACATTCATAACGTTTCAGAGATCAGGCAGCGATGTCTGGGTTCCTGGGAATGCCCCAGCCACACCTCCACTATGCCCCCATTCAGACTTAGACGTCCTCACACTGGGGATGTTCACAGACCCAGTTTCTATAATGGCTCTGGTGATGTCTTTGTGCTTTGGACGTTTTATGCCCGTTTTCAGACATCCAAAACACGAATAGGGCTTCCAAAATGATCCCCATAATGATCAAATGACAAATCCAAATCCATTCACTTGCAAATGTATGTAATGAATGACATTTACAATCCACTTTTAATCCACTCTGTTTGGACTTGGTTCACAGAGCGTATTGCTGTTCAATTCAAACAATCCTCTTCTATTAGTCCATGCTGCTTGTAGAATAAACGTTTCCTCATGAACTAGTAGCCTACTGTGTCCATATGGATAAAAGCCCTTTGGATATCAAGAGGTTTGGCACAAGAGCGCTTGCATTGGACAAAACTTTTATACTATGTGCTGAAATGCCTTGCGTCATTGACATTGCTTCCACCATTCTATATGATAGGCATACCTCTGTGTTGGAGGAAGCCAAAGACATCACCTTATCTTGCATATTTTGCAACCATTAATAACAAAATCTATCTTCTGCTCACCTGGTTCATGAGCAGGTCTCTGGCTTTGGGACATAGCCTGTGCTTCTCTTGTGATGTATTTTTGTTATTGCAGTATGAATACAACTAATCAAGATCTGTGAGTTGGCAGAGGGGGAAATGTCTCCAAATGGGTTAGTTTTGCACATATCATGACTATCATGAACCTCCCTCCTAAGTCAGGATATGTGGAGAATGATCTCAGTCTCTCAAATTTACCATTAATGCTTGCTGAAATACTTGCATTTTGCCAAAGAGAGCTTTCTACTGGAGTTCATAAGATGTAACATGTATAGGCAAGTTGTCAAGGTGCGACTGGAAATTCTTCTTGACTCCAACACGATGGGAAATATTTCTGTCTTTCTGCCACTTTTTCTTGGTATCTTAGCAGACTGAGATGACAGTAGGTGTACTGTGTTTGTGCTACTACTACTCATTTGGGTAGATTGTAGACTGCTGCCTTTAGCTTGTCATCTGACCACTTTATTGCTTACTGGATAGTCTGTGAATCTGATATGACATACAGCGTGAAAGAGTTCTACCCATTCATCTGATCATCAAGGATTTCATAGCCAGGGTATAAGCACATTGTACGGTTTATAAAGAGGGTAATTTTATTAAGGGGCACCTAGTTTAATGTGCATTTTAAGATGTTTGTTGAGCCTATTTTATGAAGACAAGTAAGCAACAACGGGCCCGATATTCAAAGGCATTTACATGCTTTGCCATGTAAATGCTGCTTAGAGGGATATTTCGTGACACTAAGGTGGTTAGTGCCCTGAATATCCCTGATTAACGCCGCTACATGCCCTGATGCTAATCGCTTAGCATCGGAGTGTGTTGGGGATGTTCTACGGCAGAGCAGAGGCAGTATCAGTTGCTAACTGGGCAGCAGTGATATTGCACCGTTGCCTGGTTAGCAACCCACAGGTAAAGACAGGTGCAGCAAAAGCTGGTCTATCTTTACCCATAGGAGCTAACCAGGCAGCGGTGCAATATCGGTACTGCCCGGTTAGCTTCTGCGGCATCTTTGGCTGTGCGGCAACCCTGGATATTCAGTGCCGGGGCTGTATATGACCCTGGCATTGAATATCCAGGGTTAAAGTTCGGCAGCAACGGCTATGTGCCATAGAGGCACATAGCTGTCGCAAATGAATATCAGGCCCAACTTGTCTTTAAAAAAGACTAGTGTAAGTGGCATAATGCACACTACGTTGCAGGCTCAGACATTTGTCCATGTTTATACTTTCAAGTCTGCCTATTTTATTTATATGACCACCAGCAAAGTACACACCTTGATACTGAAGACTGTACTTGTACACCAGTTGGTATTTTATAAGAGGTCATTATGCACATAACTGGCCATATACGTATGGGAAAAAATTTATAAAATTATTTCCAAAGAGGTTAATTTTATAACTGGTTACCTATAAGTGAAGACTACCTAGGGACTTCTTTTAAAGCTATTTTATAAAGACACATAGGTACCTTTTTGACCTTATAAAATGCTTGCATAAACCCTGCAAAAATAGTGCCTAGATTGATCATACATCAGAACTCTTCCTGTGCTCTGCCCAAATTCCTTCCCCGACTACTGCTACTCTAGCATCAGGTACAAGTATGCGCTTAATGGCACTGAAATGTTTATAAAATTGCCTCCAAAGAGGGTAATCTTATAACAGGTTGCCTAAGTTAATTGGGCATGAAGTCACCTATTTTATAAAAAGTGAAATATGAGAACATATGAAATCAGGCCTACATTGAAGGCACAGACATTTGTATCTGCTAGAGTGTGGCTATAAATATTAGCATATTTTATTTTTTTTAACAGGTTTTATATACTGCTTTATCATTTCAGTCAAAGCGGTTTACATTGTAACTTAAACTTGGTAATATAAATTAAACAGGGACATTGATAACTTGGATTTTTTTTTCAGGGAGGGAGGTTTGGGACCACTGGGCAACCAGGGTTATTTTTAATTGGGTGGTGGAGGGATTGGGGCTGCTGGGCCACCAGGTGTTTGGTTTCTGTCAGGGGTATTGCCCCCCCCCCCCCCAGTATTTTGATGGCATTGGGGTCTTTCCCCAATGCCTGGATCATCTGAGGGAAAGTTTGACACTTCACCTCAGATGATCCAGGCATCGGGAAAAGCCCCTGATGTCATTAAAATACTGTCCGAGTGTATATGCAAATTAGCCATGCGGTGCCTCTGTTTCTCTGGAAGAGCATGCCAAACTTGCACCAACTTCTATGCGCATGTGTTTGGCTTGCTCTCCCAGTTTAATGCTACCATTTGCGCCACAGTTTAACATGTAAGAAATTCGTATATGTGCCCCTATCTGCATGCAGGCACTGAAGTCACTTGCTATCAGTGTGCTGTATAGAAGCGTACAGAGTTAATAGTGTGTGACTTCAGAGACAGCTTTCTGCATCGGCCCGAAGATAAGTATACATCTTTATAGGTCTTTATCTGCCATCATATACTATATTACTAACAGATAAATTTTAAAAAAAACTTAATTATTTCTTAATCGCAACAAATAGGGGTGACTTGCACGGCGCGACGGGTATACCCTTAAAAAATGGCATCGAGGGGGTGACCTGCACGGAGTGGCAAGTGTATGTACTCTTGCTACCTTTCTGGTTAGACTAGATGGGCCATACTAGTCTTTATTTGCCATTATATGTTATGTTACTGTTACGTATGAACATGCTCTCAGATAAGGAATGTAACATCTATTCAATATTCCTGATCACTTATGCTTTCAGTCAGACTCCATTTGATTTCAGTCTTCTAAATTTCTTCATAGCTAAGTATCTTCTGTGCTTATCCCATACCTTCCTGAATTTTATTTCTGCTTTTGTCTCCATCACCTTTTCTGGAGACTGTACAAAAAGCTTTTCTGAGCCTGTCCTCTTTGAGGTTCATGAGAAGATCTTTTGTTGTCCAGCCTGGTGGCCTACTCATGGTGCTTCTCACTACCATTCATGGATCTGTATTGTTATTTCTGGTCAGGGCTTTGGCTTCCTGGAAAGCTGTTGTAGTCAAAAAAGCATCTTTCAGGAAATGGAGTCAAATGACGAAAACTGAAAACATAAGCATTGGCAAGTTGGAAGGCTTTGATAAGGCAGGCAAAGAAAGAATTTGAAAAAAAGCTTGCCATGGAAGCAAAAATATATAGTAAAACTTTTTCAAGTACAAAAAACCCATGAGAAAGTCATTTGGACAATTAGATGATAGAGGGGGTAAAAGGAGCACTAAGAGAGAACAAGGTCATAGCAGAGAGACTAAATTATTTCTTTGCTTTGGTTTTTACTGAAGAAGATGTAAGGAAGTTGCCCGTGACAGAACTGGTATTTAAAGGTCATGCATCATAAAAAGTGAAAGAAATATTGATAAACTGTGAAGATGTATTATAACTATGGCTACTCTTTAGTTTATCAAAATCACCTGAACCGAATGGTACAGATATCTAAGGGTGTTGAAAGAACTGAAATATAAGATTTCAGACCTGCTATTAGTAATCTGTGAACTACCATTAAAATCATTTGTAATACCACAAAATTGGCGAATGGCCAATGTAATGCCAATTTTTAAAAAGGGTTCCAGGGTTGATCTGGGAAACTACAGACTGGTGAATCTGACATCAGTTTTGGTCAAATGGTAGAAACCATTATAAAGAACAAAATTCCTGATCGTCCCTCCAGTCTGGTCCCGGAATGTCTCGTCCCGGAATGTCTGGGTTGTCAACCTCCTCTAGCAGCTTTGGAGACTGAGAAACTTTATTCTTGTGATGTCATCGGTATATAAAGCCTGGCTCCTCCTCATCACACCAGTTTAACAGTCTCCAAAGCAGCTAGGAGGGTGGTGAGCCCAGAAGATTCCCGGGCTCACTGGAGAAACGATTGAGTAGGGGGTTAGGATTTTAAAAGATTACTTAAAAAAAAAAAAAAAAAAAGAATTCGGGTAAGGGGCACTTTAAGGAACTGCTCGGGAGTGGTTCCTTAACTACAGAGCCGGTTGCAATTCACGGCTGCCCTTGCCCTGAGGTCCTCTGCTCTCCTCCGTCTTCCCTTTGGAGTAGGCAAGCACAGCGGTTTGTTGTTTTTTGCTCATCTTGTGGGGGAGAGAGGACTGGCGCCCGTAATCTGTCCCGGTGAGCAGGGAACGGATCCGGGGGAACGCCTGGCTCAGCGCATGCAGAAGCCTTGCCTGCTGGCGCTTAGAGCCCTTCCGATCAGCTTGCACTGCTTTCTTCTGCGGCAGGCCCTGAATTGAGGGGCTCTGCTCAGAGACAGGACGGAGAGTGCCTTTGCAGCCGCAACAGGAGCCGGAGTTAAGCGTCAGGTTTCGGCGTGAATCGGCGGCGTGAATAGGGCAGGCCAGACCACGTGTGCCTGAGGTGGGAAAAAGGCCCCGGTTTGCACTGTCGGGTTTTAGCGCCCTGTAGCTTCGGCTGTGAGCCTCGTTTTCGGGGGCTTTCTTCATGAATCACCTGGGGGGGCGATTCTGAGGGGCTTCCAGTAAAAAAAAAAAAAAAAAAAAAAAAATTTTTTTTTTTTAGTGCCTTGTTAGCGTTTGGTTCAGCATGCCGTCCAAACAACAGTGTCTCTTGTGTGGAGCTAAACGGAGTTCAATTTCCCCAGAGGGTGTCTGCAGGGGTTGTGCTCCGGAGTTGGAGGCCAAGGAGTTCGTCCCTGCAGCTGAGGAAGCAGAACCAGAGGTTTTGGAGGCAGTGCCAGAGCCCATTATCCCATCTCTGTCGGTTGCGGAGCCTGGGCTGGGTGCCACTTTGGGGTCCGATCTTCCCCTTACGCAACAGTCGGTGGGGGGCAGTTTGGCGTCCATTTTCTCGATGGATTTCATGGCCCTGCTCCAAAGGACTTTAGCTAGCTCTAGTGGGGCGCAGGTGGCCAGTACCTCTGGGGCTGAGTCAGGGCACAAGAGGCCAAGTTCTGCCTTCTCGGCAGGTGCGTCGAGCGTCTGTGCTAAAGTGGCTAGGTTGGAAAAGGGATCCCATAGATCAGTCCGTGGTGTCAGAGGACTTGCGTTCTGAAGATGGTCTAGGGGATCTAGAGGAAGGTGAAATTCGGGAGCAAGAGGATCGGGCGCGGGTGGTCCATGTTTTCCGCAGGGAAGAACTCCCAGCGCTTATAGCGGAGGCGCTCAAGGCACTTAATATGCCGGATGTCGGTCCGGCTGAGGATGCTACCCTGGAGGATCCCTTGTTGCAGGCGGTCCAGAAGACTCAGAGGGCTTTTCTGGTGCACAGGGTGTTTAAGGAGATGATTCAGGAGGAATGGGATATGCTGGAGGCTACCCTTAAAGGCGCTAGGGTTATGTCGCGGCTGTACCCGCTGATGGATCAAGATCGAGAATTATTTAAGGCCCCGAGAGTGGATGCGGTCGTTTCAGCAGTGACTAAGAAGACTACTATCCCGGTGGAAGGTTCCGCAGCTCTCAAGGATGCGCAGGACAGAAAATTGGAGTTTTTGCTGAAGCAGGTCTTTGAGGCTAATGCCTTATCCTTACAGGCGTCTATTTGTGGAGCCTGGGTGGCGAGAGCCTGTTTGCGCTGGGCGCAGCGAATCCAGGGGGATGATCCCGTAGAGCCGGCCGAGGAGGCGGCTAGATTGGAGTCCGGATTAACGTATCTAGTGGATATTCATTATGATCTGATCCGGGGGTTGGCAAAGAGCATGGCGCCAGTGGTCGAGGGTCGCAGATGCCTTTGGCTGCGCAATTGGGCAGCGGATAGTTAATCTAAAGCTAGGTTAAGTCGGCTTCCCTTTCGCGGTAAACTGCTCTTTGGCGAAGATTTGGAAAAGTTGGTGAAGGAGTTAGGAGAGAGACTAAGGGTGGACGGCTGCCAGAGGACAAGCAGAAGCAGAGCCGTTCCGTTCCCGGGCCTCGGCAGCAACAGCGTGACTTTCAGCGGTTCAATCTGCCTAGGAGCAGTCAAGGGCTGTGTGGCCGTTTCCCTGGTCGTTCCCAGGGGTTTCGGGGGTTTTGAGGAGCGAATAGGGGATTTGCTGCGACGTCCTCGTCCTCCACCTTTAAAAAGTCGCAATGAAATGAGGAAGGTCCAGGAGGAGTTAGTTCCCGTAGGAGGTCTGTTGCGGGGATTTTATCCGGCCTGGACCCAACTCACGTCCGATCAGTGGGTCTTGGAGGTGGTTCGCGATGGTTATGCCCTGGAACTGCAGCATCCGGTAGCCGATGCTTTCGTGCGGTCACCGTGCAACGCCCCTGCGAAGCGCGCGGCAGTTTGGGAAACGGTACGGCAGCTTCTGCATCTCGGAGCGGTGGTACCGGTTCCTCCCGACCAGTTAGGTTGCGGTCGATATGTTTATGTTTTATGTTTGTTTTATTCAGCTTGATATACCGCCCTTTAGGGGGACCAGAGCGGTTTACAATATAAAAACAATCATAAAAACAACCATAAAAACAATAATAAAAGTTAACTAGAGGAGAGGAAAAGGAAGTTACAATGTCTGGACAGGAAAGAGGGAGAAAGATCACAACATAAACCAAAGTGAAAGAGCTTAAGCAAAAGGGGAGGGAAGGTCAAAGACGTGGTGCCGAAGAAGGAAGGCACATGGCGACCGATTCTGGATCTGAAAAAGGTAAATCGTTCTCTGCACGTGTCTCATTTTCGCATGGAAACCCTCAGATCAGTCATTGCAGCGGTCAGGACGGGGAGTTTCTGACGTCCCTAGACCTATCAGAGGCATACCTGCATATTCCGATTCGGCGGGAGCATCAGAAATTTCTCCGGTTTGCAGTACCGATGGGCCATTTCCAGTTTCAAGCACTCCCCTTTGGGTTGGCGACTGCTCCGCGCACCTTCACCAAAGTTATGGTGGTGGTGGCGGCAGCCTTAAGAAAGGACAGGGTGTTGGTGCATCCGTACCTGGACGATTGGTTGATCAGGGCGAAGTCCCGAGAGGAGAGTGTGGCAGCTACGTCCAAGGTAGTGACCCTGTTACAGAGTCTAGGTTGGGTGGTCAATCTGGCGAAAAGCAAGTTGACACCGATGCAAAACCTGGAATACCTGGGAGCGCGGTTTGACACAGGAGTAGGACGCGTGTTTCTGCCTCAGCAACGAGCGCTAAGGCTCCGAGATTTGGTGCGTCGTTTCCTCTGTCTACGGTGTCCCACGGCCTGGGAGTATCTGCAGGTGTTGGGGACGATGGCGGCGACCTTGGAGACGGTGCCGTGGGCTCGGGCTCACATGAGACCATTGCAGAGGGCCCTGTTGAGCAGGTGGTCGCATTGAGATTCTCTGGGTCAGCGGTTGCCTTGCCCTGTACAGACTCGCCAAGCGCTCCGTTGGTGGTTGCGGCCGGGGAGCCTGGAGAAAGGCATGTGCTTGGATGCTCCCAGATGGATTTCCCTGACGACAGATGCCAGTCTTTACGGTTGGGGGACCCATTTTCAGGGACACCTGGTTCAGGGCCAGTGGTCCGATCTGGAGAAGACGTGGTCGATCAACCGGCTGGAGCTGCGGGCGGTAGCGTTGGCACTGCGGGAGTTGACTCCTTTTGTTCAGGGGAAGGCCATTCGGGTCTTCTCGGACAATGCCACGGCGGTGGCTTATGTAAATCATCAGGGCAGCACCAGCAGCGTAGCGCTGGAGGACGAAGCGGAAAGTTTGTTAGAGTGGGCGGAGACCCATCTCGTGGCTTTGTCGGCGGCGCATGTCGCAGGGGTGGACAATGTGGAGGCCGATTTCCTAAGTCGCGTGAAGGTAGACCCGAGGGAATGGGCCTTGCATCCCGAGGTGTTTGCGATGTTGGTGCGGTGCTGGGGTCTTCCGGTGATGGATCTCATGGCGACCTTTCAATCCGCAAAGGTCAATCGGTTCTTCAGCAGACGAAGGGAGTGCATGGCAGAAGGTTTAGATGCTCTCATTCAGGAGTGGCCGGAGGAGCAGCTACTGTATGTGTTTCCCCCGTGGGTGTTAATCGGTCGGGTACTGCAGCGCATCGAACGACACAAAGGGCGCGTGGTACTAGTCGTGCCGGATTGGCCACGGCGCCCTTGGTACGCAGACCTAGTACGACTTCTGGTGGACCAGCCTTGGAAGCTCCCTGTCCGTAGGGATCTTCTCACTCAGGGACCTCTGTGCATGCCCCAGGTGGATCGATTCTCGCTTATGGCCTGGCCATTGAGTGGGCTAGGTTGACGGCGAGAGGTTATTCATCGGCAGTGATAATTACCTTGCTGAAGGCGTGACGGAGGTCTACTTCTTTGGCGTACATCAGGGTGTGGCGTATCTTCGAGGCGTGGTGTGTGGAGAAGAACTGTGTGCCGTTGCGAGCCTTGGTGCTTCAGGTGCTGTCCTTTTTGCAGGATGGTTTTCAGAAGGGGCTGGCGGCCTCTTCTTTGAAGGTGCAGTTGGCAGCATTGTCCTGTTATAGGGGTAAGGTGTGCGGTGTTGCTCTTGGGTCTTATGCGGATGTTAAGCGTTTTTTGAGGGCGGTCTCGCTGCTACGGCCGCCGCGTCATAGAGTAATTCTGGCGTGGGACCTGCCTTTGGTTTTGGATGCCTTGGGGAGGGCACCGTTTGAGCCCTTAGCGGAGGCGTCTTTGAAGGATCTTACGCTGAAGGTAGTATTTTTGGTAGCGGTGGCTTCGGTGAGGCGGATTTCAGAGTTGCAAGCGCTGTCTTGCAGAGAGCCTTTTCTGTCTTTTGGCGAATCTAAAGTGGTTTTGAGACCTGTTCCGTCCTTCCTGCCAAAGGTGGTGTCTGCTTTTCATGTGAATCAAGTAGTGTCCTTGCCAGTTTTTCGAGAAACGGGTAAAGGTCCGCTGGCGCAGCGTCTGCATCGCTTGGATATTCGGCGTGCTTTGAAGAAGTATATTGCGCGCACGGCATCCTTCCGTAGGTCGGACAGACGTTTTGTGCTATTTGCAGGGGTAAGGAAGGGAGAGGCGGCTTCCAAGGGTTCCATTGCTAGATGGGTGAAGGAGGCTATCGCTTCGGCTTACATGTTGCGCGGCCGTCCGATTCCGGAGGGTCTGCGGGCCCATTCCGTGAGGGCGCAAGCAGCATCGTGGGCGGAATGTAGTTTGGTACCGGCAGTAGAGATTTGTAAAGCGGCGACGTGGTCGTCTCTCCATACTTTTGTGAGGCATTATCGTCTCGATGTTCAGGCGGGCAGGGACACCTGTTTTGGTTCGGCAGTGCTTCAGGCCGGGCTTGCGGGACCCTCCCGTTGTGTGTAGTTACTGCTCTGTTACATCCCAGACATTCCAGGACCAGACTGGAGGGACGATCAGGAAGAGTAAATTAGGCTTACCTGCTAATTGTAGTTCCTGGAGGAACTCCAGTCTGGTCCCGGATCCCGCCCGGGTTCAAGGATATGCTGGGGCCTGAAGCAGGAGCAGTATTACTGGTAAGCAATCTTTTGTCTTTTTCTTCGAGAAGCGGGGAACAGAATAGCGGGGGTCATTTCCTGGTAAAGGTCATCTTCATGTGCCTTCCACGGCGGTGGTCAGGAGACCTCAGGACATGCGAGCAGTAGTTTGCAAAAAAAAAAAAAAGAATTACCACTACTCGTTAGTATTTCACTTTTTGTACATAGTTCGGTCCACGGACCTTTGCAGTTCACTGGGGGGAATTAGTGGGGGTTTGTATTTCGCTACTTACTTGTTGCTCTGGTGAGTCTGCTTTGTCATTAGATAAACTGGTGTGAAGAGGAGGAGCCAGGCTTTATATACCGATGACATCACAAGAATAAAGTTTCTCAGTCTCCAAAGCTGCTAGAGGAGGTTGACAACCCAGACATTCCGGGACCAGACTGGAGTTCCTCCAGGAACTACAATTAGCAGGTAAGCCTAATTTACTCTTACTGAACATGTAGATAGTAATGGTTGAATGGCAGAAAGCCAGCATGGCTTTAGCCAAGGAAGGTCCTGTCTTACTAATCTGTTATATTTTTTTTGAAGGTGTGAATAAACAGGTAGACAAAGATGAACTGGTTGATATAGTGTATCTGGATTTTCAGAAAGCCTTTGACAAGGTCCCCCATGAGAGACTGTTGGCAAATTAAAAAGTCATGGGATAGGAGGCAGTGTACTATTGTGGATCAGGAGCTGTTTAAAAGATAGAAAGCAGCGGGTAGGGCTAAATGGCCAATTTTCCCAATGGAGAAAGGTGAATAGTGGAGTACCGCAGAGATCTGTGCTAGCTCCGCTGCTTTTTAACATATTCATAAATGACTTGGAAATGGGAATAACTAGTGAGGTAATCAAATTTGCAGATGACACAAAATTATTCAAAACTGTTAAAACACAAGAGGATTGTGAAAAATTGCAAGAAGACCTTGATAAGTTGGAAGACTGGACATTCAAATGGCAGATGAAATTTAATGTGGACGAGTGCAAAGTTATGCACCTAGGAAAGAACAACTCAAACTATAGTTAAATAATGCAAGATTTCACATTAGGAACCACCTCCCAGGAAAAAGATTTACGTGTCATTGTTGAAACCCACTGCCCAGTCTCCAGTGGCGGCAAATAGAATGCTGGGAATCATAAGGAAAGGAATGGAGAATAAAAGAAAGGATATTATAATGCCTCTGTATCAATCTATGGTGCGACTGCACCTTGAATATTGTGTGCAGTTCTGGTCACTGTATCTTAAAAAGGATATAGTAGAATTAGAAAAGGTACAGAGAAGAGCCATCAAAATGGTAAAGGGAATGGAAAGATACCCCTATGAGGAGAGGCTTAAAAGCTTAGGGCTCTTCAAACTGGAAAAGAGATGTATGAGAGGAGATATGATAGAGGTCTATAAATTAATGAATGGAGTAGAACGGGTAAATGTAGATCCATTGTTTATGCCATCAAAAAGTAGAAAGACTAGAACACACAATGAAGCTACAGTGTACCCATTTAAGACTAATAAAGAGAAAATATTTTTTCACTCAACACATAATAAAACTCTGGAATTTGTTACTGGAGGATGTAGTAAAAGCTATTAGTGTAGCCTGGTTTAAAAAAGGTTTTGACATGTTCTGGAGGAAAGGTCCATAAACCATTATTAAAGAGGACCCAGGAAATTCACTGCTTGCCCCAATACAAGCATCGTGGAACCTGTATGTCTTTTTGGGAATCTGCTAGGTATTTGTGACATGTATTGGCCATTGTTGGAAAAAGGATACTGGGTTTGATGGACCTTGGTCCGACCCATTATGGCATATCTTATGAAGAGACCCCCTGGTTCCTGACTAGAGATCTGGGAGGTCCTCCATTTTGGCTGCTTGGGGGGGGGGAGCACTATCCCATCTCTCATCTCAGGCAGAAGATTATCATGAGCCGCCCCTGAGCGGTTCTTCTCTGTTCTGCCAGTACCTGTGCTGCCTTCTAACAGCAAGGACATCTAAAAGGAGAACATCATCTTGGTGTGGCAGGAAGTGATCCAGTAGCTAGAACCTGTCTTAAAGATGATGCAGTATCCTCTTTCACTGACCATGTCTCCAGGTCTGTGTGCGCAGGAGGGGAAGAGTTAGGACTGCTGGTGTAGATGGTAAGTCAATCATATGACCATAAGTCATGCTGAGTTAAACTAATGTCCATCAAACTCAGCATTCCATATCGTCCCACTAGACTAGTCCAGACCAGCCCAGACAAGTGGGTCGTGTCCCCCATATGACCGAAGTGGAGCACAGAAAATATTACAGAGGTTTCTTATGACCTCATCCAGCCAATGCAGCTAGGGGAACACCTCAATATTTCTGTCTCCAGCAGATGGATGTATTGATGCAGCTCTCGTGAAAATTTGGGAAAGATTTGATTGTGCTTGTGAGTAACCTCAGTGGAGCTCGACATTGGAGGCTCCACTAGAGTCACCCTTAAAACCAGTGCTCTTTTGGATATTGCCATACAGAAGTGGGGAATTGTTTCAGCTCCTCATCCTTATCTTGTTAAGGACCAGTTGAGTAATCAGAAGTTTGGAAAAAGATTCTTTATCTCGCACAACCTCCATGCCCCCGCCCCCCTCCTCCCCCCACCCCCAACACTACCCCAAAGATCAGAAGAAGGTGCCACAGAGGTTTCTCCAGGTTCTGGCAGCAGGGGAGGAGCACTGAGTCCAGCATGGTCTACCCGCTTTGGGATCCTTCTAAGAAACGCTGCCTGATCTGTGGAAAGCAAAAAGGTACATCATTGGACTCTGGCATTTGTGATACATGCATGGAGGCTTCTGATGCATCCTTGGAGGGCCCATCCCCTCTCTCACAGCAGGGGGGACATAGGTATCCTGTCCCTGTTGCCCTTGCTACAGGAAGCTACACTCCAAATATATCTCCGGTCTTGTTTAAGAAATTAATCATCCACTTCGAGTTAGTGCTGCAGCATGTGTCTATACACTCTTATACCAAATATACAGGTCTCAGCTCAAAGGGAAACTTGGCCAAAAAATGACCGGTAGTATTCCCATAATAACATCAATGACCTGATTCATACGTTTAAAGTGACTCAGTGCATAGATCCCATTTCTTTTGCCCACACGAAGCTACTTCTCCAGCTTTACTTGATCCTCTTTTCTCTTAATCATTTAAAAAATCTTAATGTCCAAAATTTTAAAGTTAAATCGGTGTGGTTAAATCAGAGTGGCTAAAGCTCTAATGTAATACAAGTTTGCAACTCTTTCAAACAACAATTTCCAATTTTATATGGTGCAAACTTGTTGAGTTTGCACCATATAAAATTGGAAATTGTTGTTTGAAAGAGTTGCAAACTTGTATTACATTAGAGCTTTAGCCACTCTGATTTAACCACACCGATTTAACTTTAAAATTTTGGACATTAAGATTTTTTAAATGATTAAGAGAAAAGAGGATCAAGTAAAGCTGGAGAAGTAGCTTCGTGTGGGCAAAAGAAATGGGATCTATGCACTGAGTCACTTTAAACGTATGAATCAGGTCATTGATGTTATTATGGGAATACTACCGGTCATTTTTTGGCCAAGTTTCCCTTTGAGCTGAGACCTGTATATTTGGTATAAGAGTGTATAGACACATGCTGCAGCACTAACTCGAAGTGGATGATTAATTTCTTAAACAAGACCGGAGATATATTTGGAGTGTAGATTGTTGGATTATTTATTTTACACACTCTAGGATATAATACCCCTGTTATTAGTCTTGCTACAGGAAGCAGCAGATGCAGTGGTGAAAAAAGATGGTCCCCAAGCCTTGAACTCGAGTTCTTATCGCTGGTCGCTCCCCTTCTCTTAGCAGTCCGATAGCAAATCTACTCCCCCACTGGTGGTAAAGCTAATCCTGTGTTGTCCTCCCTGAAATTCTTTTAATTTCTTCAGCAAACTGGGTCATTCTGGCAAGGCATTTCAGATCCTAGGGCCTCCAGGTCTTCTCGCTGTCTCTCCACTCGATCAGAAGAGGGCCCTGCAACACAGGATACTTGAAGCTTGATCCAGGCTTCACTGCCTAAGAGATCTCAGTGGAGATTGGAGTCCAAGTTTCAGATCGTCTCTCTTTTGCTTGAGGTAGAGTCCAACGAGGACACCAGTCATGAGGATGAAATGTCTTCTCTTTCAAAGGATCAAGACGATTCTTGTATTATCTGCCTGTTCCAGAAGGAAGAATTAATGGTATTGATTGCCCAAGTGTCTTCCGCTCTGTGGTTGGCTGATCTCTGGCAGCAGAACAGAAGCTGCAGGTACATCTCTTATTGTAAGGGGTTCAGAAGCCTATGAGGGCTTTTCCCTTTCTCAAAGTTACCAAGAGTATGGTCCATTCGGAGTGGGACTTGCCCATTTCCTCTTTTTAAGGTGTCAGGGTAATGAAGAAGCTTTACGCCCTTCCACAGGAGGATTGCACCATGTGTTTCAGCATGGCTCAGATAGATGTGCCGTGTGACTAAGGTGATTGCCAAAGTCAGAAGCATATTAGGCTGTATACAGAGAAGAAGAACCAGCAGGAAGAAGGAAGAATTAGTGCCCCTGTACAGATCATTGGTGAGGCCTCACTTAGAGTATTGTGCTCAGTTTTGGAGAGCATCCCTTACAAAGAATATAAAAAGACTTGAAATGGTTCAGAGGAAGGTGAACCAGAAGGAATATGAAGACCTAAATATGTATACCCTAGAAGAGAAGAGAGACAGGGGGAATATGATACAGACGTTTAAATACTTTTTTTTAAGTGCCATCAAATCACTGCTGACTCTTGCAACCCAGCAGCTCCTGGGTTTTCTTGGCAAGGTATGACTGGAAGTAGATTGCCAGGCCTTTTCTTCCAAGGCAATGGAGGGTAAAGAGATTTGCCCAAGGTCACAAGATCTCTTGGGAACAAGTCTGTTGCTGTAACTGTTATGCTACTCTTCCATTCCAAATTTAAATACTTAAAGGATAGTAAGGAACAAACAACCTTTTTTTCAAAGACAGGGATGCTATAGAACTAAGGGACATGAAATGAAGCTGCAAGGAGGTAAATTTAAAAGCAACATCAGGAAATACAGTTTCATGGAAAGGGTGTTGGATGCCCGGAATGCCCTCCCAAAAGAGGTGGTGGGAGCAAAAACATTGACTGAATTTAAAAAGGTATGGGACAGTCACAGAGGATCACTACATAGCAAACGTAACTATCTTCTAAATGAGAGGGATAACCTGCCTGGAGCAGCACATACAACAATTCTGGCACCTTACTAGGCAGACTAGATGGAGCAATCAGGTCTTTATCCACTGTCATTTACTATGTTACTATGTAATGACATGGTGTCACGAAGTGAAAGGTGGTGCAACCCTAAAAACTCTCCTAAAGAGTCAGTTTTCAACTTCCTCTGTTATTCTCCAGTTAGTGGTATGTGCAGTCTGACAACTTGATCTGTCCTTCAGTAGATTTCGTTGCTAATGCCAGATGATACCTCTCGTCCTGGCATCGGCAGCAGTATTCTGTTGGACGCTATATATGATCTAGTCCGCTTGGCAGCTAAAGATATTGCCTTCTTGATAGTGGTGGATGCTGGCTATGGCTTCACTGCTGGGTAGTGGACTGTCTCTCAAAGGCCTAGTTAAAAAGGCATGGACTTCCCTTTGAAGGGGAGCTTTTGTTTAGGGAGGACTTGGAGAAGTTTGGTTAAGGATTTGACGAGTCCAAACCTCATCACCTCCTGGAAGATAGGCCCAAGGGACCTAGGAAGCGAACAGGTGTATCCTCTTCCTTAAATTTTCCATTATTTATTTATTTATCCATTTTTTTGCTATACCACTTTATCTAGGTCAAAGCTGTTTACAGATAACAATTCATATGTGATCTTTACATAGAACCATTAACCGGAGATAATGATTAAATATGAATAAATAACCTTAACTGAGTTAACAGTTCTTAAATAAACATACTAACAAATAAATTAACCACTAGATGCTGAGAGTTAAGCTTTTTTGATGAGTATTTAGCATTGGTTGTTTAATTTTTCGCACACCTGCATTTTCTAATGTTTTGTGTGTGAAGAAAGTTCACACACAAAACATTAGGAAATGTGGGTGTGTGAAAAATTAAGCAACGAGAGTTAAGTTTTAGCACTAGACAGTTGAGACTATGAAATCTTATTATGATAGGTAATCAATACAGGGCTATCGTGCTGGGGCAGGAACATTGATTGGTTCTTGATCCTTTGGAAAATTATTTTTTCATTTCAAAGTGTTGTCTGAATAGATGAGTTTTTAGGAATGCTGTAAGGTCTGATGTATTTCTTATCCTTTCAGGGAAAGAATTCCAGAGACCTGGTGCATAGAGCGAAAATGCTTTGTTACGGGTGGTTTGGTTGCTCTTTATTAGCTCAGCAGGTAAGATTAACATGTTTTGGGTACATCGTCTTCTGGTTCTGTTGTTTGGTACTAGCTGTACGATTGACGTAAGGTAGGTCGATGATGAGTTATGTGCGATTTTGAATATGTTAAGCAGGACCTTGTATTTAATTCTGCCTGTGATTGGAAGCCAGTGTAATTGTTTCATTACTGGGGTAATGTGATCAGATCTTGATGCTCCATATATGAATTGAGTAGCTGTGTGTTGTGCCATTTGTAGTTGATTTAAGACATATTTTGGCATTCCTAGATAGATAATGTTGCAAAAGTCAAAATGTGGGAAGATCATTACCTGGAGTGCTGTGTGGAAGTCTTGTGGAGTTAGTAGTAGGTGTAAGTGTTGTAGCATTATTTTGTTGCATATTGCTCTAGTTATCTTGGTGGTGTGCAAAGTTAGGTTTAATTGTAGATGAAGAGTTATTCCTAGATAGCGCATTTTGTGTTTCACTTCCAAATCTGCGTCCTTGACTCTTAAAGTTGAGAACTTAAGATATGCCGCACTGGGTCAGACCAAGGTCCATCAAGCCCAGTATCCTGTTTCCAACAGTGGCCAATCTAGGTCATAATTACCAGCAGTTCCCCAAGATGAGATAAAGGCTTTATTTCTTTTGATATATAACACCTCTGTTTTCTTGTAATTTATTGTTAACCTGGGGTGCCAGTAGCTATTGTGAGACTTCATTGAAGCAATTTACTCCTTCGGTGTGATCTGGTTTTGAAGGTAAGTACATCATGATGATATCTGCATAAATGTGGTAATTCACATTGTGCTTCTGGATGATACTGCAGATTGGCTGTAAGTATATGTTGAATACCTCTTATAAGTTTATCCATGAGTGATGTTAGGAGTGTTTCTACCTATGGTATGGTCTGAAGCAGTGGCAAAAGTTCTAGTGGGGGCCCCCAAGCAAATTTTGCTGAGGGTCCCCCCATGGCAGCTCCCCCCCCCCCCCACAGTGATGGCAGTGCCTGACTCCCCCCCCCCCCTCAACTTTCCCCCTTGCTCCAGCGGCAGTGGCTCTGGCCCTGAGTGGCAAGCTTACTTTTATCTGTTTGCCGCACTGCCTTAGTTCCAGGACCAGGAGGAACACCTCCGGGCCTGGAATGAAGATAGCATGGCAAACAAATAAAAGTAACTTTGCCATGATGCTGTATTTTTATTTATTTATTTATTTAACAATAATTTCTATACCGCAATTTCCAAGGATCAATTGCGGTTTACATTGAACAACAGTTTTGAGAGGTACAAACAGGTACATGCTCAATTACATGGAACAGAAAATAACTATGAACATAATGATGATAAAACTATCATCTGAACATTTTATGTGTATAACTCGGAGAACTGCAGAACTATATACAGTTTAGTCAGGTATGGGTCCCCTTCCTCCCTGGACCCCTCCGCATTACAGAGTTTATGCCACTAGTCTGAAACCATGCTGCTGTGGATCAAGTTGAGCATGTACATTGGCATGTTCTTGGAGTTGCTGCTGCACTACTTTCTCTATTAGCTTCACTAAGAAGGGTAGACTAGATGTAGATCTGTATGAGTTTGGATTTGTTTTATCTAGCATAGGATTCTTTAACGTCGGTTGCAAGAGGTCATCTTGAGATCCGCAGGCATATAGCCTTAAGTTAGATATAGTTGTATTATTTTTAGAAATGTGGGTGAGAGTTCAGCTTACTGGGCATGGGTCAAGAGGTGATATGGTTATGTTTAGCTTGCTAGTTATATTTTCTAGGTTTTCTGTGGATATTGGTTTTATAGGATTGCCATGGGTGTTAGTGGTATTGTTATCTATTGCTATTGGTGTCTTAATGTTAATATTGTTCATTGTGTGTGAAAGAAGCTGGCCAGTATTTATGGGCTAGGCATAGTGTCTGTTTTTTTTCTAGGATGGGGGTCTTTCCCTAGAGATTTTACTATTTTGAATAGCTCCCTAGGCCGATTCAGTGAGTTGATAATGAGTTTTGTGTGGTATTGTATGGTATTCTTTCATCTCCAGGAACAAGCAGGAATGAGTCTTCACATATGGGTACGTCGGTACCGACGGAGCCTGCACGGGAATGCTCCCCAGCATCCAATCAGAAAGCTTTTGGGAGCATCCCTCGCGCCTGCGCGCTGACTTCTCGCCTTTCCCACTGCCTCTTCTCAGTTTTTGTTTTTCCACGGAGCCGACAGGACGTCCTCCTTTCACCGCAGAAACCTTTCTCTTTAAAATTCTTATTTCTTGTTTTCTTGTGGTCGCGGCTGTTCTTCCCGCCGATACCGGTACCGCCGGTGCTTTATTCTTTTCTTTTCTAAAATTAGAAACATTTTTTCTCCTCAGTTTTTTGTCTTAACTTTTTAGGCCTACCAGGCCTCTCCAACATGGAGCCGCCTTCTCCTAAGAAGTGCCTTCATTGTGGAAACATAGTTTTCTTTTTAGACTCCAAGGCTTGGTGTCTAACCTGTTTGGGTCCTGACCCTTTTTCCCCTGAACCGTCAGGCTGTACTATTGGGAGAAGACCTTTTCCTTTTTCGAGTTTCCCTCGATGCCGTTTTTCCTTCTCTCCAGGATCAGGTAACCCACAAACAGTCTGTTAAGACTAGCCAATTCTTGAAGGGTAAGTTTCATGCACAGCATGATGACGGCTCCGGCCTTGCCCTCAAGATCCCATTGGCAATAAAACCCCGGCGGGAGTCTTCGGGCTCCAAAGCATACACGGGGTTTCAGGTTGTTCCTGGGGCTCACCCCTCACAGAACATACCTGAGCCGTGCCAGGGGGTGGTATCCGCTTCGAGCGGTACCGATAACCCGGCACCGGTGTCGAGTGCTGCACTCTTCACCAGGGATCGTCATCTGGTGTCCTCGGTACCTTCGGGGCTGATCGATGCGACCCAGATTGGCTTTCCTGTATCTCCGCCATGCTCGGGGTTGGTACCGGCTTCGAGCGGTACCGATACCCCGGCATTGGCATCGGTGTCGAGTGTTCCACTCTTCACCAGGGATCGTCATCTGCTATCCTCGGTACCTTCGGGACCGATTGATACCACCCAGATTGACTTTCCTCTATCTTCGCCATGTTCGGGGTTGGTATCGGCTTCGAGCGGTACCAATACCCCGGCATCGGCATCGGTGTCGAGTATTCCTCTCTTCACCTGGAATTGTCATCAGACATCCTCGGTACCTTCGGTACCGATCGATAACACTCTGACTTTCCTGTATCGGCATCGCCGATACCACCACCGATGTCGGTACCTTCTAGGCATGCATCGATAGACCTGCTCCCCTCGATGCCCAGTCTGGAATCGCTATCCAGTCTAGATGACTTGGTACCGACGCGTTTGGGAACCGACCCATATCGTTCCCAATTATGCAGTACCGAGGATATTTACCAAGCCTCTCGGGTTACCTTGGTACCGCTTCAGCAGCCTCCGATACCTGCTTCGATGGCATTACCGTGTCCGATACCGCTATCGGTATCGATGTCGATTCCTGCAGTTCCATCGGTGCCATCGATCCTTTCTATGCCTAGCTTGGAATCGATACTGGGAACCGATGATGCAGTACTAACTGCCTCAAATCAGAACTGTCAGTATCGTTCTCCATCTAGCAGGATTCTTTTTCTGCACCAGTCCAGTATGTCTTCTGGTGCTCAAGCTGCTTTTTCAACCTCAGCCTACCCAGGAATAGTTCCTATTGGAGATCCTTCTTTTCAGAAATTTCTCCTTGACATGGCAACCTTTCTTGCCATTCCTATTCCTGGCTCTACTCTTAACCAAGATCCTGCAGAAAAGGAAAATATAATGCTTCCTTTACATCATTCTTTGCAGGACCTTCTTCTGAGGATTTGGGAATCACCTTTAAGGGTTCCTTCGCCTTCTACAGCCATGGATATTCTGTATCAGGTGCCTCCCTCTCCGGGCTTTCAGAAAAACCAACTTCCACATCATTCCCTTGTAGTGGAATCAGCAATGAGGAAGGTAAGAAGCAAGAAGAAGCACTCTTCTTATCCGCCTGGTCGTGCATCTAAAGCACTTGTTGCCTTTGGACGTCAAACCTTCCAAACTTCTATGCTGGCTTCAAGGATTATCTCATATATTTTTTATATGAGCCTGACACTTCAGGAAGTCACAGAGAAATTATCTCTTTTGTCCCCTTTTTTGTCAGAGCCTATCTTTATCTTTATCTTTTATCTTTATCTTTATTAACGATATTTGATTAACCGCCCAGGCCGAAGCATTAGGGCGGTGTACAATACAGAAAATAAGGCTGCGGGAAACAAAGTCAGAAAAGGAACGCCAGCAATTGACAGGACAGAAGAGACAGATTAGGGCAGAAAGGAGGAAAGGCCAAGAGAGGCAGGAGGACGAGAGGGAGGGGGAAACGAAGGCAGACCAGTGTGGGGAGGATTATGGAGGGTGGAGGGCGAGGCTCTGTGATGGGGCACCATCGGCGGGGGGGGGGGAAGGTCGAAGGCCTGGCAGAAGAGGTGAGTCTTGGGCAAAGTCTTAAAGCGGGGATAAGAGGGTTCTAGACGAAGGGGCAGAGGGAGTGAGTTCCAGAGGGCAGGGCCCAAAAAGAAAAAGGCAGAATGACGTGTTTGTTCAAGGCGGGCCTGGGCAGGGGAGGGGAGAAAGAGGCGATTACCGTGGGCTGAGCGAAGAAGGCGTGGAGAAGGCTGAAGGTGGATGGTGTCTGACAGATATTGGGGGGTGCTGGAGTGAAGAGCCTTGTGAGCGAGGATGAGTACTTTGAAGACAAAACGGAACGACTGGAAGCCAGTGTAAGGTGAGAAGGCAGGGGGATACATGGGAGCGAACTGAGGACCCAGTGACAAGACGGGCAGCGGCATTTTGCACCAATTGGAGGCGGCGAATCTGAGTGGAGGGGAGACCTGCATAAATGGCATTACAATAATCAAGTCTGGTTATTACCAGGGACAAGACGAGGGTAACAACGGAGGAAGGGGGGAGAGAGGATTTGACGGCCCGGATCCGACGCAGGTGGAAAAAAGAGGTGTGTATAACGGAGGAGATGTGTTGATGAAATGAAAGGGCGGGGTCCAGAGTAACACCTAAATAGCGGAGAGTTGGAACAAGTGGAATGGGGCGGGAGGACATAACAGGCGATAAGCTAGGGGAAGGGAGCCCAAAGGAAAACCAGATTGCGGAGGATTTGGCGGGGTTAGCGTGCATGAAATTAGAGTCGAACCATAAAGCAACAGAGGACAGACAGTGGTTGAGCGGAGCGAGGTCAGGGGCAGAAGGGGAGGTATGATGGACCAGCAGGATGTCGTCGGCGTAGATGTATGTGGAGATACCAGATTGTTGGATGAGCAGGGCCAGGGGCGCAAGGAAAACATTGAAGAGTAGGGGGGCCAGAATAGACCCCTGAGGAACACCACAGGGGGAAGGGGAGGGGGTGGAGGTAGAGCGGCCAACGTGAACTGAGAAGGTGCGTGCACCCAAAAAGGAACGAAACCACTGCAAGACAGTCCCACGAACCCCGAAATCAGATAGACGAGACAGGAGAGTGCGGTGATCGACAACGTCAAAAGCAGAGGAAAGATCCAGAGACACCACTAAAGAGAAATCACCACGGTCGTGAGCACGGTGGAGCTCCGAAAGTAAGGCTGTAAGGATAGTTTCAGTGCTGTTTCCTACGCGAAATCCAGATTGGCGAGGGTGAAGGGCAAAAGTGGAGTCAAGATGTGTTGCAAGTTGGGAGAATACCAGTTTTTCGAGGATTTTTGAAAGGAAAGGGAGATTGGTGACTGGTCGCCAATTTGCGGGGATTGCAGGATCGAGGGTGGGCTTCTTCAGGAGGGGACGGACAATGGCGTGTTTCCAGCTGGACGGAAAAAGACCTGACAAAAGGCTAGTGTTGAAGATAGAGACAATATAAGGCATAAGAGCAAGGTCTGAGTTAAGCAGCCAGGAAGAAGGCAGGGGATCAAGAGGACATGTGGTCTGATGGGCTGACGAAATGGCCTTGAGGACTTCAGGGGCGGAGACAGGTGAGAAGGTACGCCAAGTATGGGGGAAAGCATGAGAGGGGGATGGAGGGCTGGCGGGGGGGGAGGACAAAGAGGAAGGAGAAGCAGGGGGAGGAGAGAGAGGGAGAGGGCAGGTGAGAAAGGAGGAACGGAGGGAAAGAACCTTGTTGGTGAAAAAGGAAGCAAGGGTAGATGGGCTGGGGGCCGATGGAGGGGGCTGTGGGGGAAGAGTAGACGAGGAGGAAATGGATCGGAGAATGAGAAACAGGCGTCTAGAAGAGTTAGAGGAGGAGGATATAAGCTGGGAATAGTAAGACTGTTTGGCCATGGATATCAGTGAGTGATAGGAAAGATGAGTTTGGCGGAAAGCTAAATAGGAGGCAGCCGAACGGTGCTTTCTCCATAGCCGCTCTGCACGGCGGAGGTATGAGCGATGGAGGAGCAGACCGGAGTGGAACCAGGGGTGGTGTGATGCAGGACGGGGAGGTACAGGGCAGAGGGGGGCAAGAGCATCAAGGGTGGCAGAAAGAGTGGAGGACCAAGTATTGACCTGTTGGTCAACAGGGAGAGAGGAAAAATCTGGCGGGAGGAGAGAACTGGCTGGGGGGAAAGACCGTAGGGTATGAGGAGTAATGTGTCGGCGGTGGGATGAGGTGGAAAGAGCGGGAAGGGGAGGGCCCAGCGGTGCGGGGGGGGGGGGGGAAGGGAAGGAGAACAACAGACAGAGGTGGTCCGACCAGGGGACAGGAATGGGAAGAATGTTGGACGGTAGGTAAGGAGAGTGCTCGAGAGTAAGGATGAGGTCCAACGTCTGACCAGAAGCATGGGTAGGACAGAAGACATGTTGGGATAGGGCCAGATCAGAAAAAAGAGAGACAAGGGTCTTGTCGCGAGAGCGCAAAGGGGAGACCAGGTGGACATTGAGATCGCCTAGGATAACTAGATGGGGGGACAGAAGAACAGAATCAGATAGGGTAAGCTGAAGCGAGTCCCAGAGATCAGGGCGTAGGGAAGGGGGAACATATAGGAGGAGAAAGTAGATCGGGGTGGGGGAATCAGAACGAACTAGGAGGGCTTCTGGATATGCTGGAGGAGGAGACACCTGTGAGAGAGCAAGAGTGGATTTGAAAATTAATGCCGCCCCGCCCCCGGTGCGCCGGAGGCGGGGGGTATGAAATGCCGAATAGCCGGGAGGGAGACACTGATGCAGGAGAGCATCCTCTCCCTCCCGGAGCCAGGTCTCCGTGAGGAAGAGGGCGTCTAAGGAGTGTTGCACCAACAGATCATGAACAAGGTGGGTCTTGGAGCGCAGGGAACGACAATTCAGGAGGGCCAATGAACAGGTGATAAAGGAGGCAGCTGGGGAAGACATGGATGAGGGGGGAGTGGATATTAAAGGGGCCGAATGAGGGCCGCAGGGGAGGAGATTGACGGGGTTGCGAGTGAGGAGACCAAAGGGGGGGGGAGCAGACGGCAACGGCCGATGTCCCCAGATGACGGGAATAGCGGTCCCGCCCGAAGAGGCAGGGCTGACCGGAACAGCAAACGACGGGGCAGCCATAGGGATGGAACTAGACGGGGTAGACAGCGAGACAGAGGTGAGCGCTAGGAGGAGATAATAAAGCCAGGAAATAGAGGTATAATGCAAGAGCCGATGGAGCCACTCACCCCGGTCGTCGCACCAAGGAGCACGACCTGCTCCTTGTGCGCGCTCCTTCGGCGCGCGCCGCCGCGGCGCAGAACGCCGCACCGGGAGACTTTAAATCCACTGGAGTACCTGGATGCTGACGCGGACGCGTTGCACACGTCCGCGTTACCTCCGGGAGGCGGGACCAGGCAGGGAGAGAAGCAGTCTGAGGCAAGCAGGCACCGGGTATTCTGCAGGGGGAACAGAAGACAGGTAGCAACATACAGCAGGCACAGAGAACAGCAGCAACTGTAGGAGGAGACAGCAGCGCAGAACACCGCACCGGGAGACTTTAAATCCACTGGAGTACCTGGATGCTGACGCGGACGAGTTGCACGCATCCGCGTCACCTCCGGGAGGCGGGACCAGGCAGGGAGAGAAGCAGTCTGAGGCAAGCAGGCACCGGGTATTCTGGATGCTGACGGGCCACTGACTATTCCTTGCTGCTTAATCGTAGCAGGAATATCTCTTTCTCGTGCTTCTCTAGACTCTTTTGAGTCTGTTAGCAGAGCCTCTGCTATTGCCATTGGAGCACGTCGTACAGCCTGGCTGCAAGCTTCAGACTTGAGCAGATGGGCACAACATACACTGGGTAACTCTCCTTGTACTGGAGAAAATCTCTTCAATAAAGAGGCTTTACGTCAGGTTGCTCATTGCTCCACTGACTTCCCTGGTTCTGGAAACCAACCTAAGCCTTCTTTTTCCCCAGGACATAGGAAATGTCCTACCAAACCTTCTTTCCCTAAGAAAAGAAAGTTTCACCCTTCTCCTGCCCATCCTCCAGATGTACCCAAGCAAGGGACATCTCATCCTAGTCTGAAGTCTCCAGACTCTAACCAATCTAATCATAACCAGCAACCATAGGTTCCTGTATGTTGCAATCTACAGTTAATTTTTTCTTAGCAGAAGTTTATTCTTCAAACTCTACACTGGTTTTTTTCTTTTTCAGTATGCTAAGCTGTTAGGATACTTTTGTCCATGGGTTACAGAATTCTCCCCTTCTTACTACTACGAAGGGAGGTTACAACTATCCCATGATAGTTTCTGTCCCCACATTGACATCTTTTCCTTCAGCTGACTTACCATATGGTAAGTCACTTTCCAACCCCCTCTCTTCCAGGGTTTCCCCTGCTTGAGTTGGTACCATACTGAAACACTTCTCTTTCTTTCCAGTGTAGACTTTTTGTTATCCTTCAATGCATGCTCTGAACAACTCATCAGACAGGGACGGAAATATCTCCGCTCCCTTTGTCTGTTTTCTCTCTCTTTTTATACAGGAGAATCCCCTCTGCTGTTTTGTTCAGTTGCTGTGTATGCAGGAGTTCCAGTGATTTACTTTAATGCTCATTGCAAGCTACTTTCAACTATCTTGCATAATACTACTCACTGCAGGTTATCTTTTTCTAGCCATATCCTTTCCTAGGATGTAGCAACACACCTGACTTCTGTCAGTTTTATCTTATAATTCTCCTGCACAATGCTCTCTGCAATCTTCAGAGAAGCTTTCTACTATGGGCCCTTGCTACAGAGCATTGAACTTTGTCTCTGAGGGTTTTTTCCATATAGTAGTAAAAGCTTATATAATCATTCCATGGTGTGAATGTCCAAGGAGTTCCCAATCTTGCAGGAATCTACCCCTTTTTTCCTTACAGCTTGGCATTATGCTTTTCTGCTCTACTTGGACAACGCATACTCTGGGTCATCCTGGTGTCTTAGTCTATGCGTTCTTTTGTCCTTTGGACATGTCAGAGTCCTAAAATACTCCTGACGTGCTCTTGCCAGATTGCTATTATCGTCTGTTTTTTCACGCAACCATACTGGTTATTCCACTGAACTACATTCCTGCACCGCAGAAATAGATTCTCTATATATCTTCAGGTGGTTTTTTACCCCCTCATTATTAGATGAATCTTTCCCATGTGAATGTTTTTGTGGGGCTCAGTTGCAGGCATGTATCCTCAGACTTATTTTCATGTATGTATATGTCCTATACATACATATTTCTGTAGTCTGTGTGGGCATAAGTCATGCCCATCATATATATATATATATATATATCACACATATCTAGACATCATGCACATATATATCGATATGTATGTCTCTCCATATATATATATATATGCCCATTGGGAGATGTCCATAGGACGCTAAGTATTACCTGCTATCTCCCTAACTGTCTGTGCTATAAAGCTTTTCCCTTCTTAAGGGGTCCAGACAGTCCACTTGCCTATTCTCATACGGCTCAGTAAGTGGGAGCGGTTAAACACACAATTATTGCTGTGATGTCAACAGCTTCTATTTTTGTGTTAGATCTCCCTGTCTATGAAGTATCAAACTTCAATGTCTTCCTATCTCTTACCAGCTAGGAAAGACAGTGTACATCTTCAGTATTTCTGAGTACATTTCTGTTCTCCTTGGGAATAGGGGCTTTTTTCCATACCCCCTCTTCCCTTCAGGACTGGGCTAATTCTCCAGATCGGTCAGTCTTCTTCTTTTAGTCCTCAATGTTAATAACTCTGTACCTAAAAGAGTTTTCAGCTTTTTCCCATAAAGCTTTCCATTGAAGACCTGCCGTTCTTCTCCTACCCCAGTTGACACCTGGGTCACCTGCCCATTCCAGGTTTGGAACTTCATCCTCACTGCTGTGAAGTTACCTTGAGGATTCCGCTACTGCATCTACAGTACACTCCATCACAGTTCTACTTCCTACAATCCAGTAGGTAAGCTCTATATTGTACTAGTTCATTAAATGTTTTAATGATACTTGACATACATCCTAAAGACTCATTTTTTCTGTAGTCTTTAGATTCGCTGTTCCTCTACAGCTCTTCTCTATTCTACTCCTACCCCCCATCCCTCAGGGGATGCTGGGGATCCAGGTTTGGGAAATGCCGTCCTGTTCCAGGGATTCGCATTTTATGGGATCTCCCCTGGCACCCACAGCTACGGAGTCCCCATATGTGAAGACTCATTCCTGCTTGTTCCTGGAGATAATACAGTTACTTACCTGTAACGGTGATCTCTGGGAACAGCAGGAATTAGTCTTCACAACCCACCCACCTCCCCTAGGAGTTGTATCTATCTATCTCCTTTCCTCTTTCTCTCCTTCTGTCTCAGCTATGAAACTCAACTGAGGAGAGGCAGTGGGAAAGGCGGGAAGTCAGCGCGCAGGCGCGAGGGATGCTCCCAAAAGCTTTCTGATTGGATGCTGGGGAGCATTCCCGTGCAGGCTCCGTCGGTACCGACGTACCCATATGTGAAGACTAATTCCTGCTGTTCCCAGAGATCACCTGTTACAGGAAAGTAACTGTGCTTTACTGTCGTTGATGTTATCGCGGTATTCTTGGAGCTTGGACATGTACTTGTTCTGGTCATCTAGTAGTTTTGAATGTCTCCATTTGCCTTTCATTTTTCTGAGTTCTCTCTTGATATCTGTTAGTGCTTTGTTTTCATTTTTTAGTATGTCTTGTTTGAGGAGCTGAGGCCACTTCTCCTTTGACTTTGTTCCAGTTATTTATGTGTGCATCGATATCTAATGTCTCTAAATCAAGTTACAGGATAGATTCCTCAAAGAATGTTTGTTAAAAACAGTGTTTTGATTGTGAGATATGGCTCTTGGCTCATGTTGGCTGGGGTTTGCTGATAAGATATGTGGAATTTGATTGCACTGTAAACAGGTAATAGCTGTGGTGGTGGAAAGATGGTGCTATTGAGCATGGTTTTTGGTACAAATATGAGATCTAATGTATTTCCTTTGTTGTGTGTTGGTTCGTTGACTAGTTTCTGATAGTCCGATGAATTCATGGCCTCCTGGAATGATTGTGCTTGTTTTATTGGTGCTGTGGTAAGGTTGAAGTTATTTAATGATAGGAGGTGTATATTTTGTGTGGCATTTATACATACTAACTTAAATAGCACTGATAGATCCTCAATGTCTGTTTTTGGTGACCTGTATATTAGACATATTGATAAATGTTTGTTTGTTATCGTGAGTATATCTAGTCCTTTAGTATTCTCTGCTGTTGAGCTAGTGAATTTTAGATTACCTTTTGTTAAAATTAGTATTCCTCCCCTTCTTCTGCCAGATCTTGGGCAGTAAAATAGGTCATAGTCTGTTGTTTTTTGTTGGTTTATGAAGATAGTATCAGTACTTGAGAGCCATGACTCAGTTATGCACAAGGGGCCCAATATTCAACGCCGGTGGAACATTAAAGTCAGATATTCAATGTCACGGTCATATCCAGCCCTGGCATTGAATAGCTGTGTTTGCCGCTTAGGCCAATTGCTAACCAGGCAGCAGCGATATTGAGCCGCTACCCGGTTTTCCTGCTCCTGGCTTTTACCGCATATTGCTAACCGGGTAGCGTATCAGTATTGCCTCTGCCCGGTTAGCAATCAGTACTGCCTCCCTTCCTCCTGGAACACCTCAGACATGCTCCAATGCTAAGCATGTAGAGCTGGCAGCTGCAGATATTCAGTGTGTCATTGAATATACCATTCACCGCAATTTGAATATCAGGCCCATGATCTCTAGGTTATTATTAGTTATGTCCAAGTTACGGCACCTGTTTCATTGTAAATACAGTGCAGCCTCAACTGCACTGTATAAGTTATTGTTGTATGTAAACCGCACTGATTTTAAAGAGCGCGGTATAGAAGAGACACTAAATAAATAAAATAAATTATTATTAAGTTAGTCTATTAGAATTGGTATTTTGTTTTGTACAGATCACGCATTAATGAGTATGCATTTTAGGTTGTGTATGTTAGTTTGTCTTGCTGCAGCACATTGTGTGGTGGCAGTTTGTACGACTGTATTTGAATCCATCTGTGCGTATTTCTGTTCCATATTTTGTGATATGTGGTATCCAACTTATTGCAGTTAGATCTATATATTATTGGGATAGGTTGCGTAGAGAGTGTTAGGGATCCAGCTTGCATCATCAAAATGATAATTCCCAGTATGATGCAGAGAATAGATTACAATTTGAGCTTCATTTGATTTTTTGGGAGCTTTTTGGTTTTTTGTCCTATGTTTAAGTCGGTAGCTGCTGGGTGTAAATTCCATGTTCCTGTTATCCAATAATTCTGTTGGTGGTAGGCGCTACACTGATCAATTGTGGGTGATGTTCATGCAGTCTTTTAGATTGTGTGTGCATGTATTAGTAGTGAGCATGCAGCTTACCTTTGTGTTTTATGAGATCATGATAGACCCTCTTGGTTATTTTGTAGATGGTGTGTGGGCAGATATGCAATGTTTGCGGTACATGCGGTTTGCGGACCATGCTAAAGGCCATACCTAAGAGCCCTTTGGTTAGGTCCTTAGGCGTGGGTCCACCAGGTGGGTGTCCACCTAGGAGAGTGCAATGTGGAATGCTGTCAGTCGGCGTCCCCACGTGATGATGCACAGTCTGGGGTGGCATTTTGCTGATTGATAAAAATTTCACGTCAGAAAGGAAATGGAAAAACAGAGGGGGAGGTATTACCATCTGTCTGGCCAATATGAACAGACAGATGATGAAATGCTAACAGAAATTAGGGTAGCTAACATTGGCAATGGATACAGTCATAATGGGTAATTTCAATAAACTCAGTATCAACTGGGTCAGTGTTGAATCAGGACATTCTAGGGAAATATATATTTCATCTAGAAACAGATTGCTTCAAGGAGCAGTTGGTTTAGGAACTGGTACAGTAGAGATGGGGGTGTGGGTGCTATTTTAAACCCATTCCTTAGTGGAATATAGGATCTGGTGCAGGAGGTATTTTTTTGGGGTCCATCTGGCAATATGGATCATAAGGTGATAAATTTGATTTAATAAATGGAGTGAGATTAGCAATACATTTACTGTGCTAGCATTTAACTTTCAAAAAGGAAAAGTAGGATGAAATGAGGAAAATGGTTAAGAAAATCTAAAAGGTTTTACATCAGGCCTGAATGTTGTTTAAAATTACCATCTTGGAAGCTCGGACCAGATGTATTCCATGCTTCAAAAGAAGATGTAAGGAAAGCCAAACAGCTATTGACTTGGTTAAAAATGAGATGAGAGTTTTTTTTGTTGCCAAAAAAATCTTTCAAAAAATGGAAAAAGGATCCAAATGAGGAAAATTGGAAACAGCATAAGCGCTGGCAAGTTAGATGCCAAACATTAATAAGGCAGGCAGAGAGAGAAGCTGAAAAGAAGCTTGCAATGGAGGCAAGAACTCACAATAAGAACTATTTTTCAGGTACATTTGAAGCAGAAAACCTCTGATGGAGTCAATTAGACCATAGGATGATAGAGGGATAAAAGGGGCACTAAGGGAAGACATGGCTATAGCAGAGAGAGTAAATGAATTCTTTTCTTTGGTCTTTATTGAAGATGTAGGGGAGATATCCATGTCAGAAGTGATATTTAAATTGATGAATTACAGGAACTGAAACAAATCTTGGAGAACCTGAAAGATATAATAGGGCAATTTGACCTACTAAAGAGATAATCTCACATCCAGTGATCCAGTGATGGTGTGTTCCAGTATTAAGACTAGGGCTGGTAAAGTCCATTCAAAAGTGAGGGTCTTAGACGTCAGGAAAACTAACTTTGCAAAGATGGGATAATACCTTAAGGAGTCATTAGCGGGATGGGAACAGCTGGGGGATGTAGAAAAGCAATGGGCAAAACCGAAAGGGGAGATATTTTAAGGGCAACAAACCTTTTTGTTAGACAGGTTGTGATAAGGAAGCTTATCATAGCTCAGGAAGGAGCTATAGAAAAGGTGAAGTGACTCTGAACAAGCAACCTGTCAGTTCTGGTAGAAATAAGAAAACAGAATTTTCCCATAAAAGACTACCAGTCCCAGAATGCACCAGGTTTCCAACAGCCATTAGAGGAGCTGAAGTGGGGAAACGTGTGTTCAATCAGGAGGGCTATGAGGTAATCCCTAAGCACTCATCTCAAAGGGCAGGGCCTGATTCAGCACAGCTGCGCTGTATTAGGGGGGAGCACTCATCTGGGCAGAATAAAGGTGGAGTTTATTCTACAGAAAATTATCCTCATTATCCTGAGAATCAGCTTGAGCTTGATCAGTTTCATCTGAAGGATCATCAGAAGCAGAAGCCAAACTGGACGGACAGAGAGGGAAAGAAACCCTCTGGAAGAAAGAGGAGAAAAGCCTTTGAGAGGTCTAGAAGAGTCCAAAGCAGTACGTATACTGGGAGGCATTCCAAGGGTCAGCATACACCATTGGACTGGGGAAAGCCAGAGGAATGGTGCTGCAGAGCTAGGAATCTCCAGAGGCTACCTGTGAGGGAGACGGCTGCACGTGGAAGGGACCCTAAGACCTGTGCCAGAAGGTATGTGAAGAGAGATCCAGTGTCCAGGGATCTGGATTGGAAGGCTGGACATAAGAACTGGACTACATACTGGCCAGGCTATATAGAGAGGAACTCTAACAGCAATGGAAGCTCAGGTATGAACACTGATCTATGCCCTAGCTATAACCTTGAAAGACAGCAGGGAAACAAGTATTCTCCTGAAAGTGCTCCATTGAGAGATTCATCTGTGCCAATCCATGATATTGAACCCATGCTTGTTGAAGAAGGGGGAATAATAGCAGATGAAGATTCTGTTTACATGGACTGCTCTCTGTCTAAACTCCTTTGGTAACTTTCTGTTACAAAGTACAGCAACCATCACAAAGAAATACAAACTTGTTCTTTAATCTACTCAGAAAAGCTCCTGAAGCAGGATTTGACCCACACAGTAGAAAGCAAGCCAGCTAAGGGGTTTCAGCTGGATAACTGCTAGCAATTGAGCCTTACCTAATTGCTTGTGAGCTAGGAGAGAATCACTTCTGAATCTATGTGGGAAGATATAAGAAGTTAACCTGAAAAGAACAGTTTTTTTTTCTCTTTGTAGCTTTTGGTTTGTTGTTTGATATATGCTAAGAAAACATTAGCTAATGCCTGACAAGTTTGAATGTTTTCCTGATTTTGATTTTGTTTTTCCAAGTTAAACACTGGAAGCAAGTAACCTGATTTATGTGCTACCAAGCATATCTGTGTTGGGAGAAATAACCCCATAAATAAATATCTTATTGGCTTTAACACTTGAGCACAACTAAATTATTGTCAGCAGCTGTGTCTGGTGTGAATGAACTACATTGCCCACAATCCCTTGCAAATCATATAGATATATGCACTTGCCAAGACTGTGAAGATTCTCACCCAGGCAGCCGTCTGACAAGGTAGATAAATGTAAAAGGAAAAGGAGGTTGCTATGGTTCTCAAAAGTAGCTGAAAAGGTGAAGAAAAAGAAATTGGCCTTCATAAAATACAAGAGATCTCAGAGAGGAAGACAAACATCTGTATTAGGGAAAACTTAGAGAAGCTATCAAAGTAGTCAGTAAAGCAAAGATACAAAAAGAAGAAGAAATAGCCAGTGCAATAATGGGAGCTAAGACATTTTTTTGGATATGTTAGTGAGAGAAGGAAGTGCAAAAGTGGTATTGTCAGACTTAAGGGTGAAGTGGAGGAATATGTAGAAGCTGATGAGGTTAAAGCGGAATTGCATAACAAATATTTCTGTTCTGTGTTCACAGATGAAGGGCCAGGAGCAGGACCTCATAAAACATCCACAAATAGGAAGAGAAGTGAAGGAGATCTTTGAACAATTTTCAGAAGACTGTGTTCTTGAAGAGCTAGCTAGATAGACAAAGTGATGGGGCCAGATGGGGCTACATCTGAGAGTATTGAAGGAACTTGGGGATGTTCTAGCGTCTCCACTGTCTGATCCTTTCAGTGCTTCTTTAGGGTCAAGAGTGGTCCCAGAACCAGAGCTGGCCCAAAGATTTCTGCCACCCTAGGCAGAAACCCCAGCCGTGCAGCTTGTGCTGAGCTGTGTCTCCGTCCCCCGCTGCCTGCAATTTCAGCAGCAGGGACTAGGTGCATTGGTGGCGGCGCACACATGGAACTGTTCGTGCCGTGGGTTAAAGGTGAGGCCTTGTCCACGGTATGGGCCGAGGCCTCAGAACCAGGCAACAAAAGTGGTGGTATCCCTCCACGTTGAGCAGGAGGTCGTTAGGGCGTGTACAATTATTCACAGTGTTGTTGTTGTTGTTACTGTTATTATTGTTACTGTTATACAGCAAGATAATTGTGAACTGCAAGCTGTGGCCTTCAAAACCCACTAATAAAGCAGGTTGTGAAGGAATGACCTTTTATGTAAAATGGGAAACTGGGGGGGGGGGGGGGAATTTGCGAGACAATTGGGGTCCGGAGGTCCAGCATGCCCCAGGTTATGTTAAAAAAAAAAAAAAAATTTCGGAACAAGGACAGATCGCTGTGGCACACCTATTTTGAAAACATGCTCACAAACGCATATGAAGCGCTCTGCTTCAGATAAATACTTCAGAGTATTTCTGTTTCTTGGAAAACTGGTTATACTTTTCGTTGCATGCTCTGCTTGGAACTGTTTCAAAATGTTTAAAAACCTAAGAGCAATGATGACTATATAAGTTTGTTAAGCAGTATATTTAACTGTGAAGATTGTTGGACTCTGAAGGTATAGCTGTATAGATTTGCAGTTGTGAAATTGTATTTATTACAATTTTTACTTTATTGAGGTTTTCTGAGTTTGAGTTTTTTGTGAGGTAGCATTCTATGAGCCATGCTCTACATGCTTTCCCCACTTTATTCTTTCCTGAGGATTTTCCTGAATTTACTTTCTTACAGCTCCATATCGAGTTTTACAGCTTACTTTTCTATGGAAAAGATTTATTCTTTGTGCATTTATACCTTTCATATATTTAAATACCTGTGTCATATCTTCCATCTCTCCTGTGTCCAATAGGGGATACATATTTGTCTCCTTATCCCAAGCAGTCATATAGTCAAAACCTGTGTTTGGATTTTGAGTAAAGACAGCATTGCATGTGTTCAGATAATCCAAGAAATTCCCTCCCAGGACTACAGACTCAAGTATTTCACTAAATCTTTGTAGAAGGCAACAAGGAATGGATGGGAACTAAAGATAGTGAGAAAAGGATATCGTCTACACTTCCAAGTGCTAAGAGATTGTCCATTAAAAATTCATGGGCTAAAACATATACAAACTGGAACACTCCAAGAGGGTACAGTTTTTTTTCTCCAAGAGAACAGTGGAATAAGTCCCAGGAAAAGAAATCAGAGGATTTTACTTCAAATATTTATTAATTCCAAAAAAGATGAATGATAGCCCTCAAAAAATATTTTTTGGAAGAAGTTTAAGATGAATTCACTGAAGACCACACTTCTTTTCTTGTATAGGCCAAACTGGTTATGCTCATTGGATCTAAAAGATGCTTATACTTATATTTTCCGGGAACAAGCAGGAAGTCAGTCTTCACATATGAGTGACGTTGACACTGACGGAGCCCACGTGGAAGCATCCACCCAGCTTTCAAAGAAAACCTTTGGGAGATGCTACCATGCATGTGTGGTCCCTTCCCGCTCAAGGGTGCCATCTTGCTCAGTCTCTTTTTTTTTTTTTTTTTTTTTCCACGGAGTCCTTTAGATGTCCATCTGGCTTGTCCCTGGAAAAAGTTGATTTTTCTGCCTGAGTTTTAATACTTGCCTCCAGTACTGCACCAGTACTCTTCCCACCACCGACCTCGCTGTCTCGGCATCGAGTTTTGGTCTTTTTTTGTAGTTTTTCATTTTTGGTGTCTTTGCACCTTTTTTCCAACTGGCAGCCCAGCGAATCTTCTACTTCGCTGGGGTACTTTTTTTCCCTGTGGCTGCCAGTGGCTTCAAGAAGTGTGATCAGTGTACCAAAATTATGTCTTTGACCGACACACATGACTGCTGCCTTCGATGTCTTGGGCCAGACCACGACCAAACAGCATGCGGTCTCTGCAAAAAAGATGTCTAGCAAGGCCCTCAAGAGCCACCAGCAGCAGCACGATAAGTTTTTCCCGAGTCTCCGGTACCTCCAAAGGTCAGGGCCTCATCTGAAGCCACAACATCTCAGACAGGCCCCTCCGAACCCGAGCGGCACCATAGTTCTTCAGAGAGGAAGCTTCATTCCAGGGAACCCAAGAAGAAGAAAGCCTCAGGTGGTGTCCCTGGACTGATCCAACAGGCCAAGTATGCCCCGAGCCAGGTCCCGCAGTCCAAAATGCTTTTCCGAGGGATCAGAGAGGGAGCAGCCTGCAAAGGTACCCCAGAAGGACTCAACCTCAGACCAGCCTCATTCACCATACACCATCCTCGTTGAGGACTTCCCTTCAGGGGAACCAGCATCGGGCCAGAGTCCCTCAGTGCCCGTGCCAATGGCTGCGGAGCCTTCTGGTCTGGAGTCCAGAATGGTGGCTCTGGAGCACAGTTTGTCTGCCTTCATGGACCAGCAGTGGGCGCTGATGTCCAGTACTAACGATTCATCCGTCCCGCCCACCGGGCCCTCGATGTCGAAGATATCCCCGGAGGCCAAGCTGATCCTCAAGGTCCTTTTGGCTTTGAGTTGACCTTTGGCCAAGGTTTGGATCTGGTTCCCACTTGATGGAGCTGCGATCATCCCCAGACAGTGCGCTCGGTGCTGGTCGAGGGCCTCAAAGGGCTGTGTGCTATGTTCGGCCCCAGGGCCCGCACACCATCCTTCCTTCGAGTCCTCGACGGACTACTCTGAGTGAGAGACGAAGGATGAGGAGTCACCCGACACATGTAGCCACCATGATGTCCCCTTGGTCTCTGCTGCTTCGGAGCCCCAGAGGACATGGGGTTCCTTGACTTTGTCAAGGACATGTCCAAGGTCGTAGCATTCCCGACAGAATCGGAG
Organism: Ichthyophis bannanicus; assembly: GCA_033557465.1. Lineage (NCBI taxonomy): Eukaryota > Metazoa > Chordata > Amphibia > Gymnophiona > Ichthyophiidae > Ichthyophis > Ichthyophis bannanicus. The sequence goes on along the minus strand of CM066037.1, from coordinate 377,908,622 downwards.
GAGGACCCTCGGACGGATGAGTTAGAAATCCTCCAGTACGAGGCCCCTCCCTCCCATCCTCCAGTACGAGGCCCATCCCTCCCATCCTGGAGTGGCTGATGCTCCGTATGTGGAAAACATCGGCGTTGGTGCCAGTGGTGAGCAAGTGGCTTGACTCGATGTATCTAGTTCCCCAGAGCCCAGGCTTCCAGAAGTCACAGTTGCCACACAACTCCATGGTGGTGGAGTCGACCATGCGTCAACTGAAGAGTCAGAAGATGCACTGCTCAGTGCCCCCTGGCAGGGAGGCACACACCTTGGACGCCCTCAGCAGAAAGTGTTACCAAGGGCTCAATGCTTATCGGCCGCATCCAGGCATACCACCTGTACATGGGCATGTACCTGAAAGATCTGGCAAAGGAGACATCAAGGACTTCTGAAAACAGCTGAAGACAACCCTGTTCATCGATTACTATGGACATACCCCCTGAACCAGCATACAAGTCAGATCATCAACCCCCCCCTCCACCCCAAGACTGTATATAAGACTGTATAATAGCTCATGATGTATAATAGTGCACTATGTAGATAAACCAAATCTAATCACATCCCTGCCAACACATACACACCACTCTGTACACTGCATGAAAACATTTGCCCCCTTGATTGTTAGCCATGGAAACCGCTTTGATTGAATGATAAGGCGGTATATAAATACCATTAAATAAATAAATAAATAAATAAATAAACTTGCCGGGTTTTCAGCTGCTCTGTCTGAGGAACCCCTGTAGTGGTTCAAGAACTTGGCCAAGGCTGTCCATGAGTGCTCAAAGTTTGTTTTGGGCAGCCTATGATGGATTCTAGTCGGTAGCTCGAGTGGCAGTGGTGGGCATCGGTGCCAGACAGGCTTGGCTACAATTGTCTGACCTCGAGCAGTGGTTCAGGATGAATAGGTCGATGTCCCATGCCAAGGAGAGAACCTCTTTGGCCAACCCATGACCACCAACGCTGCCGAACTGGAGACCAAGTTCATGACAATGATAAAATGATGAAAATAGTTAAGAAAAAACTAAAAGGAGCAGTTGCAAAGGTTAAAGACTTCCATCAAGCTTGGGTGTTTAAAAATACAATCTTGGAAACCCAGACCAGATGTATTCCACACTTTAAGAAAAGTGGAAGTAAGTCCAAAAAACTGCCAACATGGTTTAAAGATGAGGTCAGGGAGGATGTTGTTGCCAAAAAAGCATCTTTCAGGAAATGGAAAAAAGAGCCAAATGACAAAAACTGGAAACGGCACAAGCACTGGCAAGTTAAATGCAAGGTATTGATAATGCAGGCAAAGAGAGAATTTGAGAAGAAGCTTGCTGTGGAAGCAGAAACGCGTAATAGAGACTTTTTCAAGTACATTCATAGCAAAAAAAAAACGTGAGACAGTCGGTTCCACAATTAGATGTTAGAGGGGTAAAAGGGAACTAAGAGGGGACAGGGCCATAGTGGAGAGACTGAATAAATTCATTGCTTCGGTCTTTGCTGAGAAAGATGTGGGGATGTTACCCATGACTGAAGTGGTATTTAAAGGTGATACTGCGGAAGAATTGAAAGAAATATCGATACACCGGGAAGACATATTACAACTATTTGATAAACTGAAGAGTAGCAAATCACCAGGACCAGATGGTATACATCCAAGAGTGTTGAAAGAACTGAAATATGAGATTGCAGATCTGCTATTAGTAATCGGTGAACTATCATTAAAATCATCTGTAATACCTGAAGATTGGAGGATGGCCAATGTAACGCCAATTTTTAAAAAGGGTTCCGGGAAACTACAGACCGGTGAGCCTGACATCAGTACCGGGAAAAATGGTACAAACCATCATAAAGAACAAAATTACTGAACATGTAGACAGTCATTACTTAATGGGAGACAGCCAACATGGCTTTAGACAAGGAAGATCTTGTCTTACTAATCTGTTATGTTTTTTTGAAGGTGTGAATAAATAGGTAGACAAAGGTGAGTCGGTTGATATAGTGTATCTGGACTTTCAGAAAGCCTTTGACAAGGTCCCTCATCCAGAGCCTTTTGCAAAATTAAAAAGTCATGGGATAGGAGGCAGTGTATTATTGTGGATCAGGAACGGGTTAAAAGATAGAAAGCAGAGGGTAGGGCTAAATGGCCAGTTTTCCCAATGGAGAAAGGTGAACAGTGGAGTTCCCCAGGGATATGTGCTGGGTCTGCTGCTTTTTGACATATTCATAAATGACCTGGAAATGGGAATAATGAGTGAGGTTATCAAATTTGCAGATGACACAAAACTATTTAAAAGTTGTTAAAACACATGAGGATTGTGTAAAATTGCAAGAGGATCTTGAAAAATTGGAAGACTGGGCATCCAAACGGCAGATGAAATTTAATGTGGACAAGTGCAAAGTTCAGAGAGGAAGCTTCATTCCAGGGAACCCAAGAAGAAGAAAGCCTCAAAGGTGGTGTCCCTGGACTGATCCAACAGGCCAAGTATGCCCCGAGCCAGGTCCCGCAGTCCAAAATGCTTTTCTTAGACCACCAAGGGCACTTAGGAAAAAAACAACCCAAACTATGGTTACACAAGACAAGGTCTCACATTAGGAACCACCACCCAGGAAAAAGATTTAGGCGCCATTGTGGATAACATGTTAAAACCCTCCGCCCAGTGTGCAGCAGCGGTCAAGAGAGCAAATAGAATGCTAGGTATCATAAGGAAAGGAATGGAAAAGAAAACAAAGGATATTATAATGCCTCTGTATCGTTCCATGGTGCGACCGCACCTTGACTATTGTATGCAGTTCTAGTTGCCGTATCTTAAAAAGAATATAGCATTATTAGAAAAGATACAGAGAAGAGCCACCAAAATTGTAAAGAGGATGGAAGGATACCCCTATGAAGAAAGGCTAAAAAGATTAGGGCTCTTTAACCTGGAAAAGAGACGGCTGAGGGGAGATATGATAGAGGTCTATAAATTAATGAATGGAGTGGAATGGATAAACGTAGATCAATTGTTTACATCGTCAGAATATAGAAAGACTAGGGGACATGCAATGAAGCTGCAGAGTAACCTATTTAAGACTAATAAGAGAAAATATTTTTTCACTCAACGTGTAATCAAACTCTGGAGTTTGTTATCTGATGATGTAGTAAAAGCTGTTAGTGTAGCTAGATTTAAAAACGGTTTTGACAAGTTTCTGGAGGAAAGGTCCATAAACCATTATTAAAAGGGACCCAGGATATCACTGCTTGACCCAATACAGCATTGTGGAACCTGTATCTTTTTGGGAAACTGCTAAGTACTTATGACCTAGATTGGCCACTGTTGGAAACAGGATACTGGGCTTGATGGACCTTGGTCTGACCCAGTATGGCATATCTTATGTTCTTATGATGAGGACCAGGCTCTCTAAGAAAACTGCTGCCCCTCCCCACCGGAAGGGCTCGGGTAAAAGGCCCTTCTACCCGAGGAAAGGCGCTGCTTACAGAAACTACCTACCTTTTCAGGCCTCCCCGGCTCCCCAACAGGGTCAGCAGGCCAAAGGACATGGGCATGGTCCTTGTAAGGATAAGGGTCCCAAACCACAGGTGCCGGCCCTGGTCTAGTCGGGGGGAGCTTTTGATTCCTTGGGCATAGCCTTTCCACTCCAAGCAGGTCAGCAGTCCAGAGGGGGACATCTTATCCACTATGCCCAAAGGTGGCTAACCATCACCACCGATTCCTGGGCATTTCTAGTGGTCAAGAAGGGTTACCTCCTCCATCTAACTCAGACACTTCCCCCTAATTTTCCGGGAGATCCCCTCAGGTTTCCCCTTTACCGGGCCTTTTACTGAAGGAGCTTGCAGTTCTTCTCGAGGACAAAGCGGCGGAACCAGTGCCCCACCATCTCAAGGGCAAGGGGTTCTACTCCAGGTACTTCCTTGTGCCAAAAAGGATAGGGGGTGTTAGGCCCATCCTCATCCTATGCAACCTCAACAAGTTCCTGATGAGGGAGAAGTTCAAAATGTTCTCCTTTGGAACATTGCTGCCTTACCTCCATCAGGGAGACTGGCTATGCTCCTTGGAGCTAAAGGATGCCTATACCAACATCCTCATTCACACCAACCACAGGCAGTACCTGTGGTTCATGGTGGAGGGCAGACACTATCAATACAGGGTCCTGCCTTTCGTCTTGGACTCCTCCCAGAGGGTCTTCACAAAATGCCTGGCAGCACCTTTCTCCGCCTCCAGGGGATCTTTGTCTTCCCTTACCTAGATGACTTGCTCATAAAGGGAGGCACAGCCTCAGAGGTGCAACAGGTGACTGCGTGCACCATCCAGGTCCTACAGCACTTGGGGTTCATTATAAACTACCCCAAGTCCCACCTCCTTCTGACACAGTGTCTGGAGTTCATCGGGGCAAGACTGGACACCCTCCAGGCAAAGGCCTTCCTGCCCGGGGACCGAGCTGATCACCTCAGGGCCCTGGCACTGGAAGTACAGCATCGTCCCTCGGCGCACGCTCTGCTCCTCTTGCATCTACTCAGGCACATGGCTTCCAAGGTCCACACCATCCCAGATGCCCGCCTCCACATGAGGGTAGCACAGTGGTGCCTCCGGGACCAGTGGACACAGGCCATGGGGCGCCGCCGAGACAAAGTCTCAGTGATCCGCCAGTTGGTGGACTCTACCTGCTGGCAGAATCCTAAATATCTTGAGGCTGAGATGCCTTAAGTCCCAAGCCCCTTAAGGGTCCTCGCCACGGATGCCTCCCTGCTCGGCTGGGGAGCCCACTGCAAGGAACTCTGCACCCAGGGCAGCTGGTTGCAGGACAAAAGCATCCAGTAGATCAACCTCCTGGAACTACGGGCAGTACACTTGGCCCTCTGAGCTTTTTTGCCATCGTCTACGTCACTAGCCAGTGTTGGTCCAGACAGACAACCAGGTGGCGATGTTCTTTGTGAACAAACAGGGGGGCACGAGGTCTCGTGCCCTCTGCCAAGAGGCAGTGGTCCTTTGCTCCTATGCATTCTGACAGGGTATACTCCTGTGGGCAGTATACCTACCAGGCCAGAACAACCTAGATTGAGCAGGGTCTTCCAGCCGCACAAGTGGCAACTGGACTCCAGTGTGGCTGACTGGCTTTTTCAGCTCTGGGGGGAACCTGTGATGGACCTGTTCACCAGCCTGGACAATTTCAAGTTGCCACACTTCTGCTCCCAGCAGGCTCATCCCTCCAGAGTGGTGGCGGACGCATTCCTCATCTCATGGTCGGAAGGCCTCATGTACACCTTCCTTCCCATGCCGCAGATTGTCAAAACCCTGTTCAGAACCCACCGCGAGAAGGCCTCGCTCATCCTGATAGCCCCTCAATAGCCCAGGCAACTGTGGTTCCCGCTACTCCTCCGACTATCGATGGACAATCCCATCCCATTGGGGAACTCTCCAGGGCTCTTGTCTCAGGATGGGAGCACTCTTCTGCAGCCCAGCTTGGGGTCCTTGTCACTGATGGTGTGGCTGCTGAAAGGGTGACCCTAGTCCCTTTCAACCTCTCAGATGAGGTAGAGGAGATCCTGCTAACCTCTTGTAAGGCTTCCACTAGGAAAGCTAATGCTCTCAAATGGCACATGTTTTCAATTTGGTATGCAGATCATGGGACTGACCCTTTCTCCTGCCCGGTGGGACTGGTGTTACAGTACCTTCTCCACCTCTCGCAATCCGGGCTTAAATCTAAGTCTGTCAGGGTGCACCTCAGTTCCCTGGTGGCGCACAACCACCCGGTGGATGGCAAATCCCTCTCGGTCCAGCTGCTGTTGACCCGCATCCTAAGGGGTCTGCTCTTATCGAAGCCCCCAGTTTGCCCTCCGGCGACTGAGTGGGATCTCAGTGTGGTATTGGGGCATTGCACTCGCCCGCCCTTCAAGCCTCTGGCTACCTGCCACTTACGCTACCTCTATTGGAAGGTTGCATTCCTTTTTGCACTCGCCTCTACTCACAGAGTTAGCGAGCTCTGGGCCTTAGTGGCGGAGGCACCCTATACCAGGTTGTACAAGAACAGGGCGGTGCTCCGCATGAACCCTAAATTCCTTCCGAAGGTGGTACTGTTCTTCCATCTCAACTAGGAACTGGTATTTCCACCTTCTTTCCAAGGCCTCACATCACTAGGGATGAGATGGTCCTTCACACTCTGGATTGTAAGAGGGCCTTGTCATTCTACATCCAACATACTCGGGGCCACTGCAAAGCTGCTTAACTTTTCATCTCGTACAATCCCAGTCGTATGGGGGAAGTGATGGCCAAACATACACTGTCTACCTGGGTGGCGGACTGTATTGCCCGCGCCTATGAGCAGGCAGGGCTCTCACTGGAAGGCCGTGTCACGGCGCACCATGTCAGGGTCATGACTGCCTCGGTGGCAAACCTGCGCTCTGTCCTGATGATGGATATCTGCCGGGCTGCCAACTGGTTTTCAGTCCACACCTTTGCAGCCCATTACTGCCAGGAAAGGGCGTACCGATAGGACAGTACCTTCGGCCAGGCTGTGCTCCATAATCTCTTTGGGATTTAGGAAAATTCCTACCCGCCGACCCTTCTGTGTTCAGGCTACTGGAGTGCTGGTTTTCATCAAACACTGGGGTCCTACTGTAGTTTGTAGCTACGGACTCAATTGCTGCTGCTCACAGCTCCCCTTGAGGGTGACCGTGTTTTTCGCTATGGGCTTTCAGTAGCCTGTAGCTGGGGAGTCCCATATGTGAGGACTGACTTCCTGCTTGTTCCCGGAGAAAGTGTAGCTACTCACCTGTAACAGGTGTTCTCCGGGGACAGCACGAATCAGTCCTCACAACCCTCCCTCCTCCCCTTGGAGTTGCTCCTTTACCATCTTTTATTTTTGCCGTCTTTTAGCTGTGTCATCTGACCGAGCAAGATGGCATCCTTGGGCGGGAAGGGGACCACGCATGTGTGGTAGCATCTCCCAAAAGCTTTCTTTGAAAGCTGAGGGGATGCTTCCGTGAGGGCTCTGTCAGTGCCGATGTCACCCATATGTGAGGACTGATTTCTGCTGTCCCCGGAGAACATCTGCTACGCTTTCCAGGTTGTTCACTTCACAAGAAGTAGCTTCCCTTTGTAGTACGAGATATTTAGGGGGGTAGTTGCTAAATGTTTTACCATAATAATGCATGTTGTTTGGCCCCTTAGCATGTTAAAGAGCAACAGTTTGCACTATTTTACCATAATGCACCAATTGCCATCTTAATGTTATGTTGAATACTAATGAGTTGAAAAGCATGCAAATAACACAGGTACACTAAAAATTTTTTTTTTTAAACTGCCTCTAATGTTTCGATTGATTTTTACGTTTTTTGGTGCGCTGAATCCAAATCTGGTAACCAATTTGCTCCATCACGTACAGATTTTTTGCTACATTGGGTTAGCAGTTTGAGGTGAACGTTTCAGATTGAGTGCGATCGAGATAAAAGTTTCTTGGATGAATTCTTTATACTAATTGTTTAGTAGTTATTCAAATAAGAATAAAGAAAATTGTAACAAGGCAGCACATAAGAATAGAGTAATGTCAACAAAACACACTGTGATGGTAGCAAAATTGTCTGCACTTAAAACAGCCACATACATGTGCACAAACGTTGAGCATATAAGAGCGAGGTTAGACACAAAGCAAAGTAAAGAAATGTGCAAAAAATGTTGTACAGGTATGTATGTAAGAATAGAAAACGCAAACCGCACCATTGCAATACATGAAGACAAACACCCGATGGTGTGAAAATAAAATTCTAATAAATGAGATCCGACACTGTGGTAATAACTAGCAAATTTTTATTTCAAAGTTTAGTAAAAACACGATATTTGTCAACACAGTTTAGATTTTAAAGTCATTCTTGGGTCAATCAATCTCCTGGTGAGCCCGTTTCTTCTTCCCCCGAATGCTTCTCTTGGTGCGCTGCTTGGCGTATTTTTCATCTGGGGTTTCCCGCAGCAGCAACCAGCAGAAATCAGCCATCATAGTGGTGTTCCATCTTCCTTGGTACCTTCTCTCTGCGTCCTTGATGTCCTGGTGAAACCTTTCACCTTGTTCTTCACTGTACGCCCCCAAGTTTTCGGGAAAGTAGTTCACATGGGAGTGCAAGAAATGGACTTTCAGGCTCATGTTACAGCCTTGTTCTTTGAAGGCATTGAGCATCCTGGCAACAATATCCTTATAGTTCTCATCCCGCCTGTTCCCCAAGAATTTGAGAACAACATCCTTGAAGGAATCCCAGGCTTCTTTTTCCTTCTCAGACATCGTTTCAGCGAATGCTCCATCTGAAATGAGTTTCCTTATATCAGGGCCAACAGACACTCCTTCCTTTAGCTTTGCTTCAGAAAGTCGGGGGAACTTTGAGCAAAGGTACCGAAAGCACTCACCATCTTTTGGAAGGGACTTGATGAATTGCTTAATGAGACCCAACTTAATGTGGAGAGGTGGTAATAGAATTTTATCACGAGGTACCAAGCTCTCATGAAGAACATTTTTCTCACCGGGTCTCAAATACTCCCGAATTGGCCAGTCTTTTTTCCCCCAGTGTAGGTCGCGGGCCCGGCTATCCCACAAGCAAAGGAAGCAGGGATATTTGGTGAAACCGGATTGCTGCCCTAATAGCATGGATAGAATTTTAAAGTCTCCACAAATCATCCACTTATGCTCATCATAACGAATCTTCTGAAGAATCAGGGCCAAATTCTCGTATTTTCTTGGAGAATAACAGAGTGAGCAATAGGAACTGAAGCGAATGTGTTGCCATTATGAAGAAGAACACCTTTTATGCTGTCTTTTGACGAATCAATGAACAGCCGCCATTCAGCAGGATCATACTTGAGTTTAAACTTTTCCATCACTCCGTATATATCGTTGCAAAATACCAAATCTTCCTCTTTGCTGAAATACTTAAGAAATTGTGTCTCACGGTTGCAGTACCAATAAAAAGTTGTTCCTGGTGCCAATAGATTTTTCTGTTTAAGCCGAGAACCTAGCAGTTGGGCAGCATCTTTTGGGAGTCCTAAATCCCGGACTAAATCATTCAATTCAGCTTGAGAGAAAAGTTCAGGTTTCGGATCTGGTTCAGTTTCAAACTCGGAAGTACTGGACTCATCGGGAAAAGCCATCTGATGAGTCTCATCATGATCAGAACCGTCCACACAAATATGATCCAAAGATTTTGGTGGTTCAGGCACAGGTACTTCGTTGCTATGAGGCATAGGCCTAATTGCTGAGGGAAGGTTGGGGTAACTTATTACGTTCTTATTTTTTTAAGTTGTATCCCTTCACAATGCAAGAGCAAAAATAGCAGTCACTGCTGTGGTCTCTTTGTTCACACCACATCATAGGTATTCCGAAACGAAATGCTTGTTTTTTACCTTTCATCCATAAGCGTAGATCTTCCTCACATGTCTTGCACACTTTGAGGAGCCCACGGTTTGTCTTGATCGCCTAACTTCAAACCGAAATAGGCTAAATATACTTTTTTAATAAATGCAGAAATGTTCCTCTGCCGCTTTTTCACGGTATATTCCCCACAAATAAAACAAAAACTGTCCGGAGAGTTGACGCAACCTCTGGCTCTGTGAGCCATCACAAATACACAGCACTGCAAACTACAACTGTAGTGAACCACTTCGGAATAAAGCTGGATTACGACTGAGCAAACAAAAGGTAATAATGAACTTGCAAGAAACTGAAATTTGACAGGAACATTCATGTCGCAACCACCGTGTTTGAGCGAGCGAACGAGGCGAGGCGAACAGGAAAGAACATGCGCCAGCGCGAGTACTGGATTTAGCCCCCCGCCTCCCAATTGTCCTGTTAATGTATAAAATGAATACAAAACACTCTAAAATATCATGAGGGAGTGTTTCTAGTTAGTTAACCATTACAACCTCTATTTTGGGCCAAGAAAATAAACTGCAGTCGGCTAAAAAGAAATTATGTGAACATTCCTTATATGGGTAAGAAATCTAATTTTGCAAGAAAACGTGACGTGATGGAACATTTTGGCTATTTTTCCTGGATTCAGCACCCCAAAATCTATAGGAATCAGTTGCAAAACTGGAGGCAGTTTTTTGGTAGTGTACCTGTGTAATCATTGATATTCAGTAGAATAACACAGCTTTCAGTAACATACCACAAGCTGCATTTTTCAGGAAAAAAATAACTCCAAGGCACTGTTGTTCTTCAATGGCCCGATCGCTCCAGGCTGTGAAATTAAAGGGGCCGCACCTAGCAGTTCAACGGGTCCTGGTATCCCTCCCCCCCCACAACACCAATGATCTTGCGCCCTCTCCCGAAACTGCTTCCTCTCCCAGCACTCCCCCAAGGACCCCCAGCCTCACCGATCTGAAAAGACACCCCACATCGATCCAGGAGGCCACTGGGGCCTACCTTGGAAGTCCTTGGTGATCTAGTGCAGCAACAGGTTCAAAATGGCCCCCTGGATCACCTAGCAGTAGTCCCACAGTACTACCACTTGGATTGACCCCTAGTGATAGTACTGCAGGACTATTGCTGAGGGATCCTTGACACCAGTTTGAACTTGGAGCCCACAATAGGAGAAGCAAAGGGAAATTGTTCCTACAGGTCTATCCCCTTAGACCACCAAGGGCTTCAGAGATGGCCTTCAGAGACTGGAGGGTTCTTCAGAGGGATTGTCTATTGAAATGATGGAGGGTGGAGGTCCTTGGGGAAGGCTGTAGTAGGACTTGGGGCAGTTTTGGAGGGGAACCTATCATTGGTGGTGATACCGGAGGAAGAGGACCCCCAGACAACTTGTATTGCTAGGCGCAGTACCTATAATTTTTTGGCTTGGAGCATCTGCTGTCAACCAGGAAAAATAACATCAGCTGCTTAATTCCTTTACTGCGGGAATCACCAACCTGCAGTACATAGTTACTAAAGAATAGTGATTCCTGCAGCAAACTAAGCGGAGTAAAATGCCTGGTTGTACCTCAGTTTAATAACTGTACCCCTCACTTTCAGTCCCAGATTTTGTTCAGATTTCTGCCCTTTCAGATTCTTCACAATACCTAGAGTGTGCACAACTCGCCTAGTGGTGCCTTTGGGTTATCTTTAAAGGAACATAAGAACTACAGTACTGGGTCAGACCAATGGTTCATCAAACCCAGTATTCAGTGGCCAATACAGGTGAAGTGTATTTGATGTGATCCCCAAAAGTAGATAGATTCCATGTTGCTTACCCCTAGGGATAGGCAGTTGTTTTCCCAAATCTGTCTTTGTACAATTCATGGACTATTTTCCTCCAGGAACATATGTAAACCTTTTTTTCATTTTTTTTTTAAACCAACTACATTAACGACTTTTGCCACGTCCTTTTGCAGTGTGTTCCAGTGTGTTCTCTGATTTGTTTTAAATGTGCTTCTTAGTAGCTTCATGCCACGTCCCTTAGTCTTTCTACTTTTTTGAAAGAATAAGCAACACATTTATATTTCCCCACAGAGATGACTGGTTGCTTTAGGAAGCCAAGCAGTTTCATAAGATTAATCAACTGTAGAATCAATGAATTTGATCATAAACTATCCAGAATTAATCTGGCAACAAAACTAGTTGTTCCAGTATATTGGAATGCTAACAGTTCCAGGAGCAGTGCTTTTCCCAAATTGATATCTGAGGGCAGATACTCATGTGTTTCTCCTTCTGATCCCTCGTGATGTTGCTGGCCACTTTTCTTGTAAGTTCACATGCATGTCTCTGTATTTACCTCATATCAGCTGTATTCCAGTGGAAACAACTAGCCCAGACCTTGACACACCAAATAAAATTAAGCAGTTGGGTTATATTTGCACTCTTCAATAGTAAAAGACATACAGCAACCTAATTGAAGGGTCTTCATTCCAGCAGCTGAAGCATTTGGTAGTTTTTAACAATGGATGCATTCGATACAAAATAGATTTTAATAGTTCTTTGTATCAAGAAAGCTTGGTCAAAAAAGGAAAAATAACATTGGATAATTTTCCTAGTATTAACAACAGCTTTCTGTGCTCTTAGACCTATTACCACTGTGGTGCTTGGAAAGGCAATCTTAATATATACAATCTCATGGCTATATTTTAGATAAGCAAGCTAGTTCTTACATCCTCTGCAGAGAGACATTGAAGATCCAGAATTGTACTGTCTTTCAGATGATGTGTCTACAGCAACATACCTTTTCAGGAGTGCAAATGTGGCTTACAGACAAACCCAGGCATGGGATGGGTCCAAGGATATCTGATGCGCTAGGTGAATTTTCAACCATGTTTCCCCCCCTCCCCCCAACCCTCCCTCCACCATCATCCAGCATCTCTCCTTCATTGTCACCACTTGGTGCAGCATCTCTGCTTCCCTTCACTCTCCCCCAAAGTCCAGCTTATCTCTTCTGCCTTCCCTTCTTATGTCAGTATTACCCACCTTTTCCTCTTGCTGCCGTCTCCTTACCTCTGTCTTACCGCTGGGCTACGAGAGGTTGCAGAAAATGAGACTTACTGTGTCAGCAGGCCATGCAGCATCCGTTTGCATGCTAGACTGGCTGCTTCACACCCCCTTCCCCCAACACTTCCTGGGGGAAGAGATGGGTGATATTGAACACTTTAAAGTGTCGCTGTCAGGCTTTGCTAACCCTCCCACTCCAAATTAATTTACCCTAGGCAGATGCCTAGTTCACCTATCGGTAGGGCCAACTCTGCCTAGAACCTCATAAGTACCTTTGCTAGCCATCTGCTGTCCTTCTCCTGGGTTAGCCTCTAGACCAAACAGAAATATTTGTTCAGATTTCTTCACTTGTCACTTATTGATCTTCTGCACCATTCTGACTTACAATTCCACCCCCCAGCCTTCACTTAAAATTTCTGAAAAAGTCTCACTACCTTGTTTTATTTTTTTATCTCTGTTTTCTTCTGTCTGTGCTTGTGCAATCCTAATTTCTTTTTCTCTTTTAGCTTTACCTGATATTCTTTTCAATGTTCTTCTTTTTGTGATCCTCTCTACTTTGTGAACACTACCCTTTCTGTATTCATTTTCTTCAGCCACTTCCCTTGGAGAATCATACTAGTTTCCTTTTCCTGTGCTGTTTTTTTACTTCAGTAAACATTATATTCTATTCTCTTAAGGCATTTATATACCGACCATCTGTTTCCATTTCTATGCTTTCCGTCTGCTTCCATTTACATATCTCCTCCAACTCTGCAAATTATTCAAAGTTGTTAAAACACAAGAGAATTATGAAAAATTTCAAGAGGATCTTGATAAATTGTAAGTTTGGGCATCCAAATGGCAGATGGAATTTAATGTAGATAAGTGCAAAAATATGCTCTTAGGGAAGAACAGCCCAAGCTATAGTTACATGATGCAAGGATCCACATTAGGAAACACCATCCAGGAAAGGGATTTGGGCATTATCTTAGAGAATACGTTTGAAACCCTCCGCCCAGTGTGCCGCCATAGCCAAGAAAGCAAGCAGCATGCTAGGAATCATAAGGAAAGAAATGGAGAATAAAGCAAAGGATATTATAATGTCTCTGTATCATTCCATTGTCCGACTGTACCTTGAGTATTGTGTGCATGTCTGGTCTCCGTATCTTAAAAAGATATAGCAGAACTAGAAAAGGTACAGAGAAGAGCCACTAAAGTGGTAAAGGGGAGGATGGAGGGGTACACCTTTGAGGAAAGGCTTAAAAGATTAGGGCTCTTCAACTTGTCAAAGACAGCTGAGGGTAGATATGATAAAGATCTATAAAATAATGAGTGGAATGGAATGGGTTAACGTAGTTCTGTTTACTTCTTCAAAAAGTAGAAAGACTAGGGGACATGCAATGAAGCTACAATATAGCCCATTTAAGACTAATAGGAGAAAGTATTTTTTTCACTCAATGTATAATCATACCCTGGAATTTGTTACCAGAGGATGTAGTAAAAGCTGTTAGTATAGCTGGATTTAAAAAAAAGGTTTGGACAAGTTCCTGGAGGAAAGGCCTATAAACCATTATTAAAGAGGACCATGGAAATCCACTGCTTACCCCTGGGACAAGCAGCATGGTATCTGTGTACCTTTTTGGGAACCTGGCAGCTACTTGTGACCTGGATTGACCCCTGTTGGAAACAGGATAATGGGCTTGATAGACTCCTGGCCTGACCCAGTATGTCGTCTTTTATGTTTTTACAGTATGTTCTTTATTTTACTCAAGTCAACATGTTTGAAATCTAGAATATGAAGCATGGTGCATCTGAATTCAGCCTTAGCTTTCATATCAATCCATATGACAGTCACTGGTGCTTAGGGGGTATTCACCCTGCCTGTTACCAAACTAGCCAGCGGAATGCATGTCCCACAGCTACAGCCTAGCAGAATTACAGAGCCATGGCAATCTCATTATTAAATATGTACTCCATTTTAGGTGAAGAAATATGTAGAGTTTCAGCATGGTTATCCATAAATGATAAGTAGTAGTAATAATAAAGAACATTTGCATGTAACAGACCTCTTAAAGAATTACCCCAAGAGTTATGCATGCAAACGTTTGTACAGTATCAAGATGATATGTACTTTTACACGGCCTTATGTTTAGGTAGAGTTTTGGAAGGAGTATGAGTGAAGTCACAGTTTATACGTAGAGGGCCTGATATTCAGTAAGGCGGCGAAGGTGGCACAATACGCAGGAAAACATATGCTCAAAAGCACGAATTGTGAATAAGGTGGATTAAACATGGGTTAACCATGAATATGAGGGTTAGTGAACATAAGAACATAAGATATGCCATACTGGGTCAGACCAAGGCCCATCAAGCCCAGTATTCTGTTTCCAACAGTGGCCAATCTAGGTCATACGTACCTAGCAGTTTCCCCTAGTGAATGTGTGGCAGGTGGCACAGAAGCCCATGTATGCGGCTTGAAGATGGATACCATATTGGAGGAATGCGAACAATGCATGTAGAGGAGGGACAAAATACCCACATATATGGGCCCTAGCAGACTAACTGTGTATTATAGATATGCATGGTTGGGGGTGGGGGAAGCCCACGCATCGCTCAATATGCCTTACATTATACCCATGTGATATGGGTCGCACATGTCACAGACACGGGTAGCAAAAACCCGGCTTCATGATGCCCGGGTGTCCTCTGCAGAGCTCCCCATTGGCACACTCCCTGAGTAGGCCCCCTCAAGCAGGGGTCACAGACAAAATGGCAAGTCGGAGAAGGCAGAGGAATTTCAGCAGGGAGGAGGCAGAGGCCCTAACATGCATGGTGCTGAAGTAGGAGCAGGTGCTGTACTCTATGGGCCACAGCAGGGCCAATCTGCAGTTGGCCACATGCATCTGGAGGGTCATCCAGTTGTGGCTGAATGGGCGAGTAAGCCATTAGTGACAGGTGGTGGGTGGGAGAGGGGCATGATAGATGGCAGGCCAAAAGGGAATGGCCCTCAAACCTACAACATCAGCCTCCCCCCCCCCCCCCAAGCTATCCATCACCTAAGGGAGAACAGTTTTTGGGAGGAGACAGCATCCAGCCCTGCACTGTCACACAACCTATGGCTGCCTCTGTAGCAAGCAAACAATCAGCCAACCAACTACAAAGCAGACACAATAGCTCAGCATGGAGGAGCCCTGCAACCAAACAGAGAGGACACAAGTTCAAGTCTGGTATAGTGCCACAGAACCAATACACTGTGCAGGATGTCCATGCTATCAGTCATTATTTTAAGCAGTGTTAATCTCTGCTATATGGCAGCCTAAGCATAAATATGTTGGTTGAGGTGGTGTGTGTTCCTGGTCCCTATATGGCCCCATGCAAGAATAATGTGGGAAGTATAATGGTATGTGTGTGGCAATGCAGGTTCAGGACTATGAGGCGCTGTACTCCAGACCACATCCAGCGCCTCAGAGAGGACGTAGCAGCTGCAGCAGCAGGTAAGCCAGGAGTCACCCATGTCACAGAAACCCACACCAGTGAACCACATGCAGACTACTGGGTCAGCTAGGCCAGCAGGGATGTGGGCTTATTCATCAGTATATACTGTGTTGGAGAGGTCAGCCAGATAGTCGGCATTGCAAGCATGGAATAGAAAGCCATGGAAGTAGATCAGGGGACCCAGGGTCTGGGAATGTAGAGGGGAAGGCCTACTTCCACAGCCATAGACAATGTCATAGTGTAATGGAGGTACTGTAGCATAGATCTGCCTTGCTATGCGACTGTACAACATCTAGCTGTGAGATGCTGTGTAATGCCACATGTACTGAACATATACTTATTGGAATCTTTGGTTCCTGTTCGGTAATCCAGTTTAGTCCTCCAACATCGGGTAGTGCCCCTCCTGCAGCCTGGAGACTGGACCAATCAAGTCTTCTGTAGTATATATGCAGACGGAGCTCCCAGAAGCCCCCAGTGTGTCCAGTCTCCTTGCAGCTTGCAGACTTCTGTGCCCTTTCTGGGCACACTAAGTGACACTTGAAGGAGCAACACTAGTTAGTTAGTTCTTTTGGGGTTTTATTTTGGGTCCTTTATTTACCATTTCTTTGCTAGGTAGCTGTATCTTTAAAAAAAAAAAAAAAAAAAAAGGAGCATTGCCACAGGGGACATCCTGGGGAAAGCCAGACCTGCATTGGGCTCCTGCCTTCCTGCCTGGGAATATCTGAAACCTGGGTTGAGCTCTCCCCAAGACTGTTCGGGGAAGAGCCATACCTGCTACAGCATTGCCTGTCACTTGGAGAAGTTGGCTGAGTTCCTTGCTGTTCACTGAGCTGGTAGGAATTTTCCTTGCTTTATCTTTTCAGCTCTGTTGTTTTTTGCATTGTCAGAGGCTCTGTCGGCTCCCCTGGCTTCCGAATTGCACTTTTTCCTGATTTTTTTTGCTTGCCTTGTATTAGAGGGTCGTTTTCTTTCTTTTCCATATTATTTGGTTACCTTTGTATTTTCGCGCCTTTTTTTATTGTGGGTGGAAAAGTGCGGCGGCCATTTTGGATTTCTAAAGTGTGCTTTTTAAGGGCACTTTTTAACACTTGTGCACGGGTTCCCCTGGCATTTTTGGGGTTTCTTTTGCTGGCGATTTTGCTCAGGGCACCCCTAGGATTCTGGGGAGTATTTTGTTTTCTGTAAAAAAAAAAAAAAAAAAAAAAAAAAAAAGTTTTAAAGCTGTACTGATTTGAATACGGTTAGTCCCTTTGCTGTGGGCTTCCCTGTTCCTGTTTCCTTCTTTCCCCCTGGAAGCAGGTTGCCTTAGCATGGCTGCCAAACCTCAATGTGTGATTTGTGGGTCCCGCAGAGGTACAATGACTGACTCTGGCATCTGCAAGAGCTGTGCTGCAGTTTCTTCAGACCTGGAATGTCTTCTCCCACTGCTGTTTGCAGCTCTGTGGTAACTCGATTGATTTTTCTTGATTTTTCAGCGATTTTAGGCATTTCTCTCATGCCTGCAACCCTCCCACCTTCTTCTTTGACTTTTTAAGTTAATTCCTTAGCTTTTGGGGGTTTTAATTCACTCTTTTGGTGTTTTATTTTTGCTGGTGGCCATTTTGAATAGCTAATGAGCCTTGGTTTTTGGCGGGAAGCCAGATTACTTCTCTGCTGGCTTCTAAAAGCTATATTGTTGTTTCCGTTTTTTTTCTTCTTTCCACAACACTTGCTAGATGTCAGTTGTGCAGAGGTTACTTTTTTCTCTGCCTATGTATGAACATAATGGATAAAAAGTACAGAAGGCATGGATAGAGAACAGTATGCAATTCAGAGCCACAGTACAATGCTGAGTCACTGACGAAGGGTGCAGGGCTCATGGCTTCCATTCCCCACTGTGCCCAACAAAGAAGGCTGGCTGAGGCATTGCCTATTATGGGGAATATTGTTAAATGCCTGTTCCTGTGGGACGCAGTTATTTCTTTTTAGTTCTCCCTGTGCCTTATTCAGGTTTACGCTGCATAGGCTGTCAGAAGAAACACAGGGACCTCAGGCATCAGCTCTGCTCTTCCCCCAGCATCTTGCTTCCCCTGAGGAACTTGGGAACTCCGTAGCTTGGCTTCGGGGGAGCTCTCCATTGGCTTTACGCTGCACTGAGTCTTTACCACAAGAGTTTGAATACCTCCAGGAAGTTCAGGTATCATTTTCTGTAAGAAAGCTGTGAGTACTCTGTTTTTGTTTTTTCTTCCTTGCCTCAGCTGCTCTGGGATGCTTTCAGCTGTATCCGGACCGGCTGCCCCTGAGTTTGGAAGTGCCTACTTTGACTTTTTAGTCCACAAACTGCAGCCGGGTTACTTTGTACGTCCTACTGATTATTGTACCTGTCTTATTCAATATACCATTTGGTTGAGGTTTTAAGTCAGTGTTTTGGATCCTGACTGTTTTGGGCTCGGCCTAATTAAGCATGCTCACTGTAATTTTCCTATGGCTGGATTGAGCTTCTACATCCCTCCCCAGAAACACCTTTCAGCCCCTACCATGGAGGTCTGAATGGCTGCGGAGGGATCCCACTCTAATTTCCCTACTTTCAGTCACTGTAATTGCCTTACCCTGACCTTGAAAGTTTCTCTATGCCAGCACAGTGAATGACTGACAGTTCCTTTCTCAGTTCTGCGAATACCTGACAGTTTTTCGGTGCCAGCGGCTGTTTTGTTTTTCTCTTCAGTGTTTCTTTTTAGAGGAAACGGCTCTAAACAGCAGTTTCCACACACTTAATCATGCTGTGGAGGCACGTGGAGTTTCAAAATCCTTTTCTTAAACAGTCTTGGGTTTCCCTGAGCCTTCCTTGCTTTTTGTTTTAAATGCAAAAAAAAAAAATAAATAAATAAATAAATAAAATAAATAAATAAATAAATGAAACCCCACACAAGAAGAGGAAAGGTGGTTTAAGTCTCTACAATGCTTTTTTCTCTGGCTGTATTATATGTGAAATGTAATCAGCCGAAGGGTATATTAATAGCTTGCTTGTGTTACACCTGCACGCTGCATCCCGGAGGCTTTCCCCATACCCACTGCGTTGCTAGCTGGGTCCCTCAGCACCTTATCTCCCCCCTCCTCAGAGCCCCTGCTGCAGGATCTTCCACAGCCGCTGCAGACCACATTACACATTCCCATCCGGCCGTCTCATCAACGGTTTCTCCACTTCGCTCTTCCGTGGGGCCACTTCCAATTTTCGGCCATGCCATTTGGTCTCGCCACGGCCCCCCGCACCTTCACAAACGTGATGGTAGTGGTCGCGGCGGCCTTGTGCACAGAGGGCATCCTGGTCCATCCGTATCTCGACGACTGGTGGATTCGGGCAAAGTCCAGTCGGGAGTGTGTGCACGTCACGAGCAGGGTGGTGGCTCTGCTGCGGTCCCTCGGCTGGGTGGTGAAAGAATGCAAGAGTTGTCTGTGCCCGACTCAGGATCTCGAGTACCTGGGAGTGAGCCTCGACACAGCATGGGGCTTGGTGTGCCTGCCGGAGCGCCGCATTCGGTCTCTTGTCCGACTCTTCGGGGGGATGCCCGCTCCGTCTGCATGGTGATAGCTACAGCTCCTCGGTACGATGGCAGCAACCTTGGAGGTGTTGCCCTGGGCGCGCTTCCACATGCGCCCGCTGCAGAGTGCTCTGCTGTGCCGTTGGTCCAACCAATTCGACTCTTTGAACAGGAGATTGACTTGCCCAAGGGCGGTTCGCTGATCACTCCGGTGGTGGCTCTCCTCCGAGAACCTGGCGCGGGGGATTCCCTGGAGCCTCCACTTTGGGTT
Organism: Ichthyophis bannanicus; assembly: GCA_033557465.1. Classification (NCBI taxonomy): domain Eukaryota; kingdom Metazoa; phylum Chordata; class Amphibia; order Gymnophiona; family Ichthyophiidae; genus Ichthyophis; species Ichthyophis bannanicus. The sequence continues at coordinate 377,888,906 of CM066037.1, read as the reverse complement.
CCGTTCACAACGGATGCCAGCTTAACCGGCTGGGGGGCTCACTGCGAGACCCGCTTCGCTCAAGGGGAATGGTCCCAGCTGGTGAGAGGTCTTACGTGTGCACTAGGTGCAAGGAGCTCTCTGCTCTCAGGGAACGAGTCCGTTCTCTAGAGGCTAGAGTAGCAGACTTGGAAAACATAAGACAGACAGAGAGGTACATAGACGAGACCTACAGGGATATAGTCCTGAAGTCCCACCTCCAGTCTGGCAGCATCCCTGTTGCCATGGAGGAGAGAGGTCACGTGACAGGAGAGCATCACCCTGGTGTGGCAGGAAGTGATCCTGTAACTAGGACCTGTCCTCCAGGTGATGTAAACCCCTCTCGCACCGAGGAGGTTTCTCCAGGGCCAAGTGCCCATGCGGGAAGGGTTAGGACAGCAGTTATAGTTGGTGATTCGATCATTAGGCATGTAGATAGCTGGGTGGCTGGTGGACGTGAGGATCGCCTGGTAACATGCCTGCCTGGTGCGAAGGTAGCGGACCTCACACGCCACCTAGATAAGGTCTTAGATAGTGCTGGGGAGGAGTCTGCTGTCTTGGTACATGTTGGTACCAATGACATAGGAAAATGTGGTAGGGAGGTTCTGGAAGCTAAATTTAGGCTTTTAGGTAGGAAGTTGAAATCCAGAACTTCCAGGGTAGCGTTCTCCGAAATGCTTCCCGTTCCACGCGCAGGACCGAATAGGCAGGCAGAGCTCCGGAGTCTCAATGCGTGGATGAGACAATGGTGCAGAGATGAGGGGTTCGGATTTGTTAGGAACTGGGGAACATTCTGGGGAAAGGAGGGGCTCTTCCGAAGGGATGGGCTTCACCTTAACCGGGATGGAACCAGGCTGCTGGCATTAACCTTTAAAAAGGAGATAGAGCAGCTTTTAAACTAGATAATAGGGGAAAGCCGACAGTCGCCCAAGAGCGCATGGTTCGGAAGAATGTATCCTTGAAGGATACTACAAAAAGCAGAGAGGTTCCAAAAAAGAGTAAAGTAGCCCAAATGCCCTCGAGTATGGAGCAGACAGAACTTAAAGATCCCAAATTACCCATGTCTACCAATAGCCAAATTAATATGAATAAAATACAGTCTCTAAAATGCTTGTATGCAAATGCTAGAAGTCTACAAAACAAGATGGGAGAGTTAGAATATATAGCACTAAACGAGAGGTTAGATATGATTGGAATATCAGAGACATGGTGGAAGGAGGACAACCAGTGGGACACTGTGATACCTGGGTACAAACTATATCGAAATGATAGAGCTGATCAAATTGGTGGAGGGGTTGCGCTCTATGTTAGAGAGGGCATTGAGTCAGAAAGGATTAAAGTTTTGCAAGAAACAAAATTTGCTGTAGAATCTCTATGGATTGAAATTCCATGTAAAAAGGGGAAGGCGATGGCAGTGGGGGTGTACTATCGTCCGCCTGGCCAGAATGAACAAATGGATGATGAAATGCTCAAAGAAATCAAGGAAGCTAGCAAAAGTTACAGTGCAGTAATAATAATGGGTGATTTCAATTACCCCCGGCATCGACTGGGTCAGTGTCACAACAGGACATGCTAGGGAGATAAAGTTCCTAGATGAAATAAATGACTGCTTCTTGGAACAGCTGGTTCATGAACCGACCAGAGGGGAAGCAATATTAGACCTAGTCCTTAGTGGAACACCAGATGTAGTGCAAGAGATAAGGGTGTTGGGGCCACTTGGCAATAGTGATCATAGCATGATCGCCTTTGATTTAATTAGTGGAGGAGGGATAGTAAGGAAATCCACAGTACTACCCTTTAACTTTCGAAAGGGAGACTATGGTAGAATGAGGAAAACAGTTAAGAAAAAACTAAAAGGAGCAGTTGCAAAGGTTAAAGACGTACATCAAGCTTGGGTGTTGTTGAAAAATACTATCTTGGAAGCCCAGACCAGCTGTATTCCACGCTTTAAGAAAAGTGGAAGGAAGTCCAAAAAATTGCCAGCATGGTTTAAAGCTGAGGTCAGAGAGGCTGTTGTTGCCAAAAAAGCATCTTTCAAGAAATGGAAAAAAGAGCCAAATGATGAAACCTGGAAACAGCACAAGCACTGGCAAGTCAAATGCAAGGCATTGATAAGGCAGGCAAAGAGAGAATTTGAGAAGAAGCTTGCTGCGGAAGCAAAAACGCGAAATAAAGACCTTTTCACGTACATTCGTAGCAAAAAACCCGTGAGAGAGTCAGTTGGTCCATTAGATGATAAAGGGGTTAAAGGAGCACTAAGAGGCGACAAGGCGATAGCGGAGAGACTGAATGAATTCTTTGCTTCGGTCTTTACTGAGGAAGATGTAGGGATGTTACCCACGACAGAAGTGGTATTTAAAGGTGTGGAAGAATTGAAGGAAATATCGATACATCGGAAGATGTCCTACAACTATTAGATAAACTGAAGAGTAGCAAATCACCTGGGCCGGATGGTATACATCCAAGGGTGTTGAAAGAACTGAAATTTGAGATTGCAGACCTGCTATCAGTAATCTGTGAACTATCATTAAAATCATCTCTAATACCTGAGGATTGGAGGATCGCCAATGTAACACCAATTTTTAAAAAGGGTTCGAGGGGTGATCCGGGAAACTACAGACCGGTGAGCCTGACATCAGTACCGGGAAAAATGGTAGAAACCATCATAAAGATAAAATTACTCAGCATATAGATAGTCATGACCTAATGGGAGACAGCCAACATGGCTTTAGACAAGGAAGATCTTGTCTTACTAATCTGTTATGTTTTTTTGAAGGAGTGAATAAACAGGTGGACAAAGGTGAGTCGGTTGATATTGTGTATCTGGACTTTCAGAAAGCCTTTGACAAGGTCCCTCATGAGAGACTTTTGGCAAAACTAAAGAGTCATGGGATAGGAGGCAGTGTACTACTGTGGATCAGGAACTGGTTAAAAGATAGAAAGCAGAGGGTAGGGCTAAATGGCCAATTTTCCCAATGGAGAAAGGTGAATAGTGGTGTACCCCAGGGATCTGTGCTGGGTCCGCTGCTTTTTGACATATTCATAAATGACCTGGAAAGTGGAATAACGAGTGAGGTTATCAAATTTGCTGATGACACAAAACTATTTAAAGTTGTTAAAACCCAGGAGGATTGTGGAAAATTGCAAGAGGATCTTGATAAATTGGAAGACTGGGCATCAAAATGGCAGATGAAATTTAATGTGGAGAAGTGCAGGTTATGCACCTAGGGAAGAACAACCCAAACTATGGTTACACGATGCAAGGTTCCACATTAGGAACCACCACCCAAGAAAAAGATTTAGGCGTCCTTGTGGATACCATGTTAAAACCCTCGGCCCAGTGTGCAGCGGCGGCCAAGAGAGCAAATAGAATGCTAGGTATGATAAGGAAAGGAATGGAAAATAAACAAAAGATATTATAATGCCTCTATATCGTTCCATGGTGAGACCGCACCTTGAATATTGTGTGCAATTCTGGTCGCCATATCTTAAAAAGGATATAGCAATTTTAGAAAAGGTTCAGAGAAGAGCCACCAAAATGGTAAAGGGGATGGAAGGCTACTCCTATGAAGAAAGGCTAAAAGGTTGGGGCTCTTTAACCTGGAAAAGAGACGGCTGAGGGGAGATATGATAGAAGTCTATAAATTAATGAACGGAGTGGAACGGGTAAACGTAGATCGATTGTTTACCTTATCAGAATATAGAAAGACTAGGGACATGCAATGAAGCTACAGGGTAAACTATTAAGACTAATAAAAGAAAATATTTTTTTCACTCAACGTGTAATCAACTCTGGAATTTGTTACCGGAGGATGTAGTAAAGGCTGTTAGTGTAGCTGGGTTTAAAAAAGGTTTGGACAAGTTCCTGGAGGAAAGGTCCATAACCATTATTAAGAAGGGACCCAGGATATCAATGCTTGAACCAATACAAGCATTGTGTGAACCTGTGTCCCTTGGGGAAACTGCTAGGTACGTATGACCTAGATTGGCCACTGTTGGAAACAGAATACTGGGCTTGATGGACCTTGGTCTGACCCAGTATGGCATATCTTATGTTCTTATGTTCTTATGTTCTTATGACTTCTTGGTCGATCAACCGCCTCGAATTGCGGGCGGTGCGGCTAGCCCTCTTGGCCTCAAAGCCCTAGTTCTCGACCGGCCGGTGCGAGTCCTCTCGGACATTGCGACCACCGTAGCTTACATCAATCGCCAAGGGGGCACCGGCAGCATGGCCCTGGAATCAGAAGCGATGGCCTTGGTCAATTGGGTGCAGTCTCGTCTTCCGGCCATCTCGGCAGCGCCTATTGCAGGCGCAGACAATGTTCAGGCCGATTTTCTCTGCAGAGTGCGGGTGGACCCCGGAGAGTGGGAGCTAAACCCGCAAGTTTACGCGCAAATAGTTCGTCGGGGGGGGGGGGCCGCCCTTCATGGATCTCATGGCGACATTTCAATCGGCCGAGACAGGACGCTTCTTCAGCAGGCAAAGGGAGCGTATGTCCGAGGGGCTTGACGCTCTCATTCAGCCGTGGCCAACGTCCGGCCTTCTTTATGTCTTTTCTCCGTGGGTTCTGATTGGCCGGGTCGTTCAGCGCATCGAGGGCCATCGGGGTCGAGTGTTACTGGTGGCCCCGGACTGGCCTGGGTGGCCCTGGTATGCCGATCTGGTCCGGCTGAGCGACGGCATTCCTTGGCTCCTATCCACGCTGCCGAATCTTCTTTTTCAGGGACCCTTGCGGATGCCCCAAGTGGGTCGATTCTCGCTTACGGTTTGGCCATGGAGAGGGCTCGGCTGAAAAAGAAGGGTTACTCCCCCCGCGGTGATTTCTACCCTACTGCGGGCGGGGAAAACGTCCACTTCTCTTACTTACGTTCGGATTTGGGGGATCTTTGAAGACTGGTGCTCCCGGCGTGGAGTCCGGGCGGCGACGGTTTCCGTTTCCGTCGTTTTAAGTTTCTTCAGGTTGCTTTTGATAAGGGCCTTGCGGCTAGTTCCCTGAAAGTCCGGTTGGCGGCTATCTCTTGTTATCGAGGCAAAGTTTTAGGCCGTCTCCACGGTTCTTATCCGGACGTACGTCGTTTTCTTACGACTGTTTTTCATTTGCGGCCCTCCCGCAGGATTTTCGTTCCTCCGGGGGACTTGAATCTAGTGATGCGGGCCCTGGTTCGTGAACCTTTTGAACCCCTGAGTAGGGCGTTTCTGAAAGATTTTACGCTGAAGACGGTTTTTCTTGTAGCCATCTGTTCGGCACAGCGTATTTCAGATCTACATGCGTTGTCCTGCCGAGAACCTTTTTTGTCTTTTTTGTCTTTTTCCCCGGTCCCTTCCTTTTTGCCGAAGGTGGTTTCCCCTATTCATGTGAATCAGGCAGTGTTTCTTCCAGTTCTTTCTTCCCACTCTGTCGGGTCGGCGGACAAAAGTCTTCACCGTCTCGATGTGGGTCGTGCACTTCGTTGTTATTTGAAGGCTACCGAATCTTTTCGGAAGACTGACCGGTTATTCGTGCTCTTCGGTGGTGCACGTAAAGGGGAAGCGGCGGCTAAGGCCTCCGTTGCAAGATGGCTCAAGGAAGCGTTCGCGTCTGCGTATCTGTTGCAGCAGCGGTCTGTTCCGGAGGGGCTACTGGATCATTCCACTAGGGCTCAGGCGACCGCTTGGGCGGAGTATAGCCTAGTTCCGCCAGCAGATATCTGGTCGTCTCTGCATGCTTTCAGTACACACTATCGTTTAGATGTGTCAGCGGCTCGGGATTCCTCTTTTGTTCGGCGGTTCTGCACGCCGGATGGCAAGGTCCCGCCCGGTCTTAACTGCTCTGTTACATCCCGATGTTGGAGGACTAAACTGGATTACCGAACAGGAAATGGAAATTACACTAACCTGGTAATTGTAGTTCCTGGAGGGTCCAGTTTAGTCCTCCTTCCCTCCCGACTATCTGTTATAAAAATGCGGCGCGCTTTCCGAACGGTGGATCATAAGACGGTTCCTCTTGCCGTTCGAACCTTTTTTGCAGCCGCGTTTTTGGCTATGGCTCTTCCTTTCTCAGGTGTTCAGTCAGCTCCTGAGATTTCTGATACGGAGCTGTATTTTGATTTCTGGGGCGTTGGTTCCAGTGCAATACAGTGTTCTGACTTCCTCGTTTGGGGAGAAAGTTGGATATTTTTGTGGGGGGGAAACAAATTGTTCTTTAATTATGTCATTTTCATTATGTCATTTTGTATATTAATCTAATGTGTTGCTTCGTTAAGTATGCTTTGTTACTAGTACACTGGGGGCTTCTGGGAGCTCCATCTGCATATATACTACAGAAGACTTGATTGGTCCAGTCTCCAGGCTGCAGGAGGAGGGGCACTACCCGATGTTGGAGGACTAAACTGGACCCTCCAGGAACTACAATTACCAGGTTAGTGTAATTTCCATTTTGCACAGCAAAACGGCAGCAGGACGCTCCACAAGGGCTTGCAGCACAGCAGGACTGGCCCGCACAGGACACCTCTGCCACAGCAGACACCAGCATGCCATTGCAGCAGCAGCAGCATCAGCATGGCAGTTCTACTTCTACCAGCACCACAACCACTGTGACAGCCTTCATGGCTGGTAACATGGGGCCTGGGCAGCAAGGGAGCTCTGAGGATGCCCAGAAGGAGGAAGGGGAAGAGGAGGAGGAAGGAGGATGACACAGAAGAGGAGGAGGAAAACACAGAAGAGGAGAAGGCGGATGAAGGAGAGGAGGATGAGGACAAAGGGAATGAAGAGGAGGAGGAGGAGGCAGACAGTGAGGAGCTGGAGGATAAGAGGACATGAGGGAGGTGCAGGAATGCATGGATGAGGGGCCTGAAGCAGCTGCTGTGGAGACAAGGGAAGGGCAGACAGCAGTAGTTGAGATTCGAGAACCAATAGTCACTGTGGCTACAGTGCTGCCAGCCCCAGTTGTAAAGGTGGAGGCAAGGGAGGCATATGGAACTGAAGGGCTGCCATTGCATCATGCCACACCGTCCAGGGCTGCTCACCCCACAAGCACGTCATCTGATCCTCAGGTCCAGGGATCCACCCATGTAGGATTGGCCAGCCAAAGGCTGCCACAGCAATCCCCAGCAGCCATCTCCACTGCTCCCCCATCCCCCTATGATGCAGGCAGAACTCAGGAGCCTATGTGCTCTAGGGATACAGTGCTGCATGAGCTGCGGCTCATGAGAGAGACAAAGTGGAGGGGGCAACAGAGGTAATATGCGACCATCTGCAGGCTCTCAACAACACCCTGCTGCAGCAGCAACACTCAGGCTGAGGTGCCCAGGGGAGAGGAGGGGAGGGGGGCAGTAGACCATACAGGGAGTGGTGCTGTACTGGACACTCACTGGGAGTGTGGGCCCATGACACCAAGTTAAATGGGAATAGGGTTTGAGGGAGTAGGGTGTGGGGGTTTTCGGGGAGAGAAGAGGTGGGTGTGCAGGAATGTTTTGTGTGGGCAATTTGGGGGGGGAATGGATAGTGAGATTTACAGATATGTTTTGCACCATGGTTTCTATGACCCTCTGTTATATGCTACCTAATCGCCGTTTTAAAAAAAGGCGATCAGGTAGCAAATACATCTGTGTATGGTCTGGCTCTATTCCCTAGGCAGTGGGGGCTTGCCACTGATAGGCTGTGTGGTGTAAATGACAGATGGAACTTGTGCAAGCATCACTGTCAGTGGCCATACTGACACAGCATAACAGCCTCCATACTCTTGTATACATTGTAGCTCTGCCAGGAGTTGCCTTGCCTGTCAGAGGTAAAGTGGTAGGTTCAAGGCCAATCCTTGGACAGTGTCAATGGACATGTCTGTCCTGGCAGTGCACCTCATCCTGTGAAGCACAGTCATGGCCATACCCAGATCCTCCTCTTGCTATTGTCAGCAGAGGATAACATAGGGTAGAGGATAACATAGGGTTGCCATTGTCAGCTTTGGGTTACATAGGGTAGCGTGCGCCCTCCCTTTATAGCGCAGCTTCAAAATGAATCGGGAACCATTGCTGGCTATGACAGGTACCATCCTCTGCCATGCACATTGTGTCGTGAAGATGCTGCCACACACTACAGTGCTACAACACCTGCATCCTCAGGCATCAACTGCAGACCTGTATAGTCTCCCTAGTGGTAGACTCACTTGCAGGGTTGTTGTCTAAACAAACACTCCCATTCCTCTCTCATCTCTCCCTACACTTCTCCTTGTGAACTCTGCAGTTCTGGAGGATTCCTACTGTCAATGCCCTTTTCCACTGTCAACTCCAGACTTCGATCCTTTCACTTTGCTGTTCCTTATGCCTGGGACAAACTACCTGACTCTGTACATCAGGCTTCATTCCTGCTCCTGTTCAAACCGGTGCTGAAGGCTCACCTCTTTGGGGCTTCTTTAGGATCCTAATTCACTTAGTCTCTTATGTGTTTCTGCACCTTCCCTGGTTGTGCCCATGTCCTTAGCTGATGTATAACCTGTCTTGACAAGATTTTAAGCTCTGACAAGCAGGGACCGTCCTTGAATGTATCTGTGCACTGCATGCACCTAGTAGCGCTATATAAATGCTCAAAAGATAAATGCTCAATGCTCAATAAATGCTCAAAAAACCTACATTGTCTCCCAATAGCACAGCGAGCAAAATACAAAGCCATCACCACTGCCTTCAAGGTCATTCACAGTCTATCAGCTCCCTGCCTCTCTGACCTGATCACAACATACACAATAAGACCAAAAAGAGTTTCCAATCAGAACCTCCTGAACATCCCCCTGCTCAAGACCAAAAACAAACAGACCAGCAACCGAGCATTCTCCTTGTATGCTCCATCAATATGGAACTCTACCAGACAACGTAAGATCAGCAAAATCTATCAACGAATTAAAAAAACAACAAAAAACACATCTCTTCAGAGAATACTATGGACCTGATGACAAAACATAATCTAAGCACTAACACACAACACGGAAGATCAGATAAGATAAATCAATCTAGCCTCCCCAGAAAACGAAGATCACCTCTACATGTAAATAATTCATTCCCCCCACATAATTTATCACCTACTCTCCAAGTTGTACTCCCTTGTTTAATGTAATTGTTATGTTTGATGTAAACTGCCTTGGATAAAGGTGGTATAGAAAATTTTTTAAATAAATCAATAAATCAATAGCAGTAGTTGTAGTAGGAGTAGGAGTATATCTGCATGATTGACCTGAGATGCTCTACACATCCATAGAACTGCAGACCTCCACAAGAGCTGCTTAATGCTACCTCACAATGGGGTCTCACTTAACTCTCCTTTGCCTCAGAAAAAATCCAAGTTATCAATGTCCTTGTTTAATGTAAATTATCAAGTTTGAGTTACAATGTAAACCACTTTGACTGAAATGATAAAGCGGGTATAAAAAACCTTTAAAATAAATAAACTGTAGCTGGATATGGTCAATTAGGTGGTTGGCATTCTCACAGATAGTGTGCCTGGGTACTGTGTCGATGTGCAGGAGATGGGAATGATGTCAGGACACCTAATTATTGAGCATAGTACATACTATCGTATTGTGCTTCAATGGGGGCTCTGTGGAGTAGTGTGTCATGTGAATGGTATGCGGTTTCCTATTGCTCAAGGTTTAATAGTCCAACTATTCCCATATGTAGCAGTGCAGTAGACTCCATAGTGGGCGGGAATGCCATGTTCTGTGACCCCAAGTGGACTGACATTGACCTATGCAGCTAGATTGGCAGCCACCTCAGCACTTGCCCCTTGGACACCATCCATACTTGGAGGGACCCACGGACCACTGTATTGGCCAAATCACATGCTGTTACCTGTTCAGGCCCCACTGAAGAAAGGGGAGTGAAAGAGAGAAATTGCATGTATCATAGGCAACTGCCTAGTGTGTGAAGAAAACGAGGCCGGGCGAACACATGACCGTCTCCATCACACATTAAAGCCAGACTTTGTGAGGGGTGCATGTCTATCACGTTGCCTGGGGTGCCCACACCTCTGACAACTCGGTGCCCAACCCTGAAAAGGGATGTGCACATACCTGAGTTTTGGGACTTTAGGCCATCCTAACTAGCTATGTGCCTCAAGGGCATATTCATCATACGTGGTTAGCTCTACATACACGGGTAGGATATCTCCGCAACACACGCATTGCCCAATCCGCGATTTTGAGTGGCAAGGCTCTTTTTTTCGAATGTGCTTATGGTGCAGCTGTTTGTGTGTGTGGGCATGGCCACATAGACCCGCGTACCTGTGCAGTATCCATGGGTAGGTTGCTGTCCGCTCACATCATATCCACGTATGTGATAGATTTGCGCAGTTAGGCCAGACACTGGATTTCGGCCATGAAGAGGACAAGGAAGCAGAACTTCTCAGCTGTGGAGGTGGAACTCACTATTAGCCTCTTCCTTAAGGAGCATAATTGTCTGTTTGGATCTGGGGATGCCCACAACCAGCAGCGTGCCTGGCATATGACATTGCCAGGCAGGTGAAGGCTGTGCACCACCATAATAGGGAGGTCGAGGACATAAAGAAGAAGTGGCATGTGCTCCGCCAGCATGCTAAGGAGAAGCAGGCAGTGAGCCTGAAAGTGCCACCAGAGCAGCTGAAGGTCCTGAGTAACCTGGAGGAGAGGGTTCTATCATGTATTAATGACTTCTGTATCACTGGATTAACTGGCCAGGATAGCTTCGCTCCAGCTGCACCAGAGGAGGGTGAGTAGGCCAGGTTTACTGCTTACATCTTTCCCAACCCCAACCACCCCTACAGCACAATCCCCTGGACATGCAGTAGGTGTGCATTGTACTTCCTTCCTTGTGCGCCCCATCTTCCCTGCAAACAACCTGCTCCCTTTCACAGTGTTCAGTCCACAAGCTGCTCCCCTAACATCGACTGCTGCTCACCCTTGAACCTTCCTGGGTCCCTTGCAGTGTTCCCATGCTGCTCTGCCTCCCATGCTACCACCATGCCTGACCACACATAGGTCATGGTGAATGGGCCAAAGGAAAGGTAGATACCACATTAATCAGCTGAGTGTGTTTCCACATTGCCACATTGTCCATTTAGCAAAGTCAGAGTTCGTCAATGTCCCCCTTCTCCTCCCTGTGCCATGTATTCACAGGTCTTCTCCTTCTGTGTAGTCATAACATAAGAACATAAGAGATGCCATACTAGGTCAGACCAAGGTTCATCAAGCCCAGTATCCTGTTTCCAACATTGGCCAATCTAGGTCACAAGTACCTAGCAGTTTCCCCAAAAGACACAGGTTCCACAATGCTTGTATTGGGTCAAGCAGTGGATATTCTGGGTCCCCTTTAATAATGGCTTATGGACCTTTCCTCCATCGATGAGGGACGGTGACCCCTGTGAGCAAGTGGGGAATTAGTTAGCGGCTCTAATATGTGCTTTGTACCATAACTTCCTAATTATCAACCACACATTTGTACACTCAGTGGTGTTCCAGCATTAGCAGTATGCACTCCTAACACCTTGCCATTCTGATAGCATGGTATTTATAATTCCACCCTGTGCCATGGCTTACAGTATGTTCACTGCTCTTCTGCTCAATGGGGGGAGGGGTGGGAATCCACATGTGTTAGGCCACACATCCCCCACCTCCTTGTGTAGGCGGCTGAACCCTCCATAGCCTTAACCCTTTGCTTACTGCCTCTCCCACAGATGGACCTCCAACCAGACCGTCAGATGAGAACCCAGGTCCTTCTGGAGTGCACATGCAGCTGTGTCCTGGTATCCCTGAATAACCCAGCCACATCACTGCACCTGCCACACTCCAAATTCGCTAGTCTTTATGCACTTTTCTAAAGAGAGTTTATATCATTGCTTGATTGTATGCTCATTTGTTTTTAAGTTTTAATTTATATAATTTATTTATTTACTTATTTTTGTACTTTTGTTAATGATTGATGATTTTTGTGAGGCAACACCCTTTGAGGGTGCATGCTGAATTGCATCGGAGTTGCACTACAATAAAATTTGGACCTACTACCAACTTACTCTCCACTCTCTTTTATGTGCTGCTTGCCAGTAGCCCTTACAGCCCCACACCCACATACCAGCATGCAACCATAGCTTCAGTTATGCATCACTCGCCTGTTAGCCAGTCATCACCAAGGTGTTCCAGTGGCAGCTGCATGGCTCAGGGCAGACTGCGATAAGACAAATGCATCATGGCATGAATCAGGGAAACATTCACAGAGGTCTGTGATGCGTTATGTGGGTATCAACAACAACCTGCATGTTCGTTGAGTGGTATAGGTGCCTATTGCAGTATGCCCTCTTATCACCGCGAGGTGGTCTCAGGGCCACATGGGTGCAGTCAATCACACCTAGGACCGATGGGAAGAATGCAATCTCGTGAAAGGCCTGCATGGTCTGTTGTCTAGCCTGTATTCATGTAGCCATCTGAGGAGAGCTGTTCCTAAGCGTCCCTCCAGTCCAATCCCTTTCCTCTGGGTTGTGCCCCCCTTCCAGCAGCATGGAGACCGAGCACGTCATCTTTTTGATGACCCTAGGATATATATATCACTGGCACCTCCCACCAGACCAGTTTTGCTCAGTCTCCAAGTAGCTGTAGGGAGTCAGTAAACCAGAGGTCAGGCTTACTGGAGAGACCTAGTTTAGTTGTTTTTTTTTCTTTTTGTTTCATTGAGTTATTTTGCTATTCCTTCTTCTTTAATTAATTTTAGCTTCTTCAGGCTTCTTATAGGGCTTCCCCCCCCCCCTCTCTGTGCCTCGGGGGTTGAGGAGAAGGAGGCTTCGGGCAGCCCGCTCTTTTCAAGGCAGGGGAAGAGAAGCATTCTGCCCGGTCTTGCATCTACAGCATTTCATCTGAAACAGTTGTTTGCAGAGACCTTGCCATCTTCCGCCTCGCCGCCGAAGCCCTCTCTGAGGCTGAGTGCGAGGGTGGGAAGACGTGGTGCCGGGGGTGGAAAAAAGAACTGCTCAGAAGTGCGGCAGCAGGCTGCGGGGAGCTATGCGGCTGTCTGCCACATCCTTCAAGAGAGTCTGGTGGTCACTTGGCGGCGAGTCTGGGTGACAGCTGGGGTACCCTCCAGTGGAGTCGGGCGGTGTTGTCGGCGAGAGACGTGAGCTGCAGTCAAGGTACTCTTCATGTTATTTTTGCGCGCTTTTCAGCGCCGGTGGGGAAAAGGCCCTTTGCAGTTTTAAAGGGGGTTTCTCTCTTAATTTTGTTATCTCTGCTGTTATCAGGCAAAGCATTTTCTTAAATTTTCTTTTGTTTGGATTTCTTCAAGATTTTTTAGTGAAAAAAGAGGTTTTTTGTTTCTTTTTTTCTAGGTTCTAGGCTGAGAGGTCTTAGGGGTCAGTTGCACATACAGGCTCTGGTCCTTTTTGAGGGGTATCACCATGCTGGCCAGACATCAGCATCTAGTTTGCGGAACTCGCTGAGGGGCGGTCTCGGAGGCTGGTGTGTGTCGAGGCTGCACAGCTGGGGCAGCCTCAGTAGAGCAAGGCATGCAGCCAGTGATTGCTCAGGATTCGCTTCCTCTATCTCTCAGCAATTCCTCTGAATCCTATCTTCCAGTCAGCGTCTTCCCTTCCGTTTCCTCCAGGGCAGGCTGCTCCTCCTTTACCCCAAGCCAGTCCCTCTACCTCCTTGGGAGCTTTGGAGGCGGAGAGCAGAGGGGACTGAGTTTGTCATGTTAATGCATAAGGTATTCTGCCTGCGTCAACAAGGATCACAGGGGCAGGAGACAGCGCAGGTGAGTGCGATAGTCCATCAGGCAGAGCCCAGGGGCTGGGAGGAAGCTGGTGGCCCGGCCAAGCGGGCTAGGCTCGCTCAGGAGGAGATCATCCGCTCCCCTCTGTCTGAGGCTCTCAAAGGCGAGATCTCCAACAAGGAATTGGGGGAGGACGAGGATGAGCTCGAGGAAGGTGTGATCCCAGAGGAGAAACGAGCCAGAATTCGTTTGAGTTTTCCACTGAGAAGAGTTACCCGCTTTGATCGGTTAATCTTTGAAGGCTCTTAATATGGCGACAGGGGGTCCAGAGACAGAAGAGGTGCTGGAGGACCCGCATATTCAGACAGTTAGGAAATCCCAGAAGGTTTTCCCAGTGCACCGGGTAGTTAGACAGATGATTCAGGAAGAGTGGAACCAGCTGGAATCCGGGCTAAGGGGGGTAAGATCTACAGCCCGGCTGTATCCTTTACCTGAAGGGGAAAGAGATTTGCTCCGCTCCCCTAGAATAGATGCCGCGGTCACGAAGAAGACCACGATTCTGGTGGAGGGCAGTGCTGCCCTCAAGGATACCCAGGATAGGAAGCTGGACACGCTGTTAAAGCAGGCCTTTGACGTCAGTGCCTTAGCTCTCCAGGCGTCGGTATGTGGGGCTTGGGCAGCACGGGCTTGCTTATGATCGTCTCAACAGCTCCAATTGGCTGGTGACCCTCCCGGTGAGTCACCTGGAGAGGCGGCCAGAATTGAGTCGGGGGCTGCTTACCTGGCAGATAGTCAATATGATTTCCTCAGGAGTCTAGCGAAGAACATGGCTTCAGTAGTAGCGGCCCGTCGCTACCTCTGGCTCCGGAACTGGGCTGCGGATGGTTCTTCTAAGGCCCATCTCAGCAGGCTCCTGTTCAAGGGAAAGCTCCTTTTTGAGGAGGACCTGGACAAATTGGTGAATTTGCTGGGGGAGTCTAAAGGTCGTAGACTCCCCGAGGATAGACCGAAGCAGGGATGTATCCCCGGTCCGGCACAGACTCAGCCTTGCGAGGCGTGAAGGTTTTGGCCAGCATAGTCTGCCCCGTTTCAGAGAGGTCACTTCCTCTCCATGGGGCAGGGCTTCCAGGGGTTTTGAGGGCAGGTAAGGGGTTTTGGTGCCTCTTCCTCCGACTTGGTGCCTAGGAAGCCGCAATGAAGCAACGGGACCCCAGCAGGGAGTTCTGCCGGTGGGGGGACGTCTTCAGAAGTTTTTCTCGGCCTGGGCCCAGGTCACATCCAATCAATGGGTTTTGGAGGTGCTGCGAGAAGGTTATGCTCTTGAATTCGCAAGACCCATTCTTCCTTCCTTTGTTCAGTCCCCATGCAAGTCTCCAACCAAGGTCGCAGCGGTGAAGGCCACCTTGGAGCGGCTGCAGCTACTGGGTACCAGTTCCCACCGACCATTGTGGCTGCGGTTGATACTCCATTTATTTTGTGGTACCCAAAAAGGAAAGTTCCTTCTGTCCGATCGTCGACTTAAAGGGTGTCAATCGTTGCCTAAGAGTCTCTCATTTTCGGATGGAAACTCTGAAGTCCATGATTGTAGCGTTGAGGCAGGAAGAGTTTCTGACTTATCTAGAACTCACGGAGGCGTATCTGCATATTCCCGTCCGCGAGGCACACCAGCAATTCCTGCGGTTTTCAGTGCCGGAGGGGCATTTTCAGTTTCAGGCCTTGCCCTTCGGCTTGGCAATAGCCCCGTGCACCTTTACCAAGGTTATGGTGGTGGTAGCCGAGGCTCTATGCAAGGAAGGGATTCTAGTCAACCTGTACCTCGACGACTGGTTGATCCGGGCGAAGTCCGAGGTAGAGAGTCAGAAGGCAACGGCCAAGGTGGTCAGTTTCCTAAGAAGTCTAGGATGGGTGATCAACCTGGCCAAAAGCAAGTTGTGACCCTCACAGGAGATCGAGTATCTGGGGGCGAGGTTCGACACGGACAAGGGCATGGTGAGTAACTACGCTTTTCCTGACATATCTAAGGATACACTAAAGAAGTACCCGGAGTTTCAGGCTCTGAGAACTAGAGCCATTAAACTTGGCACTTATATGAAGTTAATATTTCCTTGTAAATGTTTGATTTCTTGGCAGGCTAAACAATTTGTTTTACTACTACTACTAGTGAGCATTTGTATAGTACTACAAGATGTACGCAGTGCTGCACAGACATGCAAGTGATTGTCCCTGCTCATCCGAGCTTACAATCTAGTCAACAATTTCTCCAATTTCTTGTGGCTAAGTTGTGGTCTGTTTTTGATAATTGTTTCTTTAATATTGCCTTTCCATTCAATTTTGTTAGATGTAAAATTGCTCTAATTGCATAAATAAAAAATTTAAAAAAATTATAACATTACTTAGTTATAAACTATGTTTATGGTTCTTGCTTTTTTTAACATATTCTACATCCACAGACAGTGGGTTCAGAGCAGAACTAGGACATTCAGCCATAGAACTCAATATATATTTAAAAAAAAAAGAATCTAATTCAGGTCATCTCAGTAGCAACAACATAAACATTCTCCAGTACTAGGAATACTGTGAACTAATTCACAGCCCTACAAAAGTCACTGAAGATCTACAGAGCAAATGTACCATATCATCCCAGTACTAACTGCCAAAAGTCATACAACAAGGAACTACCCAGAAAAAAGCAGCACTGTAAATATTGTAGTAGGCTCTAGAACATCCATACACTATTTGAAAAGTTGAACATGTCAGATTACTATAGTACAGATCCCTACTTACAAATTCCATGTTAACAAAACACCTGGTCTCAGCAACACACTCCCCACACTGTGCAAAATATAAAGATAGCACAATGTCTGATCACTAAATTGAAAATTATTTTTTCTACCTTTGTTGTCTGACCGTTTTATTATCTGATTATGCTGGTCCCAGTCTGAAGTTTCTGTTTTCTTGTCTTCAGTTTAGGCATGATTTCTGCCGCTTTTTCCTTTGTATTTTATAAAGGCAGACAGATACTTATGTGTCTTTATAAAACAGTCTTAAAATAGATGCTTGCTTGGCCTTTTTCTATGGTCTCTAGCTGAAGCACATGGCCTGCTGCTGCCGCCGAGCCTAGCTACCTTTCCTGACCCTGTTGCCAGCATGGTGATGGGGGAGGCACAGCTGGGGCTTCTGCCTGGAATGCCAGAAACCCTTGGGCTGGCAATTGTTCCATTCAAGAAAGCCTTCATCAGATCAACTTCTTGGAGCTGTGAGCGGTTGTGAACACTCTAAGGGCTTTCTAAGATCGATTGGCCAACCAAATTGTTCTGGTACAGACCGACAATCAGGTCACCATGTTCTGCATAAACAAGCAGGGAGGAACGGGCTTGTACCTCCTGTTTTGAGAGGCAGTCAGACTGTGGAAGCTCACCATCGTCCAACTCCGTCAGAGTCCACCTTGGTGCAATTGGTACATATCTTCGAGGTGTGGAGCACAAGTCCATCTTGATGCAGCCTTTAGTTATTTGCTTTATGTGAGACTTGTTTCTCTTGAAGCCTCCCTACATGTGTCCTGCTGTATCTTGGGATCTCAAAGTGTTTCTTGCGCAGCTCATGAAGGATCCCTTTGAGCCACTCGGGTCCTGTTCTTTGAAGTTCTTGACCAAGGTCCTGTTTCTGGTGGCGGTCACTTAAACTTGAAGAGTAGGAATGCTTCAGGCCCTAGTAGTACATCCGCATTACACCAAATTCCACCATAATAAAATGGTCCTTCACACTCATCCTAAATTCCTTCTGAAAGTGGTATCAGACTTCCACCTTAATCAGTCAGTTGTTGTTCCAACATTTTTCCCATGACCTCATGCATACAGAGGGGAAGCTCTTCTGCACATGTTGGACTGCAAGAGGGCCTTGCATGTAGCAGACAAAGGCCAATAGAAAGTCCATCAAGCTTTTTGTTTCTTTTGATCCCAGTAAGCTAGGTGCTGCCATTTCCAAATGCTGTCTTTCAATTTGGCTGTCAGACTGCACCTCTTTTGCTTATGCTCTTGAACCTTGATGATCATGTCACAACTCATTGTGTCAGAGCTATGGCTGCATCGTTGGCCAACTTATGCTCAGTCTCCATGGAAGAGATCTGCAGAGCTGCAACATGGTCTTCGGTCCACACATATTCACATCTCACTACTGCCTAGAGAGGGATTCCCATTTCAACAGCAACTTCAGACAAGCTGTACTCTGGAATCTGTTTGGGGATTAGAATCCAGCTCCATCCAGGCCCCTTCAATTCTATCCAGGCCCCCCTGTTGGGCTTATCGGTGGCTTCATGATTTTTGGTAGCCTGTAGCTTGGGAGTCCCGTACGTGAGGACTTATTCCTTCTTGTCCACAGAGAAAAGATAGTAACTCACTTTAGCAGATGTTCTCCATGGACAGCAGGAATAAGTCCTCACAACCCTCCCAGCTCCCTGATGAGTCGTCTTCTGCTACAGCTATGTTATCAGACTGTTTTAAGATGGCACCGCAGCGGCAGGTGGGAAGGAGGCACACAGGTGCAGTGGAGCCTCCCAAACGTTTCCAGTAGAAGCTGAGGAGCGTTTCCAAATGGGGCTCCATCAGGGACATCACCGATATATGAGGTCTTATTCCTGCTGTCCAAGGAGAACACCTGCTACAGGTGAGTAACTACCTTTTTCTATCCAGCCCATGCATTAGATGAATTGTTTTTTGCTATCTCTCTATTAGCTACTCAGCTGGAGGATATTTTTGTATTAAGGGATATCGGTCTTCACATTGATGACCCAACCCATTCTTTGGGAAAAATAATTTCTTACCCTTATGTGTAATCTAGGCTTCGTTAAGTTAATTAATGGACCTATTCATATTTATTTATTTATGATTCTTCTATACCGCACTCTTTTCCATCAGCGCGGTTCACATTAAACAAGAATACTCATGAGAGATCACGTGATGCGGTGAGGACAGCAGACGTGTGCTGCATGTGCTCCGGTCCCCCGTGCCTCTAACCGGCAGATTACCGGGCTCTGGCTGAAAGGAATCGGTCTAATTTTAGTGGTCACCCCCCCCCCCTAAGAGATTTGGCGCAGGATATCGGGTGGCGGTGCTCCGAAAGGGATGGCGGCACCTGCAAAGTCTACTCGGCGGGAGAAGGAGCGTGTGGCTTCCACAGCTAAAATGGCCGACGGGAATGTCATGCCGCGCTCCCCCGCCTCGCCGGCCTTCTTGGAGGAGGTTTCGGCGGCAGTAGCTGAGGCATTATCGGCACAGTTTGCAGCCCTTAATGAGAAAATGGATACCCTGCAGACACTGACGGGGGCTCTGGGGGGCCGCATCCAGGAGGCGGAGGAGCGCATCGGGAGAGCGGAGGACTCGATTGAAGCAGCATCCCAAGAGCTGGCAACCTTAAAGGCCCAGGTGTCCGCTCAGGCCGCTAAATTGGATGACCTCGAAAACCGGTCGAGGAGGAACAATCTACGATTGTTGGGTATCCCTGAGACGGTCGCGGACAAAGATCTCAAGAGGTACGTCGAAACGTTACTTCCCCGCCTCTTGGAAGGTGGCTTGGAGAGTGGTGATTTAATGCTGGAGCGGGTCCATCGCGTGGGGAGTAAGCAGACCCGAGATACCAGGCCACGGATAGTCTTGGCCAAGTTCCTCCAGTATCCTCAGAAGGAGGCGGTTCTTCGGGCTGCCCGACAGCGGAACGGACTTACCTGTGATAACTTTACCCTCCGGATTGCCCAAGATTACTCTGCTTCACTTAATCAACGGCGTAGAGCATATGCCCTTCTCTGTACCAAATTGCAGGCATCTACAATCAAGTTTTCGGTACAATATCCAGCCCGCCTGCACGTTTTCCACAATGGAGCGCATCGGCTCTTTGAATCCGCTGAGGAGGCTACTTCATATGTGGATCGTGTTGTGCAGGAGGGGAACTGCTCTGCCTCCGGCCCCTGAACTAGTGGTGGGCCTGTTGGCTGCCTGTTTTCTTTTTCTGACCTGACCTGCGGTGGCTGCGGACTTTGGGCTGTTGGCCTAGAGGGAGCCGCGTGTTTTCTAACTTGCCGTCCATGCCTTTTTCAAGCGGCCCAGGACTGTTGCTGTGTGGATGGAGAGGAGATGCGGGCTAATAAGCCTTGACCGTGCCCTGGGAGTATTACTGAGGTATGCAGGGGCAGAGGAACATACTCAGGAGTATCGACCCCAGCGAGGAGCGGAGTGTAGGTCCGAACTTGGTTCAGACTTATGGCTGGCCCTGCCTGGACGAATTGACTGTTTGTTTGTGTGGCCTGTTGGCCTTACCTGTTGTACTAAGTATCTGTTTGCTTGTTGTCGCTGACGGTTTCATCCCCCGCTACTATATGGTGGTGGCTTTCGAAGTGGGTCTTAATTTGATGCCTACCAAGGGAAGGGGGTGGGGGTGGGGGTTTCTCTCCCCTTTTTCTGGATAGGTGGTGGGGCTGGCTTGGAAAATGGGCCGGGGGAGGGGTAGGGACGGGCCTCCCACGAGTGGCGGAGGACGGTGGGAAGGTATAGGAGGGGGGTAGAGTGGTGGGTTTGCTGAGATGGGGATGGGGGTTGGAGAGTGGATGGAGGATAAGGGTTTTTTTTTTCTTTTGGCCCCGCATTTTCGTGAGGGTGGGTAGGTAGGGTAGGAGGGATTATTTAGGCACTGGGGGGTTTAGATTGAGTCTGTGACCTATTCTCTGTCCCGGGCTCACTTCTTGGGTTGGGGTGGGCCTTGGGCGGGGGGAGGAGGGGGTTTGCACCTTAGGCAGAACGTCTTCGTCCCTGGCCCGCTGCGTGCCCACGGCAGTGGGTTAAAAATTGAAGAGCTTTGTACCTGGGTTTAGAGGGGTGTGTTTAGTGACTTTCCCCTTCTTGGGTATTTGGGTGCGGTATACCGATTAGCCGTATGGTATATAGCGTGGCGGGACGGTGTAGCCCCTGGGTTACTTTTGGCGAGGGACTGGATTTTAGTTATGCTATCCTTTATTGCTATATATGCCATTACTGAAGCAGTCTAATTTTGTAAGTCTTATCCAGCTATTGTATTGTATGCTATTCTTGCATGTCCCTATGACTCATGATGTATTACAGTCACGGTGGAGTACAAACTGTATCCTGCTGGGTAGTCCTCTCTCAGTGTATAACCCTTGAGTGTTATTATGTGGTGCTGGGGGGTTCACCTCTCTCTGTAGGCTGCGCAGCTGTGTGCGTGCGCAGCCTCCAGGAGATTGGAAGGACCTTGCTCCTTGGGTGTCCTACGGTACTTCCTTGCTGCTGGGGTCTGGTGGCGGGGGGAGGGGACCGTGTTACTTCCTTGGGTTCCTGGCTTGAACAATGCTCCACCGCTTAGGGCTCGAGGTTTCTTGAGCCCGGAGCGGGGTGTACATGGGGCGCGGGAGACTGGACGCATCTATGTGATCTACATGGGTAGTTTACTCTACCTGGGAGTGGTGATGTGGTTGAGGAGGTGCCACTTGGTGGCCAGGGAGGTGGAGGGGGGAGGGGGGCATTGGGGGAGGGGGGGGTTGGGGGGGAGGGGGAGACATGGTCACGCCTATGCGGGGAGGCTTTCTCCGAGCAAATTCCACCTAGTAGGAGGATGGGGAGGACCCCAGGCTGGGGGGGCTCTCTCTGGATTACAAGATAGTTTATTGTTCAAGTGCTGGCTGATAGCTATGGTGCTCTGAGGCTTATTTCCTGGAATGTGTGTGGGCTGGGGAGCCCAACGAAGCGCTCAAAGGTGTTACAGGGTTTGGCTAGGCATAATGCAGATATTGCCCTGCTCCAAGAGACTCATCAATCGGCCGAAGAACACAGTAAATTGCGTAGGGCATGGGTAGGACAGGTCTTTGGAGCTCCGGCGACCGGGAAAAAGGGTGGTATTGTTATCTTGATTCATAAACGTATACGGTTTGAGATCATTCGGTCCCTACTGGATCCCTCAGGGCGGTTCTTGCTTTTGCATGGAATGTTGGAAGGTCACTTGGTGACGCTAGGGAATCTTTACTCGCCGAATGTGTTTGATCAAGGTCTCTACACTCGGTTGACCTCTAAATTGGAGACTTTGCCCGAGGCTCCGGTAATTTTGGGTGGAGATTTTAATGGAGTGATGGATGGGGAGTTGGATACTACCGTTGGAGGGTCTCGGGAGCGGCGACAGTCTACGCGGGCAATGTTGCGGTTGTGTGATAGTTTGGGATTAGTGGACCCCTGGAGGTTGTTACATCCATTGGAAAAGGATTTCACACACCAGTCTCGGGCCCATGGTTCTTCGGCACGTATTGATTATATTTTGGTGACGGGTACCCTTTTTGCAGCGGTTAGAGATGCTCGGATAGGACCGGGGGAGATTTCGGATCATGCGCTTGTTTGGTTGGATCTTCAGTGGGGGGAGGCGAGGCCTATGGACCCGCCTTTGGCGATTTCCTTTGGAACTCTATATCGATACCCATTTCCGGTCTTTCTTGAGGCGGCGCTGGCAAGAATTTGCGTCCGACCATAGGTCCCATTCTGATGATCCTGAATTGGTCTGGGAGACTGCTAAGGTGGTGTTAAGAGGTGACATTATAGGCTACCAGGCCCGCAAGCGGAGACTGCAGGCTGAGCGTATTATCCGCTTGGAAAAAGAGGTTACGAAACTGCGTCGCGTGTGCGCTCGTCATGCCACGGTGGCAAATTGGCAACGGCTTATGGAGACTCAGGTATTGTTGAACGAGGTCTTACACCAGCGCGCCCACAAATCTGTGATGTACTACCGCTACCGATTGCATACCCAGGGGGATAAACCTGGAAAAATGCTGGCCCGATGTTTGCGGGGTCCCCGGGGTTCCCGTTTGATTCCGGCCTTGCGAGATGATCTGGGCACGCTGCAGCGAGCTAGCCCTCAAATTGCTGCGGTGTTTAAATCCTTCTTTCAGAAACTTTATTCTGCTGAGCCGGACGCGTCTCAAGAGAGGCGGGATTACTTTGCGACTTTACCCATACCTCACTTGACGAAGGTGCAACAAGAACGGTTGGACCAGCCGATTTTGGTGAGTGAGGTACAGGCCGCTATAGCCAGGGCGAGTTGCTATAAATCCCCGGGACCCGACGGGATGGGAGCAGAGGTTTATAAGATTCTGAGCGATTTGATCTCCCCGACCCTCCTGGCTGTGCACGTCCGGAGAGCGGAACAGGGATTTTTTCGGTGGGGGGATAATCAGGCCTATGTTACCCTCATACCGAAACCGGGGAAGGACCCCTTATGTGCGGCGTCTTATCGCCCGATATCCCTGCTTAATTTCGATTTGAAATTGTTAGCAACGGTCCTGGCGGAACGCCTGGCCGGGGTTCTGGACCAGTTGGTCCATGTGTCGCAGGTCGGCTTTGTACGTCAGCGGCATGCCGTATGCAACCTGAGGCGGATTGTGGCGTCACTGGAGTGGGCACGGCGGCGAGCTCAGTCGACCCTCTTAATTAGCTTTGACGCCGAAAAGGCTTTTGATAGGGTTAGTTGGGCTTATTTAGACGACTTGCTGCCGCGTTATGGCCTAGGAGAGTCTTTTTGTAAATTGGTGAAATCTCTATACGCAGACCCCAAGGCGGCGATACTATGTAATGGGTTGCTCTCAGAGCCCTTTCCTCTTGAGAGAGGAACTCGGCAGGGTTGCCCATTGTCTCCCCTCCTTTTTGTTCTGTCTTTGGACCCTCTCATTCGCCGAGTGGAGCAGTCTCAGGAGATCTCCGGAATAACTATGGGTCGGCAGGTCTTTAAACTGGCTGCCTTTGCTGATGATCTTCTCGTACATTTGTCCGCTCCCCAGGCTTCGCTGTCGGCGCTTTTGCGGGAGTTTCGGGCCTTTGGCCGGTTTGCCGGCCTTCGTATCAATCAGGAGAAATCAGAGGCACTGGACGTGCTGGGAGATGTCCGGGCGGCGTGGAGGGGAGTCTTCCCTCTACGGTGGGCGGTGGATTCCTTTTTATATCTGGGAATTATATTGACGCCTTGCACGCGCAGTCTTTACAAGGCCAATCTCCAGCGGCTACTGAATAAGCTGCGTGATCAGTTTCAGACGTGGGGGTCCCTCCCCTTGTCTCTTTCAGGCAGAATAGCTGCGATTAAGATGGTCATTCTCCCCCAAGTTCTTTACTGGTTCCAGACTCTCCCAGTCTGGCTTCTTAGGCGGGATTTAAAGAGACTGTCCGGTTTGCTGAAGGGCTTTCTATGGAGGGGGGCGAGGGCGAGAATACCATGTGTGCGGTTGCAAGGGAGATGGAGACAGGGGGGTATGGGGCTTCCGGATCTGGGGGCCTATGCCTTGGCCTGTCAGGCCCGGCACTTGGGAGACTGGCTGGGTGGGACTGAATATTTTACACCGCGCCGGGTGGAGGCAGCCTGTGCGGCTCCGTTTTCCTTGTTAGCCATCCTCCACCATGAAGACCGTTTTCTCCCACTCTATATTACCGATAGTGTGCTGTTGGGAGCCGTGCGCAAGACGTGGCGACAGCTTCATCGATATTGGCAGCGGTGCTGGAATATCTCCAGTTGGCTTCCCTTGCAGGGCAATATCCACTTCACTCCCGGCACGGAGAATGCCACGTTGCGGGCGTGGGCCGTGCAGGGGATACGAACTGTTGGGCATGTGATGGATTTGGACGGACAGTGTAAGTCTCTCCCCACGCTTAGAACTGAATACGAACTGGCCCCGTCGCACCCATTTGCCTATTGGCAGCTGTCCCACTATGTATCGTCGTTACCGGCAGATGAGCTCCAGGCTGACCATTCGCTGCGGATAATTGAATTTTTCGATTTGGGGGGAGATTTTGTGCCTTCCATTCGACGGTTGCGGATGCGGATAGATGCTTTTCGGCCCTCCCCGGATTACCGGTCTGTGGAGCGCGCGTGGGCCGTCGAATTACAACGGGCGGTTCCGCCGGGTACTGTTCTTCGGGGTCTTCGGCGCATGGTTTCTCTAGCAGAGGGTGTGCGATGGAGAGAAATACATTTTAAAGTATTGACGCGGGCACATTTTTCGCCGCGGAGGGCCTTTCGGAGCCATCTGACAGAAGATGGCAGCTGTCCAAGATGTTTGGAGCCGCTGGCGTTCCTTTTCCATATGTGGTGGAGTTGTCGGTGTCTTCGGGCTTATTGGCTTCGAATTTCTACGTACATGCAGGATTTGATAGGGCAGAGAGTGGGCTGGGATGCCTTTTTCGTTACGCTGGATATCTTAAGCCTTACTTCGCCTAAAGGTAAGTGGGGGAGATTGCTGGTGCGTAAGGCCTGCTTGGTGGCTAAGGGACCCCTACTTCGTCGGTGGCGTGAACGGGAACCCCCGTCCTTTTGGGAATGGCGGAACACTTTTCATCAACTGATGCTTGCGGAGTGTTGGAGCGCACGGGGCAACCCTGTGCGTTGGCAGACCTTCCAGACCCTGTGGGATCCCTATATTCAGCGGCTGGGCTCCCGGAGTCGGAATGAAGTCCTGCAATGGACAGTGCGGTCACAGCACCATGGTGGTATGGATTTGGACCCTGGTATATGTGGTTGATTAGTCTACCTTGACTGGGGGGTAGCGCCTGGTGTGGGGGTGACCATGTCTCCGCAGGGGGGGGGGGGAAAGGGGGGGGGGATAGGGGTGGGGTTAGGTAAGGGAGGACTTGTCTCCTTTAATGTAAAAATTGACACCAGTTGTTTGTTTATCCTCGCTGTGGGGATCAGAAACCCACCCTGCGCGGGGGTTGTTGTGCTGTTCTTTTTCATGCTGTGTGGTTTGGTGTTTAAATAAAACTTTGATAAAAAAACAAGAATACTCATTACAATATCATATCAGTAGCCACACTCTGTATGTCATTTTTACCACTAATACTTCTATTCTTTGCCTTGGTCTGTGAAATTGGAATGTCTTGCTTACAAGATAAATTATATCCCAACACGATACAACTATATAGAACATGTAAATTCTTTGTGAGGGTTGCATGCAGGTCAGAGATTATAAACTAAGTTTCACTGAATCCAGCTTACTCCAGAAACCAAACAGTTACTAGATCACTATATTACAAATTCTAATCTCCAGACTGAAAATAAAATTGTTTTCTCTGTCTTTGTCTAGGTGAGTTTATTCTTAATCATGTTGGTCTCAGTTACATGGCCAAAAAAGAGTTTGGTTCATGCTCATTTAAATTTAATTTTTCCTGACTTCTGGGCATTTTTTCATGTTTGTTCCATGTATATGCCCATTTAAGTGTGTACTTTATGCATTTGATTGTATGCATGTATATTTGTAGGTATATGCACACATTCCATTTTTCCATTTTACTTTTTTTTCTCTCCTGTCTTCATCTATCCCTGTTTTAGCCCATCCTTGACTATGATTTTTTTCCTTTTATCTCATTTTCCTCCATTTCTCTCTTTTCTACCTCTAAATCTTTCCTTTAAAACATCTCTTTACTCTGTTCACTCATAGGTGGATCTTAACCCACCTTCTGCTTCTCTTCTTTCCTTTTCCTTCTCTCACCCTCCATGTTATTCTTCCTCTTCCAACATTTGCCCCTTCAAATCTCCATCTCACTCTGATTAGTTTTTTCTTCTATCGGTCTCCTGCTATCTAGCTTCCCTCTTCACCCATAGTTACCCCCCTCTTTTACTCTCTCACCATTCTCCATCTTGTTCTACCCTGGCTCTTTTCCTTCACAACCACCCCCTCTTACTTTTGCTATCTGTCTGCAGCACCTGTCAGTTATTTAATTCCTCTTACTTCTCTCACGTCCTATCTCCTCTGGTTTGACCTTCTCACTCCCAATTATCTTCTTCCATATTCCTCCTAGTCACCCAAGATTTATTTTTACTCCCAATCATCCCCATGCATAGTTTCTCCTTTCCCCCGATATCCTCATGTTCTCTCTCTCTCTTTTTCTCTCATGTACCCTTCTCCATCACCAATTAAGGTTCCCACATACCCCTAACACTTTCATCAGCCTCCTGTGTATATGTCTATATCTCTCTGTTGTTCTCTGGAGCACCATCCAGTAAAGAAGGGGCAATGACTGACCATTAATGAGGCCAGAAATGTTGCCACTGATCGCCAAGGTATTTTGAGCAACACACAGAATCCTGAGGCACCTACAGCAACGTATTGGCTGAGAAGATGGCCTTCTCTCCAAATGCCAGCTAGGAATTAAAGAAGAGGAGAAGGTGCAAGAGCCTCATGAGCCTATGCTTAGTCATGCTCCGTAGCTGTGACCAGCAAGGCACACCATTACCTTCCCAAGGTGCACTAATGTGCCACAGCACACTGATTAAGATGCACTGCTCTAGTCACCCAGACTTTGATTATATTGGTGAGTACAAAAGGAGACTCAAGAGAGATGGGGCGCTGCCAGGGATACAGGAGGATGCCCGAGAGCAGCCTGCATAAGTACAAGAGTAAAACTGAGAGTGATGAAGGTACCTGAGAGCAACATGGTCTGCTGTGGCCACAGAAGTGAACTGAAAGAGAATGAGTCTGCTGTGAGCACACAACAGGGGACAGAGGGATATATTTGTTAAGGTGCAGTGCATGTTATTTATCATGGCACTAATAATATCTGATAAGGTGCACTGCACCTTAGTAAACAGACTCCAGAATGAACAGTGCTACAAGGGCAGCAGTAGTCCATGAAGGGAGCTTAATTGCTGCAGTAGGACAGCAGCAGGACATAATCAGATAACTTGTGTGGCAGAATCTGTGAATATAGGTGCACCGATTGTGATAACTGAAACTTCTACAGTGGGAAGAATGCAGAAAGAATGCTGTAGTGTAATGAGTCATAGTTTTTTGTTTCAGCATTTTTTCTGAGCTTTGCATATATTTTCAGCTGTGCAAAAAAACTTAAGTATTTTTGATTAATTTTATGATTTAATTGTTTTACCTATAATGAAAAGGCTATATTATTGTTTGCATTTCTTGTAAAATTGTGCATGAAATGTTTGTGAACAAATGTATATACTATCTCAGACACACCCAAATTTTGAATTTATGGCAAAAAATATTATTGATATTCACTCTATTTTATTGCTAATACATATAAATTTAAAATCGTTGCTCTTCTGTAGTAGTGTTAATTTAGGAAAAAACATGGGAGAACATTCCTATAAATATAAATCACTGAGGAGGGGAGTAGGCTTAACTTCGTACCTGAGTGATTAGTTCATATTCTCCAGGAACAAGCAGGGTGTTTATGGTACCTCCAGTGGCGCATTGTGCCTCTGTAGCTGTGTCCCACTTTATGAGCCAGTCGTCCAAATAAGGGAAGATAAAGGCCCCTTGAAACCTGAGGTGGGCTGTGATCACCACAAGGCACTTTGTGAAGACCCTTGGAGACAAGGCCAGACCAAAGGGCAGCACCCTTTATTGGTAGTGTTATTCCCTCACCATGAACCATAAGTATTGTTCCTGCAAAAACATGGAATAGAGGCATGACTTAGAAAAATTTCTGCTCTGCTCAAAGTGTCCCGTATTGAAGAACGGTTGTGACAAGTATGCTTTGAACTGTTGTGTCTGCAGTCTGGAGGGACACAAGATGCAGGTGTAAAGAAAAGAAAGCAGAGGTGAGGGAAACTTGTAAGGTATAGAAACAATATTAAACACCCCTACAGAAATATTGAGAGGAGTAAGTGTGTTTATTTTGGCTGTGCTGACATTGACTGTTTGTGCCAATAGAGCTATTCTAGAGTTCCCTAACATATCCTATGTTCTGGACAATGGGACTGTTGATGTAGGGCTAGTATGTGACTGAGCATGGAAAAGATTCTTGTTCAAGTGGGAAAAGCAGATCAGATTTGCAGTCCTGGGACGCCATGCTATTATGTTATACCAGCTGCTGTTTATAGGTGCAGGGGATCAATTTGGCAGAAGTAAGTTTAATGTGAGTGCAAGTGAGGGTGTGTTTGTGTGTGGTGTGAGGGTTGCATGGGAGTATCTCTGTACTCTGATGCAATTCTGGGGGGACATGAATGCCTGGCCAGTAGCTGGACTGTAAGGATGACCGCTGCACCAACAGGTGCCAGTGTGATGGAGTAAAATGTAGCAAAATGTGAAAACATATCCCTGTCAGGAATAAGGGACCAGTAAAACAAAGTGCCAAAAATGGGGTCAAAACATTAACTTGCCCCAGAGTAAAGTGCTCCCTTCTTTTAGGCATTAGTTAGAAGATGTGTACAAGAAGGGGGAGCACTTTATTCTAGGGCAAGTTGATGATTTGCCCCATTTTTGGCCTTTTGTTTTACAGGTCCCTTACTCTTTGCTTATTTCTACTGGACAATAATTAGCATTGTACAGACTGTTTTCAGAGATGCCCAATGCACGAGTAACTGAGGAGTTCTTCTACTGCTATGTATGCTCTGATGTCAGGACAAACACATCACATTAGACTTGCTTTTATTCTATCAATGACTGCACTGAGCTTACTTTGCAGTGTTCTGGGTATCGAACAGACTAGTATATTTAGTCTCGCTGGCATCTGCATTTGGGTATGATCAGTATTCATGTGTTATTTGCATGAACACAGCACTGTCAGTGAGAGGAGCAGCTTAGGGGATGTACGTTTTAACAGGGGAGGTGGAGGCAGGCAGCATCGTAGATGTTTATCTTTTCAGAATATCGTGAGGGTAGGGATGTCCAAGTCGTTTAATAAGTCTACATCTCCAATTCCGGACACGTGGGTGTGTCTATACCAGAATTAGGTTTAAAACGTCCCCATCTGCAATTTGGATGTGCCCACAGTAGATGTTGTGGAATCAGCCTCCACGTGTATTAAGCAACATTGGACAGTGTTACAGGTACATGAAGCTTTCTCCTGTTTACCTCGGTTTAGCTTTCAACGTAGAAGAAATCTAAGAGATTACTTCATTCTAGGAAATTTTCATATTTTAATGCTTAAGAACTGAAAGAATTTGTCCATGTGCTATTAGCAAATCAGCATAAATTGACTAAGCATACTGATTGTAAAAACAGCATATAATAAAGCACTGATCTTCTTTACAAACTGCTGAAGAAAGTGCACCTCTTACCAAGCATTGAACGGAGTTGCAACATACAATTGCTGATTTAAAATATTTTGTTTTAGAGTAATACGAATTGAAGCAAGGAAGAAATTTTTATTAAACTGTTACAATGATGGGAGCAGTGATATATCTTTCAGTGGCAGACTTTGGGGCAGGGGTGGCCCAACGGGGGTGCGAGGCCATGTGCGGAGACTCATTGCGGGGCCTGATTTGCATAAATATTTGCATAACCATGGGACCTTGTACTAATGCTCCTATTCAGTCTATTCTCTCAAATGTATTAGTTATGTGCCTAATAGCATAGGACTACAGGCCTTACGCTAGTAGGGTGGAGACCATTCACCATACTCTGTAAGAGAGCCCTGTCCTTCTACCTGCAATGGACAAGGGGCCACCATAAAGCTCAACAGCTTTTCGTATCCTTTGACCCCAGCCGTCTGGGGCTCCCAGTGACTAAGCGAACTTTGTCCATGTGAGTGGTGGACTACATTACCCTTTATTACAAGCAAGTGGGGATTTCACTGGACCAGAGAGTCATGGCGCACCATGTCAGGGCCATGGCTACTTCCATGGCCAATCTGCATTCCGTCCCCATGATGGAAATTTGCCGGGCCACCACCTGGTCTTCTGTCCATACCTTCGCAGCTCATTACATGCCAACAGCTCTGCCAAGCTCAGAAAATGTCCATTGTTTGGAATGTACAGTGTATCATTGCGGCCACGAAAAGCATTATTTTGAGAAGCCAAGTGATAAATAATAGCAAACAGACCCTCAAGAACATTCCCCCATCTTTGTCTTTCAGTGTTAATGGCAGATTGATTAACACTGTCAATAGCTGTATTACTTGCTAGTTTCTGTTCCAGTTCAGTCCACTGTTGCAGTCAGTCAAATTGTGTCACGGCACGTTCATGTTTAAACAATCGGGGCAGTGGGAGCTCAGAGCTCAGGCAGCAGCAGCCAGCTCCACCTCCACAGCTCCTGTCCAATCGGGGCAGTGGGAGCTCAGACAGCAGCAGCCAGCACAGAATAAAAGCGGCGTCCCTGCTCAGGGAAGCAGCTGCCCGGACACTCCACCTCCACAGCTCCTGCCCAATCGGGGCAGTGGGAGCTCAGGCAGCAGCAACCAGCACAGAAGAAAAGCGGCGTCCCTACAGGGCGCGCCCGCGCCAGAGGGCCCTTTGACGTGGCCCTTAGGCGCGGCACGAAGGCGAGCAGAAGGAATCCAAACAAAAGACACAGCACCGCCAGCAGTACCACAGAAGAAAACAACAGAGAGCAGACAGAAGCGAAAGACATCAGAAACGCAAGTAAAACACTAACGGGACTTAACAAAAATCAACATGCACGCAACACTGTTCCTCCCACTCAGCCTCCTCATCACACAACTCCTGCCACCAACCACACACTTCCACTACCCACACTCAAGCTCACCATGGCACCCACCAATCACTTGGACATACATAGAACCACAGTACACGCATAATGATACACACAGAACATCAGGGACAAAAAGACAAACCAAACACAAATCAAACTCCCACGCTAGCTCAAAGGAAGCACACGAAACAACAAACTCCTCAAAGCAGACAACAATTGAGCTCATAAACGCCAGATCCATATGCAACAAGATACACACAATTGCAGACCACATAGAAGACCAGCAGCCTGACATACTTTGCATCACAGAGACATTTATTTATTTATTTAACACTCATTTATATACCGCATCTTCCAGCGATCAGTTGCGGTGTACAATTAACAACAGTTAACAAAGCGAAGTTTGTTTTACATAGAACATCTTAACTTTTACATAGAACATCTTAAATTAAACAAAGCAGAGAGTAATAACTAAGCAGAATATTTCAACTAAAACAGTGTAACAATTTATCTTAACAAAATGTAATGTCTGTACAACGTAAGGAAGTACATAACAGTTGCAACTATATACATGTGGAGGTATTAGGGCATAAGAGAATGGAGCGTCATTTCGTTTAAGCTAGGTGTGTTGTCCGTTATAGTAGGGAGTATGTGCTTGATGTGGGCAGGTTCCTGTTTAGCTTTTATCTAAGTCGAGTGGAGGGTTTTCCATGGTATTATAGTGTTTAGTGAATAGATACGTTTTCAATTTTTTTCGGAATTCCATGATCTCTGTTAGTGATCGTAGGTCCTCTGGTAGTGAATTCCAGATGGTTGGAGCTATGTGGGAAAAGACTCTATTGTTTGTTAATTTGTGAGTTTTTATGAATTCTTTTGGAATCTTTAGTTTATTTAATTGTCCTTTTCTGTGAGTAGGCTTAGGTGGTTCTTTGCATATTAGATTACATAATGTCTTCGGAGCCATGTCATTAAAGGCTTTGAATGCAGTTATTATTGTTTTGTATATTATCCTGCTTTGTATTGGTAACCAGTGAAGGGATGCTAGTATCGGTGTTATGTGTTGGAGTGAGTTTATTTTTAATATAATTCTAGCTGTTGCATTTTGCGCTAGTTGAATTCTTTTGATGTTTTGTTTTGAAATGCCCATAAGTATTAGGTTGGCGAAATCGAAGTGGGGGGTTATGGTAGCCTGTGTTATATTAATAAAATCTTGTATAAATACGAGGGGGCGTAGTTGTTTGAGGATTATAAGTTTGAAGTAGATTTTCTTTATGGTATTTCTAATGTGGGTTTCCATTGTAAGGTGTGTATCTAAAATGACACCTAGATATCTTATTTCGTTTTTTATTTTAATTTCTTGGTTTTGTAGTGTTATGTGGGTTGGAGGGATAAATGATTGGTTTTTTGTTACGATTAGGACTTCGGTTTTAGCATGGTTTATATGGAGGTTTTGAGTTTTTAGCCAAATTGTGATTTCGTTATAGCAGTCTGATAGGAGTTGTATCGGTAGGTTAGGGATCGTAAATGGAATGTACATCATAATATCGTCCGCATAGAGGTGATATTGTACTCCAAATTTTTTAAAGATATTGCAGACCGGTTTTATGTAAATATTGAAAAGTAGGGCTGATAATGCTGAACCTTGTGGTAAACCTATTTCTTGTTTGTATGTATTGGAAGTTTGATTACCTATTCTTACATTTTGCGTTCTGTTATTTAAATATGAGGTGAACCATTTATGTACGGTAGAGTTTATGCCTATCTGGCTTAGGTTGTTGAGCATTATTGAGTGATGCACACTATCAAAAGCTGCTGATATGTCAATGAAAAGGAGGATGAATGCCTGTTTATGATTGTCGATTCCTTTTAGGAGTGTATCGATTAATACTGTTAGAAGTGTTTCTACTCCGTGGCGGGGCCGGAATCCATATTGTTGTTCGTCAAGTGGGTAAGATGAGTCTATATATTCCTGTGTCTGTAATTGCACTACCTTTTCAATTATTTTGGCCAAAAATGGTATGCTAGAGATGGGCCTGTATGATACTGGAGATGTTTTATCTAATTTGCAATTCTTTAGGATTGGGCGTATTTGCGCATGTTTGAGCGAGGGTGGAAGGTATCCTTGGGTTAGTGAGAGGTTGACTATTGGAAGGATATAGGATAGTAGTGTTGGCAGTGTGTTTTTTATCCATGATACTGGGCATGGATCTAAATACGAAGTTGTGGTATTTAGTCCGGAGATGATAGTTTTTAATGACACTTTTGAAATGGGGTAAAAGTCTGACCATTCATCTACAGACTGGTAAGAAATGTTGATAGTTTCTAATGACATAGTAGGTTTTTTTGATTTGTTTTGATAGTGATTAGCTAGGGTTTGTACTGAGATGTCAGTGATTTCGTTGCTAGAAGTTTGAGCGTTATTGGTTAGATTTCTGACAATGGAAAATAGCTCTCTAGGTCTATTATATGATTTTGCTAAGGTTGCTGCGTAGTAGTTTTTCTTTGTGCTGTCTATTGTTTCCTTATATTTTGTGAGATGGTTATTGTATATTTCTTTGTGTATAGACAACTTAGATTTCCGCCATTTCATTTCAAGTTTTCTTAGTTCTCTTTTCATTTGTCTTAGTGTGTAGTTAAACCATGGTGTACTATTTGTTTTGGTGTGTATAGTCTTTTTATTTGGGTGATTATTTTTAGCTGCATTGTTGATGATTTCATTCCAGTTGTTAACAGCATCATCCAAATCTGATGTAGATGATAAGAAGTGGGGGATTGTTGAATCAAGGAATTCTGTTTCATTAAATTTTTTGAATTTTGAATTAGGGCCACTTATGTAGTTTTTGACGCTAGTGGTAGGATAGGTGAGATTTATTTTGATGATATAATGATCAGATCAAGGCGTCTCTGTGCATTCAATGGAATTTGAGTTGACTAGCTTGAAGAATGTATCAGGAAGAAGAACCAGATCTAGTGTTCCCCCTTTGATATGTGTTGCTGTGTTAATTATTTGATGATAATCTATGTCTGCTATGGTGTCTAGGAATAGTTTAGAGTCCGGTGTTAGTAGTGACGGAAGGTTAAAATCGCCTAGCATGATTACAGGGTTTTGTTCAGTA
Source organism: Ichthyophis bannanicus (assembly GCA_033557465.1). NCBI lineage: Eukaryota > Metazoa > Chordata > Amphibia > Gymnophiona > Ichthyophiidae > Ichthyophis > Ichthyophis bannanicus. The sequence goes on along the minus strand of CM066037.1, from coordinate 377,854,664 downwards.
GATGAGCTAAGGAGTTCAATAAGAGAATCCAGGCCATCTGCTTTTTGGTCTGGGGGTCTATAAATTAAGCAAATTCTCATGAGACCAATTTTTTATCAATAGTGTGTCTATGTTATTAGAGATATTTGATTGGATTGATTTGGCGTTTAATATCTTTTTCGTCATCATTAGTACTCCTCCGCCTTTTTTATTGGATCTGTGTTTGTAAAATGTGTCATAGTTTTCATTATCAAGTTGATTTAGGTAGACTGTATCTGTTTCAGAAAGCCATGTCTCTGTGACGCATAAAATGTCTGGTTTTAAGTCGGTTATCAGATCATTAAATATGGGGAGTTTATTTTTTATTGATCGTGCATTAATAAGGATGCATGATAGGGAGGATGGGTTGTTGGAGCAGATTTTCTTGCATGTTTGTTGTGGGTTTGTTTGTTGTATGTGTATTAGTCTATGATAGTTAATTTTTGGGTAGTTGTTTGCATGAGTGTGTCCAATATGGCAGTCATTTCGGGTATGTGTGTGTATTATAGGTATTGTCATGTGATTTTTGCTGTTTAAACTTAGTGATAGGTCAATTATTATTATCGCTAATAATATACAGGTGTATGATATTCGTATAAGCATGATGTTAGGGTGTGGCATTTTCTGTATTTGGCTTAGTGGTATGTTAGACAGGGTCGTAATGACGTGGGTTTCTGGCAGCAGTGGTAAAATCTGATAGAGTTAAGTGGCAGTAGGTTACTGGTAACCGTAGGAAGAACAGATATTGGCAATAGGTTACTGTCAACTGTAGGAAGGACAGTTATTGGCTAGGGTAGAAGAAGTAGAGAGGCTTAGAGCAGTAGGACAATTAACTGTTACATATTGGCAGAATTGCAATAGGTGAATTATGGCAATGGTAATAGATCTGATGTTAGATACAGGCAACAGTGACAATTCTGAATTGCATTACTGGTGACAGCAGTACATCTGAAGTGAGCTTCTGACTACAGTAAATCCAAAGTTAGTTACTGACAACAGTAAATCCAGAGTGAGTCACTAACAACAGCAAATTCAAAGTGAGTCACCGACAACAGTAAATCCAAAGTAAGTTACTGACAACAGTAAATCCAAAGTGAGTTGTTGGTAACAGTAATGAATCTGCAGTGAATTACTGACACCAGTAAATCTGAATTGAGTTACTGACACCAGTAAATCTGGATTGAGTTACTGACAACAGTAAATCTGGATTGAGTTACTGACAACAGTAATAGATCTGATGTGAGTTAACGACAATACTGAATTGCTAAGAATGCTAAAAACAATACTAAATTCACATGGCTCAATCCCACCGACAATGTACTACTCAATCAACTGGTGCCAGACAAATACACAGCATACAACTGCCCACGCACCCACAAGCGTGGAAGAGGAGTCTTGATAATTGCAAAAACGGACCTAAGGTTCAAAGCTCAGAGTTTCACTGACACACAACAATGTAACACAATCAGCATTGAGAACAAACACATTGCAATCTGCCTAACCTACAGAGCACCCAGAGCCTCACCTGACGAACTAGCCTCAACGCTCGAAGCAGTCTGTGCTATCACCGCATCTAACAAACCCACGCTGCTGCTAGGAGACTTCAACCTCAAGTCCACCAACACCAAAGATGCAGAAGCTTTCCTTCAGGCAATGACTTCACTTCAGTTCACCCAAATAGTCGATGCCCCAACGCACAGACACGGATCATCCCCAGACCTCATCTTTGCATCCAATTACCTAACCTCGAGAGGTCTAATATCAACACCCACCATCACCCCAGTTCCATGGTCAGACCACTACATAATTGAGATAAAGATACAACTACAAAAAGACAAGCTAAACAAACACTCAGACAACACACCCACACAAAGACGATTCAAGAATTTCGACAGGGACACGTTCCTACAGGACACGATACAACATCTGACCATAGAAACAGATGACCTGGAGGCTCAAATCACCAACTGGAACAGCACTCTATCTAACGCCGCCAAAGCAACTGATGCTAGTCCCAAGAAACACCGTCACAACAAGATACAATACAAACCATGATACTCAAAAACCATACGACAAGAAAAGAGGGAACTCAGAAAGACAGAACGGAGATGGAGAAAGACCAAGACATCGGAAAACCAGCAACTATACCTAACAAAGCAAAAACAATACAATGAACACATCAACCAATCAAAGAGAGAATACCATACAAACATGATAAATACCTCCATCAACAAACCCAGAGAGCTATTCGAAATCGTGAAAATCCTCACAAAAGCGCAAAGGACAGAAGATGAAGTACAAATAGACCCGCAAAAATTTGCTGACCACATCAAGGAAAGATTTCACTCAGCAGAGCGAACAAGACCCAGCGCACCCACCAGGTCTAACTCACACCCTAAGACCTGGGACACATTCTCCTCACCTTCAACGGAGCAGCTATCCCTCATCTCCACAATCAATACAAGCATCGCCCCTACAGACCCTTGCCCAGTGTCATGGGTCAAAGCCACCAAATCAAACTTCATCCACATCATACACAACATAGTGCACAACTCCCTGACTCATGCCGAATCAACTAAAGCTCGCCACAGTAAGACCGATCCCAAAGAAACCAACTCTCGACAAGAACAACCCAGCAGCATACCGACCAATATCCAGCATACCCTTTCTGGCAAAAATCATTGAAAAAACAGTACAACAACTACAAGAACACATTGACAACCATGCACCACTGGATGACGACCAACACGGCTTTCGCCCCAACCATGGAGTCTAAACATTACTGATTTACCTCTTCGACAGCATCCTACGAACCATAGACAACATCAAGAATGGAATCATAATGATCTTCATTGACATCTCTTCAGCATTTGACACAGTAGATCATAAAACTCTCCTGGAAAGACTAAAAAACATTGGGCTACATGGACCCACCTTAAAATGGTTCCACTCATACCTAACCGACAGGCGGATACAGGTAAAGGTAGGCCACAACACCTCTCGACCCATAAAAGTCCTCCAAGGAGTACCACAAGGATCCACACTCTCAGCACTACTGTTTAACATCTACATCTAGCCAATATGCGACATCCTGAAAAAGAACAGCATTCAATATACTATCTATGCAGATGACATCATGATATACACACCTATCTCAGTTCACGACCCGGACTACTCTAAAACAACAAACTGCCTCATACAAATGACAAGATGGTGTCAAAACAACAACCTCGCAATCAACTACAGCAAGACTGAGGCACTAATCATCACTCGTAACCCAGACTTCATCCACCCACCGGACATCAAGATACAAAATACAAACATACCAATAAAATTGGAAGTAAAATACCTCGGAGTGACTCTGGACAATGAACTGAACCTCAAGACACACGTAAGCAAAACAATCAAAAATGCATACTACAGAATGAGAATCATCAGAAGACTGAAACCCCTCCTTGCCACTGAGCACTTCCGTACCGTATGCCAAGCACTAATAACCCCCTTACTGGACTTCTGCAACCCAATCTACCTTGGACTAGCAAAACAAACACTCAAACCACTACAACTAGCACAAAACACCGCAGCCCGCATAATATCTGGATCAACAAGACATGAACACATCACACCTATTCTGAAAGACTTACACTGGCTCCCAATCAGTTAACGCATCAAATACAAAACAATCATAAACATATTTAAGATCAAACAACACACTTCAGCTAACAGCCTGCACACCCTCATACAACCAGACACCAGCACACGCCCAAGAAGAAAAGGAACCTCCAACCGAGTCAGCACCCCAAGAGACTTCAGAAACACACGCAAGGACACCACAGAAAGAGCACTCTCCCTGGCTGCACCTACAATCTGGAACAACCTCCCAGACGATCTGAGATCAACGACGGACCTCAAAGACTTTCGCAAACAGCTGAAGACAACGCTGTTCATAGAACACTATGAACACATCACATGATCTAACTACCAGGAACAACCAACATACCTCCCTCCGACCCACTGAAAAGAGAATGTATAACGGCACATGATGTTTCTTAACACTAAATGTATAAAAGAATGTACTATAAAACACGATGTATCATAGCGCACAATGTACATAGCTCAACATAATCAAACACACAACACAACATACACACAAGTCACGATATATCCTTTTCTGCATGAAAAACACTATCACCCCTTTTGATTGTTTGCTGTGAAACCGCCTTGATTGTAAGAAAAAGCGGTATAGAAATACAGTATAAATAAATAAATAAGTGAAGTTACATGGATCCAATCTGAACATTCACCCTATGTGAGTTGTGTGGGGTTAGAATCATCAGAATGGAATAATGTACAACAGAAGCAAAACCCGGTGTTGAGTTTTTTAGAATATACAAGCCAACGGCGATTGATGGATTCACCATTTGACATCATATGAACATAATATGCTGGCTTGAAACTACGGTTATACTGGTCCTTTGGAAAGGAATACTCCTTGATCTGAGTGGAACCTCTTACTACAAGAAAGTCACATAATTTTGAGTCAATAAATTGAGGCCAACATCCTGGATCATCATAATCAGTGACTCGAGCAGCGCTTTCGTGGAGTACACTTCTCAAGTGTTGCTCAAGTGCGGAGCTTGTGCTTGGCTCAGTTATCTCCAGTGTACTTTTCTCACCGTGTGTTTATTCAGTTTACAATTCTGGTAGCACTTCCAATTCACTCTGCTGTATGATATCTGTTGTCTCACTTCTACTTTTTGATCTTTTTTTTCATGTATTTTCCAAAGCTCCTTTCTGTGTTTCTAGGAACTCTTGCTCACGTTTTCTTTTTCTTGCCTTCTCTGCACCAGAGGGATATTTTCGAAATCTGTCTCTGTCGCTCATTGTGTGTTTTGTTTACTTTTTCTCTTGCAAAGAGTAAGCCCCAACAAGCTGTAACCAGTAAAGATTAATCAAATATAGTAAACTGAATAGAGTTATCCTAATTCACTATTTGCAGTGTAAAATGTCTCCAGCGATGTCTCCGTGATTTGAACATCTGCATGGAAGTTTTCAGACGTCCATTCATGACTAGGGCTTTTAAAATGATCTCAAACCTCGGGAATAAAGGAAACTGCCTTATCCGAAGGGCATTAAATGCCCTTTTATTTGGAAGAGCTGGACAAATCGACTAATGCTGTGCACGTCCCCTACAGATACTGCAAAGCTTTTGCAGTTAATGCAGCACTATTTGCACTTACACACCGCGTTAGCTGCAAAACCTAACACAGTTTAGTAAACATGTCTCTTTGAGTCCACAGGGACTTAATGCTGAAATAGAGTGGGAGGTTTTCTTTAAATCATGATATCGGAAGTTATTTAAATTGTTGAATAATACAGCACATGTGTTGGCGTCCACTTTCAGGTGTTTGATGGCTGCAGCTGCTGGCTGAACCACTAGGCAAACTAGGTGGTCACTTAGGGTGGAAGCTTCTGGCGGGGGGGGGGGGGGATGGCAAAGAGTAAGGCATTCAAAGCTAAACAATAGATTCTGGCAGCAGGAGGGTGCATAAGGATTAAGATTTGCCTGGAGTGCCAGCATCCTGAACTAACTCAGGCCAGCCCTGAATGGCTGGTGCCCCTTAGGATTAAATGAGTTTCCAAAATAATGATTAGAGAAGTATTGAGAAATGTAACTTTATTTTTTGCGGATTCTTGTTATGCTGTTCCTCTTGTTTTTAGGATTTTTGGGAACAAAGAGCGCAGAAACTATGGGGCTTGTTTACAAAGCTGCGGTAGCGGTTCGCGATCGTTATCGGAGCCGCGACCCCATTGATTTCAATGGGGCCGCGGCTCCGATAACAACCGCGAACCGCTACCGCGGCTTTGTAAACAAGCCCCTATGAGTGGCATCTAACCCTTATTGGGTACTTGACCCAATCCCTTCATAAAGTCTGTTTGGCAAAAAGCTTGAGCAAGGTTGGGATTTTTGGGAACCAGAAGGACATTTATGAGATGGTATTTAAGAAATGAATGATTGTGGTCAATGATTAAGATAAGTGCAAAGACTTTTTTTTTTCTTTTTTCATTGATCAGGGTATACTGTGTTTCAGTAGGAGGAAATAAGATTTGGACATTTATTGGATGCCCTTTTTATAATTCTTTTATAATTCTTCGAAGACCACTGAAGCTTGTAACAGCTTTACATTATTGGGTTTTATGGTGGACTAAAGGTTTAAAGGCACATTTTACAATGGGACATCCAAGTGCAATTTGGGATGTCAAAGCCAGAATGTCTGAAAATAAAAAGCATGCACATGCAAGTTCAGGTACAATTCCAGAAATGTGGACATTCCCAATATGGACATCTATAGAGATGTCTGCATAGATATGCCCAGAATAGCATCTCAAAGCATGGATGTATAATAGCCTAATGGCTAAAGTTGTGGGTTGGCCGCAGGGTGGCCAGGGCTCAAATCCCAGTCTGGATTTTGTTCTCTTAGACTATTCACCTAACTCTCCATTTTCTCTACACTCTCTGAATGTTTTAAGGCAAAAACAAGCACTTTCCTGATGCCTATTTGTACCTGCAGCAGATCTAAACATAGATGTCCCTGTCGTTCCTGAAATCAAACAGGGACATGTAAGACCATTGCTCTGGACACACTTCTACTGCACCCCCATGCCTACTTGGATGTCCCTGCACTGGAGGCATCTGTAAACGTCATTTCTGGAATGGTTTCGGAGATGTCTCCATTATTTTGACATCCATGTGCATCTTTCAGACATCCTAAATCATGACTAAGCCTTTTAAAATGAGCCCCTTTGAGACTATTGTGATTCTGATTTTTTTTTCCTTCTTTGGGATTTGGGCCATGATAAGTGGAATGGAGGGTGAAAATATGAACTAATCATTCAAGTATGATTAGTTGTTTATGTTTATTGGAGTGTTATGTATCACATGGGGGAGCAGCTATGATTTTAAATTTGTGTATCAGCAATCAGAGAGTGAACATCAAAAACATTTTTTCCTATAAATTAAGAATTTTGGGAATGTTTCATGCAGTTTATAGGCATAGTCAGTTGACTGCACACATTTTAATCTATACTGCATCAGATTAATTTTCAAAGGATTTATATCTGGGAATAAGCTAGTCAGACCTCTACTCTGAAAATTTTCCCTCCTTGAGTAGCTTAATTTATCCATCTAATTTTACAGGGTCCCTAAATTTAGCCAGCCAGAAAAGGGTGAATTCAGAAGTGTTGCCAATGTGATCTAACAATTTGGCCAGTTTCCACAGATTTTCAGCACATTTTACTGTAGCTGCTCAGCTCTGGAAACAGTCAGGGATGGCTACAAACCCTGCACTGTCACTGTATTTACTCAGCATCCACATCAACGCTATAGTGACTATATTGGCACACCATGCAGGGCCTCTCTCCCGCTCTGGGGCAGCAGGGCCAGCTCTAGGCATGAATCGCTGTACTTCTTCAAGGCCCGCGCTGCTGCTGACACTGTATTTACTTAGAAGCAACACTGGCACACAGCGTGGGGCATTCTCCGAACTCCCGCAGAGTGGTTCCTCCTGCCAACCACCACTGGGGAGAAAGAGGCAGTGGCAGCAAAGGGACAAAGGCAGCACTGTAGAGGCCTGAATGTCCACAGCCCAGATTCCAGCAACCCTGATAGAGGAAGAGGAGGAGCCAGTGCCGATGGGGAGAGGCTGAGTGGGCCCTGCCAGAGGCCTAGAGGAGCTGTGCAGCGCCCTTGAGCAGCATCGAAGTCCTGGAAAGATATCTTCTGGACATCATGATCAAGGTGAAGGGAATGCTGCACAGGAAGGAGGATGGGTTTTAGGAGACATGCAGCACCATTAGCTGGGGAAGAGAAAAGATACTGGACATAGAGGACACAGGGGTGATATGGAGAAGGAGAGGAGATACTGGACACTGAGAGGTTATAGGGAGAGAGAGGGAGATGCTGGACACAGGAGAAGGGCAATAAAGATATGGAGAAGAGATACTTGACATGAAATGGGAATGGAGAAGATAATGATGCTGGATATGCAGGAGATGGGAATAGGGAGCTGGAGGGGACATGCTAGACATCATGTCTAGATCCTTCATAGCCATTCTACCAAGAGCAATATGTCATTGGATTTCTTGACTGCTAGTCTTTTTTCTTTATTGATTGTTGATTCAAGTAAGTTAAAGTTGTCAGTTATTTCAATTTCTTCTCCATCAATGATGAACTTATGGATTTTGCCAATTGTCAGGATCTTAGTCTTAAAATGGGCCTGCACCTTAACGTTAAGAACACAATGTTCCTTGATCTTGAGAAGCAAATGTTTCTTATCGTCTTCGCTTTCAGCCAGTAAAGTGGTATCATCAGCATAGTGAAGATTGCTGATGAGTCTTCCACCAATCTTCACACCTCGGTTGTCTTCATACAGTCCTGCTTCTCTGATGATTTGTTCTGCTTATAAATTAACGAGATAGGGGAAAAGTATGCAGCCTTGTTGTACCCTTTGCTGATTTTATACCATTCTGTTTCTCCTAGTTCTGTTCAAACTGTTGCATCTTGATCATGTAAAGGTTGTTCAAAAGAACTATCAGGTGTTCTGGTATACCCATGCTTCTTAATGTAGCCCAGAGTTTCTCATGGTTTACACAGTCAAGTCTTGCTATATCTGATAAAACACATATAGATATCCTTTTGATATTCTTTTGTCTTTTCAAAGATCTATCTCATATGTGTGATGATGTCTGTCATTCCTCGCCCTTTCGTGAACTCCGCTTGCACTTCAGGCAGTTCTCGTTCCAGGTATGGTTGTAGTCTCTGCTGAATGATATTGAGTAGAAGCTGGCAAGTGGGATCAGAGCGATTGTGCGATAATTTCCTAGTAGGTATATGGATATCCTAGGTTCCATTGCAGTATTTATGGTGCTGCCCTTTTCTGGGTAGGCTCCTCATTGCAGGAGTTTTGAAAGTTAGTGTTGTTATGAAATAGTAGATTTCTTCTGTGGGTCCTGTACTGTGAGTTCTTGGTGTCTAGTCAACTGTACGGTGTAGGTTGGGGGATAGTAACATGTGGATTGTCTTTGAGATTTACAGTTTTGCATTCTTGATGCTGCCAGTCTGAAATTGAAAATATTTTTCCTGTTCACATTCAAGGAAATCTGAAATTTTAAGAGAATGTCATTGTTTAATGTTTAGTAGCCTGATATCTTCACCGCTGCTGATTTCTGGACTTTTCCAGCTCTAGCACGGTCCAGTCCAGCTTGGGCACTATGATCTTGAATTCAGGGTTACCAGGATTAATTTTTCTCATTTTATATCTTCCCTCCTCATCAATAATGTGGCCAATGCAAATAAATCCGGCATGCAGATATTGATAATGGTTTGTATTTTTGTGGATGTGTGAAAGTGGTTTTAAATTAAAGTTGATTAACTTGTTTATTTTATTGTAATATTTGTTTTAATAAAGTGGGAATGTATGTTTGGAAAGCACCTAGGATTTTAGATGGGCAGCACAGAAATTTTAAAATAAAATAAATTCAGTTTATGCAAATGAGGCCCACTGGATATGTAAATGCTTATGCAAATGAGGTCGCACAATGAGTCTCCGTGCATGGCCCCACAAAACCTTTGGGCCACCCCTGGAAACTGTATTCTGTTTAGCTAGATTTAGGACATTTTCAGTTGAAATCCTAGGTTCCGTCGAACATGTACTTGAAGACTGTTGGTTGAAATTAATTGGGTATCTATGCCACTCCATGGATTTAAAAAAAAATTGTCTTGTTTATGCTTCTGAGCCTCTTTTTGGATAAGACACAAGTGGCATTTCTGGTCCATGAGTTCAGGAAAGATGCCTCATGGGCAGTTTTATTGAGACTGAGAATCTTGTCACCTTTGTCACCATAATATCACAAACATTAGGATACAGAGGCGTAAATTCCACCCAAGCTGCCCCTGAGGTGCAGGGGACCCCCAGAGAAAGAGGCGGCCCATTTATAGCCACTCGCATATCTTCTGAAGTGGATTCCCCTTTATTCGGGGGACCCTTTCCAATATTTTGCTTGGGGGCCCTCAGTAGGAATTTTTGCCACTGTTAGAAAAGCAGGAGAATTAAACCTCCCCCTAAAAATATGTAGGTAAAAAGAATAAAAAGGCATTTATGGATCGATATTTAAACTTTGGCCATGAGCCACTTTTACCTATGGGCAAAATGGGCAGCTTCCCCGGATCCTGCTTATCATAGGGTCCATAAGTAAAATTGACCTGGAATGCAAGGTTTGACACCCTTATTACATTGCAGGTAATATTCATATACAGAATTTCTTGCAGCATTCCCCTACATGCAGGGCCAATGAAGAAAGATGAGCTGAGAGAGAGCGCATTGCACAGCCTAAAAAGTAGGTGGAAAGTGATTAGCCTTTGGGACTGCTAATCAGCTGTGTCGGTTCCAATAACCATCACTATTCTCAGATTTCCAGAGAGCCTGGACTCCTCCTGAATGCATCTCTTGTATCCAGCAGTAGCTCAGAAGCCCCACGTCCCCTCCTTTTCTTGCTTCCCCATAGTGAGATCAGTCAAGATGCTGCTTGACTGCCTCTTCCTTATCCTTTTCCAGTGATCACCAGATGGGGTGGTTGAGTATTAGGACTAGGGCTGTTAGAATCCATTCAAAAATGAGGGTCTTAGACTTTAGGAAAACTAACTTTGCCAAAATGGGCCAATACCTCAGGGAGTCGTTAGCAGGATGGGAACAGCTGGGGGATGTAGAAAAACAGTCGGCAAAACTAAAAGGGGATATTTTAAAGGCAACCTTTTTGTTAAAATGGTAAATAAAGGTAAAAGGAAAAGGAGACCGCTATGGCTTTTGAAAGAAGTAGCTGAAAAGGTGAAGAAAAAGAGGGAGGCCTTCATGAAATACAAGAGATCACAGAGAGAGGAAGACAGGCAACTATAGTTGGAAAAACTTAGAGAAGTTAGCAAAGTAGTCAGGAAAACAAAGATTCAAAAAGAGGAGGAAATAGCCAATGCAATAAAATGGGAGGATAAGACATTTTTCAGATATGTTAGTGAGAAGAGGAAGGGCAAAAGTGGTATTGTCAGACTCAAGGGTGAAGGAGAGGAATATGTAGAAGCTGATGACGATAAAGCGGAATTGTTTAACAAATATTTCTGTTCTGTGTTCACAGATGAAGAACCAGGAGCAGGACCTCAGAAAACACCCACAAACAGGAACAGAAGCGAGGAGCGTCTTGAACAATTTTCAGAAGACTGTGTTCGTGAGAAACTAACTAAACTTAAAGTAGACAAAGCGATGGGATCGGATGGGCTACACCCTAGAATACTGAGGGAACTTGGGGAAGTTCTAGCAGCTCCACTGACTGACCTTTTCAATGCCTCGTTGGAGTTGGGAGTGGTGCCAAAGGACTGGAGAGAGGCTTATGTGGTGCCTTTACACAAAAGCGGAAGTAAGGATGTGGTTGAAAACTACAGGCCGGTTAGTTTAACTTTGGTGGTGAGTAAATTATTGAAAACGCTGCTGAAAGAGAAAATAGTGACGTTTCTGGAGTCCAGCGGATTACAGGATCCGAGGCAGCATGGATTCACCAGAGGCAGGTCTTGTCAGACAAATCTGATTGATTTCTTTGACTGGGTGACCAGGGAGTTGGACCGAGGGAGAGCCCCAGATGTGGTGTATTTAGATTTCAGTAAAGCCTTTGACACCATTCCTCACAGGCAACTTATAAACAAATTGAGCACCCTAAGGATGGACCCTAAAGTTACTGTTTGGGTTAGAAATTGGTTGAGTGGGAGGCGACAAAGGGTACAGGTAAATGGAGCTCACTCTGAGGAGAAGGAAGTTACCAATGGTGTGCCCCAGGGATCTGTCCTTGGTTCGATTCTTATTAACATCTTTGTTAGTGATATAGCGAAAGGACTGTCGGATAAGGTTTGCCTCTTTGCGGATGATACCAAAATCTGCAATAGAGTAGACGCCCAGGAAGGTGTAGATATCAAGAGGAGGGATCTAGCTAAGCTTGAAGAATGGTCTAGAATTTGACAGCTGGGATTTAATGTTAAAAAATGCAAGGTCATGCATTTGGGCTGCAGCAATCCAAGGGAGAAATATAGTATAGGGGGTGAAGTACTTTTGTCCATTAAAGAAGAGCGGGACCCAGGCGTGGTTGTGTCTGATGATCTTAAAGTGGCTAAACAGGTAGAAAAGGCGACAACAAAAGCTAGAAGGATGCTTGGGTGCATACAGAGAGGAATGGCTAGCAGAAAAAAGGAGGTGATAGTGCCTTTGTATAAGTCTTTGGTGCGGCCTCATTTGGAGTATTGTGTGCAATTCTGGAGACCGCACCTTCAAAAGGATATAAACAGGATGGAGTCAGTAAAGAGGGTGGCTACTGAAATGGTTAGTGGTCTTCATTATAAAGCATATTTGAACAAACTTAAGGATCTTAATATGTACACCTTAGAGGAAAGGTGGGATAGAGGTGATATGATTGAGATGTTTAAATACCTCCATGGCCTAAATGCACAGGGGGAGAGCTTCTTTCGATTGAAAGCAAGTACTGCTATGAGGGGATATGGGATGAGGGTGAAAGGGGATAGATTCAGGAGTGATATGGGGAAATATTTCTTTACGGAAAGAGTGGTGGATCCATGGAATAGTCTCCCAGTGGAGCCTGGTAGAGATGAAGACAGTATCTGAATTCAAGAAAAGCATGGGACAAACACAGAGAATTTCTAAAGGAAAAAAGGGGACTGTTGTAGTTGTTGATAGGGAAGGATAGACTAGAAAGGCCATGTGTTTTTTTTTTCTGTCATCATTTTTCTATGTTTCTATGTTTTTTTGGCCCCAAGGTTGACTGGCTAAAGGTTAGATACTAACATATGATCTAATTGGGGGGGGGGATGGGTTTTATGGAGCAAATAGAGGCTTGTCTAGGGGAACAGAAAAAAAAATAGAAACATGACGGCAGAAAAAACCCTATAGCCTCTCTAGTCTGCCCTTCCATATCAACTAGAATAGTCCCCTTCTTTCCTTAAGAGATCTTCTGTGTTTGTCCCATACTTTTTTGAATTCAGATACTATCCTTGTTTCTAGTACCTCCACTGGGAGACTATTCCACTCATCTATCACTCTGTCAGTAAAGTAATATTTCCGCGTATTACTCCTGAATCTCTCTCCTTTCGCCCTCATTTATGTCTCCTTGTAGCAGGGTTTGCTTTTAATCGAAAGAGGCTCTCCTCCTGGCATTTATGCCACGGAGATATTTAAACGTCTTTATCATATCTCCTCTATCCCGCCTTTCCTCTAACGTATACATATTAAGATCTCTAAGTCTGTCCTCGTATGCTTTATAATAACGACCACTAACCATTTTAGTCGCCACCCTCTGCACTGACTCCATCCTGTTTATATCCTTTTGAAGGTGCAGTCTCCAGAATTGCACACAATACTTCAAATGAGGACGCACCGAAGATTTATACCGAGGCACTGTCCGCTCCTTTTTTCTGCTGGCCATTCCTCTCCCTATGTACCCAAGCAGCCTTGTAGCTTTCGCCATTGCCTTTTCTACCTGCTTAGCTGCTTTAAGATCATCAGAAACAATCATGCAGAGGTCCCTCTCTTCTTTCATAGGAAAAAATATCACTAACAAAGATGTCAGCGGGAAGATGTAAAGAGAAGAAAAAAGGTGCCTAATGGCCAAAGGGACCTTATGTGGAGAAGGAATTGCCTCAATGGGAAAAGGCATGCTTGATGGGGAAGGAGAATGAGCCTTGAGGGGAGGGTGGAAAGGGAGTGCCTTGAGGGGAAGAAGATTGGGAAATTGGGGTAGTTTGGTAGAGTTGAGAGGGCCTGCTTGATGGAAAGGAGATAGGAGGGGAAAATTGCCTGATGGGGAATTTATGTAGAGAAGGCTCTGAGGGGGCAGCCCCAGATCAGATTATTAGAATTATGGGATAGCGGTGGGAGGAAAAGAGGTAATAGGGTGAAGCTAAAGAATGAATGACTGCAGAGAAAAAAAGAAACACCAGACACACATTATGTGAAAAATGTTTATTTTCTGTTACTTAAAATTAATTTGATGCAAAATTTTCATTCATTGCAACAAAAGATTTTATTCTTGCACGGTACTGAAGAATTTTCATTACATCCATGTTTGTGCCCTCTGTGTGTGTCCGCATGTAGAGATGAATAAGAGAGTAAAAGGCTGAGGTATTTGATCCCAAAAGTCTACATTGTTCCTTTGGAGTAATATTAGTACCTGCCCAATGTTTCTATTTAATATTTTACTCTTACATAATTTGTCCTTCTTTCTTTATTTACTTTATTATGATTTAATATATCACCAGTTGAACAAAGAATTTGACAGCAAGGCAGTTTACTTAGCCAAAAAGCAAACAGCATAAAAAAATACATAGCATTAACTTAACCACATAAGACACAAAAGGAAGGGAATGACTAGAACAATAATCTAAACCAAGACCATGGGAAACTGGTAAATAAACAGAAGGTAGAGGAAAGAGAAACCTGGGTATGACTCCGCCAAACCAAGTGCACAGCAAAGTTGGTAAATCTAAGAGTCAGGAAAGGCATGGTGAAATACCTATTATCATGCTCCTTTTTTTATATTTCCTGACTGACCATCAGAGGAAGTGAGTCCCCCAATGAAGGAGCTTGAAAGCTAAAGACTACTGCACAATTTGCTTCTGGTCTAAACTGGGACTGGGTGGAATTGATAAATAATTTGTTTAGGTTGACCTCGGTATACAATTAGGACAGTCAGGAAGGACTAACGACTGTAGATAATGAAGCACACCTGTGCATAATGCTTAATGAGCAAGGATAAGGATCTCATATTTAATCCTTGCTGTAATTGGGAGTCACCTTTGCCTAATAAGGAGGAGTGAAGCTGATTCTTGTTAAAATCAGAACGCAGGGAAACATCAGCAGAAGGAACAACAGTCGTAACAGATGAATCAAAATTCAATGTAAAGGCAAAAGCGTTAACTCCAGGAACAAGCAGGAATGTAGTCTTCACATATAGGTATCGTCGGTACCGACGGAGCCTGTGCGGGAACGCTCCCCAGCGTCCAATTAGAAAGCTTTTGGGAGCATCCCACAGTGCCTGCGTGCTGCCTTTCCCGCCTTTCCCGCCTTTCCCAACTGCCTCTCTCCAGTTCTTCGTTTTCTGTGGAGCCAGCAGGTCGTTCTTCCTGTCACCGCAGAAAATTCTTCCTTATTACTTTTTTTTTGTGGTTGCGTCTGCCTTCCTCGACGGTTTACCGGTACCGCCGTTTTTTTTCTTTCTTTATTTTTGTTCTTAAAAAAAAAAAAAATTAGTACTTTTCCCGGTTTTTTTCCCCGGGTGCACGCGCCATTTTGGGCCTTAGGCCCAAACGTTTTTCCTATAATGGAGAAACCTGCTTCAGGTTTCAAAAAGTGCACCAAGTGTGGCGGTACCATCTCCGTCACCGACACCCATGAATGGTGTCTGAAATGTTTAGGTCCTGACCACTCCATCACGGATTGTATGTCCTGTGCCATGATGTCTAAAAGAGGTCGGCAGAACCGAGCTGCTAAGCTCAGTACCCTGTTTCCCTCTGATGCAGCTTCGGTGGCATCGACGTCTTCCAAAGCTTCCTCTTCCTCCCGTGGATCTCAGGTAACCAAACAAGTCCAGCCAGTCCTCAAAGGGTAGATCTCCTTCTAAGCATAGAGATGCCTCTAGCGTTGCCCTTGAGGATTCTGCACTGGCAAAATTGCCCCGGTGGGAGGCTTCGGCTTCCAAAGCATTATCGGGGCTCCAGGATGTTCTCAAGGCCTCGACCTTGGCAGAACTACTGGTGCCATGCTCTGGGGTACCGGCGGTCTTCTCCGGTACCAACACCCAGGCATCGGCAGCGTCGATAGACCAGAGATTCCTGGCTATGGAACGCAGTCTGGCGGCTCTCCTTGCGGTATCGACACCCTCGGAACCGCATCAGACACTTCTACCGGCACCGGTATTGGTACCGGTACAGATAGCATCGACATCGGTGTCCGCATTGCCGGTACCCAGTCTCTCGATGCCCTCTGGTACTGATACACCGGTACCGATTCCTCCCGGTACCGACTTCGGTCGGTACGGGTATCGGGCTCTACAGGAGCATCCGGACAGAAGTTACTTTGAGTCCTCAGAGGAATCTGAGGATTCTGATAGTTCTGTCGATACCAGAGCACTTCTTCCAGAGGAGCTCTCCTCCCCTAAACGCAGGATGTCTCCTCCAGAGGATATCTCCTTTTAAGACTTTATTAGGGAGGTGGCTCGGGGTCTTTCCATTACTGTGGCTCTGGAAACAGAGCCTAGAGCAAAGGTGTTGGAAATTTTACAGTATCCTAAAGTTCCTAAGGAGGCAGCTACTTTGCCCATCCATGAGATCTTGCATGATCTCATGCTAAGAATGTGGGAGACCCCTCTTACCACCTCTCCTTGGAGACTTCACACTATGTATCCTTTTCCTGGTTTCCAGAAAGCTCAGCTCCCTCACCACTCTATTGTAGTGGAATCGGCTATGAGAAGGATCAGGAGTCCAAAGAGGCATGCCTCTAATCCTCCAGGACGTGAGTGCAGAACTTTGGATGCCTTTGGACGTAGTTTTTTCCAAGCTTCCATGCTGTCTGCCAGAATCAGTTCCTATATTTTATATATGGGAATGTTCCTGAAGGAAATTACTGGAGATTTAGAGATTTTGGGTCCTCTTCTTCCTGAGGATAGAAGATAGGATTTTCTCACATTGGTCAAACATGCCCAGGATGTTTCCAAAGTTGTCAACCGTGCAGCTTTTGACTGTTTTGAGTGCATAAGCAGAACCTCTGCCATTGCTATAGGCGCACGAAGAATTGCCTGGCTCCAGGCATCTGATTTGGAGCTCTGGGTACAAGACAAACTGGGCAATATTCCTTGTACTGGTGAGAACCTGTTTGGCAAGGATTGGCAAGAGAAAGCCAATGAGTTGGATGCTGACAACTCCACCTTGGACAGACTATCCAAAGGCCACAGCTGATCCTGCAAGAAAAATCTTTCAAAAAACCTTTCTTTTCCAAAAAGAAAAGGTTTTATCCTGCTTATTCTCAGCAGGGACGTTCTGCAGGTCAGCTTGTCCGGAAGGGTCAGCAACCACCCAAACAGAGAAAGGCAAAGACTGCTAAGCCTCAACCGCCCAGCAGTCTCAGCCTCCACAAGGCCTTTGACTTGCAACTAGAGAACTTAGCCTTCCTGGCTCTCATTGGACCAGAGCCTTCCACCATTCCTGGAAGGTTGTGTCACTTTGCCCCCAGATGGGGGCAGATAACAGCAGAGTAGTGGACACTCTCTATCATAAAAGAGGGGTACAAGCTTCATTTTTTGAGCATACCCCCTCCCACAATGATAAGGCAGTTCAATTCTCAGACTTCTCTCACCAACCTGTTGGATCAAGAGGTCACCATACTTCTTGCCCAAGGGGCAATAGAAGAAGTACCAATTCATCAACAGGGTACAGGGTTTTACTCCCCCTATTTCCTTATCCCAAAGAAAACAGGGGGATACAGACCTATCTTAGACCTTGGAGAATTGAACAAATTCCTGCTCAAAGAGAAATTCAAGATGATTTCTCTGGGAACTCTGCTGCCATACCTTCAGAGTCAGGATTGGCTTTGTTCTCTAGATCTCAAGGATGCGTACACCCATGTTCTCATCCAGCCAACTCACGGAAGGTTCCTTCGGTTCCTTTTTCAAGGAAAGCACTACCAATACAGGATGCTTCCTTTTGGCCTGCCCTCAGCACCAAGAGTGTTCACGAAATGCATGGCTGTGGTAGCAGCATTTCTCCGCACTCTAGGAATATTCGTCTTCCCCTACTTAGACGACTGGCTCATTCGAGTCCCAACAGAGTCAGAGGCCAGGACTTCTCTATCCTGCACAATGCGTATCCTTCAGTATTTGGGTCTGGTAATAAACATCCCAAAATCCAGTCTAACTCCCACTCAGTCTCTAGAATTCATAGGGGCCGTGCTGGATAACAAAAAGGCAAGGGCCTATCTTCCCCAGGCCCGTTGCCTTCGCATGGTGCAGTTAGCTTCTCAAGCAGTGCTAAAGCCTCATCTCACTGCCCGAGAAATGCTACAATTACTAGGCCACATGGCATCTACCGTGCATGTGGTTCCTTATGCTCGCCTCCATATGAGAGCAGCCCAGTGGACTTTATCCACCCAATGGACCCAGGTATCAGGATGCCTGTCAGACAAAATAGCAAATACAAATCACCTTATTTTGTCCCTCCAATGGTGGAAGTCCAATCAAAACCTGTTGCTGGGGTCCCCTTTTCAACAACCCTTACCCCAGGCAACTCTCACAATAGATGCTTCTCCAGTGGGTTGGGGAGCTCATCTGCAAGACCTCCACCGAAGGCACCTGGACTCCACAGGAGACTCATCTACATATCAATCTCTTGGAGCTCAGAGCAATCTTCCTTGCCCTTCAAGTGTTCTACAGCCTGCTCAGCTACAAGACAGTCCTTATTCATACAGACAATCAAGTAGCCATGTTCTACGTGAACAAGCAGGGGGGAACAGGCTCTCTGTCGCTTGCAACGAAGCTTTGCGACTATGGGCCCTCGCCAGAGACCATCAGATTCATCTCCTGGCAGTGTATCTTCCAGGCATACAAAACTCTTGGGCAGACAGACTCAGTCAAGTTCTGCTTCCACACGAGTGGTCTCTGCATACAGACCAGGTGGCCACGATTTTTCAAATTTGGGGAACTCCGGACATAGACCTCTTTGCAAGTCTGCGGAATGCCAAACTTCCCCGGTTATGTTCCAGAATTCCGGCTCAGGGGGCTCAGGCCAGGGATGCTTTCCTCCTTTACTGGGGTCAAGACTTCCTGTATGCCTTTCCACCCATTCCCCTAATTCCCAAAACCCTATTCAAGCTTCAGAGAGACAGAGGCCATATGATTCTCATAGCTCCACATTGGCCAGGGCAAGTGTGGTACCCTCTGCTTCTATATCTCTCTCAAGCTCCCTCCCTAGAGTTAGGTTCTGCTCCAGATCTCCTATCTCAGGAGGATGGAATGTTATGGCATCCCAATCCCCAGTCCCTGCATCTGAGGGCCTGGTTGCTGAAGGCTTAGATCTCCATGATCTTAACCTCCCTCAGCAAATAAAGGATATCCTTTATGCTTCCAGGAAGCCTTCCACAAGACGCTCTTATGCTTTCAAGTGGAAAAGGTTTACCATATGCTGTTTGCAGAAGGGTCTTAACCCCATTGCCATACCTCTGGAATCATTACTGGAGTATCTCCTTCATTTATCCAATGCAGGACTTAAGACTAACTCAGTGAGGGTCCATTTAAGTGCTATTGCAGCTTCCTTCAAGCCCCTAAATGGACAACCTATTTCCTCCCATCCTCTTATAGCAAGATTTATGAGAGGCCTTCTGCTAACTAAGCCTCCCATTAAGCCACCACCTGTGGCATGGGACTTAAATTTAGTTCTTGGTCAGTTTATGAAGCCACCTTTCGAACCCTTAGCTACTACCTCCCTAAAATTCCTTTCTTGGAAGGTTATCTTTCTCATTGCAATCACATCAGCAGGTCGCATCAGTGAGTTGCAAGCACTAGTGGCTGATCCACCTTATACAAAGTTCCATCATGACAAGGTAGTCCTTAGGACCCATCCACACTTTATGCCAAAGGTGGTCTCGCCTTTTCATCTAAACCAAGCGATCTACCTACCTGTGTTCTTTCCAAGGCCTCATGCATCAAATGCAGAAAGGAACCTTCATACTTTGGACTGTAAAAGAGCTTTAGCCTTTTACTTACAAAGAACACAGCAACATAGAAAGTCCTCTCAACTCTTTGTTGCTTTTGATCCTTCTCATTTGGGACTTCCAGTCTCCAAGAGAACACTATCTAACTGGATTGCTCAGTGTATTGCCTTTGCTATCAGAGTAAGAACCTTCCTCTGGAGGGCCATGTCATCTGCACTCTGTGTCTATCGACGACATCTGTCGAGCAGCCACTTGGGCCTCGGTTCATACCTTCACAGCCCATTACTGCTTGGACAAAGACTCCCGCCGGGATGCCTTTTGTTTGGTCAGGCTGTTCTTCAACACCTGTTCCATACCTAATCAACTCCTACCCGCCATCCCTGGTTGGATGCCAGAGATCCATGGGGGAAAGTGGAGCCCTGGTTCAGGGACACACAACTTCTGGGGTCTCTCCCTGGCATCTAAAGCTAGGGAGTCCCCATATGTGAAGACTACATTCCTGCTTGTTCCTGGAGATAGCATAGTTACTCACCTGTTACAGGTGATCTCCGGGAACAGCAGGAATTTAGTCTTCACAACCCACCCACCTCCCCTAGGAGTTGTATCTCTCTATCTATCTCTTTCCCTTTCCCTTTCCCTCTCTTTCTCTTTGTCTCAGCTTTAAAACTCAACTGGAGAGAAGCAGTTGGGGAAGGCAGCACGCAGGCGCTGTGGGATGCTCCCAAAAGCTTTCTAATTGGACGCTGGGGAGCATTCCCTCGCAGGCTCCATCGGTACCAACGATACCCATATGTGAAGACTAAATTCCTGCTGTTCCCGGAGATCACCTGTTACAGGTGAGTAACTATGCTTTTCTGTCTATCAGAGTCAACCAGCGAAGGAAAACCTTCCTGGACAACATGAGAGCTATCTCGTTCCGGCTTATCTCCACTGGATTGAGGGACATTCTCAAATACACCTTCCGAACCGGGAAGGGCAAACCCCAGCATGGTTAAGGAGGTCTCTGAAACAGTACTCATGGACTCCACCATCAAATCCTGAACTGACTGTTGCTCCTGGGCACTCTGAAGATGGCGATCCATAGGACCAACAACTTTGATGGATTTGGCGCCCAAGACAGAAAAACCTTCTTTCTTCTTTTGCCCATGGAACTTATCAGAGAACTCCTCTGGACTCCGAAGGGGCTCCAAAGGGGCAGTACATGCCCCTTTGGCCACACCCCTTCAGGCACGCGCCCATGGTCATGTTTCCCTGCATGATCTTTGGGAAGTAGTGGCACGCATCGAGTTGTCACTAGGTTCCTCTCTTTCCCAAATATCATAGTTTTCTAAAGAAGTTGAGCAGAAATTTGTAGTTCAGGATGAGTCTATCGCTAAATGTCATATATCTTTAAATAAATTGGAGGGTCAGGTTTCTGTGGCGCAGGCTGCAATATCATCTTCAATTCAATAAACGGTACCATCTAACTTTCAAACCATCTAACGTCTCAACAAATAGGGGTGTCCTACATGGAGTGGTGGGTTCACCCCTAAACAAAGACATGGGGAGGGGTGGCCTGCACAGAGCGACAGGTGCACCTACTCGTGCCATCTTGCTGTGCAGATTAGATGGACCATGCTGATCTTTATCTGCCATCATTTACTATGTTACTAGAGAATGTGGCTCGTGTTAAAAATTTACACTTTTTGAATTTCCCCTATACTCGGTATCTTGCTCCTACAATTTTGTTAAATAAATATTTCAAGGAGGTTCTAGCAGTTGATAATGCTGATGCTATTAAGTTTTCCTCAGTTTATTATATTCCGCGGCCTTTTCGGCACGGAAACCTCCTCTCCTGATAATGTAGATGGCAGAAATATTTCCTTACCTGGGTCATTTAGATGTGTCCGCTTTCGTAGAGTCTTCTATTGATGAGATTCCACAACAAGCCACTTTAATAGTTTCCTTTTTGTCTCTTGTAGATAAAAATTTAGTGTTGAGTTTATATTTTGCAAAAAAAGAACTGGCTTTTTGTGGTGCTCCAATTCAGATTTTCCCAGATGTGTGTAGACTTACTCAAACGTAGGAAAGCTTTTCTTATGTTGAAACCTCGATCTTTGGCGATAGGGGCATCTTTCTTTTTAAAGTACCCCTGTAAATGTATTTTGATCTATGATTGTGTTAAATATGTCTCTTTTGAGTCTAATCAGCTGGAAACCTATTTGTTAGGTAAAGAAAATGGTTGATTTATCTCCTTCCTATCCAAGTAAAACAGGGCCAATAGTTAATATTGCATGCGGACTCTTCTGTGATTAGTTTTTATGCTTGATTATTTTGTGGTTAAAAATTATTTGTTTTATATTTTGTTTCTTGATGATCCATCAGCTTTCCCCTTGATGTGGTTGTAATACTTGTTTATTTTCATTAAAATAAAGATGTATTGAAATTTTAAAAAAAAGTTAGAACACGCAGTATGGTATGTGGAGGGTAATTTTTTTAAAGTCCTGCATGATTAATGCATGTTTTTCTATGGGCATTTCATGCCTATATTATAAAGTTGAGTACTCGCGTACTTGACTTTATCAAATATGGGCAAAAAGGCACCTCAGTTGAAGGTATGATCTCTTAACACCAGCCCTAGGGCTAGTGTAAATGCACACACCTATATTTGTAAAGAAAACATGTAAATTATAATACTGTAATTTACATGCATAATTGTGTACTTCACACAAACTTTGCTCATGCACATGTCCATGAGCAATGTGCCATCGGGCTGACCTCTGTAGTCGTAAAATTGCAGCCGGCTAAAGTATGTGTGTAAATGCCTATTAATGCATTAATCACTAATATACCCTAATTGGTGTCTAGGTGGTATGTAACTTCACCTGGCTCCTTATAAAATTATGCCCTTAATGCCTTCAAATCCAAGAACGATTTGATGGATCTGATTAACCTCAAAGCTCCAAAGAGGTGCTTTACCATGAATGAACTAGAAAAGGCAAAGGACAACAGATTTTCCAAAAAGAGTCAATGAATCTGAATGTTAACTGTACTTGGAGAAAAGGCAGGCGTGACAGCCTTTTTGGAAGACCAAATAGCTTTAGAGATGAAAGGATTGAGAATTATGGGCATGTTTAATAAGCTGGACTCACTGTTAACTTTGTGCTAACCAGCTTGTGTGGAGCTTTGCAAACACAAAACACCTGGTTAATTGTACAGTATCTGCTTAGCATGTGACGGGGAGGGAATCAGGCTGGGTAGCAGCAGAGAGTTGGCAAGACTACACCTTGCAGTTAGCGCATTGGTTGGTAAAATGCATTCCTTGTTAATGTTGCATTTTAGCACAGGTGCATTTAACAGCACTTCAGTGGGTGGCATTAATTGTATTTGCATTGTGTGAATGCTGCTGGCATGCGGCAGTGTTCGAATTAGTGTGGTATCTGCTGGAGACATGCTGTACACACCTGACGAGGTAGCGCATGACTATTGAAGTGTCCCTATAGGCAAATGCCAGTTAGAACAGATGAGTTTTCAGACCCGCTGTAAAATTTTTATATGAAGATTGAGCAAAGACGTAGGGGCAGAGAGTTCCATAGAGTTGGGGGCCATAAAAAAAGGCAGATTAACGGGTGCTTTAGAGTCTTGCTTGCGACACCAGAGGAAGGCTGAGATGGTTGCCATGGATAGCTCTAGCAGGAGTATGCAGTGAGATGAGTGACGATAAATATGTCGGTGTATCTGTACACAGGTTCTTATGAGTCAGTGCAAGAATTTTTAATTGGATTCTGTATAAAACAGGGAGCTAGTGTTGTTGATACAAGAGAGGCGCAATGTGATCAAATTTATGTGCTTGACAAAGAATTTGGACTGCAGTATTCTGGATGGTTTGACATTATTTTAATTCTGAGGAAAATAATCCATAATAAATTGCACTGCAAAAATCAATGCAAGAAATGATATATGCTAATGATATGGCCTGTTGAGCTATCAAGGGGCATAAGGCTCAAAATTGTCTTAAAGCAAAGCATGAGCTTTTCACCATGGAACTGACTTGCTACCTAAAAGTGAGTTCTGTGCCAAAGAAAAACACAGAGATATTTGAGAGAAGGTTGTAACTGTAAAGATCTACCATCTAAAGAAGGGGCAGCAATGGGAGCCGTGGTGCCCTCCCCTGTGAGCCAAGTAGTTGATGTTTTAGAGATATTCAATTTAGGATGGTTATTAAATAGGCTGAGATGGCAGCAAGACAGTGATTGAACTGGGTTATGTCAGGTGCAATAAAATTGGTGTAGGCCAACAGGAGGATGCGATCGGCAAAATAATAAGCACTTATGCTGGCTTCCTGAATTAAGTTGGGGGTTATGTGACTCAGAAAAATATCGAACAAGAGGTGTCATTGCCAAATCCTGTGTTACCCCACAGGTCAGAGGAAGAAGGCTAGAAACTAATGAATTCACCATTATGGAAAAGGATTGGCGAGAGAGAAATGATGTGAATCATGATAGTACTGTACCATCTATACCAAGGGCTGCAAGATGGGAGAGGATAATGGTATAGTTGATTATATTGAATGCAGTCACATGGTTAATGCGACTTTACCACGATCAAAAGCACTAGGGACTTCAATTAGAAGAGAAGCAAAAATAGTTTCCATATTATGCACTGGCTTGAATTCCAATTTGCCAAGGATGAAGTGTATTTATTTAAGAACATAAGATATGCCATACTGGGTCAGACCAAGATCCATCAAGCCCAGTATCCTGTTTCTAACAGTGGCCAATCTAGGTCATAAGTACCTAGCAGTTTCCCCAAAAGACACAGGTTCCACAGTGCTTGTATTGGGTCAAGCAGTGATATCCTGGGTCCCTTTTAATAATTGTTTATGGACCTTTCCTCCAGGAACTTGTCCAAACCTTTTTTAAACCCAGCTACACTAACAGCTTTTACTACATCCTCCGGTAACAAATTCCAGAGTTTGATTACACGTTGAGTAAAAAAATATTTTCTCTTATTAGTCTTAAATAGGTTACCCTGTAGCTTCATTGCATGTCCTCTAGTCTTTCTATATTCTGATGACGTAAACAATTGATCTACGTTTACCTGTTCCACCCATTCATTAATTTATAGACCTCTATCATATCTTAATGTGATCCCATAGTTGAGAGAAACCTACTTTCTCTGTTAGCTTAGATGGGTAGGTAAGTGGGATACTGGCCAATAACTTGCAGGGCCAGATTCGTCTAAGGATTTCTTTTTGATAAGGGGATATATGAGGGCATGTTTCCATAGAGAAGGGAGTATCCCTGTGAACATCACATTAGTGTGATTGGAAGAAGACCAAGGGACTCTTCACTAATCCAATGAAATAGAAAAGAATCAGAGGAGCAAGTAGTCTTGCTAGCTGCAGAAATGAGCTTGGTTAGAGAAGACATAGAAGCAAGGTTGAATATGACCAGGAATGAGGATGTACTACTGAAGCGGGGTATATTGTGGGGATAGCTGAAAGGGCTTGAGACTGGATTGTTTATAGAGGATGAAAATTCTGTTGGATATTAGATATTCTAGAACTAAAGAAACAAACAAGATCTTCCAATGATAGACCGCCCCATGGGGCTGCTGGAGCAGTTGGTTGAAGAGAAGGCAGTTGGGTCACCACAGAAAATAGTTTCTGTGGATGATTTAAAGATCTTTGGATGAGGAGAGAAAAATGTCATCGTAGCAGTAGTTATCCAAGTACAAAAGTACTCCGAAGTTGACTTAAAATTAAGCAAAGATTGAGCAGTCCTGTATTTGTGCCAGTTCCTTTCTGCATGTCTCACCTGATGTTTTAGTAGGTGGAGGTCTGAATGATACCAGGGATGAGTTCTTGTGTGGGAGATATTACATGAAACCCGGGGTGCAATGGTGTCCAAAGCATCAGAAAGGATTGAATTCCATGTTTTAACTTGCGTATTCAGAGAAAAAGATTCAAAAGAGGGTGTAAATAAAGAATCGGCCATAAGAAGAGGCCATTGTCTCAGAGTAATACAGCATTTAATAATGGAATGGGAGCCATTACTTGGAGAAGTAGAGGATTCTGGCTGGTCTAAGGATAGCTGAAACAGCACCATATAGACAACAAATGAAAATTTGATTCTCAAAGGAGAAGAATTGGTTTCCATCAAGACCAGATCGAAGGTGTGATCTGTTTGGTGCGTGGTAAAGAGGACAAGCTGGGAAAGGCCAAGATCAGACATGCAAGTGTTTGAAATATTTATCCTGAGGCCTTATTGGAGACTCAAAGTGCACATTGAAATTACCAGAAAAAATTACATTCGAGAGAGAAAGCATGGTATCTGTGAAAGATCGGTAGAAAGTATTCCACTATGAGGAATCTAAGGAGAGGGGAGAGTTACATAGTAACACATGAAGGGGAAAAGTTACGATCTTGATCAGTATGGCTTCTGAGTCCTATCTTCTGTCTGTCCTTTATCCAGATCCTGCTTTCTGCAGTTCTGTGTCTCCCTTCTCGACATTATTACCAACCCCATAGCCCACCCACCCCTGGTTTAACATTCTTTCATAGCCTTCCTCTCTGCTTATTAATGCAATTATTCAGGTGCACCTGAAGCCACCAGGACTTTATCCTCCCTCTCCATCTGTATCTCCTTTGGTTTGCATTCTCTCTTCTCCCTCTCTTATGGCTCTACATCACTTTGTGTTCTTGATGTTAACTCTCCCTAATCGTTTCTCCTCATTCTCACAATTCTATTACCCTACTTCTCATTAACCACTCCTTACTATTCTCATCTCCCCTATCATTTTGTCTTCTACCTTATCTGCCCTTGGACATCACCATTTTCTTCCTCTCATCCAGCCATCTCCACTCTTACTGAGGGAACTTTACCCTTGCTTCCATTGTGCCGCCTCTTCTCTCCCCGTTCTCTCCTACTCCTTCTACTTCTCTCATCTGCAGATGTCAACCCCAACTCTGGCCCCTCCTAGAGTTTTTTCACACTCCCAGGGTAGATCAATGCATAATCTTTTTAATCTTGTTCATATCATTCTCCTCTCTCCCTCTTCTCTTCCTTTTTCAAGCGCATTGTGGAATGCACATTCTGCCTCCAATAAACTTGCCTTCATTCATGACCTCTTTATCTCTAATACTCTACATCTTCTGGCTCTTACTGAAACTTGACTTCTCTGAGAAGATTCTGCTTCAGTCGTTACCCTTTGTCACTGAGGCTACCTATTTTCCCTTACACCTCCGCCCATTGGCCATGGTGACGGTGTTGGGTTCCTACTCTATCATTCCTGCCAGTTTCAGCCCCACCTTCTGCCTCCATCTAATTTCTTTGCATCCTTTGAAGTCCATGCCATCCAGCTATTTTCTCCACTACCTCTCCGGGTAGCTGTCATTTATGGGCCACTCCAACAAGCCCACCTCTACCTTTCTCACCAACTTTAAGATGACTCCTGACTCTCCTTTTTTCTGGATGCATCTTTCCCTTCTCTTATTCTTGGGAATTTTAACATTCACAGTGATGACCCTTCTGACCCTTATTCCTTAAAACTCCTTTCTCTAACATCCTCATTCAACCTCCAGTTGTGCTCTACTGCTCCTACTCACAAGTATGTCCACTGCCTTGACCTCGTCTTCTCCTCCAACTGCTCACCCTCAAACCTCTCCACCTCAGTCCTGCCCTTATCTGATCATCACCTGTGAACCTTCACCCTTAACCACCCCTCATCTTGGTTTCTCTCGATCTCCATCAATATTTCAAGAATCTTCACACTATTGACCCTTCAGCTGTCTCCACTGCTGTCTTATCACCTCTTTCCTCCACTATGCCATCTGAGTCCATTTATGGGACAGTATCCTCCTATTAACACTACTCTCCCCTGCTCTGGATGCACTTGCTCCTCCCATTCCATGCCCTGTGTGGCATACTGTACCTCAGCCCTGGCTGTCCTCAACAACCTGCTATCTATGTTCCTCTGCCTGCTCAGCTAAGCACCTTTGGCTTAAATCATGGACCCTTGCTGACTACCTACATTTCAGAGTCATGCTAACCCCTTTACAGTCGGCCATAGCACTCGCCAAGCAAGAGTACTATGTCCATCTGACCAACTCTCTTGCCTCTGACCCTCGCCATCTCTTTGCTGCACTCAACTCTCTCCTCAACGTCCCTCTTCCCCCAATTCCTCCTCTACTGTCTGCCCAGACCTTGACCTACTATTTCCATAAAAAAGTCCAGAAGATGAGCCTTGAATTCTCTGCAAGATCATCTCTATCTCATCTTCCCCCCCTCTTCAGTCCCAAATCCTTCCCTCATATTTGGTCACCCTTTCTCATTTTCTGAAATTACTGAGGAGGAAACTGCAAATATTTTCTTCTCCAAACTAACTACTTGCTCCTCTGATCCCATTCCCACCCATCTACTAAGCTCTATCTCTTCCGCAGCCTTCGTTTCCATCTGTCATATCCTTATCCTACTGCTTTCCACAGCAACTGTACCTGTGGCCTTCAAACATACTGTGGTTACTTACACTTCTCCTTAAAAAGCCTTCACTAGATCCTACCTGTCCTTCCAATAATCAGCCTTTCTCCTTCCCTTTGCTTCAAAAGTACTTGAACAAGCAGGTCACCGCCACTGTCTTGACTTTCTTTCCTCTCAAGCCCTCTGGATCCACTGGATTCTGGCTTTTCTTTGCTACATTCCACAGAAACAACTTTTGCCAAAGTCTCCAGCGACTTGTTCCTTGCCAAATCCAAAGATCTCTACTTGATTCTCATCCTTCTTGACCTTTCTGCTGCTTTTGACACTGTTATCACCACCTTCTCCTTGATATGCTGTCCTTGCTTGGATTTAGGGGCTCTGTTCTGTCCTGGTTTTCTTCTCATCTCTCCCATCGCACTTTTAGTGTATGATCTCCAGGAACAGGCAGGAATGTAGTCTTCACATATGGGTACGTCGGTACTGGCGGAGCCTGCGCGGGAACGCTCCCCAGCGTCCAATAGAAAGCTTTTGGGAGCATCCCACAGCACCTGCGTGCTGCCTTCCCGCCTTTCCCAACTGCCTCTCTCCAGTACTTCATTTTCCACGGAGCCAGCAGGTCGTGTTCCTGTCACCGTAGAAAATTTTCCTTATTTTTGTGGTCGCGTCTGCCTTCCTCGACGCTCTACCGGTACTGCCGGTTTTTCCTTCTTTCTTTCTTTCTTTCTTTAAAAAAAAAAAATTTTCTTAGTGCTTTTCCATATCTTTTCCAGGTGCACGTGCCATTTTGGGCCTTAGGCCCAAAATTTTTTCCATAATGGAAAAACCCTCCTCGGGTTTTAAAAAGTGCACCAAGTGTGGCGGTACCATCTCAGTCACCGACAGCCATGAGTGGTGTCTGAAATGTTTAGGTCCTGACCATTCCATCTCGGAGTGTATGGCCTGTGCTATGATGTCCAAGAGAGGTCGACAGAACCGAGCTGCCAAGCTCAGTACCCTGTTTCCCTCTGATGCAGCTTCGGTGGCATCGACGTCTTCCAGGGCTTCGTCTTCCTCCCGTGGATCTCAGGTAACTAAACATAAGTCTAGTCGGTCCTAAAAGGGTAGATCTCCTTCTAAGCATTGAGATGCCTCTGGCGTTGCCCTTGAGGATTCTGCACCGGCAAAATTGCCCCGGCAGGAGGCTTCGGCTTCCAAAGCATTATTGGGGCGCCAGGATATTCTCGAGGCCTCGACCTCGGCAGAACTACTGGTGCCATGCTCTGGGGTACCGGCGGTCTTCTCCGGTACAGACATCCAGGCATCGGCAGTGTCGATAGACCAGAGGGTTCTGGCTATTGAATGCAGTCTGGCGGCTCTCCTTGCGGCATCGACGCCCTCGGAACCGCGTCAGACAGTTCAAACGGTACGGGCACCGACTGGCATGGACAGCATCGACATCAGCGTCCGCTTTGCCGGTACCCAGTCATGCGATGCCTTCTGGTACCGTTACACTGGTACCGATTCCCCTCGGTACCGACTTCGGTCGGTACGGGTATCGGGCTCTTCAAGAGCATCTGGACAGAAGATACTTCGAGTCCTCAGAGGAATCTGAGGATTCTGATAGTTCTGTCGATGCGGGGATACTTCTCCCAGAGGAGCCTTCCTCCCCTAAATGCAGGATGTCTCCTCCAGAGGACATTTCCTTTCAGGATTTCATCAGAGAGGTGGCTCGGGGTCTGTCCATTACTGTGGCTCCTGAAACAGAGCCCAGAGCAAAGGAGTTGGAAATTTTACAATATCCTAAAATTCCTAAGGAGGCAGCTACCTTGCACATCCATGAGATCTTGCATGATCTCATGTTGAGAATGTGGGAGACACCTCTTACCACCTCTCCTCATTCTCGTCGACTGGATACTCTGTATCGAGTCCCTGCTTATCCTGGGTTTCAAAAACCTCAGCTTCCTAACCACTCTATTATAGTGGAATCAGCTATGAGAAGGATCAAGAGTGCAAAGAGGCATGCCTCTAATCCTCCAGGACGTGAGTGCAGAACATTGGATGCTTTTGGACGTCGAGTCTTCCAAGCTTCCATGCTTTCTGCCAGGATCAGTTCCTATAGTCTATATATGGGAATGTTCCTGATGGAAGTCACAAGTGATTTAGAGGCTCTGAGTCCTCTTCTTCCTGAGGATAGAAGACAGGATTTTCTCACATTTGTCAAACATGCCCAAGATGTTTCTAAATTTGTCAACCGTGCAGCTTTTGACTGTTTTGAGTGCATAATCAGAATCTCTGCCATTGCCATAGGTGCACGTAGAATTGCTTGGCTCCAAGCATCTGATCTGGAGCTCTGGGTGCAAGACAAATTGGGAAATATTCCTTGTACTGGTGAGAACCTGTTTGGTAAAGATTGGCAGGAAAAAGCCAATGAGTTGGATGCTGACAACTCCACCTTGGATAGACTGTCCAAGTCCACAGCTGATCCTGCAAGAAAGAAATCTTTTGAGATGCCATTCTTTTCTAAAAAGAAAAAGTATTATCCTGCTTATTCTCAGCAGGGACGCTCTGCAGGTCAGCTTGTCAGGAAAGGTCAGCAACCACCCAAACAAAGAAAGGCAGTCCCAGCAGTCTCAGCCTCCACAAGGCCTTTGACTTTCAGCTAGAGAACTTAGCCTTCCTGGCTCTCATTGGACCTGAGCCTTCCACCATTCCAGGAAGGTTGTCACTTTGCCCCCAGATGGGGGCAGATAACAGCAGAGCATTGGACACTCTCCATCATAAAAGAGGGGTACAAGCTTCATTTTTTGAGCATGCCCCCTCCCACAATGATAAGGCAGTTCAATTCTCAGACCTCTCTCATCAACCTGTTAGGTCAGGAGGTCACTATGCTTCTTGCCCAAGGGACAATAGAAGAAGTCCCATCCATCAATAGCGTAC
This sequence comes from Ichthyophis bannanicus, assembly GCA_033557465.1. NCBI lineage: Eukaryota > Metazoa > Chordata > Amphibia > Gymnophiona > Ichthyophiidae > Ichthyophis > Ichthyophis bannanicus. The sequence goes on along the minus strand of CM066037.1, from coordinate 377,823,469 downwards.
AGGGTTCTACTGCCCCTATTTCCTTATCCCAAAGAAAACAGGGGGATACAAACCTATTTTGGACCTCAGAGAATTGAACAAATTCCTGTTCAAAGAGAAATTCAAGATGATTTCACTGGGAACTCTGCTGCCATACCTTCAGAGTCAGGATTGGCTTTGTTCTGCAGATCTCAAGGATGCGTACACCCATGTTCTCATCCATCCAACTCACAGAAAGTTCCTTCGGTTCCTTTTTCAAGGAAAACACTACCAATACAGGGTGATTCCTTTTGGCCTGGCCTCAGCACCAAGAGTGTTCACGAAGTGCATGGCTGTGATAGCAGCATTTCTCCGCACTCTAGGAATATTCGTCTTCCCCTACTTAGACGACTGGCTCATTCGAGCTCCAATAGAGTCAGAGGCCAGCACTTCTCTATCCTGCACAATGCGTATCCTTCAGTATTTGGGTCTGGTCATAAACATCCCAAAATCCTGTCTAACTCCCACTCAGTCTGTAGAGTTCATAGGAGCTTTTCTGGATACCAGAAAAGCAAGGGCCTATCTCCCTCAGGCCCGTTGCCTTCGCATGGTGCAGTTAGCTTCTCAAGCAGTGCTAAAGCCTTATCTCACTGCCCGAGAAATGCTACAATTACTAGGCCACATGGCATCTACCATGCATGTGGTTCCTTATGCTCGCCTCCATATGAGAACAGCCCAGTGGACTTTATCCACTCATTGGACCCAGGCATCAGGATGACTGTCAGACAAAATAGCAAACACAAGTCGCCTTATTTTGTCCCTCCAGTGGTGGAGGTCCACTCAAAACCTGTTGCTGGGGTCCCCTTTTCAACAACCCTTATCCTAGGCAACTCTCACAACAGATGCTTCTCTGATGGGTTGGGGAGCTCATCTGCAAGACCTCTCCACCCAAGGCACCTGGTCTCCACAGGAGACTCATCTACATATCAATCTCTTGGAGCTCAGAGCAATCTTCCTTGCTCTTCGAGTGTTCCACACCCTGCTCAGCTACAAGACAGTCCTCATTCATACGGACAATCAAGTAGCCATGTTCTACGTGAAAAAGCAGGGGGGATCAGGCTCTCTGTTGCTTTGCAATGAAGCTTTGCGACTATGGGCCCTCACCAGACAGCATCAGATTCATCTCCTGGCAGTGTATCTTCCAGGCATACAAAACTCTTGGGCAGACAGACTCAGTCGAGTTCTGCTTCCACACGAGTGGTCTCTGCATGCAGACTAGGTGGCAAGGATTTTTCAAATTTGGGGGACCCCGGACATTAGACCTCTTTTCAAGTCCGTGGAATGCCAAACTTGCCCTGTTCTGTTCCAGAATTCCGGCTCAGGGGGCTCAGGCCAGGGATGCTTTCCTCCTTTACTGGGGTCAAGACTTCCTGTATGCCGTTCCAACCATTCCCCTAATTCCCAAAACCCTGTTCAAGCTTCAGAGAGACAGAGGCCGTATGATTCTCATAGCTCCACATTGGCCACGCCAAGTGTGGTACCCTCTGCTTCTACATCTCTCTCAAGCTCCCTCCCTGGAGTTAGGGTCTGCTCCAGATCTCCTATCTCAGGAGGATGGAATGTTATGGCATCCCAATCCCCAGTCTCTGCATCTGAGGGATTGGTTGCTGAAGGCCTAGATCTCCATAATCTTAACCTCCCTCAGCAAGTAAGATATTTTTGCTTCCAGGAAGCCTTCCACAAGATGCTCTTATGCTTTCAAGTGGAAAAGGTTTACCATATGGTGTTCGCAGAAGGGTCTTAATCCCCTTGCGATGCCTCTGGAATCATTGCTGGAGTATCTCCTTCATTTATTCAATGCAGGACTTAAGACTAACTCAGTAAGAGTGCATTTGAGTGCTACTGCAGCTTCCTTTAAGCCTCTAAATGGTCATCCTATTTCCTCTCATCCCCTTATAGCGAGATTTATGAGAGGCCTTCTTCTAACTAAGCCTCCCATTAGGCCACCGCCGGTGGCATGGGACTTAAACCTGGTTCTTGGGCAACTCATGAAGCCACCTTTTGAACCTTTAGCTACTACCTCCTTGAAATTCCTTTCTTGGAAAGTTATCTTTCTCATTGCAATCACATCTGCACATCGCATCAGTGAGTTGCAAGCACTAGTAGCTAATCCACCTTATACAAGGTTCCATCATGACAAGGTAGTCCTTAGGACTCATCCACACTTTATGCCAAAGGTGGTTTCGCCTTTTCATCTGAACCAAGCGGTCTACCTACCTGTGTTCTTTCCAAGGCCTCATGCATCAAATGCAGAGAGGAACCTTCATACTTTGGACTGTAAAAGAGCTTTAGCTTTTTACTTACAAAGAGCACAGCAACATAGAAAATCCTCCCAACTCTTTGTTGCTTTTGATCCTTCTCATTTGGGACTTCCAGTCTCCAAAAGAACACTAACTAACTGGATTGCTCAGTGTATTGCCTTTACCTATCAGAGTAAGAATCTTCCTCTGGAGGGCCATTTCACAGCTCACAATGTGAGAGCCATGGCAGCGTCAATGGCTCATCTGCACTCTGTGTCTATCGATGACATCTGCCATGCAGCCACCTCGGCCTCGGTTCATACCTTTACAGCCCATTACTGCTTGGACAAGGACTCCCGCCGGGATGCCTTGTTTGATCAGGCTGTTCAACACCTGTTCCATACCTAATCAACTCCTACCCACCATCCCTGGTGGATGCCAGAGCTCCATGGGGGGACGTGGAGCCCTGGTTCAGGGGGACACAACTTCTGGGGTCTCTCCCTGGCATCTAAAGCTAGGGAGTCCCCATATGTGAAGTCTACATTCCTGCTTCTTCCTGGAGATAGCATAGTTACTCACTTGTAACAGGTGATCTCCTGGAACAGCAGGAATTTAGTCTTCACAACCCACCCACCTCCCCTAGGAGTTGTATCTCTCTATCTATCTCTTTCCCTTTCCCTCTCTCTCTCTTTGTCTCAACTTTAAAACTCAACTGGAGAGAGGCAGTTGGGAAAGGCGGGAAGGCAGCACACAGGCACTGTGGGATGCTCCCTAAAGCTTTCTATTGGACGCTGGGGAGCTTTCCCGACGTACCCATATATGAAGACTAAATTCCTGCTTTTCCCTGAGATCACCTGTTACAGATGAGTAACTATGCTTTCTGGAGGATTCTCCTCTACTGCTATCACGCTTTCAGTTGGTGTACCTCGGGGCTCTGTCTTAAGACCTCTCCTTTTCTCTCTCTACACTGAGCTCTTTGATGCACATATGGTTTTCAGTACCATCTTCATTCTGATGACTTTCAGATCTACCTTTCTGCTTCTGAAATCCCTCCAAGAAATCTAGGCCCGGATCTCTGCCTGCTTATCAGACAATGCAGCTTGGATGTCTCACCGCCATCTGAAACTGAACATGGCCAAAACTGAGCTCCTTATCTTTCCCCCTAAACTCACCTTCTCCCTTCCTCCCTTCTCTATTTCTATGGATAACACTACACTCCTCTGTTTCCTCAGCTCGCAACCTTGGGTTCATCTTTGGCTCTACTCTCTTTCTCCGCACACATCCAACAGATAGCAAAAAGCTGTCACTTCTCCCTCTATAACATTGGCAAAATTTGTCCCTTCCTTTCTACACACACTACTAAGACCCTCATATAATCACTAGTCACCTCCCGTTTTGACTATTGTAACCTGCTTCTCACTGGTCTCCCTGAATCACCTTTATCCCCTTCCATCTGTTCAAAATTCAGGTACATGGCCTTTCTTCCTTCATTATTGCTATGCTCATGTAACCCCTCTTCTTAAGTCACGTCACTGTCTCCATATCCGCATCTCTATCCATACCCAGTTCAAACTGCTTCTAATTACTTACAAGTGCATTCATTCTGCAGCTCTTCACTACCCCACTCTACACTCCTCTCTTACCTCACTCTACACTCCTCCTCGGGAACTCTACTCATCTGTCAGATCACTTTTACCTGTGCCCTTCTCTGTCACTGCCAACACCAGACTTCATCCATTCCACCTTTGCTACTCCATATGCTTGGAACAAACCAGTTGAGTCAGTGTGCCTGGCTCCTTCTCTGGCCCTATTCCAGTCCAGATTGAAGACCCATCTCTTTGTGGCTGCTTTTGGATCCTGATGCTCCTCATTCTCTTGCCCAATACTTACGCGTATCTTGCCGTATTCTAGTCCCCAGTTTTGCGATTTTTATTATCTTGATTAGATTATAAGCTTTGATGAGCAGAGACTGTCGTACATCTATATGTACAATGCTGTGTGCGCCTCATAGTGACATACAAACGATTAGTAGTAATAAGGTCCTGTGTGGACAACGAGCTCCAATGAATTAATGCTAGGTTGCCTCCAAGCTTAGAAGTCAGAGTGACAGAAGGGGTCGAATACCCTGTGGGACGACAGTGGAAAAAATATTATTCCTCTCCTTTCCTTCACCACATCTTGGTGAGAAATCCAGGGAGTAGGTAGTAACAAGATCATGTATTAAAGCAGTCTTTGACATGAGAAAATGACAGTTAAGAAGAGCAGCATTAAATCCAATCAGATGCAAATACCTATTTAGAGGAGAGATCGAGGTACATAATTAACAGTAGATAAGATTGCTTTTCTCCCAACCTGGTTGAGTGCTGGTTAGACGGGGGGGGGGGGGGGGTGTCACTGATATGGAAGTCATAGACAAATAGGGACTAGAATAGAAAACAAAAACAATGCAGAAAGAAGCGGCAAAAGTAAGCAGTCGGTGAGATGATATATTAAAGAAGAGGATAAAGGCATCCATGGCACCCCAGAACTTGTCCCAAGGAATTGCTATTTACTCTATGGCTGTAAATTTAAATATGTTGTAGAGGAGTTGTCACCTCTGTCAACGGGCCACGTAACTTGTGCATGCAGACGTCGGGCAGCAGGACCAGAACAACAGGAAAAGGCAGATGACTGACTGTAAAACCCATAATGCACATTTAAAATTAGAACAGATATAGAATAACAAGTGAAAGGCAACTAAGGCTGTAAATTTAAGTATATTGCAGAGGAATTGTCACCTATGTCAATGGATGATGTGACTTGTGTGTTGGGCAGCAGGACAGGTACAATGCAAAAAAGCAGCTGATTAAATGGGTCGCATGGCCCATACGTGTTGATATCAGGCAGCAGGGGAGAAGGCGGTTGATTATTTGCAAAACACACAGTACACAGTAAAAATAAGCACAGATACAGAGTACCATATATAACAGAACAGTGATTATACATTCTGCGAATTTAAATTGGGGAATGCTTGTTGGAAAAGATGTGCTTTTAATTTTTTCCTAAAAGTCATACATTGTGATATGATGCAAAGATCATAGTATATGACGGCAGATAAAGACCAGTATGGTCCATCTTCTGCCCAGTAAGGTGGCTAAAGTGATTGATACTGCAGCTCCATGCAGGTTACCCCCCTCGATTAAAAGATATTTGTTTGCTATAAAGAGATGCACTGTGTCTGACCTATGCCATTTTGAATTCTGTCACTGTATTTGGCTCCACCACCGGCATTCCAAGCATCCACCACCCCTTCATTGAAAAAGTATTTTCTGATGTTGCTTTTAAGTTTACTGCCTTGCAGCTTCATTGTATGTCGTCTAGTTTTACAGCTTCCCCTTTGAAAAAGGTTTTTTGTTCATTGATACCCTTTAAGTATTTAAAGGTCTATATCATATCCCCCCATACCCCTTCTCCTTTGCGGTATACATATTTAAGTCTTCAAGTTTCTTCTCATATGTCTTCTGGAGCAGGCTCTAAATCATTTTGGTTGCATTCCTTTGAATCATTTCAAGTCTTTTTATATCCTTTGTGAGATACAGTCCCCCATACTGAACACACTACTCCAAGTGAGGCCTCACCAATGACTTGTACAGGGGCATTAATACCTCCTCCTTTTTGCTGGTTATTCCTCTTTGTACACAGCCCTACATCCTTCTAGCTTTGGCTACTGCCTTTTCAAATTGTTTTGCCACCTTGAGATCCTCACACACTAGCACTCAGAGGTCCCTCTCCTGGTCCGTGCACACCAACCTCTCTCCCCTTATTGCATATGATTCTTTTAGATTTATGCATTCCAAGTGCACGTCTCTGCATTTCTTTGCATTAAATCTTAACTGCCAAGCATTAGACCATTCTTCCAGTGTTTTTAGATCTTTCCTCATGTTGTCCGCTCCCTCAGAAGTGTCCACTCTTTTGCAGAATGTCATTTGCAAAAAGGCAGACATTTCCATTCAATCCTTCCGCAATATTACTCACAAATACTTTAAACAGTACTGGTCCTAGGACCGATCCCTGAGGCATGCCACTATGCACTTTCCTTTCTTCTGAGTGAATTCCGTTCACCACCACCTTCTGTCATCTGTCAATCAACCAATTTCTAATTCAGTTCACCACCTTGAAACCTATCTCCAGGTTGCTCAGTTTATTGATAAGTCTCCTATGAGGAACGGTATAGAAACATAAAAACATAGAAACGTGATGACAGAAAAAGACCACATGGCCTATCTAGTCTGCCCTTCCATATCAACCACTACATACAACAGTCCCCTTTTTTTCTTTAGAGATCCTCTGTGTTTGTCCTATGCTTCTTTGAATTCTCCTGGACCTGGCACCCGATCGCCGGCATCGAGGGAGAGCGGGCAGGTAAGCTCCTCCCTGCTCCCCTCCGACGAGGCCAATCGGACCCTGCGCCTCCCTATTCATTCCCTCACCACCTGGCGTGCCCGCGCCTAGAGTGCCCGCGCCTAGAGTGCCCGCGCCTAGAGTGCCCGCGCCTAGAGTGCCCGCGCCTAGAGTGCCCGCGCCTAGAGTGCCCTTTGGCGTGGCCCTTAGGCGTGGGACCGTGGCGCAGGGCGCCCTGCTAGGTACCAGCCCCAATCGCTCACTCCACCACCCCCTGAGCCCTGCCTGGCGGCAATAAAAGTGCAGAGGGCTGCGACCCCTTCTGCTCTAACCGGCAGCCAACTTGGACCCAATACCAGCATGGCCACAACCTTACTAGGATCAGCGCCAGGGAGTCGAGCAGAGGAATGCTCCTCCCTGATTGGCTCCCCAAAGCCATTCTGGTCTTGCTTCCCACCGCGTGCATAGAACCTGCTACCCATTGCCTGCACAGATCTGCTACCCATTGCTACCCATTGCCTCAACACAGAACTGCTACCCATTGCCTGCACACAACTGCTACCCATTGCCTACATCGTACTGCTACCCACTGCTGGGCATAGAACTGCATATCCATCGCTGCATAGAACCGCTATCCATTGCTTATTCATTGCTTGCATAGTACTGCTACCCATTGTTTTGCATCATTGTTTTGCATACTGTTGCCACCCATTATTTTGCATACTGTTGCACTGAACTGTTGCGACCCATTGTTTTGTTTTGCATACTGTTGCCACCCATTGTTTTGCATACTGCTGCTACCCACTGTTTTGTACATTGTTGCCACCCACTGTTTTGCATACTATTGCCACCCACTGTTGCACTGAACTGTTATCCACTACTTATCCATTGTACTGCATAGTACTGCTTCCCATTGATTGCCTACTGTTGCCACTCATTGTTGCATAGTACCATCACCCATTGTTGTCTAGAACTGTTATCCACTGCTTATCCTCTGCTTGCTACCCATTGCTTGCATTGAATCTGCTACCCACTGCCTGCTTGTCTGCCTATCGAGTGCTACCCGTTGTTTGCCTAGAACTTGCTACCCATTGCTTGCTCAGACCTTGCTGCCCACTACCATGGCCCCACATCTCATTGTCGTCCTCCTCATTATCCTCCCCAACTGCCTGCCCTCCTACCAATATCTACCTACACCTACCAACACCTTCTCTCCTCTTCCCCCTACCTTTCCCCTACCTTCCTCACTTTCCCCTCCACTCTGCCCCCTAGCCTAGCACCTGCCCTTGAGCTTCCTCACACCATCTCCTGCATTCAACCAGCCCCCCTCTCTACCTTCCTCACTTCTCCCTCCATCCTGCCCCCTAGCCTTGCACCGGCTCTTGAGCTTTTTCACACCATCCCCCACATTCAACCAGCCCCCTCTCTTTAAGGCAATCCCACCTTCGCTTCCGCCGTACTATCTCCACTATACCTCACTCTCTAATACTCCTCCTTCTCTCATCTGGTAACATCAATCCCAACCCTGCTCCCCCCCCATTTCTTTCTCACACTAGAAAAAGTTCCTCACATACCCCATCTAATCTCATCCACATCCCGCTCCTCCCTCCTTCCGCCCTCCCCCATTCATCCCACAATCAATTATCCATAGATATCAACTCCAACCCTACCCCCCCCCCAAAATAATCCCCCACATAACCTACCCGATACCATCAATTTACCCCTCATTTCCCCTCCCTCATGTCCCTCTTGGAGAGCACACCCACCCAGACACACCCACCCATACCCTGCTTCCTCTAAATCTCGGCATTACCCTAGAAATAGACCCCCACGCTACTCTGATAAAAAATCTACATGTAACTTATCCAACCTTATCCATATCCCTCTCCTGTCCCCCTCCGCTCTCCCATTTTCATGTGCCCTATGGAACGCATGCTCAGTCATCAAAAAAAACCCTTTTATTCATGACCTTTTCATCTCCAATCCCCTACACCTTCTTGCCTTGACTGAGACCTGCCTCCCTCCCAGACGACACCGCTTCCATTGCCTCTCTCTGCTATGGGGACTACCAGTTCTCCCATACACCCCGACTTACTGGTCACGGTGGTGGTGTTGGCCTCCTACTCTCTCCCTCCTGCCAATTCCAACCCCTTCTGCCACCCCATGGAGACTCCTTCGAAGTCCACTCCATTCGCCTCCTCTCACCACTTCCCCTCCGAATAGCTGTTATTTATCGCCCACCAGACAAATCCAAATCAACTTTCCTCACCGACTTCGACTCCTGGCTTTCTGCCTTTATGGATCCCTCCTTCCCCACTCTTATTCTTGGCAATTTCAACATTCACATCGACAATCCCTCCGACCCCCATGCCTCAAAGTTCCTCGCTCTCACCTCCTCGTTCGACCTCCAACTTTGCTCCACTGCCCCCACACATCTACACGGCCACTGCCTTGGCCTAATACTATTCTCCAACTCCTCTCCTTCAAACTTCCGTAAATCAGTCCTTTCCTCATCTGACCATCACCTCTTAACATTTACTCTTCAACTTCTGCCGTCCCAACCTCGTCCTGTCTCCTCCGACCTATTTAGAAACCTTCATAATATTGATCCCCTGACTCCTCCACCATCTCTCCATCTCTTTCCGCCATTTTATCCTCCAACTCTGTCAGCGATGCATTATCTTCATACAATGCTACATTATCCTCAGCCCTTGACACTCTTGCCCCTCCCACCCCACGTCCTGTCAAACGAGCTACTCCCCAACCCTGGCTTTCACCCACAATCCATTACCTATGCATCTGCACCCGTTCTGCCGAATGAGCTTGGTCGAAATCCCTCTCCCCGGAAGACCACCTACACTTCAAATTCATGCTTGGCTCCTTCCAGTCTGCCTTAGCACTTGCCAAACAAAATTACTTCATCCATCTGACCAACTCCCTTGCCTCTGATTCTTGCCGTCTCTTTAATACCCTCAATTCTGTCCTCAAGGTGCCCCCACCCCCAATCCCACCCTCCCTTTCTGCCCAAACCCTAGCCGACTACTTCCACGACAAAATCCACAGGATTACCCTCCAATTCCCTACCCCATCTACCTCCCATCCTCCCCAATTCTCCTCCCTCATCCATACTCCCTCTGCCACCCTCTCTTCCTTCCTTCCGATCTCTGAGGAAGAAACTGCACTCCTTCTGTCCTCCTCCAAACCCGCCACCTGTTCATCAGACCCTATCCCCACCCATCTCCTACGTTCCATCCCCCTCACTATTGCCCCCGCCATCACTCATATCCTCAACCTCTCACTCTCCACTGCAACTGTCCTTGTTGACTTCAAACATGCTGTTGTCACACCCCTCCTCAAGAAACCCTTACTTGATCCCACATGCCCTGCTAACTATCGACCCATCTCCCTCCTTCTCTTCATATCCAAACTATTAGAATGAGCTGTCCACCGTCGCTGCCTCGACTTACTCACCTCCCAGTCCCTCCTCGACCCACTTCAATCCGGCTTCCGTCCCCTACACTCCATTGAAACGGCACTCACAAAAGTCACAAACGACCTGTTCCTGGCTAAATCCAAGGGCCTCTGTTCTATCCTCATCCTTCTTGACTTTCTGCTGCCTTTGACACCGTTGACCACGACCTTCTCCTCATCACCCTCTCCTCGCTTGGCTTCAAGGACTCCGTACTATCCTGGTTCTCCTCCTACCTCTCCCATCGCTCATTCAGCATATGCTCTGGTGGCTCCTCCTCCTCCCCTACCCCGCTCCATGTAGGTGTACCCCAAGGATCTGTCTTAGGCCCCCTCCTCTTCTCTCTCTATACCCAAGGCCTTGGTGTGCTTATCTCCTCCCATGGCTTTCAGTACAATCTCTATGCCGATGACTCCCAAATCTACCTCTCTACACCTAATATTTCTCCGGCAACCCAGTCCAAGATCTCTTCCTGTCTTTCAGACATCGCTGCCTGGATGTCTCATCGACGATTGAAATTGAACATGGCCAAGACTGAACTCCTTGTCTTTCCACCTAACTCCTCTCCCCCACTTCCCCCTCTTTCAATCCATGTGGATGGATCTACTATCCTTCCTATACCCTCAGCCCGCAATCTAGGGGTTATCTTTGACGCCTCTCTCTCCTTCTCCACTCATATCCAGCTTGTGGCTAAGACCTGCCGCTTCTTTCTCTACAACATCAGCAAAATCCGCCCCTTCCTCTGTGAACAAACTACCAAAACGCTTATCCACTCCTTAATCTCCTCTCGCCTCAATTATTGCAACCTACTCCTTCCTGGTCTTCCCGTGAGCCACCTCCTTCCCCTTCAATCTATACAAAATCAGGCTGCTCGACTAATCTTCTGCCAGCCTCGCCATGCCCATATTACTCTTCTTCTCAAGTCACTTCACTGGCTCCCTGTCCAGTTCTGCATCCAATTTCAAGCTTCTCCTGCTGACCTATAAATGCATTCACTCTATGGCCCCTCAATACCTCATATCGCTTATCTCTCCCTATGTCCCCTCTCAAAATTTGCACTCCGCTAACAAATTACTTCTCTCAATGCCTTTCACCCACACTGCGAACTCCCGACTGCGTTCCTTTCACCTTGCTGCACCTCACACCTGGAACAGCCTACCTGCGTCTGTGTGCCAGGCACCCTCCCTGGCCCTCTTCAAGTTCAGGCAGAAAACTGACCTCTTCACCATTGCTTTCAGATCCTGACTCCTTTCCTCATCTCACCCTAACCCTCCGTCAATGTTTATGACCAACTACAGACCAAACTGTACCACACCGTACCTTGCGTAGAACTGACTAATGCTCTGTACTGTTTTTAACTAATGTACTATTCTAACTAGATTGTAAGCTCCGATGACCATGACTGTGATGGGCAGGGACTGTCTCTTGTGTATTGACTACCTCTTGTAGGTCAGCTGTGCAGCGCTGCGTGCTTGGCGCTTTAGAAGTGCTAAATAGTAGTAGTAGTAGTAGTAGTAGATACTGTCCTCATCTCTACCACCTCCACTGGGAAACTATTCCATGGATCCACCACTCTTTCTGTAAAGAAATATTTCCGCATGTCACTCCTGAATCTATCCCCTTTCACCCTCATCCCATGTCCCCTCGTAGCAGTACTTGCTTTCAATCGAAAGAGGCTCTCCCCCTGTGCATTTATGCCATGGAGGTATTTAAACGTCTCGATCATATCACCTCTATCCTGCCTTTCCTCTAATGTGTACATATTAAGATCCTTAAGTCTGTCCTCATATGCTTTATAATGAAGACCACTAACCATTTTAGTAGCCACCTTCTGTTCTAACTCCAGCCTGTTTATATCCTTTTGAAAGTGTGGTCTCCAGAACTGCACACAATACACCAAATGAGGTCGCACCAAAGACTTATACAGAGGCACTATCACTTTCTTTCTTCTGCTGGCCATTCCTCTCCCTATGCACCCAAGAATCCTTCTAGCTTTTGCTGTTGCCTTTTCTACCTGTTTAGCTACTTTAAGATCATCAGACACAATCAAGCCTAGGTCCCGCTCTTCTTTAGTGGACAAAAGTACTTCACCCCCTATGCTATATTGCTCCCTTGGATTGCTGCATTTTTTAACATTAAATCTCAGCTGCCAAATTCTAGACCATTCTTCAAGCTTAGCTAGATCCCTCCTCATGTTATCTACACCTTCCTGGGTGTCTACTGTATTGCAGATTTTGGTATCATCCACAAAGAGGCAAACCTTACTGGACAGCTCTTCTGCTATATCACTAACAAAGATGTTAAAAAGAATCGGACCAAGGACAGATCCCTGGTGCACACCACAGGTAACTTCCTTCTTCTCAGAGTAAGCTCCATTTACCTGTACCCTTTGTCACCTCCCACTCAACCAATTTCTAACCCAATCAGTAACTTTAGGGTCCATCCCTAGGGTGCTCAGTTTGTTTATAAGTCGCCTGTGAGGAACGGTGTCAAAAGCTTTACTGAAATCTAAATATACTATCAAAGGCTTTGCTGAAATCCAGGTAAATCACATCCGTTGCGTGTCCTTGATCTAGTTTTCTGGTCACCCAGACAACTCAATCAAATTTGTTTGGCATGAGCTTCCTCTGGTAAAACCATGTTATCTCGTTTCCCGCAATCCATTGGTTTCCAGAAGGTCCACTATTCTTTCTTTCAAGAGCACTTCCATTACTTTTCCCACCATAGTGGTAAGGCTTACAGGCCTATAGTTTATCACCTCTTTCTATTAATACTTTTGTGAAGAGCTACCACATTAGCCTTTCTCTAGTCCTGCGAACTTCTCCAGTCTCCAAGAATGTATTAAAAACATCCTTTAAGGGCCCTCTCTGAGCTCCTCCAGTATCCTAGGATGCATCCCATCCAGTCCCATGATCTTATCCACTTTTAGTTTTGCGAGCTGTTCAAAAACATCATCTTCCGTGAATGGTGTGTTATCTACTCTATACCCATTGTATGTTTGTCAATCTTACTTGGTCCTTCTCCAGGATTTTCTTTTGTGAACACAGAAGTATTTGTTTAGCATTTTTGCTTTTTCAATGTCACTTTTCACAAATCCGTCCTCAGCACTTTTGAGTCTGGTAATTCCACCTTTGATCTTTCTCTTTTCCCGAATATACCTGAGAAAGGTTTTGTCTCCACGCTTCACATTTTAGCCATCTTTTCTTCTACCTTTGCTTTTGCTATCCTTTTTTTCTCTCTTTGTCTCTCATAGTTTTATCCTGTATTATTTTTTGTGCTCCTCTCTTTGTGATGTTCTGAATTTTGTTAAAGCTATGTTTTTTGCCTTTATTTGGGCATCCACTTATTTGGTTAACCATACAGGTTTCCTTTTCCTCTTGTTTTTATTTACTTTCCTTACATATATATATATCAGTTGCCCCTTTTATTGCCTCTTTAAGTTTAGCCCACTGCAATTTCACTTCCCTTAACTCCTCCCACCCTGACAACTTCTCCTTCAGGTACTTTCCCATTTTACTGAAGTCAGCGATTTGTTTGCTGTGATTGGGGTCTGCCTTGGCTTTTTCCTCAGACCATACTGTGTGATGATCATTGCTGCTCAAGTGGGCTCCCACCCAGACATTCGACATGCTATCTCCATTGGTGAGTACTGAATCCACCATCAAACTTTCCCTATTCGATTTGATCACCAGTTGTGTGAGTGATGCTTCTTGGAAGGCATCTACAATTGTTTTACTTCTTTCCAGATTTGTAAGAAGGAATACTACAGATCTGTTAGGTAAAAGTCACCCACTATGATCATTTCTCTCTTCATAGCTACCTTTGCAGTATCAATGATCAAGTCTTTGTCCATTTCCTCATTTTGAGTTGGAGACCTGTAGACTACACCAGTGTGGATGATAATGCCATCTCCTCTTTCCAACATAAGCCATAGCGCTGCTTCTTTTCCGCACATCCCCTGCATTTCAGCAACTTTAATATTGATTTTGACATATAGGGTTACTCATCCTCCTTTTCTGCCTTCTCTATCTCTTGTAAATTAATTAATAGGCAGCTCTAACTATATCCCATTCATGCAACTCATTAAACCATGTTTCTGTAATGGCCATGATGTTCAAGTCCATTTCCATTATCAGGGCTTCTAAGTCAGGAGCTTTGTTGGATGGACTATGAACATTTGTGCTCACTGCCTTACAGCAATTGTTGATTGGCTCTCTTGTATTTTGGAAGGATTTTGTTGCAGACTCCTCTTCCCTCTTGTCATTGATTTGTGAATTAGTATAATGACCATTACCAATATTATGTTCTTACTGGGAGTGACGTCCTGAACTTGTTTTTCTGACTTTTTCACTTAGGATCTTTTGCCTGCATCAGAAAGATGCAATCCATCAACACTGTACAGCCTCTTGGTGTTCCATCTTTTTCCCATTTACCTATATATCTAAATCCTTCTTGTTTACACCAGGTTTGGAGCCACATATCAAAGTTGGTTATGTGATACAGCCTCTCTTCCCCTTTATCATGCTTTAAAATGCTATAGTGTTGACAATGGGTTTAAGTAGACATCTATTTTTCATTAGAAAATAGCACCTAAGTGCCTATTTTCACACTTAAAGTTTAAATGCATTCCTTCTCTGCTTCTCACTTCCTTTCCTCTCCCCCTCCCACACACCCTTCCTTATGAACTCCACTCTTCTACTGGCTTGCTCCTCTCTTTACCCTTTCCTTCCACTGCTAACTCCAGACTTCGGTCCTTTCACTTTGCTGCTCCTTATGCCTAGAACAGACTTCCTGAGTCTGTACGTCAGGCTTCATCTCTGCCCCTTTTCAAATCTATGTTAAAGGCTCATCTCTCTGAGGCTGCTCTTGGATCCTGATCCCTTGTTTCCTTGTGTCTCCTTACCTTTCCCTATTCTAGCCTTCTTATCTCTTGTCTTGTCTGTCTTGATTAGATTGTAGGCTCTGAGGAGTAGGGACTGTCTCTATCTGTGTTTGTACAGTGGTACATATGCCTTGTAGTGCTTTATAAATGTTTAATACTAGTAGTAGTTCTCAGAAGATCAACCATCAAGGATTTCCAGAATCCGGGTGTGGTATCCAGGGGCAGCTCAAGGCTATCTGCTGCCTGAGGTGAAGGATGAGATGGCACCCCCCCCCCCCCCCATAGAGGGGGCAGGGCTTTTTCAAAGCTTCAATCAGGGACTGAACCAAACCAAAAAGCCGATTAGATTATATGGAGGAAATGCAAGATGTTTGCACACCAAGGAACTAAAAGAGATCAAGAACCACAGCACAGTTTATAAAATTAAATTATAACTCATTTTTATTTTTGTTGTTAAACTGCTTTATGGTTCTTGCTTATTCTTTTCAACACATATTTTGCATCCACAGAACCCCCTTCAGCAGAACCAGGACATTCACCCACAGAACTCAATATCTTTAAAAAAAAAATCTGATTCTGATCATCTCATTAAGAGCAACAAACATTCTCCAGTACCAGGCATATTGTGAACTAATACAAAACCCTACAACAAAGTCACTGAGTATCTGTAGAGCAAATCTACCATACCATATCATATCATATCAGCACCAACTTCCAAAACTCACATAAGGAGCCCATCCAAAAAAAGCGTCACTGTAAATACTACAGTGGGCCCTGGAACATCCATACACCTGTTTGAAAAGCTGAACAAGTCAAATTACTACAGTACAGTATAGATCTTTATGTACAAACTCCATGTTAACAGACCGCCTGGCCTCAGTCACATACTCAGAACCCAGACCCTTATCAAGAACAGAATAAGTGACTTACAAAGTAAAAATAAAAATATGTAGACAAAATTTAAACTGAAACCCCAAGAAGCCAGACTCTGCATGCAGTGCAACGTCAGATAAATAAGAGATGCAGTTCTCCCATACTGTGTAAAATATAAAGATAGCACAAAGTCCAGTCACTAAAATGAAATAAAATTATTTTTTCTGCCTTTGTTGTCTGACCATTTTATTCTCTGATCATGCTGGTCCTGATCTGAGGCTTCTGCTTTCCTGTCTTCTCTTAGCTCTCTTTCCATGAACTATGGTCCATCTGCCATTTCTTATCTCTTCTTTCATTTTCTTCACTTCTTTCCATCAACCTGTTTCCAGTCCCAGTAACCCTTCCCAGTATCGGCCCCCTTCCAGTCTTCCCTCCTAGTACCTTCCAATGTCAACTTGCATTCTCATGACTGCCACTGGTGTCATTCCCTTCCAGTCCCCCTCTTTCCCCACTGTCCAGCCCCTTCCAGTCCAAATACCATGGCAGCCCCTCTCAGCATCTACTCCCTTCCAGTCTCATTCTCCCATCCCCCCCCCCCCGCATCAGCCCATTTGTAGCCCTAGCCCCCAGTTTTCTTCCAGGGCCAGCAGCTCTATCCTCCCCTCCCCACCATCAGCCCATTCCCAGTCGAAGCCCCCACCCCCCAATCAGCTCACTTCCAGTGCTAGTCCCCCCTCAACCCCATTACCAGTGCTAGCCTTCCCTAATCAGCCCATTACCAGTCCTAGCTCCCCTCCCGATCAACTCATTTCAAATGCTATCCCCCCATCAGCCCATTACCAGTCCTAATCCCCCCATCAGCCCTTTACCAGTCCTAGCCCCCTCCATCAGCCCATTACCAGTCCCAGCCCCCCATCGATCAGTCGATTCCCAGTCCTAGCCGTCCCTAATCAACCCATTATCAGTCCTAGCCCCTCCTGATCTGCTCATTACCAGTGCTAGCCCCACCATCAGCCTATTATAATCCTAACCCGCACTGTCTCACCCCTTTGTCCAACATTTATCCCGTCTCTCCCATTCGTTCAATATGTCCCACTGTCTCTCCCCTTTGTCCAGCATTTGCCCCCCTGTTTCCCCCCTTTGTCCAGCACTTATCCCCTGTCTCTCCCTTTGTCCAGCATTTGTTCCCTGTCTCCCCCCTTTGTCCAGCATTTGTCCCCTGTCTCTCCCCTTTGTCTCTCCTTGTCCTCTTCCTGTCCCCACTTTGTCCACCTGCACTTCTCATTCAGCGGCGGGGGCACTCCGGCTGTTTTTATTTTAGATTTTGCCGCCTCTGCCTTCCTGCCACTTTTTTTTTCCTCAAGAATGCTTGCAGCAAGAAAATAAAAAGTGGTGGGAAGGCAAAGGCAGGCCAGAGGCAGCAAAATCTAAAATAAAAGCCGGAGTGCCGCCGCTGCCTTCCTGCCGCTTTTTTTTTCCTCAAGAATGCTTGCAGCAAGAAAAAAAAATTGGTAGGAAGGCAGAGACAGGCCAGAGGCTGCAAAATCTAAAATTAAAACAGAGCTGGAGTGTCGGCGTCAGAGTGCCGTCCACAACAGAGTGCCACCTGAGGCCATCGCCTCAGGTGACCTAATGGAAGAACTGACCCTGGTGGTACCAGAGAACTTACAATCCCTTAACAATTTTAGATGTATGAGCTTAAAAGATAGAACATGTAACAGTATGATATGAGAGCAGAGGGCTTGTGGGGGACAAAAGATCTTCAAAAAGGAAGAGATACATTGAGGTGCTTAGTGATTCTGTCCAGTGAAGGTCAATATGAAGAGTGTGGACAAATAACATAGAACAGAATTTGTATGTAGTTTAGGAAGGAATATGAGCAGAGTTCAGTGAATGTGCTAGTGTATTAAGTTCATATTTTTCTTTTTTGTCTCTCTGAGCAGGAAGAGAAGTATGCAGGGAGCACCATGCTGAAGCTTTAGTGTGGAACAGGGAGCTGGAGGAAATTGTCGTGCAAAATGTCTGGCTAGAAGCCTTGGAGCCCGAAACAATATGTGATGAAACCATGAGGCTTGATAGAAATGCACTGCACCTGAGCCTGGAATTAAACGTGAGTTGCTGTTCCGAACATAGCTTGACTTTTGTCCACCTTTTCCAGTTTACCTGCAGATCTCATTCTAGGGGCCTATATTTAATTGCTAACAATTGCACTTAAATGCTCATATTTTAGTCATTTCTCCATATAAGTGGCTACATATGTGTGCAAATGATGTCTTATAAAATACCAACCAGCACAGAAGTCGGTATGCACATGGGTGGACTTTAGGCAGAGCATGGATGGTGTAAGCAAGAATGTGTATAGACTGTAAAATACCATAATTTGCTTATGTACTTGAAAAATAGTGCTGTAAATGTCAGCGCTTTAAATTATGCTATTATTTTATAAAGAAAAGTAGACACCTATTTTCTTTAGAAAATAGCACCTAAGTAAGTGCCTATTTTCATACTTAAACGCCTCTTTTTAAAATTACTCTCACTGTGTATTGATCAGACACTGTACTATTTTCTTATTGGAAACATAGGGCCCAATGTTGAAATGGGACGGCTATGCGCTGCTACCCGGCTAGTGACTGGCGCTGCCCTAGAATGCCCACGACACGCCCCGATGTTAAGATGTTAAGCGGTTAGCATTGGGGCAGGAAGCGGCGTTAATCGGGGATATTTAGCAGCACTAATCATGTTAGTGCCCTTGAATATCCCGCAACGGCATTTACACAGTTTACAGGATTGTATCCCATGTAAATGCCTTCAAATATCAGGCCCATAATGTTTACAGATCTTATACCAGGCTGAGTTTTAGAAAAAGCTGAATGCCTACTTTAGCTTGCCAAATTTTGGATTTCCAAGTAAAGCTGATTTTCAGTCACATTTTGTGGATTAGATTTTGGTCTGAAAATCATCTTTGGTCTAAGAAGCTAACAACCTAGGATTAGAACATTCAGCCTTTGGGTGACTAAACTTAGTGTCTAGTGCTGAAAATCAATGCTAGCCAACTAAGTTATTTTATGCCTAATTTAAAAAGAACTAGTGGAATGTGAAAGATCTCAGGACCCCCCCCCCCCCTCCACTGTGTGCCTGATGTCCACTTATCCCATGAGGCTGACATCCCTCTGAAGGTCTCCCTCTTCTCTTACTGTTTCCCAGAACAACACACAGTGTCATCTGGGGGCAAAATATCTCTGAAAATTAAATGGAATGCAACAAAACCTTGCCATGGGGGAATCGCTAATGGAAAGACGCATCCAAGTTTGAAAATGGGCCAAATCAAACAGGGGTTCCACAAGAATAAGCGCCCCCCCCCCCCCAAAAAAAGGGCCCAGTGCATTTCTATGGAAAAAGGAACCCCAACTTCAGCAGCTTAGAAACTTAATTATAATTTATAATTAAGTTAATAATTTAATACAGTTAAACATAGTAGTTAGGCCTGGCCTGCCTGCATACAGTTTGACCAGCTGTAGAAATTGTGAAAAGTTTGCAGTCCATGGGAAGTTACTGGAAGTGGGTATAGTAAGGTACTTCTGATACAGAGACTGTGTGGATAGGATTCAGACAATAAAGGCTGGTGAGGGCAGAGCACTGGAATGCTGCTCTAGTTCTGGAAAGGAAAGAGGTGAGCTGAGGGAACTATCTCTGCTGAACAGCTGCTTTCTGCATATGGTAGGAGATGATAAAGAAATTAAGCTCCCCCCCCCCCCCAACCTCCCTACAAAAAGTGTCAATGTATTTCTATGAGAAAAGAAGTTCCACCAGCAGCAGCATATCAACACAGATTGACAGAAATATAGGTCTCGGGGAATTGCACCTTTCAAACAGCTCTCTCCTCTCATCTTCTCTCCTCTCCTGATCAAACACACAGAGAACCAACACAGATATACTGTAACTGCACACACACAAATATGTACTAACATGTCCACATAGACACACAATCATGTACAGACACACATGTACCAACACACAGAAACACATACAAAACCGGCCCACAAATACACACAAACATAAAAAGTAAATAAATGTGTACATGCAAACATATAGTTTTGCACATGCATGCGTACACACACACACACACACACACACACCAGGCCAAGGAGATAGAAAGAATCTGATGAGCCATGCTCTGCAAGCTTTCCTAACTTGAGTGCTGCTGCACAACGAGTTAAGGACATCAATGTATTGTCCACAATGATTCCACTGTCCTTTTCCTGGGTGCTGACTCCTCTGTACATATAGTTGTTTATTTTTCCATAGGCATATCACCTTACACTGGCCTGTATGCCATTTTCGATACCCATTTCTCCAGTATGGCATGGTCCTCCTTCAATTTCTGGAAAGGAACCCAAAGGAGCAAAGAGTATAAAAACAGGAGTCCTTTATTAAGAAACACTCCGACGCTGTCGTGTTTCAGCATGGCTGCCTTCCTCAGGGGGACCTCAGAAAACAGAAATAATAATAAAACATCAGTAAATAAGATTACTGGCTATTCATGTCCCCTTGTTTTGCGATTTACTGTCCTTGTGTAGTACTTCCTTCTAGAGTTATAATGTAATCTCCAGGAACAAGCAAGAATGAGTCTTCACATATGGGTATCGTCGGTACCGACGGAGCCTGCGCGGGAACGCTCCCCAGCGTCCTGTAAGAAAGCTTTTGGGAGCATCCCACAGCGCCTGCGCGCTGCCTTCCCGCCTTTCCTAACTGCCTCTCTCCAGTTCTTCTTTTCCGCGGAGCCAACAGGTCGTGTTTCCTGTCACCGCTGAAGAATTTCTTATTTTCTTTTATTTTTCTTTAGTCGCGTGTCTGCCTTCTCGATTCCGCACCGGTACTACCGGTTCTTTTTCTTTCTTTTAAAAACAAAAACAAAAAAAAACCCTTCTTTTTTCAGTGCATTTTTCTTCTGGGGCCTTAGGCCTACAGAGAGATTTTTCCCTCATGGAAAAACCCGCCTCTGGGTTTAAAAAATGCACAAAGTGCAGTAGCACTATTTCTGTCACCGACACCCATGACTGGTGTCTAAAATGTTTAGGTCCTGACCACTCCATTGCGGATTGTGAGTCCTGTTCCATGATGTCCAAAAGAGGTTTACAGAATCGGGCAGCTAAGCTCAGTACCCTGTTTCCCTCCGATGCAGCTTCCATGGCATCGACGTCTTCCAGGGCTGCTTCTTCATCCCATGGATCTCAGGTAACCAAGCTTAAATCTGGCCGGTCCTCAAAGAGTTCATCTCCCTCTAAGTATCGAGATGCCCCCGGGCATACTCTTGAGGATACCACACCGGCAAAATTACCCCGGCGGGAGGCTCCGGCTTCCAAAGCACTACCTATGGGGTCACAGGTTGACATCGATGGCTCGGCCTCGACCGATCACCTGTTACAATGTTCTGGGGTACCGGCAGTTTCTACCGGTACCGATATCCAGACATTGGTGGCGTCAGTGGATCAGAATATTCTGACCATGCAGCGTGCCATCACGGCATTCATTCAAGCTGCAACTCCTACGGTACCGCAACAAACCCCGTTGTTGGTACCCGTACCGATTCCGGTACAGGATCCGATTCCGGTTCCGATATCAGTACCACTTGCATCGACATCAGCATCGACGGCAGCGGTACGCTATCCAGTGATGCCTATCAGTACCGGCCCGGTACCGATTACTCCCGATGTCGATACCTCCCGGTACGCATATTGGGCTCTACGAGAGCATCCAGATAGTCGATACTTCGATTCTTCTGAAGACTCTGACTCTTCAGAGGCCTCAATTGAAGCATCGGGGATCCTTCCTCAGGAACCCTCTTCTCCAAAAAGGAGAATGTCTCCTCCTGAAGACTTGTCTTTTCAGGACTTTATTAGGGAGGTGGCCAAAGGCCTGTCCATCTCAGTGACCTCTGAGACTGAACCTAGGGACAAAAAATTAGATATCCTACAATATCCTAAGGCTCCTAAAGAGGCAGCCACCTTACCAATACATGAGATTCTTTATGAACACATGTTGGGCATATGGGAGACTCCTCTCACCACCTCCCCTCATTCCAGAAGGTTGGACACCATGTATCGTGTTCCCCCTTGTCCTGGGTTTCATAAGACTCGGTTTCCTCACCACTCCATTGTGGTAGAGTCTGCTATGAAAAAGATCAAGAGTACAAAAAGGCACTCCTCTGCTCTTCCAGGAAGAGAATGCAGAACCCTAGATGCCTTTGGCAGGAAAATCTTCCAGGTCAGTATGCTTGTAGCCAGAATCAACTCCTATAGTCTCTATATGGGGATGTTTCTAAAAGAAGTTACAGATCATCTGCAAACCTTATCTCCTTTTATGTCGGAAGATAAGAGAGAAGAATATATCACCTGGATTAAGCAGGCATAGAATGTATCCAGGTTTTCCAACCGTGCAGCCTTTGACTCTTTTGAGGGGGTCAGTAGAGCCTCGGCTATTGCCATAGGTGCACGCAGAGTTGCTTGGTTGCAAGCCTCTGATTTGGAATCCTGGGTACAGGATGGTCTAGGTAACCTTCCCTGTACAGGCGAAAACCTGTTTGGCAAAGATTGGCAAGCAAAGGCCAACCAGATGGATGCTGAAAATTAGACTTTCAAAGTCTACTACTGCTCCTTTCAAAAAGAGGCTGTTCAAAAAGGGATCTTTCCCAAAGAAAGGGAAATTTTCTTCTTATGGTCAGGCTTCTTCTCAAGGTCGTTTTACTACAAAGAGGCAGCAACAACCAAAACAGGCCAAAACCCAGGCTGCGAGGACTGCTACGGCCCAACAGCCTCAGCCTCCTCAGGGCCTTTGACTTTCCACTAGAGAACTTAGCCTTTCTGGCTCTAGAACATCCAGAGCCCCTCACCATCCCAGGAAGGTTAGCTCACTTTGCTCCCAGATGGGAAGAAATCACAGCAGAGCAGTGGACCCTCTCCATCATAAGGGAAGGGTACAAACTTCATTTCTTAAACCTTCCTCCTCATACCATGGTGAAACAGTTCAATTCTCCAACATCTCTCCTCAACCTTCTAGGTCAGGAGATTGCTACCCTTCTTGCCCAAGGGGCAATAGAAGAAGTACCCCTTCTTCAACAGGGCTCAGGGTTCTACTCCCCCTATTTTCTCATCCCAAAGAAAACAGGGGGCTACAGACCCATATTAGATCTCAGAGAATTGAACAAGTTTCTATGCAAGGAGAAATTCAAGATGACTTCTCTCGGAACTCTCCTTCCATACCTCCAGAGTCAGGACTGGCTTTGTTCTCTAGATCTCAAGGATGCGTACACCCATGTTCTCATCCATCCAACACACAGAAGATTCCTTCGCTTCCTGTACCAAGGAAAGCACTACCAATACAAAGTGCTTCCTTTCGGTCTGGCCTCTGCTCCAAGAGTGTTCACAAAATGCATGGCAGTAGTAGCTGCATTCCTACGCACTCTAGGAATATTCGTATTCCCATATCTGGACGACTGGCTCATCCGAGCTCCATCCCAGTCAGAGGCCCAGACTTCTCTAGCCTGCACAAGGCGTGTTCTTCAGTATCTGGGACTGGTAATCAACATTCCAAAATCCCATCTTATCCCTACTCAGTCTCTAGAGTTCATAGGGGCCTTACTGGATACCAAAACTGCAAGGGCCTATCTTCCCCAGGCCCGTTGCGTACGCTTGATGCAGTTAGCCTCCCAGATTCAGTTAAAATCCCATTTAACTGCTCGAGAGATGTTGCAACTTTTAGGCCACATGGCATCCACGGTGCATGTGGTTCCCTATGCTCGCCTTCACATGAGAGCAGCTCAGTGGACCCTATCCACCCAATGGACCCAGGCATCAGGTTGCCTGTCAGACAAAATAGCAACCTCCAGTCGCCTATTTTCATCCCTTCACTGGTGGAAGTCCACTCAGAATCTGTTGCTGGGGTCCCCCTTTCAACAGGTGTTACCCCAAGCAACCCTTACAACAGATGCCTCTCCAAAAGGTTGGGGGGCTCATCTACAAGATCTCTCGACCCAGGGCATCTGGTCTCCACAGGAGACATATCTTCATATCAACCTCTTAGAGCTCAGAGAAATCTTTCTGGCTCTGAGTCTTCCACACCCTGCTCAGCTACAAGACAATCCTCATCCACACGGACAACCAGGTAGCTATGTTCTACGTGAACAAGCAGGGGGGAACTGGCTCTCTGTCGCTTTGCAACGAAGCTCTGAGATTGTGGGCCTTCGCCAGAGAGCATCAAATCCATCTCATGGCAGTATATCTTCCAGGAGTTCAAAACTCTTGGGCAGACAGACTGTCGAGTTCTGCTTCCTCCATGGGGACCAGATAGCCAGAATTTTTCAGATTTGGGGTACCCCAGACATAGACCTGTTTGCAAGTCCGTGGAATGCCAAACTTCCCCGGTTCTGTTCCAGGATTCCATGTCAGGGAGTTCAGGCCAGGGATGCCTTCCTCCTTCATTGGGGGCAAGACTTCCTTTATGCCTTTCCACCTATTCCCCTAATCCCCAAGACTCTGTTCAAGCTTCAGAGAGACAAAGGGACTATGATCCTCATAGCACCACCTGGCCACGCCAAGTGTGGTACCCTCTACTTCTGCATCTCTCTCAAGCTCCCTCCCTAGACCTGGGGTCTGCTCCAGATCTCCTCTCCCAGGAGGAGGGAACCTTGTGGCACCCAAATCCTCAGTCTCTTCATCTCAGGGCCTGGTTGCTGAAGGCCTAGACCTTCAAGATTTACAACTTTCTCAGCAAGTGAAGGATATCCTTCATGCTTCCAGAAAGCCTTCCACCAGACGCTCTTATGCTTTTAAATGGAAAAGGTTTTCCATTTGGTGTGCAGAGAAGGGTCTCAACCCTCTTGCAATACCTTTGCATTCTTTACTAGACTATTTACTGCATTTATCCCATGCAGGCCTTAAAACAAATTCAATCAGAGTCCATTTGAGTGCTATTGCAGCATCCCTTAAGCCTCTTAATGGACAACCTATTTCCTCTCATCCTCTTATAGCAAGGTTCATGAGAGGCCTTCTTTTGACTAAACCTCCCATTAGACCACCTCCAGTGGCCTGGAACTTAAATCTGGTTCTTGGCCAGCTTATGAAGCCACCCTTTGAACCCTTAGCCACTACCTCCTTAAAATTCCTTTCTTGGAAGGTTATTTTTCTCATTGCAGTCACCTCAGCTCACCGTATCAGTGAGTTGCAAGCTAAAGTGGCTAATCCTCCTTATACAAGGTTCCATCATGACAAGGTATTTATTTTATTTATTTATTATTTATTGCAATTTTTTATATACCGCACTATTCGGCATCAGCGCGGTTTACATTATAACACAACGACCATAACAACAAGCTGTTAGGTTTTACATCGAACAGGGGTACAAACATGGATAACAGGGGTCAACTATATACAACTATATGCATACATGAAATAATTATATGGCAATAAGTAACGATATCATAATAGGAGTAAGGGTTATTTCCTAACTGTGGCAATTCTTCAGAGGGGATGTCTAGGTGGCATTGGTGGTTGGGTAGCATTGGAGGAAAAGATGGAATTTGAGTGCCTTCCTGAAACTGCGCTAGGTCGGTGATAGCCCTAATGTCAGGGGGTAGGGCATTCCAGCATTTAGGTACATAGAAACTGAACGCCCTGTTTGTGGTTGATATGTTGCACTTCGACGATGCCTTGGGTGTTACTAGTAGGTTTATGGCTATTGCTCTTCTGGCTCTGTTGGGGGGCACTATGTGAACAAGGTCTGTGAGAGAGGCGGAGGAAATACCCTTGATCGCCTTGAAAGCAAGGAGTAGGGTTTTAAAGATGATCCTCCCATGGATAGGTAACCAGTGAAGTTGTTTGAGAATGGGAGTCACGTGGTCACTTCTGGCGGCTCCATATAGGACCCTTGCTGCAGCATTCATGGCCAGCTGTAATGGGGCCAATGTGGATTGAGGGAGCCCTTGAAAGATGGCGTTTGCAAAGTCGAAGTGAGGCAGAATTAGCGCTTGGTATATGGTCCAGAAGTCATCTTGGTCCAGCAGGGAGCGCAGATGTCTGAGTGTGCGGATTTTAAAATATACAGCTTTGACAATGTTGCTTATGTGTTGCTTCATATCTAGACGTTGGTCCAACGTAACTCCAAGGTACCTTATTGTTTCTTTGGTTAGTAGGTCAGCTTCCTTGACACTGACATGGGATGGAGGAGTAAAGTTGGGGTCTCTGGAGATGAAAAGAACCTCCGTCTTTTTATGTTGAATGCGTAGATTCTGTGATTGAAGCCACGCTGAGACAGCATTGAAGCAGTCTATTAGTGGAGCTAGGTCCATTTTGGCTGTGGAGAACGGCATGTATAAAAGAATGTCATCTGCATATATCAAACAGCTCACGTTAAATGATCTTATGATGTTGCAGATGAGCTGCATGTAAATATTGAATAGAAGGGAGGACAACGAGGAGCCTTGAGGTACACCTTGTTTTTGATGGAAGTGTTTTGATTCCTCTGATCCAGACTTCACGTATTGCCATCTTTCTTCCAGATAGGATTCACACCATCCTAGCGCAGTGTTGCAGATGCCCTTCTCTTTCAGCCTTCCAAGGAGAATTTCGTGACTCACCGAATCAAACGCAGCAGCGATGTCTAAAAAGATGAGCACAAAACCTTGGTGGATGTTGTCTATGCCTGTGATAATAACGTTGAATAGGCTAGTAAGAAGGGTCTCGACTCCATGATATTCTCTAAAACCATGTTGGCAGTGATCTAGGGGAGCCGCGGAGTCTATGTGATTTTGAATTTGCCGTTGTACTTCCTTTTCGGTTATCTTGGCTAGGAGGGGAATGCTGGCTATTGGCCTATAAGAATCGACCTTTTGCGGGTCAAGCTTGGAGTTTTTTAATAGTGGCCTAATGGATGTCTGCTTGAGTGTTGTGGGGAAGTATCCTGTTGTGAAGGAGAGGTTCATTAGGTTTGCGATGAAAGGGCTAAACACATCACGTAATTCCTTGATCCAGAAGGCTGGACATGGGTCAGTCTGTGCTGTGGAGGTGTTGAGGGATGCTATGGTATCTTCTATGCATTTAGTGGAAGGAGTAGAAAAATTGTCAAGTGGGGTTAGGCCCATTGGTTCCTGAAACTGTATTGTTGACTCCTTTTCAGTTTGAATGATCTTGGATTGCAGGTAGTCAGCGTATTCTTGTGGGTGGATCACACTGTGAGGATCGGGAGATGGTTCCTTCGAGAGGGATTTGACCAGGTTGAAGAGGTCACGTGGTTTATTCAATGATCTCTTTAGGGTGTCGGAGTGATATTGTTTCATTTTGGATGTGATTGCTTCACGATGAATTGAGAGGTGAGATTGGTAGGCGGTCTGATCTTCGATAGAGAGCGATCGGCGCCATCGGCGCTCAAGTTTACGTAGTTGCGTAAGAGAGGATCGTAGCTCAGGAGAGAACCACAGGGCAGAGCTTCTCTTCATCCTTGCTGTGGTGTTGGAGTCTGGGCGTTGTGCGATGGCATTTAAGTTGGAGTTCCATGATGAGATCAGTTCTTCAAGGTCAGGCGTAGTTTTGTTGAGGAGGGATTGTGTCTCCGATATAATGTGTTCCCTGTTAAAAGGGCGAAAGCTTCTTGTAAATGCTTGTGATGTGCTGTTCTGGTTTTTGCTTCTGTGCAGCTGCTCATTGTTGGTAGGTATCTGGATAATAATCAATTTGTAGTCCTCAGAACTAATCCACACTTTATGCCTAAAGTGGTCTCACCTTTTCATCTGAACCAGGAGGTCTTTTTACCTGTCTTTTTTCCAGGACCTCATGCATCAAGTGCAGAGAGGAATCTTCATACCCTGGATTGTAAAAGAGCACTTGCTTTCTACTTACACAGGACACAGCAACATAGAAAGTCCTCTCAACTTTTTGTTGCTTTTGATCCTTCTCATCTAGGACTTCCAGTCTCTGTCCAATTGGATTGCTCAGTGTATTTCCTTCGCCTATCAAAGTAAGAACCTTTCTCTGGAGGGCCATGTCACAGCTCACAATGTGAGGGCCATGGCAACCTCTATGGCTCATCTAAACTCTGTCCATTGACCAAATCTTTCGAGCGGCCACTTGGGCATCGGTTCATACCTTCACAGCCCATTACTGCTTGGACAAGGACTCCCGCCGGGATGCCTTGTTTGGTCAGGCTGTTCTTAAACATTTGTTCCATACCTAATCAACTCCTACCCTCCATCCCTGAACTGGATGCCTGGGATTCATGGGTAGAGGTAGAGCCCTTCCCAGGGACTCACAATCTGGGTGATCTCCCAGGCATCTCTAGCTGGGGAGTCCCCATATGTGAAGACTCATTCCTGCTTGTTCCTGGAGATAGCACAGTTACTTACCTGTAACAGGTGATCTCTGGGAACAGCAGGAATAAGTCTTCACAACCCACCCACCTCCCCTAGGAGTTGTATCTCTCTATCTATCTTTCCTTTCCTCTCTCTCTCTTTGTCTCAGCTTTAAAACTCGAACTGGAGAGAGGCAGTTAGGAAAGGCGGGAAGGCAGCGCGCAGGCACTGTGGGATGCTCCCAAAAGCTTTCTTTCAGGACGCTGGGGAGCGTTCCCGCGCAGGCTCCGTCGGTACCGAAGATACCCATATGTGAAGACTTATTCCTGCTGTTCCCAGAGATCACCTGTTACAGGTAAGTAACTGTGCTTTATCTGTATGGTATCCTTGCTCTTTTGTCTTTTGAATTGTTTGTTGTAATCGTTTTAAGATATTCTGTTGTCTCATCTCCTGCATTTTGCTTTGTTGTTTTAAATATTCACATCTTGTATGCACTTTACTGCTTATGTAATATCACTTGCTCTGTATCTATTTTCAGTTTGTATATTATTTTTATGTTCATTACTTGCACGCATGTTGTTTTTTTTTAATATTTAAATTTTTATTGGTTTCATCAAACAGGAAAAGTCATAATACAACTAAAAGAAAAAATTCTCCTAAGGCATGCTTCTACTTGGCCTCGTGCACGAGACCCTTATGTCATGAATGTATATGTTTGTTAGAAATATCAAATGATTTTCCATCTCTACAGTCAATAAAACACCAATTAAAACTTTAACCAATTCAAACTCTTTTCCCCACTAGTGCCTTTGACCTTACATGAATCCCCTTTCACCAACATACCGAATGAAGATTAAAAAATAAAGGGGGGGAAATATACAATGAGAGCCTAATGATAAGTCCCTTATCCCATTATAACATTGAACATATAATTAGTACAAGGCAGTACCCACAGGCCCCTGCCCGCACTGACATACCACCCCATTCCGAAACCAGGTTTTTAAAGAAAAATACTTATTCCCCGATCCTTGCCCTCCCATCCCCCCTCCCATCTACCCCTCCCCTCCCCGAGGCATCTCATCCCTTTAAATAAGCCAACAAAGGGCCCCATGTTTGAGTAAATCCCTCTTGTTTCTGGTGCCGCACTGCCGTTAATTGCTCCATCAAAGCAATACGTCTCAGCCGACTCTTCCACTATTCCATTCCCGGCATTTTAGCTTGCTTCCAAGCCCGCGCTATTTCGCTCCGGGCCGCTTGAATACCCGCCCTTATTGGGCGTTCACTTTTCCTAATAACTCCCACAGGCCACATTCCAAGCAGACAAAACCCCACATCCATTCCAATATCCACCCCAAAGATCCCCAAAATCTGCTTTCTCACCTCCCTCCAGTACAATTGGACCTGTGGACACTCCCACCATATATGCATAAAGTTCCCCTCCCCCCCCCCACAGTGCCTCCAGCACTGATCCAACACTCCGGGGAACATCCTATGCAACCGCACCGGTGTGTAATACCACCGATAGAGCAATTTATAGGCGGTCTCCCGCACTGCCACCGACAGTGCCTGACGCCCAATATCCACATGCACTCTCCTCCATTCCTGCGCATCCATCTCCCTTCCCAGGTCCCTCTCCCACTCTCCCTGGTGCAGATATTTCTCATTTGTACCCTCCCCTAAGCCTCTATACAGTATGGTTATCAACCTTCTATTTTTCTCCCATCCCCTCCACAACGCTACCCTATCATCTGTACCCCCTTCCCCTTTCTCTCTCACTTCCTTTTGTTGCAAAAAATGTTTCACCTGCAAGTGAGGGAAGAAATTCCCACTATGCAGGCGATATACTTCACCCGGAGATCCGAAAAGGGCATCAACTCTCCCTCATCTATAAATTTGTCAAAAGTGTCTAGCCCCTCCCTCTCCCATCGCTTGAAAACCCCCTCCCTTCCCGGTATAAAGCCCGGAGTGGCCCTCACCGGAGCCAACACGGAAAAGTCCGACCCCGGGACAAACTTCCTCCTAGCCCTGCGCTATTGCTCAAACAAATGCCACACAAAGGGGTTCTCTCGCCATCTCCCTCTCGGGGGAGGACCCACAATCCAGGGTAAGTACTTCAACCTAGTCTCCCCTACCCAATACTGCTCCACTTCCCTAAAGCGTTTAGAGTATCCTACATTCTCCCTCCACTCAAACATCTGGGAGTGGAGGCGTGGCCTAGTGGTTGGGGCAAGGTACTTCAGGCCGGAAGGTCGGGGGTTCAAATCCTACTACAGGACAGCAACCTTGGCCCGGAAGGACTAGGGGTTTCTAGTCCCACAGGTGCTCCTTGTGGTCTTGGGCAAGCCACTTAACCCTCCATAGCCCATGTTCCCTGTAAAATAGTTATCTCCAAGTTATAATGCCCTGTTCAATGTAATTTCAGTTTGTTCAATGTAAACCGCACTGATGCAGAATAGCGCGGTATATAAGAGAATGTAAATAAATAAATAAATAAATCTGGCGCATCTGTGCTGCCAGATAGTATCTCCCCACATCAGGCACTCCCAACCCCCTGCCTTCTCAACCCGCATACATCACCTTTCTACTCACACGAGGCTTACTATGCCCCCACACAAGGGCAAACACTTGGCTCTGCAATTGACGCAACTCCCTTTGACTGATCCGCACCGGCAACGATTGAAACAAATACAATAATCGCGGTAGCAAATTCATTTTTAAAGCTGCTATCCTCCCCAACCAAGATAACTCCACTCCCCTCCATCTAGCTATATCCCTCCTTAATTGCCCAAATAGGGGAGGATAGTTTGCACCATAGAGATCCAATGAATTTGCCGTAACCTGTATGCCCAGATACTTGATAGACAGTAGCCCACCGAAACAGAAATGAGGCCCGCAAAGTCTTAAACACCTGAGGTTGCAGTGTAAGCGACATCGCCTCCGTCTTATCCCAATTAACTTTGAACCCCGAGAGCCCACCATACTCTTGCAATTCCTGCATTAAGATAGGAAGGGTAGTTGTTGGTTGTGTCAGAGCAAATAGCAAATTGTCAGCAAACAGAACTATCTTATGTTGTTGTAGTCCCACCTCTATTCCCTTAATATCCTTCGCAGACCGTATCCTGGCCGCCAGCGGTTCCATAACCAGTGCAAAAAGCAGTGGCAACAGCGGACAGCCCTGCCTCGTACCCTGCCCCAGGGAGAAAAACTTGGTGTACCTACCATTAGCCTGTACCGCCACCTCTGGAGAAGCGTACATTGCCGTTATCCTGGTGCAAAATCTAGGACCTAACCCAACATGATCTAGCACTGCCATGAGGAAATCAAAGTTCACTCTATCGAAGGCCTTTTCCGCATCGATCGAGAGAAACATGGCCCGCTGTTGTTCCCTGCGCACCAACCACCCCAACTGGATAACTCTCCTTATCCCATCCACCAGTTGTCTCCCCTCAGTAAACCCGGACTGGTCCGGATGGATCAGCCCTGGCATACAGGGTTCCAACCGCATTGCCAGCACTTTGGCCAAAAGCTTTACATCAATATTCAACAATGATATGGGACGATAAAATCCACAAACTGTTGGATCCTTCCCTGGTTTGGGAATCACCACTATGGCCGCCTAGCTCATTGACGCCGGAAAGGCTTCCCCCTGCAAAACTGCATTAAACACTCGCTGCAAACTAGGTCCCAGTTCTCCCGACATCTTTTTGTAGAACAGCCCCGTAAAATCATCAACTCCCGGAGCTTTGCCGGGCACCAATTGCTTAATAGCACTCAGCACTTCTGCAAGGTCAATATCTGCTTCCAGCTCCTCCCCCACTGACTCCTCCAACCTTGTACACCACTCTCCCCTATTATGCAAATACTCTTTAATAGCCGCCGCATCCCCTGAGGGCTCCGCCACATATAGACCCTTGTAATATTCCCTAAACTGTTCGCAAATGTCCCTAGCTTTATACAACATTCTATCCTGGGAACGTTTTATTTTTGCAATTGCCTGTCTCCTTCGCTGTGCCCGTAACTTATTACTCAAGAGCCGGCCCGCTTTATTATCAAATTCATAGTACTTTTGTCTTACCCTCTCCAACTGAAAGGAGATCCGTTCCAATTGAAGGGCATTGATCTGCCGTCGAATCTCCTCCATTTGCCCCCTCAACCTAAGACCACCCCTCTGTTTATGGGTCTTCTCCAGCTGCCCCAGCAGACCCGTAAGGCGCTGAACCTCCTCCTCCCTCTTCCTTTTCCGCTGTGCCCCCACCTGGATCAAGTGACCCCACACCACCGCCTTTAACCCATCCCATAGGACCCCCGTAGTCACTTCGCCGTTATCATTTATGGCCATATACTCAGTAATCACCATTTTCAAATGCTGAACAATCTCATCTCCCTGAAGGAGGTATTCGTTCAGCCTCCAAAATGTTCTCCTTCCCGGTTCCCCGGGTGAGCCAAACCACGCCTCCACCGGGGCATGATCCGATCATGTGGCCACCCCTATCTGTATTCTGTCCATTGCCTCCCGCCAGTAGACATCCCCAAACAAATAATCAGTCCTACTATACGTGGCATGTACTGTCGAGTAGAAGGTGTAATCTCTGGTCAAGGGGTGGGCCAAGCGCCATAAATCCTCTAACTCAAAATCCTGCATCCACTTCCGAAGAATCCTCAAACCCAAGTCTCTCATCCCCCCCTTCCCCGAGCGACCATCTAACGCAATATTACAGTCCCCCCCTACTAAAAGATTTCCCTGAACCTTCCCCTCCAACCACCTACTCATATCCTCCTAAAATCCTCCCAAACCAGCATTGGGACCGTATATCGACACCATAGTCACCCTTTCTCCCCCAATCTCACCCGTCGCCCCCACTGCCTTCCCATCAACCCTCCTAAAACACCCCCCAAAGTAAATGGGACATCGTTTCTAATAAATATTGCTACTCCCGCTTTCCTGTGATTTCCCCCTTCCGCTGCAAAAAATCCTTGGTAGTTGCCCGCATTCAACAATCTCTCATCACACTGACGCAGATGCGTTTCCTGCACAAAAGCAACTTGCCACTGCTTCTCTCATAACTCCCTCCACAACATTTTCCTTTTCTGTGGAGAGTTAAGCCCCTGCACATTCATACACCCCACCTTCAAACCTGAAGCCGTTCGCTGTCTCTCACCCCCCCTTAGCCCCTTGAGAGATGCCTCCCCTCCCCCTCTCCCCTTTTCCCCCCTCCTCACATGGAGCTCATCTCCGCTAATATCCGAGGAAGCAACCCCCCCCGGGACTCTGTATCTGCCCCCTCCCACAATCATAAGTCCTAAGGCCCCTGTTAAACCCCTCATCCCTTATCCCTTGTATCAACACCCATCCCACAGTCAACAAAAATACAAACTGTTAACAGGCATTCCTCGACAGAAACCAAACCAGATAATACAAATGTTCCTGCATCATGTGTTCAGAGTTTTAGAGAGCACTCCAACAGTCTCGCTGCTGCCCACTCCTCCGAGCTTCCGCCGCAGACTCTGGCCCTTCACTGGTATCCTCTCCCAGCCAGCATGGACCCCTCTGCTTTCTGGAATGTCCAGAGTCGCAACCTGCTCGGGTAGATGAGGGGTGCCCTCTTGCCACAGCGTTTTCCAAGCCTCCTCCACTGTATGCACTCTGAACCCCTTGCCATAAATGTCCATTAACAGGGCAAAAGGGAAAAGCCAGCGATATCTCGCTTTCTCTGCCCGAAGGTATTGCGTGACCGGTCTCATTTCCCGCCTCCTTTGCAGTGTCCCTGCTGAGAGGTCATGATACACTTCCACCATCTTCCCTTTCCATTGGAAGGTCCTCTTACTCTCTGCCACCCGTTATCACCCGCTCTTTCCGGGCAAAGGAGGCCATGCAGGCCACAATGTCCCTCGGTTTTCCAGCCCTCGGCGGGCCCAGGGCCCGGTGGGCTCTCTCCACCAGAAATGTCTCTCCCCCATCGGCGCCCCCCTCTTCCCGCAACAGAAACAGACACACCTTCTGAACTACTGCTGCTGCGTCCGCAAACGGCTCCGTCTCCGCCTGGCCCCTGATCCATAAATTGTTCCGCCTTGAGCGGTTCTCAAGGTCTTCCAGCTTGTCTCTTATCAGGTCTTGCTCTGCCTGCATGCGTTGCAACTGGGCCCCTGTCTCCGAGTCTTTCGCCGCCTGTTGCTCCACCTGCTCCTCCAGCATTTCAACTCTGTGACCGAATTCCCGCACATCCGTTTTGATTTCAGCCAGCGATTCTTTGATCTCCCCTCAAGTGGCAATAATTTCATGTTTCAGGGACCGCATCCATCCCCAGATATCGCCTCGCATGTAGCTCTCATCAGCCCACGCCAACTCCTCCTCTTCCTCTCCTGACGCCATGTGTTCCGGCAGGCCCTGCGCCTTGCACTCCTCACCCTCCGCATACGAGGACTTAAATTTAGCCAGCTTTTTCTTCGCTGACATCGCCATCAATTCGGGACTCTGCAGTTACCTGCACCGACGTGTGGGAAGGGGTATTAAATGCAATTTTCGCCGTTTTATCAGCGTCCCGATGGGAGCTCACAGACTAAGCGTCCATCACCCGGGTGACGTCACTTCCTCTCCCCGCACGCATGGTTTTTAATATGGTCCAGCGAGCTTTTCTAATTTTTAATGTTTAGTCTTTAATGACTTTGTTACATTCAATTTGCTTTTATTTATTGATGTTTTATTGTTATTTATTTCTGTTTTCTGAGGTCCCTCTGAGGAAGGTAGCTGTGTCAAAGCACAGCCGTGTTGGGGTGGTTTTTAATAAAGGACTCTTGTTTTTACAGTTTTTGCTCTTTGTGTTCCCTTCCTGCTTGTGCAAGGGGTGGTGCTCCCTTGTGGTCCTCCTTCAATTTCTTAGTCTGCTTATGCTTAACTACTTTGATTACGTTTCTATTGCAAATTTGATCACTTTATTTGTTACCCCTCTTCTGAGATCATTAATGAATAAATTGAACACTGGTTTGGATTTAATTACTCACTTTTACCAAATCTGATTTGAAGGTAAGTTTTCTAAGCAGGTACAAAAGTTATTTCCTTGTTCAAGTGAGCTTATTATGTGTTATACATCAGACAACAAAGCATTAAGTGACTTGCCATAGTCACTAGGATTGCTACTGGGAGAAGCAGTATTGGCACTCTGACTTCCCTGGTTCTTAGCCTGCTGCTCTAACCACAAGGCTAGCCCTCCACTACCAATCCTTGAGGCATTCTGCTTTTAAGCATGTTTTGCATAAGCGATAGCGCCTATTGTGGAGGCTCCAGGTGACTGTTTACAGTTGTCTGCCCATATGCATAGCTTTGTCCCACTTGTTCAGACAAACCTATCTATAAGGAGAGCCAGAAGCTGTGTCTGCTGTAGGGACTCCATCTTCTGTTGATACCGAGTGGCCCTGGCACCTATGAAGAGCTGTGAGAGTACCCAACTCCCACTGGTGGAGTGGCCCCAATACAGAAGAAGAGTTGGCAGGGAATCCCAAGTTCCCACCAATGCAAGAGCAGCATGGGCACAGAAGGGCTGGTGGGAATCCCGAGCTCCTACCAATTCAAGAATGGCCTAAGTACAGAAGAAGGGGCGGTGGGAGACCCAAGCTCCCACTGATGCAAGAGCGGCCCCAGTACAAAATAAGTCTCCAGCTTCTGGTGGCATGACACAGCTATCCATTGGAGAAAGGGAGATGATGGGGAATAAAAAAATGTGAAATGGGAGAGATATGGGATAGAATAAAAAGGAAAGGATGGGGTTAGAGAAGAAAAAAAGAAAGGGGTGGGGTAAGGAAATGGCAAAGCATAAAGGATGGCGTTAGAGAAGAGATAAAGAAAGTCAACTGCAGTAAGAGTGGAAGGGGAGGAGGGGAATTGAGAGAGCACAGGAAGAGTATGGGAAGTAGGGAAAGAGCAGGGGCGGCTCTATAATGAGGCCAAGTGAGGCGGTGGCCTCAGACAGCAACGTTTTGGGGGAGGCAAAAAATGCCCCAAAAAGACCACCTTACTCGGCCTTCAAAATTTAAACAAAACAAAAAAAATGGTTGGAGAAGCTGATGCCACTGCTGCAGCGGCAGAATCAAGTGCCCCTTGGCCCACCGCTGTCCCAAAAGAACCCTGACATTCTTTTCCCGGCGCCAGCTCAGCTTTGCAGAGCCGCAAAGGGAGAGCGTTTCCCTTCTTTCCCGCAGCTCTGTTAAAGTTGAGCTTGCCGGCACTTATGGGAAAGCTGAATAGGCACCGGGAAAAGAATGGCAGGGCTCTTCTGGGGCAGCGGGGGGCCGCGGGGCACTTGATTCTGCTGCTGCAGAAGCTTCTCCAATCATTTTTTTTTGTTTGTTTGTTTAAATTTCCCTGCATATCAGCTGAGAAGGTCTGGGGCGGGGGGGGGGGGGATAGCACTGGAAATAGTAATGAGCTGATGGGGGGCTAGGACTGGAAATGGGCTGATCAAGGGGGCTAGGACTGGAAATGGGCTGATGGGGGGTTAAGAATAGAAATAGGCTGATCGGGGGAGGGGCTAGGACTGGTAATGGGCTGATCAAGGGGATTAGAACTGGAAATGGGCTGATGGGGGTTAAGAATGGAAATGGGCTGATTGGGAGAGGGGATAGGACTAGTGATGGGCTGATTGGTGGGGTAGGACTGGAAATGAGCTAGGACTGGTAATGGACTGATGGGGGGGCTAGGACTGGAGTGGGCTGATAAGGGGGATAGGACTGGAAATGGGCTGGGATTGGAAATGGGCTGATGGGGGGAGGGGAGGAGAGTGCTGCTGACCCTGGAAGGGTAAGTAGGGGCTAGGGCTACAAATGGACTGATGTGGGGAGATGGGAGAATAGGACTGGAAGGGAGCAGATACTGAGAGGGTCTGCCAGGGGAAGAAGGGGACAGGATGGGAGCCTACACGGGGGAAGGAGGGGGCTGGAAAGGAGCTGATATGGGGGGGAGGAGAGAGCTTGAGCTGGAGTGGAGCTGACAACTGGGATGTACTGAAGGGGGACTGGAAGGGAGCTGACACTTGGGGATGGGAGTGGTATGTGGCTGGGTAATGGGGAGGAGGCTGGAAGGGAGCTGACATGTGCAAATGCCACTGGAAGGGGGATGGACAGAAGAGGGTAGGATAACTGGAAGGGAGCTGACTGGGGGGGTGGCACTGAGAGTGGATGTGAGCTGATTCCTGGTATGGTATTTAGACTAGAAGGGGCTGGACAGTGGGGAAGGAGGGGACTGGAAGGGAATGGACACCAGTGGCAGTCATAGGAATGCAAGGTTGTTGACATTGGAAGGTACTGGGAGGGGAAGACTGAAAGGGGGATGATACTGGGGAGGGTTACAGGAACTGGAAATGGGCTGATGGAAGGAAGTGAAGAAAACAAAAGAAGATATAAGAAATAGTAAATGGACCACAAACCACAGAGAGCTAAGAGAAGACAGGAAAGCAGAAGCCTCAGATCAGGACCAGCATGATCAGAGAATAAAATGGTCAGTCAACAAAGGTAGAAAAAATAATTTTATTTCGTTTTAGTGACTGGACTTTCTGCTATCTTTATATTTTACACAGTATGGGGGAACAGCATCTCTTATATCTCCAGGAACAAGCAGGAATGTAGTCTTCACATATGGGTATCATCGATACCGACGGAGCCTACGCGGGAACGCTCCCCAGCGTCCAATAGGAACGCTTTTGGGAGCATCCCTCAGCACATGCGCGCTGCCTTCCCGCCTTTCCAACTGTTCCTCTTCAGTTCTTCGTTTTCTGCAGAGCCGACAGGATCTATTCCCTGTCACTGCAGAAAATTCCGTCTTTAAATTTCTTTTCTTGTGGTCGCGTTTGCCTACCACATGACTCCTACCGGTACCGCTGTTTTTTTTCTTTTCATCCAAAAAAAAAAAACCCCTTAGGCTTTAGACTGTTTCTTTTCAGAAACTTTTCTCTTTGGTGCTAGGCGCCATTTTGGGCACTAGGCACCATATTCCTAAATCATGGAAAAGCCAACTAGTGTTTTTAAAAAATGTACTAAGTGTGGCGGTACCATTTCCGTCACTGACACCCATGATTGGTGTCTGAAATGTTTAGGACCTGAACATTCTCCAACTGAATGTCTCTCCTGCATGGGGATGACTAAAAGAGGAAGACAGAACCGGGCTGCAAAGCTCGGTGCCCTCTTTTCTTCGGATGCCAGATCCATTGCATCGACATCGTCAAGGGCCTCTTTTTCCTCCCATGGATCTCAGGTGTAACTAAACATAAAAGCTGGTCCTCAAAGGGTAGCTCTCCTGCTAAGCATTGAGAGGCCATTGGCATTGCCCTTGAGGGAACCACACCGGCAAAACAGCCCCGGCGGGAGGCTTTGGCTTCCAAAGCATCGATGGGGCTTGTCAGACGGGTGCCTGGGTGAGAATGTTCACAGTCTTGGCAAAGGCATATATTAATATGATTTGCAAGGGATTGTGGGAAATGTAGTCCATTCACACCAGACACAGCCGTTCACAATAATTAGTTGTGCTTGAGTGTAAAGCCAATAAGATATTTATTTATGGGGTTACTTCTCCCAACACAGATATGCTTGGTAGCACATAAAACAGGATACTTGCTTTCAGTGTTAAACTTCGAAAAACAAAATCAGGAAAACAACAGTTGAACTTGTCAGGCAATCAAATCAAAAGAATAAAGACCTGGTTGGTAACAAACTGGTCTTTTCTGTAGGCTCTAGCTAATATTTTCTTAGCAGTGCTTTAATCAACAAACAAAACCCACAAAGTAGGGAAAAACTGTTCTTTTCAGGTTAACTTCTTATATCTTCACACATAGACTCAGAAGTGATTTCCTCAGAGCTCACAAGCAATTAGGTAAGGCTCAATTGCTAGCAGTTACCCCGCTGAAATCCCTTAGCTGGCTTGCTTTCTACTGCGTGGCTCAAATCCTACTCAGGAGCTTTTCTGAGTAGATTAAAGGACAAGTTTGTATTTCTTTGTGATGGTTGTTGTACTTTGTAACAGTAAATTACCAAAGGAGTTTAGACAGAGAGCAATCCATGTATTCACAGCCTGCATCTATAACCCCTCCCCCTTCTTCAACAATCCATGGGTTCAGTATCATGGATTGGCACAGAGGAATTTCTCAATGGAGCACTCTCAGGAGAATACTTGTTTCCCTGCTGTCTTTCAAGGGTATAGCTAGGGCATAGATCAGTGTTCATACCTGAGCTTCCATTTCTGTTAGAGTTCCTCTCTAAATAGCCTGGCCAGTATGTAGTCCAGTTCTTATGTCCAGCCTTCCAATCCAGATCCCTGGACACTGGGTCTCTCTTCACATACCTTCTGGCACGGGTCCTAGGGTCCCTTCCAAGTGCAGCCGTCTCCCTCACAGGTACCGTCTGGAGATTCCTAGCTCTGCAGCACCACTCCTCTGGTTTTCCCCAGTCCAATGGTGTATGCTGGCCTTTTGAATGTCTCCCAGTATACGTACTGCTCTGGACTCCTTTAGACCTCCCAAATGCTTTTCTCTTCTTTCTTCCAAAGGGTTTCTTGCCCTCTCTGTCCGTCCACTCTGGCTTATGCTTCTGATGATCCTCCAGATGATGAAGCTGTCCAAGATCATGAAGATCTCCAAGCTGAGGATCTCCAAGCTGATGATGATTCTCTGTAGAATAAACTCTACCTTTATTCTGCTTAGATGAGTGCTCCACCCTAGCACAGCGCAGCTGTGCTGAATCAGGCCCTGCCCTTTGAGATGAGTGCTTGGGGATTACCTCATAGCCCTCCTGATTGAACACACGTTTCCCCACTTCAGCTCCTCTAATGGCTGTTGGAAACCTGGTGCATTCTGGGACTGGTAGTCTTTTTTGGGAAAATTCTGTTTTTTTATTTCTACCAGAACTGACAGGTTGCTTGTTCAGAGTCACTTCACCTTTTCTATAGCTCCTTCCTGAGCTATGATAAGCTTCCTTATCACAGGCTTCAGGATGTTCGAGGCCTCAACCTCGCAAGAACTACCTGTGCCATGCTCAGGGGTTCCGGCCGTCCATACCGGTACCGACACCCAGACATC
Organism: Ichthyophis bannanicus; assembly: GCA_033557465.1. Classification (NCBI taxonomy): domain Eukaryota; kingdom Metazoa; phylum Chordata; class Amphibia; order Gymnophiona; family Ichthyophiidae; genus Ichthyophis; species Ichthyophis bannanicus. The sequence continues at coordinate 377,783,214 of CM066037.1, read as the reverse complement.
GGCAGCATCGATAGACCAGAGGTTCCTCGCTATCGAGCGCATCATTGCAGCTCTTCTTTCAGCTGTGGTACCGGTGGTCCCACGGGCACCGGTACTGACACCGACACCGGTACCGACACCGACGATACTGGTACCAACAGTACCGGCACCGGTGGGAACTCTTCCCATGCCATCTCTGGCTGGAATTGACAAAGCGGTACCGGGTCAGCTCAGTACCGGCTTTGATCGGTACCGGGATCGTGCTTTGCAAGAGCATCCGGGGTCAGGAATACTTCAATTCCTCCGATTCCGAAGACTGACAATTCTGCTGGCACTAGAGGGTTTCTCCTAGAAGATCCCTCTTCTCCCCAATGCAGAATGTCACCTCCAGAGGACATATCATTTCAGGATTTCATCCGTGATATGGCCAAAGTTCTTTCAATCACAGTAGCTCCTGAAGACGAACCTAGAGCAAAAGAATTGGAAATTCTCCAATATCCTAAAGCTCCTAAGCAGGCAGCTACTCTGCCTATCCATGAAATTCTGTATAGCTTGATGCTCAGAATGTGGGAGACACCTCTGACTACTTCTCCTCACTCTAGGAGACTTGATACTATATCGGGTTCCGCCATGTCCTGGTTTTCAGAAAACTCAGCTGCCACACCATTCAGTGGTAGTGGAATCAGCCATGCGTAGGATGAAAAGTGCAAAGAGGCATGCATCCAATCCTCCAGGTCGTGAATGCAGGACTCTGGATGCTTTTGGACGCAGGACATTTCAAGCTTCTATGCTTTCAGCTAGGATCAGTTCATATATCCTATATATGGGAATGTTCCTCAAGGAGCCCATTTCTCCCAGATGATAAGAGACAAGATTTTCTTGCTCTAGTTAAGCATGCTCAGGATGTCTCCAAGTTTGTCAATCGTGCAGCCTTTGACTGCTTCGAATGCATCAGCAGAACTTCTGCTGTTGCCATTGGCACATGACAGATTGCCTCTTTACAGGCATCAGATTTTGGAGACTTGGGTACAGGACAAGTTAGGCAACATTCCTTGCATGGGGGAGAATCTCTTCGGCAAGAACTGGCAGGAAAAGGCTAACGAGTTAGATGCTGACAATTCCACCTTAGATTGTCAAAATCCACAGCCACTCCAGCAGAGTCAAACTCCAGGTCAGTTTGCCCAAAAGGGACAAACTAGACAGCAAAAGAAGCCAAAAGGCCCGAGAGCCCAACCAGCTCTCCAGGTTCAGCCCCCTCAAGGGCTTTGACTCCTTTCTAGAGAGCTTTGCCTTCCTGACTCTGAGGGGTCCCCTACCCCCCAATATTCCGGGCAGGTTATGCCACTTTGTCAACAGATGGCATCAGATAACAGCAGAAGATTGGATTTTGTCCATTGTAGGAGAGGGGTGCAAGCTTCATTTTCACAGCATGCCCCCCCCTACATTTCTAAAGCAATTCAATTCACAAACCTCTGCAGACAATCTGCTAGATCATGAGGTCTCCACACTTCTTGCCCAAGGGGCAATAGAGGAAGTACCCATTGTGGTGAGGAGGAGGCAGCCCAGCATGAAAATAAAAGAGAGAGAAGAACTTTTTCTTCTTCTCGGGGGATGGGTTCACTAGAACACATACATCACAGCAGAATCCCTGAGAGAAACCAAGAGGGTAGTGCTAGGTTTAAGCCACTCCCAGACCCCATGACATCCTCAGGCAAGAGTAGGAGGTACAAGTGGGTGGAGTCAGGAAGGGAGTTGCCCTGCTCAACGTTTAAGTTTGAGAGAACAAACAAACTGAGCAGAGGCAGCAGAGAGCCAAGGAGAAGCAGCAGAGAGGCAAGAGAGCCCAGCAGAAAGGCCAGAAGCTGCAGAGAGCCAAGGAGAAACTGCAGAGGCAGCAAACACAGCAGAATCAGCAACCAGGAAAGAAGCAGTTACAGAGTGAGCAGCAGCAGAGACAAGAGCAGCCAGCACTGCAGCCCAGGAAGCTACAGGGAAGGTTCCAGGCAAAGGACCAAGCTGACTGGCAACAGGGAGAAAGAGAAAAGGTTGGCTTTAAGAAGGCGAAGGCAAGAGTGCTTAGACTCACCTGAGGAAGGGTCTGTCTGCAGGCAGCAGAAGCCCCAGGAAGGGAAGTGGAGAGCTTACCCTGAGTCCTTGTCTAGCTCGGAGACAGAGGGAGTTCCAAGCCGTGGAAGCCTCAGCCAGGAAGGTGCTGCAACCAGACTCCAAGGTAGGAGAGATAAAGCCAGAACCCTGTGTTACATGCTCTGACTCAGAAGAAAGGTTAAAGCCTAGGAAAACCCGGAATAGGAGTAAGGGTTTTGCCAGGGACACTGAACAGGAAGAGCCCAGTGAAATCCTACCAAAAGGAGAAAGGGTCATTCAGTGGCATAGGCTATTTAATCTGCTAAAGAATATTAAGGATAAACTGCCAGAACGCTTACAAGCATTGCCAAGTTACAGCTCAGTTGAAAGCATGGAAGTAGCAGGCCAAGAAAGTGACCTAACTTCAGTTTGTTCTGAGATGGACTGTAATGTGTGCATGAAGGCTGAGTAATGGAAGCCTGAGAAAGGAAAGAAGTGAAGCTTGTGTAAATATCTTTATTGCAACACTGGTTACAAGTGTTACTTTAAGAGGAGAAGAATAATCCTGTATTTTGCTTTGACCTGAATGTGTACATTTGCTTTGAAGATTTGTCAACCATTTTGACACAGATGCTAATAAAATTCCTGTGTGCTTTAAAACAACCACTCGGTTCATAATCTCCTTGGCACAACTACAATCCTTGGGAAAGAGGAATTGAGATGGCTTCCCGTCCCTACTAGGCAGCCGCCTGGTAGGGGCGCGACCGCCACACCATTCTTCAATGGGGTGCAGGGTTCTACTCCCCCTATTTTCTTATTCCAAAGAAAACAGGAGGACACAGACCCATTCTAGACCTCAGAGAATTGAACAAATATCTGTTTCGAGAGAAATTCAAAATGATTTCTCTAGGAACTCTTCTGCCATACCTTCAAAGCCAGGATTGGCTTTGTTCTCTAGACTTAAAGGATGCATACACTCACATTCTCATCCATCCAGATCACAGGAAATTTTTACGTTTCCTTTTCAGGGGAAGACATTTCCAGTACAGGGTTCTTCCTTTTGGTCTGGGTTGAGCACCAAGGGTATTCACGAAATGCATGGCAGTAGTAGCTGCATTTCTACGAACCCTGGGGATTTTCGTCTTCCCCTACTTAGACGACTGGCTCATTCGAGCCCTTACAGTTGCAGAGGCCAGCACTGCACTGTCCCATACAATGCGAATCCTCCAATACTTGGGATTGGTAATAAACTTCCCAAAATCTCAACTAGTTCCTTCCCAATGCCTAGAATTCATAGGAGCCTGTTTGGATACCAGACAGGCAAGGGCTTTCCTTCCACAAGCCCGATGTCTTCACATAATGCAACTAACTTCTCAAGCAGCTGGCAAATCCTCCCTCACTGCTCAGGAGCTACTGCAGTTACTGGGACATATGGCATCCACAGTTCATGTAGTCCCATATGCTCGCCTCCACATGCGACCCGTCAGTGGACCCTCTCCACACAGTGGACACAGGCCACGGGTCATTTGTCGGACAAAATAACAATCTCTCAACGACTAATTTTGTCCCTCCAATGGAGGCAATCACTAAAATATCTGACAGTGGGGTCTCCTTTCCATCAACCCCTCTTTCAGGCCACCCTAACAACAGATGCATCACAGGTGGGTTGGGGAGCACACCTGAATCATCTCTCTACCCAGGGCACCTGGACTCCACAGGAGGTTGGTTTACACATAAACCTCCTGGAATTAAGAGCAATCTATTTAGCTCTTCAAGTGTTCCATTCCCAGCTCAGCTACAAGACAGTCCTAGTCCAGACGGACAATCAAGTAGCCATGTTCTATGTGAACAAGCAGGGCGGAACAGGCTCTCTGTTATTATGCAACGAAGCTTTACGACTGTGGGCCCTCACCAGAGAGCATCAAATTCACCTTCTAGTGGTATATCTTCAAGGCATTCAAAACCTTTGGGTAGACAAACTCAGTCGAGTACTGCTGCCTCACGAGTGGTCCCTCCACCTAGACCAGGTGGCAAAGATATTTCATCTCTGGGGCACTCCAGACATAGACCTCTTTGCAAGTCCACTGAATGCCAGACTTCCCCGATTCTTTTCCAGGATTCTGGCTCACAACTGTCAGGCAAGGGATGCCTTCCTCCTTTACTGGGGTCAGGACTCCCTTTATGCCTTCCAACCCATTCCCCTCATCCCCAAGACACTCTTCAAGTTTCAGAGAGACAGTGGTCGCATGATTCTCATAGCACCACAATGGCCACACCAATCGTGGTATTCCCTGCTTCTACATCTCTCTCAAGCGGCACCTCTGGAGTTAGGGCATGCTCCAGATCTCCTTTCCCAGGAGAACGGGACGCTATGGCACCCGAATCCCCAGTCCCTGCACCTCACGGCCTGGTTGCTGAAGGCTTAGACCTCCAAGATTTCAACCTGTCCCAGCAGGTAAAGGATTTCCTTCACACTTCTAGGAAACTTTCCACACAAAGATCTTATGCCTTCAAGTGGAAACGTTTTACTATATGGTGCTCCAAGAAGGGATTAAACCCCCTGGTCATACCCTTAGAATCGATACTAGAGTATCTCCTTCACTTATCGAATTCTGGTTTAAAGACCAATTCGGTAAGAGTCCATCTTAGTGCAATTGCAGCTTCTTATAAGCCTCTAAATGGACAACCAATTTCCTCTCATCCACTCCTATCAAAATTTATGAGAGGCCTTTTATTAACTAAACCTCCCATCAAGCCACCACCAGTGGCATGGGATCTAAATCTAGTTCTCGGGCAGCTCATAAAGCCGCCTTTTGAACCTTTGGCCACTACAGCCCTTACGTTTTTGACCTGGAAGGTCATCTTCCTAATTGCAATCACCTCTGCCCGTCGCATTAGTGAATTGCAAGCTTTAGTGGCTGATCCTTTTTATACTAGATTTCATCATGATAAGGTTGTTCTTCGAACTCACTCACACTTTATGCCAAAGGTGGTTTCGCTTTTTCATTTAAACCAATCAATTTATCTTCCTGTATTTTTTCCGAGGCCTCATGCCTCTAATGCAGAAAGAAACCTTCATGTTTTGGATTGTAAAAGGGCCTTAGCATTTTACATACAAAGAACACAGCAACGTAGAAAGTCCTCGCAACTTTTTATAGCTTTTGACCCTAGTCATTTGGGACTTCCAGTCTCCAAAAGAACTTTATCGAAATGGATTGCCCAATGCATATCCTTTGCTTATGAGAGTAAGGGTCTTTCTCTTCAGGACCATGTTACAGCTCATAATGTGAGATCCATGGCAGCTTCTATGGCTAATCTCCACTCTGTGTCTATCGATGACATTTGTCGAGCAGCCACCTGGGCTTCGGTACACACCTTCACAGCCCACTATTGCCTGGATAAAGCCTCCCGTCGGGATGCCTTCTTTGGCCAAGCTGTTCTTCAAAATCACTTTCAGACCAAATTCAACTCCTACCCACCAACCCTGGTGGAATGCCAGAGATCCATGGGAGGAAGGATGCCTACCTTTTTAGGGTGGCACCTTCCTTGGGCTATCTCCCTGGCATCTTCAGCTAGGGAGTCCCCATATGTGAAGACTACATTCCTGCTTGTTCCTGGAGATAGCGTAGTTACTCACCTGTAACAGGTGACCTCCCGGAGCAGCAGGAATTTAGTCTTCACAACCCACCCACCTCCCCTAGGAGTTGTCTCTCTCTCTCTCTTTGTCTCTTTCCTCTCTCCCTCTATCCTTTCACTCAGCTACAAACTTAACTGAAGAGGGACAGTTGGAAAGGCGGGAAGGCAGTGCCCATGTGCTGAGGGATGCTCCCAAAAGCGTTCCTTTTGGATGCTGGGGAGCATTCCCGTGCATGCTCCGTCGGTACCGGCGATACCCATATGTGAAGACTAAATTCCTGCTGTTCCCGGAGATCACCTGTTACAGGTGAGTAACTACGCTTTATCTGATGTTGCACTGCATGCGGAGTCTGGCTTCTTGGGATTTCAGTTTAAATTTTGTCTACATATTTTTATTTTTACTTTAGATTGTGGTACTTATTCTGTACTTGGTCTGTGTTCTGAATGTATGACTTAGGCCAGGTGTTTTGTGTCACCCGTGAAGGTCCCCAGAGGCTATAAGCGGGGGTATTTCATGGGGCGTCTTCTTAAGTAGCAAGGGGAGTGGTACAAAAGGCGTTGCAGTGCCCTCTGGGAGTTGTAGTCCCCCAAGCTAACGTAAGAATTAAGTTGTAGTCGAGCAGTAAGGTTTTAAGACAGGACTTTTTATTCCCCTTCCCGGGCGGATTTTCAAAGCAATGGAAATAAGGACAAAAGGACCATACAGCTGGTACAAATAAAAGGAACAACCGGAACAAAAATACTGCTTATCTTCAGCTTATCAGTGGAACAGAAAAAAGTAATTTAAACAGTCCTTTTCACTCAAGGTAAGTTTCTTCACTTCCTTTCCTTATCAAAAACTTCCAGAAACCTCTTCAGCATAAAGAAGTGATTTCATCAGACAAAGTCAATGTACAATCCATACAATTATCAGAAGCAGGTTCCTCATATAAATCACATTGCATTTCTTCACATTCCTCTTCTGTATAAAGTCCTTTTGGATTGTAACTCACGTTATTCTTAAACAGTCTCTCTCTATGGCTAAGAGAGTTCCTCTCCTCCTCACAGCTAGAGTAGAATGGGAAATTACCACACTCTCTGGAGTTGCTATTTTGAGAGCCACATAACTCTTGGTAAGTACAGGGAAAGTCTTCACTTTCTATGTCTCTTCTATTAGAAGCAATACCCCTACCTTCACAGTCTCTCTGCTCAGAGTTTCTCGGTACAGCAGAGCCTGGCCAAGACTAAAGCGTTTTTCTGCTTTTCTCTCTCTGTTTTCCCTTGGGCCTGAAACTCCCTTCAGGGTAGAAGCTCTCTCCATCCTTGTACCTGTTACTTGGTAGGTTGGCTTTCCTAAGCCTGGGTGCAGGAATGTCTCCTCTGCCCCTTCTTGGTAAAGTTCACTGGGCTTCTGTTTAGCTGTGAACTGCTCTCTGAAGCAGTTCTTCTGAGTTCTTTGAGCTGCCCTGGTTCTACCGTGTTTCCAAGTTCCTCCCGTCCTCCAGTTACCAGCTGTTTTCTCCCAGCTACCAACGGCTCTTGAATTCCCTGGTGGTCTCTCCTCACTAACCTCCGGTAAGTGAATTTTATCTGCGTGTGGCTTAGTGTTTGCTTGGGCTCCGCCCCCTCCCAGCTGCCCCTCATTACCTAATGAGCTGTGAGCTAGCTTGCTGTTTGGGCGTGCTCTCACACTTTGTGACGTAGTCTGTGTATGTTGCCTATAGCAACTCTGGGCCATGTGCTGCACTGAGCTGTCAATGTCAGATCTGTTTTGCTCAGATTTACCTATCTGCATAGGCTCTGACTGATCTACCCCATGACATTTGTTAACATGGAATTGGTACATAAAGATCTATACTGTACTGTAGTAATATGACTTGTTCAGCTTTTCAAATAGGTGTATGGATGTTCCAGGGCCCACTGTAGTATTTACAGTGATGCTTTTTTTGGTTGGCTCCTTATGTGAGTTTTGGAAGTTGGTGCTGATATGTTATGGTATGGTAGATTGCTCTATAGATACTCAGTGATTTTGTTGTAGGGTTTTGTATTAGTTCACAATATGCCTGGTACTGGAGAATGTTTGATCTCCAGGAACAAGCAGGAATGAGTCTTCACATATGGGTACGTCGGCACCGACGGAGCCTGCGCGGGAACGCTCCCCAGCTTCCCAAAAAGGAAAGCTTTTGGGAGCATCCCACAGCGCCTGCGCGCTGCCTTCCCGCCTTTCCTAACCAACTCTCCTCAGTTCTTCTTTGCCGCGGAGCCAGCAGGTCGAGCCCTGTCACCGCTGAAGAAGTTCTTTATTTTATTTTATTTCTTTGGTCGCGTGTCTGCCTTCCCCGACTCCGGACCGGTACCGCCGGTCTTTTCTTTCTTTCTTTAAAAAAAAAAAAAAAAAAAAAATCGATATTTTTCCTCACTTGGTGTATTTTTATTATTAAGGCCTCAGGGCCCACAAGAAAATTTCCCTCATGGAAAAACCAACCGCCGGGTTCAAAAAATGCACTAAGTGTAGCGGTACTATTTCTGTTACAGATACCCATGAATGGTGTCTTAAATGTTTGGGTCCTGAACACTCCATTCCGGATTGTCCGTCCTGCTCCCTAATGTCTAAACGGGGGTTACAGAACCAAGCAGCTAAGCTCCATGTGCTGTTTCCCGCTGAGGCACCGGCAGTAGCATCGACATCTTCCAGGTCGTCTTCTCCTGAAGGATCTTGGGTAACCAAACATAAACCTAGCAGGTCCTCGAAGGGTAGATCTCCCTCTAAGCATCGAGATGCCTCCGGGCTTGCCCTCGGATCCTGCACCAGCCAAACAACCCCGGCGGGAAGCTCCGGCTTCCAAAGCTCCTCCTATGGGGTTACAGGTTGACATCGATGGCACGGCCTCGACCGATCACCTGTTAGATTGCTCTGGGGTACCGGCACCTTCTCCGGGTACCAACTTCCAGGCTTTCATGGCGTCGATGGATCAGAATGTTCTGTCCATGCAGCAGGCTATACAGTCTTTCATTCAAGCTGCGACGCCGATGATACCGCAACGAGCTCCGTTGTCGGTTTCGGCTCCGGTACCGGCACCAGTGCCGATGCCGGTACCGACTGCATCGACATCGACCAGGATACCGACTGCTGCGGTTCCTTGTCCAGGGCTACTTCTTGGTACCGATCCGGTACCGGGGACGCCCGATGTCAATACCGCTCGATACGCGTATCGAGCGTTAGAAGAGCACCCTGACAGGCGATACTTCGATTCCTCTGATGATTCTGATACATCAGATGAGTCTCCTGAAGTATCCATAGCCCTTCCTGAGGAGCCTTCTTCTCCAAAACAAAAAATGTCTCCTCCAGAGGACTTGTCCTTTCAAGATTTCATAAGAGAAGTAGCTAAAGGACTCTCTATTTCAGTAACCTCTGAATCAGAGCCTAGAGCAAAAAAATTAGATTTTTAGGATACTCTAAGGCTCCTAAAGAGGCAGTCACCTTACCAATTCATGAGATTCTTCATGAACACATGATTGATTTATGGGAGACTCCTCTCACTCTCTCTCCTCATTCTCGCAGGTTGGACACTATGTATCGTGTCCCTCCTTGTCCTGGGTTCCAGAAAACTCAGCTTCCTCACCATTCCATTGTGGTGCAGTCAGCTATGAAGAGGATAAAGAGTACAAAGAGACACTCTTCTCCTCCAGGAAGAGAATGCAGGACCTTGGATGCTTTTGGTAGGAAAATCTTCCAGGCCAGTATGCTTATTGCCAGAATCAACTCATATAGCCTTTATATGGGTATGTTTCTGAAAGAAGTGGCAGAAAAGCTGCACACTTACCTCCCTTTTATTCCAGAAGATAAAAGGGAAGAATTCCGCATGTGGTTTAAGCATACTCAAGACATCTCCAAGTTTTCAAACAGGGGCAGCCTTTGACTCCTTTGAAGGTGCCAGTAGAGCCTCAGGCATTGCCATAGCTGCTCGCAGAATTGCTTGGCTCCAGGCTTCTGATTTAGAACCCTGGGTTCAAGATGGCTTAGGAAATCTGCCCTGTACAGGTGAAAATCTGTTTGGCAGAGAGTGGCAAATTAAAGCCACTCAAATGGATGCAGAGAATTCTGCTTTGGATAGATTTTCAAGGTCTACCTCCATTCCTGCCAAGAAGAAGTCTTTTTTTAAAAAGGGCAGGTTTCCTTCCACTTCTGGCCAACAATCTTCTACAGGTCGCTTTACCGCTAAGCGTCAGCAACCTAAGCAGGCCAGGCCTAAGTCTACAGGGGCTGCTGTAACACAGCAGTCCCAACCCCCTCAGGGTTTTTGACTTGATGCTAGAGAACTTAGTCTTTCTGGCTTTAACACAGCCAGAACCTCTCACCATTACAGGAAGGTTAGCTCATTTTGCTCCCAGATGGGAGCAAATCACATCAGAGCAGTGGACCCTCTCCATCATAAGAGAGGGCTACAAACTTCATTTCTCAGACCTTCCTCCCCACACCATGGTGAGACACTTCAATTCTCCCACATCTCTTCTCGACCTTTTAGGTCAGGAGATAACTACCCTTCTTGCCCAAGGGGCAATAGAAGAAGTTCCTCTTCTTCAACAAGGGTCAGGGTTCTACTCCCCCTATTTTCTCATTCCAAAGAAGACAGGGGGATACAGACCCATTCTAGATCTCAGAGAATTGAACAAATTTCTTTGCAAGGAGAAGTTCAAGATGCTTTCTCTGGGCACTCTCCTTCCATACCTTCAAAGTCAGGATTGGCTTTGTTCTCTAGATCTCAAGGATGCGTACACACATGTTCTCATCCATCCATCTCACAGAAGATTCCTGTGTTTTCTTTTCCAAAGAAAACATTACCAATACAGAGTGCTTCCTTTCGGTCTGGCCTCTGCCCCAAGAGTGTTCACCAAATGCATGGCAGTAGTTGCTGCATTTCTACGCACTCTGGGAATATTTGTCTTCACATACCTGGACGACTGGCTCATCCGAGCTCCATCTCAGTCAGAGGCCCAGATTCCCCTGGACTGCACAAGGCGCATTCTGCAGTATCTGGGACTGGTGGTAAACCTCCCAAAGTCCCAGCTCATCCCTACTCAGTCCCTGGAATTCATAGGGGCCTGGTTGGATACCACCACTGCAAGGGCCTACCTTCCTCAGGCCCGTTGCCAACGTCTAGTGCAGCTAGCCTCCCACATTCAGTCAAAGAGCCACTTAACTGCCAGGGAGATGCTACAACTGCTGGGCCACATGGCTTCCACAGTACATGTGGTACCCTATGCTCGCCTACACATGAGAGCAGCTCAATGGACCTTGTCCACCCAGTGGACTCGAGCTTCAGGAGCTCTCTCAGACCAAATAGCAACCTCCAAACGTCTCTTTTGGTCTCTCCAATGGTGGATGTCCACTCAAAATCTGTTGCTGGGGTCCCCCTTCCAACAGTTGTTGCCCCAAGCATCCCTCACAACAGATGCCTCCCAGACAGGTTGGGGAGCTCATCTACAGGACCTCTCCACTCAAGGCACTTGGTCCCCTCAGGAGACCTCTCTTCATATCAACCACTTGGAGCTTCGAGCAGTTTTTCTAGCTCTCAAGGTCTTCCATACCCTCCTCAGCTACAAGACAGTCCTCATCCATACGGACAATCAAGTAGCTATGTTTTATATAAACAAGCAAGGAGGAACTGGCTCTCTGTCGCTTTGCAACGAAGCTCTAAGATTGTGGGCCTTCGCCAGAGAGCATCAAATCCATCTCCTGGCAGTATATCTCCCAGGAATCCAAAACTCTTGGGCAGACAGACTCAGTCGAGTTCTGCTTCCACACGAATGGTCCCTGCACATAGATCAGGTACTCAGAATCTTTCAAGAATGGGGAACCCCGGACATAGACCTCTTTGCAAGTCCGTGGAATGCCAAACTTCCCCGGTTCTGTTCCAGAATTCCGTATCAGGGGGTTCAGGCCAAGGATGCCTTCCTCCTTCATTGGGGTCAGGGCTTCCTGTATGCCTTTCCACCCATTCCCTTGATTCCCAAGACTCTGTTCAAACTCCAGAGGGATCAAGGATCTATGATCCTCATAGCTCCACGCTGGCCACGCCAAGTGTGGTACCCTCTGCTTCTGCATCTCTCCCAAGCCCCCTCCCTGGACTTGGGAGCTGCTCCAGACCTTCTGTCTCAGGAGGAAGGGACTTTGTGGCAGCCAAACCCCAAGTCCCTTCACCGCAGAGCTTGATTACTGAAGGCCTAGACCTTCAAGACTTGAACCTTTCTCAGCAGGTGAAGGATATCCTCCATGCTTCCAGGAAACCTTCCACCAGGCGTTCCTATGCTTTTAAGTGGAAAAGATTTTCCATTTGGTGTGCTGAAAAGGGTCTTGACCCTCTGGCACTACCTTTAACTTCTTTGTTAGACTATCTCCTGCATCTCTCCAATGCAGGACTTAAGACAAATTCAGTAAGAGTCCATTTGAGTGCTATTGCAGCATCCCTTAAGCCCATCAATGGACAACCTATCTCCTCTCATCCTCTTATTTCAAGATTCATGAGAGGCCTAACTTTAACTAAACCTCCCATCAGGCCTCCTCCGGTGGCATGGGACTTAAATTTGGTTCTTGGTCAGCTTATGAAGCCACCTTTTGAACCCTTAGCCACTACCTCCTTGAAATTTCTTTCCTGGAAGGTTATTTTCCTCATTGCAGTCACTTCTGCTCGCCGCATCAGTGAACTGCAGGCCTTAGTGGCTAATCCACCTTATACAAGGTTCCATCATGACAAGGTAGTCCTTAGGACAAATCCACACTTTATGCCTAAAGTGGTCTCACCTTTTCATCTTAATCAAGAGGTATATTTACCTGTCTTTTTTCCAGCTCCTCATGCGTCCAGTGCAGAGAGGAATCTTCATACTCTGGATTGTAAAAGAGCTCTTGCTTTTTACTTACATAGGACACAGCAACATAGAAAGTCTTCCCAGCTTTTTGTTGCTTTTGATCCTTCTCACTTGGGACTTCCAGTCTCTAAGAGAACACTGTCCAATTGGATTGCTCAGTGTATTTCTTTCGCCTACCAGAGTAAGAACCTTTCTCTGGAGAGCCATGTCACAACTCATAATGTGAGGGCCATGGCCACCTCTATGGCTCATCTAAATTCTGTGTCCATCGACCAGATCTGTCGAGCAGCCACCTGGGCCTCTGTTCATACCTTCACAGCCCATTACTGCTTGGACAATGATTCCCGCCGGGATGCCTTGTTTGGTCAGGCTGTCCTCAGACACCTGTTCCATTCTTAAACAACTCCTGCCCTCCTTCCCTGGATGGATGCCTGAGATCCATAGGAGGACTCGGACCCCTTTCAGGGTCTCATATCCTTGGGGATCTCCCAGGCATCTCAGCTAGGGAGTCCCCATATGTGAAGACTCATTCCTGCTTGTTCCTGGAGATAGCACAGTTACTTACCTGTAACAGGTGATCTCTGGGAACAGCAGGAATAAGTCTTCACAACCCACCCACCTCCCCTAGGAGTTGTATCTCTTTTCTATCTTTCCTTTACTCTCTCTCTCTCTATTGTCTCAGCTTTAAACTCGACCTGAGGAGAGTTGGTTAGGAAAGGCGGGAAGGCAGCGCGCAGGCGCTGTGGGATGCTCCCAAAAGCTTTCCTTTTTGGGAAGCTGGGGAGCGTTCCCGTGCAGGCTCCGTCGGTGCCGACGTACCCATATGTGAAGACTTATTCCTGCTGTTCCCAGAGATCACCTGTTACAGGTAAGTAACTGTGCTTTACTGTTGTTAGTGAGATGATCAGAATGATTTATTTTTTTTTAATATATTGAGTTTTATGAGTGAATGTCCTGGTTCTGCTCTGCACCCACTGTTGAAGTGGGTTCTGTGGATGCAAAATATATGTTGAAAAACAAAAGCAAGAACCATAACACAGTTTATAACAACAAATTTAAAAATGAGTTATAATTTAATTTTATAGACTGTGCTGTTGGTTCCGCTCTCTTTTAGTTCCTTGGTGTGCAAATATCTTGCATTTCCTTTGTATAATCTAATCGGCTTTTTGGTTTGGTTCAGTCCTTGATTGGAGTTCTGAAAAAGCCCTGCCCCCCTCTATGGGGGAAGGCAGCATCTCATTCTTTGCCTCAGGCAGCAGATTGCCTTGAGCCGTCCCTGGGAAAGAGTGCAGGAAGGGAGGGATAGTGGCCAAGCTTAGGGGTGAAGAATAGTGCAGAGGGATGGGGAAAATGCAGGGGAGCAAGAAGGCTATGTGCCCATACACAGGCCCCTAACAAACACTATCAAATGGGCACTCACACTCACACACACACAAACATAAGCATAGAATCCCTCATGCACACACATAAATACACACATATACAGCCCCCAGCATACACTACCAACAAGCACACACCTCCAACACATACAAATATCCATGACATACACTCATACTCTTCCCCCATCCTTTGACATCTCATCTTCACAATCCTACACATAATCCATTGAACTCTGCCTGTAGAAGGGGGGCACTTTTTTATATTGCTGGATAGGTTACTAGTTTATCTTTGTAGCTTTTTACAGAAGGAGATGTTCTGTTATAAGAGAGCATTTTTTTTGTCATAGAGGGTTTTGTTTTCTCTAGCTTTACTCTTACATGCTCAAGAGTGAAGGCAATCAATACTGTTGAGGTGTTAGTTCTCTCACTCTTTATCCCATATGATCTAGCTCCTTCTACCCTACCTATTCAAGCATAAAGCACTACAATTAAGCAAACTCCATAACATGATTAGTTATTTTTTCCCAAAGGAAATATAGGAAGTAATTAAGCAATTTGTGGTTCTCTGTGAAAACAGAACAATTGGTTTCTTTCCAAATTGACTCAACAGTGCTTTCTGCTTACCTTATAAGCCCTGCAGGTCTGTTGCTTTAATATTTTGTTTTATATATAGTACTGCTCATTCTCCCTTTCGTCCTACCCTGTCCTTCCTGAATGGACTAGTATAACTATATCCCAGTCAATAATATTCAGGGATCAAGAGTGTTATTTCTCATACTATGAACATTAGTGTACATAGATTTTTAGATGTTGCCCTTTTTTCCCATTTCTATACAAATATTTAATGTTTTACTTACCTGAGGGCTTTTTCCACCCATCCCTATCATTCTTAGTTTAAAGCATTCCTCAGTAGATTAACTAGTCTGTTCCGGAAGATGCTCCTCACATTCTTTGATAATAGACACCATCTCTGTTCAGTCACAGCTGATCAAGAATGCTGACCAAAGGCATCTTCCAAGCCACCTTTTCCATCATCCTTCCCAAGAGTCTTACCCTGTTACTGATTTTGGTATCATCTGCAAAAAAGCAAATCTGTCCCGACAACCCCTCCATAATGTCTCTTACAAAAATACTGAAAAGAACTGGACCAAGGATCAGTCCCTGTGGCACATCACTAGTAATACCACTTTCTTCAACGTGAACGCCATTTATTACTACCTTTTGTTGTCTCCCACTCAGTCACTTTTGGGCCTCTACCAAAGGCACTCATATGTCACCTATACCAAAACATGTCAGAAATCTTGCTCAAAGCCAAATATCAGAACTAGCACTCTCCTCTGATCTAACTTTGGTAACCCAGTCAAACAAATTGATCAAGTTCGTTTGACAAGACCTTCCTCTAGTAAAACTATGCTGCCTTGGATCTTTTAATCCAGTGGATTCCAGGAACTGCACAATCCTTTGTTTTAGAAGCAATTCCATTTATTTACTTCCACCAAAGTCATACTAACTAACCTGAACTTCCCGTTCTTGTCCTTCTGCATTTATGGGGAAGCAACATCCACCCAGTTCTTGTCCTTTAGGACTACTTGTGACTCTAAAGAATCACTGAGTGGAACTGCCAGAATTTCTTTAAATTTCTTCAATACTCTTGGATGCATCTCATTTGGTCCTATCACGTTATTTACTCTTTTAGGTCCTCATAGACAGTTTTGTGAAAATCATCTGTGATCTATTTCCGTTCCATTTCTGTATGTGTTAGTTTTCTGCGGTCCCACTGCTGGCCCTTCTCCTGTGAACAGTGAGCAGAAATATTTCTTAAGCATTGCTGCTTTTTCTTCATCAGCCTCCGCATAGTCCTCCTTCAGCTCTGACTTTCACAATACTTTTATCATATGCTTGTTACCTGACTAAGCCAGTTGATAACAGAGTTGCCACGGTGTACAGAACTTTAAGACCACTAAGTAGATGTGTAAGTGGATGTCTGTTGACAGTGTGATCCATTGTCTGGTTGTCTCTGCAAGGACAATGCAGATCGCCTCTGAGGCCCCAGCACCACGTTGTATGCACACTGGCAATACTGGTTTAGCAGTGACCACAAGTGATGTGGAATATTGAAGCCTGGTTGTCAACTCTCAGGGGCAGTGGTTCTCAACCCAGATGTCTGGGACCCTCAGGCCAGTCAGATTTTCAGGATATCCACAATGAATATGCATGAGATATCCCTTCCCTTCCCCTCCCCGCCCCCTCGGGCTTTGCGTTGGCTATTATGTTACTATTTTGACATTTCTCATTTAGACACATTATACCTCTTTGTTTCATTTTTTTGAAAGGGATATGCATCTTTTATTATTTATCGCTCTTTTTGTTTTAGGAACAGAAAAGATAAAGGCTGGATTCTCCTATGGCATTATTGGTTTCAGATGCACTTCCATCAGTGTTAGGTCTGCCCTGAATAGTCCCTTTTTTTGTGATTGGTCCAACGTACTTGTCCATGGTTGCAGTTTGATGGGAAGGAAACCTTTAAAAGGAACTCTGTGCTCTGTTGTCCTACACAGTTTTCAAATACGCTGCGGATCGGTTGGTGCAGACGCTTCAGATAAAGTACTCATCTTTGGGAATTTCCAAAGTTAGTTTTGAATGGTCGAGTTGGTACTGACTATATGATAATTGCAATTTTTTCTATTTAATAGTTTTATGTCATGTTGGGTCCCGATTGGGTTGAAGTTTCAATGGCATATGATTTGCAAGTTAGTATACTGATCATTATTGAAACCTACAGGAAGAGGAATTGTGTATTCATAAATATGCATGAGTTTGGCGTTTCACTCTTATCTCCAGGAACAAGCAGAAATGTAGTCTTCACATATGGGTATCATCGGTACCAACGGAGCCTGCGTGGGAACACTCCCCAGTGTCCAATAGGAAAGCTTTTGGGAGCATCCCACAGTGCCTGCATCGCTGCCTTCCCGCCTTTCCAACTCTCCCTCTTCAGTTTTTCATTTTCCATGGAGCTGACAGGCAGCAAACCCTGTCACCTCAGAAAATTTTGATTTTGTGGTCGCATCTGCCTTCATCGCCGATGCCTATACTGTTATCACCGGTCTTTTCTTCATTTTCATACTTCTTTTCCTAAAAAAATAAAGAAAAAAGAAAAAGAATATTCTTTTTAGAGGGTCTGTCCCCTCTTTGTGCCAGGCCCCATTTTGGGCACTAGACCCTCTTTTCTTCTAAAATGGACAAACCATCTAGTGGTTTCAAAAAATGCTCAAAGTGTAGCAGTACCATTTCTGCTACCGACACCCATGACTGGTGTCTCAAATGTTTAGGTCCTGACCATTTACCATCGGAGTGTCTCCTTTGTAGAAAGATGACCAAGAGAGGCCTGCAGAACAGAGCTGCAAAACTCGGCACCCTCTTTGCCGCAGATGCGATGTCTGTTACATCAACGTCTTCCAGGGCTTTATCTTCCTCCCATGGATCTCAGGTAACTAAACCCAGGTCTTCCAAGACCGACCGGTCCTCAAAGGGTAGATCTCCTTCGAAGCATCGAGATGCTACTAGTGTTGCCCTCGAGGAAAACATACCAGCAAAACAGCCCGGTGGGTGGCCCCAGCCTCCAAAGCATTAGCAGGGCTCCAGGATGTTCCCAAAGCTTCCACCTCCGGAGAACTCCTGGTGCCATGTTTTGGTGTCGCTGCCTGCTCCACGGGTGCCAACATCCAGGCATCAGCAGGTGCTATAGATCAGCGCATCCTGGCCATTGAGCACAGTCTAGCAGCTCTCTTAGCAGCCTCGGTACCGCTAAGGCCGCTCCAGGCAGTTCCGCAGTCTTTGATGCCGGTACCAACCGCATCTGCTTTAACCAATGCACCTCGTTCCTTGCGTCCCCCCATGCTGGCCCTTGAATCAGTGTCCGGTATCAAGGACCCGATATAGAGACAGTCCAATGTCAACTTCGATCGATACAGGCGTCAAGCAATGCAAGAACACCCGGCACAGAGATACTTCGAGTCCTCCGATTCTGATGACTCCGAGGACTCTGACGGTACCAGAGTGATTCTTCCAGAGGATCCCTCTCCTTCTCCTCAGCATAGGATGTCTCCTCCAGAAGACATGTCTTTTCAGGATTTCATACGTGATGTAGCACAAGGACTCTCGATCACGGTGACCCCAGAGAATGAACCGAGAGCAGAAGAATTAGAAATTCTTCAGTACCCGGCAGCTCCTAAAGAAGCTACTACCCTTCCCATTCACCGAATCTTGCATGACCTCATGCTAAGGATGTGGGAAACACCTTTAATGGTGTCTCCACACTCTCGGAGGCTCTATACCATGTACCGAGTTCCACAATGCCCTGGTTTTCAGAAGACACAATTACCACACCATTCAATGGTAGTGGAATCAGCGATGCGTAGGATAAAGAGTGCTAAAACGCATTCTTCCACTCCTCCAGTCCATGAAGCAAGGACACTCGATGCCTTTGGGCATTGATGCTTTCAATCCTTGATGCTATCGGCCAGGATCAGCTCTTACATTCTTTATATGGGAATGTTCCTTAAGGAGGTTACAAGAAATCTGGAGTTGATGGCTCCACTTCTCCCCGATGATAAAAGGACAGACTTCCTCACTCTGGTCAAACATGCCCAGAATGTGTCTAAGTTTATGAACCATGCAACCTTTGATTGCTTTGAGTGCATTAGCAGAACCTCTGTTATTTCTTTTCGTGCATGTCGCATTGCCTGGCTTCAGGCATCTGATTTAAAACAATGGGTGCAGATCTCTTTGCAAGTCCTCAGAATGCCAAACCTTCCTGGTTCTGTTCCAGGATTCTGGCTTAGAACTGTCAGGCAAGGGATGCCTTCCACCTCCACTGGGTCAGGACTTTGCATATGAGAGTAAGGGACTTTCTCTCGAAGGTCATGTCACAGCTCACAATGTCAGACCAATGGCAGCCTCTATGGCTAGCCGTCGCTCAGTGTCTATTGACGACATTTGCAGGGCTGTCACTTGGGCTTCGGTACACACCTTTGCAGCCCATTACTGCTTAGACAAGGACTCCTGTCGGGATGCCTTGTTTGGCCAGGTTGTTCTCCAGCATCTCTTTCAGATTTAGAACAATTCCTACCCGCCGTCCTGGGTTTTGATGCCAGAGATCCATAGGAGAAAGCATGACCCATCTCAACCTGGGTTTCGCAGCTTTGGGGTCATCTCCCTGGCATCTCTCAGCTGTGGAGTCCCCATATGTGAAGTCTACATTCCTGTTTGTTCCTGGAGATAGCGTAGTTACTCACCTGTAACAGCTGATCTCCAGGAACAGCAGGAATTAAGTTTTCACAAACTACCCACCTCCCCTAGGAGTTCTCTTTCTCTCTTTCTCTCTCTCTATCTCTCCTTCTCTCCTTCGCCTCAGCTATAAACTCAACTGAAGAGGGAGAGTTGGAAAGGCAGGAAGGCAGTGACGCAGGCGCAGTGGGATGCTCCCAAAAGCTTTCCTATTGGATGCTGGGGAGCGTTCCCGCGCAGGCTCCGTTGGTACCGATGATACCCATATGTGAAGACTTAATTCCTGTTGTTCCCGGAGATCACCTGTTACAGATGAGTAACTACACTTTATGGCTCTGGCCACTGGTTTAGACCTGTTTGATACTGGCAACACCAAATGGACGTATTGAGATTTTATTTACTGATTGTATGTGTCACACATAATATCTTTTAATATGCACTTTTTGATATGTGACTAATTTTTTACATTTGTTTTTGGAAAGGAATATGTATTCTTTATTACTTATATTTTTTAAGAACAAATGATTTAAATGCTGGATTGGCCTTGTGACATTATTGGTTTCAGATGCATTTCCATCAAGGTAAGGTCTGCCCTGAATAATAACTTACTCCTGTTGATTGGGTTAACGTAAGGACCTATGATCTTTGTCTGGGTCGAAGGACCCCTTTAAAGAGGAGCCCTATGTTCTGTTGTCCTACACATCTCTCAAACATGCTGCGAGACTGTCGGTGTAGACGCTTAAAATAAAGTACTCATTAGCTTTGGGCAGTCCTCATAGTTAGGTTTTAAAGGTCGAGTTGGTGTAGGTTATATGGCAATTGATTTTTTTTTAGTTTAACGTTCCAATGAAATGTCGGGTCACCATTAGGTTGACGTTTTTTTTATATAGGATATGCAAGTTAGTATATTGATAGCTATTGATACCAACTAGAAGAGGGATTGTGCACTTTTAAATATGCGCAAGTTTGTCTTTTATTTTCCTATGACTTTGATCATTGGTTTAGATCTGTTTGACATTGGCAATGCCAAACGGACGTACTGTTACTTTGAGAATTGACTGTGTGTGAGACGCATAATGTTTCCTGATATGTATTCTTTGATATGTGACCAACTTGGGTTCCGTGAAGCTTGGCCAATATGTATATTTGTACATCTGTAGTAGTTTATTAGAGAATTGACTCGTGGATTTTGGACATTTCCTGTGCGATAGACATATCGCTTATAGTGTTCTCCTTATTACCAGCATCGTGGCACTTGTGACGCAGGTTTTCATTCAGCCTCCTGTCGATTGGGGGTACTTCCTGGATGTGCACTAGGTATCAGTTTCTCCAGGGACACTTTTATTCTAATTTTTAAAGGGTTCCATGTAATTCATATAATCCCCTTAAAAATTGTGTTTGGATGGTCTTTGTCTACTATATTTATTTATTTAACCAGTTTTGTATACCACCTTATCCTTCAATCAAAGTGGTTGACAAGCCAACAAAGGGTTTACATGTTATGAGTAAGGGAAGACAAATACAATACATTACAATACAATGCCATATAATAGAATTAAATAAGAGGAACAATTCATGCTATATCAAGTAATGCTAATTAAAATCAAATTGATTGTCCATAAGTTTCTATAAACAGGTGAGTCTTGAGAGGCTTATGGAAGTCCTTAATGTCATTCTGTGCTCTTTAAGTCTTCAGGGAGAGAATTCCACAAATTTGGTGCCAGGAGTGAAAAAGCCTTCTTAGATGTCATCTGCTTTGATCTATTGAAACTAGAAGGAATGCTGAGCCTATTAACGCTTTGAGTTTGTCTAGGCCTAAAGTTCATGTCCTTAGATATTAAGGACTGTAGAATATCTGCTGATAAATAATGGATAGTTCTAAAAATGATCATTAGATTTTTGAATCTTGTTCTTTAACTAATAGGAAGCCAATGTAATTGTTGGAGTACAGGAGTAATGTGCTCATATTTTGCAGAACCTGTGGTGATGTGCGCAGCAGTATTTTGCACTAACTGGAGTATAAGTATTGATTTGCTAGTCTCTATGGATCCCCATGCAGGTGCCTTTTCATACAGAAATTTTCTATAAATATGATTTTGCATATATATAAAATTGTAATTTTCCAAAGCACAAGCCCTTTTATTGCCATTCCTCTTTTTTCCATCATGTAGTGTTTAGCAACATTTTATGCAGAAAGATTAGATCCTACGACTAGACAACAATTTGTAAGTCATTAAGGTTTATTTTATGGCTTTACTCCATGGGTACACACTTTATATGTATGTATTTTATTGTTTTTTTAAGTTTGATTGTTCTGGGTTGAGTGAGAAATATGTGCTTTTACTGTTTTTATGTTATGTGACTATGTTTCATATTATCCATTTGACTTTATTTCCAATATTAATTCTCTATGTATTTTATTTATTTATTTTAATATAGGTTTTAACTGTTGGATATAAGTTTTTTTAGGAAAATTCTGATTGCCTACATTCCTTGCATAGCCTCTAAATTAGATATCTGAGTGTGCCCTCAGTTCAGGTAAGACCTACTGGCCAGGGACACCTGTGATATATAGCTACTTGGAAAAGAAGTGCTTAGATTTTCAGAGACCTGGTCTTCTACCTAAGTCTCCCACTTAATTTTGTAGCAAAGGTATAATTTTAAAGTTACAGGGACCTTTACATAGTAGGCTGATACATAGAAGTAAAAGTTCAGTTTGAATATTTCATTTTCCATTGTCTGTTACAAGCCTGCTTCACAAGGTGGGGCTAATTGAATCACCTCTACAGCTCGTCCACAAGTACCTGATCAACTCTAGTCTTCACAGCTTCAAGAGACTCCACACAGCTAAGCTTTCTGACTTTACAATTGACTGTTTTTTTAATATAGATTTTAACTGTTGGATAAACGTTTTTAGAAATAGTCTGACTGCCTACATTCCTTGCATAGCCTTTAAATCAAATATCTGAGTGTGCCCTCAGTTCATGTAAGGCCTACTGGCCAGGGACACTTAGGTTCCCATCCACCCTACCCCTCACCCCACCCACCCCAGTGCTGCATTGCCTATATCAGTGATGGCTAACCTTTTTGAGCCCGAGTGCCCAAACTGCCGCACAAAACCAAAGAATTTCCTCAAAGTGCCAGCACGTCAATTAAAGCTCCATTTGCATAAGGTGCTTCATTTGCATAAATATTTGCATAATGTTACCATACACTAACTTTTAGTAAACATGCCTCTTAATGAGTATATGGATAAAGAAAGACTAAAAGGTTTCTACATTACTATAATCCAGTACCAACCGCCAGGCACATTAGGAACTACTACAAACGCTGCCCATTTAGAACCCATAGCAAACCCGCCGTATCCTAACAGCACTACCAGGACTCACAAAGCACCATACTCTACCTATCAAAAGGCAACACTGCAAATATTAAACCAATACATCTCAGAGAACAACAATACATGACCTACTGGGGAAAGAACAAGTGGCAATGTCAAATAGGAATTATATAAACAGAATACCTTAGCTCAGTTACACATGCAGAACAGACCATTACCAAACAAGGAATCACAATTTAGAAACAGGAAGACAATAATTAAACTGGGAACCCCAAAAGCCAAACTTGGAATATACAACAACACTGTAGAAATAAAACTATATATTAATTTCCTCTTGTACTAAACAAAGCGCAAAAATTAATGATGCACATTTCCCAGAGCTGACATATTCCAATTAATAAATTCAAAATAAAGAGATATTTTTCTACCTTTTGTGCATTTTTTTTCAGTTGCAATTGTTCCAGCCACTTTCTTCTGGTTTCTTCGTGTCTTCTGCTAACTCTCCATCTGCTGTCCATTTGTCCTTTCTTCTGTCTTCTTGGGTTTTTTTTTCCATTCTCTCTCTACATCTGCTTTAACATACTAATCTTTCTCCTTTTGCTCTTTCCTCATTCCTATTTCATCTACTCAAAATTTACCCCTCCATCCTCAATCCCCACTTACTCTCCCAATACCCGGCCAATTGTAGATTTTTTATCCCTCCCACACAAAATATTTTTCCCCTCTCCATTTTACTCTCCCAGCCCCATCCCATTCTAATCCTCCCCCAACACCAGCTCCCTTCTAGTTCCAGCCTCACCCAGCATCCATTCCCTTCTAGTCCCTGCATCAGCCCATTTCCAGTCCTAGCAGCCCCCCAACCCATTTCCAGTCCTAGCAACCCCCCAACCCAATACCAGTCCTATCCCCCCCTCATCAACCCACTTCCAGTCCTAACCCCCCATCACCCCATTTTCAGTTTAAGCCCCCCCCTATAACCCATTACCAGTCCTAACCCCCCATCAGCCCACTTCCAGTCCTAACCCCCCATCAGCCCACTTCCAGTCAGCCCCCCATAGCCCATTGCCAGTCCTAACCCCCCCCATCAGCCCACAGTCCATTACCAGTCCTAACCCCATCAGCCCACCTCAAGTCCTAACCCCTCCCCATCAGCCCATTTCTTGTCCCAGCCCCCCATAGCCCTTTATCAGTCCTAAACCCCCCCATAGCCCATTACCAGTCCTAACCCCATCAGACCACCTCCAGTTTTAACCCCCATCAGCCCATTTCCAGTCCTAACCCCACCCAACAGCCCACCTCAAGTCCTAACCCCTCCCCATCAGCAGTCCTAACCCCCCCTAGCCCATTAGCAGTCCTAACCCCCCCCCCCATAGCCCATTACCAGTCCTAACCCCCTATCACCCCATTTCCAGACAGCCCCCATCAGCCCACAGCCCATTAGCAGTCCTACCCCCCCAGCCCATTAGCAGTCCTAACCACAGCTATCCCATTAGCAGTCCTAACCCCCCCCTAGCCCATTAGCAGTCCTACACCCCCCATAGCCCATTACCAGTCCTAACCCCCCATCACCCCATTTCCAGACAGCCCCCATCAGCCCACAGCCCATTAGCAGTCCTACCCCCCCAGCCCATTTGAAGTCCTTACCCCCCCTAGCCCATTAGCTGTCCTAACCCCCCCCCTAGCCCATTAGCAGTCCTAACCCCCCCCCCAGCCCATTAGCAGTCCTAACCCCCCCCGAGCCGATTAGCAGTCCTAACCCACCCCCCATGGCAAATTTAAAAAAAAAAAAAAAGCAGCTGGCTCTGGCTTCTGCCGCGGCAGCGGCAGAATGCAATGTCCCGTGGGGCCCCCTCCGCCCGCTAAGCCCCTCTGCAAGGGCTTTCAGATTCGCGAGGGAGAGCGTCTCCCTCGCGTCTCTGTTAAGCCCGCAGGGGCTAATGGGAAATTTCCCATCAGTCCCTCGCGTCTAAAGGGGCTGATGGGAAATTTCCCATTAGCCCCTGCGGGCTTAACAGAGACGCGAGGGAGACGCTGTCTCCCTCGCGAATCTGAAAGCCCTTGCAGAGGGGCTTAGCGGGCGGAGGGGGCCCCGCGGGACACTGCATGCTGCCGCGTCCGCGTCCGCGGCAGCAGCCAGAGCCCGCTTTTTCTTTTTCTGCGGACCTTCACGCGTGCCAGCTGCAAGGCCTTCGCGTGCCACAGCTGGCACGCGTGCCATAGGTTCGCCATCGCTGGCCTATATAGTCGTCATATATGTTGACATCTGTACTTTTAATTAGATGTTACACCCACCTTTTCTCTTCTCCTTCTCCTTCTCCTTCACCTAGGACTGCTTAATTAGCATGTCGTTTATTCAGTGCAATAACTGTCATGCTTTCATTTTGAGAAGAATCATTTGGAACCTAAGAGCTTACATAAGAACATAAGAATGCCATACTGGGTCAGACCAAGGTCCATCAAGCCCAGTATCCTGTTTCCAACAGTGGCCGATCTAGTTCATAAGTACCTAGCAGTTTCCCCAAAAGACACAGGTTCCACAATGCTTGTACTGTGTCAAGCATTGATATCCTGGGTCCCTTCTTAATAATGGTTTATGGACCTTTCCTCCGGGAACTTCTCCAAACCTTTTTTAAACCCAGCTACACTAACAGCCTTTACTACATCCTCCGGTAACAAATTCCAGAGTTTGATTACACGTTGAGTGAAAAAATATTTTATTTTATTAGTCTTAAATAGTTTACTCTGTAGCTTCATTGCATGTCCCCTAGTCTTTCTATATTCTGATAAGGTAAACAATCGATCTACGTTTACCCGTTCCACTCCGTTCATTAATTTATAGACTTCTATCATATCTCCCCTCAGCCGTCTCTTTTCCAGGTTAAAGAGCCCTAACCTTTTTAGCCTTTCTTCATAGGAGTATCCTTCCATCCCCTTTACCATTTTGATGGCTCTTCTCTGAACCTTTTCTAATAACGCTATCTCCTTTTTAAGATACGGTGACCAGAATTGCACACAATATTCAAGGTGTGGTCTCACCATGGAACGATATAGAGGCATTATAATATCTTTTGTTTTATTTTCCATTCCTTTCCTTATGATACCTAGCATTCTATTTGCTCTCTTGGCCACCACTGCACAGCTTGCCCTTTATACCTCAGGTTAGCTGCTATGCATAAATAATTGACTCTACTAAGGGAAGAATTAGCTGCAATTAAACACGCCTCTTTTAGGATACAAATGGATCAAAATCCACCACTGCTCCCACAAAGAATCAAACAGCTCAGAAACAATTGGATCATAGTGGGTTCTGGTAGGTTATGACCTGTAATGCAGAGACACCCCTATACATCAAGAGATATCCCTGCATAATGCCTTCTCTATCTTGGATAATGAGGGTGCCCAATCCGTGGAAACTGAAATACCCTTAAATGAGAGTCAATGCCCAATCCACTGATAATGCACCAAATATGAAGAAAAAAAATCATAAAACAGAAAACTACTACTACTTGGAGATTCCATCATCAGGGCACCAACTTGGGAACACAGTTCAAAGGACAGAAGATGGTCAAATGCCTCCCAGGCTCTTCAGCCAGCAGGAATACAAACCAAATTGTTGGTGTAGTTAGTACAGAAAGTGAGCACTCCAAAATTGATGATGTCATCCACTTGAGTACAAATGACCTGGCTGGAAACAGTGCCTCTGCAGTTCAAAAGGGCTTCCAGACTTTGGGAGAGAAATTCAAGCCCATTGTTAACACTATAGCATTCTCAGAAGTTCTACCTTTTCTTGGTAAGGGGGCAGAAAGGCTGCATAGCATAAACAACTTTAATACATAGCTCTAAACCTAGTGCAAACAAGAAGAGTTCAGATATATAGGTGACTGAGGAAACATATGGATCAACAAGAGACTACTGTGCCGATGGACTACAGCTCTCTGTTGCAGGGAAAAGGATCTTGAGTGAAAATTCAGGCAGTATGTGGACAGGCATTTAAACTAGGGGAAGGGGGTGATGGATGGCGAACGACAAATTCAGGACGTCACTCCCAGCAAGAGCATAATAACATTGGAAACCGCCACACTTTTAAACCACATATCAATGACATGTGGGAAGAGGTGTGTAGAACAATATATCCATGCAAAATACAGGCAAGGCAGTCAACAAATGTTGGAAGTCAATGAGCACAAATGCTCAAAGCTTGGCCAGCAAAGTTCCTGACCTGGAAGCCCAAATGGTAGAAATGGACTTGGACATTGTGGCCATTACAGAAACATGGTTTTATCGAGTCACATGATTGGGATATAGCCATAGCTGGCTATAATCTATTTAGAAAAGATAGACAGGGTAGAAGAGGAAGAGGAGTATCTCTATGTCAAAAGCAGTATTAAAGCTACTGAAATGCAGGGGACGTGGGGAAAAGAAGAAGCTCTGTGGATTATGTTGGAAAGAGGAGATGGCACCGTCATCCATACTGGTATAGTCTACAGGCCTCCAGCTCAAACCAAAGAAATAGATAGAGAATTGATTATAGATATTTCAAAGATAGCCACAAAGGGGGAAGTGATCATATTGGGTGACTTTAATCTACCCGATGTGGATTGGAGTATTCTTTCTGCAAATCTGGAAAGACGTTAAAAAAATTGTGGATGCTTTCCAAGATACGTTACTTAGACTAATGGTGATTGAACCGACCAGGGAAAGCTCGATCCTGGATTTAGTGCTCACCAACGTAGATGGTGTGTCGAATGTCTGGGTGAGTGCCCATGTGAGCAGCAACGATCATCATATGGTGTGGTTTGAGATAAAAGCCAAGGTGCAGTCCAATTACAGCAAGCTCAGTCATAGACTTCAAAAACACTGACTTCAATAAAATGGCCAAGTACCTGAAGGAGGAGTTGGCAGGGTGGGAGGGGATAAGGGAAGTGGAATTGCAATGGGCTAAAATAAAGGAGGCAATAAAAGGGGCAACAGATACATATGTAAGGAATGTAAATAAAAACAAGACAAAAAGGAAACCTATTTGGTTCTCCAAAGAAGTGTCTGCTCTAATAAAGGCAAAAAACACAGCTTTCACAAGATTCAAAAGCTCACAAACAGAGGAACACAGAAAGGAATACAGGCTCAAACTAAAAGAGACAAAAAAATAAGGATAACAAAATCAAAAGCAGAAGAAAAGATGGCTAAAGATGTGAAGTGTGGCGACAAAACTTTCTTCAGTTATATTCGGAAGAGGAGGAAATTCAGAGGTGGAATTGCAGGATTCAAAAGTGCTGGGAATGGATTCATGGAAACCGACATTGAGAAAGCAAAAATGCTAAACAAATACTTCTGCTCTGTTTTTACTAATGAAAATCCTGGAGAAGGATCACCTGTGACTCCCAAATATAAAAATGGGAATGGAGTAGATACCACACCCTTCACAGAAGATGTGTTATAACAGCTTGCAAAACTGAAAGTGGACAAGGCCATGGGACCAGATGGGATACATCCCAGGATACTGAAAGAGCTCAGAGAGGTTCTTGCAGGGCCGTTTTTAATAGATCCTTGGAGACAGGAGACGTTCCACAGGACTGGAGCAGGACTGATGTGGTACCTCTTCACAGAAGATCCGGGAAACTACAGACCGGTGAGCCTGACATCAGTACCGGGAAAAATGGTAGAAACCATCATAAAGAATAAAATTACTCAGTATGTAGATAGTCACGACCTAATGGGAGACAGCCAACATGGCTTTAGACAAGGAAGATCTTGTCTTACTAATCTGTTATGTTTTTTTGAAGGAGTGAATAAACAGGTGGACAAAGGTGAGTCGGTTGATATTGTGTATCTGGACTTTCAGAAAGCCTTTGACAAGGTCCTTCATGAGAGACTTTTGCAAAACTAAAGAGTCATGGGATAGGAGGCAGTGTACTATTGTGGATCAGGAACTGGTTAAAAGATAGAAAGCAGAGGGTAGGGCTAAATGGCCAATTTTCCCAATGGAGAAAGGTGAATAGTGGTGTACCCCAGGGATCTGTGCTGGGTCCGCTGCTTTTTGACATATTCATAAATGACCTGGAAAGTGGAATAACGAGAGGTTATCAAATTTGCAGATGACACAAAACTATTTAAAGTTGTTAAAACCCAGGAGTATTGTGGAAACTTGCAAGAGGATCTTGATAAATTGGAAGACTGGGCATCAAAATGGCAGATGAAATTTAATGTGGAGAAGTGCAAGGTTATGCACCTAGGGAAGAACAACCCAAACTATGGTTACACGATGCAAGGTTCCACATTAGGAACCACCACCCAGGAAAAAGATTTAGGCGTCATTGTGGATACCATGTTAAAACCCTCGGCCCAGTGTGCAGCGGCGGCCAAGAGAGCAAATAGAATGCTAGGTATGATAAGGAAAGGAATGGAAAATAAAACAAAAGATATTATAATGCCTCTATATCGTTCCATGGTGAGACCGCACCTTGAATATTGTGTGCAATTCTGGTCGCCGTATCTTAAAAAGGATATAGCGATTTTAGAAAAGGTTCAGAGAAGAGCCACCAAAATGGTAAAGGGGATGGAAGGCTACTCCTATGAAGAAAGGCTAAAAAGGTTGGGGCTCTTTAACCTGGAAAAGAGATGGCTGAGGGGAGATATGATAGAAGTCTATAAATTAATGAACGGAGTGGAACGGGTAAACGTAGATCGATTTTTTACCTTATCAGAATATAGAAAGAGTAGGGGACATGCAATGAAGCTACAGGGTAAACTATTTAAGACTAATAAAAAGAAAATATTTTTTCACTCAACGTGTAATCAAACTCTGGAATTTGTTACCGGAGGATGTAGTAAAGGCTGTTAGTGCAGCTGGGTTTAAAAAAGGTTTGGACAAGTTCCTGGAGGAAAGGTCCATAAACCATTATTAAGAAGGGACCCAGGATATCAATGCTTGAACCAATACAAGCATTGTGGAACCTGTGTCCCTTGGGGAAACTGCTAGGTACGTATGACCTAGATTGGCCACTGTTGGAAACAGAATACTGGGCTTGATGGACCTTGGTCTGACCCAGTATGGCATATCTTATGTTCTTATGTTCTTAACAGGGAAGAAGTGACAAACTACAGGCTGGTAAGCCTTAACTCGGTGGCGGGAAAAGTAATGGAGGCGCTCCTGAGCAAATAGTGGACTTTCTCGAAACCAACAGGTTGCATGATCTGAGGCAACATGGTTTTACCGAAGAACGATCTTGCCAAATAAATCTGATTGAGTTCTTTGAATGGGTGAACAGAGATCTAGATCAGGGGCATGCGATGGATGTCATTTACCGGGATTTCAGCAAAGCCTTTGATAGTGTTCCTCATAGGAGGCTTATCAATAAACTCAACAGCTTGGTGATGGGTCCCAAGATGGTGAACTGTATCATAAATTGGTTGACTGACAGACGACAGAAGGTGATGGTAAACGGATCTCACTCGGATGAAAGGAAGGTGATTAGTGGTGTGCCCCAGGTTTCAGTCCTGGAGGAACTGTTCAATGTATTTGTGAGTGATATTTCTGAAGGACTGAATGGAAAAGTCTGTCTTTTTGTAGATGACACAAAAATTTGCAACAGATTCCCCTGAGGGAGTGGAGAACATGAGGAAAGATTCACAAAAGCTGGAAGTATGATCTAATGCTTGGCAGTTAAGATTTAATGTGAAGAAGTGCACTGTCATGCGCTTGGGAAGCAGAAATCCAAGGCAATTGTACGCAATAGGGGGCGAGAGGTTGGTGTACATGGCCCAGGAGAAGGACCTCGGAGTGATTGTTTCTGTAGATCTCAAGGTGGCGAAACAATGCGACAAGGCGGTGGCAAAAGCCAGAAGGATACCGGGTTGCATGCAAAGAGGAATTACCAGCAGAAAGGAGGAGGTACTAATGCCACTGTACAAGTCGCTGGTGAGGCCTCACTTGGAATATTGTGTTCAGTTTTGGAGACTATATCTTGCAAAGGATATAAAAAGACTGGAAACGGTTCAGAGGAAAGTGACCAAAATTATTTGGAGCCTGCGACAGAAGACTTATGAAAAGAGACTTGAAAACCTAAATACTGTATGTACACTCTGGAGGAGAGGAGTGACAGAGGAGATATGATCCAGACCTTTAAATACTTAAAGAGAATTAATGAACAAGCAAACCTCTTCTAAAGATGGGGAAGCTGTAAAACTACTGTAGATGGCATAACATGAAGCTGCAAGGGAGTAAATTGAAAGGCAATGTCAGGAAGTACTTTTTCACTGAAAGGTTAGTGGATATTTGGAATGCCCTCCCGATGGAAGTGGTGGGGGCAAATACAATGGCAGACTTCAAAATGGCAGGGATCCCTTTATAGCAACAGGATAAAATCAAAATAATCTTAACTATCTCTTATATCTCAACAAACAGGAGTGACTACATGGAGCAGTGGGTACACCCCTAAACAAAGACATGGGGAGGGGCGACCTGCACGGAGCGGTAGGTGCACCTACTCTTTCTGCTTTGCTGGGCAGACTAGATGGACCATACTGGTCTGTATCTGCCGTCATATACTACAGTATGTTACTATGTATTTATATAGTTTAACCTGTTTTATACAGGCTTTATAATTTTTATTTATGTCATAATCTATATTCATAGGGAGCAGTTTGTTTTAATGTTTTTATTGGATAAATAAATAAATATTTGAATGTATGACATATTTATGTATATAAGGGATATTCTCCCACAGCTTCTGTTCGTCCATTTCAGTGTCTTAGTTTCATATTTATTGTTATTTCGTATTGGACTTGATGAAATCATGCTCATGTTTTTATATGTTTTTACTTTTATGTCAACAGACTATTGCCCCTGAGGAAGGCCACGGCGAAACACAGCCATGTTGGGCTTTGTTCTTTTGTTGGTTGGTTGCTTTGGCATTGACCCTTTCTTAATAAAGTTTGTGCTTTTGCTACTCACTTTTTGGTTGGTGTAGAGATGGTTGATATCCCAATGTAGGTATCCTGCTTGGAGGGTGCAGAGATAAGACAATCGTCTAGGTAGGAGAAAATGCATATGCTATATCTGTGAAGGTATGTGGCAGCCACTGCGACACACTTGGGAAAGATCCTTGGTGCCAAGGAGAGGCCAAAGGGGAGTTCTATATATTGGTAATGGCTATCCAAGATGTAGAATTGCAGGTAGCTTCTGTGTGCCGAGTGAATGGGAATATAGGTGTAGGCATCCTAGAGGTCCAGGGATGCAAGCCAATTATTATGTTGTATGAGCAAGAGGATCGAGGCCTGGGAATACATGCAGAATTTCTTCTTGTAGATGAATTTGTTGAGGTAGCAGAGGTCGAGGATCGGGCAGATGCCACTTCACTTCGTGGGGATGAGAAAGTTCCTGGAGTAGAATCTGCAATTGACTTCTGTTAGGGGAACCTGTTCTATAGCTTTTGACCTCAGTAAGGACTGGATTTACACTGCAATAGTATCGGTCAGATGAGTAGGGGGGTCTGCTGTAGGGATGCGGCGTTGTTGCAGATTTTTCCAGAAATTGATGCGGTATCCTTCGCTGATGATCTCTAAGACCCACTTGTCGGTTGTGATGGTTTGCCAGGATTGTTTGAACAGTGATTTCAAGCCTCCTATTGGTGGATCCAGGGTTTTAGTGGAGTCAAAAGGAGGGGGTGATTTTTCCAGAGGAGGGTGCCACTTGCTTCTGTTGGTGGCATTCCTTCTGATGCTGTTTTTGTGTGTAAAGTTGGTTGTATGTCTGGTGTTTGGATTGCTGGGGCTGACACTTATGGTGGAGATAGAAGTGTTGTGGGGAGGAGTAGGATTTTCCGTGATATGACCCATGATACTTGTGCTGGTAGGAGGAGTGTTCCCCCAGCCTTCAGAGGCTAGGGTATGGAGCATGGTGAAGCAGTCCTTCAAGTCATTGATGGTGCCTTTGACCTTGTCCCCGAAGAGGTTGTTGCCAGCACAGGGAGTGTCTACCCTGCTGCTCATCAGTGTCTTCTCTCAGACCTGATACTCTGAGCCAAGCCATTCATCTGGAGGCGATGGCCATTGCAGCAACATTAGACATGGTGTCGATGGTGTCAAAGGCCAAGTAGATTAGATGTTAGCTGCATTTTCTGAGGTTTCCCAAAATGGGGGAGAGAGTGCCCTTGCTTTCCAGTGCTAAATTCTTGATGACACTTCTTAAGTTAGCTAACAGTGTGTCCTGATAGAGAACTTGCTGGAATTGGTGCAAAATGATTTTTACCACTAGCATCACCACTTGATAGGACCTCTTGCCGAACTCATCCAGGATCCTGTGGTCTTTCTCTGGCAAAGAATTGCCATGTGAGTGAGAACCTTTTGTCTTTTTGAGCACCGACTCAATGACAATGGACTGGTGGGGCAGCTATTTCTTGTCTAAACCCAGGGCTGGCTGCACTTGGTATTTGGTGTCGAGCTTCCTCGATGTGGTGGGTCTAGAAGAGGGGTTCTGCCAGATCTTCTGGAGGTTGTCAAGGAGGAGCTTGTGGACCGGAATGGATATCAAGAATATGGCAGTCTCCAGGTACTTGAGGAGCCCAAGAACCTCATTCCTGGGCTTCGATGTGTCAGCGGGAAGGAGGTAGTGGTGGTGAGGTCACTCATGGAGAGACCAATGAGTCAGAGGGGTAGTCGTGGCTTTCTGGAGAGCCCAGCATGGCCGCTTCCTCGCCCTTGTTGTCTGCAGATATGGCTCCAGTGAGAAGTCCAGAGGCAAGGGAGACCTGTGGGGAGATGGTGTGCATGTAGTCTCGGTGTTGCTGTGTTGTGTCGCACATGGACTTGCCCCTTTTGCCCTCTGATACTGTATTATGCTAATGCAGTTGTAAAGCTGAGTGTTATGTCCTAGGCAAAGCGGAAGAAAGACACTGGTCCAGGTAGGGGGTAGGGTCTTACTGGGAGAGCACTTTCGTCCAGATAGCTCTGTCAGATGATGTCACCAGGTGTGGCTGATACATCCTGGTTGTCCATGGAGAACTTCCTCTTTCTGTGATCTCTTATAGTTTAAGAACGCTAACTTTTTTTTCCTTTTCTTTCAGCTACTTCTTTTAACAAAAACAAACCTCAAGGACTTCTGCTTTTTTCTCTTTTTTAAAATTCTTTTAAAAGAAAAATTTTCATAGTGTGTTAACTCTTTCTTTTGGTATCTTATTTATTCTTTATATTTTCTAACATTACAAACCAAGATACATGCTAGTACAGAAAATGGCAAAAAAATAACGTAAAAGAAAGAATGAAAAAGAACACAATGAGCAAGTGCTATAAAAAGTTCACAAAAAGGGGGGAACCAAAGCAAAGTAAACATAGAAAATAAATAGAATAATCAGGAAAAATAAGCTACCAGTAAGTTCCATCAAATTACACTAAATAACTAGCAGGTCACTCTCTTACAAGCTCATGTACACATGTGAATTATTTGTAGCCGCATATAATCATCCAAGTTTAGTACCCTTGTTCAATATAAACTTCTTATTGGTTCATGTTATATGTAAACCGCTGTGAATCCTATGATAGGGCGGTATAAAACCCCCCCAAAAAACTGTTAAATAAAACAAAAATGTACAGAAGTAGAGGAAAGAGGAGTAGTCGAGCAAAATTGAGTTGAGGAGGAACATAGAAAACATATTTGCAATTCTCATAGTTGATGACACATTTACAAGGAAACTCTTGCAAAAATAATACACCTAATTGAAGCACATCAGGTCACATCAGCAAGAATCTTTTTTCTTTTTTGTTGGGTTACTTTGGCTATATCAGGATAAATGTGAACTTTCATCTCTAAAAAGGATTGTTTTATGCAACGAAAATACAATCTCATTATAAAATATCTATGTAAATCCACAATCAAGGTGACAGAGTACTACATAAACATTTTTCTTTTTCCAAAGTCTCCAAAAATGCTGTCAAGTCCACCAAATCTCTAGACAAGTCATTCTTCTCTGGTTCTGACCCTTTAACCCCAAAGGAGGTGGAAAATAGTAAACTCTGGAGATTAGAGGACATGCAGATGATGAAATCTTTAGCACTTCAGATGAAGCATCTGCTGATAATTTCTGTCTAGGAAAATTCAGCAACCACAGGTTCTTGCATTGAGCTCGTACTTTCCAAGGATTCTAACTTGTTCAAAGAATACAAATTCCCCTTAACCAGGGAATTCACAGTTTCTAGCTGATTGACAACCTTGTAGGTTGCCAACTGACTGGTTTTCATATTGCCAGGCAGTCCAGCATCTTTTCTCCCACCTAGGGCCCTGTTTCAGCCCCTTCTCTCCCTCCCTGGGGTCCCCGCCAGCCACCACTGCCTGCTTTTCCTTTTGTTACTGCCAGCAGCGACAGCAGCGGGGCCTCCGAAGCCTTCAAAAGAAAAGAAGAAAAGTGCAGGTCTGTACATCATTCCATTCGTGTGCACGGCCCGACTGGTCCTGCCCTCTCTGATGTCGTATCAGGGGGCGAGAC
Source organism: Ichthyophis bannanicus (assembly GCA_033557465.1). NCBI lineage: Eukaryota > Metazoa > Chordata > Amphibia > Gymnophiona > Ichthyophiidae > Ichthyophis > Ichthyophis bannanicus. The sequence goes on along the minus strand of CM066037.1, from coordinate 377,748,187 downwards.
TGGCCGGGCTGTGCACACGAATGGAACAATGTACAGACCTACACTTTTATTTTTATTTTTTTATTAAAGTCTCGGTTTGCAGGCCCTGCCACTGTCGCTGCTGATGGCAACAAAAGGAAAAGTGGCAGCAATAGCAGGTGGGGAATCCAGGGAGGGAGAGAAGGAGCTGAAACAGGGCTGGAGGGGGGAAGAAGAGATAGTGGACTGCCTGAAGGGGATGGGAGCTGTAGGACTGTGAGGGAGGGGAAGAAAAGGGAGGGGAGGGAGACAGATGCAGAACAGGGAGACAGATGCAGAACTGTGGATGTTTGAGGAGGGAGAAGGGAGATGATGCTGGACTGTTGGAGGGGGCAGGAATTGGAAAGGAAAGAGAGATATGCAAGTTATTGGGAGAGGGAAAGGAAGGCTAGGTGGGGATATGCAGAGCTGTGGAGGAGAAAAGGGAGGAAGGCAATATGCTGAGCTAAGCAGAGGGGGTGATGATGTTTTAAGTAAGGGGAAAGGGAAGAGAGGGATGCTGAACTGTGGGGAACGAGAGAGGGAAGATGCTGTATTATAGGTGGGAGAGGAGAGAGAAGGGAGAAGTTGGGCATGGCGGAATCATGTGGGAGAGGTTAGCATGGGGGGTGTTAGCAAAAAGAAGAGTGAGAGGTGGCTGGAAAGCTGAGGAGATGGTTAAAGGGGGACATCAGAGACTGTGTGGGATAAGAGACGAGAGAGACTGGAGAGAATGACTGACAGGGAAGGAGATGGCGAGTGGGAGACAGAAAAACATAGATGAGGGCTGGGAAGGGAGCGAGTACAGAGGGTGTGAGTGGAAGGAGGAGAAGGAATTGGTAAAAGACAGAAAGGAATACAAGGCTTGGGAAGGCTAGGAAGAGGGGAAGATCCAGTAGGTTGGGAAAGAGAAGAGAGAAGGAAATGGAAACTTGATAGGTGAAAGGTAAAGAGAGATTAAGAAATGGACGGTGAGAATGAGTGTATAATTTGAATGGATAGGCAGAAAACAAAGAAATGGAGAAAAGAGCTGAAAGGAAAAAATAAATGCCAAAGAAGATGTAAGGGAGGAATGAACAAAGACAGGAGGAGCGAGAAAAATGGTAAATGGACAGCAGATACTAGTATGTTAGGAAGAAAACAAAGGAAAGCAGAAGAAAGAGACTTTGACCAATGCAACTGGAAAAATAAAATGCCCAGACAAAAAAGGTAGCAGAAATATTTTATTTGGACTTTATTAATTGGAATTTGCCATCTCTGAGAAATGTGCATCTCTTTTATCTTTGCATTTTGCACAATGCAAGAAGAAATGCGTTTGTTTCTATTCTTCCAGTGTTGCACTAGAGTCTGACTTCTCAAGGTTTTCAATAACATTTTTGCCTACCTATGTCTGTTTCTAACTTGTGGTTCCTTGTTCTGTATCTGTTTCTGTGTTTTGCTTATGTGACCAAGGTGTGGTGTTCTGATAACTTGTAGCTTGCCATAGGCTCTGAGCTTTTTGCAGGATTTTGTCACTGGAGGGAAGTTGTGTAGATATCTGGTGCCCTTTCTCAAACCCCAATGCAACGTGTAAATGTGTTTTGTTGGGACAAAAGTGAAACTTGTGAAGGGATCCATTAGAATTCTTGGGGGTGGGGGGCAGCAAAATAATCATTTGCACAGGGATACAGATAATTATAGGTTTGGATTTAATATAGTATGGGGGAGAATGTATGTGTTGGAGGATTGAGGAGGGGACTGCAATTCAATGGGGCTTGAATAGTGCAACCTCTTGTACTCCCCCCCCCCCAACCCCAATGTGGCCAGCAGGAGCTGAAACTTGCATTGCTGCCATCCCTGCACTTATTTGGGAAGGTGGGGCAAAAGGTGGGGCAAGGGGCGGGGCACAGGTATGCCATGTGGCGGGGTTTTCTCTTTCAAAAACCCTACCCTACTTGATATCAAGATACACAAGTTTCCCCTCTAAGGTGAAAATCCTTTGCTGTTAGGGATTAGCCAAATCTGAATATGATTGAATTAGTGTAGCAAGACAAGATATTGTAACCAGAATTTCCCCAAATACTTTCCAAGTTAATTTACTTAGGCTTTTGCAACAGGGTGTTAACTTTCAGCACCTCAGGAAAAGACTTAAACTCACCCACCAAAAATTCTCCCAGTGCCACAAAGCCAAATGAACCCGCTGTTCCAGTCGCAGTGGAAACACCCACTGCTGATTCCTAAATAAATGTTATTACTGGCTCGTTATGTTAACACGATTCTCCAAGGTCTGCCCCTATAATGCCAGTCTGCCACATTCTTTCCAGGGAGCCTTCACCAAGTCCCACCTGATCTCGTTGGTGTCAGTATGGAGTCAATTCCCCCAGAACACTGAGGGCCTCCTGAGCGTGGCAGTGGGACCTGGGAGACAGGGCTGAGTGAAACCTTAGTTTCATGGATAAGTGGCATCTGTCCTTCCCCTACCACCGAACCCTGCAAGACGACTCCATTAGGCATTAGAGCAGGCTTCAAGAGAAAATGTTGATCCATCGGCTCCTGAGTTGCAGGCTGGGCCAGCTGCGAGCTGCTCTCCCGTACCTTAGCCTTGCGCTTGGATTTGCCCATGGAAGGTAAAGGTATGAGAGAGTAAAATTTTCAAGGCAAGAATGATCCAAAGATTGAGAAGCTACCGGGCAACCATCTTGCTCCCCCTTTAGTATCTTAAGCACAACATCCCAGTCTCTCCATGACGAGGTACAATGTTATCTTCTGATGAAAGTCAGGATCCTATGTGGCGGTTTATTTACCAGTTTTTCTATACCGCCCTATCATAGGATTCAGAGCGGTTTACATATAACATGAATCAACAATAACATAGAAGTTTACATTGAACAAGAGTGTTAAACTTGGATGATTATATGGGGTTATAGATAATTTACATAAAGCATTATTGTGGGTGGTATATTACAGCAGGTAGGGAATATGCCCTTTGGAAGGTGGTGCTGGAAGGGTGAGGGAGGGATAGGTTGGGTACGGGGAATGAGGGGATAGACATTCGGGAAGAATTGGGTCTGTATATTTAGGTGTTTCAGTTGTATCTACTGTTCATGGGGTGTTTCTGTAGTGTCCAGTAAATAGGAAGGTCTTTAATGCTTTTCTGAAGTCTGAGATGTCTTTGATGGCTCTTATAGAGTTAGGCATGCTCTTTGACATGTCTGTTTGGCTTTCCTTTTGTGAGTGGGGTTGTTCAGAGTGGTGGTGTTCAAGTTTCTGGTTCTGTCCTCTGTTGTTTTTTGTATCAGCAGTTGGAGACCTGGGGGTGCTAGGTGATGGATTATCACTGCTAAGTATCTTTCTTGCTGTCTCAATCTCCTGTGATTTTTATTTTCTCTGGAACATACTACTTCAGAATTTTTTGGAGAATATCAAGATATCAGTTTTTATCACAGGATTTGAATTATACCTTTTAAAACTTTCCTTGAAGTGGCCATTTGTTGCCAAAGCAGGGTTTTATCATTTCATTTATATTCTTAAAATGGTTCTCTTTTTTTTCGTGTTATAGTACCTATTTTCTGGATTTAGGTTTATCTGTTTTAATGCTTTATATTAACCTCTAGCTATTTATTCTGGAGTGGCGTATTAGAGCACTGGCTTGATAACCAAGAAACTAGCGTTCAGTTCCCACTGGCACTCCTTGTGACCTTTGGCAAGTCACCTTAACCCTCCATTGCCTTGAAAGAAAGGCCTAGCAATCTACTTCCGGTCACACTGCCAAGAAAGCCCAGGCGCTGCTGGGTCACCAGGAGTCAGCATTGACTCAAAGGTACACATTGCATTTTTTGTGTTTATTCTAGATTTGACTCACAGCTTTTTATTAATAGCTCAAGGTAAGATACAGTCAGGTACAGTAGGTATGTACTTTTTCTCAGATGATTTACAATCTAAGGATTATTTATGATTCCTTAAAATGGTAAAATCCTGTCTCTTTTCATTAACCTTATCTCCAGGAACAAGCAGGAATGTAGTCTTCACAAATGGGTATCGTCGGTACCGACGGAGCCTGCGCGGGAACTCTCCCCAGCGTCCAATTAGAAAGCTTTTGGGAGCATCCCACAGCACCTGCGTGCTGCCTTCCCGCCTTTCCCAACTGTCTCTCTCCAGTTCTTCATTTTCCGCGGAGCCAGCAGGTCGTTGTTCCTGTCACCGCAAAAATTTTTTCTTATTCTCCTTCTTTTTTGTGGTCGCGTCTGCCTTCCTTGACGCTATACCGGTACCGCCGGTTCTTATTTCTTTAAAAAAAAAAAAAAAAGAAATTTAGGATTTTTTTCCAAACTTTTCTTCCTCAGGTGCACGCACCATTTTGGGCCTTAGGCCCAAAATTTCCTCCACTATGGAAAAACCCGCTTCGGGTTTCAAGAAGTGCACCAAGTGTGGCGGTACCATCTCTGTCACCGACACCCATGAGTGGTGTCTTAAATGTTTAGGTCCTGACCACTCCATCCCGGAGTGTATGGCCTGTGCCATGATGTCCAAGAGGGGTCGACAAAACCGAGCTCCTAAGCTCAGCACCCTTTTTCTCTCCGATGCAGCCTCTGTGGCATCGATGTCTTCCAGGGCTTTGTCTTCCTCCCATGGATCTCAGGTAACTAAACATAAGTCTGGCCGGTCCTCAAAGGGTAGATCTCCTTCCAAGCATCCTAAACGTAGGATGTCTGCTCCAGAAGATATCTCCTTTCAGGATTTTATCAGGGAGGTGGCTCGAGGTCTTTCTATTACTGTGGCTCCCGAAACAGAGCCCAGGGCAAAGGAGTTGGAGATTCTACAATATCCCAAGGCTCCTAAGGAGGCAGCTATTTTGCCTATCCATGAGATCTTACATGATCTCATGCTAAGAATGTGGGAAACACCTCTTACCACCTCTCCTCACTCTCGTAGACTGGATACCATGTATCGAGTGCCTCCTTGTCCTAGTTTCCAGAAGACTTAGCTTCCTCACCACTGTATTGTGGTAGAATCAGCTATGAGAAGGATCAGAAGTGCAAAGAGGCATGCCTCTAACCCTCCAGGACGTGAGTGTCGAACTTTGGATGCCTTTGGACTTCATTCTTTCCAGGCTTCCATGCTTTCTGCCAGGATCAGTTCCTATATTTTATATATGGGAATGGTTCCTTAAGGAAGTCACAGGAGATTAAAAGATTTTGAGCCCTCTTCTTCCTGATGATAAGAGGCAGAATTTTCTCACACTGGTTAAATATGCCCAGGATGTTTCTAAGTTTGTCAATCATGCGGCTTTTGACTGTTTTGAGTGCATAAGCAGAACCTCTGCCATTGCCATAGGTGCACGTAGAATTGCCTGGCTCCAGGCATCCGATTTGGAGCTCTTGGTGCAGGACAAACTGGGCAATATCCCTTGTACAGGTGAGAATCTATTCAGCAAAAATTGGCAATAGAAAGCCAATGAGTTAGATGTGACAACTCCTCTTTGGATAGATTATCCAAAGCCACAGCTGATCCTGCAAGGAAGAAATCTTTCAAGAAACCATTCTTTTCCAAAAAGAAGAGGTTTTATCCCTCTTATTCTCAGCAGGGATGTTCTGCAGGTCAGCCTGCCCGAAAGAGTCAGCAACCACTTAAACAAAGGAAAGCAAAGACTGCTAAGCCTCAACCGTCTCAGCAGCCTCAGCCTCTACAAGGCCTTTGACTTCCATCTAGAGAACTTAGCCTTCCTGGCCTTCAATGGACCAGAACCTTCCACCATTCCAGGAAGGTTGTCTCACTTTGCCCCCAGATGGGGGCAGATAACAGCAGAACATTGGACTCTCTCCATTATAAAAGAGGGGTGCAAGCTTCACTTTCTCTACATGCCCCCTCCCACAATGATAAGACAGTTCAATTCTCAGACCTCTCTCATCAACCTGTTAGATCAAGAGGTCACTATGCTTCTTGCCCAAGGGGCAATAGAAGAGGTACCCATTCCTCAACAGGGTACAGGGTTTTACTCCCCCTATTTCCTTATCCCAAAGAAAACAGGGGGACACAGACCTATTTTAGACCTCAGAAATTACTGTTCAAAGAGAAATTCAAGATGATTTCTCTAGGAACTCTGCTACCATACCTTCAGAGTCAGGATTGGCTTTGTTCTCTAGATCGTAAGGATGCGTACACTCATGTTCTCATCCATCCAACTCACAGAAAGTTCCTTCGGTTCCTTTTTCAAGGAAAGCACTACCAATACAGGGTTCTTCCTTTTGGCCTGGCCTCAGCACCAAGGTTGTTCACGAAATGCATGGCTGTGGTAGCAGCATTTCTCCGCACTCTAGGAATATTCATCTTCCCCTACTTAAACGACTGGCTCATTCGAGCCCCATCAGAGTTAGAGGCCAGGATTTCTCTATCTTGCACAATGCGTATCCTTCAGTATTTGGGTCTGGTCATAAACATCCCAAATCCAGCCTAACTCCCACTCAGTCTCTAGAGTTCATAGGAGCTTTGCTGGATACCAGAAAAGCAAGGGCCTATCTTCCCCAGACCCGTTGCCTTCGCATGGTGCAGTTAGCTTCTCAAGCAGTGCGAAAGCCTCTTCTCACTGCTCGAGAAATGTTACAACTAATAGGCCACATGGCATCTACCGTGCATGTGGTTCCTTATTCTCGCCTCCATATGAGAGCAGCCCAGTGGACTTTATCCACTCAATGGACCCAGGCATCAGGGTGTCTGCAGACAAAATAGCAAACACAAATTGCCTTATTTTGTCCCTCCAATGATGGCGGTCCACTCAAAACCTGTTGGTGGGGTCCCCTTTTCAACAACCTATACCCCAGGCAACTCTCACAACAGATGCTTCACCAATGGGTTGGGTAGCTCATCTGCAGGACCTCTCCACCCAAGGCACTTGGACTCCACAGGAGACTCACCTACACATCAGTCTCTTAGAGCTCAGAGCAATCTTCCTTGCTCTTCGTGTGTTCCATACCCTGCTCAGCTACAAGACAGTCCTCATTCATACGGACAATCAAGTAGCCATGTTCTACATGAACAAGCAGGGAGGAACAGGCTCTCTCTCACTTTGCAATGAAGCTTTGCGACTATGGGCCCTCGCCAGAGAGCATCAGATTCATCTCCTGGCAGTGTATCTTCCAGGCAGCCAAAACTCTTGGGCAGACAGACTCAGTCGAGTTCTTCTTCCACACGAATGGTCTCTACATGCAGACCAGGTGGCCAAGATTTTTCAAATTTGGGGAACCCCGGACATAGTTCTCTTTGCAAGTCCGTTGAATGCCAAACTTCCCTGGTTCTGTTCCAGAATTCCGGCTCAGGGCTCTCAGGCCAGGGATGCTTTCCTCCTTCATTGGGGTCAAGATTTCCTGTATGCCTTTCCACCCATTCCCCTAATTCTCAAAACCCTGTTCAAGCTTCAGAGAGACAGAGGTCATATGATTCTCATAGCTCCACATTGGCCATGGCAAGTGTGGTACTCTCTGCTTCTACATCTCTCTCAAGCTCCCTCTCTGGAGTTAGGGTCTGCTCCAGATCTCCTGTCTCAGGAGGACGGAATGTTATGGCATCCCAATCCCCAGTCTCTTCATCTCAGGGCTTGGTTGCTGAAGGCCTAGATCTTCATGATTTTAACCTTTCTCAGCAAGTAAAGGATATCCTTTATGCTTCCAGAAAACCTTCCACAAGACGCTCTTATGCTTTCAAGTGGAAAAGGTTTACCATATGGTGCTCGCAGAAGGGTCTTAGCCCCCTTGCGATACCTCTGGAATCATTACTGGAGTATCTCCTTCATTTATCCAATGCAGAACTTAAAACTAACTCAGTAAGAGTCCATTTGAGTGCTATTGCAGCTTCTTTCAAGCCTTTAAATGGACAATCTATTTCCTCCCATCCTCTTATAGAAAGATTTATGAGAGGCCTTCTTCTAACTAAGCCACCACCGGTGGCATGGGACTTAAACCTGGTTCTTGGCCAGCTCATGAAGCCACCTTTCGAACCCTTAGCTACTACTTCATTGAAATTCCTTTCCTGGAAGGTTATCTTTCTCATTGCAATCACATCAGCACGTCGCATCAGTGAGTTGCAGGCACTAGAGGCTGATCCACCTTCTACAAGGTTCCATCATGATAAGGTAGTCCTTAGGACTCATCCACACTTTATGCCAAAGGTGGTCTCGCCTTTTCATCTTAACCAAGCGGTCTACCTGCCTGTGTTTTTTCCAAGGCCTCATGTATCAAATGCAGAAAGGAATCTTCATACTTTGGACTGTAAAAGAGCTTTAGCCTTTTACTTGCAAAGAACACAGCAACATAGAAAGTCCTCTCAACTCTTTGTTGCTTTTGATCCGTCTCATTTGGGACTTCCAGTCTCCAAGAGAACACTGTCCAGCTGGATTGCACAGTGTATTTCGTTTGCCTATCAGAGTAAGAATCTTCCTCTGGAGGGCCATGTCACAGCTCACAATGTGAGAGCCATGGCAGCTTCAATGGCTCATCTGCACTCTGTGTCTATCGACGACATCTGTCGAGCAGCCACTTGGGCCTCGGTTCATACCTTCACAGCCCATTACTGCTTGGACAAGGACTCCCATCGGGATGCCTTCTTTGGTCAGGCTGTTCTCCAACACCTGTTCCATACCTAATCAACTCCTACCTGCCATCCCTGGTTGGATGCTAGAGATCCATGGGGGGAAGTGGAGCCCTTTCACAGGGACACACAACTTCTGGGGTCTCTCCCTGGCATCTAAAGCTAGGGAGTCCCCATATATGAAGACTACATTCCTGCTTGTTCCTGGAGATAGCATAGTTACTCACCTGTAACAAGTGATCTCCAGGAACAGCAGGAATTTATTCTTCACAACCCACCCACCTCCCCTAGGAGTTGTAGCTCTCTGTCTATCTCTTTCTCTTTCCCTCTCTCTCTCTTTGTCTCAGCTTTAAACTCAACTGGAGAGAGGCAGTTGGAAAAGGCGGGAAGGCAGGACGCAGGCGCTGTGGGATGTTCCCAAAGCTTTCTAATTGGACGCTGAGGGTCGTTCCCGCGCAGGCTCCGTCGGTACCGACGATACCCATATGTGAAAACTAAATTCCTGCTGTTCCCGGAGATCACCTGTTACAGGTGAGTAACTATGCTTTATGGATGATTCTCTAGAAAAGTAGGGTTTATATTATTTTGTTATTGAAATGTTTTATATATTATGAGTGCCTAGATACAGGAAATTTTAGGTAGAAGAGAAATATTAAAAAAAATATATATATAACTAAATTGAGAGTGGGTGTTTGAGGAGAAGGATATAACTAAGAGTTATTTGCCCAATGAGTGGGGTTCTCAATTAGAGGTATAGATAGAAATTAGAGGCATCTTCTGCCCTTTTCTTTGTTCTTTATAATCTTTGCTGTCCTGTATAACTTTGTCGTTCCTTTCATCCTCTAGTTTTTGATATTGTAAACCGCTCTGTGGTTTTGGCCATTTGGGCAGTATATCAAGCACTTAATAAAGATAAAGATAGGGAGGGAGAGATAGTGAGGGAGCTGCAGAATGAACAGGTTTAGGTTCATTCATTTGATAATACTGCCTTTAAGCTAACTAACAAAATAGTTTATATAACTAGTTCAGAATACTGCAGCACACATTATCACAGGCACTGCCAAATACGAACACATCACACCCGTACTTCAACAGCTGCACTGGCTACCTATAATTGCACGGGCAAAATTCAAAACAATACTAATCGTATTCAGAATCATACATCATTACTCAGCAGACATATTACAGGCCATAGTATCCAAAGACACAAGCAGCAGGCCTAGGTGAAACCAAGGCAACAACAGACTGAACTGCCGCAGGATTCCTTAAGACAAAACAAGCTATGTCCAAAAGGGCTATTTCACCCTCAGCGCTGGTTCTATGGAACTCCCTTCCCGAAGAATTAAGAGCCCAAAATGACCTCAAGGGCTTCCGCAAATCCCTCAAAACCCATCTTTTCGTGGATTCATATGGACAAGTAATATAACTTTCAAACAGCCTGCACGCCTTAATAAGAACTGAGAACCAACTCCCGATAATATATGTGTATGTCCTGTCATCCCCCTCCTGTTGAATGTAGATCCCCATGTTGTGTTTCTAACTACTTTGATTGAAGGATAAGGTGGTATACAAAACTGGTTAAATAAATAAATATTTTAACAAGTGGGGAAAGCATTCAGAGCATGGCTCATGGAATTCTTTCTAAATTCCTCTGTGCATGTCTGTTTTGTATATTTATCTATTTTATATTTGTGTTTCTTTATGGGCTGCTATGTCTGTGGGTTTGTGTATGCATGTTGAAGTGGTGGGACAATTATGGGTGTTAGTTTTTGGGGATGGAGCAGTGTGCAGGATGGTAAACAGCTTTGTTGGATCCTAATAAGGCAGTATATTGAGAATCTAATAAACTATAAACTTTAGTATTTTATTTTAGGGGTAGGGATAGTATGTGGTATAATGGAGCATTTGCATAGAGGTAGTTTTTGGAGGTGGGGCAGTTATGGTGGGGTAGTTTATGGAAGTGGGGATGGGTTTCTAGGTGGTGGAAATGTTTTAGTGGTTGGGATAGTCTGCAGGGTGTTGGTGATAGAGACAGTTGACAGGGTAGGGGGCAGTTTATGGGGTAGAGACAGTTTGTGGGTTGGTGAAGGAGTTGCAGGGGGTAGGTTTTTTGGGGTGGGGCAGATTGCAGGGTGGTAGGGCAGTTGCAGGATATTTATTAGGGATTGGTCAGTGTGCGGGGTGGTGGGATAACTGTGGGAGCTTGCCTTTTAAGGTGGGTCAGCTTTCCATGTGGTGGGGCAGTTGTGTGGGTGTCATTATTGGGGGTGGGACAGCTTGCAGCATGATGAGGCAGCTGTGTGGGCATATTTGTTTCGGGGTGGGGTATTTGGTAGGGTATTAGGATAGTTACAAGGAAGTATATTTTGGAGGTAGGGCAATTTGAGGTTTGGAAGAGTAGAGAACAGGGAGATGCTGTCTGAAAGGAAGAATTTCCTAACTGCTATGTTTCATTGTATGTAAAGTTTTTATACTATGGAAGCTGGAATTCTTTTTCCCATAGAAATGCATTAGACCATTTTTTTTATTTCTCTGGAACCCCTGGTCGAATTTAGCCAGTTTTCAATTTAATATATCATTTAACCTGTTTTTCTTACATGTCAAGTTTTGTCTCATACTCTTATATTTTTGGAGAATTATTCTGCACCCAGCTGAACAGATAGATGTTCTCGACCCCTTTTGTGTAATTCTTTCCAACTTCTGTTGGGTTGGAAAGAGCATGAAAATTGAGAGAATAAAACATAGGAGTATGTTTACTAAATGGTCCTAATGTTACCGGCGCTAGTTGCAACGTTAACGTGACGAATGCCATATAAGGTAGTAGGCGGTTTCGCGTTAAGGTAGCAATGGCTGTTTTTTGCGCGATGGAGGGCACCTTGTCCGTTATCACGCGATAGAGGAAGCAGTGGCACGTTATCGCGCATTAACCTTAACTTCGCGTGGTGACCCATGATCAAAGCAAGAGAGGTGTAGCACACTGGTGAAGACATTGACTGCTGATACAGTGGTCATGAATTCGATCCCTCAGTGGGCTCAGTTAAAAAGCTGTCTGTGGCAATTCCTTTTCCTGCTTGTAACAGTCAGACACATCCCAACAATCTGTACTGTCAGCCAAAAGAAGCCTCACCCCAGTGCCGCAACCTAATGCACCTTTTAGGGCGCACCATAATGCACATCATAAAGCACCACGTCTTGCAATGCGGGTCATAATGTGCCCCAGAGGGCAGCACGAAAGGTTGGCACCCTCCAAGGCAGCATATGTTGTTGTTGTTGTTAAGTGCCGTCGAGTCGGAGTCGACTCATGGCGACCCTCTGGATAGCTATCCTAAATTGTGTTCGGTCTTCAGTCAGGCGGCTCATTGTTGACAGACTGGTGCCCGTAGCTGCTGTTATTGTAGCGATCCATCTCATTGCTGGCCTTCCTCTTTTGCGTTGACCTTCTATCTTGCCAAGCATGATGTCTTTCTCTAATGATCTCTCTCTTCGCATGATGTGTCCGAAGTATGAAAGTCGAAGTCTTGTCATCTGAGCTTCTAAAGAAAGCTTAGGTTTGATCTCCTCTAGTACCGACTGGTTTGTTCTTCGGGCAGTCCATGGTATACACAGTATTCGCCGCCAGCACCATAATTCAAAGGCATCAATTTTCTTCCTGTCTGTCTTTTTCACTGTCCAGCTTTCACATCCATATGATGTTATTGAAAATACCATGGCTTGAACAAGTCGAATCTTTGTATGGAGAGAGACATCTCTGCTCTTGAGAATCTTATCTAGGTCTTTCATAGCCATTCTGCCAAGAGCAATGCGTCGTCTGATTTCTTGACTGCTTGTTGCTTCTTTATTGATAGTTGATCCAAGTAGGTTAAAGTTGTTCACGATTTCAATTTCTTCTCCTTCAACGATGAACCTGTTGATTATGCCAGTTGTCATGATCTTTGTCTTCTTTACATTAAGGTGCAGGCCCATTTTGAGACTATGTTCTTTGATTGTGAGAAGCAAATGTTTCAGATCATCTTCACTTTCAGCCAGTAATGTGGTATCATCAGCATAGCGAAGGTTGTTGATGAGTCTTCCACCAATCTTCACACCTCTGTTGTCTTCATACAATCCTGCTTCTCTGATGATTTGTTCTGCATATAAATTAAACAGGTAAGGGGAAAGTATGCAGCCTTGTCTTACACCTTTGCTTATTTTAAACCATTCTGTTTCTCCTTGTTCCATTCGAACTGTTGCTTCTTGATCAATGTACAGATTGCGCAAGAGAACGATCAGGTGTTCTGGTATACCCATGCTTCTTAATGTGGCCCAGAGTTTCTCATGGTTTACACAGTCAAAAGCCTTGCTATAGTCGATAAAGCACAAATAGATATCCTTTTGGTATTCTTTAGTCTTTTCAAGGATCCATCTCACATCCGCAATGATGTCTCTCGTTCCTCGCCCTTTCCTGAACCCTGCTTGCACTTCAGGTAGTTCTTGTTCTAGGTATGGCTGTAGTCTCTTTTGAATAATCTTCAGTAGAATCTTGCTAGCATGTGGGATCAGAGCGATTGTGCGATAATTTCCACAGTCAGTTGGATCACCTTTCTTTAGTATTGGTATAAACACAGATCTTTTCCAGTCAGTTGGCCATGATGTTGTCTTCCATATTTCTTGGCAGAGCCTTCTGAGTACGGTAACAGCTGCATCAGATTGCTGCAATACTTCTATGGGAATGCTATCAATGCCTGGTGCTTTGTTCTTTGATAAGGCTTTCAATGCTGCTTCAACTTCTTCTTTCATCACCAATGGTTCCTGATCATAAGGTATAGGTTGAAACGGCTGTTGGTCCACTTGATCTTTATCATATAAAAACTCTGTATATTCCTTCCACCTTTTCTTGATCTTCTCAGCATCATTCAACATAGAACCTTGAGCATCTTGTAACATTCCAATTCGAGGCTGGAACTTTTTCTTTAACTCTCGCAGCTTTAGGAAAGCCGATCTTGTTCTTCCTCTAATAGTTTCTGCTTCTATTTCCTTGCAAGTGTCATTGTAGTACTTTTCCTTGTCCTGTCTTGCTGCACGTTGGAAATCTCTGTTGAGTTCTGCGATTGTCTTTCTTTCTCCTTTGGCTTTAGCTTCTCGGCGTTTCTGGGCAATTTTTAGAGTTTCTTCCGTCATCCATTTTGGCCGTTTTTGCTTTTTCACCTTTTGTAGAGACTTCTCGCTTTCTTCCAGCACAACCTTCTTGATGTCATTCCATAACTCTTCCGGAGCTCTGTCATTTGTATCTAAAGCAGCAAATCGATTTTGCAGGCAGTCTTTAAATTCCAGTGGTATATTCTCAAGGTCATATTTTGCTGCATTCATGAGTGGTTTGCTCTTTTTCAACTTTAGCTTGAGTTTGCATACTAGTAGTTGATGATCTGTACCACAGTCAGCTCCAGGTTTTGTCTTTGTTGACGTTACAGAGCTTTTCCATCGTTGACTTCCACAGATGTAGTCAATTTGATTTTTATACAATCCATTGGGTGAAGTCCATGTGTACAGTCGCCGCTTGTGTTGCTGGAAGAAGGTGTTTGAGATGAATAGATCATTGGTCTTGCAGAGTTCTATCAATCTTTCTCCAGCTTCATTTCTGTTGCCAAGTCCATATTTTCCAACTACTTTGCCTTCTTCTTTGTTGCCAACTTTTGCGTTCCAGTCACCCATGACTATCAGGATATCCTGTTTGCATGTTCTGTCAATTTCAGCTTGTACTTGTTCATAGAACTCTTCAATTTCATTCACTTCTGCAGCTGTTGTTGGGGCATATACTTGAATTATAGTTGTGTTGATAGGCAATCCTCGTAGACGAATAGAGATTAAGCGTTCGCTGACTGCATTGTATTTCATTACAGTTCTTGCAAATTTCTTCTTTATTATAAATGCAACACCATTTCTTCTTTGTCTTTCATTTCCAGCATAGTAGACCATGTGATCATGTGATGCAAAGTGCCCGATGCCAGTCCATTTCAGTTCGCTGACACCCAACAGATCAAGTTGTACACGTTCCATTTCATTCTTGACCACCTCCAACTTCCCTTGGTTCATGCTTCGTACGTTCCATGTTCCAATGTGTAAGACATCTTTACAGCTTCTGACTCTCATTTCATGCGCAGCAGGCAGCATATAAGGTGCCCCATAAGCTGGCCGAACCTAAGGTGCCACTAAAGATGCCTCAAGGATGCTAAGGTGACACAAGATATGGTGCCCAAGGGCAGTAAGGTGCCCCAAGGTTACAAGCATGAACTGTATGGCCCAAACACAGATGCAACCCTAACACTGCACAAAGTACCAAGGAAAGGCAATGAACACGTGATGGAAGTAGATGTCAGAGCTGATGGACCTGCCAAATCTGCGTGCAGCCCATGTGGCAGCTGGTAAAGTGGACAAACATATTGGGGGCAGCTGTACCGATGCACAGGGTGATGGTACTGTAAACTGCAACAATGACAGTGTGTGGCAGAGGATAGGAATATGTGTCCACCGGAGGAGGTAGAGGTGGCAGGATAAGTGCAATGACAGGGGGACAGAGGAGTAGTAGTGCCATGCAGAGCAGACACAGGAGAGGCAAGCATAAAGAGTCGCAATGCAGAAATGTGTACCAGTGCAGGACATGAGGTAGCAACCTGCACAGTAGGGCAGGACGCCACACAGCTGGCACACACACATAGATGGACAGAAGGATGGTTGGCAACTGTGATGAGGGTATAATGTGCCAGCAGCACAGATCTGCACAGATATGACTCTTACAGGAATGGAATGTAGTTGTGTAGGACAGGCATAAAAAAGGGGAACAGAGAGGAATGGAACCCATGACCTCTGCCACTGAGGTCATTGTAGTAACCATTGTGCTACATCAATATGGGTTTTATCATACCAATGACTGGCTACAGAAAGAGTGCAGGCCACCGCACAAACTGTCTGCTGTGGTTACCAGGATAGGATAGAACCAACAGTACCCATAATGCACTTCACATGCAGAACAGCAATCTACATCTGCTCACCAGATGGGGTATGCACCTCTAGAGCACGTCAGCTTGGTAGGGGGGAATGACCGTGTATGTTACTGGCACAGCGTACCTACAGGCCATGCTATTGTGCGTGTTCCATGCTCACCCTGAGGGTGAGGTGGGGTGGCCAGCACCAGGTCTGTAGTACCCACATTGGGTGAGGTAGGCTTTACTGCAGGTCTCCATCAGTGCCAGTGTGTGACAGGTATTCATTGCTGACACCCCTAAGAGTTTTCTGTGTCCATTTGTATTTGCCAGTCATGTCTGGCCCTTGTGGACCATGGTGCACCCAACATAGTGCATATCCAATGCGCTTGCCATGGTCACTTGTTTCAGAAGCAGGGGTGTATCAGGTCACACATGACGATGATGGACGTAGCAAACCACCCTCTCTGGGTGAGGGTGGGGGACATGATCTGCCCCCAACAGACCTGCACTCTCACCGTTTGCAATGGGGGCAGTGGAGATACATGATGACGGACTGTGGGACCAGCAACCCCAGTCCTGCTGGTGAACAGATAGCTGATGCAGATCTGCAGTTGGGACAGGGCCACTGGCAGACAGGTAGTGTGCCTGGTCAGCTCAGCTGCCCCCCCACTATGATCTGACAATCACCAGCAGAGGGCAGTCAGTGTGCACCTGCTGCACCCTGCAAGGTGTTGTGGCCATACACATTCTAACTGCAGACAGTCTGCTAGCAAGTACATAGTGCATGTTCCTAGAGAAACAATGTGCACCCAAACGTGGGATTTGGCACAAACACCAAGCAGGTTTGTCAGTGATTGGGCCCCAGAAATGGGAACCCACAAATATCACTTGGCAGTAACACTGTATAGCACCATGAGGGAACCTAGACATGCCATGGTCACTGCTCAGTCAGAGTGAGAGTGACTTCCCAGCATGACATGCTGTGGCCACATTATCCTTGCAGGTGGTGGTCGCGCACTACAATATCCCAGCCATTGCCCTATGCCCTGTGCAGATGCATCCTGCCCAGACTGCCCTGTCCGGGCCATACCCACAATACCTTGCCCCTTATTATGCACATTGGCAGGTGAACGCTGGAAACTGTGCAAGCATTGTGGGATCAGTAAGGTGTACACAGCCACAAAACACTGGATAGACATATACACGCTCCCACACCTATTTCTGCATTATGCCAAGATAGAGGTGGTTGCCAGCCCTGGCCGCCACACCAGTCCTGGGCACAGTGCAGGCAGTGCAAAGGAACGCAGTACTGTTAGCGTCACTCTCCGGGGTGGTAACCACTGTTGTAAACATATCTGGAAGCACACTCCACATATATCAGAAAGGTTGCTATAATGAATCTCTTTTAACAAATTGATTTAACTTTGGATTTGTGATCTGACATTAAGCATAGCAACCATTTGAAATATATATATGGAACGTGTTTCCATGTTTATGACGGCATTGCTAAGGTATACAGGTTCAAGTAGTGGTGGCTGCTTCTCCACGCAGGGCCCAACAGCTTGCCTCTCCATGAGGCTTTGGATAGTGGAGCCCGTGGGTGTGGGTGTTTCTGCCTCTGTTGGCCGATGCTCTGGGGCAGAGGTTCCAGACTCCAGTCCTGGTGGGTCAAACACGATTCCAGTTTTCTGGCTGTCCCTAATGAATATGCATGGATACATTTGCATACAATGGGGGCCGTGCATGTAAATGCATCTCATGCATATTTATTAGGGACATCCTGGCAACCTGAATGGTGTTTGGCCCTCCAGGACTGGCTTTCGGAACCTCTGCTCTAGGAAGTGGACATGTTTATGGAATATGTGCTCTGTAGGGTAAAATATTGGGACATGGTCTGCAGGAGCCCCAGCTGGGATTTGAACCTGTGACCTTCTGCCTTTGAGCACACTTGCTGTGTGTACTGCACCAAACAGTTGCCACAGAGGCAGGCTGTTCCCTGGGGATCCCATGACTGTTCTTCAGACAGACCTTATCTGTTGCACTGCACGTCACCCACCTAAACAGGGCTTGGCCTTGCTCTGCTGTGGGCAGCTGCCACTGCCCCCTCCACCACCAGGCACCCCTCCACCATCATGCTGACATGCCCTTATGCCGGTGGTGCGCAGTCCCATGCCATCCAGTGTGCCACTAGGTGGCTGCCTATGGTGTGGGGTCTGGGGTAGGGGTGCCTACATGGACATCCGCACTTCCCCCCGGCACCGCCTGCCAATGTTATGTGCCCTTGCGGGTACCTGCTGGGTACTGTCCCCTGGGACACTGTGGGGCACACACTCGTGGCCATGTTGGACCCTGGTCAGTTGCTGTCTTGTTGCTTTTCAGTTTCTGCATTCCTATGTGCCACCTAGGCATCTGCCTAGTCCGCACTGTGCCCCAGCTGGCCCACTGCATGTGCCGCCTGCAGCCCCCTGTACCCCATTTCCACCATCACCATAGTGCCCTTTCCTACATTGCCACTCTTCTGTTACTGCACGTGTGAATACCACAAAAGCAGGCTGCCCAATAGACACCACAGAACACCCTCGTCAACACTATTTCGGTGTTGGAACATTCACTTTGTAGGGGGAATGTGACTTGACCCTTCTTGAATTGCGATCCTCCTTTTTATTCTTTATAGGTGGTGTTGCGTACCCTTCTTCAATATTGTTTCTCTTGGCCAGCTTGGTGTTTCGGATTTCACTTATGGTTCTGGTCATTTTATATGGTGTTTGCATCTTTGGTTGCTGCACATGTTTCACTACTATCACTTTTCTTGGTCTCACTGCCTTTGCTGTACATTGCTAACTGAAATGGTTTCTCTCCCCTGCAAATGTGCCTCTAACGCCTGGTTTTCACTGGTGCTAATTTTCGGCCCTTTTTTTCACGACGTTAGTGTTGCAGGGGCCTCTCCCCGCCCACCACACGCCCCTTGACCCCGCACTCTCTCCACCCTCTGTGTGCCTTAACGCTGCCGGAGATGTTATCGCACGAAATGTAATGTTATCCCACGATAATGCTACGTTATCTCGCGATAACATCGCCGCTGCGACGTTACCGCCATTTAGTAAACATACCCCATAGTTACATAAAAGACAAATGTACAAACATAAATAAGCCAGAGTGATAATGTAATAAAATCAGTACAATCCCAAAAGGAGTCAAAATGAGCAGGAGAAAGTGATTACCAAATAGTAATAAGAGACCAAATAGTTTAGGTCATGATATTGATGTGACACTGTACTGCTGACAATTTGTCAGAGGTCCAGTTATCACTTTCAAACACATTTGTAAGTGAGTGTGAGAAGTTTAAACTCTGTGCAAAAGCAGATAGAGGGCTAATGTAGTGACTTCAGAAAAGGGGTTACAGTGACAATGGTAGAAACATAGAAACCTGCCGGCAGAAAAAGACCATATGGCCTTTCTAGTCTGCCCTTCCATATAGTCCCTATAGTCCCTTTTTTTCCTTTGGAGATCTTCTGTGTTTGTCCCATGCTTTCTTGAATACAGATACTGTCCTTTTCTCTACTACCTCCACTGGGAGACTATTCCATGCATCTACTACTCTTTCCCTAAAGAAATATTTCTGCATATTACTCCCGAGTCTATCCTCTTTCACCCTTATCCTATGTCTCCTCATTGCAGAGCTTACTTTGAATTGAAAGAGGCTCTCCTCTTGTGCATTTATGCCACAAAGGTATTTAAACATCTCAATCATATCACCTCTATCCTGCCTTTCCCCTAAAGTATACTTATTGAGTCTGTCCCCATATGGTTTATAACGAAGACCACTGACCATTTTGGTCGCCACCTCTGCACCGCCTCCATCCTGTTTATATCCTTTGGAAGGTGCGGTCTCCAGAATTGCACACAATACTCCAAATGAGGTCTCGCCAAAGACTTATACAAAGACACTATCACCTCCTTTTTTCTGCTGCCCATTCCTCTCCCTTTGCATCCAAGCATCCTTCTGGCTTTCGTTGTCGCCTTTTCTACCTGTTTAGCCACTTTAAAATCATCAGAAACAATCATGTCCAGGTCCCACTCTTCTTTCGTGAACAGAAGTATTTCACCCCTTATACTATACCATTCCCTTGGATTTTTGTAGCTCAAATGGTGAAAAATAAGTTGTAATTGTAGTTGAAAATGATGTTTGCTGGGAGATCTCGGAGGAGCAGGTTGGAGTAATCTAAGTGGGAGGACATTTCAGCCTTGAGCTCATTTGTACGAATAGATGCTCAAAGGCTCGCAGCTGACACTGGCTTTAACGGCTTCCCTTTGGCTGGCTGTGCTGGCGCTGCTGCCCCCTGAAGCCTGTATTTACGTTGGCCTCCTGTGGAGGTAGGGAGGTGGGGGTAGTAGCTGCAATGGCAGGGGAAAGGGAAGGGAGGAGAAATAGTGGACTCCTGGGAGGGAGGGATGATGGTGTTAATGCTGGAGACATTGAGTGGGGCAAAGAAGAAAGATGCTGGACACCTTAATCGGGGGGAGAAGAGGAGGGAAATGCAAGACACTGGGGTGGAGAGGAGAGTAAAGGCAGGAGAGAGATGCTGGACCCCTTGAAGGAGAGGGAAGAAGAGAGTTGCTGGACCCCTTGGGGGGAGATGCTGGAGAGGTGGGATTGGAGCGCAAAGCTGATGGTGTGCCTAGTGCATCATATACCCTTGGGCCAGCCCTGGTTAAGAGTAGCAGTGGGTCAAGAAGGATTAGGATCTAATAAAGTCTCTTTGCTTTGGCCTTGAAGCCATTACAGACCACAGCAAGGGATGTTTCTTTGAAATGTAGAGGATGAAAGAAAGCCAGACTGAAATCTTTATTTGTGTCTGCTGCTACCAGCTTGAGTGGTCATACTGCACTGGCCAGTATACCCTCACTCTGCATATTATCCCATACCTTACATGCAGGTCTGTATACAGTTTGCAAATTACACTGCGCCCCCCCCCCCCCCCCCAAGACTGGTTTCTGTATCATCCTTATATATTGCTATGTTTATTGCCTGTTGTACAACTTTGCAATCACCCCATGTAGGGGCTAATTTTTTAACAGGACACCTATGTGAAAAGTCCAGAAAAGTGTCCGCTCTATAAAGGCAACCTATCTACCTATATACTTTATAAAACAGACTCCTAAAATGATCTTCGGTAGTGCACAAATGCTCTCACACAGATTTACACTGGCTCTGAAGGTGTGAATATATGTGTGTACTCCGTATATTTTATAAAATAACATCTAAACTTTGCAAATCTGCTCCATTCTACCCAAACTATACCCCTGGGAAAACCTGCACGTGGCATGCATGAGTATGCGCTATCTTGTCGGCGCATATAATTATACATGCATATTTGGTAAGAGCCCTTTTCCACATGTAAAATGTGTGTTACATGCAGAAAATGCTTTATAAACTTACCTCCATGCTGTTTTCTAGACTAGCTTCTATTGTACTTTATAGTTCAGCTTCTCCATCTCCCCCTCCCACTGCCCTGTATGTCACCAGGGTGCTACATTTACTTTAGGAAGTACAGTGTAAACTAATGGCTGAGTTTCTGGGCTTTGCCTGTTTGCCCGATCTCCCATTTGCTGTACAGTTGTACAGTAATAGGGTGTGGTGAATACTCCCTGCTATATAAATAAATACCTGTTTGCAGATTTCACCAAGAGCAGCTAAGACTTACAGAGATTAGTAATTTGAAACCATGCTCCTCGGTCTGTCATTTGCTGGCACCGATGTCTGACATTTGCATTCCAGGAGAAACCTGCTGCAGAGCGGAAGTGCAAGGCAGTGTCTGGTTTTCCCGGGACACTGGTGTTTCAGCTGATCCCCAGCAGCATCAGACCCTTCCGTGTACCTCTACCTCCGTACAGCTGCACGACCCCCACTCTACCAGTCTTTGCTCCTCACCTTCTTGCTGTCCCAGTAGATTGGGATCTGAAAAACTTTCATTCCAGGCAAAATGGGATTCTCTCTGTGGACTTTTCTGCTGATTCATAATCACAGCTCCAGGACTGAAGTACAGTAAGTGGCAACATATGTTTGTTACTCTGCTGTTATGGAACATATCTGTCTACTTCTCAGCGTCGGAGGACGAGGCTGAACCCAGCAGGATGACCAGAGTCTGGGAAGGCCTAGCTGAAATTAGTCACAGCTGAGATTACAGAGTGCTGCGTGTTAGTCTGTCTAAGGCGTGCTTTCTTACAAAAAGTCTTTTGTGTTAAATAAAGTATTTGCAGCTGCTAGGAAAAACTTTGCCAATGGTGAATATACAGAAACTTTGGGGTTTTAACAACTGGCAAAATAAGAGTGTGAATTGCTCCAGATCCCTGTGGAGAGACGCAAGAGACCAGATAATAAAAAAACCTACATATTTAAGCAAAGGAAACTGTTTCCGGTAACACCACCACAGAGACACCCATGGAAACCAGCAATAAGGCGTCGTCTGATGTGGGCAGCATGAGATCCCTGAGCCCAGAGGCCACACCATCTCTGTTCAGTAAATTCTCCATGAAGATGTTTTTCGGACTGAATGCTAAACTGGAAGCACCAAAGAAAGATGATGCTGTGTTGACAGCTGTCAGAGCCCTTGGTATGGAGAACCATGTTTCTAGTGAGAGTCAGGAAGATATCAGCAATCACTTGGGAGAATCCGTCTTAGAGCCAGAAACACAGCATCAGGAAGATGAAGAGGTTAACTTTGATTCCCCTGATACAAACTCTTTGGATTTACAAATTGGCAAATTTGAACATTTGAACACTGATGATGCAGTAGGCTTTGCCTCAGTCGATCTTCAGAATTTAGAAACAGAAACTCTGTGGAACATTTGTCCAGGGAGCATGGGAACTATGCATACAGAGCTCATGGAGGATTGGCAGACAAGTGCTGGCAGTTATACGGAAGCCTCTTCTACATCTAGCTCTGAAGAGGCAGAAGAACAGGAATCTCCCCTTGTTGGAGGTGCTTTGGTTCACACAAGTGATACAGAGTCAGATGATGAGAATCCAGTGCACTTCATGAGCAGAAATTTAGCCAATGTCTCTGTATCGGAGCCTGGAGCGATATTGCTTGCATCTGTAAAGGATGATGCCAAAGAAAAGCCAGAGGTAGAGGTGCAGAAGAGCTGTGAGACACATGATCATTTTACCACAGAAGCTGAAATAGAACTGACTTCAGCTATTGCACAGTCCCCTGCAGTCACATGCGATTCGGAGGCAGCACAGGACTGCCTTACTGACCATAACATGGATACCAACAAGAGCCCTGAAGGAAGCTCCTTAATTACACCTACAGAGAAGTCCTTCCAACTTCCAGCCTTCTTCAGTGGGTTGAAAGTGCACAAAAAGGGACCCGTTCCAAACAAAGACACCATGACAGAGATAAAGCAGGGGGACAGTGACCTTGACCTATTGAACTTAATTCAGCCCATCCAAAAATCAAAAGCAATTCGTGAGAGCCCTTTGAAAAAGAAGGTAGCCGATCCAAAACCTGGCTCCAGATTTTTGGACCAGCTCTCCCAGCTCTTAAACTTTGACCTCCCAAAAAATGAAGAGACGGTGACAGCCCTTGATGAGTATGAGGTCCAGGACAATAAGAGCAAAAACCAGGGCAACGAGCCGGAAGGTGGGGCAGAGGTGTCTCTATCTGAAGGCAACAAACCCACCTCTGCGGAGACTGCGCTAGATGCTTTCAAATCATTATTCACAAGACCTCCAAGGAAAGCACCCACCATGAACTCTGTTGATCTAGATGCATTGAAACGCAAACGCCGGACCGAGAGAGAATCTCTGATGGCCATCTTTGAGAGGTCAAAGTCCAAGCTAACCAATAGTAACTCAGAATTGTCAGAGACCAAATTGGTATGTTGAACTTTTATATCTGTCCCTTTTTCTTCAAAGCAGTTATCATCTAGTGGGATTTCTGTGCTAAGTAGGACAATTCTTATATATGCCAAATACATAAATGTAGCTTTGCATAGAACTCTTCATAAGGCATTCATATAATTTCCTAAAATTGGTCATAATACCCAGTGCATTTTATTTTGGGCCTCAGTATACATTCTTAAGTTTGTAACTTTCAGTTACTTCCATACAGCAGCTGCTGATAGCATTGCGTGTGAGCAGTATTTACAAGTCATATTTGTTAACCATTTTTCCTATTGACACAGAAGGGATAATTCTTTAACAAGGTGTCCGTTTTATAAAGGCAGTATAGATGACTATGCGCTTTTATAAAATATACTGTTAAAACCAGCCCCAGTAGTGTGCAAATCGAAATGAACAGATTTAACCTTCTTTAAAATTGGTGTAAATGTGTTTGTGCACTCTATACATGTTATCCACCTGTTTTACAAAAAACACATGTACATCACAGCTGAGAGTGCCCCTGAGAATCCCTACATGTAGCCATAATGTAAGTATGCATGATCTTGTATTTAGAGGACAGGGTGGATCCTCTTCTACTGCGATCCCACTCTCAGTTGGTGTATCCCAAGGATCTGTCTTGGGACCTCTTCTTTTCTTTCTGTATACCCAATTCCTTGGTGCACTCACCTCCTCCCATGATTTTCAGTACCATCTTTATGCTGATGACTCTCAGATCTACCTCTCTACACCTGAAATCTCTCTGGAGATCCAGGCCCGTATCTCTGCCTGCCTGCCTATCTGACATTGCTGCCTGGATGTCTCACCACTGCATACATCTTGTACGCTATAAAAATGTTTAGCAGCAGCAGTAGTAGTAGTCACCGCCATTTGAAAGTGAACATGGCCAAAACCAAACTCCTTATCTTTCCCCCTAAACCCACCTCCCCCATCCTCCTTCCTCTGTTTCTGTGGAAAATGCTGTACTCCTCCCTGTTTCCTCAGCTTGTAACCTTGGGATCATCTTTGACTCCTCTCTTCTTCTCCACACATATCCAAAATAGCTAAAACCTGTCATTTCTTAGCATTATCAAAATTCACCCCTTTCTTTCCGAACACACTACTAAGACACTTATCCACTCTTTAGTCACCTCCCGTTTAGACTATTGCAACCTCCTCCTTGCTGGTCTCTCTCAGAATAATCTTTCTCCCCTTTATTCTGTTAAAAATTCAGCTGTGTGGCTAATCTTCTGGCAGTCTCGCAATGCTCATATACAGTAACTCCTCAAGTTGTTTCATTGGATCCTTACCTGTTTCTGTATCCAGTTCAAACTTCTCCTGCTGACCTACAAGTGCATTCACTTTGCAGCTTCTCACTACGTTTTCTCTCTTGTCTTATGCCCCTTCTTTGAAACTCTGCTCTTCTGGCAGGTCGCTGCTTTCTGTGTCCTTCTCTTCCATGCCAACTCCAGACTTCGATCTTTCCACTTTGCTGCTCCTTATGCCTGAAACAAACTACCCGAGTTGATACGTCAGGCTTCATCTCTGGCCCTTTTCAAATCCAGGCTAAAAATGCACCTCTTTGAGGCTGCTTTTGGATCTTGATCCGTGTAGTCTCCTGCTCTTCAACTATGTTTTTCGTTACCATTCCCCTAGACCAGGGGTGGGCAATTCCGGTCCTGGAGGGCCGCAGACCAGTCAGGTTTTCATGATGTCCCTAATGAATATTCATGGACCTATTTCCATACACTGGAAGGCAGTGGATGCAAATAGATCTCATGAATATTCATTAGGGACATCATGAAAACCTGACTGGTCTGCAGCACTCCAGGACCGGAATTGCCCACCCCTGCCATAGACATTATCCTAGTCCCCAGCTATTGTGTTGTCTGCCTTGACTAGATTGTAAGTAGATGTTTATAAACTCACCATGAGATTTATATACATAAAAGTGGATGCTCACAAAACATAGAGCTTACCTTTGTGCGAAATATGGATGGGCAGAGCAGGGGCAAGATCAACACTTATTTTTTTTTAGTTGTTATATGCCATTGAGTCGATGCTGACTTCTGGTGACCCTGTGACTAGCTGCCATGTTCTGACTATCTCTTGGGATTTCTTAGCAAGGTGTGACCGGAAGTAAATTGCCAGCTTGGTTAGTTATAAAAGCTTATATACTCCCATTCCATCACCGTCATCCAAAGTGGTTTACAACAATAAAACAATCAATGAAAATAATAAAATTGTGTAAAGGATCTTCATTCAACCCCCTTTGCAAATATAACCATCCATTAAGGATGTGCATTTTTTAAATGCACATTTGGTTCATTAGTCTTAAAAAAAATTAGTGTATGTTAACCCATGAATTACTGTGCATTAAGGTCAATTAATGTGCATTAATTTTTTTAAATTAAAATGAATGTGTGAAACAAACATGTAAAAACTGCTCGAAAATCAGGGGAAAATCTCAAAATGACCCAAAAAGGTATCAGAAAGTTTTCTGTGCAATCCTTACCATTCACTGACTGCCATTCATAGACATGGGTGCTGGTTCTTACTGGTATATACACGCACAAGCTTAAATCTGTCTCAGAACAGGTGTAGCGCTTTGTGATAGAGGGTGCATTCATGAGTGTGTATTCTGTTTGGGCTCCTAAATGTTTTCAGTGGGCGCAAATCACTAATGTATAGCTATGAATTAATGCAATACAATTGATATACACATGCAAAAAGGTCCAAGCGCACATACAAGGCATTGCATTTAAAACAAATGTGTGCAAAAACAGAGAAAAACCCACATGTAATTAATACTTTAATAATAAAAGTAAATTATGAAAAATTCAGGAAAGTCACCATCGAACCAAACTGTTTTTAGATGTGTGGTAACTTTCATGGAGGTGGTTTTATAAAGGCACACGCAACTTATACAACTATGTATCTTTTCTACCATGGTGCATTGTTACAGAATTCCCCCTCCAGAACACAAATTATATATTAAGTTTCTTCCGACAGTATATAATTTAGGGTATCTCTACATATTTAGAGGGCTTAATATGTATATGCAGGAAGATGTTTTAACTCCAGCAGAGTCCTCATGGAATTGTCCCTGAATTGCATTTGAAGTAAATAGCTGATTTTCATAGCTGCATCTGAGGTAAAATGTACAGGGAGACATGTAGGCTCATGGATATAAAATAATGCGCAGGCTTCCCGTTTACCCACAGGATTTGACTATTACCTTCCATTTCATGTTAGAACTAAACCCATACAATTCGAACATTTTTATAAACAAGAAGATTTTAACAGTAGCTCCGAGTGTGGAGTGTGCACTCTCTGCTGCACTTTAAGTTGGATTGGCCACCTTTAGGGAGGGGGGAAAAATCAATCCCATGGTATCTGAAGACTACTACAATAACTTGGATTTTTAATTTAATTTTTTCACTTTTCCCAATCCGGGTAGACTGGGTGTTTCTCTACCATGTTGGACTTAGAGGCCCTTTTTACTAAGGGGTGCTAGGATCTTGCACCTAACATGCCAAAAGCGCCGAAACTATGATGTGCACTTAGCTCCACCTATTGAGGTGGCATTAGGCGATTGGGCGCTAATGCAGTTAGCGCATGGTGTGAAGCTGGCACTAACTGCATGGAGCACCCCACACCCACTCGCCACCCCTACTTCATCCCTACTGCTAGCGCGGGTTACAGGGAATTATCCCACTCTAACTATCATGGCCTTGACTAGCTGGTATTCAGCGCATGCCAGAACTCGCATTGCCAGCTAGCATTCTGTAGTAAAAGACCCCCTTAGTCTGAGACCTATTTGTTAACGCATGATAAAATAGTGCATTTGTGCACCATTTTACGAAAGGAAATGTACTGCAGAACTCACTAACACCTGTGATAACTCATCGGCTCAGGTCAGTGAGTTCCCTGGTAAATTTTGCTTTGTATTGCTGTAGCTCGGAAAATTCTGTATTCCCACCGATAGTGGTCCCTAACATAGGCTAATGTGTGATCCAGTGCTCATAGAGGTATTATCCAAGTTGGCTGCATAATAAAAGTAATTTTCCACCACCCCGAATGCCTATTTTTAAAAATGTAGGGTGCAGCTGGCCACCCTACAATCTGTGTGCATAGATTTAATTGCTCAAAAAAGAGCTGTGTTGGAGGTAGGTTCCAGTATTTAGTCACTTACCACAATATTCAGTACTAACTGGCTAAATATGGCCAGATACATGTAAAGGCCGCAAAAGCAGGTCTGGATCTTCTGGCCATACTCCCTGCTTCCCGCAGTAATTTAACAAGTGGAGAAAGCATGTGGAACATGGCTCATGGAATTATTTCCAACCCCTCTGCTGTGTTTCTCTGTATATATCTTTGTGGTAGTTGTCTATTGGGTGGAGGGCAAGTGGGAATATTGGAGTAGTATCAAGAGTAATTTTGGGGTTGGACATAGTTTGGGGATTGTTAGACGATGGAGGTGAAGTTGGGGAGGTTTTGGAGGGTGGGGCAGTTTGGGTTTGCCTTAGTTGGAGGAAGGATGGGTAGTTGTGGGAAGAGGTTTTGGGAGGTGGGTGTAGGTGTGGGGGATATTTTTGGGGTGACGTGATTGAATGAATAGTTGAGGGAATAGAGATAGTTTTGGGGGATGGGGTTAGTTTTAGAATGGTTAGTTTAGAGCAGGGGTCTCAAACACGCGGCCCGCGGGCCGCATGCGGCCCGCGAGAGCATCTTGTGCGGCCCGCGAAGCACTTACCGGTGTCTAAAAAAAAAAAAAAAATAAATCCAAACTTGCCGCCGCAGTATTAGGCGTCCCGCGGCCCCTCTGCCTGCTCTGAGTCCTCTCCTCCCTGCAGCATCAGCTCAAAAAGTGGCGGCTTTCAGAGCCGCGAAGAGAGAGAGTTTCTCTCGCGCGGTTCTGAAGACTCGCTGCTCTTCAGAACCGCGCGAGAGAAACTCTCTCTCTTCGCGGCTCTGAAAGCCGCCACTTTTTGAGCTGATGCTGCAGGGAGGAGAGGACTCAGAGCAGGCAGAGGGGCCGCGGGACGCTTAATACTGTTGGCATTGGGATCAGGGACTGACTGCTGCCAATAGTGGCTATGTTTTAAAAAAATAATAGTCCCGGGTGAAAAACTGACACTACTCAAATTTCTCTGTGGCTGACTATGTTGTCTGTGTGAGTTTGCCATTGGTTCATAGACCCATCTGTCTGTTCATGCAACTAATAGTGAGCTCATCATTTTGGAAAATAAAAGAAAAACACAGTTTTAAGAAAAAAGGTAGGAGAGTCTATAAACATCAAAATAAAAGGCTTGTGCAACAGCTGGTGTAAAAATGGCCAGAGTGCACATGAGCTCTTTGGTCATATCATCAGTGCAAGACTGGGGATCCTCTCCCATTGCTCCTGAAGTAGAGAAAAAGCAAGCAACTAGCCAGAGATGTCATTTCCCAAATCCCAGAAACAGAGAATGTAGTAACACAGGGCCAGGGATCCCTTCCCTGGGACCCAAAAAGAGACAGGATGAATGAAGGAACCAGAGATCCTCTCCTCACAGAAGAATAAAGCGAGCATAAAGCTGGATGCCACCCTTTGAACAGCATAAAAGGAAGATCGTGAGTATAGGATCAACATAAGCAGAGAAGGAACATGGGGCAGAAGAATCCTCCCCCCAGGACCTTGAAGGAGAGAAACTGCACAGAACCAAAAGATTTCTCTCTCCAGACATCAGGAACAGAGAGAACAGAGAGCTAGGAAATCCCCTCCTTAGGGTTTTCAAGCAGAGAATGAACACAGGGCCAGAGATTCGAGCCACAAAGGTGAGAGCATCCCCCTCCATGTGACCAGAAAAGATATGGGATTGGACACAGGCCCAGGGGCCCATTCTCCATGATTGTTCCCTTACATACAAGAGGAAATCAATTTATAGTTTTATTTCTACAGTGTTGTACATTCTAAGTTTGGCTTTTGGGGTTCCCAGTTTAATTGTCTTCCTGTTTCTAAATTGTGATTCCTTGTTTGGTGATGGTGTATGTTCTGCATGTTTACTAAAAGTTAGTGTATATGCAAATATTTATGCAAATGATGCCCTTATGCAAATGATGCCATTATGCAAATGAGGCCTGCGTCTTGTGCGGCCCCCGGGTTACTCTACAAGTCCTCATTTGGCCCTCAAAGCAATTTGAGTTTGAGACCCCTGGTTTAGAGGATGGATACAATTGATGGGTGGGGCAGTTGCAGGCAGGATGTTGGGTAATTGTGAGTAATCTCCAGAAACAAGCAGGAATGTAGTCTCCACATATGGGTATCGTTGGTACCGACGGAGCCTGTGTGGGAACGCTCCCCAGCGTCCAATAGGAAAGCTTTTGGGAGCATCCCACAGTGCCTGCGTGCTGCCTTCCCGCCTTTCCCAACTGTCCTTCTCCAGTTCTTCGTTTTCCGCGGAAAATATTCCTGTTTATTCTTCTTTTTTGTGGTTGTCTGCCTTCCTTCGATGCTACACCGGTACCGCCAGTTCTTCTTTCCTTTTTCTTAAAAAAAAAAAAAAAAAGTTCTTCTGGAGTCTTTTCCAGCTTTTTTTTCTCCTTCAGGTGCCACACGCCATTTTGGGCAGTAGGCCCAATTTTTCCTCTAAAATGGAAAAACCCGCTTCGGGTTTTAAAAAGTGTTCCAAGTGTGACGGTACCATCTCCGTCCCGACACCCATGAGTGGTGCCTCAAATGTTTAGGTCCTGACCACTCTATTTTGGAGTGTGTTGCCTGTGGAATGATGTCGAAGAGGGGCCGGCAAAACTGAGCTGCTAAACTTAGCACCCTTTTTTACTTCCGATGCAGCGTCTGTGGCATCAACGTCTTCCAGGGCTTTGTCTTCCTCCCATGGATCTCAGGTAACTAAACATAAATCTGGCCGGTCCTCAAAGGGTAGATCTCCTTCCAAGCATCGAGATGCCTCTGGAGTTGACCTTGAGGGACTTGTACCGGCAAAATTGCCCCGGCGGGAGGCTTTGGCTTCCAAAGCACTAACAGGGCTCCAGGATGTTCTCGAGGCCTCAATCTCGGCAGAACTACTGGTGCCATGCTCTGGGGTACCGGCTGCTTCATCCGGTACCGATACCCAAGCATCGGCAGCGTCGATAGATCAGAGATTCTTGGCTATTGAACGCAGTCTGGCGGCTCTTCTTACAGCCTCGATGCCCTTGAAACCACTTCAGACTATTCAACCGGTACCAGCACCGACATCGGTACCGGTACCGACTGCATCAACATCGGCAGATATTCTACCGGGACCGAGTCGGGCATATCCATCCGGTATCGATAAGTCAGTACCGGACCCCTCCGATGCCGACTTCGATCGGTACAGGTATCGTGCCTTGCACGATCACCCGGATCGGAGATACTTTGAATGCTCGGATGAGTCTGAAGACTCTGAAAGATCTACCGATACCAGAGTACTTCTTCCCGAGGATTCTTCTTCTTCTCCTTAACGTAGGATGTCTCCTCCAGAGGATATGTCCTTTCAGGACTTTATCAGAGATGTGGCTCGAGGTCTTTCCATCACAGTGGCTCCTGAAAAAGAGCCTAGGGCAAAGGAATTGGAAATCCTGCAATACCCTAAAGCTCCCAAGGAGGCAGCTACCTTACCTATTCACGAGATCTTGCATGATCTCATGTTAAGGATGTGGGAAACGCCTCTAACCACTTCTCCTCACTTTCGAAGGCTCGACACCATGTATCGAGTTCCTCCTTGTCCTGGATTTCAAAAAACTCAGCTACCACACCATTCCATGGTGGTAGAATCAGCTATGAGAAGGATCAAGAGTGCAAAAAGACATGCATCTAATCCTCCAGGACTTGAGTGTAGGACTCTTGACGCCTTTGGACGTCAAAATTTCCAGGCTTCCATGCTTTCTGCCAGGATCAGTTCCTATATATTATATATGGGAATGTTCCTTAAGGACGTCACGGGAGATTTAGAGCTTATGAGCCCTCTCCTTCCTGACGATAAGAGGCAGGATTACCTTGCACTCGTCAAACATGCTCAGGATGTTTCCAAGTTTGTAAATCGTGCAGCCTTTGACTGTTTTGAATGCATAAGCAGAACCTCTGCTATAGCCATAGGTGTACGTAGGATTGTCTGGCTCCAGGCATCTGACTTGGAACTTTGGGTACAGGATAAACTAGGGAATATTCCTTGCACAGGAGAGAATCTCTTTGGCAAGAATTGGCAGGAAAAGGCTAATGAGATAGATGCTGACAACATCACCTTGGATAGATTGTCTAAATCTACGGCTGATCCTGCAAGGAAAAAATCCTACAAGAAACTATTCTTCAGTAAGATGAGGTTTTACCCCTCCTATACCCAACAGGGACATCATGTGGGTCAGTCTGCCCAAAAGGGACAGCAACAACAACCTAGACAAAGAAAAACAAAAACTGCTAAGCCTCAACCTGCTCAGCAGACTCGGCCTCCATAGGGGCTTTGACTCCTATCTAGAGAACTTTGTCTTCCTGGCCCTGAACGGCCCAGAGCCTTCCACCATTCCAGGAAGTTTGTCATTTTGCCCCCAGATGGGAGCAGATAACAGCAGAAAGTTGGATTCTGTCCATTGTAAGAGAGGGATACAAGCTTCATTTCCTCAGCATGCCCCCTCCTACAATGGTAAGACAGTTCAATTCTCAGAACCCTCTCAATGCCCAGTTAGGTCAAGAAGTCACTTTGCCTCTTTCCCAGGGGGCAATAGAAGAGATACCCATTCTCCAACACGGTACAGGGTTCTACTCCCCCTATTTCCTTATCCCAAAGAAAACAGGAGGACACAGACCTATTTTGGACCTCAGAGAATTGAACAAATTCCTGTTCAAAGAGAAGTTCAAAATGGTTTCTCTAGGAACTTTGCTGCCATACTTTCAGAGTGAGGATTGGCTTTGTTCTCTAGATCTCAAGGATGCATACTGTAGTGATGAAAGCTCTCAGGAAGACATGGAAATCCTAGTTTCCCCTTTGAAGTGAATGACAGTGCACACGTGCAGGGGAATTACAAGCCAGATCAGAGAAAAAGTCAGCTCCCTGCTAAGGTCAGGCCACGCCCTAGCTCAGAGGTGGAGACAGGCTTCCCTTATGATTGGTCACACAGGTGCAGAGAACAGGGAATGCCCAGCAGGCAATGGTGTTTAAAACCATGAGCAGAGCAGAGCAAAAGAAGAACCGGAGAGGCCGGAGGAGGCACAGAAACCGGAGGACGTACGAGAAGTACGGGAGGCACAGCAGGAGGAACAGAAAGGAGAGGCACAGGTGAACGAGGACGTCGTGGTGGACGTGGAGAAAGGAACAGAAACAGCTGTTGGAGTTGGAGAGGTGAGAGAGGAGAGAGAGAAGGTGAAGCTGTGCTTAGCTGGAGGAGAAAGCCAGAGGAAATCCCCCAGGAAAGCAGCTACCTAAGAGGGAATGGAGAAGGACATAAGGAAGCTGTATTTCAGAGCCTGGGGGAACCCAGGAGGAAAGAAATCAGCGTTTGTCTGAGGAAACATCCCCAAGGTAAAGCCAGCAATTTCATTACTGATCAGCAGAGAGACAATTTGCCATTTCTAAAAGCCAGGAAGCCGAGTCCTCACCATCTACTGTTAAGAAGTGGGTAGAGAGTTTTTATGAGAAAAGCCATAGCCCTGATAAAAGCACAGCCTTTGAAACTCCAAAGCTAGAAGCATTAAGAAAGCTGTTTTCTGAGGAAAAGGTTCACTCCCCTAATACAAAGGTGCCTGTACAAGCTGAATTGCTGTGGAACCAAATCGAGGAGTTCTTGAAGGAGAGAAAGTTTGAGAAAGCTTATAATCCTGAAAGAGATACTGTTTGTCCTGGTGCTATAGAACGAATGCAAGTAGATTCTTGTTTGCCTAATTATGAATGTGATCCCATTCCAATGGACTGTTCATTATCTTTAAGAGAAGATTCTGCAGTGTTGAATGGAACTGAGAATCAGTGAAACTGTATAGGAAATAAGGGCAGTTCCTACTTTGAGCTGAGGAAAGCTAATTCTATGTTTCACTGAGTTTGATTACTTGCTGAAGTTAAGAAGCAGTGCTGTGAAGTTTGCTTTCAAAAGAAAAACACAGCTGTTATAAGTTTACCTGTGTTGCTGTTAGCTGACCACACGAGGCAGTCCTCGGTGTGAGAATGTGAGAGAAGCAGAACAGCTAAACAGTGGGAAAGGTTTTGTTACGTCATTCTCACTATCCTGATTTACTCTTTATGTTGGAGATGTATCCTTTTGCCTAGTTTGTGTATTGAACTTGAATGCCCTGGAAATCCCCACAATAAATTTTCTTGCTGCCTTACAACCACCGACTCACAACTACATTTGTCCTTCGAGAGTAAAAGTACTACAAGTCCCAGAATACCCTGGTGACAACAAAGGGAACTTTATTCAAAGGAGGACACATAAGGCCGTTTCCAGCTTGTAAGCTCTTGGGCCCAAGCGGAGGCGTCGCAGTACACTCATGTTCTCATCCATCCAACTTATCAAAAGTTCCTTCGCTTTCTGTTTCAAGGGAAGCACTACCAGTACAGGGTTCTTCCTTTTGGCCTGGCCTCGGCACCAAGGGTGTTCACAAAATGTATGGCTGTGGTGGCATCATTTCTTCGCACCCTGGGAATATTCATCTTCCCTTATTTGGACGACTGGCTCATTCGAGCCCCTTCAGAGCCAGAGGCCAGGATTTCTCTCTCTCGCACAATGCGCATCCTTCAGTATTTGGGACTTGTCATAAACTTCCCAAAATCCAACGTTGCTCCCACTCAGTTCCTAGAGTTTATAGGAGCTCTGCTGGATACCAGACAGACAAGGGCCTACCTTCCACAGCCCTGCTGCCTTCGCATTGTGCAGTTAGCTTCCCAAGCAGTGCTAAAACCTCACCTCACTGCTCGGGAAATGTTAAGATTGCTAGGCCACATGGCATCCACCGTGCATGTGGTTCCTTATGCTCGCCTCCATATGAGGGCAGCCCAGTGGACTTTATCCACTCAATGGACTCAGGCGTCAGGTTGCATGTCAGAAAAAATAGCAGCTCAGATCGCCTTATTTTGTCCCTCCAATGGTGGCAATCACCCCAAAACCTTTTGGTGGGGTCCCCTTTTCAGCAACCTCCACCCCAAGCCACTCTAACAACAGATGCCTCACAGGTGGGTTGGGGAGCCCACCTGCAAGGCCTCTCTACCCAGGGTGCCTGGACTCCACAGGAGTCCTATCTACATATCAATCTTCTGGAACTCAGAGCAATCTTCCTTGCTCTTCGAGTATTCCACACAAGACAGTCCTAGTTCAAACGGACAATCAAGTAGCCATGTTCTATGTGAACAAGCAGGGTGGAATAGGCTCTCTGTCGCTCTGCAACGAAGCTTTGTGACTATGGGCCCTCACCAGAGAGCATCAGATTCATCTCTTTGCGGTGTATCTTCCAGGCATTCAAAACTCTTGGGCAGACAGACTCAGTTGAGTTCTGCTTTCACACGAATGGTCTCTCCATGCAGACCAGGTGGCCAAAATTTTCCAAATTTTGGGGAACCCCGGACATAGAACTCTTTGCAAGTCCGCTGAATGCCAAACTTCCCCGGTTCTGTTCCAGAATTCCGGCTCAGGGTTGTTAGGCCAGGGATGCTTTCCTCCTCCATTGGGATGAGGACTTCCTGTACGCCTTTCCACCCATTCCCCTAATTCCCAAAACCCTATTCAAGCTTCAGAGAGACAAAGGTCATATGATTCTCATAGCTCCACATTGGCTACTGCAAGTGTGCTACCCTCTGCTCCTACATCTCTCTCAAGCTCCATCTCTGTAGTTAGGATCTGCTCCAGATCTCCTGTCTCAGGAGGACGGGATGCTGTGGCATCCCAATCCCCAGTCTCTGCATCTCGGGGCCTGGTTGCTGAAAGCCTAGAACTTCACGGTCTTAACCTTTCTCAGCAGGTAAAGGATATCCTTTATGCTTCCAGGAAACCTTCCACAAGATGCTCTTATGCTTTCAAGTGGAAAAGGTTTACCATATGGTGCTCGCAGAAGGGTCTTGACCCTCTTGCGATAACTCTGGAATCATTACTGGAGTATCTCCTTAATTTGTCTAATGCAGGGCTTAAGACCAATTCAGTGAGAGTTTATTTGAGTGCTATTGCAGCTTCTTTCAAGCCTCTAAATGGACAACCTATTTCCTCTTATCCTCTCATAGCGAGATTTATGAGAGGCCGCCTTTTAACGAAGCCTCCCATTAAGTCACCACCGGTGGCATGGGACTTTAATCTGGTTCTTGGGCAGCTCATGAATCCGCCTTTTGAACTGTTAGCTACTACCTCTTTGAAATTCCTTTCCTGGAAGGTCATCTTTCTTATTGCAATCACTTCAGCACGTCGCATTAGTGAATTGCAAGCATTGGTGGCTGATCCTCCTTATACAAGGTTCCATCATAGAAACATAGAAACATGATGACAGAAAAAGACCACAAGGCCCATCTAGTCTGTCCTTCCATAACAACAACTACAACAGTCCACTTTCTACCTTTAGAGATCCTCTGTGTTGGTCCCATGCTTTTTGAATTCAGTTACTGTCCTCATCTCTACCACCTCCACTGGGAGACTACTCCACGGATCCACTACTCTTTCTGTAAAGAAATATTTCCGCATATCACTCCTGAATCTATCTCCCTTCACCCTCATCCCATGTCCCCTCGTCGCAGAACTTGCTTTCAATTGAAAGAGGCTCTCTCCCTGAACATTTATGCCACGGAAGTATTTAAACATCACAATCATATCACCTCTATCCCGCCTTTCCTCTAAGGTATACATATTAAGATCCTTAAGTCTGTCCTCATATGCTTTATAATGAAGGCCATTAATCATTTTAGTAGCAACCCTCTGCACCGACTCCATCCTGTTCACATCCTTTTGAAGGTGCGGTCTCCAGAATTGCACACCATACTCCAAATGAGGTCGCACCAAAGACTTATACAGAGGCATTATCACCTCCTTTTTCTGCTAGCCATTCCTCTCCGTATGCACCCAAGCATCCTTCTAGCTTTTGCCGTCGCCTTTTCTACCTGTTTAGCCACTTTAAGATCATCAGACACAACCACGCCTAGGTCCCGCTCTTCTTTAGTGGACGAAAGTACTTCACCTTCTATACTGTATTGCTCCCTTGGATTGCTGCAGCCCAAATGCATGACCTTACATTTTTTAACATTAAATCCCAGCTGCCAAATTCTAGACCATTCTTCAAGCTTAGCTAGATCCCTCCTCATGTTATCTACACCTTCCTGGGTGTCTACTCTATTGCAGATTTTGGTATCATCCGCAAAGAGGCAAACCTTACCCGACAGCCCTTCCGCTATATCACTAACGAAGATGTTAAAAAGAATCGGACCAAGGACAGATCCCTGGGGCACACCACTGGTAACATCCTTCTCCTCAGAGTGAGCTCCATTTACTTGTACTCTTTGTCGCCTCCCACCCAACCAATTTCTAACCCAAGCAGTAACTTTAGGGTCCATCCCTAGGGTGCTCAGTTTGTTTATAAGTCGCCTGTGAGGAACAGTGTCAAAGGCTTTACTGAAATCTAAATACACCACATCTAGAGCTCTCCCTCAGTCCAACTCCCTGGTCACCCAGTCAAAGAAGTCGATCAGATTTGTCTGACAAGACCTGCCTCTGGTGAATCCATGCTGCCTCGGATCCTGTAATCCGCCGGACTCCAGAAACCTCACTATTTTCTCTTTCAGCAGCGTTTCCAATAATTTACTCACCACTGAAGTTAAACTAACCGGCCTGTAGTTTTCAACCACATCCTTACTTCCGCTTTTGTGTAAAGGCACCACATGAGCCTCTCTCCAGTCCTTTGGCACCACTCCCGACTCCAACGAGGCATTGAAAAGGTCAGTCAGTGGAGTTGCTAGAACGTCCCCAAGTTCCCTCAGTATTCTAGGGTGTATCCCATCCGGTCCCATCGCTTTGTCTACTTTAAGTTGAGCTAGTTTCTCACGAACACAGTCTTCTGAAAATTGTTCAAGATGTCCCTCGCTTCTGTTCTTATTTGTGGGTGTTTTCTGAGGTCCTGCTCCTGGTTCTTCATCTGTGAACACAGAACAAAAATATTTGTTAAGCAATTCCGCTTTATCCTTATCAGCTTCTACATATTCCCCCCCTGCACCCTTGAGTCTGACAATACCACTTTTGCCCTTCCTCTTCTCACTAATATATCTGAAAAATGTCTTATCCCCCCATTTTATTGCATTGGCTATTTCCTCCTCCTTTTGAATCTTTGCCTTCTTGACTACTTTGCTAGCTTCTCTAAGTTTTTCCAAATACAGATGCCTGTCTTCCTCTCTCTGTGATCTCTTGTATTTCATGAAGGCCTCCCTCTTTTTCTTCACTTTTTCAGCTACTTCCTTCGAAAACCATAGCGGTCTCCTTTTCCTTTTGCCTTTATTTACCATTTTAACAAAAAGGTTGGTTGCCTTTAAAATACCCCCTTTCAGTTTTGCCCACTGTTTTTCTACATCCCCCAGCTGTTCCCATCCCACTAACGACTCCCTGAAGTATTGGCCCATCTTCGCAAAGTTAGTCTTCCTAAAGTCTAGGATCTTCACCTTGGAATGGATTCTAACAGCCCTAGTCCTAATACTGAACCACACCATCTGGTGGTCACTGGATGCAAAATGATCTTCCACTACAACATCAGAAACACTCTCACCATTGGTAAGCACCAAGTCCAGTATGATAAGGTAGTCCTTAGGACTCCTCCACACTTTATGCCAAAGGTGGTGTCACCTTTTCATTTAAACCAAGCGGTTTACCTTCCTGTTTTTTTCCCAAAGCCTCACGCCTCAAATGCAAAAAGGAATCTTCATACTTTGGACTGTAAAAGGGCCCTGGACTTTTACTTACAAAGGACACAGCAACATAGAAAGTCCTCTCAACTCTTTGTTGCTTTTGATCCTGGTCATTTGGGACTTCCAGTCTCAAAAGAATACTGTCCAACTGGATTGCACAGTGTATTTCTTTTGCCTATGAGAGTAAGAACCTTCCTCTTAAGGCCATGTCACAGCTCACAATGTGAGGGCCATGGCAGCCTCTATGGCTCATCTTCACTCTGTGTCTATCGACGACATCTGTCGAGCAGCTACTTGGGCTTCGGTACATACCTTCACAGCCCATTACTGCTTAGACAAGGACTTCCGCCGGGATGCCTTGTTTGGTCAGGCTGTTCTTCAACACCTGTTCCATAGTTAATCAACTCCTACCCACCATCCCTGGTAGGATGACAGAGATCCATGGGGGGAAGTGGAGCCCTTTCACAAGGGCACAGAACTTCTGGGGTTTCTCCCTGGCATCTGTAGCTAGGGAGTCCCCATATGTGAAGACTACATTCCTGCTTGTTCCTGGAGATAGCATAGTCTTCACAACCCACCCACCTCCCCTAGGAGTTGTATCTCTCTATCTCTCTCTTTCTCTTTCCCTCTCTCTTTGTCTCAGCTTTAAACTCAACTGGAGAGGTACAGTTGGGAAAGGCGGGAAGGCAGCACGCAGGTGCTGTGGGATGTTCCCAAAAGCTTTCCTATTGGACGATGGGGAGCGTTCCCATGCAGGCTCCATCGGTACCAACGATACCCATATATGAAGACTAAATTCCTGCTGTTCCCAGAGATCACCTGTTACAGGTGAATAACTATGCTTTATTGATGGATGGGGATAATTGCTACGTGAGATGGGGTATTTTGTGGAAGTGTAATAGTAGGGTGGAGGGGTAGTTTTGGGGGCATGAGGTGATTGATGGAGTGGAAGTAATTGAGAATTTTGTTTTGAGGGGAGGTTAGTTAACAGGGTGGAGGGTAGCTGTGAGGAGTAGTGCTGGGGGATGGGGTAATTTTGAGGAGTAGAAATTGCAGAGGGGTGGGGTAGATATGGAAGGATAGTTTTGGGGGTGGGACAGTGGCGGGGATAGGGGTACTTGAAAGGGAGAAGTTTTGAGGCATGTGAGTAGTTGGGGATGGGATACACAGGTACGCTACCAAAAAACTGCCTCCAGTTTTGCAACTGATTCCTATAGATTTTGGGGTGCTGAATCCAGGAAAAATAGCCAAAATGTTCCATCACGTCACGTTTTCTTGCAAAATTAGATTTCTTACCCATATAAGGAATGTTCACATAATTTCTTTTTAGCCGACTGCAGTTTATTTTCTTGGCCCAAAATAGAGGTTGTAATGGTTAACTAACTAGAAACACTCCCTCATGATATTTTAGAGTGTTTTGTATTCATTTTATACATTAACAGGACAATTGGGAGGCGGGGGGCTAAATCCAGTACTCGCGCTGGCGCATGTTTTTTCCTGTTCGCCTCGCCTCGTTCACTCGCTCAAACACGGTGGTTGCGACATGAACGTTCCTGTCAAATTTCAGTTTCTTGCAAGTTCATTATTACTTTT
The DNA here is from genome assembly GCA_033557465.1 of Ichthyophis bannanicus. Classification (NCBI taxonomy): domain Eukaryota; kingdom Metazoa; phylum Chordata; class Amphibia; order Gymnophiona; family Ichthyophiidae; genus Ichthyophis; species Ichthyophis bannanicus. Next base: position 377,708,330 of record CM066037.1, on the reverse strand, counting down.
TGTTTGCTCAGTCGTAATCCAGCTTTATTCCGAAGTGGTTCACTACAGTTGTAGTTTGCAGTGCTGTGTATTTGTGATGGCTCACAGAGCCAGAAGTTGCGTCAACTCTCCAGACAGTTTTTGTTTTATTTGTGGGGAATATACCACGAAAAAACGGCAGAGGAACATTTCTGCATTTATTAAAAAAGTATATTTTGCCTATTTCGTTTTGAAGTTAGGCGATCAAGACAAACCGTGGGCTCCTCACAAAGTGTGCAAGACATGTGAGGAAGATCTACGCTTATGGATGAAAGGTAAAAAACAAGCATTTCGTTTTCGGAATACCTATGATGTGGCGTGAACAAAGAGACCACAGCAGTGACTGCTATTTTTGCTCTTGCATTGTGAAGGGATACAACTTAAAAAATAAGAACGTAATAAGTTACCCCAACCTTCCCTTAGCAATTAGGCCTATGCCTCATAGCAACGAAGTACCTGTGGCCTGAACCACCAAAATCTTTGGATCATATTTGTGTGGACGGTTCTGATCATGATGAGACTCATCAGATGGCTTTTCCCGATGAGTCCAGTACTTCCGAGTTTGAAACTGAACCAGATCTGAAACCTGAACTTTTCTCTCAAGCTGAATTGAATGATTTAGTCCGGGATTTAGGACTCCCAAAAGATGCTGCCCAACTGCTAGGTTCTCGGCTTAAACAGAAAAATCTATTGTCACCAGGAACAACTTTTATTGGTACCGCAACCGCGAGACACAATTTTTGAAGTATTTCAGCAAAGAGGAAGATTTGGTATTTTGCAACGATATATACGGAGTGATGGAAAAGTTTAAACTCAAGTATGATCCTGCTGAATGGCGGCTGTTCATTGATTCGTCAAAAGACAGCATAAAAGGTGTTCTTCATACTGGCAACACATTTGCTTCAGTTCCTATTGCTCACTCTGTTATTCTCCAAGAAAAATACGAGAATTTGGCCCTGATTCTTCAGAAGATTCGTTATGATGAGCATAAGTGGATGATTTGTGGAGACTTTAAAATTCTATCCATGCTATTAGGGCAGCAATCCGGTTTCACCAAATATCCCTGCTTCCTTTGCTTGTGGGATAGCCGGGCCCGCGACCTACACTGGGGGAAAAAAGACTGGCCAATTCGGGAGTATTTGAGACCCGTTCAGAAAAATGTTCTTCATGAGAGCTTGGTACCTCGTGATAAAATTCTATTACCACCTCTCCACATTAAGTTGGGTCTCATTAAGCAATTCATCAAGTCCCTTCCAAAAGATGGTGAGTGCTTTCGGTACCTTTGCTCAAAGTTCCCCCGACTTTCTGAAGCAAAGCTAAAGGAAGGAGTGTTTGTTGGCTCTGATATAAGGAAACTCATTTCAGATGGAGCATTTGCTGAAACGATATCTGAGAAGGAAAAAGAAGCCTGGGATTCCTTCAAGGATGTTGTTCTCAAATTCTTGGGGAACAGGCGGGATGAGAACTATAAGGATATTGTTGCCAGGATGCTCAATGCCTTCAAAGAACAAGGCTGTAACATGAGCCTGAAAGTCCATTTCTTGCACTCCCATGTGAACTACTTTCCCGAAAAAACTTGGGGGCGTACAGTGAAGAACAAGGTGAAAGGTTTCACCAGGACATAAAGGACGCAGAGAGAAGGTACCAAGGAAGATAGAACACCACTATGATGGCTGATTTCTGCTGGTTGCTGCTGCGGGAAACCCCAGATGAAAAATACGCCAAGCAGCGCACCAAGAGAAGCATTCGGGGGAAGAAGAAACGGGCCCACCAGGAGATTGATTGACCCAAGAATGACTTTAAAATCTAAACTGTGTTGACAAATATCATGTTTTTACTAACTTTGAAATAAAAATTTGCTAGTTATTACCACAGTGTCGGATCTCATTTATTAGAATTTTATTTTCACACCATCGGGTGTTTGTCTTCATGTATTGCAATGGTGCGGTTTGCGTTTTCTATTCTTACATACATACCTGTACAACATTTTTTGCACATTTCTTTGCTTTGCTTTGTGTCTAACCTCGCTCTTATATGCTCAATGTTTGTGCACATATATGTGGCTGTTTTAAGTGCAGACAATTTTGCTACCATCACAGTCTGTTTTGTTGACATTACTCTATTCTTATGTGCTGCCTTGTTACAATTTTCTTTATTCTTATTTGAATAACTACTAAACAATTAGTATAAAGAATACATCCAAGAAACTTTTATCTCGATCGCACTCAATCTGAAACGTTCACCTCAAACTGCTAACCCAATGAAGCAAAAAATCTGTACGTGATGGAGCAAATTGGTTACCAGATTTGGATTCAGCGCACCAAAAAACGTAAAAATCAATCGAAACATTAGAGGCAGTTTAAAAAAAAAAATTTTTAGTGTACCTGTGATATTTACAAGGAATAGTTTCAAGGGGGTGAGGATAGTGAAGGGTAGAATTTAGTTTTGGGGAAGTAGTTTCGGTGAGGTGGGTGCCTATGCTCTTGCACTAGTCATGTTGAAAGCATCTAAAAATTACAAAAATAAAGTTATTTGGCTTCTTAAATGGATCTTCTATTTTGTAAAAGCTAGCAGTTAGACCTGTCTGCATAGACACTTCTTTTGCTTAGGTTGTAAATTGGTACCTATATGCTTATGTGCCATCACTTAATATGTTCAAAACCCTGAATGATGTTGCTCTTCTTTTGAACTTGTTGCTTTGTAAAAAAATTTTCTACTGGATGTGCTGTAATATACACACATTTCCTGGCATCCTTATACATATTTTACAAAAGTCTCCACTTTCATTGATTTTTTGTAAAATATTTTGGACGTTGTGTACATTCTGCCCTAGACATCTGTTATCTTCTAGTTGCCTCATGTAAAATCAGGCTTTTTATGCCATTATTGGTCATTTACATAATTCAATATATATTGAGTCTTTTAAGAGCGTATTCATGAAAATACATTTAATGAAGGCTGCTGACATTGTGGTAGGCGACGGCCTATGATCCATGCTAATTGAACTAAGCAGACAGGCCTAAACTTGGATCCTTGAAAAGACTCCTGGTTTTATTTATTGCATGCTTATCTGCTGCTACAACATCACTATCCAAGATGGCCGCTTGGGCTCACACTCCAGCTGGCCCACTGCGTAAAAAGCCTGCCAATTTCACTCCTGCCTAGCTGTGGATGGCTTCCTATAGTGTCCGGTGCATGCAATAGCAAATAGATGGCTGTGAAGGGGAAAAAAATGTGATTTAAAGGACTTTGCATATTCAGAAGTGACCCTTGCCCCAAAGAAGCCACCTGAGACAATGGCGGCCCATGTGGCTTGGGCTATAGGGAGTGAGGTGAGGAGCCTAAGAGGCGAGGAGCACCATGATTGTGTACTTGCTACAGAACGGGAGGGCACTTTTAAGGCTGAAGTTTGGACTTGGTTTCAGGATCTTAAGGCGGACATTTCCCAAGTCCTTGAAGTGATGGACTGCATTGAGCACCTTAGGAAGTACATGGAAGAGCTGGGCAAACGTGTGGAAGAAGTCAAGGAGCACCTCAATAAACAACTTGATAATTATAGTGCCCTGGACCAGAAATTGCAGGCTCTGGGCTAGTGGCAGGAAGAACTGGAAGACAAGGTAGAAGACTTCAAAACAGGTCCCACCATAATAATCTACAATTTGAGGGTGTGCAGAAGGCTGCGGAGTATGTCAAAATGCAAAAGATGGCCAAAAAGCCCCTCATATCAGCAGGGATTGAAACAGAAGGATGGGACTTCTGAATTGATTGGGTATATCGGGTGGTGGGCCCGGTTGGACTTAGTAACAAACCCAGAGATATAATCACCTGCTTCTATGACTTGGGGTTATATAGAGAGTGGGGGTCCGAGCCAGAACTGGTGGAACTTTTACATGGGCAACCCATGATATTTAAATCTATACAGACCTTGAACAGACCACACTTGAGAAGTGACGGGAAATGAGAGATGCTCTGATGAAACTGAGAGAGGAAGGCATAAGAGGAGTGGCCTAGTGGTTGGGGCAAGGTACTTCAGGCCGGAAGGTCGGAGGTTCAAATCCCACTAGAGGACAGCAACCTTGGGCCGGAAGGACTGGGGTTTCTAGTCCCACAGGTGCTCCTTGTGGTCTTGGGCAAGCCACTTAACCCTCCATAGCCCATGTTCCCTGTAAAATAGTTATCTCCAAGTTATAATGCCCTGTTCAATGTAATTTCAGTTTGTTCAATGTAAACCGCGCTGATGCAGAATAGAATAAGAGAATGTAAATAAATTAAATAAATAAAAATAAGATATGGATGGACCTTTCCCTTTGGAATGGCATTTACAATGCATGGGAAGTGCCACCGGGTCCGATTTTGATAGGAAGTGGTGATAGTCTTGTTGGAAGCAGGAGTGACAAGTCTGGAATTGGAGCCCATGGCTGATCCCATACCATGGAAAGAAAGGCCCTACTGGCAGAATCGCCCATGGGCAGTAACAGCTCTGGAGACAATCTTGTGGAATTGACTGTTATACATGAGGTGGAAGAGAGGCTAAGATGCAAGACTGGTCAGGTTGATCAGGGTGGAAGACGATGACTTCACATAGTAGTGGTGTGGATTTCCTCCCATGGACCTCCATGCATGGGGACTCTTTGATCTGGGACTCTTGTTGGGGAGTGGGAGGGGGGGTATAGTGAACCCTGCCTGTTCTTGTTGTTCTTATTGTTGTTGTTATGTGCTGGTTGGGGGGATTGTATTGGGGAACACTGGGGGTGTAAGGAAGGGATCTGGGCTTCCCACGATAGAATGGGGTAGCTCACGAAGAGGCATGGACAGTAGGGGGGAGATCGGAGTGGGTGGCATTGAGTGGAGGGGGGGCTGGGAGTTGAGAGTGTGCAAGGGTTGGAGGTTGAAATTGATGAAAGCATAGGGAGAATAGTTCACAATGTGTATATGTCGCTGGTGCAACCCCCAAGCTCTCCAGAAGACCCACAGGCACTCCCAGGGCCAGCTCAAGGAGATGAGGCGCCCTAGGCAAACTTCATCCCTTACACCTCTCCCCTCTGGTGTACATTGCCACCGCTGCTGCTCCTCTCTGGGATGTGCATTAAACTTTGGCACCATGGGCTGTTTGCTTCTGCCACCTCTCCGACAGCTGATGCTTATTTCCTGTTTGCAGCAGGAAATCAGCATTGAGCATTGGAAGCAAACAGCCCTGCAATGCCAAAGTTTAAAGGTAAGCGCTGAGGGGCTGTTTGTACCCACTGCTATTGCTGCATGTCCCTGAGAGGGGTGACAGTGGGGGGAATGGGTGCCCCCTGAGGGCCAGCTCTCTAGGCGACCACCTAGTTCACCTAATGGTAGCGCCAGCTCTGGCCACGCCCATTCTCCACACCACACCATACACATAGGCAACCCAATGCGCACACACACGGACACCGCATCCCTATGTAGCACACACATACACAGGAGCACCCCACCCTGACAATTTACCACACACAGACAGGCACCCCACCCCTCTGCATCACATGCATATATGTTCCCCACCCTCATACCAGACAGCTACACACACATATACACACCAATCCTGCTCCAGACATATACATATACACACAAACACCGCCCTTGCACCAGTAAAACAGACAGACGGGCAGTCCTTCCCCCCCCATACCCGACACACACAGAGGCACACATACACACAGCCCCTGAATGCCCCATGACACACATGCACACACACATATACATGTAGAACCTGACACTCTCCATGACACACACATGTAGTCTCCAACAGCCCCCATGACACACACACACACACACACATCCTGACATTTGCCATCACATACACATGTAGCCCCCAACAGACTCCATGATACAGGCTCACTCCGTGATACTTCCCATGACACACAGATGAACCCCACAATGCCTGATTCTGCAAATGCGGAAAACGCGCCATTGTGCCATATTGCAAGTGTGCACTTTTCAACTTGTTCTTCTTCCTGTCGAGTCAGGCCTTTTAATCATTTTTGAATCTGAATGATTTGTAGACAGTCATTCAAGTATTTGCACTGAGTAGGACTGATTATTAAAAATGCATTGTTTTTAGGTATAACCAGGGCTTAATTTGTAGATAAAAAGGAGGTGGAACTGTGGAGGAGGGGGAGGCCGGCCAGCCAGGGGCAGAGGAACAGAAGAGGGCCTGGATTTAGAGAGTAGAGTGACTGCTCTCTGCTTTGCTCCAGCCTCATCCCCTTCCCCTACCCTGCCCTCCCCTTCCCTGAAGTAGGTAGACCAGAACACTCTTGCTCTTCTGGAATCTGAAAAGTGCCAGAACTGTGTTCCACGATTTCCCCCCAGAAATTAAGCCCTGGGCATAACCAAGGACCTATTGAGACTCTTCAGCTCTTCCAGAAAACTGCAGCTAAGATTTTGGCCAGAGCTAAAGCACACAATCATGTAACACCTATTTTGTGTAGGTCACATTGCTTACTCATTGAATGGAAAATGAAATCTAAGATGCCAATTTATTTTTTTAATTTTACTTTTTTTAAGATTTTGAACCACAACTGGCCTTACATTCTTGCTATTAAACAACCGCCATTGTACATATACACAGCTACTAAACAAGGATTGCACTCTGCCACAGTGAACATTTTTCTCCAGGAACAAGAAGGAAGTCAGTCTGCACATATGGGTGACGTCGGCACCGACGGAGCCCATGCAAAGCATTTCCCCAGCTTTCAATGAAAGCCTTTGGGACTTGCTAACATGCATGCGTGGTCCCCTTCCCAGCCAAGGTACCATCTTGCTCAGTCTTCTTTTATCTGTGGAGCCCAACAGGCATCTGTCCTGTTTCCCCAGAAAAATCCTTGCTAATTATCCTTAAAATAGTTAGTTTCCTGGTTTGCATATCAGCTCCTCTTCCCACCTCGAGCCGGTGCTGTTCTCAGCTCCTTTGTCTTTATTGATCAAGACTTACCTCGCCTGGCATTCACGCCCTTTTTCGCCCAGGGGTCGTCAACCTCAGCGGGGTGTTCCCCACCATGTCCCCCGGTGGGTTCAAAAAATGTGACCGCTGCAGTCAAACAATGTCAGTGACCGACACCCACGACTGCTGCCTATGCTGCCTCGGCCTGGACCATGACAGCATCTCCTGCAACCTGTGCCAGGCCATGACACCTAAAACCAATAAAAAGAGGTCTGAGTTGAAGGAAAAACTGTTCCCCAAGTCTGACTCTGCATCAGCCTCCCTGATGCCGAGCTCCAAGCCCAGCACTTCTGTGAGGCCCGAGCGTCCTTGGAGTCCCATGGCAGTGGCTCTTCCAAGAAGACCTTGGACCCTGAGAGAAAGAAGAAAAAATTCTTGAAGTTCACCGAGGTTGCACCAGAGAAACCTGATAAAACCGCCCAGAGGGACTCGGGCTGCTCCAATAAGCGCCCGACCAAGGTCCTCAAGAAGGATTCCTTGGCCGGCGGAGACCGTGCGAGGTTCCTTGAGACCATAGTGCTCGTCAAGGACACATTCGCGAGAGTGCCGGTGCCGAGCTCGAGGTCCTTGGTTTCTGTGCTGAAAGCTGTGGAGCCTTCTGGCTTGGAAATCAGAATGGTGGCCTTGGAGCAGACCATCACTGCTATCCTGGCCCTGCAGCAAGCAATGATGGCTGGTTCATCCACATCTGTCCCGACGACCGGGCCCCCGACTGCTTGGGTGTCCTCGGTCATCGAGCTGAGCTCCATGTGCCCTCGTCACCGGTCGAGATCTCAGTCCCGTTCCTTGGGCACCCAATCCTCCCAAGCCAGTTTCCATGACTTGGACCATAGGTCCTCCAGAGGACGCCGGCCATTCAGCCCCGGCCTCAATGTATTGAGTCGCAGGGCCTTGGACTAGTCACCGCTCAATTCCTAGTGGGAGACCGATGACTAGGCTTCCCCGGAAACCAAGCATCATTGAGATATTCCCTTGGACCAATCACTGCTGGCGCCATTCTCCTCCAGAAGATATGACATTGTAAATGACCTGGAAATGGGAATAACAAGTGAGGTAATCAAATTTGCAGATGACACACAAAATTATTCAAAGTTGTTAAAACCCAAGAGGATTGTGAAAAATTGTAAGAGGACCTTGATAAATTGAAAGACCGGACATTCAAAAGGCAGATGAAATTAATGTGGATAAGTGCAAAGTTATGCACCTAGGAACGAACAACTCAAACTATGGTTAAATGAATCAAGATTCCACATTAGGAACCACCATCCAGGAAAAATATTTAGGCATCATCGTGGATAATACGTTGAAAACCTCCTCCCGCTGTGCAGAGGTGGCCAAGAAGGCAAATAGAATGCTAGGATTCATAAGGAAAGGACTGGAGAACAAAACCAAGGATATTATAATCCTTCTGTATCGTTCCATGGTGCAACTTGAATATTGTGTGCAATTCTGGTTGCATATCTTAAAAAGGATATGGCGGAATTAGCAAAGGTACAGAAAAGAGCCACCAAAATGGTAAAGGGGATGGAAGGATTCCCCTTTGAGGAGAGGTTTAAAAGATAAGGGCTCTTAAATCTGGAAAAGACAGCTGAGGGGAGATATGATAGAGGTCTATAAATTAATGAATGGAGTGGAACAGTTAAACATAGATCGACTGTTTACACCATCAAAAACTAGGAAGACTAGGGGACATGGAATGAAGCTGCAGTGCAACCGTTTAAGACTAATAAGAGAAAATATTTTTAGAACATAAGAACATAACATATGCCATACTGGGTCAGACCAAGGTCCATCAAGCCCAGTATTCTGTTTCCAACAGTGGCCAATCTAGGTCATATGTACCTAGCAGTTTCCCCAAGAGACACAAGTTCCACAATGCTTGTACTGGGTCAAGCATTGATATCTTCGGTCACTTTTTAATAATGGTTTATGGACCTTCCTCCAGGAACTTGTCCAAACCTTTTTTAAACCCAGCTACACTAACAGCCTTTACTACATCCTCCGGTAACAAATTCCAGAGTTTGATTACACGTTGAGTGAAAAAATATTTTCTTTTATTAGTCTTAAATAGTTTACCCTGTAGCTTCATTGCATGTCCCCTAGTCTTTCTATATTCTGATAATGTAAACAATGGATCTACGTTTACCCGTTCCACTCCATTCATTAATTTATAGACTTCTATCATATCTCCCCTCAGCCGTCTCTTTTCCAGGTTAAAGAGCCCTAACCTTTTTAGCCTTTCCTCATAGGAGTATCCTTCCATCCCCTTTACCATTTTGGTGGCTCTTCTCTGAACCTTTTCTAAAATCGATATCCTTTTTAAGATACGGCGACCAGAATTGCACACAATATTCAAGGTGCGGTCTCACCACGGAACAATATAGAGGCATTATAATATTTTTTGTTTTATTTTCCATTCCTTTCCTTATCATACCTAGCATTCTATTTGCTCTCTTGGCTGCCGCTGCACACTGGGCCGAGGGTTTTAACATGGTATCCACAATGACGCCTAAATCTTTTTCCTGGGTGGTGGTTCCTAATGTGGAACCTTGCATCGTGTAACCATAGTTTGGGTTGTTCTTCCCTAGGTGCATAACCTTGCACTTGTCCACATTAAATTTCATCTGCCATTTTGATGCCCAGTCTTCCAATTTATCAAGATCCTCTTGCAATTTTTCACAATCCCCTTGGGTTTTAACAACTTTAAATAGTTTTGTGTCATCTGCAAATTTGATAACCTCACTCGTTATTCCACTTTCCAGGTCATTTATGAATATGTCAAAAAGCAGCGGACCCAGCACAGATCCCTGGGGTACACCACTATTCACCTTTCTCCATTGGGAAAATTGGCCATTTAGCCCTACCCTCTGCTTTCTATCTTTTAACCAGTTCCTGATCCACAATAGTACACTGCCTCCTATCCCATGACTCTTTAGTTTTGCCAAAAGTCTCTGATGAGGGACCTTGTCAAAGGCTTTCTGAAAGTCCAGATACACAATATCAACCGACTCACCTTTGTCCACCTGTTTATTCACTCCTTCAAAAAAACATAACAGATTAGTAAGACAAGATCTTCCTTGTCTAAAGCCATGTTGGCTGTCTCCCATTAGGTCGTGACTATCCACATGCTGAGTAATTTTATTCTTTATGATGGTTTCTACCATTTTTCCCGGTACTGACGTCAGGCTCACCGGTCTGTAGTTTCCCGGATCACCCCTGGAACCCTTTTTAAAAATTGGTGTTACATTGGCGATCCTCCAATCTTCAGATATTAGAGTTGATTTTAATGATAGTTCACAGATTACTAATAGCAGGCCTGCAATCTCATATTTCAGTTCTTTCAACACCCTTGGATGTATACCATCCGGCCCAGGTGATTTGCTACTCTTCGGTTTATCTAATAGTTGTAATACATCTTCCCGATGTATCGATATTTCCTTCAATTCTTCCGCACCTTTAAATACCACTTCAGTCATGGGTAACATCCCTACATCTTCCTCAGTAAAGACTGAAGCAAAGAATTCATTCAGTCTCTCCGCTATCGCCTTGTCGCCTCTTAGTGCTCCTTTAACCCCTTTATCATCTAATGGACCAACTGACTCTCTCACAGGTTTTTTGCTACGAATGTACTTGAAAAGGTCTTTATTTCGTGTTTTTGCTTCCGCAGCAAGCTGCTTCTCAAATTCTCTCTTTGCCTGCTTTATCAATGCCTTGCATTTGACTTGCCAGTGCTTGTGCTGTTTCCAGGTTTCGTCATTTGGCTCTTTTTTCCATTTCCTGAAAGATGCTTTTTTGGCAACAACAGCCTCTCTGACCTCACCTTTAAACCATGCTGGCAGTTTTTTGGACTTCCTTCCACTTAAAGCGTGGAATACAGCTGGTCTGGGCTTCCAAGATAGTATTTTTCAACAACATCCAAGCTTGATGTACGTCTTTAACCTTTGCAACTGCTCCTTTTAGTTTTTTCTTAACGGTTTTCCTCATTTTATCATAGTCTCCCTTTCGAAAGTTAAAGGGTAGTACTGTGGATTTCCTTACTATCCCTCCTCCACTAATTAAATCAAAGGCGATCATGCTATGATCACTATTGCCAAGTGGCCCCAACACCCTTATCTCTTGCACTAGATCTGGTGTTCCACTAAGGACTAGGTCTAATATGGCTTCCCCTCTGGTCGGTTCATGAACCAGCTGCTGCAAGAAGCAGTCATTTATTTCATCTAGGAACTTTATCTCCCTAGCATGTCCTGCTGTGACACTGACCCAGTCGATGCCGGGGTAATTGAAATCACCCATTATTATTACTGCACTGTAACTTTTGCTAGCTTCCTTGATTTCTTTGAGCATTTCATCATCCATTTGTTCATTCGGGCCAGGCGGACGATAGTACACCCCCACTGCCATCGCACTTATTAAAAGAGGGCTGCTACACAGTACCCTGTCCTGTGCTGCTGAGGTAAGCTATATTCTGATTTGATTTAAATTATAGCTCTTTGCTGCTGCTAAGCTCTAACCTATTATGAAATTTAAACTACAAGCTCTCTGCTGGATTCTAAATTTAACCAGAAAGCTCTCTTCTGTGTTTTAATTTGAAACTAAAAGTACTTTGCTGATGCTAGGCCCTGAGTGACTATGAAATTTAAACTACAAGCTCTCTGCTGGATTCTAAAGTTAACCAGAAAGCTCTCTTCTGTGTTTTAAATTGAAACTAAAAGTACTTTGCTGAAGCTAGGCCCTGAGTGACTATGAAATTTAAACTACAAGCTCTATGCTGGATTCTAAAGTTAACCAGAAAGCTCTCTTCTGTGTTTTAAATTGAAACTAAAAGTACTTTGCTGATGCTAGGCCCTGAGTGACTATGAAATTTAAACTACAGCTCTCTACTGGGTATGAAAGGTAACCAGAAAGTTCTCTTCTGTGTTTTAAATTGAATCTTAAACTGTTGCTACTAGGCCCTGACTGATTTAACAAAAAATAGTGGGTTCACAGATTAATTAGCTTTAAAAGAAAAAAAAATTCCTTTCAGAAAAATTCCCAGAAGTATATACTCACAATTTCAGATTTCTCTCCAGAAGTAACAGCCCCCCTTTCTAGTCCTTCAAGTCCTTTTAACTCAATGTGTAATCAAACTCGGGAATTCATTACCAGAGGATATAGTAAAAGCTGTTAGTGTATTTGCATTTAAAAAAGGTTTGGACAAGTTCCTGGAGTAGAAGTCCATAATGCATTATTAAAAAGGGCCTGGGAAATCCATTTCTTGCCCAATACAAGCATTGTGAAACCTGTGTGTCTTTTTGGGAACCTACTAGGTACTTGTGACCTGGATTGGCCACTGTTGGAAACAGGATACTGGGCTTCATGGAGCTTGGTCTGACCCAATATGGCATGTCTTATGTGTTTGTTCTCACTAATACAGGCAGGTCTTGTCTTAGCACCACTCCAGAAGAAGTGAAAGAGGCAGTACCTGTGGAAAGGGGAGATGTAGGTTGTAGTAAAAGGTGGGCTAAGAAATGGTGGGGGGGGGGGAGGGAATAAGAGAGAAATGCAAGAATAAACAAGGAATGAAAAATAGAGACCCAAACTGGAGGTACAAGAAACAATTGAAATTGAAATAAAACATAATAAATTATTCAAAGGCACCTAAGAGAGGTTGGAAAGTAGTTTTATAGTACAAACAGGGCCAGCTCTAGATTTGGTCCAAGGTGTTGGTACTCTAGACAAACCTCAAGCTTTACACTCCCTCTGGCTGTCAAAATCTACTATTTTGAATGCCCTGCTTTTGCTGCCTTCCAAAAGTGCCACTGTAGGCAACCGCCTAGTTTACCTTTAATGGCCTATGCCCCGATATTCAGAGAGGCAGCAGCTAGTGCGATTGCAGTGGCTAGCTGTCGCCGCTGAACCCTAGACCCAGATATTCAATACCAGTTTCATATCCAGCCGCCGGGTCATAGCCAGGAAGCTAACCAGCGAAAGTTAGGACAGCCTTTACTGCGCCTGACTTTTGCCACTGAAGGATAGCCAGGCAGTGCTAAATATCGCTGCTGAGTGGTTATCCCCAACTGCAACCCGCGCTCTGCCCCCGGAATGCTCTGAAGCTAGCTAGTTAGCATCGGGGCACTTAGCAGTGGCACCCACATTTATTCAGCGGCACTAACTATGTTTAGTGTCACTGAATATCCCATTATTGCAATTAGCAGGGCCTAGGAGTTAATCACTCCTATGCCCTTTTTATATCAGTATAAATCAACCATATCTAGATATTAGAATTTTTATCTGTTAGAAAGCATACTTTCCTGACGTGTGCTTGTTGTCAGCAGAGTAAAGAGCCTGTCAGACGGCTGCCTGGGTGAGAATCTTCACACTCTTGGCAAGTGCATATTTCTATATGATTTGCAAGGTATTGTGGGCAATGTAGTTCATTCACACCAGACACAGCTGCTGACAATAATTTAGTTGTGCTCTTGGGTAAAGCCAATAAGATATTTATTTATGGGGTTATTTCTCCCAACACAGATATGCTTGGTAGCACATAAATTAGGTTACTTGCTTTCAGTGTTAACTTGTAAAAACAAAGTCAAAATCAGGAAAACAACAAATGAAAAGCTACAAAGCAAGAAACAAACTGTTCTTTTCAGGTTAACTTCTGATTACTTCCCACTTAAATTCAGAAATGATTCTCTCCTAGCTCACAAGCAATTAGGTAAGGCTTAATTGCTAGCAGTCACCAGCTGAAACCCCTTAGCTGGCTTGCCTTCCACTGTGTGGGTCAAATCCTGCTTCAGGAGCTTTTCTGAGTAGATTAAAGAACAAATTTGTATTTCTTTGTGATGGTTGCTGTACTTTATAACAGAAAGTTACCAACGGAGTTTAGATAGAGAGCAGTCCATATAAACAGGATCCTCATCTGCTATTATTCCCCCTTGTTCAACAAGCATGGGTTCAATATCATGGATTGGCACAGATGAATCTCTCAATGGAGCATTTTCAGGAGAATACTGGTTTCCCGGCTGTCTTTCAAGGTTATAGCTAGGGCATAGATCAGTGTTCATACCTGAGCTTCCATTGCTGCTAGAGTTCCTCTCTATATAGCCTGGCCAGTATGTAGTCCAGTTCTTATGTCCAGCCTTCCAATCCAGATCCCTGGACACTGGATCTCTCTTCACATACCTTCTGGCACAGGTCTTAGGGTCCCTTCCACGTGCAGCCGTCTCCCTCACAGGTAGCCTCTGGTGATTCCTAGCTCTGCAGCACCATTCCTCTGGCTTCCCCCAGTCCAATGGTGTATGCTGGCCCTTGGAATACCTCCCAGTATACGTACTGCTTTGGACTCTTCTAGACCTCTCAAAGGCTTTTCTCTTCCTTCTTCCAAAGGCTCTCTTTTCCTCTCTGTCCATCCGGTTTGGCTTCTGCTTCTGATGATCCTTCAGATGAAACTGATGATCAAACTCAAGCTGATTCTCAGGATACTGAGGACAATTCTCTGGATATCCAAGGTGATCATGAAGATGGTCATCTGTAGAATAAACTCTACTCTTATTCTGCCTGGATTAGTGCTCCTCCCTAACATAGCGCAGCTGTGCTGAATCAGGCCCTGCCCTTTGAGATGAGTGCTTAGGGATTACCTCATAGCCCTCCTGATTGAACACACGTTTCCCCACTTCAGCTCCTCTAATGGCTCTTGGAAACCTGGTGCATTCTGGGACTGGTAGTCTTTTATGGCAAAATTCTGTTTTCTCATTTCTACCAGCACTGACAGGTTGCTTGTTCAGAGACACTTCACCTTTTCTATAGCCCCTTCCTGAGCTATGATAAGCTTCCTTATCACAAGCCATATGAAAAGCATGCTTACATCCCACTGTTCTCCTTGTGACCTTGGGCAAGTCACTTAACCCTCCATTGCCTCGTGACCTTGGGCAAGTCACTTAACCCTCCATTGCCTCCATTGACTTGGATTGTAAGCCCTCTATACCCGAATGTAACTCACCTTGAACTACTACTGGAAAGGTGTGAACTCAAAAATACTAATTAAAATAAAAAGTTTCCGTTTCAAAGATGCATGCAAGTATTAGTGTGTGAAACCTTGTAAGCGTATATGCTTACTTTCAGCTGTATAATAAGCTGATATTCAAGCAGTGTATATGGATAGCTTGAAATTGTCTGACATTTGCCATGCTGACAAGTATGTTGTACATCCCCAACGAGCAGATCAGGTCTCCCCACTTCTGCTCCCCCCCGGAACGCCCCCAGCATGCCCCATGCTGCCCGGATAGCATCGGGCACCTATGGGACATAGGAATATTTAATGGCACTAACCGTGTAGGTGCCATTGAATATTCCCAGTTAAGGCATTTACACGGTTTACTGGGCTGTAAACTGTGTAAATGCCTTTTGAATATTGGGCCTTTTGTGTATGTACTGATGTCACAGCTAACTGGGGCGAGGAGTAAGAAATTATGGGTGATGCTGTCATGTAAGAGATAGAAATTAATGGCTAATTTTCAAATGCTTCAGCTTTCCAAGGATTCTATTCATTGTATCACCGGCATTGTAGTTGGCTAGCCTCATTTTCCGTTTTTTCTTTTGTTTTTAGCAAGAGCAAAATGGTTTGGACTCAGAGGATCGGACTCCTGGAAAACTGCAGGCCGTATGGCCACCACCAAAACCAAAGGATGAAGAGGAAAAAGTGGGGCTGAAGTACACTGAGGCGGGTAAGATAATAGTTCTAGGCCCATAGAATATCAATAATGCATGACTGTTCTGTTGAGAATTAGCAGTGTTTGCATAATCTCTCTGCATTGGCATTAATTATTTAAATTTATGTGCTGTGTTTCCATAAAAAGTGACCAGAGGGGAGATACAAAGGCCATAAATACATAAAAGGAGTAATTTTATAACAGGGCACCTAGGTTAATAGAGCATGAACCCTTAAGCACCAACACCTAATCATGAACATATATCACCTATACTCAAGAGCCTCCACTACCCCCCCATAAAATCCCACTCCAAATATAAAGCACTAATCATCACCTTCAAAGCATTCCATCAACAGACATCAAAATACTTACAATCCCTGTTACAAAAACCAACAGAAAATAGACCCAGAAGAACTAGCACTCCATCCACACTTGTCATCCCATTATTTAACAGAAACTGTACTCAAACTGCATCAAGTAGAGCATTCTCCCTCTTTGCACCAAAGCTCTGGAATGCCCTACCAGATGATATCCGAACTATAAACAACCTGGAGGACTTCTGTAAGAAAACAAACGCATACCTATTCATGGAACACTTTGGCAAACCACCTGATTAAATGATGTCCCGCTGCTAATATCCATTAGTCAGTAGAAATTAAATGTTGCCCCGCTATCAAAATCTTTTAGTCCATAGAAATCAGTACACTACTAGAATCTATTAGTTAGTAGAAGTTAAGTACACCCACTCCCCCCTCTTTTCTTCCCCTTCCCCTAGTTACCCAATATACCTTGTATACACTGAACCACAATCTTTACTGTAAATAGTTCTCTTAGGGCCTGATATTCTTCTGGGCAGGCTATGCGCCACTGTGCCAGAGTCGTATGTGGCCCCGGCATTGAATATCTGGGGATCGCCGCACATGCCGGAAGCTGCATTTGGTAACCAGGCAGCAGTGATATTGCATGCTGCCAGTTAGCTGCTGCGCTGAAAGATAGACAAGGGTTTTCCTCGCCTATCTTTTCAGTGCAGATCGCTAACTGGGCAGCATGCATTATTGCTGCTGCTGCCCGATTATCGCATGTTGCTACTTCCGCTCTGCCCCAGAAAACCCCCGACACGTCCAGATGCTAACTGGATAGTATCGGGGCGCATAGGGGCGATAGAAGGGGAGATTCAACAGCACTAACTGTGTAAATGCCGTTGAATATCCCAATTTAAGGCATTTACACAGTTTACTGGGCTGTAAACTGTCAATGCCTTTCAAATATCGGGCCCTTGGTGCTTAGTTCAGTGCATGTTTTTGTACATAGTCCTCTTAGCAGATACTGTCAATCTTATGCTCAAGTTACTAGTTGACTGTTTGTTAAATATTCAGTGTATCTTATGCTCAGTTGTTCTGCATAGTCCTTCTAGAGGACTCTCGATTTTTTTTTTGTTTAATTACTGGTTGACTTGTAAAATGTTCCATGTATCTTATGTTCAATTGTTCTATGTAAACCGCCTTGACACCTTGAAAGTCAGTATATAAAACCAGCTATATAAATAAATGAAGATAGCTATTTTATAAAAACCCATGGTCAATTTAAGTAGCCATGCCTATTTTGAAGATGTGAAAATTACACCAGCTTGTTTGTATAGCTTTCTGTGTGAAGAGATGAGGACAGCATGAAAGGGGCAATTCCTTAATCACTAGTTACAGTGAATCACTGAATATACACTGCAGCTGGTGGAATTGCGTCTCCAGCAAGAGTCAAGGATGGTGTGGTGTGTGCCACCCTGCCAGGCCCACACGTCAGAGGCAGCGCGGCAAGCTTACCTTAAAGCTGGGTTGCTTGCCGCACTGCATCCGCTCCAAGCCCGGCGACTCTTCTCTCCCGGCTGAAGTCTCGTGAATCAGGTGGGCCTGGTGGGGGGTGCACAGCACCGTGCCATTGGGGGCGCTGGCTGCTATGTACTAAGGGAACTGGGAATGTCAAGGAAAGGAAATTATCAGGTAGTATTAAAATGTCTCCATACATATTCATCCATTTGCTGTGTTTTAAAGTGGATTGCATACAATACACACATTAATTACCTTATCCATCTTCATCCACACCAGTCCACCATTCCATCAACTATCTTTACCCACGCCCCATTCCCACAGAGAAAACCCAAAATCAACCTCTAATTCTTATTGGGCAGGATTCTCTGGACTATAGAGCCCCAGGTGCAGTGGGGTTTGGGAGTGTCAGAGGTGGTCTGGGATCACCAGGGAAACTGTGGAGTAGTAAATAGGGAGTCTCACCAGCTTTTTTTTCAAATATCTTTATTAACATATTCACATACATTTGATAAAACATGTATAAGTGAACAAAACTCAACCTGTCATCCTACAATAGGTATCAACAAGGAAAATGATTTCTCTTTTATTTGTTTTGTTTATATTAGCCTTAATCCCTCCCCATTCTAAATATGTCAGCCCCTTTACCCTGCTTTCCTGTCACCCACTCTACTCCTCCACTGTATCCATGACCCAGTGGGTATCCTTACACTGACTGTGGATGACTAACCATCTGCTTAATGATCAATGTTTAACCCTCCATTCCCTTCTCCTCCATCCTGATAAAATGCCAATATCTCCACAACCATCCACACATTCATATTCTCTTTCAGTAATTCAAAAGTAAAATTCAGAAGTAAACCCCAAGTTGCTTTTCATGATTGACTAAACAATCATTCAGTTCCAGCAAAAATGACGCTTTGTTCCTCTAGGTTCTGGTTCTTCTTGGACAGAAGCTGGCTTGGAGTCCTTTGCTTGTGTCTCTGGGGCACAATTGTGCTATGTCTCACCTTTTTGCATTGGAGAAGAATTGGAGGGTTTTTTATGACATGGAGGATGCCGTGCTGTGGAGATGCAGGTTGAGACAAACCGGGCTCTTGACTGTACTGGAGGGATGATGAGGAGGGTGAAAATGGGTCTTACCTGCTAATTTTCGTTCCTTGAGTGCCTCCAGTCCAGTCCAAGACCCACCCTAAATATTTCTGGTTTGTGCTCAGTATCAGGGAAGGGTGCAAGTGCCCTACATTTTTCTTACAAACCTCCCTCATGTGCCTTTATAGGTCATCACAACAGCTGGCTCTTCCCTAGTATTGACTAAAATCATATCTAGGTGACACATGAGGTACACTACCCTTGTAACAGGCAGACAGATTACCAGGCAATCCTCAT
Organism: Ichthyophis bannanicus; assembly: GCA_033557465.1. Lineage (NCBI taxonomy): Eukaryota > Metazoa > Chordata > Amphibia > Gymnophiona > Ichthyophiidae > Ichthyophis > Ichthyophis bannanicus. The sequence continues at coordinate 377,689,449 of CM066037.1, read as the reverse complement.
GCTCATTAGCCACCCAGCTGTCTATATTCATAATGATTAAATTGCCAGCTACTTTGGCACATGTCCATGGAGAGGCATCCTTGGTAAGAGAGGTTACTACATCACCTAGAGGACAAATCTGAGCTACAGGATCACTTCCCACCACATTAAGGTGATGCTGTCTCTCCAGGTGACCTTTTTCCTCTAAGTTTGTTTATTAGTGGTTTGATATACTGCCCTTTATAATTTATAAAATGCCAATATCTCCATAACCATCCACACTTCCATATTCGCGCACCATAGGGCAGGGGCTCCATACAGGCTCCCATTTCATCAAAAAAGCCCACCATCTATCTGGATTATTCAACCCTAGTGCCACTTTCTCCAACACCATCACGTAGAAAAGGAAGTTTCTCTACAGTGTCATTGTAGAGATTTTTACACTTCTCCAATTTGGTAAAATACATTTGTGAACCAAAAGGAGAGACTTTGCAAAGTAACAACTCCCCCCACTTCTTAATCATCAAATCATCAAAAAACCCACTAAATCGCTCATTTCAATAGCACCCTAATCAAATGTCAGACCACATGATCCCAGTATGTCTGGATAGACTAATAAGTCCAGAACGAAAAAAGATCCAGGAAGGCTCTTTCTTCATTGCATTTTAAGCATTTATCATCTATAAGGATAAGGAATTTAAGAGCACTATTAGGAAAAGAAAAGGGTGTCTGCAACAAGGCACTAAAATGGTGCAAGTCTTATCTGGACGATAGATGGCAATATGTGAAGTCTGGATCAGAAGAGTCTAGCCACTTCCATCAAAAACAAGGGGTACCTCAAGGATCCTCATTATCCTCCTTACTCTTCAATATCTACATGCAGCCCATTTGCAATATCATAAGATCATTCAACGTAAACTGCATGATATATGCAGATGACATTCTTTTATACATGCCTTTCTCCACAACCCACATGGACCTGACCCCACTCACAGATTGTTTCAATGCAGTTTCAACATGGCTCCAGACACAGAACCTACGTATCCAGCATAAAAAACAGAGGTCCTTTTCATCTCCAGAGACTCCAGCTTTACGCCCCCATCCCACGTCAGTGTCAAGGAAGCTGATTTGCAAACTAAAGATGCAATAAAATATTTGGGAGTTACCCTGGACCAACATCTAGACATGAGACGCCACATAAGCAGCGTAGTCAAAGCCATCTACTTCAAAATCCGTTCCCTCAAACACCTACGCTCCCTGCTGGACCCAGACGATTTCCGTACCATATATCAAGCGCTGATCCTGCCGCATTTTGACTTTGCAAATGCCATCCTACAAGGTCTCCCCCAATCCACACTAACCCCCTTACAGTTGGCCATGAATGCCGCAGCTAGGGTCCTCTACGGTGCATCCAGAAACGACCACGTGACTCCTATTCTCAAACAGCTACACTGGCTACCAATTCACGGGAGAATCACCTTCAAATCCCTTGTATTAGCATTTAAGGCAATCAAAGGCACCTCATCCCTCTCACTCACGAATCTAATCCACATGGTCCCCCCCAACAGAGCAAGAAGAACATCAGCTGTAAACTTGCTAGCAATACCAAAGGCTTCAACAAAGTCCAACACGAACACCACAAACAGGGCATTCAGTTTTTATGTACCAAAATGCTGGAACACCCTACCCCCTGACATTAGAGCCATTACCAATCTATATCAGTTCAGGAAGGCTCTCAAAACATACCTTTTCTGCCAATATTTCCCAGACAGCAACTGAACTAGATATCCCCTCCAAGAAATGACCCAATCTAGAAATGCCCTCACACTGCAGTGTAGATAGTTTATGTATATAGTTAACCCAGTTATCCAAGTTTGTACTCCTGTTCAATGTAAAACCTGACAGTTTGTCGTTATGGTCGTTTTGTTATGATGTAAACCGCGCTGATTCTAAATAGCGCGGTATATAAGAAACTGTAATAAATAAATAAAATAAATAAATAAACTATAAAAGCCCTTAGTAAAAACTTTATATTGTTGCTCCTGTAAGGCAACATTCATTGCAATCTTTTCTATAAGCAGTCTGCAGGTAACTGCTTCCCTATGTGACTGACCCAGGATTTCGTTCACTTCCCATCAGAGGTAATCCTGCAGCAATATCTGGAATAAAGTCGAGACCTTACATATTTCCTCTCCTTCCAGTGTCAAGCTTTCCTCCAACCAATCGTCTTTCAAGTGTTGTGCATTACATGGTGTTCCCTCATGAAGCTCCCTTGATCTTCTTGTGTTAACGTATATTGGCTTTGGTGATCCCTGTCTGCTAAGAGTTTCACTAAAATTTTTAAGTTTGTATTTAAGAGATACATAAGTCTGTAAGATTCAACTGAGCATATATCCTTCCCCACTTTAGGTAGAACACTTATCAGAGTATGACTAACACCAGTGGGAGGAATCCTTTGCTCTCTCGCCCAAGAGTGATAGCTCTCTAGGAGACCACATAATTGATATTCTCAAAGTTTATAAAATTCGCCCCAAACCATCAGACCACATAGTTTATGCAATGAAAGTTTATGTATTGTTTTCTGTATCCTCTCCTATCGAAACAGATGTGTTCAAGGCCCCTATCTCTTCAGGTCAGCAGAAAAAGCATAATGGACAAAAACTGGATAACGGCTGCTAAACTTAATGCATTTTCAGAATAAAGCTAAGCAAAATATTCAACAAATTTTTGGGCAATATCTCTACTCTACTCTCCGAGTCTGGTCATGTATGACTTCTACAAATTTATCTAGGGCTTAGTTGAACCTAGCCAACAATCTACGAGGTTTGTTGCCAAGACTAAAGAGTTTATATTTATAATAGGTTAATTCTTTCTGGGTATGTTCATGAATTTGGATATTTAAGGCTACCTGTGTTGCAAGAAATTTATCTTTATTTTCCTTAATGGGAAATTGCTCAAAATCTGATTTACATATTTGTATCTGCCTCTCCAGCCTCAAGATACTTTGTCACATCATTTGTTTCTGTCTCACTGTATAAGAAATTATTGCCCTCTTTCCTTGACAGTTTTCCAAAATAAAAAAAGGTGCATCTTAATGTATGTCTTAATGGTTACAATATTTTTCTCACTTGCTCAGTAAGAAGGGCTGATGTGGTACCTCTCCACAAAAGTGGTAATAGGGAAGAAATGACAAACTACAGGCCAGTAAGCCTTACCTTGGTGGTGGGAAAAGTAATGGAGGTGCTCCTGAAAGAGCGAATAGTGGACTTCCTTGAAACCAACAGGTTGCATGATCCGAGGCAACATAGTTTTACCAAAGTACGATCTTGCCAGACAAATCTGATTGAAATCTTTGACTGGGTGACCAGAGAACTAGATCAAGGGCATGCGATGGATGTGATCTACCTAGATTTCAGCAAAGCCTTTGATACTGTTCTTCATAGGAGGCTTATCAATAAACTCAACAGCTGGGGGATGGGTCCCAAGATGGTGAACTGGATCAGAAATTAGTTGAGTGACAGACAACAGAGGGTGACGGTAAACGGAACTCACTCGGATGAAAAGAAGGTGATTAGCAGTGTGTCCCAGGGTTTGGTCTTGGGACCGGTACTGTTCAATATATTCGTGAGTGATATTACCAAAGGACTGAATGGAAAAGTCTGTCTTTTTGCAGATGACACCAAAATTTGCAATAGAGTGGACTCCCCTCAGGGACTGGGGAACATGAGGAAAGATCTATAAAAGCTGGAAGAATGGTCTAATGCTTGGCAGTTAAGATTTAATGTGAAGAAGTGCATTGTAATGCACTTGGGAAGCAGAAATCCAAGGGAAATGATTGCGATAGGGGGCGAGAGATTGATGTGCATGGACCAGTAGAAAGACCTCAGTGTGATTGTTTCTGATGATCTCAAGGTGGTGAAATAGTGTGACAAGGTGGTAGCAAAAGCCAGAAGGATGCTGGATTGCAAACAGAGAGGAATTACCAGCAGAAAGGAAGAGGTACTAATGCCACTGTACAAGTCACTGGTGAGGCCTCATTTGGAATATTGTGTTCAGTTTAGGAGACCGTATCTCGCAAAGGATATAAAAAGGCTGGACGCGGTTCAGAGGAAGGCAACCAAAATGATTTGGAGCCTGCATCAGAAGACTTATGAGAAGAGACTTGAATACCTAAATAGGAACACTCTGGAGGAGAGGAGGGACAGGGGAGATATGATTCAGACCTTTAAATACTTAGAGTATTAATGGGCAAACAAATCTTTTCCAAAAACGGGGAAGCTGTAAAATTAGAGGGCATAACATGAAGCTGCAAGGGGGTAAACTGAAAGGCAATGTCAGGAAATACTTTTTCACTGAAAGGGTGGTGGGTGCTTGGAATGCCCTCCCAATGGAAGTGATGGGACAAACACAGTGACAGAATTCAAAATGGCATGGGACAGACATAGTGGATCCTTTTATAGCAACAGGATAAAATCAAAATAGGCATAACTATCTCTTATATCTGAACAAATAGGGGTGACGTACATGGAGCTGTGGGTGCACCCCTAAACAAAGGCATGGGGTTAGGTGACCTGCACAGAGCGGCAAGTGCACCTACTCTTGCCGCCTTCCTGGGCAGACTAGATGGACCATACTGGTCTTTATATGCCGTCATTTACTATGTTACTAGCATTGGAATTGGGGATCATAATAGAGAACTCTTGGAAACACCCAACATCTAGTTCTTTGAAAACCTTCCCAGTCCTCTTTTTCCACCCAAATTAAGCTATGGTTAGACATAGCCAGAGGACCAGTTTCAGCTTTCACTCCTCCAGAGCAGTGCTTCTCAACCTTTTCTAATTTATGTCGCACTTTTTTGAATTTGTTCTATCCTTGTGGCACACCAAACCCATTTTTGCATGATCCTCCCTCTCAGTCCCTCCCACTAGCAGAAGGAGAGCAGCCCTTTTATCTCTGTATTGGTCTCATTCTGCTGTGTTCAGTCTGATGTGTGAATAAATGAGGTCATTTATTTAGATATGAGATTGAAGCTAGCAAAAGACATGCACAGGAAAGAAGCAGTGCCCTTCTACTAGAGGAAGCAAGGAGAGGTAGTAAGGCTACTTGTTTTCTAGTGGATGAATCTGGGACACTTGTTCTCTATAGTGCTAATAGTAAGTAAGCAGTTCAGTTTGGTGGGAGGATGGGGGAGTCCAGTGGAGTGTCTCTGTAGAAGATTGTAGTGACCTATTCTCAAACTATACCTAAATGCACATGTTCTTTTAAGTTTTGTTACCACACAATATTTTTGGGCCTGATACAAAGGCTTCAGGACTGGTGAGTATGTCCTGCAAAAGATTTTGTTATGCACCAGAATAAAAATTTTCAACACTATTCATCTATTTCCAGCATGTAACTTCTCTGTAGGAGATATAGTATGTTCCATTTTTCAGAACATCCTGTTTATTCTAGGAGCCAAACAGCTAATAAGGCACTGCGTTACATATTCTAATTACTAAATTGAAAATAAATGCTTTTATATAAGTGGAAATGTGCTGCAACAGGAAGAATAGAGGTTCTCCATTGCTATGCGGAGTCTGCTCCAGTCACACTCCATGAATGGCAAGAGGAAAGGGCAGATTAGGGAGCAAAGCAGCTTCTCTTTGCACTGGCTGCTACAGGTTCAACCCCTTCCCTCCTGCTCTCTACAGGCTGGCTCCAAGCCTGGAGTATATAACAGAGGGTTGTTTTCTGGGGCAATACCCTAATAAACCCATGCCTAACCATGCCCCCATCAGTCATCCCAAGGCACACTAGGGACTTTCCAAAGGCACACCAGTGTGCCATGGTGCACTGGTTGAGAAACACTACCCTAGAGAATGACCCCTTAGAAACAAATACATGAGCCAATCTTGGCACCATGGACTATGTCCTTGAGAAGTGAATATATCCCCTTTCCAGAGGGTGCAGTACTCTCATCTACCAGGTCTAAGCTGGTCTCCAATAACAGCAGACCTGTTGATCTTCTGCTTGGTAGATGATCTGTCCATCCCCAGAACCAAAACCTTATCAGTCTCCTGCCAGTATGATAGGCAGATCACTTAGTGGTCTGAGTAGTCTCCCATGGGAACTCGTTACCATCAATATTTGGGGCATAAGCATTAGCTGAAAGTACATCTTTCCCTTGCCAATTCAAACTGCCATTTGGATGTTATCACTTTGTTAACTTTGTTAGCCACTGCCTTTCCTACCAAAATTATGTCTCTTGCATTGTGCCGCTCTGAGGAGGCAAAGTGCACTTCCCCCCACCAATCTTTCTGCAATTTCTGGTGTTCCACATCATTCAACTAAGTTCCTGTAAGCAGGCAATACGGCACCTCATTTCTGTCAAATTTTTATGGCATTTAGCAGGTGACCCAACATGCTACCCTAAGTTCAACCACACCCATTCTTCATTGCAATAGTGAAACCTATTTCACGCAGACTATTAAAACACTTTTTAGGGTTTTGGGTGCCCAGCCACCAGCCACTGCCCTTGTCCCTATTCATATTGTCTCTCCAAAGGATAGTTGTGGTTTTCGCTGCCACAACTACTGTCCTATCCCACTCAATTGCCCCTCTCCCCCACCAAACTCTCCCATCCCATCCACCACTAGCCTTCCAAAACAAGTGCTCATCTAGATACTAATCATGTACAGATATGTCCATTGCCCTTCCAACCCTCCCCCTATCCCCACCCTCCAGCCCCGCATTCCTCTCATTATATGCAAATCACAATGTATAATAAATGTTAGCAATGATAGGAAAGAAACAGCTAAATAAAACATCATATGACCTGTTATAAGCACCCAGCGAAGTATAAAAAGCAAAGGCTAGCATAATGGAGAGTCTGTCAAAATCCAACTAAAAGCATAACCTTTCTCAAATCTTGAAAGCACTCAAGTACTTTTCTACACACAGTCTATTTCCAGGGTTACAGTCAAGTGGAGAATTCATTGTTTCAAAATGGCAACTACATTTTATATTATAGAAACAGTGCCTCTCTGAGGCTGTCCTAGCTGGATTCAGATGAGCCATGCTCACCTTTTTAGGTTGAAACTCAACCCCGTATTTGAAAAGTTATGTATTTAGTTCTATATGCCAGCACTTGCTTTGTTTATAAATAATGTGCCCGGTAATCCAAATACTATAACATATGCACATTCTGCTGATTATCTGTTCTCCAGAAACAAGCAGGAAGTCAGTCCTCACATATGGGTGACGTTAGTGCTGACGGAGCCCATGCGGAGCATTTCCCCAGCTTTCAAAGAAAGCCTTTGGGACATGCTACTACGCATTCGTGGTCCCCTTCCTGCCCAAGGGTGCCATCTTGCTCAATCTCCTTTTTTCCACGGAGCCCAACGGATGCCTGTCCTGTGGGGCCACAGCACACAGGGCAGATGGTCTCAGGAGGAGTCACTCTTACAGATCAATATCCTGGAGCTCAGGGCAATCTTCCTAGCTTTTCAAGCATTGCACCGCCGCCTGCAACACCGGTCCGTGCTGATTCAGATGGACAATCAAGTCGCCATGTTCTATATCAACAAGCAGGGGAGCATGGGCCTTGTACTCCCTCTGCCAGGAGGTGGTGGACCTCTTCTCCTCTGTGGCTTGCAACAGCATGCTCTTGCGAGCAGTCTACCTCCCAGGCCAGGACAATTGCCTAGCAAACAGGCTGAGCAAAGTCCTTTGGCTGCACGAGTGACAATTGAACCCCAGGGTGGCCAAGAGACCCACCTCTGGGGCAAGTCCGTGATGGATCTGTTTGCCTCTCCAGACAACACGCAGCTGCCTCACTACTGCTTGCACCAACTGCATCCGGAGAGAGTGGCGGCAGATGCCTTCCTAATTGTAGTCCAAGGGCCTATTCTACGCATTCCCACCGATCCCCCTGGTCTCCAGGACCCTTTTCAAGGTCCAGAGCGAAATGGCATTAGTCATATTAATTGCCCCCGGGTGGCCGAGACAGCCCTGGTTTCCACTGCTGCTCTCCCTGTCGGTGGCATTTCCAGTCTTGCTGGTCCAAGCTCTGAACCTCCTGTCCCAGAAGGGGGGCTCACTCCTTCACCCTATCCTGGGATCTCTAACGTCAACAGTGTGGCTGCTGAAAAGGTAGCACTGGCCCCTTTCATCCTTCTGAGAGAAGGTGAGGAGATCCTACTGGCCTCCCAAAAACCCTCCGCCAGACGAGCATACACCTTTAAGTGGAGGAGGTTCTCCATCTGGTCTGCGGAAAGAGGGGAATACCCCTTCTCCTGCCATGTGCAAGTAGTACTCCAATGCCTACTGCACCTGTCCCACACCAGGCTGAAGTCTAATTCAGTGAAGTTGCATCTGAGTGCCAATGCCGCTCACCATCACCCTATCGAGGGGAAACACTTCTCAGGTCGGCCCCTGGTCTCCAGGTTCCTCCGGGGCCTCCTATTATCTAAGCCTCCTCTCTGTCCTCTGGAGGCAGAGTGAGACCTCAATGTGGTGCTCTCCCAGCTTACCAAACCACCATTCCTTCTCGTTTCTCCAGGCCAGTCCAGGGAACAATTCTCCGTGGCAGCTCCCGACCCGCATCAATCTCTTGTGTCAGGGACCAATTCTAATGCCGCAAGTGGATCGCTTCTTGCTTACGGCTTGGCTCTTGAAAGGGAATGGCTGAGTCGCAAGGGGTATTCGGCTGAGGTGATAGCCACCATGTTGAGTTCCCGGAGAAGGTCTACTTCATTGTCATATGTTCGCGTATGGTGCATGTTCGAGGCTTGGTGTGCTCAATGTGGCGTTCGGCCATTTTCGGCGGCATTGTCCCATATTTTGTCTTTTCTGCAAAGTGGCCTGGAAAAAGGTTTGGCGTTCAACACTCTCAAAGTGCACTTGGCGGCCTTAGCATGCTATCGCGGTGCGGTGCAGGGCCGCCGCCTGTCTGCGCATGTAGATATTCGCCGTTTTTTCCGGCCGGCCTTCTCAGGCCAGGTTCCAGCTTAGGATTTGAACGTTGTTCTGGAAGCGTTAGCGCAACCTCCATTTACGTCTGTTATCTGGTGGTTTGAAGGAACTTTCTTGGAAGATGGCTTTTCTGGTCTCGTTGTGCTCTGCGAGAAGAATTTCGGATTTGCAAGCGCTTTCGTGTAGAGAGCCTTACCTGCAGTTTTTGGCGGAAAAAGTGATTCTGCGTCCGGTACCCTGTTTTCTTCCTAAGGTAGTGTCTTTTCATGTAAATCAGTCGGTATTGTTTCCAATGTTCTCCGACTCCACCGCTCTCCGATGGATAGGGTTCTCAAAAGTTTGGATCTAGGCAGAGTCTTGAAAAAAATACCTCAAAGTCACTAAGGTTTTCCGTAGATCAGATCGGTTGTTCGTACTTTTCGGAGGACCGCGCAAAGGGATGGCGGTGTCAAAAGCATCAATTTCCAGATGGATAAAGCAGGCGATAGTGTCGGCTTATGAGGCCAGTGGGAGAGCGCCTCCCGACGGCCTCAAAGCTCATTCTACACAGGGTCAAGCGGCGTCTTGGGCGGAGTATGCCGCAGTTCCTCCGGTAGATATCTGTAGGGCTGCTACTTGGTCTTCCTTGCATACTTTTACAAAGCATTACAGATTGGACATTCACGCCAGGGGCAATGCAAAGGTGGGGGCGGCCGCTCTTGTGGCGGGGCTCGCCGGTCCCTCCCAACTTTAGGTACTGCTTTGGTACTGCCCTATCGTTCCCTGGACTGGCCCGGAGAAACGAGAAGGAAGGAGACATTAGGCCTTACCTGCTAATTGTCTTTCCTTGAGTTCTCTCCGGGCCAGTCCAGGGCCCACCCGTATTGTTTTAAAAGTTAACGTGTTAGCTGCTTTGACATTAGGAGACTGGAGCAGTGGAGCCAGGGGGAGTGGCTTAAGCTGGTTGGAAAGCTTTAAGGTTACAGTCCTCAGCTGCTGAAGCGGTATCTCCCTTCCACCTCAACCAGAATGTGGTCCTCCCCACCTTCTTTCCGTGGCTTCATACCAGCCAGGAGGAACTAGTGCTTCATACTCTGGATTGCAAATGGGCCCTGTCCTTCTACCTACAGCGGACCTAGGTCCACCACAGAGCTCCTTAGCTTTTTGTCTCTTATGACCCCAGCAAACTGGGGTTTCCTGTGACTAAGCAAACTCTGTCCACTTGGGTGGTGGACTGTATTGCTCTTGCCTATGAGTGAGCAGGCCTTTCCCTTGAACACCGGATCACAGCACATCGCGTGAGGACAATGGCCATATCGGTAGCCAACCTCCGCTCAGTGCCGGTAACGGAGATATGTAAGGCCGCCACATGGTCTTCAGTTCATATGTTCGTAGCTCACTACTGCCTGGAGAGTGAGTCCCACAGGGCCAGTGCCTTTGGCCAGGCAGTACTCCGTAATATTCTGCCCTCCGACCCTTCTGTGTTTAGACAACTGGAGTGATAGTGTCACTGGATGCTAGGGTCTCATAGAGTCTCTCAGTGGGGACTCACTCTCTGCAACTCACGGCTACTCGGATGGTCTCCGCTGATGCTGTCGTGGTTCGCTCCTCGGTATCCTGGAGCTAGGGAGTCCCATATGTGAGGACTGACTTCCTGCTTGTTCCTGGACAAAGCGTACTTACTCACCTTTAACAGGTGTTCTCCAGGGACAGCAGGAATCAATCCTCACAACTTTTCCTCCTCCCTTGGGAGTTGCCTCCCTACCTTGCTTTATTTTTCACTATCATCCTAACTATGTCATCTGACTGAGCAAGATGGCACCCTTGGGAGGGAAGGGAACCACGTATGCATGGCAGCATATCCAAAGACTTTCTTTAAAAGCTGAGGAAATGCTCCGCCTGGGTTCCGTCACCACCGAAGTCACCCATACGTAAGGACTGATTCCTGCTGTCCCTGGAGAACACCCGTTACAGGTGAGTAACTATGCTTTATACATGAGAGAGTTAGGGAGCCATCCAAAAGAGTCTCCAGCAACCAGAAAATCCCTGAGCAATTCTGGAGCCATCATGGAAGCTCAGGTCGAGTTGTTACTATATTATTGTCCAAAAGCTCCAGCCATTCCATCACTCACCGCTGCGAATCCTGCACATGGGTGACCCTATTCTGCCATACTTTCAGCTTTGCAGTGTAAAGAACCAAGAAGTAGATCTTTCTTTCACTTAATTAGCCACATACTTTGGCATATGCGTTTCTTAAAGTTGTGACTCATATCAAGTAGACCTGCAGTATCTGCACTTTTGTTTCACTGTAGAGAAGTTCTTCCATCCACACAATCTCAAGTGCATAATTGAAAATCCTGGTAACAATAACTCTAGCCTAGTCACTCCCACCTTTTATTGGGCCCAGCTGGTATACTCTCTCAGTTCTCAGCTTCTCCTTATGCTAATTAAGATTTAACATTGCAGGTCCCATTGCTCTAAATATAAGAATAACTCAGCATTGGTCAGTGATTCGGGGAGCCCCATGAATTGTACGTTGTTATGCCTCAATTGGTTCTCTAAATCACCCAATTTATTCTCGTAGTCTTCAAATTTTTCCTGAATGGCTTTAATTCAGTCTACGCTCCAAGCACTGCATCTTCATTATCTGAAATATAGTGCTCAAACTCCACCACACGGGTAATATAGTCCTATTTCACACCAGTACACGTGGTTGTATTTTAGAAATGACTCCATGTTTGGTAGAGATGTTCTTAAAATTCCATCAGAACTGCGTATGTCCTGATATTGATGTCTTATTTAAAATCTGCTTTCTAACAACTAAGTCGAACTGCCCTTAATTTATGGATATCCTTCCATACTAAGCATAAAGTTTAAATTGCATACAAAATACTTAACTGGTAACCATTGCAACCCTGCTATGAATGCCATAATATGTTCTCCAATAGGACCTCCTGTAATTAACCTTGCAGCTGCATTCTGTACCAACAGTATTGATCTCGGAACTACCACTGGAAGTCCTATATAAACCATATTACAATAATCCAAAACAGACATAAACATGGTCTGAAGGACAAAACAAAAATTGTTCAAAAGCAATTATTTTAACCTATGCAACAAGCGCTACCGGAAGAGCAAATACTTGACAAATTAGGGGAATAAAGAATATAGACTGGTGAATCTAGCAATCTCATGTTCGTCTTTTCTTTGGTCTCAGTTTGTCTGGAATTTTTAGTACTATATTCTTTGTAAGAATGAATTGGGATAACATGATGATGATGATGATGAAGAAATGAGCAAGTTTTTGATGCAGTAGGGAGGGAGGGGATGAGGAGGTAATGATGGAATGAGAGTTGCAGCCAAGCAGGGGGTGGAATGAGAGATGCCGCCTGTTCATGGTGGTGGTAGTAGGGTGGTGATGATGGAATGAGAGAGGTTGCCTGGCATGGGATGGTTGTGACAGCTTGATGAAGGAAGAAGAGATAAGGCCATGCAGCAAGAGAAAGCAAAGGCTAGGTAAGGAGGAAATTGTGGGGCAATAGCAGTAAGAGGAAACAAGATAGTGGTTCACCGAAACAAGCCAGCAGAAGGGCTTCTAGCTTCCCACAGTTCTTGCAGGAAATGCAAATTCCACAGTAGTTGGACTGTAATCACTGGACACCAGGGTTCCTGGGTATGATCAAGAGAAAAATGAGGCTATAATGCTGCTATCTGGAGTATCATGTCCAATTTAGAGGCAGCAGGGAGAAGGGCTACCAATATTGTGCAAGATCTATCTCAAAAATCCTTTGAGATTAGATTTAAGGACCTAAAAGTGTAAGGCCCGATATTATAGACCAGTAAACCATGTAACTATCTCTAAGGAGATATTCAGCAGCACTAATACGGTTAGTGTTGTTAACTATTCCTGGATACTGCCGCTATACGCCCCGATGCTACATGGTTAGCATCAGGGCGTTCCAGGGGCAATACCTGGGGATAACAGGTCAGCAGCGATATTCAGCCGCTGCCCGGTTATCCTTCAGTGGTGAAGGTTAGGCACAGCAAAAGCTGAATATCGCCGCTGTCTGGTTAGCTTCTGCACCACATGCGGACATGCGGCAAACCCAAATATTCAATGCTGGTGGCTAGATATGGTCTTTGCATTGAATATCCGGGTTAAGTCTTCAGTGACGACAACTAGACCCTGTGCGTGCGCTAGCCACTGCCACTAAATATTGGACCCATATATGCCTAGACAATAGAGATGAAAGGGGGATGAGATAGTGTTATCCAAATACCTCAAATCTAGAAATAACGCATACAAAGATAACTTTGGGGAGAAAAATCTGTAGAAAGATATTGTGTTACCAGGTTCAAAGAAAGTGCAATTGAATAACAGAACTTATTTCTTCACAGAAAGGGAGTTGGATATTTAGAAAAGTCCCCTGTGAAGATAGTAGCAAAAACCGTAGCACAATTCAATAAAATGGGCGAAAACAGAGAAGATTCTTAGTTTTGTAAAAATGGGGGTAAAACTGGAGCTCATGCAAAGTCATGGCATTGCAGTGAAAAAGAGAATGGGGAGAAAGAGGATGAGGCTTCTGATTTATATTTGCTGTTATAATTTGCTTTTTCTGTTTGAGTTATCCAGGAGCCAAGATCAGGAAGGACAGTATCCTTATTTGTTGTATTTTGTCAGTGAACATAAACCATAAAGGAATGTTGTAAGTGTACCAAGCTGTACTTAAACTGCACAGTCTGCATGTTTTTAAATGCCAGTCATAGTGTTTAAATAAAATCCAGATTTTCTGGGCTGGTATCCAGATAATGACCAGTGCTGAATATCTGGAGTCCGTACTGGCTGCCCGACGCCATACAGAGTGCAGCGATATTCAGCTGGCTATCCAGATAGCTACCTACATACTGGAGCACTTAGGACAGATTTTTTTTGTAGTTCTAAGTTATGCTGAAAATTACTGCTGATTGGATAAGTATACCATTCTACCCCAACTCTGCCCCAGCACTCTCGTGATAGTGCCGAGGCGGTCTGTGATGATATTCAGCGCACTATCAGATAAGCCTTACTGAATATTGGGCCAGTAATTTTAAGGCTGTGAGCTCATGGAGGACTAAAGTTAGGTTGATATATATGGAAAGCACCTGTCCCCTGCTGATTGCTCTTCTTCTCTGTACAGAATACCAAGCGGCCATTCTGCACCTGAAGAGGGAACAGAAGGAGGAGGTTGAGAAGATGAAGGTACACATTCTCTCAGTGATTGTTGTTACTGCCTCTGGCCTCCTCTTTGGGAAAAATATCTCCATTTTTAAAAATGTATTTCAATTTAGTTTTGAATTTCCAGAAGAAACTGCTCTCCCGTCCCGCTTTCATCTTCTAATGAGATCAGCAGTGTCTCATCATCGAATTATATCATGTCACAGCCATGCATGCAGGGCCGCCCTAGGCAGAAACTCCGGCCTCGCGAACCCCCCACAGCTGTAGGCCCCCCCGGTTGCTGCCTCCCCCCCCCCAACTGCCATCGATTCCATCTCGAGAGGGGGAGGGCGGCAGTGGCAGTATTTCGAAAAGTGGTGCAAAAAGCAGCCGCTTTTAGAAATACTGCTGCTGCCCACCTCCCCCCACAATTGGAATCGGCGGCAGCTGGGGGGATGGGAGGTGGAGCAGCTGCCGCGGCCCACCCGGGCCAGCCGCCCTAGCCAGCTACCTAGCTCACCTAGTGGACAGGCCGGCCCTGCATGCATGACTGTTTTTCCCTGTCCCTCTTGCCAGAATGGAGATGTCTTGACAATGACTGGCTGTTAATATAACTATGAATTTCCACCTCTCTATTCTGCCATTAGCCTGAAGATGTTTTGGGGTCACTGTTTCTAAGTGGGTTTGTCTTGCATTCATTCTTTTTTTTTTTTATTTACACTTTATAAACATATACATTCCATTTGCATATAAACATATATTCAACATTTTCATTACCCTTCTCCGGCGTACCGGATTATATCCACCAATGCTACCCTATTCATTGCAACCACCTGCTTAAGATTTTAATCTCCAGGAACAAGCAGGAATAAGTCCTCATATATGGGTACGTCGGTACCGACGGAGCCTGCGCAGGAAAGCTCCCCAGCTTCCCAGAAAGGAAGCTTTTGGGGCCTCCCACTGCACATGCGCGCTGCCTTCGCCTTCTGACCAGCTCTCCTCAGTTTCTCTTTTTCCGCGGAGCCAGCAGGTCGTGTTCCTGTCACCGCTGAAGAAATTATTGTTTTAGTTTGTTTCTTTAGACCGCGTACCTGCCTTCCCCATACCGAAACCGGTACTGCCGGTCTCTCTTTTCTTTAAAAAAAAAAAAAATCTTTATTCTGCACAACTTGGTGACTTCGGTTAGGCCTCAGGCCTACACAAATTCTCCTCATGGAGAAACCAGCCCCTGGTTTTAAGAAGTGTACCAAGTGTAGTGCTGTTATTTCAGTCACAGACACCCATGAATGGTGTCTTAAGTGTTTGGGACCTGACCACTCCATTCCGCACTGCCCATCCTGCTCCCAGATGTCTAAAAGTGGGTTGCAGAAAGGCCCACAAATTCCATGTGCTGTTTGCTTCTGATAATCCAGCATCACAGTCATCCAGGTCTTCCTCTCCGGATGGATCTCAGGTAACCAAACCCTCTGTGGGCAGGTCCTCAAAGAGCAAATCTCCTTCAAAGCATCGAGAGGCTCTCTCTTTTGAGTCTGAGATCCTGCCCCAGCCAAACAACCCCGGCGGGAAGCTCTGGCTTCCAAAGCACCATCTATGGGGTTACAGGTTGACATCGATGGCACGGCCTCGACTGATCACCTGTTGGACTGCTCTGGGGTACCGGCCCATACCGGTACCGACATCCAGGCAGCAGTGGCGTCTATGAGCAATACTGTTCAGACCATGCAGCAGGCCATGCTGGCTTTTATCAATGCTGCGACGCCCTCGGTATCGCGTTCAGCGATACCGGGTACGGTTCCGGTATCGTCTCCCATACCGGAACCGAGACCATCGACTTCCAAACGCAGATCGGTTCCGCATGCCGGATCCGGGTTTTTACCCGATACCGATCCCATACCCGGTACGCCCGATGTCGATACCGATCGGTATGCGTATCGTGCGTTGGAAGCAAATAGAGAATACTCTGATTCCTCAGAGGATTTCAACTCCTCTGAGGACTCTGATGAGCTGTCTCTAGTTCTTCATGAAGACCCCTCTTCCCAAAGAGGAGAATGTCTCCACCAGAGGATTTGTCCTTTCAAGAATTCATTATTGAATTAGCTAAAGGACTTTCTATTACCACATCCTCAGAAAAAGAACCTAGATCAAAGAAATTGGATATTTTAGGATACCCCAAGGTTCCTAAAGAGGCAGTCACCCTGCCTATCCATGAAATCCTTCAAGAACACTTGATGGACTTATGGGAGGCTCCTCTAACGTTGTCTCCTTATTCTCGTAGGCTGGACACCATGTACCGGGTCCCTCCTTCTCCTGGTTTTCAAAAGACTCAGTTGCCTCACCATTCCATTGTGGTGAAGTCTGCACTGAAAAAGATTAAGAGTACCAAAGGCACTCTTCTACCCCTCCAGGACGAGAATGTAAGACCCTAGACTCTTTTGGCAAGAAAATTTTCCATGCTACTATGCTTATAGCCAGGATTAATTCTTACAGTCTGTATATGGGCATGTTTCTTAGAGAACTTGCCCTAAAGATACGACCTTTTTCCTCCTTTATCCCTGAGGATAGAAAAAAGAGGAGTTCATTTCTCTGGTGAAACAGCTTTTAGATGTTTCTAAGTTCTCCAACAGAGCAGCTTTTGATTCCTTTGAGGGTGCCGGTAGAGCTTCGGGCATTGCTATTGCAGCCCGACGACTTGCTTGGCTCCAGGCCTCTGACCTAGAACCCTGGGTCCTAGATGGCTTACGGAATCTGCCCTGTACAGGTGAGAACTTATTTGGTAAGGACTGGCAAATTAAAGCCACCCAAATGGATGCAGAAAATGCTACCTTGGATAGACTTTCTAAGTCTACCTCTGCTCCTGCCAAGAAAAAGTCTTTCAAGAGGCCTTACTCTACAAGAAGGCCAGATTTTCCACAAATACTGGCCAACAATCTTCTCAGCCTCGCTTTGCTACTAAACGTCAGCAACCTAAACAGGCAAAGTCAAAGCCTGCAGTGTCTACCACTCCTCAGCAGGCTCAACCCCTCAGGGGTTTTGACTTGCCCCTAGAGAACTTAACATTTCTGGCTCTAGAACAACCAGAGCCCCTCACCATTCCTGGAAGGTTAGCTCACTTTGCTCCCAGATGGGAGCAAATCACATCAGAGCAATGGACCCTCTCTATCATCAGAGAGGGCTACAAACTTCATTTTTCCCAACCTTCCTCCATATACCATGGTGAGGCACTTCAATTCTCCCCCATTTCTCTGGACCTGTTGGATCAGGAGGTCTCTTCTCTCCTTGCCCAGGGGCAATAGAAGAGGTTCCTCTCCTTCAACAAGGGACAGGATTCTACTCCCCTAATTTTCTCATAACAAAGAAGACAGGGGGATTCAGGCCTATCCTAGATCTGAGAGAATTGAACAGATTTCTGTACAAGGAGAAATTCAAAATGCTTCTCTAGGCATTCTCCTTCCATACCTTCAGAGTCAGGATTGGCTTTGTTCTCTAGATCTCAAGGATGCGTACACACATATACTCATCCACCCATCCCACAGAAAATATCTAAGATTTCTGTTTCAGGGAAAACATTTCCAGTACAGAGTACTTCCGTTCGGTCTAGCCTCTGCTCCAAGAGTGTTCACCAAATGCATGGCAGTTGTTGCCGCATTTCTAAGAGGTCTGGAATTTTTGTATTCCAATATCTGGACGACTGGATCATCCGAGCTCCATCTCAGTCAGAGGCCCAGATTTCCCTGGACCGCACAAGGCACCTTCTGCAGTATCTGGGACTGGTGGTAAACCTTCCCAAGTCTCAACTTACCCTACTCAGTCTCTAGAATTCATAGGGCCCAGTTGGACACCACCACTGCAAGGGCCTACCTGCCTCAAGTCCGGGGCCAACGTCTGCTGTGCTTGGCCTCCCAAGCTCAGTCCAGCAGTCGCTTGACAGCCAGAGAAATGCTGCGACTTCTGGGCCACATGGCCTCCACGGTACACGTGGTGCCCTACGCTCGTCTTCATATGAGAGCAGCTCAATGGACCTTGGCCACCCAGTGGACTCAAGCATCAGGAGCGCTCTCCGACCAAATACTCACCTCAAAACGTCTGTTTTGGTCCCTCCAATGGTGGATGTCCACCAAGAATCTGTTGTTGGGGGCCCCCTTCCAACCTTTGTTGCCCCAAGCAACCCTCACAACAGATGCCTCCCAAACAGGGTGGGGAGCCCATCTACAATCCCTCTCCACTCAGGGTACTTGGTCTCCGCAGGAGACCACCCTTCACATCAACCTCCTGGAACTGCGAGCAATCTTCTTTGCCCTCAAAGTCTTCCATACCCTCCCACACGAATGGTCCCTACATATGGACCAGATAGGCAAAATCTTTCAGGAATGGGGAACCCCGGACATAGACCTCTTTGCAAGTCCGTGGAATGCCAAACTTCCCCGGTTCTGTTCCAGGACTCCGTGTCAGGAAGCTCAGGCCAACGACGCCTTCCTCCTGCATTGGGGTCAGGAATTCCTATATGCCTTTCCACCCATTCCTTTGATTCCCAAGACTCTGTTCAAACTCCAGAGGGATCACGGATCCATGATCCTCATAGCTCCACGCTGGCCACGCCAAGTGTGGTTCCCTCTACTTCTGCATCTCTCCCAGGGACCCTCCCTGGACCTGGGAGCTGCGCCAGACCTTCTCTCTCAGGAGAAAGGGACTTTGTGGCACCCAAACCCCAAGTCCCCTACACCTCAGAGCTTGGTTACTGAAGGCCTAAGCCTTCATGACTTCAATCTTTCTCAACCAGTGAAAGATATCCTTCATGCCTCTAGGAAACCCTCCACGAGGCGTTCCTATGCTTTCAATGGAAACACTTTTCCATTTGGTGTGCTCAACAGGGTCTTGACCCTCTAGCACTTCCTTTGAATTCTCTACTAGACTATCTCCTACATCTTTCTAATGCAGGCCTTAAGACGAATTCAGTAAGAGTCCATTTGAGTGCTATTGCAGCATCCTTAAAACCTATAAATGGACAACCTGTCTCCTCTCATCCGCTTGTTGCAAGATTTATGAGAGGCCTGACTCTAACTAAGCCTCCCATCCGACCTCCTCCGGTAGCATGGGACTTGAACCTAGTTCTAGGTCAGCTTATGAAGCCACCTTTTGAGCCTTTACACTCCACCTCCTTGAAATTTCTTTCATAGAAGGTAGTTTTTCCTCATTGCAGTCACTTCAGCTCGCCGCATCAGTGAACTGCAGGCTTTAGTGGCTAATCCACCTTATACTAGATTTCATCATGATAAGGTGGTCCTTAGGACGAACCCCCACTTTATGCCCCAAAGTGGTTTCGCCTTTTCATCTTAATCAGAGGTATATCTACCTGTCTTTTTCCGGCTCCTCATGCATCCAGTGCAGAGAGGAACCTTCATACTTTAGATTGCAAAAGAGCTCTTGCCTTTTATCTCAACAGGACCCAGCCACATCGAAAGTCTTCCCAGCTTTTCGTGGCTTTTGATCCTTCTCATTTGGGATGTCCAGTCTCCAAACGTACACTTTCCAATTGGATTGCTCAGTGTATTTCCTTTGCTTACCAGAGTAAAACGTTTCTCTGGAAGGCCATGTCACAGCTCACAATGTGAGAGCCATGGCCACTTCTATGGCTCATCTTCACTCTGTCTCCATAGATCAGATCTGTCGAGCCGCCACATGGGCCTCGGTTCATACCTTCACAGCCCATTACTGCTTGGACAAGGACTCCCGCCGGGATGCCTGGTTTGGTCAGGCTGTCCTCAAACACCTGTTCCATACTTGAACAACTCCTGCCCACCTTCCCAGGATGGATGCCTGAGATCCATACGAAGATGGCGAACCTTGGAACGGGATCTCCCAGGCATCTTAGCTAGGGAGTCCCCATATGTGAGGACTTATTCCTGCTTGTTCCTGGAGATAGCACAGTTACTTACCTGTAACAGGTGATCTCTGGGAACAGCAGGAATTAGTCCTCACAACCCACCCACCTCCCTAGGAGTTGTATCTTCTATCTATCTATCTTCCTTTCCTCTCTCTATTGTCTCAGCTATAAACTCGAACTGAGGAGAGCTGGTCAGGAAGGCGGAAGGCCGCGCGCATGTGCAGTGGGAGGCCCCAAAAGCTTCCTTTCTGGGAAGCTGGGGAGCTTTCCCGCGCAGGCTCCGTCGGTACCGACATACCCATATGTGAGGACTAATTCCTGCTGTTCCCAGAGATCACCTGTTACAGGTAAGTAACTGTGCTTTATTGTGCATTACCATAATCCCACCCCTCCCCCACCCTGTACCCACCTCCACCCCCACCCCATCTCCCTCCCCCCCGAGTCCCTACCATTTTCTCCCACAAACCCGCCCTATCTACTGGCATCCCATTTTATATACTTCCCCCAAACACTTAGGAACTTTTGTGGTCTGTTATTTTTTACTGCTGTTAGCTTGCTTAATAGATAAACTTGAGCCAATGAGGCAATATATTTCCCCATTGTCGGCACTGTTTTTTGCTGCCATCTTCGTGAAATCAATAATCTAAAAGCTATACACCCTAAATTGAGGAACAGACTTTCCGACTGTGTTATATTTGCTGGCTTTACCCCTAACATTGCTACTGTGGGATGAGGCAGAATTTCTCTCTCCAGTATAGTACTTAACAACCCAAAAACCTCTTCCCACCTTTCACCCACTCCTTTGCAGTACCACCAAATGTGAAGATAAGTCCCCCATCTCCACACTCCCTCCAGCACGTATCGTCATGACACTTATACATACTATTCATTTTCTCAGGTGTCAAGTGCCATCTATACATTATTTTTATAGTTATTTTCAATAAAATTTGCAGCTAGCAACCCTTTGTATCTGTTATAGAAAATACGTTCCCACTGAGCCACCTCCCAACATTCTCCAATATCCCACTCCCAAGTTTTCTGAAATCTCCCCTTAGGACTGTCACTATCCATCATGTTGTAGAATTTAGTCAAAATCTTTTTCTTTTGCCCAGTCAAAATTATTTTTTCAATTTCCATGGGATCCATCCTTAGCTCTGGCAATATCTTGTGCAACAGGTAATGGCATATCTGGTTATATTGATAGATATCTGCAGCTTCCAGTCCAAATTGCTTTACTAATACTGTAAACCCTTTAATCTTTTTACCCTCTGAAAGCTGTCCAATGTGTGTTAATCCTTTCTTTGCCCATTTCTTAAATTCACTTTTCCCCACCACTAGCGGGAAATCGGGGTTGTCATTAATGGGTATCAATCTGGACACTCCTCTTGCCCCCAGCCAGACTTGTTTCCATTTATTCCATAGGTACAAAGTCTGTTGTACATAAGGGTTACTAGACCGCTCTCCCTTCTGTTTCCCTTGGGGCAACCACATCCATTCCCCCAACTTCCCCTCTGTTATATCTTCAGCCTCCATGCATGCCCACTCTTTCCCTTCCTCCGCCCCCCACTCCACGATGGCACTGAGCTGCGCTGCTTCCACATACCTATGTATATCTGGTATGGCCATCCCCCCTTTCTCCCTACTCTTGGTGAGGGTCTTCCTTGCCGCTCTAGTCCTCTTCCCGCCCCCTATAAATTTCATAATTATCCCTTGCATCCTCACTATAAAAGTCTTTGGTACCCCCACTGGTAAGGCCTTAAAAAGATACAACCATTGGGGTAATACCATCATTTTAATCACGGATATCCTCCCCATCCAGGATAATTTTTTACTTTCCCACAATTCTAATTCTCTCTGTATCTTCTTCTCCATGGTACCAAAATTTGCCGCAACCATGTCTAGGTCATTGGCCGTTAAATATATTCCCAAATATTTCACACTATGCTTAGCCCATTTGAAGGGAAATTTACTCTATAATAGTTTTTGCATCTCTACTGCTGTGGATATATTTAGTATTTCAGATTTTGTAGCATTTATTTTGAATCCTGAGTATTCCCCAAATTCCTTCAATATGTTATAAACCGCCTCCAGTGAGCCTTCTGGTTCCGTCAACATAAATAGCAGATCATCCACAAAAAGTGACACTTTACTCTCCATTTCCCCCCCCCCCCCCCATACCCCCTTCACCTCCGGACAGTCCTGCACACATTGTGCCAGAGGCTCCGTTGAAAGTACAAATAGGAGTGGCAAAAGCGGGCCCCCCTGCCTAGCCCCTCTCCCCAGTTCAAATGCCTTAGTATACTCCCCATTGATACAAATTTTTGCTAGGGGTTGTGTATAAATTGCCTTAATCCAATTTAAATACACACCTCCCATCCCCATATGTTCCAAAACTTGCAAAAGGTAGGGCCATGACACGCAGTCAAACGCTTTTTCTGCGTCTGTGGTCAATAAGATCATTTGAGCTTTTCCCCTCTTCCCTCTCCATAGTGCATTCAATACTTTCCTGATATTATCTGCAGTTTGCCTGCCCGGCACAAAACCCCCTAATCACTGCAAAAATGGTAATCTATTAGCCAGTATCTTAGTAAAGATTTTAAAATCTCTCCCCAGTAGGGAGATGGGTCTATATGAACCACATAAATTTGGGTCTTTCCCCTCTTTCAGTAAAACTGTTATACCAGCTGTTCACATTGTCTCAGGTATTTGCCCCCCTTCCTTAAAGGAGTTATAAAATCTGGCCAGCGGTCCACACAGTACTTCTTTGAATGTCTTATAAAATTTATTAGTGAAACCATCCATCCCAGGTGCCGTATGCGGTGGTAAAGCCTTAATCACTTCCCAGACTTCTAACTCTTTAATGGGCCTAGAAATTAGAGCAGCTTCGTCTACTGTCAATTTAGGTAATTTAATTTGCAGATATTTATCTATATCCTCCTTTGAGCATAAGTCCTCCACCGTGTATAACTGCTTATAAAATTGCACAAATCGTTCTTGAATCTGTTCTAATGATCTTACTTCCCTTCCACCTGCATCCCGAATTTTAGTTATTAAATTCCTATTTTGACGTTGCTTCAGCCTATAAGCTAGCCACTTAGTAGGTTTATTACCTAGCTCAAAGAATTGCTGTTTTAATTGGTCCTGAGCAAATTTGATTTCTGCGAGTTCTAATTCACCATGTTCTCTTTTAAGTGTCCTTAACTCTTGTAGTTTGGAATCATTAAACTCCTCCTGCTGCTGAAGCCTTTCCAGCTCTCGGATCCTACCACGTAAGGATTCTTTGTGACCCTCTTTGACTTTTTTCATATACGTTCCAAAGGATATCAATTCGCCCCTCACCACTACCTTCAAGCACTCCCACAGGGTGCCAAGTTTACAGTTGTCCCTATCATTAAGTTCCAAATAAGCTGTTATAGACTGTACTATTTTTTGTATTACCTCCGGGTTATCCAGGAGGGACTCATTTAATATCCGTCCCCTCCTCTTCTTCCCCAAACCCCCCACTACACAATCAATCCAAACGGGTGCATGGTCCGTCCATGTGCGCTCCCCAATTTCACAATTCTCCACGTCCTCCAACATGGCTCTGGACACCCATATCATATCTAGTCTTGAGAAGGACTTGTGTACCGGGAAGTAAAAGGTGAAAGCCTTCTCTCGACCTCTCAGCTCCCTCCATGAATCCTGAACCCCCAGGTTTGCTCCCATTAATTTTAGCATTTGTTTGCTCTTCGCGCTTCTGTCGCTATACCCTTTGGAGTTATCTAGCTGGGGATTAATTGTCAAATTAAAATCTCCCCCCATAATCACCTGCCCTTCCGCAAATTTTTCCACAATTGAGGTTAATCCCTCAAAGAACAGCCCTTGTGATACAGTGGGGCCATATACATTCACCAAAGTAATCATTTGCTCCTGTATTTCAAGTTTTAGAAGGAGAAATC
The DNA here is from genome assembly GCA_033557465.1 of Ichthyophis bannanicus. NCBI lineage: Eukaryota > Metazoa > Chordata > Amphibia > Gymnophiona > Ichthyophiidae > Ichthyophis > Ichthyophis bannanicus. Next base: position 377,665,523 of record CM066037.1, on the reverse strand, counting down.
GTCCTCCTCTATCCTGTTGCACTGCACACACTGTATATTGGACTTTCCCATTGATCAGGATTCCCACTCCCCCCCTTTTTCAGATCGATCTTGTTCGATGCATACCACTGCCCTGGAAACCTCCTATGTGCCACCCTCCATTCATCCGCTTTTTTCAAGTTGGGTCTCCTGTATAAATATGATGTCTCCCTTAAGTCTGGTGAGCTCCTTATACATTCATTGTCTTTTTATCAGGGAATTTAAACTCCTCACATTCAAAGTTAATATTCTCAATTTATCCATTTTCTTTAATTAACTGCATACCAGTAGTAGGATATGACTCGGTAGGATGACCCCCCTCTGCCCCTTACCCTTCCCTGTACCCCTCCCCCCTCCTCTGTTCTGTTCATCTCCAACCCTCCCAATCATATAAGGCACGACGTACCAGACTCCTAAAGCAATATATACACATCTCAACAAACCCCTACAACTATTACACCGTTCTTACTTCTCATATCTTTACCCACTCCCTATTCAATACTCATGCAATTTATCACTTCTACATGTATGGTATCCGAGGCTGTCCTATTGTTCATCCCCTCTCCCCCATTGGGGCCAGGTTCTTCTTCTGTCTCCATAGACGTTTATCTCCCTGGGGCGACCGTCTCCAGCTGCCTTCATCCTCCTGCCTCTTCCCTGCCTTGGTGCTGGTAGCTTCTGGCCCCTCCATCCATCCTGCTTGTCGCATTAATTTTGTGGCTTCCCCCACATTGCATATTGTGAAGACGCACCCTCTATCCTGAACAATAGTCCAAAGGGGAAAGTCCATTTGTATTTGACTTGTTCCTCTCTCAACTGTTTCGTTAGACCAGCCAGCTCTCTTCTCTTCCTCATAGTGATCGCAGACAGGTCTGCATAGATCTCAATTTTATGATTCTCCCATGTCACTTCTGTGAGTTCCTCGCTGCAGTCACAAACACATTTTTTGTTGCATACTCATGAAAGCAGGCAATAATATCCCTTACTCGGCCATCTCTCTTTGGGCCCAACGCTCGGTGGGCACGATCAGTTTTCCAACACAGACCAGTCCCATCAACACCAGCCTGGTCCAAAATCTGGCGACATAGTTGTTCCACCAATTGTAAGCAATCCTCTGTCCTTGCTCTCAGGGATTCCCCGAATCCGGATATTTGCTCGTCTAGATCTATTTTCAAGATCTTCCAGTTTTGACCACAGCTGTTCCTGCTCCCCCAGTATACCATCCAGCTTCTCTTGCATGCATTTAATTGTGCCTTCTTGTTCCTCCACTTTATTCTCCACATCTTCCAATCTCTGGCCCACCACTCCACATCCACTCTCAACTATCTTCTATCCAGTTTTGAGCTTCGGATTTAAAATGTGCAAGATCTTGCCTTTTGGTGGTAAACCATCCTTTTAACTCCCCTTTCAGGCTCTCAATTTCACCTTCCCAGGGGGCCTCTACAACAGCAGCAGTACTTGCCTCCTCCGCGTTCAGTGCACATGGTGCCGCCATCTTGCTTTTCCCCGCGGCACTCCCGCTCGAGTTTTTAAAAGCAAAAGCTTTTAAGTCGGCAGTGCTTTTCTTCGGCGCTGCCATCTCTGTGAAGCGTGCACCACCTCCGGCAGTGTATCCCATGATCGTTGCCTCTCGGGAGCTACTTTTGTGCAGGTATTTACAATTTCTCCAGGACCAAGCAGGAAGTCAGTCCTCACTTATGGGGTGACGTCGGCGCCGACGGAGCCCTCGCGGAGCAATTTTCCCCAGCTTTCAAAGAAAGCCTTTGGGAATTGCAGCGCGCATGCGCGGTGTCTTCCCGCCCGAGGGTGCCATCTTAGCCAGTCTTCTTTTTTTTTCCGCGGAGCCCTGCAGACGTCCCCGTCTTGTCCCCGCGAAAAAGTTGATTTTCCTCTTTATTTTATACTTTTTTCTCTTCGTTCGCGACGCCGATCGTTTTCCCGCCCGGACTCGCGACGCCGGTCTCGAGTCCTCTAGCGTTTTTTTTTTTTTCGGTTTTTTCTGACTTAGTCAGCTTTCATTTTCGTTTTCCCTGGCAGCCCGGTCCTTTGACCTCGCAGGGGCCCTTTTTCCCCCGATTGGCTGCCCAGTGGCTTTAAGCGGTGTGGTCGGTGTGACCGAAATATGTCACTAACCGACACACACGACTTTTGCCCTCCGCTGCTTGGGCCCGTATCATGAGGACCTGATCGGTGGGCCCTTCAGCACACTGTCCTCTAAGGCGTTGAGAAGACGGCGGCATCAGCGCGAGAGAATCTACGCTGACCCCAGCCGTACCCGTACCTCGTCGGAGGCCACCGAGTCAAAGGGCTCAAGCTCGGACCGTCTCCGGAGCTCCTCCGACCTGTGTTCTCCCTCCGGGGACCAACTTCTGAAGGAAAATCCCTCGAGGTCGTCGTCGGGGGACGCTCCTCGCTCCGCGACGGCCAGGACGCATAGCCCCCACAGCCGCCCCGGGTCCTTGGAGAAGGAACATCTCCCGAAGCGACCCTCGCCTGGAGTCGGAGATGCCTGCCCGGGTAAGTCCTGTTGTCCTTCTGGAATCGACTCGGCGACAGCAGACGTCGTGCGTGACGACGTCTGGGCCCGAGTCGGGGTCTGCTGGGTCAACTGAGCTAGGACTCAGGTTGACGGCCTTGTAGAGCAGACTGTCTGACTTAATGGACCAGAAGCGGGCACTGCTCGCTGGCCTCGCTGGCGCCGCTGCCCCGACCGCCGGACGTCGACGTCCAAGTCGACCCCGGAGACCGAGCCGATCCTCGAGTCAATGAGAACTCGAGTCGATCCTCGGTCCGAGGTCACCCTCGGCCTCCCGTTCGGGACCGAGGTCGCCGACGCTCGACTTCCCTCGACGTCGGGGCGGCTGGCGCCGCACCCTGCCCGGGCCGACCCCACCGAGTCCTCGTCGGAGTCGGTCTGGGAGTCTGAGGAGGAAGAGTCACCTGATTCTTTCCGGACTCGGTGTGTCCCATCGGACTCACCGTGTACCGAGCCTCGGAAGCAGTCCCCCCCGGAGGATGCCCGGTTCTCGGACTTCGTTAGGGATATGGCCAAGGCTTTGGCCTTCCCTGCGGATCCCGAGGAGGAGCATCGAGCCGAAGAGCTCGACGCCCTCCAGTATGACTCTCCCGCGAGGGAGCACTTTACTGTGCCGGTTCCTCCTATGCTGGAACGACTACTCTTCCGCATGTGGGAGAGTCCGGCCCTCCTCGCCGGTCCTGAGCAAGCGGGTCGATTCTATCTATCGGGTCCGCAAGAGCCCTGTGGCTTTCAGAAGGCACAGCTGCCACACCATTCCATGGTAGTGGAATCGGCCATGCATCGTCTTAAGAGCCAGAAGATGCACTCCTCGGTGCCTCCTGGAAGGAGGCCCGTACCTGGATGGCCTTGGCAAGAAGTGCTTCCAGGGCTCTATGCTCGCATGTCGTGTCCAGACTTACCAGCTCTACATGGGCATGTATCTCCGGGATCTGGCTAAAGAGCTAGCCGGATTCTCCGCTGGTCTCTCTCCGAGGCAGCCCTTGCGGAGGTTCCTAGCCTTGTCCACGGGCATTCGGGAATGCTCAAAGTTCATGTCCCGAGCAGCCTATGATGGCTTTGAGGCCTCGGCTAGAGTGGCCGCAGCCGGCATCGGTGCCCGCCGACAGGCTTGGCTTCAGTCGTCGGATCTTGAGCCCTGGGTACAGGACAAGTTGGTCGATGTCCCCTGCCGAGGCGAAAACCTCTTTGGCAAGCCCATGGCGGAAAAGGCTGCACAAATTGAGACACAGACTCTCACCAGGACCAGGCTTTCTAGGAAGACCTCCGCCCCTTCCCAGAAAAAGAAGGGCTCGGGAAAAAAGTCCTTTTACCCGAGGAAGGCGGCTGCCTACAAACAGTACCCCCATTATCAGGCCCCTGCAGCTCCCAACAGGGCCAGCAGGCCAAGGGACGGGGTAAACGGTCCCGTAGGCAGCAAGCCCCAAGCCTGCACCACCAGCCCCTGCTCAGCAGGGTGGGGGTTTTTTGACTCGCTCAGCATAGCCTCTCCCCCCCCGCTGGTTCCTCCCAGCACCGGAGGCCGGCTGGTTCACTTCGGCCACCGGTGGTCCAGCATCACCCGCAGATTGCCTGGGTACTTCAGGTCGTGCGAGAAGGCTACCTCTCCACTTCCATCAGGTCCCTCCCTCCTATTTTCCGGGAGAACCTTCGCGCCCCCCTCTGCACAGGAGTTGCTCCTTCAGGAGTTAGCGGTCTTCTGCAGGAACAGGCGGTGGAACCGGTGCCCCACCACCTGAGAGGTCAAGGCTTTTATTCAAGGTATTTTCTGATACCAAAGAGAACAGGGGGCCTCAGACCCTCCTGGACTTGCGCAACCTCAACAAGTTCCTTGTGCGGGAGAAGTTCAAAATGCTTACCCTTGGAATCCTTCTGCCCTACCTCCAGCAGGGAGATTGGCTATGCTCCTTGGATCTAAAGGATGCCTACACGCACATCCTCATCCACCCAAGCCACCGCCAAAACCTAAGGGTTGTGGTGGCAGGACATCAGTACCAGTACAGAGTACTGCCCTGTGGCATATCCTCCGCACCGCGAGGTCTTCACAAAATGTCTCGCGGTCGTGGCGGCCCAATCTCCGGCTTCACTGCCTCTATGTCTTTCCGTACCTCGACGACTGGCTCATCAGAGCAGCGTCCGCTCAGGAGGTCGCCAACGCCACGCGCCGCACGGTGACTCTGCTGCAGCACTTGGGCTTGTCATAAACTGTCGCAAAAGTCCACTTTGCTCCCCTCACAGATCTCGAGTTCATCGGCGCAAGGCTGCACACTCCTCGGGCACGAGCGTACCTACCCGCTCGACAGGGCGCAACGGCTCATGGACCTAGCCGACCCGCTTTCGCAGCCAGCCCTGGTCTCCGCCAGGCGCTTCCTGAGACTGCTCGGCCATATGGCTTCCACCGTCCATGTGACCCCCAATGCCCGCTGAACATGCGGTCTGCACAATGGTGTCTCCGCCAGCAGTGGCGACAAGCCACAGGCGGCCTGGCGGACCTGGTGCGCGTCTCCGAGCCGCTGCTCTCGTCTCTCCGGTGGTGGCGCCGGCAGCCGAACCTGATATTCGGAATGCCTTTCCCGTCACCTCAGCCGACCCTGGTGCTGACCACCTATGCATCCCTCCTGGGCTGGGGAGCACATTGCCAAGAGGCACGTATCAGGGCCTCTGGACCATGTGGGAGTCTGCTCAGCAGATCAACTTCCTGGAGCTCAGGGCGATCCGCCTAGCTCTCAAGGCCTTCCTCCCACCTGACTTCCCAACAGTCCCGTCCTTGTCCAGACGACAATCAAGTTGCATGTTCTACGTGAACAAGCAAGGGGGCACGGGCTCCTTCCTCCTCTGCCGGGAGGCACAGAAGCTCTGCTCTTGGGCCGTCAGTCACGGCATTCTCCTCAAGGCAGTTTATCTCCCGGGCCAAGGAAAATTGCCTTGCAGACAAACTCAGCAGGGTCCCTCCAGCCGCACGAGTGGCGTCTGGATCCCTTGGTAGTTCAGAAGCTCTTCCTCAAGTGGGGTCTCCCCACGGTGGATCTCTTTGCCAGTCCTCACAACCGGCAGCTTCCTCGCTTCTGCTCTCGTCAGCCACACCCCCTTCGGGTGGCGGCGGACGCCTTTCTGATCTCGTGGTGGAGCCTTCTGTACGCTTTCCCTCCCATCCCGCTGTCTCTCGGACTCTTTTCAAGGTTCTCCGAGACAAGCCTTCATGATCCTGGTGGCCCCTCGCTGGCCCAGGCAGCCGTGGTTTCCGCTCCTGCTGCAACTGGCGGTGGAGGATCCATCCCTCTGGGGTACAACCGGATCTCCTCACTCAGGATCAGGGGTCCCTACTGCACCCCAACCTCAGGTCTCTCAACCTCATGGCCTGGCTGCTGAGAGGGTAGTCCTTGCTCCCCTTCTCCTGCCGCGGAGGTGGAGGAGGGTTCGTCTTGGCTTCGCGACGGCCCTCTACCCGCAAATGCCTACGCCTTAAATGGCGTCGCTTTGCAGTCTGTGTACCCAACAGTCTCAGGATCCCTTCTCCTGCCCGGTGTCGGTGATCTTGCAGTACTTGCTGCACCTCTCTAATCTGGGACTTAAGTCCAACTCCGTCAAAGTTCACCTCAGTGCTCTTTCAGCACATCATGTGCCGGTGGACGGCAGACCTCTCTCAAACGACCTCTCGTAGCGAGGTTTCCTCCGAGGTCCTCCTTCTACTTAAACCACCTCTGCGCCCGCCAGCGCCTGACTGGGACCTGAATGTGGTTTTGCAGCGGATCACCTGTCCGCCTTTTGAACCTATGGCTACCTGTTCTCTCCGTTTTCTGTCTTGGAAAACGCTGTTCTTGATAGCCCTCACTTCCGCTAGGCGCGTAAGTGAATTGCAGGCCCTCGTGTCTGATCCCCCTTACACTCGGTTCTACAAGAATAGGGGTAGTCCTACGGACTCACCCAAAATTTCTGCCTAAAGTGGTCTCCCCTTTTCACATCAATCAGGAGGTGGTACTTCCAACCTTCTTTCCCAGACCACACTCCAGCCGAGCTGAAACGGTCCTCTCCATACCCTGGACTGTAGAAGGGCATTGAACTTCTACCTTGACCGTACGCGGGAGCACCGTAAAGCTGCTCAGCTTTTTGTGTCTTTTGACCCCAATAAATTGGGGCTCCCGGTCTCCAAGCGTACTCTGTCCATCTGGGTTGCGGACTGTATCTCTTGGGCTTATGGGGCAGCCGGACTCTCCTTAGAAAGTCGAGTCACGGCTCATTGCGTTCGGGCAAAGGCCACGTCAGTGGCTTACTCCGCTCTGTTCCGCTGGCAGACATCTGCCGGGCCGCTACTTGTCTTCGAGCCAGACTTTTGCGGTCCATTACTGTCTCGAGAGGGAGTCCCGTAGGGACAGTGCTTTCGGACAGGCAGTCCTCCGTAATCTCTTTGAGGTCTGAGCAACTCCTACCCTCCATCCCGGATGTGGGCTACCGGTGGGTGATAATTCAGCGAAGATTCTATCCTTCTGTGCTGCTGAGCTAGAGGGAGCTCATTTTTGTGCTTTGGGTCTCCGGTAGCCTTGTGCTTGGGTGTCCCATATGTGTGGACTGACTTCCTGCTTGGTCCTGGATAACGCTTTTTTACTCACCTGTAACTGGTGTTCTCCTGGAGCAGCTGTAATCAGTCCTCACTACCCTCCCTCCTCCCCTTGGAGTTGCAATCGTCTGCTTATGTTCTTTTTTTGCAAATTTTTATGCTGTCTTTTTTAGCTATGTCATCTGACTGGCTAAGATGGCACCCTCGGGCGGGAAGACGACCGCGCGCATGCGCGCTGCAATTCCAAAGGCTTTCTTTGAAAGCTGGGGAAAATTGCTCCGCGAGGGCTCCGTCGGCGCCGACGTCACCCCATAAGTGAGGACTGATTCCTGCTGCTCCTGGAGAACACCTGTTACAGGTGAGTAACTACGCTTTACCGACAGAGCTCCATTTTCAGGCTGCTATCTAGTCTCATGACGTGATTTCCTCCCTCGAATAAACTTCATTCTTAATCTTGGTATGTTGGATACAGACTGAGTGCGCTTAGAATTCGTTTCAGTCAAGCCAGTGACACACAAGGCAATTGAGACTATTTCTGTATCTTTTCACTACATTCTTGTCTCTTGGTATTTTATGGGTCTGCTAGCGTTTTAAAATTGTCAGTTTTAAAGTGCTCATCCGCTAAGCCATTGTGGGCCTCCTGAACTGTGGCACAGTACTTTAAGTTGTGACAGTGCAGAATTGAATAAAGTACATCTTGAGATAGCTAATTTCAGTTTTGTCTATCATGATATAGGTGTATATTCTTTCATGGGTCTATCAACTTTGTTACTCTTCTTTTGCCAGAATGCATAAAGACAATTACTGTGTTAAGAGTGAGGGTGGTGGGTCAAAATAGTGCCAACTGACGAGATGTAATTTTGTACATTTCATCTCATACTGAGGGGAGGGGGGAGTTACCTCTCCTTCATGGAACTTCTGGCGAACCAAAAATGGAGATGTAAAAGTAATATTTATCATTTGTCTAGAACTACTGCAGCACTATACAATGGTGATAAGAATTCAGGTACGTATGTCCCTGCCCCAGGAGTTTATAGTCTAAGTGGGTACCTGAGGCAATGGGAGATAAAGGGACTTGCCCAAAGTCACAAGAATGTTAGTGACAGATGCCATGTTTGAACTCTGGCTTCCCTCCCCCACTCCATCTGGTCTACAGTTGATTCCATTTGTGTTTTTCGTCTAACTTCATTCTGATATGGACTATTCCATAATCTTCTCTATAATGTCTTTTTGGTACTGGAAGTTGGTTGTCTTGATTTTCAGCTGTGGATGGGAAAAGTTGTATTATGATAACTCCCTTCTGAGAGAAGAAGGGTCTACAGGGGAGTGGGGGGAGGGAGAGAGGCTGGATGACTCTTTCCTTAGGATTCCTGCATGCTGTCTTCAAGAGCTCAGCCTAGGACTGTGAAATAAATAAGATTTTAAAAAAATAATAAAGGTGTCAGTTTGGGGACAAGCTCTCCATCTTGACTGCTTACTCCATGGGAGACATGCATGATGATAAGATCTGTTCACTCCCTGGTTCCATGGAAGGGGTTTTGGTGATGCTGGTCCTACAGTTTCTTGGTGCCCAGAGATGTGGCAGTGATACAGGGTTTGTTGGTACCCAAGGGTGTAGTTCAGAGACTACGGTTGTTTAGGATCTGGTTGTGAGCAGTATTTTAGCTGGAGAGTTAAGTATTCTCTGTAACAGCCAGCCTTCACCCTTGTGGTTGCTTTTATCTTTAGGTAGCCTCACTGCATGCAGGCTACGTTAGAAACTTCAATGAAGGGAATTCCCATTCATGGTTATTTCTAATTTCCTGGAGATTGTCTATTTGCCTGGTCACAGTTCAGTCAGTCGGGAGCGACTCCACCTTTTAGGAGAAGAGCTCAGTTAATCCCTCTGTTTTCATGCATATTCTTGCTACAGTCTTGCCAGAGGGTGGAAAGAACAGTACTATGGCGTTTTTTGTGCTACCGACAGGAGCTCATATGTCTACTGCAGGCAGCCTTTTCCGTGAGCCAGAGGCCTGTGGTTAGAGATTCAAGGAGCTCATCAGGCTGGCTGTGGTTCAGAGAAGCTAGCTTGTGCTGGCATATTGGTAGACTGTTGGGGGAGGTTGGTCTCGAAAGGCGGACTCCTCTAGTTAGTTGCCATTGCGGAACCTCTGCATTCTGCCAGGGGTCCTAAGTGATGGGAGCGGCAGCTTGGTACTGTAGTTCTCATGGTTGGTCCTGATAGTTTTTTGGATTGGAAGTGGACAGCCATCTGGGGCTGTCTGTTAGGGATCTTGGGATGGCTGCCATAGGTGATTTTTGTTGCTTTGGGGGCCGGCTGTTGTTTCTCTGGGACTGGTGTTGGGCCAGCCAGCTTCATTCCTTAGGTGTTTTAGTTGCTCATGCCGGAGGAAACCCCTTGCCTTCCCTTTGAGATATTCTCGTGAGAGCTGCAATCTGTTTGGGAAACCCTCCTTTCTTGCATCATAGCTGTTTTCTTCAAGTACAAGTGCTATGCATGTCAGTTATAGGTCAAGGAAGGGAGGTCTATTTTCAGTGGTGGCGAGGCTATGGGCCCTTTGTTTCTGGAGCCAGTTGTCTAATGTTTGAAGTTTCCATGGTGCGGCATAACTCCAGCTACAAGCAGCAATGCTAGCTTGGTTAGAGTATTGATTCAGGAAAGATCTTTTCCTTCTCTCTGTATTTACATGCAATACATGGGGAAAGAGTTAGGATTCGGTGCCCTTTCCCCACATGGAGCTCTTCGTGGTGCCCTGGTGCGGTTTCGTAGTCGACCAAAAGCGTTCTGAGGGAAGTTTTCTAAGCCATTCTGGTGGATTCGGAGAGAATACATGTTATTTCTATAGCTAGGTTAGAGGCTGTGTGTACTGTGGTGTGGCTGGCCTCATGAGTTGATGATTTTAACAGTGTTTTCCTCCAGAGAATCACAAGTGACTCGGATGCTGGTCTTTCGTTGGGGTTTCTTGTGGATGACGAAAATTCTTCTGTATATTTTTTCTCGGTGGCCTTGTGGTAATCATGCAGCATGTTAAGCCCCCAAGTTGCTTTTCATGATTGACTAAACATAGTCATTCAGTTCCAGCAAAAATGACGCTTTGTTCCTCTAGGTTCTGGTTCTTCTTAGAAAGAAGCTGGCTTGGAGTCCTTTGCTTGTGTCTCTGGGGCACAATTGTGCTATGTCTCACCTTTTTGCATTGGAGGAGAATTGGAGGGTTTTTTATGACATGGAGGATGCTGTGCTGTGGAGATGCAGGTTGAGACAAATCGGGCTCTTCTGTTCCCCACCTGTTCTTAAGTACTGCTTTGTTACATCCCACACGTCTTGACTGTACTGGAGGGATGATGAGGAGGGTGAAAATGGGCCTTACCTGCTCATTTTCGTTCCTTGAGTGCCTCCATTCCAGTCCAAGACCCACCCTAAATATTTCTGGTTTGTGCTCAGTATCAGGGAAGGGCGCAAGTGCCCTACATTTTTCTTACAAACCTCCCTCATGTGCCTTTATAGGTCATCACAACAGCTGGCTCTCCCCCAGTATTGACTAAAATCATATCTAGGTGACACATGAGGTACACTACCCTTGTAACAGGCAGACAGGTTACCAGGCAATCCTCATGCTCATTAGCCACCCAGCTGTCTATATTCATAATGATTAAATTGCCAGCTACTTTGGCACATGTCCATGGAGAGACATCCTTGGTAAGAGAGGTTACTACATCATCTAGAGGACAAATCTGAGCTACAGGATCACTTCCCACCACATTAAGGTGATGCTGTCTCTCCAGGTGACCTTTTTCCTCTAAGTTTGTTTATTAGTGGTTTGATATACTGCCCTTTATAATTGTATAAGAGCAGTTTACAATTAAATTAAAAACAAACTAAAAAGGAAATAGAAAGGAACTCCAAAAGGAGGGGAGGGAAGGAACAAGACATGTCACTCAGGGGGAATGTCAAAGGACTTTCAGAATAAATAGGTTCTGAGTTGTGATTTGTAAGTTAGCACAGAGGCTGCCAGATGGGAGATGATTCAGCACTACAATGTTCTTATAGGTCTACTCTATATAGCGAGGTTACTTACCTGTAATGGGGGTTCTCTGTGGACAGCAGGATAAGTCAGCCACACTTGGTGACATCATCCGATAGTGACATAGACAGAAGTGCTCTCCAGAGCTCAGAAAGCAAAGCCTTTCTGAGCATGTGCCAGTAACCCTACCCACTTGGCCCACCCCTAGCTGGCTCAGTATGTTCCCAGCTGTGTCCTTGCCGCTAGGAGGCGGGCGCCTGGTGCCGGGGCCGACCTCATCCAGGGGAGGTGGGTGGGTATGTGTGGCTGACTTATCCTGCTGTCTACAGAGAACCCCCGTTGCAGGTAAGTAACCTCGCTTTCTCCGAGGACAAGCAGGATGAGTCAGCCACACTTGGTGCCTCTCTAGCTGCACGTATGCACTGTGGTGGATGAAGGGAGCCCGCAGTGGCCATGGCTCGCATGCCAAAGGGAGGCCGCAGTGGCCATGGCTAGCACGCCTAGTTTATTTAACAAAGCTGTACTAGATGAGCAGGAACACAGTCGCAAGTCTGTGCATCAACTACATGGTGTAAGTAGCGGTGTAAGTTGCAAGTGCTAGCAGAACAAAGCACGTGCAAGCACAAGTGCTAACGACTGGAACAAGCTGTCGAAGCGAGATACATGGTGGGGTGCAGCATAGCCAGAACACGCCATAGCTAGAACCAAGTCCAGGTCGGGTGCATGGTAAACAGTGTAAGCAACAGTGCAACAGGAGACAAGTTGTATCTGCAGGCGCCCCTGGGGCCTGATTGGTAGGTTGGTCAGAGCGAGAGGATTGGTATTGGTGTCAGTTAGTACTTGTGGACGGATTGCCCAGAGTGGTCTGTGCGGGTGACGCCATTGAGGCATAGACCGCCCGACCACCTAGAAAAAGGGAACTATCTGCTCTTGCCTCTGCCCTAGTCTCGAGGTCGAGGTAATAATGTCTGTGGGCCGCGTGCACGGGCGGCCAGGTAGTGGCACGGAGTGTAGATTAGCGATGGTGGCAGTCAGCACCCAGGCTAGTGGACACTAACCGTGGTGCGTCTTCGGCCTCCGCCCAGGCAGAAGATGACGCAGTTTGACGCACAGAGTGTAGATTAGCAGTGGTGGCAGTCAGTACCCAGGCTAGTGGACGCTGACCATGATGCGTCTTCGGTCTCCGCCCATACCAGGCAGAAGGCAATACAGTTTGAGACCCATTGCTACCGTGTTCTGTTAGTGACCGGGCATCCCGGTCTGTTGGGTTCAAGGAGATGGGACACTGAAACATGTGCCATTGGGGTGGTGTTCTGTGTGAGTGGACGTTTGAGGCCCTGATGCAGTCTGTGGAGTGGAGTCTTAGCACCACTAGGTTGGGACTCCGGATAGAGGGTAGGTGGCTTGAATGCCTGGTTGGTGTTGGGTGACTGATGCCACCTCCAGAAAACTTTGGGTGGAGCGACACATGGAGCAGTTGTGACCAATTCATGTGTGCTAGTGGGTGAGCTACCAGGGTTTGCCGTTCGCTGCTCCATATGGCCGATGTGATCACTAAGAGGAAGAGGTTCCTCTTGGAGGCATACTATCAGGGTTTGTAGTTCACCACTCCGTCTGGCTGATGCCATCGCTAAGAGCAAGAGATTCTTCTAGGAGGCATACTATCAGGATTTGCAGTTCACTGCGTCTGGTCGATGCAATTGCTAAGGGGAAGAGGTTCCTCCAAGAGACATATTACTGCACTGATGCTTGAGCAAGGACAAGGTACATGTCCCAGGAGTCCAGGTCCCAGAGGATGGGCCGCCCTTTCATGAAGCGGGTGACCAGCGGGTGTGGCTATGGAGCAGTCGCCTGTGTGGTCATGGCAGGCTTTGATCTGGAAGGCCGTGCTATTTAATGTCCTGGTGGAAGGGTGAGGCAAGGTGCTGGAGGAACTGTGACCCTGGGCATGAAAAGGGGTCCCAGTCTCGAGGGGCGCACCATGCCTTGTAATGTCCCCACTTAAACTGTAGTATTTTGTTGTGGATGTGTTTGCTACAGGTATCACTCACTGTATCTTCAAGGGATGACTGAGGGAGGACATGGCTGAGCGATACGTCCCTGGTGAAGATTTTGGACCTCTGCAGTGAGTGTGGGTGGGAGACTGGGAGCTGTAGTGTCTTGGATATGGGTGGGGAAGCGTGAACTAGAGATCACTCCCCCCCAGGATGCAACGAAGGCATTTGTGGAGGTGCTGCGGTGGGACACATCGAAGGCATCAGTGGAGGTGCTGCGATGGACAGATGCTTCGAGCAGAAGAGGATCCGAGCAGAAGGGGTTTCTGACACCTTTGGATTGACGGGCCATCTGCGTGTGTCCACTGTCAGTGAGTCTGCCTGTCAGTTCAATCTGCAGCCCTGGAAAGGAGGGGGCTTGTATAGAATTCATTCTGCGCCCCTGGAAGCAGGGGCTTGTGTATAGCCCTCGGAGAGGGGAAAAGGCAGATGCTGAGAATTCCCCTGCTGAGAATGTGGGAGCCCATTCCCCTTGCTCGTTGGCAACTAACATGGCCACCTGGTTGTGCATGTGGATCAGGATATTCTTGCCATAGAGGAATAAGTAGAAGGCCTTCCGTGCACGTCAAAGTGTCTTGAGCCTTAGCCGGTTGAGAGGAAGGTGCATTCCCTTGCTATCCAGACCCTTTGTGCGTGTAACCGCAGCAAGTGTGCCCTCCCCCACCCCACCGTCAAGGCATAAGTGCTGATGAACAGGTGGGGAGGTCTGAGGGAGGACTCGTGACAAGCAGACATGTGGCCTGCAGAGTAGGGTCTGAGTACCGTCCTGATGGTGCACATCTGCTGGATGGAAAGGAACGCATTGAGGCATTGGTCTCAACATGTCGATGTCTGGCTCAATGAAGCCCTGGCTTGGGAGGGCAGATATGTGTGACTTCTGAAGGATGATGGTTTGCTGAACCGCAGCTCGGTGCTCTTGCGGCGATGATGTAGAGAGTATCCGGTTGTCCAGGTATGAGAGCACCTTGTCCGTGGAGAAGGGCTGCCACCACAGTAACACACTTGGTGAACATCAGGAAGCCAAGGGGAAGAACTTTGTATTGATAATGGCAGCCCAGCACCTGGAGGCGCAAGTGTCTCTTGTGTGTATGCATCCTGTAGGTCCAAGGCCAGTCAGTCTCTTACTTGGGAGAAGGGGGGGGGGGGGCAGACTCTATGGAAAGTGTTTGGAATTTCCCTTCAAATTGTTCAGTTTCATGAAGTCAGTGATGAGGTGGACACCTCCAGATTCCCTGGGAATCAGAAGTGTCAGGAGTCGAACTCGCTTTGTTATTCGTCGGGGCACCGGTTCAATCACTGTAGACACCGGGTGAGACAGTGTTTGTGCTGTCATGTAGGCGAGCAGTCGTGGGTATTGCCGGGGGGGGGGGGGGGAGATGGTGAGAACTAGGAGTGGTACTCTTTCATAATGATCATTTATCTTAGTAATGGAATTACGGACGTAGAGTAAAGCCATCAGGCTGCCTTTTTCCTGTATGGCCTGGTTGCCTTCCTCCCGTATGGTCCGTAGGGCCACTTGCTTGATTGTTGTAATTGAATTTACGTCACTGCCCCCCACCTTAGGGCCTGTGGACCATATGGGGGTGCACTGTGGGGAAGCTTGCCAGGCTTTGGAGACAAATGGGGCCTTGGAGGACAGAGGGTCAAACAGCCTGCACAAAATGAGTTGAAAGCAATGCTCTCTATGAGAAGGCAGTGCCCTAGCCACTAGGCTGCCTTTCAGTTCTGTAACCGTAGGTCAGTGCCAACTCCTGATGACCCCGCAGCTCCTGGGTATTTAAGACTGTGGCAGAAGTATTATTTATTTGTTGGCTTTGATGGAAAATTTTCCTTTCAAGTAGCTTGCTGGAGGGCTCTCTCTGCTATAACATCTGATGCTGCAGATGAGGTTCCTAGATCCCCTGACGGATATGAAACTGTGCTTGCAGGATCCCTGATCTGATGGATCGTAGGCGTTCCCAAAGCTCCCTGGGCAGTAGGTATTGGGGGGGGGGCAGCGATGCACTCCATATACTTCAGAGATTGATATGATATAGATGTTTGAATACCTCCACAGCATAATGCGCAGGAGGAGAGCCTCTTTCGGTTGTACAAGGGAACATCGGATGAGGGTGAATAAATAGACCATGTGGTCTTTTCCTGCTATCATGTGTCAGTATACCCTGGCCCAGGAGAGGGGATAATTTCCTTGAGGGTGAGTTCGGCCTCTCACCGGTGGGGCTGTCCCATGGAGACACAAGGGTTGGAGCCTACTCATGCCAGGTTGCTGCCCTGACTGTTGGCTATCCTTTACTTGACAACTCTGAGACTTCCCCTGGCACCTGTGCTTGATCCACCACCTGAGTTTACTGAAGGACGGGTTCCAGCGCAGGACTCACTGGAGCGTCCCCCAGGGGGGAGTTAGACATCACTTCCGGCCCTAAGCTATGTGCAGTGAATCGCGGCCCTTTTGTGCCTTCTGGCTCCATTCTGAAGGAGAAGAGAGCAACGCTGTTTTGGGCAGGGACGCTGATGCGAGGGCTAAGGTGCAAGCATTGGACCAGAAGAGACTCCTGTTATGGCACCGCCCCATGTGGCAGCGGCGTGCGAGCTCCGGTGTGATCAGCATGGAGGCTAGGCCTTGAGCGGGGCCAGGTGGGTGTCAAGGGTGGCAGTCCAGTGCCAGAAAACCCCCCACTTTTTTTTATTTATTTTTTTTTTTAAGGAATTGAACTAGGTATTGCTGTGTACAAGTACAGTGCCTGATCCATCATTGCATCCTCACGGACTGTGACTTCACTTGGAAGTGATGGAGAGTTGGGTAACTGGAGAGGGAGGTTTGCCTGAAGCGATGAAGGCTTGTTGAAGCAATGAAAGGTCAGCTGACTTGCTGGTGCTCGAGGAGCCAAGTCATATCTGTAACCGCTAGGCTACTTCCCCTCTTTCCAAGGAGGCATCAGGGCCTGGAAGCATGCTCCACTCTGTGTGGCCAGCTTCGACCTCGATGCTGGAGGGGAGGGGCTGCCTCATTCATCACGGCCTCAGCCGTGGCCTGCAGTGTGCACCGGGAGTGATTTCCCCCATTGACGCTGTGTCAGGCGCACTTGTCCTTAGAGAGCAAACCGACAGTGACCTGCTATGCGCACCGGGAGAGATTCCCCGTCGGCGACATAGCAGGCGTGCCGGAAGTGATTCCTCCCATCAGCGCTGTGGAGAAGCTGATCACTGTGTGCCGGACAGATTTCTCTCTCGGCGCCGTGAAAACTGCCACACTGCTGAGGCTTTACTGAGCGGGGAAGAGACTTTAAGAGTGGGGCGGAGCCAGATGCGGCTCCGGCAAGGCAGGACCCTGACTGTTCTCAACAAGGCCGAGGCAAGGCTGAAAGCTTCTGGTGGGCTCCTGGCTGGATTGCGGCAGAGGGGGGGAGGCCTGTAGATGGAGGAGTAGTGCAGCCTAGGATGGAGGCCTGGTAGGCACATTCCGGAACTTGCCCCAGTGATGCGATCGCCATCTTGCCATCTTGATCCCATCTGGTGCTGGCGTGTGCCTTGCAGGGAGATTGGCTGGGAGGTAGGAGGCCCAATTTGGCAGATACGATGGCAGGGTAGTGGCATCAGAATTTTCATGGCCGGAGGCAGAGGCTCGGGGGGGGGGGGGGGCGCATCCCGTGCCGTGTGTGTCGTTTTCTCCTCCACTTGGTCATGCTCGGAGAGAAGGTAAGCATGGAGGTGTGGGTCCTCGATTTGGGGCCCGTTTGGGCTTAGCACCCAGTATATTCTTCTTTTCTCTTTTTTTTTCGGTGATCTTGTCACGGAGCTTCAAAGTGTGCGATCTTCTTTTCTTTGGGTTTTTGTGTGGAGAGTTGTGCAGTCCATCTTGCTGGCAAGGCAGAAGAATGGAAACTGGACCAGCTAGGGACGGGCCAAGTGGGTAGAGCTACTAGTACATGCCCGTCACTAGAGATCTTGGAGGCTTAGCGGTGGGCCTTGATGATACTATCTCTGGCATTTTTAGGCCCTCTCGAAGTCCATCAGGGAATGTTCAAAGTACCTCTTGTGGGCAGAGTATGATGGATTTGAGTCTTCGCCCGGGTGGCGGAAGCTGACATTGGAGCCCACTGGCAGGCTTGGCCTCAGTCCTTGGACCTGGAGCAGTGGGTCCAGGAGAAGCTGCTGGACATCCCTTGCCTCGGGGAGCAGCTATTTGGCAACAGAGATTGAAACAGAGTACATATCTCATACTCACCTCTCTCGGAAAACTTCCTCCCTTCCTAGGAAGAAACAGCAGAGCAAGAAGCTTTTCTTCCACTGGAAGGGGCTCCCGTACAGCGGCTACCCATCCTACCCACTGGCGTTGACCTGCGGTCAGGGCAAGACCATGGCCCACATCCCTTGTAAGCCGAAGGGTCCCAAGACCCAACCCCTGGCGCTGGCTCAGCCATCTTCGGGGTTTTGACACCATCGGCATAGCCTCTCATCTGCTGACAGAGCAACTGTCCATCGGGGGATGTCTGGTCCACTTCCCCCATATCTGGGAGTCCATTTCCACTGACATCTGGTTCCTCCAGGTCATTCAAGAGGGCTATCTCCACCATCTGGACAAGATCCCTCTTCCATACTTCCCCAGGGAGCCAAGTTGGCTTCCCCATCACCAGGCCCTCCTGAGGCAGAAGCTCGCAGGCCTCCTCGAGGATGGGACGGTAGAACAAGTACCATCGCACTTCCGAGGATGGGGGTTTTTCTCCCGATAACTTCCTCGTCCCAAAGCGGACAGGGGGTCTTCGGCCCATCCTCAACCTGTGGACCCTAAACAAGTTCCTGGTGTGGGAGAAGTTCAGGATGCTCTCCTTTGGAACATTACTGCCCTACCTCCAGCAAGGAGATTGGCTATGCTCCTTGGACTTAAAGGATGCTTACGCTCACATCCTTATCCATCCCAAGAACAGAAAGTACCTCTGTTTCATGGTTCAGAGAAACTATTACCAGTACAGGGTGCTTCTCTTCAGCCTTGCATCTGCCCGTGGGTCTTCATGAAGTGCCTGGCTGTAGTTACGGCTCACCTCCGGCTGCTGGGCATCTTCATCTATCAATATCTGTTTGACTGGCTCGTAACAGGAGAAATGGCCTCCGAAGCCTGGCAGGCCACAGACCGCACCATTCGCCTCCTGGAGCATTTGGGGTTCATGATCAATTACCCAAAGTCTCACCTCACCCAAGTTCAGTCCTTGAAGTTCATTGGTGCTCGCTTGGACACATTGAGGGCCATGGCTTTCCTTCCTCAGGACAGGGTGGACCATATCATGTCCCTGGCGTCCAAAGTGTGGTGCCGCAGTGCCATCTTGGCCCGGACGAAGCTTCACCTTCTCGGCCACATGGCCGCCACAATCCATGTCCTGCCCAATGCCTGTCTCAACATGTGGGCGGCACAGTGGTGCCTCCGAGTACAGTGGACACGGTCAATCGGCTGCCTCAGAGACCCCATCTAGGTCTCTCCCAATGCAGCGGAGTCTCTCACTTGGTGGAAGGACTCTCAGAACCTGCTTCGAGGTATGCCCTTCCAAGCTCTGGCGCATCAAGTGGTCTTGATAACGGATGCCTCCCTGGCAGGCTGGGGAGCCCACTGTGAGGGGCGGCACACTCAAGGGACCTGGTCCCTTGAGGAGTCCTGGCAGCAGATTAACCTGCTGGAGCTCTGGGCCGTCTGCCTTGCACTCAAGGCTTTCAGGTACCGCTGTGGCACCGAGGACAACCAGAAGGACAACCAGGTCAAGATGTTCTATGTTAACAGATAAGGAGGTACCGGATCCTACAGCCTCTGTTCGGAGGCGACAGCCCTATGCTCCTTTGCTGTGGGACAGGGCATGACCGTCCGGGCCACTTAGCTCCCAGGCCAGGACAATGCATTAGCGGACCGGTTCAGCAGAGTTCTCCAGCCCCACGAGTGGCACCTGTCCCCCCGGATGGTGCAGCGTTTCTTCCAGCATTGGGGGACTCCAGACCTGGACCTCTTCACCAGTCCTGCGAATTCGCAGCTCCCCGTTTCTGTGGTCCCCTCCCGCACCTGGGCAGGATGGCCCTGGATGCCTTCCTCATCTCGTGGGAAATGGGCCTGCTGCATGCCTTTCCCCCTATGCCCCTCATTGCCCAGACCCTTCTCAAGGTCCAGCAGGACAGGGCCTCAATGATTCTCATAGCCCTGAGGTGCCCCAGGCAGCCTTGGTTTCCCCTGCTGCTCTGTCTCTCAACAGAGCCCCTGGTCCCTCTTGGGTTCTCACCGGTGCTGCTGACACAGGAAGAGGGGGCTGCTTCTTCACCACAATCTGAGGTCCCTATCCTTCACAGCTTGGCGGCTGAGAGGGTTGCTCTAGCCTCCTACCATCTTTCCTTGGAGATCGAGGACATTCTTTTGACCTCACAAAATGATTCAACCAAACAGGCTTATGCCTTCAAGTGGCGTCGGTTCTCTGTGTGGTGCTCGGAGCTCCAAACAAACCCATTCTACCAGTTTGGTCTTGCAGTACCTGCTCCATCTCTCACAATCAGGGCTGAAGTCTAACTTGGTCAGGGTTCACCTGAGTGCCATCTCGGCAAACCACCACCCTATTGAGGGCAAGCCTCTTTCGGGGTAACCGCCTGTCTCTCGTTTCATGCGAGGCCTGCTCCTTTCCAGGCCCCCTACCCGCCCTCCTCCGGTGGAATGTGACCTCAGTGTGGTCCTCACACAGCTGACCAAGCTGCCCTTTGAATCCATAGACACCTGCCCGCTGCGGTATCTGTTCTGGAAGGTGGCCTTCCTGGTGGCTCTTACCTCTGCCCAGAGAGTCAGCGAACTCCATGCGCTGATGGCTGAGGCACCGTACACGAGGTTTTATAGGAACAGGGTGGTACTGCGGACTCACCCCAAGTTCCTTCCTAAGGTCGTCTCAGATTTTCATCTCAGTCAAGAGATAGTGCTGCCCACTATCTTCCCGAAGCCCCACGCCGACCGGACATTGGCAGTTCTCCACACCTTGGATTGTAAGGGGGCTCTCTCCTTCTACCTGCAGTGGACTCAGGACCACTGCAGATCTGGGCAGCTCTTCTTCTCCTTCGATCCCAGCCGTCTGGGGCTGGCGGTCACCAAGTGTACCTTGTCCATCTGGGTGGCAGACTGCATCGCCTTTGCCCAGGCCCAGGCCAGTTTTCCCCTGGACCGCCAAGTCATGGCTCACAATGTCTGAGCGATGGCAACGTCAGTCGCCAGCCTGCACTATGTGCCACTGGCAGACATCTGCCGGGCCACCACCTGGTCCTCCACTCACGCCTTCACAGTGCATTACTGCCTGGAGAGGGAGTCCCGTCGGGATGCTGCTTTTGGCCAGGCTGTACTCTGTAATCTGTTTGGGGTTTAAGCAACTGCTGCCCTCCGACCCTTCTTGTTCCGGCTACCAGGAGCATGGCCATTTATGGAGCCGAGGTCCTCGGGCTGCCTTTGGCTTTCACTGGCAACTGCTCACAGCACTGCCGTGCTTTTTCCTATAGGTCCTCGGTAATCTGTAGCTAGGGAGTCCCATATGTGAGGACTGACTTCCTGCTTGTTTTTGGAGAAAACATAGTTACTCACCTGTAACAGGTGTTCTCCAGGGACAGCAGGAATCTGTCCTCACAACTTTCCCTCCTCCCCTTGGAGCTGCTGTATATTTTTGTCATCTTCTTGAAGGGGCTATAGCTATGGTACCTGACTGAGTAAGATGGCACCTTTGGGCACGAAGGGGACCACACATGCTTGATGGCATTCCCAAAGGCTTTCTTTGAAAGCTGGAGAAATGCTCTGCGCGGACTCTGTTGGTGCAGACATCACCCCATATGTGAGGACTGATTGCTGCTGTCCCTGGAGAACACCTGTTACAGGTGAGTAGCTACGCTTTCTCTGCAAACTCAAAGGCCATCCCTGCTTCCTGCCAAGGCCACCTGCAAAGGCCCCAGTACTGTAACATTGGCAGCAGGCTGTTAAGATTGTAAATTTTAAAAAGAGAAGCAAGCTGGATAAAAGGGCTTATGGGGCTGTAGGCCATAGACTTTCCATCCCCGATATAGATAGTTCTCATCAGTAAACCAGTAGAAGATTGGTCTTGGTTAAATTCCGGTCGTCTTTCATCCTAAACAGCTGGGTAATATGAATTCTCTTGTCATGTTGATAGATGAATGTTTTGTTAATTTTGCTTTAAGTGCTGAATTTTATTGTTTTATGACTTCTCATGTGAGAGATGAGTCTGATGTCAATCCAACTATATAACCCTGGAGATATAACTCCACTTTAACCTGAGAAGCTTGGCATACTTTTTTAGGTTCTGAGTTTTTTAGAATTTTATATTTGTAATATTTACTACAAGGAAAAGCTTGTTTCATAAAAGAAAAAGTTACAATTAGAAGACTTAGGGAAAATAAAAGAAAAAAAGGAAGTAAGAAAATAAGAAAATAAATCACATAACATTTTTCACAAGTCCACCATCAATAGTGGTATCCATTTCACAGGAAAAAGAGCACAAGAAATTAAAGTGAAAGGGATAAAAATGGAAAACATTGCAAATTAACTAACCACCTGATCGAAAAACTGGGAGAAGGGAGTTGAGGACTGAAGTTCTATAGATTTAGCACTGATGAACACTGAGAATTGGTGTGGTTCAAAGAAAATTGGCCCCATTCCATTTTGGACGTCCCAACCCACTGTATGCCCAGTTGGAACCGGACGCATAGAGGTAGATGTGATCAGAATAGCATCTAGGCCTGTAACTGATTCCGGTCGGCCTGCATGTACAGGCCTCTGCCCGGCTAACTCAGTCAAGGCTCCTGAATAGAGCCGTGGCGCCATGGCATCCAGTTGCCATGGCACCACGGCTCCATTCATGAGCCGTGATCCCTGACCGCCAATCTGTTCTTTCATTCCCCGCAGCCCGACCCTCAATATAGCTTCCCAAGGCCAGGGTCGGGCTGCGGGGAATCTCCTGCACTCCCTCCTACCTTTTCCACTGCCCGGGCCTGCCGTCTCCCACCGTCTAAGGGAACCTATTCCACCTCAGAGGTGGAATAAGTTTCCTGTTCAGTCTGCTGACCCTGGACATGCAGGGCCGAAGTCAGAATTGGCCCTGTACATTTGGGGCCATGGAACGTTGACTGCCAGCCCTATCTCCACCTCCACACTGCCCCTTTCCCGCCGCCATCTAGCCTCTCTGTACAAACACCTTGTTCATAAGGGGAGGTTAGTCGGGGACAGCAGAGGGGGCCGAATAGCGAGGATGGACGTGCCAGTGGGACTCCAAATGCATCTAACTTCTTGAAATTTAATAAGACATTTACATGGCCACAGATCTAGCCCAACCATCAGGCAAACCAGGCGGCTGTCTATGGTGGCAGCAAAGAGCAGAGCATTCAAAGTTTGTTTATTTATTTAACAGGTTTTATTTTATACTGACTTATCATTTTTAGTCAAAGCGGTTTACATTGTAACTTAAACTTGGTAATGTATATTAAACAGGGACATTGATAACCTGGATTCTTCTGAGGCAATGAAGGGTTAAGTGACTTGTTAAAAAGGTGTAACACTGCAGTGCAGTTAAGTATTTGATAGACAACACAAAATAGCCACAAAATTTTCATCACGAACAGAAAAAAACAACTGAATTTGGAGTTAGTGGCATTTTGTGAGTCTTTTTGCTTGCAAAGAAGAGACATTGAAAGTTGAATAAGTGCACAGCAGAACAAACGTATTTTATAAGCACAGTGATAAAGAGTGGCGAAGAGTTACTTAAGTATAAGGTCATTGATGCAAACAAGCACCATATGAAAGGACGCGAGTCCAGATTGAGTGCTGAATAAGTCTGAGACCTTAGTTTCGCTCACTATATGTAATCTAGAGTGCCGTTGTCTTCATAAATTGGTAGACTTTTTCTACAGAGTTGGAGTTGAAATTACCAGTGTTTCTGTTATTTTGAAACACGTTCAGTAAGAGACCTAATTGCTTTTTGTTAAAAAGTTAAACAATGAGGGGAGGAAGGCATGAGGCTTACAGTTTGTCTAGGGTGCCAACACCTTGAACCAGCGCTGGGGCTGGCCCTGTATAGTTAACATTAAAAATGCAGCTCTCCTAGCTGCAAAACCTGGTGTCTAAGAAGCAGAAATAGTTTCCTTCATTTTTGTGTGGACTTAGCCACAACTTCAAAGATCCCTACATGACAGTTTGTAAATAAAGTATTTTTAGCTCTAAAAACATCTTCATCAACCAATCCCTGTCAGGATCAAGAGCAGAGTTTGTAACCACTTGATTTGAGTTAGACTTTTCCAAAAGAATGTGTCACTCACCCAGCTTCCCCCCACTAGGGTAATATAGGTAGTTGCCTAGAAGGGTTGGCAGGTGGGACCACAGTATTTATATGGACCTTGAAACGCTGTAACCTGGTATCCGTGTAGTTGTGAGGCCAAGTGAATCACAGCCAAGGTTAAAGGGGTTAACAATAAGTTTATTGTCGCACAGGAATTTTCATACACCTACTTCCCCAATACAGAAATCAGATGTTGGTACTTGTTGTGCCAAATAAAGAAAGAACGATAACAAAGTCGTCCTGATGCTTTTCAGGCAATTACTTCAAACAAACATATCTTCTCAAACTACTTCCCAGGTTTTAAATACAAGTGCTTTTCCTCAGTCTAAGCACTGCTTCTGGTACTAGGTCCAAACATAGGAAACTTTACAGCATTGCGTTTAGTTTCTCAGCTACTTATTACTAGAATTACTTTTACAGCTTTCACTCTTTCTGGCAAAAACCACAGTCCATATCAGAATGACTATCCTCTGATAAAGGTGCTTCAGTTTGCATCGGCTCCACTTCAGCATCTGATATGTCCTTATATTTAGGTTTAGATAAGTCCACAGACTTCCACTGCTCTATAAGTGCATTAAGCTGCTTCCACTTAGTTTCATTCAACCTTCTGGGTACATGCAAGGATTTAGCACTACCAGCACTCTTAAACACAGTATTAAAAGGGCTCACCTTTCTCCTGGCATGACTAAGATTCTCTCTTTGGTTATGAGGTAAACATTTGTCTTGGTACTGCCTCCCTGGCTCCTGTGTAGCAAGTTGCTCCGCAAGGTCTGACCCCCACGTTCTGCTCCGTGGCCTGCAATTAGCTGTCTGTTTAGAATCAGCTGGGCTCTACTCAGAACTGGAGCTTCTGACACGCTGCCTGCCTTGGGAATATCTTTGCAGTTTAACAAATGGCAATTTCCTTCTGCCCAACCTCCCACGTGTGACTTTAGCTTCCAAGGAAGATTCTAGAGAGGTAGGGCTCTTTAACTTGGAAAAGAGATGGCTGAGGGGAGATATGATAGAAGTCTATAAATTAATGAACGGAGTGGAACGGGTAAACGTAGATCGATTGTTTACCTTATCAGAATATAGAAAAACTAGGGGACATGCAATGAAGCTACAGGGTAAACTATTTAAGACTAATAAAAGAAAATATTTTTTCACTCAACGTGTAATCAAACTCTGGAATTTGTTACCAGAGGATGTAGTAAAGGCTGTTAGTGTAGCTGGGTTTAAAAAAGGTTTGGACAAGTTCCTGGAGAAAAGGTCCATAAACCATTATTAAGAAGTGACCGAAGATATCAATGCTTGACCCAGTACAAGCATTGTGGAACTTGTTTCTCTTGGGGAAACTGCTAGGTACATGTGACCTAGATTGGCCACTGTTGGAAACAGAATACTGGGCTTGATGGACCTTGGTCTGACCCAGTATGGCATATCTTATGTTCTTATGTTCTTATGTACTTCTATCTCTTCTGGGCAAGGTTTTAAAACTCTTCTCCCCAGGTTTAAAGTGACCTCTAATCTGTTTCTCCTCTGCTTGACTTGGGGTAGTTCCTACCTGGAAGCTTTTCCAGACGCCTCTCCAGAGTTCTCTCTGACTCTCTGCAATCTGGCTGGCACCTCTCCAAGCCCCTTAGGCTATCCTGGTAATGGCTGCCTCTTTTCCTGCTTCCTCCGGTCCTCAGCTTTCTGTCTTGATCCCACTCAATATCTGAGTCTCCTCCAGAAGCTGAACCTTGAACTCCCCTCGTCCTTCCAGTCTCACTTTCAGTTTCCTTCTCAGCAGCTGCTCCCTTACTAACTGCTTCTTCCTGAATAAGAGGACGGGGCTGCCCTATCAGCTTTGACTCCGCCCCTCTCTCTCCCACGTCAGCTCCCTGGGTTATCCTGGAGCTGGGGCGTGGCTCTCTTTGTGTTCTCTTGTGCAGAGAATCTTTCTGGGCTACAACTTTAACCCTTTCTTGACCTGCTTTACTGACAGCTTCAGCTGAAAAAAACTGCTTTAAAGCCTTATTTCTAGGTTTTAAACCCTCTGCCTTGTCACATAACCCCCCATTTAAGATATTCCGGGCTGGCTGAATACTTTCAGAACAGCACGGAATCCTATTTTGGTGACTGCAGCTAACATAGGTATCAGTTTTCAGGGCCAACCGAGCTAAAGCTACTCGCTCGTGCCATAACCGTAAAACACTTATGTGGAAATTTTGTTGCTTTCCCATCCTTGTTTCTATGGTGTATGTGGCCGGAACCACCTGTTTGACGACCCGGCAGGGTCCTTTCCAGGTACTCTCAAACTTTGGGCTGCGACCGGGCCCCATTACACTGACCTTTTCCCCGACATTCAAATGACGCGGTCGGGTGCGACGGTCGTAATATTTTTTCTGACGTACTTGACCGGCTGTCCAATTTTCCTCCACTACCTGGGACGTACACTGCAATCGCCCCCCTAAATTTTTTAAGAACTGGGGTATCACTATCTCGTCCATAGTGGTTTCTAGCAATTCCAGCAGGGCCTGCTGCTGGTGCCATGAGAGTTCTTCCCTTAGCCTAGGAAGTGGCCTGGCTTTGCATTCAGCTAGCTGGGGACCCGGGTCTACATCCAGCCTTTCTTCTCCGCTAGTGGCTGTCAGGCCTATCCTAACGACCTGTCCTGTGGACCCAAACCCACTTGACCCCCTTATGGTGGTGCTTAGTTCCTTAACCTCCTCAATGGGTGGGAAGCCAACTCTCTCCACGATGAGCTGCGCTATCCGATCACCCACGGCTACTTTATAATCTTTCTTGGAAAAGTTTAGCAGTAAGACCTTCACAGCTCCCCTAAAATCTGCGTCTATTACCCCGCGCCTATGTCAATGCACTCCTTGACGGCTAGACCTGACCGCGGAGCGATCCGGCCGTAGCAACCGGGCGGTATTTCCAGTTGGATGCCGGTTTCTACTAAGGCTCGCCCTTGATGTGGAATAATAGTGTCCTCTGCACTATATAGGTCAAAGCCCGCAGCTTGCTCTGAGGCTCTCTTAGGAATCCTGGCATTTGGGGTAAGCCGACAGCATTTTAGGATAAACTTTTTCTTACTTGGAGGGTCCTGGATAGGGGCTCTCTCCCTACCTGGCTTCTCTCGGGGTTTTTCAAATAACGGGGCTGGTACCATCCCTAGCCTGGATTTACCCCTCTGAGAGGATGTTGCGTGTCTTACTTTTATCTCCCTCCTTACAGGTTCCTTTTCTACTTTCTCAGGGTTAGGGACTTTGGCTTCAGTGGTGGCTGCCAATCCTTTTACTAGGCCCTTCCTGAATTGAGGCCAATCCCTACCTAAGACTAATGAATAGGGCAGTCTAGGTACTACGGCCACTGGGTTTTCTTTCCGTAATCCTAGCCCTTCCACTGTTACTTTGTGCACAGGATATGACGACGCCGCGCCATGCACGCAGCGAATTCTTATTTTTCCGTCAGGGTGCTTTACAGAATTCTCACTCTGAGCTTCTATATCTTTCCATAGGCTTTCTGAGACCATTGATTGGTCGGCGCCCGAATCTAGGAGCGCTTCGACCTGGATATTATTAACCTGTACTGCTAGCAAAAATCCCTCCCCAACCTCCTTGGACTGGGTGGTTACTAGCACAAGCTTAGCTCTGCAATTCCTCTTTAAGTGACCCTTCTGCCCACAAGTGAAACATTTGCGTTCCTCCCAGTCAAGTCTGGGTAAGGGTCTTTTAGGCATACCTTCCCCTACCATTACTTTCTCCTTCTTTCCTGACATTCTCCAGACTGTGGCATCAGAAACACCCATCCTCTTCTGACCAATGGTTTTTGCCTCTAAGAAGCGGTCAGCAAGCGAGATGGCTTCTTTCGTGTTTCTACAGTCTTGTAGAATTAGGAAGGACTGTAATTCCTCGGGTAATGCTTCTAGGAATTGTTCTAGCACAATATCATCCAATATCATATCAATGCTCTTTCCCTCTGGGGATAGCCACTTATATACCAGTGTTCTAATTCGGTGGCATAAGGCCTGTGGTGTTTCGCCTGGGGTTAACTTGTACCCTCTAAAAAGACGGCGATAGACCACGGGAGTTAGGCCTAATCTGTCTCGGATGGCTTTGATCACTGCCTCATAATTGCTGGCCAGATCATTAGGCATAGCACGGTAGGCTGCTAGAGCCTCTCCCGTTAGGGATGTCGCTAGCCTTATGACCCACTTGGTCTTTTGGCCAAGCACTCATGAGAGCAATCCGTTCAAAGACCTCGTAGTAATCATCAACATTATCATCTTTTGATATTTGTCCTAAAGATAATATACCCTGGCCTAAGGTTCCCAGTCCTGTTACAGCTCCTAATGAACTGGATACAGTCCTTAGCACGTCCATAGTCTGCTTCTGCTCTCCCATCCACGATCCGAGTAGATCCAACAGCGGCTTTTGTTGAGCCTTCATTATCTCGGCCATTCTCTCCTGGGCCTCCGCTGACCTCGCCTCCTGCTGTTGGAATCACTCCGCCATCCACGCTAACAGCTGCGCTTGCTCCATCAGGATGTAGGCTGTAAGAAAACAGAGAGCAACACCAAGTGCGGTATATACACAAAGACACCCTCCTCAGCTCCCAGTCTAGCTCTGCAAAATCACCACCCCCTTGTAGCAGTATCCTGGATAAGCCCTCTCAGCTACTGGTTACCTGCTACAAGTGAAGTGTCTCGCTCATCAGCACTGCGATATCCCTGGAACAGGAACTCCGGTCCGCCTCTGCCGATATTCCACGCTGAATTGCAGTTTTTCAGAACTGGTAAGCTCTTCTCAGGTACCTTTTTTTTTTTTTTTTTTTTCTTTCAACTTCTCAGAACTTTTCTTCTTTCAGAACTTTACTGGCATCATCAGCAACCGACTCTCATCTGCGTGAGGCAGTAGTTTAAAAATCCGTAAAACTACGCCAACTGTCACTCACCCAGCTTCCCCCCACTAGGGTAATATAGGTAGTTGCCTAGAAGGGTTGGCAGGTGGGACCACAGTATTTATATGGACCTTGAAACGCTGTAACCTGGTATCCATGTAGTTATGAGGCCAAGTGAATCACAGCCAAGGTTAAAGGGGTTAACAATAAGTTTATTGTCGCACAGGAATTTTCATACACCTACTTCCCCAATACAGAAATAAGATGTTGGTGCTTGTTGTGCCAAATAAAGAAAGAACGATAACAAAGTCCTCCTGATGCTTTTCAGGCAATTACTTCAAACAAACATATCTTCTCAAACTTCTTCCCAGGTTTTAAATACAAGTGCTTTTCCTAAGTCTAAGCACTGCTTCTGGTACAAGGTCCAAACATAGGAAACTTTACAGCATTGCGTTTAGTTTCTCAGCTACTTATTACTAGAATTACTTTTACAGCTTTCACTCTTTCTGGCAAAAACCACAGTCCATATCAGAATAACTATCCTCTGATAAAGGTGCTTCAGTTTGCATCGGCTCCACTTCAGCATCTGATATGTCCTTATATTTAGGTTTAGATAAGTCCACAGACTTCCACTGCTCTATAAGTGCATTAAGCTGCTTCCACTTAGTTTCATTCAACCTTCTGGGTACATGCAAGGATTTAGCACTACCAGCACTCTTAAACACAGTATTAAAAGGGCTCACCTTTCTCCTGGCATGATTAAGATTCTCTCTTTGGTTATGAGGTAAACATTTGTCTTGGTACTGCCTCCCTGGCTCCTGTGTAGCAAGTTGCTCTGCAAGGTCTGACCCCCACGTTCTGCTCCGTGGCCTGCAATTAGCTGTCTGTTTAGAATCAGCTGGGCTGTCCTCAGAACTGGAGCTTCTGACACGCTGTCTGCCTTGGGAATATCTTTGCAGTTTAACAAATGGCAATTTCCTTCTGCCCAACCTCCCACGTGTGACTGTAGCTTCCAAGGAAGATTCTAGAGAGGTACTTCTGTCTCTTCTGGGCAAGGTTTTAAAACTCTTCTCCCCAGGTTTAAAGTGACCTCTAATCTGTTTCTCCTCTTTGCTTGACTTGGGGTAGTTCCTACCTGGAAGCTTTTCCAGACGCCTCTCTGCAATCTGGCTGGCACCTCTCCAAGCCCCTTAGGCTATCCTGGTAATGGCTGCCTCTTTTCCTGCTTCCTCCGGTCCTCAGCTTTCTGTCTTGATCCCACTCAATATCTGAGTCTCCTCCAGAAGCTGAACCTTGAACTCCCCTCGTCCTTCCAGTCTCAGTCTCACTTTCAGTTTCCTTCTCAGCAGCTGCTCCCTTACTAACTGCTTCTTCCTGAATAAGAGGACGGGGCTGCCCTATCAGCTTTGACTCCGCCCCTCTCTCTCCCACATCAGCTCCCTGGGTTATCCTGGAGCTGGGGCGTGGCTCTCTTTGTGTTCTCTTGTGCAGAGAATCTTTCTGGGCTACAACTTTAACCCTTTCTTGACCTGCTTTACTGACGGCTTCAGCTGAAAAAAAACTGCTTTAAAGCCTTATTTCTAGGTTTTAAACCCTCTGCCTTGTCACAAATGGTAAGGTTTACCAACTTAGGAGATGGACCTGAATGATCAACCCCTTTCTTTTTAGTCTACAGGAGATAGAAAGCTCTAGGTAGTGAAACTTTTTATAAATTTCCAGAGGAGTAATAGTAGGTACACAAGAAACATTTAACAAATGCAGATTATACTTTCTCATAGAATTTCCCAGCACTTCAGTCTTCCTGTGGAGAACCTCAGAGACATGAATTAAGGTCTCACCTCTACCGTATGAAACAGTAATATTTTCTTCCAGGGTTATGACTCTGTTTTTAATTTCCAAAAGAGCCCTCACGCTTTTTAGCCAGCTTTTGTATTTGTCCTGAAAGCAAACAATCTGAACATAAGATATGCCATATTGTGTCGGACCAAAGGTCCATAAAGCCCAATATCCTGTTTCCAATGGTGGCCAATCCAGGTCACCAGTACCTGTCAGGATCCCAAAAAGTAGACAGATTCCATCCTCCTTATTCCAGGGGTAAGTAAGGTTTCCCCAGTCTCCTTTAATATGGCATATGGACTTTTCCTCCAGGAACTTGTCCAAACCTCTTTTAATCCCAGCTACACTTAACAGCTTTTATTACATCCTTCAGTAACAAATTTTAGAGTATGAATACGTGTTGAGTGAAAAAATATTTTCTCTGATTAGTCTTAAATGTGCTACATTGTGTATCCCCTAATCTTTCTACTTTTTGAAAGCGTAAACAACGAATCAATGTTTACCCATTCCACTTCACTCATTATTTTTAGACCTCTATCAAATCTCCCATCAGCTGTCTCTTTCCAAGCTGAAGAGCCCTAGCCTTTTAAGCCTTTCCTCATAGGAGTATCCTTCATGCCCTTTTTCAGTTTGGTCTCTCTTCTCTGCACCTTCTCTAACTCAGCTATATCGTTTTTTACATATGGCAACCAAAACTGCAAACAATATCCAAGGAGGAGCAAGAAAGAGGCATTATAATATCCTTGGTTTTATTCTCCATTCCTTTCCTTATGATTCCAAGCATTCTATTTGCTTTCTTTGCTGCCGCTGTGCACTAAGCAAAGGATTTCAATGCATTATCCACGATAACACTTAGATCCTTTTCCTGGGTGGTGATTCCTAATATGGAATCTTGCATCATCTAACTGTAATTTGCATTATTCTTCCCTAAGTGCATATCTTTGCACTTATTCACATTAAATTTCATCTTCCATTCGTATACCCAGTCTCTCAATTTCTCAAGGTCTGCTTGCAATTTTCACAATCCTCTTGTGATTTAACAACTGCAGCTTTGATCACCTCACGTTCCCATTTTCAGTTCTTTTATGAATATGTTAAAAAGCAGCGAGCCCAGTACAAATACATGGGATACTCCACTATTCACATTTTCTCCATTGAGAAAATTAGCCGTTTAGCCCTATTCTCAGTTTTCTATCTTTTAACCAGTTCCTGATTCACAGTAGTGCGCTGCCTCCTATCCCATGACTTTTTAATTTCCTCAAGAGTCTCTCAAAGGCTTTCTGAAAATTCAAATACACAGTTTCAAACGGTTCCCCTTTCTCTACCTAGATTGTAAGCCGTCTGGGGACAGGGAAATTCCTACTCCATCTGATTGTAACTCAACTTGAACTACCACTGGAGAGGTGTGAGCCAAATACTACTACTAATAAATACATATCTGTTTATTTACACCTTCCAAAAATATAGTAGATTAGTGAGATAAGACTTTCCTTGTCCCACTAATCTACTATATTTTTGTCCCATTAAAGCAAATATACCAAACCTTCTGACTGTGCTGTCAAGAACTGCTCACCAAGCTTTTCCTTGCTTTCTGCCTTCCCCACTTCCGGATACTTTATACTCCCCTAGCCTCCCTGCTCTGCTCCGAACTCCATCCTCCAGCACTTCCTTACTAAGGGAAAAATGAAGATG
The DNA here is from genome assembly GCA_033557465.1 of Ichthyophis bannanicus. Taxonomy (NCBI): domain Eukaryota; kingdom Metazoa; phylum Chordata; class Amphibia; order Gymnophiona; family Ichthyophiidae; genus Ichthyophis; species Ichthyophis bannanicus. Next base: position 377,633,604 of record CM066037.1, on the reverse strand, counting down.
CATCTTGGAGCCACTCATGTCTACTAGCCCAACCGTTACTCCAGCTTCTTCTAAATTTCCTAGTGACCTGCAAGGAATTTGTGTGCCTGGGCTAAGGGTAGTTTCCAGGTACATGGGTTGAGGACAGGCCTCCTTCCAGCCCCGAAGATCACAGTGATGCCACTGGAGATATATTCATTGCTGCAGTTTGACCAGTAAAGGAATCTGTTGGCCGTTGTACCATCTCATCTCCAGGAACAAGCAGGAATGAGTCTTCACATATGGGTACGTCGGTACCGACGGAGTCTGCGCGGGAACGCTTCCCAGCGTCCAATCAAGAGCTTTTGGAAGCATCCCAGCACACCTGCGTGCTGCCTTCCCGCCTTTCCCAACTGCCTCTCCTCAGTTTTCGTTTTTCCGCAGAGCCGGCAGGACGTCTTCCTGTCACTGCAGAAAATTCTTGTTTTTATTTTTTCGTTTTCTTGTGGTCGCGGCTGTCTTCCCGACGCCACCGGTACCGCCGGTGTTTTCTTTTCTTTTCTTGAAAAATTGTTTTCCTTTTCCACGGAATATTTTCTTCATAGTGTCCCACGGTCTCTTAGGCCTTTTAGGCCTCTTCTTTTTCCCTCATGGAACCGCCAGGCGCTTTCTCCAAGAAATGTTCACACTGTGGCGGTACGACTTTATTTTTAGACCCTCAAAGTCGGTGTCTAACCTGCTTGGGTTCTGACAACAGTTTGGTGAGAAGAGGTTTTCAACATCGAGATTTCCTCCATACACGGTTGCCCTCCAACTTCGGGGCACCGTCCCCTTCTTCCACACAGGATCAGGTAACCCACAAGCAGTCTGTTAAGACTAGTCAGTCCTCGAGTGGTAGGTCTCATGCACTGCATGAAGACGGCTCTGGCCTTGCCCTCGAGGACCCACTGGCTTCAAAACCCCGGCGGGAGTCTTCGGTCTCCAAAGCACATAAGGGGTTTCAGGTTGTTCCTGGGGTTCACCCCCCCCCCCCCCACAGAACATACCTCAGCCGTGTCCGGTGGTGGCATCCGCTTCGAGCGGTACCGATACCCCGGCATTGGCACTGGTGTTGGATGGAACACTCCTCACCAGGGATCGTCATCTGGCGTCCTCGGTACCTTTGGGACCGGTGGATACACCCCAGACTGACTTTCCATTATCAGTACAAGCACCGATACTACCACTGCCGTCGGTACCCTCCAGACGTGCATCGATAGACTCGCTTCCTTCGATGCCGAGTCTGGAATCGATCTCCAGTCTGGAGGACTGGGTACCGACTCGCCTTGGTATCGGCTCTCGGCGGTACCGAAGGCTCGGCTCCGATGATTCGGATCCACAACTCTCGGTTCCCTTGAGGCTGATTGAGTTGCCACTGGTTGACCTTCCTTCACCGGTGTCAAACACGGTACCGAAATCGGTACCGACGACCTCATTACCTTTGCGGTCATTGCCTTCCAGGCTTTGCTTATCAGGCTCTCTGCCCTCGATGCTGAGTTTGGAATCGATCTCTAGTCTAGAGGACTCGGTACCAATAGCTTTTGGTACTGACATTGATCGATACCGGTGCTTCGGTACCGGGGATAGTGCCGGGATGGGTTCAGTCTCCTCGGTACCGTTTCAACTGTCACCGATGACTGCTCCGATGTCTTTGTCGGGTTCGACTCCGACATCGGTACCGGTATTGCCATCGCTACCGCTACCCACAGTAGCATCGTGGCCAACTCCTGCCATGCTTTTTTCAACAGGATCACTCCATTCTATACCAAGCTTGGAGTCGATACCTGGCATGGACAATGTGGTAAGGATGGTGGCTGCTCCTGACAACCAGTACCAGCAACCATCTTTTAAGCACTCCACACTGCTCTCTGCAGGATCTTCTATTCCTATATATTTGGATAACTCTGTGGACGCTCAGGCTAGTTCTTTGGATCTACCCTGCCCAAGGGAGATTCCTGTTTGGGATCCCTCTTTTCAGAGTTTCCTCCTGGATATAGCAAGATCCCTTGCCATTCCTATTCCAGGACATGATCCTGCACAAGGCTCTGTTTCTACAAAAGCAAAGGACAACATAATGCTTCCTTTGCATCATTCCTTGCAGGATCTCCTTCTAGGAATGTGGGAAACACCTTTAAGGGTACCTCCACCTCCCAGGACAACTGATCTTTTATATCAGGTGGCCCCCTCTCCAGGGTTTCAAAAGACTCAACTTCCTCATCATTCCATAGTAGTGGAATCAGCAATGAGGCGGGTAAAGAGTAAGAAAAAGCACTCTTCTTATCCGCCAGGTCGTGAGTCTAAGACACTAGATGCCTTTGGACGTCAAACCTTCCAGACATCTATGCTTTCTGCAAGAATTCTCTCATATATTTTCTATATGAGTCTTTCTCTTGAGGAGGTCACAAAGCAGTTACATATTTTGGCTCCTTTCCTTCCAGTTTCTAGGAGTAAAGACTATTCTTCACTGCTTAAGCATATCCAGAATATTTCTTGGTTTCTTTCTCGTGCTTCCCTAGACTCTTTTGAGTCTGTTAGCAGAATTTCTGCTATTGCTATAGGGGCACGACGTAGAGCCTGGCTCCAAGCTTCAGACTTGGACAAATGGGCACAACAACGTCTGGGACATACTCCTTGCACTGGAGAAAATCCTTTCAACAAGGAGTCTTCACGTCCGGTTGCTCAGTTATCCACTGATTTACCTGCTCCTAAGGGTTGTTCTACACCACCTTCTGTCCCACTAGGTAGGAAATCTCCTACCAAACTTTCTTCCCTCAGGAGAAGAAGGTTTCATTCATCACTTGCCCATCATACAGATGTTCCCCAACAGGGGAGGCATCGTCCTGGTTTGAAGCATCCAACCTCTCACCAGGCTCAGCAAACCCAGCATCTGCAGGGTTTCTGATCAATCATCATCAGATGTTTGTGACTCTGGGGGTTAGCATCTACAGTTGCTTCTTCTCAATGAAGACAATCCACAGATTCATTCTAACCCCTACACATGAATCTCTTTCCAAAAGATATCCATTTTTTTAATGTTTCTACGAGCTGTCAGGATATTCATGCCTATAGGTCACAGGTTTCTCCTCTTTTTCCTGCTAGGGAAAGAGGTCTGACCACTATCAAATGATAGTTCCTGTGCCAGCATGTCTTTTTCCCTTTCTATAGACTTCCTACTTTGTAAGTCTTCTTCAGCTCTATTCCCTTCACCCTCTACCAAGTTTTTCCACTGTAAGAGGGAATTACTTACTGAGAGGCTTTTTTATTCAGCCTCTCTACTTTTCTCACTTTCCAGTGCAGAGTTTTCCTCTCTGAGTTGCCTCCTCTACTTCAATCTTGCTTTGGGGTAGCTTATCAGACATGTCCAGAGTTTGCTACTCCTGTTCTGTCTGTTCTTTCTGTTTTCAACAGTAAGATTCTTTCTGCTGTCCTGCTAGCAACTGCCTATGCAGGAGCCTTAATGTTGGACCACTGGTTCTGGTCTTCAAACAACCAGATTGTCCTCCACTAACATTCTGACTAGTCTTAGTAGTGGCTCCAAGTCGATGCTTCATCTCTCTTGGAGATCATCTTACTACAAGCTTTTTAGATTGTCTTCTCTTCTGCCATCTCTATCTCCCTGGGTTTGGCAGCATAGTTGGCAGAGATACTGGCTCTCTAGCAGCCAGTTCTATCTCCTCATTCTCCTGCATCATGCTCTCTGCAATCTACAGAGAAGCTTTCCACTATGGGCCCTTGCTAGAGAGCATGGGGGGGGGGGGGTTCTCCAACAGCTATCCTAGCTGGTTAGAAAAGGCTTTTCAGTCATGTCTCCCATGACTAGAAGGTTCTCCCTTCTTTTACTATCTCCTTTTTTGATATAAAGGACATAGGCCTTCTCTTACGTGAAAGCTCAAGGAGTTGCCAGTTCCTTGCTTTGGTCCATAGTATTCCCAATCGGGGATATGCTCGTCCTCATGGTAAGAACGCATGATACCTTTGCCCTTAAGCAGGCCAACATGGTATCTCTTCTCTAGGTGTCTTCTGTCTACTTACCATGCTAGAGTCCTGGAAGACTCGGGACTTGCTGGCTGCACATGGATATTATCCTCTATTTTTCACGTAACAGTCCTGGTTATTTTTCACTAACTAGCATTCTTGCAGATCATGACCAGGAGGAAGAGATTCTCTATATGTCCTCTCAAGTAGGTTCCACCTCCTTGTTATTAGATGAATCTTTCCTCTCCACATATCCTATGTGATCACTGTGCTGTAGGCATATCTCTGTCTGTTTAATTGCAGACACCCATATGTAGGCCTACATATCCATATTTATTTTTTGTGTGTATTTTATGCCCTGCCATATCTCACTATAGATATATTCTTATATGTCTATCTATCTATCTATCTATATGTATCTGTTGAGATATTTTATTATAGATAGATATGTATCCACATACTTATCTATCTTACTGTCTATCCTCATATAGCTATATGATTCTGACAGAGGGGCTTTACCCATACCTATGCTACCTAGAAGGTTTGGGATTCTACACACACAACCACTCCTGTGGTACTCAACAATTTTTATACCATAACCTAACGGTTTAGGTACCTCTGAAGCTCTCCGTGCCCAATATCTCTCCTAGCTTACCCCAGTTAGGAGAGACATTGTGGATCTTCAGTTAATCACAGGCTTTAAAGCCTCAGGCATTTGTCCTCTCTTTTTTGGGATACAAGGAGTTCCCACACCTTTCTCCCCACAAGGACTGTGCCTGTTTGTCCAAATCGGTTAGCCTTTCTCTTTTTGCTCCTAAGAGTGTCTCACTGTGCCTCCAAAAGAGCTAGGTTTTTTGTCATAAAGCCTTCCGCTGAAGGCCCACTATTTTTGGACTACCCCAGTTTTCCTACTGGGGTTACCTGTTACCTTTCAGGATTCTGACCTCCATTGGTTTTCCTACAGGATTATTACCTCCACTTACAGTGAGGTCCTCTTCAAGGTTCCTCTACTAGGTTCCCAGTAGATCCATGAACCTCCATACTTCTGTGAAATCCTGTCACGGGAGGTCCATATTGCAATATCCTTTGCAATATTATTGATGACCATCATCATCCACACATGGACTCCTTCTCTGCAGTCCTATGCTAGGTTAGCTGTTCCACAGCATCCTTTTTTCTTCAACTCCTACTCTCCATCCTCAGGATGCCTGGTGTTCTGGGAGATAGCATGTTCCAACCTCTGACATGCTGGGACTCCAGGCATCTCAGCTTGGGAGTCCCCATATGTGAAGACTCATTCCTGCTTGTTCCTGGAGATAGCAGTTACTTACCTGTAACAGGTGATCTCTGGGAACAGCAGGAATAAGTCTTCACAACCCACCCACCTCCCCAGGAGTTGTATCTCTATCTATCTTTCCTTTACTCTCTCTCTCTCTTTGTCTCAGCTTCAAACTTAACTGAGGAGAGGCAGTTGGGAAAGGCGGGAAGGCAGCACGCAGGCGTGCTGGGATGCTTCCAAAAGCTCTTGATTGGACGCTGGGAAGCATTCCCGCGCAGACTCCGTCGGTACCGACGTACCCATATGTGAAGACTTATTCCTGCTGTTCCCAGAGATCACCTGTTACAGGTAAGTAATTGTGCTTTACTAGTCATGAGATGAAATGCTGCTGTTTTTTTCTTCCTCTTCCGTCCCTTATGCCAAAAACAGATAGGTAAACTTAAAGGGACTAGCAAGAGCGCAATCCAATGAGTGCAAGCACTACACCATCTTGGGTTCCCACTTCCTCCGGTTCCACTTTTTTTTTTTAAGTGCCTTTAAGTCCGTGCTGACTCCTGGTGACCCAGCAGCCCCTGGGTTTTCTTGGCAAGGGATGACCAGAAGTAGATTGCCAGGCAGTGGAGGGTAAAGTGACTTGCCCAAGGCCACAAGGTGTGCCAGTGGGAATTGAACCCAGATCTCCTAGGTACTCGTAGGCTGTTGCTCTAACCATTAGACTACTTCTCCATTTTATGACTCAAACTTCATTATTTGTTATTGATGCAAGGGATGTTATTTTGTTTCTGAACAATGAAGGGAGAGTTATCATTTATGGCTGATACAGAATAGACCTTATTCCGTGTTACTGTATGGTGTGCCACAGAGGGAATCATCATTTAATGTTAGTGCAGTGTGCACCAAAGCATAGCCGTCATTCAGTGTACTTGCAGTTTTTCCTGATTTGCTACTTCTAACACACGGAAATGACACAAGGTTACCAAGAAATATCATGTAACTAGCACTGTTTGACATTTACAGACCAGTCTAATGAATTAAACAGTTCTGTTAATACTACAGTTGTGGTCAGCATTATTAGCACCCTTGCAGTTCAACCCCTTAATGTCCAATATCTCCTAAAAGAAAGAAAGTGGCCATTGAAATAGCTTTGGACTATATATGCACACACATTTGACATATAAAAGAACCAAATAAAACAAGACCAATTAAAAAAGGAAATAGTAGGAAATAGTATAAAAACCTGGACATTGCCAGGACATGATTATTGGCACCTTTATAAACAATTTAAGAGTTTGAACAGAAGAACCACATTCCTATTGCAGTAAAATTAGACGTACCTATGATCAATTGTCAATACTCACATGACTTGTATCAACCAAAGAATGATGGCTCTAATGTTTAAAATGGCCACATTTACTCTCTGTACCAATTTCACAATGGTGAAGACAAGAGAGCTGCCTGAGACCTTATCACCAAACATCAAACTTCAAAAGAGTACAAAGCCATCCCCAAAGACCTTGGGATTCCTGTCTCTACAGTTCACGGTGTTGTTAAGACGTTTTCTGCTCATGGAACTGTCAGGAGCCTCCCAGGACGTAATGGGAAGAGGAAAATTAATCCAAGAAGTCTTTGAAAGTTAGTGTGAACTGTTGCAAAATCACTATGTACAACATCCAAAGAGCTTAAGGCTGACCTGGAGCAAACTGGAGTGGTTTCAACCCGCACCATGCGCTGCACACTAAACAAAGAAGGATTTCATGGACGAAGGCCAAGGAGAACCCCACTGCTCAAAGACAGACATAAAAAGGCATGCCTGATCTTTGCCCAAACCCACCTTGAGTTACCACAATCCTTCTGGGAAAGTGTTCTGTGGATAGCTGAAACCAAACTTGAACTCTTTGGCAATGCAGACCAGTAATACATTTACAGGTGAAGAAATGAAGCTTATAAGGGAAAAATACCCTTCCTACAGTTAAATAATAACTGGAGGAGTGGCCTAGTGGTTGGGGCAAGGTACTTCAGGCCGGAAGGTCAGGGGTTCAAATCCCACTAGAGGACAGCAACCTTGGGCCGGAAGGACTGGGGTTTCTAGTCCCACAGGTGCTCCTTGTGGACTTGGGCAAGCCACCTAACCCTCCATAGCCCATGTTCCCTGTAAAATAGTTATCTCCAAGTTGTTATGCCCTGTTCAATGTAATTTCAGTTTGTTCAATGTAAACCGCACTGATGCAGAATAGCGCGGTATATAAGAGAATGTAAATAAATAAATAAATATGGTAGAAGTTCCATAATGTTGTTGGGCTGTTTTGCTGCCTCAGGAACTGGAGATCTGAAACATATTAAAAGAATCATGAAGTCAGAGGATTACCAAGGTATTTTGGAGCGAAATGTGCTACCTTGTGTCAGAAAGCTAGGTCTGGGTTGAAGGTCATGGGTCCTCCAGCAGGACAATGACCAAAATATACATTAAAAGAAAGGAATAAATGGACCCTTTTAAACTGGCCAGCAATGAGTCCTGGTCTCAATCCAATTGAACCTTTGGAAAGAGCTGAAATCTGCGATTGGTAAATGGAATCCTGGAAACCTTCATGAGCTGAAACAAATCCCATTTGAAGAGTGGGAGAAACTACCAGCAGACAGATGTACGAAACTTATAGATGGCTTCAAGAAACGTTTGGAGGTTGTGATGGTCATATTTTGTTATTTTCTCGGAAATTGCTATGTCTAAGTTGCACAGATATATTTTTTGGTTGTATCCCTTTGAACATACTGTTAAAATATTATGATGACATACAGATGGAATATATCCAATTATTTCTGAAGATATTGTACGCAACATACCTAAAATGCAAGAGTGCCAATAATGTTGACCACAGCTGTAAAAGGAATTTGGTTAGAGCAGTTTTTATTCCTTTAGTTTTATGCAATGTTTTTGTTAACCTCTGCTTCATTCTCCTTCCAGGCCCAGTTTGAGCTTGAGATCTTCAATATACGAGGGGAGCATGCTGTCCTCACATCCTCAATGGAAGAAGAAATCCAGAATCTGAAAAGCATGTTAGAAAACCGTCTCAGTGGAGGTTGTACTGAGGTCTGTGATGCATGTGTGTCCACTGAAGATGAGAGTCCACCCAAAACCTTCAGAAATGTCTGCATACAGACTGACCGTGAAACCTTCATCAAACCCTGTGAGGAGGAGAATAAAACTACAAAGAATAATCAGACTATACCTAAAAAGTTAAATTTAGCTTTTTTAAACCAGAATGCAAGCAGCTCAGGGGACAGTAAGGAGATGGACTTCCCAGTGTCACAACCAGGCAGTGTCCCTCCTCCTCTCCCCCCACCCCTACCACACTTTGGTTCTCCTTCTGTTCTTCCTCTTCCTCCTCCTCCTCCCCCTCTGCCACCACCACTTCCAGGTTCTGGACCATTCCTGCCGCCGCCGCCACCACCACCCCTGTTTCCTGGCACAGGACCTCCATCTGCTCCTCCACCACCCGGATTCCTCTTCAGCAGTAGCTCATCTTCCAGCACACAACCTCGAAAGTCTGCAGTTGAGCCCAGTTGTCCCATGAAGCCTTTATATTGGACCAGGATACAAGTAAAAGACACCAGGTACATTCTGTGTGTGTCTGTCTTCATCATGTGTATTTGCTTGTCTGTTGCAATTGGCGGACATTCATGATATTATCTGAGATACAGAATAAGACTGTTATACAGGAGGCTGGAATCCACACACGCCCAGATTAGAAGGCCACGGTTACCACAGGGACCTGGCTGATATTGCCTAAGCCATGATTAAGGTTCTGTAAATCTACCTTCCACTGTATGACTTTCACTGAAAATTTGTGTGACTACCTTTTGCAGAGTGAATGCAACATTGTAAAATTTAATGAACGGATAGCAGTTGAGAAAGAGGATAATGTCAGGCCAGGGCTGCTTTATCCATTTATAGGGTTCTAGGCAAAGTTTTGAGGCTAGGCCTGTTTTTATTTTTCCCACATTAACCTTACCTCCGCTTAAGAAACAGAGAAATTTTATGCCGTTTTACTTCTATAAGATTTATTTGACGTGCTGCCCGTTACATATCTGAATGATTGTTGCACTTTTTGTGGGGCAATTTTATAAAGACCCTTCCTTATCCTGGTAGACCAGTCCAGCTAACAGGTGGAGGCAGATTAGAGCACTCATTGATATCATCACTTGGTATATCCATTGGTGCAGCATTGAGAGAAGTCAGTATTGTCTGCCTCCAGCAGGAAACAAGATGTTTGGACTGGTGCAGCAGTGCAGAAAGGCTGGTCCCCTGTGGCCTGTGTGCTTGAGACATGTTGACCCAGCATTTGCTTGGAGTTTGGGTAGGTTCCTGCCTCCTCGAGCCCACAGCGGCCCTGTGTCCAGTGCTATTTCCCACAGGTTCCAGGACTGGTGGGCCAGAGAGCAGACAGGAGGACCCCATTGGCCCATGAGGAATGTGGTAAGTTTGGGCCCAGGTCAAGGCTCAACAAAACCCAGGTGTCAGGTCGCCATGGTGACCAGACATTTATACCTGGCACCTGGGATTTCTCCCCCCCCCCCCCCGATCATGGGCAGAAAACTCCTTCTGTCTGCCAGCATTGAATATCCGGGTCAGCTAGATAGTGTGGAAGCTAACCAGGCAGCAGCAATATTCGGTCACTGTCTGGTTAACTTCTGAGGTGAAAGTTAGGCCAGCCTTTAAGGCTAAATATTGCTGCTACCTGGTTAACCTCGGGTGCCACCTTCGCTCCTCCCCCAGAATGCCCCAGTGCTAGCCTGCTAACATTGGGGCATTCAGCGGCGGCACATGGGAATATTCAGCGGCCGATTCCAGTGTCAGCCGTGTACGTTCAGGGCCGGTGGCCTCAACGGGGGACTTATTCCACTTCTGAGGTAGAATAAGTTCCTCTAGTCGGGTAGATCAGGTAGGCCCAGACTCAGAAAAGGCAGAAGGAGCAGAGGGGATTCTTCACAGCCCGACCTTGGCCTTGGGAGGCCAGATTGGGGGTCAGGCTGCAGGGAATGAAGAATTTGTTCAGGCTGTTGGGGATCGTGGCTCTTGAATGGAGCCGCGGTGCTATGGCAACCGGACGCCATGGAACAATGGCTCCATTCAGGAGCCCTGACTGAGTTAGTCGGGGAAGGCCTGTACGCACAGGCCAACCAGAATCAGCATCCCGGCCTGCATGTATAGGCCTGGACGTGATTCTCATCCCGCGGGGCTAGACGTGCCCCATGGAATCAGAATCCTGGCTAACTCTCTGCATCCGGTTCTGACCAGGCGCACAGAGGGCCGGCATGTCCAGAACAGAATCGGACCCATTAAGATCTTTAAGTCTGTCCTCATATGCTTTATAACAGAGACCACTAACCATTTTAGTAGCCACCCTTTCCACTGACTCCATCCTATTTATATCCTTTTGAAGGTGTGATCTCCAGAATTGCACACAATACTCCAAATGAGGTCGCACCAGAGACTTCTACAGAGTTGCTATCATTTCCCTTTTTCTGCTGGCCATTCCTCTCCCTATGCACCCAAGCATTCTTTTGGCTTTCGTGTTTGCCTTTTCTACCTGTCTAACCACCTTAAGATCACCAGAAACAATCACGCCCAGGTCCCGCTCTTCTTTTGTGGACAGAAGTACTTCGCCCCCTACACTGTACCGCTCCTTTGGATTTTTGCAACCAAAATGCATGACTCTGCATTTTTTAGTATTAAATTTCATCTGCAAAATTCTTGAGCATTCAAGCTTAGCTAGATCCCTCCCATGTTATCTACTTCTTCCTGGGTGTCTACTCTGTTGCAGATTTTGGTATCATCCGCAAAAAGGCAAACTTTACCCGAAAGTCCTTCCGCAGTATCACTAACAAAGATGTTAAAAAGAATCGAAGCAAGGACAGATCCCTGGGGCACACCACTGGTAACCACCTTCTCCTCAGAGTGAGCTCCATTTACCTGTACTCTGTCGCCTCTCACTCAACCAGTTTCTAGCCTAGTCAGGCACTTTAGGGTCTATCCCTAGGATGCTCAGTTTGTTTATAAGTTGCCTATGCAGAATGGTGTCAAAGGTTTTACTGAAATCTAAGTACACCACATCTAGGGCTCTCTCATGGTCCAACTCCCTGGTCACCCAATCAAAGAAATCAATAGGATTTGTCTGACAATGCCTTCCTCTGGTAAACCCATGCTGCCTCGGATCCTACAATCCACTGTGCTCCAGAAACCTCACTATCCTTCCTTTTAGCAGTGTTTCCAGTAATATACTCACCACAGAGGTTAGACTAACTGGCCTATAGTTTTCAAGCTCATCCTTACTTCAGCTTTTGTGTAAAGGGAACACATGTGCCTTTTCTCCAGTTCTCTGGGACCACTCCTGACTCTAAAGAAGCTTTGAAAAAGTCAGTAAGTGGAGCCGCTAGAACGTTCACAAGTTCCTTCAATATTCTCAGCTGTACCCCATCCTGTCCCATCGCTTTGTCTACTTTTAGTTTAGCTAGTTCCTCATTGCCTTAAACGAATCCGTGCCATCAGACCATTTCTCTCTCCTCAGGCTCTTTCCACCCTCTTACTTTCTTTAGTTATCACTAGGTTAGATTTTTGCAATCTTGTTTATGCTGGCATTCCACAATAAGAGCACCACCGATTACAACTCATACAGAATACTGCAGCTCGGATGATCCTCCATGCCTCTCTCCGTGACCATATCACTCCCATTCTTCAGCATCTTCACTGGTTGCCAATAAACTTTCGAATTTATTTATTTATTTATTTACAGTTCTTATATACCGCGCTCTTTGGTATCAGCGTGGTTTACAGATAACAAATTTTCGTATTGGAACAATCCTTTGCTTACATTATAACAGGGTCAGTAACTTGGAGATAACAGGGGAAACTATATACAAACTATATACAAACAGATATTTCACCTGTGGATAAGTTACAGTTCAGGTTACATATTGGAGATCATGACTTTGTGTGTGCAGAGAGTCTGGTTCGTGTTCTGTCAGGTCTATGTTGTTGGAGTGTCAGAGGCTGATTGAGTGATTTGAGAGGTGGGGGGGGGGAGGCGTAGGGTTAGGGCCTAAAAGGTGAAGACAGAATTCAGTTTAAGATTCTCACTCTTGTCCATCGGGCTATTTATCTGCACACACCTCAGTATTTATCCAATCTATTAACCTTTCACACTCCCACCCGCAGTCTTCGTTCAGTTCATATTAATCGCTTGCACCTCCCTTCTCCCTCTCAAGCTCACCTTCACTCTACCCGGCAATCAGCCTTTTTTTACATTCGTCCTGCTCTCTGGAACTCCCTCCCCACTGACCTCCGTCTAGAACAGTCCATTCCTAATTTCTGCTCCCATCTCAAAACACATTTTTTCTCCACTGCTTTTAATCTTTTCCAGTAACTTCTGCTTCTCCTATGATTTGCTCCTATTTGCAATCTATCTTCTCTATCCTGACCTTCTTTTTCTCCTATCCTTTTTTTAAGAAAAAAAGTATTTTTTAAAGTATTGTTATTTTCCTTTTCTTTTTAATCATTTTATATATTTTATAGTTTTATTGTAAACCGCCTCGATGTAATGGGGGGCGGTATATCAAGTGACTATAAACAATGAATACAGTCTTCTGAAGATCATTCAAGATCCCCATCACTTCCTTTCCTATTTTCATTTTCTTTGTTGTAAGTTCTACAGTGGAACCTAGTGATTGAATGAGGTGAGGTATTCATTATCATCCTGCTCGACCATTCTAGAAGGAGGCAATACCTCTTGCCTTAGGCAGTAGCACCCTGTGGTTAAACTGTAAAATCCATTCTTTGAAATCTGTTGACAGTGATATTTAATGGTTAGATATATTATCATATTCGGTTTCATTTTATTCTTTCTAAACCATTGAAACATTTGGGCATGTCTATATTCTAATCATCCCACCACTCCTCTCCTCTCCAGGTCAGAGGCACTACACATACATAGACACACACACAAACAGCGGGTTTGGACAGAATTCGATGAAATATGCTCTGCATGATTTCCCTATTTATTAAAAAAAAACTGTCCAGGGCCCTTGACTATGGAAGTGAGTTAGTGCCAATCAAGGAATGAGGAAGCGTGCAACTCTCTTTCCAGGCCCTGTCCTCTCCTAACGTCCATATAGTAGGTGGAGATTCTAGATTTGGGCTCAGGACAGGTCCCTGTTCATATGAGGTCTGTAGGGAAAGGAGAATGCTGCGGGTTAGGGGAATGCATTTAGGCAAGGAAAGGGATAATGTCTACACTTAGACAAATGGCAAACAGAATACTAATAATTATATTGCTGTTTTAAAGGTACTGCTGGGTTCCTTGTCTAAAAATCAGCCAAAGTTGGTCAAATACTGGTCAGCTGGCCATTGTAAGAATGGAACACAGGGCAAAACAGATATTTTCTGAAGTCACAAGGTTGAAAATTGCCCTTTGGGAATATAGCATGCAGTTTTTAAAATGTATTACAGTTTAAATTTTGTGGTGGCTTATGGTGGTTGCAGAGCTCTCTTCTCATTTCAGGCCCTCACTCCCTGACAAACAAAGTCTAATCAGAGCCAGTAAAAATCATGGGCCTGCAGCCTTTCAAGAGAAACAAGTTATTTCACATTTTTTTTCTTTTACCCAAAATAGTTTGAGTCACAACCCTCTTGTAAATCAGGATGGTTATGTACTTTACTTTATTGACTTGATATACTGCCATTCTTTAAAATAAAACAAAGTGGTATAAAATAAGCACTTTGAAAAGAAAATTTCAAGATCAGAGGATGGGGCTTTACATAAATTGAAAGTGTTAGAAGCAGTAAAGAAAAAGGCAGAAAGAGGAAGGTGGACTGTTTCTGGTTGTAGTCGTTCTATCTCCTTCCTCATCCCTAGCAGTCAATCACTTTTTGTAAATCCCTCCCTCCCTCATCCTCAGCGGTCACGCTCTCAAACCTGCCTCATCCCCAGCAAGCACATACTCTTCCAATCCCTCTTTATCCCTAGCCGTCTCTCTCTATCCCTTTCTTCCCTCATCCACAGCATTTTTTTTCCAACTGGCAGCACCGTGGGTCTTCGACTTCCCTGGGATACCTTTTTCTCCCATGGCTACTAGTGGTTTTAAAAAGTGTGATAGGTGTGCCAAAATAACAACCCTAACCGACACACACGACTGCTGTTTTGCTGCCTAGGACCGGACCACAACCCCAAGGCATGAAGCCTCTGTAAGATGTCCACCAAGGCTCTCAAGAGCCACCAGCAACAACATAAGTTTTTCCTGCAGTCCCCGGTATCTCCAAAGGCCAAGGCCTCCTCTGAAACTGCGGAATCCCGGGGTAGCCTTACGGACCCCAACCGATGCCATGGTTCCTCGGAAAAGGGATTTCCCTCAAGGAAACCCAAGAAGAAGGCCTGAAGGTGGCATCCCTGGATGGCTGAGACAGGCCGGGTAAGTCCCAAGCCAGGTCCCGCAGTCCTAGATGATCATACGAGGGATCGGAGAAGGAGAAACCTGCGAAGGTCCCCTCAAAGACTCTACCTCAGGCCGGCCTCGGTCGCCTGACACCATCCTTGTCGAAGACTCCCCTTTGGGAGAACCAGTGGCGGGCCCGATTCCCTCTGTGCCCATACCAATGGCTGCAGAGCCTTCTGGCCTGGAGTCCAGAATGGCCCTGGAACGCAGCTTGTCGGCCTTCATGGACCAGCAGTGGGTGCTGTTGTCCAGTACCACTGGTTCCTCCTTCCAGACCACTGGGCCCTCGATGATGAGGATGTCCTTAGAGGCCGAGCCAATCCTTGAGGTCCTTTGGCCTTGAGTCGATCCTCGGCTGAGGTCTCGATCCGGCTCCCGTTCATGGGGCCGAGATCTTCCCCAGAGCCTGCAAGCCATCCTTCCCTTGAGTCCTCGACGGACTATTCTGAGTGGGAAACGGAGGATGAGGAGTCGCCGGACACCCATCACCACTGCGACATCCCCTCGGACATCCCTCCCTCGGAACCTCTGCATTGGTCCCCACTTGAGGATATGGCATTCCTTGACTTCATCAGGGACATGTTCAAGGCCCTTGCATTCCCGACAGAATCGAAGGAGGACCCTCACGGTGCCCATCCTCCCCATCCTGGAACGGCTAATGCTCCGTATGTGGGAGACACCAGCATCGGTGCCCGTGGTGAGCAAGTGGCTCGACTCGATGTATTGAGTCCGCTGGAGCCCAGGCTTCTGAAGTCACAACTGCCGTACTACTCCATGGTGGTGGAGTCAGCCATGCATCGCCTGAAGAGTCAGAAGATGCCCTCCTCGGTGCCCCCTGGCAGAAAGGCATGCACCCTGGACGCCCTTGGCAGAAAGTGCTACCAAGACTTGATGCTCATCGGCTGCATCCAGGCATACCAGCTGTACGTGGGCATGTACCTGAGAATCCTGGTGAAGGAACTCACCGGGTTCTCAGCTGGTCTCTCCGAGAAACCCCTACAGTGGTTCAAGAACCTGGCCAAAGCTGTCTGTTAGTGCTCCAAGTTTATGTCTTTGGCAGCCTATGATGGCTTTGAGTTGGCAGCTCGAGTTGCAGTGGTGGGCATCGGTGCCCAACGCCAAGCTTGGCTACAGTCGTCTGACCAGTGGCGGCTCAAGGCAATCTGCTGCCTGAGGCGAAGAATGAGATGGTGCCCCCCCACCACCTTAGAGGGGGCGGGGCTTTTTCAGAAATCCAATCAGAGACTGAACCAAACCAAAAAGCTGATTAGATTATATGGAGGAAATGCAAGATGTTTGCACACAGGGCCGTTTTGAGCTGCATTCGCACCCTGTGCAACTTGCAGTTTGTGTACACCCCCCTCCCCCATACCTCCGTCCAGCACTGCCTGCTCTTTCCCTGCTGCTGCCACCCTCTGTTTTTTTTTCACAGCGGCGCCAGCAGCAGGGAAAGAGCAGGCAACGCTGGATGTGGAGGTATGGGGAGGAGGAGGAGGGGGGCATGCACCCGATCTGAAAGGCGCTGGCACTTTGAGCAGATCTGTCCCTTCCTGCTCTGACATCGCGTTGGAGGAGGGATGCACCAGACCTGCTTAAAGTGCTCTGAAAAGGCTTGGGGGCACATTTTGGCTGCCTGCTATTGTCCTGCCAGCGGACAGCCGAAATGCGCCCCCCAAGCCTTTGCGCCCTGTGTGGCTACACTGCTTGCACAGGGCTAGGCACGGTCCTGTTTGCACACCAAGGAACTAGAAGACAGCAAGAACCGACAGCACAGTTTATAAAACTAAATTATAACTCATTTTTATTTTGTTATATGGTTCTTGCTTTTTCTTTTTCAACATATATTTTGCATCCACAGTAGGTGCAGAGCAGAAACAGGACATTCACCCACAGAACTCAATATTTATTTATTTATTTATTTTATTTATTTATTTAGTATACATTTGTATACCGCTGCTTCCTACGATTGATTGATTCTGATCATCTCACTAACAACAACAACAACCACAATTCTCCAGTACCAGGCATACTGTGAACTAATAAAAAACCCTGCAACAAAGAGCAAACCTATCATATCATACCATATCAGCACAAACTTCCAAAACTCACATAAGGAGTCCATCCAAAAAAAGTGTCACTGTAAATACTACACTGGGCCCTGGAACATCCATACACCTATTTGAAAAGCTGAACAAGTCAAATTAGTACAGTATAATATAGATCTTTATATACAAACTCCATGTTAGCAGAACACCTGACCTCAGTCACACACGCACAACATCGACCCTCATCAAGTACAGAATCAGTAACCACAATCTAAAGTAAAAATAAAAATATGTAGACAAAATTTAAATTGAAACCCCAAGAAGCCAGAGTCCACATGCAGAGCAACATCAGATAAATAAAAGATGCAGTTCCCCAATACTGTGTAAAATATAAAAATAGCACAAAATCCAATCACTAAAATTAAATAAAATTATTTTTTCTACCTTTGTTGTCTGACCATTTTATTCTCTGATCATGCTGGTCCCGATCTGAGGCTTCTGCTTTTCTGTCTTCTCTTAGCTCTCTTTCTGTGGTCCGTGGTCCATCTGCCATTTCTTATCCCTTCTTTTGTTTTCTTCACTTCCTTCCATCAGCCCATTGCCAGTTCCAGTAACCCTCCCCAGTATCAACCCCCTTTCCAGTCCTCCCCTCCCAGTACCTTCCAATGTCAACCGCCTTGCATTCCCATGACTGCCACTGGTGTCCATTCCCTTCCAGTCCGCCTCTTTCCCCACTGTCCAGCCTCTTCTAGTCCAAATACCATCCCAGGTATCAGCTCAGGTCCACTCTGTGTCACACCCCAGTCAGCTCCCTTCCATCCACCCTCCCCTTTGTCCATCTCCCTTCCAGTGCCATTCGCATCTCAGCTCCCTTCTAGCCTCCTTCCCATTACCCAACCACCTACTACTCCCATACCCAAGTGTCAGCTCCCTTCCAGTCCCCCTTCAGTACATCCCAGGTGTCGGCTCCTTTCTAGCCCCCTCCTTCCCCCGTGTCATCTCCCTTCCTGCCCCCTCCTTCCCCTGGCAGACCCTCTCAGTATCCGCTCCCTTCCAGTCCTATTCTACCATCCCCCTGCATCAGCCCTTTTGTACCCTAGTCCCTAGTTTTCTTCCAGGGCCAGCAGCACTCTCCTCCCCTCCCCTCCCCTATTAGCCCATTTCCTGTCCCAGCCCATTTCTAGTCCTATCCCCTTTATCAACCCACTCCAGTCCTAGCCCCCCAATCAGCCCATTGCCAGTCTTAACTCATTTCTAGTGCTAGCCCCCCATCTGCCCATTACCAGTCGTAACCCTCCAATAAGTCCATTTTCAGTCCTAGCACCCCAATCAACCCATTTCCTGTCCTAGTCCCCCATAGCCTATTACCAGTCCTAGCCCCCCATCAGCCCATTTCCAGTCCTAACCCCCCATCAGTCCATTTCCAGTCCTAGCCCTCTCCCGATAGCCCATTACCAGTCCTAGCCCCCCTCCCGATCAGCCCCATTTCCTGTCCTAACCCCCATCAGCCCATTTACAGTTCTAACTCCCCTCATCAGTCCATTTCCAGTCCTAACCCCCCATCAGCCCATTTCCAGTTCTAAACCCCCCCATCAGCCCAGTTCAAATCCTAGCCCCCCCCCCCCCAGGGAAATTGAAAAACCTAATAAAACCCTCTGGGGTAAGAAGCAGCTGCCGCTGCTGCTCCATCGGTGGCAGCAGCAGAATGAGGCTCTCCCCCCCCCCCCCCACCCCGGAGAGCCTGCAGTGCCGGTTTCCCCTTCGCCCCGGCTCAGTTTTGCAGAGCCGCGGTGAAGGAAGAGTGTTTCCCTTAACTGCGGCTCTGTTAAAGCTGGGCCTACGGAGCTGATGGGAAACAGGAAATCCTGTTTCCCATCAGCGCCGTGGGCTGAGCTTTAACAGAGCCGCGCGAAAGGGAAACACTCTCCCTTCGCTGCGGCTCTACAAAACTGAGCCGGGCAGAGGGGAAACTGGCACTGCAGGCTCTCCGAGGGGGAGGTGGGCGGCCACGGGCTTCTCATTTCTGCCACTGCCGCCGATGGCGCGGCAGCTGCTTCTTACCCCGGAGGGTTTTATTAGTTTTATTTAGAAGGTCGAGTGAGGCAGTCATTTTGGGGGCAATTTTTGCTGTCCCCGAAAAGTTGCCACCTGAAGCCACCACCTCACTTGACCTAATGATAGAACCGCCCCTGCTTCTGACCTTGAACAATAGATTCAGGATAAATTGGTTGACGTCCCATGCCAAGGAGAGAACCTCTTTGGCAAACCCATGACCAACAAGGCTGCTGAGCTGGAGACTGAGTTAATGACGAGGACCAGGCTCTCTAAAAGACTGCTGCCCCTCCCTGACAGAAGGGCTCAGGTAAAAAGCCCTTCTACCCGAGGAAAGGAGCTGCTTACAGAAACTACCCACTTTTTCAGGCCTCCCCGGCTCCCCAACAGGTTCAGCAGGCCAAGGGACATGGGCATTGCCCTCGTAAGCAGAAGGCCCCCAAGCCCCAGGCATCGGCCCCAGGGGGGGGAACCTTTGACTCCTTGGGCATAGCCTCTCCACCCCAAGGAGATCAGCAGCCCACAGGGGGATGTCTCATTCACTATGCCCAAAGGTGACCAGCCATCACCACCGAATATTTTGCACTCCAAGTGGTCGAGGAGGGTTACCTCCTCCACCTGGCCCAGACACCTCCCCCTTTCTTTCCGAGAGAGCTTCCCAGGTCTCTCCTTCACTGGGACCTTCTACTGAAGGAACTGGCAGGTCTTCTCGAGGCCAGAGCGGTAGAACCAGTTCCCCACCATCTCAGGGGCAAGGGGTTCTACTCCAGGTACTTCCTCTACCAAAAAGAATAGGGGGATCCTCGACCCGTGCAATCTGAACAGATTCCTGGTAAGGGAGAAGTTCAAGATGCTCTCCCTTGGAACATTGCTGCCTTATCTGCAGCAGGGAGATTGGCTGTGCTCCTTGGATCTGAAGGATGCCTACACACACATCCACATTCACCCCAACCACAAGCAGTACCTGAGATTCATGGTGGGGGGCAGCCATTACTAGTACAGGGTGCTGCCCTTCGGCTTGGCTTCCACCCCGGCTTTCACACCAAGGGCTTTCAGCAAGTGCCTGGCAGTCATGGCTGTCTTCCTCCGCCTCCAGGGGGTGTTTGTCTTCCCCTACCTGGATGATTGGCTCATAAAGGGAGGCACGGCCTCAGAAGTGCAGCAGGCAGTCACACATACCATCCAGGTCCTGCAAAATCTGGGGTTTGTAATAAACTACCCCAAGTCCCTCCTCCTCCCGACACAGTGTCTGGAGTTCATAGGGGCAAAACTAGACATCCTCCAGGCAAAGGCCTTCCTTCTAGGAGACCAAGCCGCCTGGCTCAGAACTCTGGCCTTGGATATACAACGCTGTACCTGAATGTCTGCTCAGCTCCTGCGGCGCCTACTCAGACACATGGCTTCCACGGTCCATGTCACCTCAGATGCCTGCCTCCACATGAGGGTCACACAGTTGTGCCTTTGGGACCAGTGGACGCAGACTTGCATGCATTGCGCCCACTGTATGCAGATCTCTCTCATGCATATGCATTATGGTTATCCTGAAAACCTGACTGGCTAGGTGTGTCCCATGACTGGGTTGAGAACCCCTGATTTTGAAGCATACTCATAAAATGTTGTGCTGTGCACGTTAGTACTGTTGTCACACATAAAGAAACTGCCTTTTTAGTTTGTGCTAGTAGTAGCGTATGCTGCCATCAATGCTTGTAACATATAGTAACTTAACCCTCCATTGCCTCAGAAAAATCCAAGTTACCAATGTCCCTATTTAATGTACATTACCAAGTTTAAGTTACAATGTATACCGCTTTGATTGAAATGATAAAGCGGTATATAAAACCTGTTAAATAAATAATAAATAAATAGTAACGTAGTAAATGATGGCAGATAAAGACCAGTATGGTCCATCTACTGTAGTCTGTCCCGTAAGGTGGCTAGAGTATGTGTACCTGCTGTTCCGGTCAGGTCACCCCTATTTGTTGAAGTATAAAAATAGTTTATTTTGCTTTTATCATCTTGCTATAAAGGGATCCACTGTGTCTATCCCATGACATTGAATTCTGTCACTATAATTGCCCCCGCCGCTTTCATTGGAAGGGCATTCCAAGCATCCACCACCCTTGCAGTAAAAAAGTATTTGTAAGTTTATGTCCTTGCAGCTTCATTTTATGCCCTCTAGTATTACAGCTTTTCCTCCTTTGACAAAGGTTTGTTTGTTCATTAATACCCTTTAAGTATTTAAATGTCTGTATCATATCACCCCTGTCCCTCCTCTCCTCTAGGGCAGGGGTGGGCAATTCCGGCTCTCGTGCACCACAATCCAGCCTGATTTTCATGATGTCCCTAATGAATAGTCATGAGATCTATTTGCATCCACTGCCTTCCATTGTATGGAAATAGGGCCATGAATATTCATTAGGGACATCATGAAAACCAGGCTGGATTGTGGTGCACGAGGGCCGGAATTGCCCACCCCTGCTCTAGGGTATACATATTTAGGTTTTCAAGTCTCCTCTCATACGTCTTTTGGCACAGGCTCCAAATCATTTTGGTTGCCTTCCTCTGAACCATATCAAATTGTTTTATATCCTTGCGCTTGTGCCATTTTTACCATGGCTTTGGCCTTTGAGCATGCTCTGTGTAGTCATTCCTGGGCCCTTTCAGTATACTCTGTTAACTGATTTAAGGCTGTGAAGCAGTTGAACAGTCTTAGGAGAGTAGGTTACCTGGAGAGAAGAAGAGGAAGTTTCAAAGTCTCTTTAGTGAGAGTTTCTTGGATTGTCTGGTGTCTTAGTTTCCTTTCTGTGCTCCTTTCCTCCTGTCTCTGGTGTATGAGAAAAGTTTGCAAGTTTTTGTGTATTTTTATCTTATGTCAGTTTTGTCCTGTGATATTTATTGAAGCTCATTTTTATTTAGTAAGCTTTATTAACTGCTTTTATGAAGAGATCCACATTAATGAATGAAAGAGTAAAGTTTTTGTGCATGCAAGGTGAGAGAATATCAAGCGTCACAGCAGTGAGTGGGCATGCTAGAAGTATGAATGGAGAGGATGGAGGTAGGGAGACTAGAGGTCAGGATGGACAGGAGAAAAACGTGGGGGAGTAGTGGAAGTGGAGTGAGCTGTAGGAGAGGAGTAGGGAGTGTGCAGGTATCAATGGAAGCTGTCAGGCCATGGAAAAGAATAGAGAGGAACAGCAGGCAAACAGAAAAGAAAGAAGTGAGGGTTAGCGACCATAGGAAGAAGAGTAAGGCTGAGAGGAATAGGGAGTGGGAGGAAGTAGTAGGCAGGGAGGATCCTTACTTAGCACAGGGTGATGCAGTGCAGGAGATGATTCCCAGCACTTCAACACAGAGGAGAAAGAGCTGCTTATCAAGCTAGTGTTTCACAGCTACTCTCTTCTGTTTTGGGAGAAGATACCACAGAACATTCAGGTCAGCACAGAATATTTTTTGGTGCAGAATATCCAGATCTACCATCAATTTGAATGCCTTGAGGGGCACCGGTATCATACTAGCCACTCTAATGCACATCTTCATTGCGCTGGGGGAGGAAGCTTCATTGAGGCTTTGTTCTGCACCAGAGTCTAGACTCTAGCTGTCAAAGGGAACAACCACTGAGGCCTTGATTGCTAAGTCAGGCTCATATTTGAACACCTTCAGCAGAGCAACAGTCTGAGCAATCAGTTAGTAGCAGTTAAATTTACTCTGAAACAAGTAGGGAACGCTTGCAGGGCATGCCGCGTGTAATTCTTTCCCATCCTTCTGTGTTTCTGTGTTTTGCATGCATGTGATATGTCAGATTTGTATGTTTATCTGTTTTGTGTGTGTATGTATCTTTATTTTATTTGTGTGTGTGTGCGCGCGTATCTTTGTGGACTGGTATGTCTGCATGTTTGTATGTATTACTCCTGCTGGAATTCCGCAGACAAAATTCAAACTTCAATGTCAAAAGGTCGGAGTTATGTAAAATTCTGCATGCTTTTGTTTGTCAAAATAACAAAGCATATTGTTTTTGAGTGATACCTAATTTAACATGCAGTACAGAAAAAAAAATCTCAAAAAAATGCAACATTTTAAATTATTGTGTGCAGAATTCCAGCAGGAGTAATGTATGTACATGTTTGCATGCTGTCCATGTCTGTTTGTATGTGTGTCTGTACATGTAGTATGTGTGTATGTATTTATATCTGTTTGTTCTATGTGTGTCTGATTGGGAGAGGAGAGGGGAGGACTCTTTTGAAAGGTTCATTTCTGCAATTTCTGTGTTACTGTGAATCAGTGTTTATGTGCCGCAGCTGCTGGAATTACTTTTTGCTTTTTTTTTTCTTTTTTTTTGGTGGGAGTGGCTTCATTTCTCTTCCATTTCCCACCATATGCAGAAACTTAACTTCTACAGCACTGGAATTTTGCCTAGATTGCCACTTCCTTTTCTGTGAATAGTGCTGCCTTCCAGTGTCCCGCCCCCACAGCCTTTCTATTGGCTGCACCCCACCCACAGTCTGTAGCTTGTTACCTTGGAAGCATGTAGGGCAGGCCCCTCTAATACCCAGGAGGATTGGAGATCTGCAGATAGTTTTTGAACTCTGAAAAATGTCCAGACAAGTAACCATCCCTCTAGCTTCTGTTCAATAATTAAAAAATCAGTAGAATCCTCAAAAAAGCCAGTTTGCTGGTAGTGGTTGTTGGGGGTAGCTTTTGGTTATGGGGCAGTTTATGGGGTGGAGGGGAAATTGCAGTGGGTTAGTTTTTGGGGTGGTGTAATTTATGGGGTGGTAGGGCAGTTGAGTGGAGAGTTAATTTGGGGGGAAAGGGGGTCAGGCAGTTTGTTGGGTTAGGTGAGTAGAGAACAGACAGAAACAGTTTGAAAGGAGGAATTCCCTAAATTTTGTATTTCACTGTGTGTAAGTTTCTGTGCTAAAGATTCTGGAATTCCTCTCATAGAAATGCATTGATCTGATATATCCATTTTTGAACTTGATGTATTTTTTACCTGTTTTTCCCACATACCAAGTTAGATCCCATTCTGTTTATTTTTCAGAGTTATTTTGCCTATGGACAGACTTGTTTCTCAATCACTTTTGTATAATTCTTTCACGGTGGGCAAGAATTCTGTTGGGTTGGAAGAATATAACTGCTTTCTCCAGTTAGTTTTAAAACTGCTACCTGTTAGTCCCATGGAATGTCCCCTAGCTTAGTGGTTCTTTGCCTAGTCCACAAGCACAGCTAGCCAGTTGGGGTTTCAAGATAGCCACAATGAATATGAATGAGAGAGATTTGGTGGTGCATGCAAATCTATCTCATGCATATTCATTGTGAGTATCCTGAAAACTCGATAGCTGCGTCCCCAAGGACTGGGTTGAGAACCACTGAACTAGGGAAATTCCATGATGCTAACAGGTTTCAGAAGCAAACATGACTTTAGAATAAGTTGTGCCACCTCCCTCCACCTTTCTGTAATAAAAGTACTTTCTCTTGGCAGCTGGAGAAGTACCTTTCACTGCCAGGGTGAAGTCTTTCAATAACAGCCAAGTGTTGGACTTGATCTAAGCTGGAGCCAGCAGCAAATCTTTTGTGGTGCACCTGATGGGTGGTACACTTCAGGAAGCACTCTCCTTAGACAAAAGAGAGCTTAGTCTTTTCTTTGACTGGGGCATCACGCAAGTAGTGTGTTACTCCTGAGAGGTGGAGAAATAGAGGATGATCCTACTGGCGTTTTTAACATCAAGAAAATGCTGTTTCTTGGAGGAAACGTCTACTCCAGAACTTAGCCAGGAAGGAAGCTTGTTCATGTTCCTTTCCTATGTAGGGAACTCATTACACTGTTTCAGTTTTGCAGCAGTCTCATGGAAATTTTTTGTGGGTCATTTTTCAGTCACAGTGGTTGTTTTTTTTAATGTTGTTTTTTTTAAACAATGGCCACCGCATTTAAAAAACAAAAATCCAGATAATCGGTGCTGGTATCTAGATTATCTGCATATCTGTGGATAGTGTTGCTATTCAGTGCCACTATCTGGATAGCCTTAGAACTAGCTTATCTGGATAGTAATCTGTATAGCAGCACTGAATATCACCGCTATGTGTTTAATTGTCAACTTCACCCCTGCTCCACTCATGGATCCGTATGGTGTCTAGGTGGTCTGTAAGGACATTCAGAAGCACTGTTCTATAGTGTTGCTGAATATTCCTGTCCACAGCACTTATCCGGTTAGCAAGTGCTGCTGACCGTATAAGTGCCGTTTTTGCCCCGGTGGTTTTTATTAACACTGCTGACCTAATCCTTTAGGATTCTCTTGTTTTCACTGGCATTACTAGCACAGTCTTATGGAATCCCCTTGTTTTCACTGACAGTGCTAACCCAACTTTATGGACATCCCTGGAAGAACCTAAAATTCTCGACCCTCAGGAATTTGTGGACTTGTTTTCCAAAGCTGCTTTTCAGGAAAAGAGGAAGCCATTGTCGGAGTCATATGAAAAAAAAGTCAAAGCCAAAAAGGTAATTATTATTTCCATATGCCAGAGGAATACCTAAACTAGGATTGTAGTAACATTGTGAGCAGGGCCGTACCGAGGGAAGATCGTGCCCTGTGCACTTGCACATAGGGCGTGCGCCCCCCCTCCTGTGGCGGGAGAGAAGAGGTGCGCCCGATGTGCAAGTCGTTGGCATGCTAAGCAGATCTGTCCCTCCCTGCTCTTGCAGAGAGGGAAAGATCTGCTTAGTATGACAGTGAGAAGGTTTAAGGGGCTCATTTTAGCTGTCCTGCCATTGCCTGCCGCCACTGAGAGAAGAAAAAGTGGTGACGGAAGGCAACTGAAGACAGCTAAAATGCGCCCCTTAAGACTTTGTGCCCTGTGCGGCCGCACAGCTCGCACAGGGCTAGGTACGGGCCTGATTGTGAGCATTCATGCAGTCATTTTTTTTTTAATTTATTTGAGTTTCTTGAATACAATACACATAAGTAAGGAAACATGAGAATCCAAAATTATGCTAATCTAAAAACAAACAGATCCACATAAAAAGACCACGTCAAGGGAGAAGAACCTACCAAAAATAATACATCCTAGAAAAACTAAACAAAGAAACAAGGAGTATAATACCCCACTATAGGGAGTGAAAAAAAACAATATCAATCCTCCAATTATATCCCACCCACCTCTTTTCCATCCAGAAATTTTTGTAATGAAATAACATCAGTATACACATAAGTTTGTCCCCCTAGAGTGATAATACAACGACCGGGAAATTTCAGAAAAAACGTCGCCCCCAAAGCCACAACCCGAGATTTCATCGCCAAAAACTGCTTACGTCGAATCTGAGTAGTCCGGCACACATCCAGGAAAACCTGGAGTTTTTGTCCGCAAAAGAGAGCATCTCTATACTTAAAGTATGCTCTCAAAATGCGCAACTTGGCATTCAGAAACAAACTTCACTACCAAGGTATTACGCTTTGAAATAACATCAAGTGAATCCTCCAGGAAGGCTGGTAAGTTCTGATCTACCGAGCACACCGAGGGAGCCAGAGCCCCCGCGGCCTGCGAAGTAGAAGAAGAAGTAACGGGAAGGTAATACATATGGACAGCTTCCGAATCCCCCTCTAAATACAACACTTCTAAGAAATATTTTCCCAATAAAATATCAGACGACACTAAATGTGTAGAAGGGAAATTCAAAAAACGTAAGTTACGCGCTCTAGACTGATTTTCCAGCACGTCCAGCCGATAGGAAAAAGTTGAAGAATCTTTAATTAAAGCAGCATCAGTATCACGGCAAGACTGGAGCTGGGAATCAGTACGAGCGACCAACTTACTGAATGAACCTAGTTGACTATCAATAAATTGCAATTTACCAACCACATCTTGGGAAAACTTACAAAGGGAGGATACAGTAGAGGACAAACGCGTGTCGATTTTCTGAATAGCGGTCCATATGTCCACAAGAGTCACTTCCCCAGAAGGGGGAGCGATAGCCCCTACATCTGCAGTAGCGGGATAAACAGGAAGCGAAACCGGGGAAAAAATATCAGGGGAGAGCTCCAAAAGGGTTGGTGAAAAAGTTGGCAGTGGGAGAGGAGGAGGAGACCGGGAAACAGGGCTCAACGACGCCCCCTCCGGTGACTGATTACCAGGCAGCAGGGAAGTCAAATGTTTATCCATAGGGCCCACCATCTTACCACTCTGAGCACCATCTCCCAACTTAGCACCAACCTTAGCCTTCCGTTTGCCCATGGTATAACATGACTTCTTAGCACCCACATGAACTCCTCATGTGCGCCAAAGGGGTGCCAAAGGAGCGTGTCCTGCCCCTTGAGTCACACCCCTTAGGTCACGCCAAGCAGGCCGCGACACGCGGCCGCGTGAGGTAGAGCAGGGGAAGGGTCCTCCAGACCAGGACACGTCCTTCTCCCGCCTGCACGATGTAAAACAAGCCTCCAGCAAAGCCTGCTGCACTGCTCCGCGCTGCTGGACTTACGCGGCAACTCCCTTGCACAGCGGCTCTCTCTCCCGAGACTCCTGCAGTCATGTTGCAAGTGCTCATAGCAGTCTTATAATGATCTTCATGTAGACACACTGGCAGCTGCACACTTGGTGTTCATAAACCCAACTTAAGATTCTGCAGTAGGTTCATGCACCTTCAGTAACTGCAGACATTCACAGACATACATTACCTTATAGCAAGTGCTTGGACAAACATCTGCAGAATTGTCTATGAATGAATGCCATCTTGGAGCAAATCCTCAAACAAAAACATGTAGGGGGGTATATTCAAAATAAATAATGCGGTTAGCAGTCCTGCTAGTCATGCTGATGGTGCCGCTGAATAGCCGTGGGTGGTGCCGCTGAATAGCCGTGGGTGGTGCCGCTGAATAGCCGTGGTTGGTGCCGCTGAATAGCTGTGGGTGGTGCCGCTGAATAGCCGTGGGTGCCACCGCTGCACACCCCAATGCTAACAGGCTAGCATCAGGGCAGAGCCAGGGCGATACCTGGCAATAACTGGGCAGCAGTGATATTGAGCCGTTGTCTAGTTATTGTTACATGGCAAAAATTAGGCCATTTTAAAGACTGGCCTAACTTTTGCTATAGAAGCCAACTGGGCAGCGGCTGAATATCTGATTGGCCTTGACATTGACTATTTGGGTCTAAAGTTCAGCAGCGGTGGCTTGCCACTTTAGCAGCACTATCGGACATGTGATCATTCAATAAGCACCCCCATACACAACTAGAAACTTGCAGGAAACGTTATAAAATTACTTATGGGTGGGTCATTTTATAGCAGGAAGTCTAGGATTTCAAGACAGAAAGTCGCATATATTGTGCTTATTTTGTAAAGACCCAGTTGAAAATCCCATGCAGGCTAAGGGAAGGGGG
Source organism: Ichthyophis bannanicus (assembly GCA_033557465.1). NCBI lineage: Eukaryota > Metazoa > Chordata > Amphibia > Gymnophiona > Ichthyophiidae > Ichthyophis > Ichthyophis bannanicus. The sequence continues at coordinate 377,605,410 of CM066037.1, read as the reverse complement.
TGCCTCAAACAACCACAATTAAAAAAAAACAATTTCCTCAAAACAATCACACTGGCAACTTGAAACTACATATAATTTGAATTAAAAAATTCTCAAATGTCTAACTAATTGTTGTCGGACTGGGGTCCAAGTGAGGAAAAAACCCTACTTGGACCGTGTCCATTGTAATCAATAAAGCAGTAAAAGTAACAAATAAACACTTAACTTATGCTTTGTCCATCCAAAATTGTAACACATGTCCAAGGAAAAACCCGGGAACCTAGCTCCTGCATGGAGCCGCAGTGCCATGCAGGAGCCAGGCTGAGCTAGCTGGCGATGTGGTTGGACATCCTGAATGCCTGGAATTGGGGCATGTCCCAGACGTCCAGCCAGTATGCTGTGATTCTGCTCCTTTGGGGCAGTCTAGCTCTTGTGGGAGCAGAATTGGATGCATCTCTGGCTGTCCGGGCGGCCCGGAGATGCACAACTGAGAATTGGCCTCATGGCACATGTATATCATCTGGTCCAGGCTATTTGCTACAATTTAGTTTATCAAATAGTTATAATATATCTTCACAGTTTATTGAAATTTGTTTCAGTTCTTCTGATACATCACCATTTCAGAAATGGGTAACTTCCCTACTTCTTCAGTAAAGACTAAAACAAAGAATTCATTTAGTCTCTCCACTAGGCCTTGTTCTCCCATAGCGCTCCTTTTACCCCTCTACTAGGCAGACTAGATAGCCATTTGGGTCTTTATCTACTAGCATCCACTATGTAACTGTGCCACTCAGACTTTGCCTAGATAAGGCCTTCCATCCAAACTGGATGATTGAACAAGGAAACTGATCAAGGCTGCTGATAACATGGAAAAAGCCACAAATGTCTGTGGTCAAAACTGATTGAAATATGTATGTGACAACAACATAGAAACATACCATATGGCCTATCTCATCTGCCCTTCCTATCAACTACTATAGTTTCCTTTTTTCCTTTAGAGAACTTCAGGGTTTGTCCCTGCTTTCTTGAATTCAGATACTGTTCTCGTCTCTACTACTTCCACTAGGAGACTATTCCATACATCTATCATTCTTTTCATAAAGAAATATTTCTGCATATTACTCCTGAGTCTGTCTCCTTTCACCCTCATCCTATGTCCCTTTGTTGCAGAGCTCACTTTCAATTCAAAGAGGCTCTTCTCTTGTACATTTATGCTATGACGGTATTTAAACATCTCTATCCTATCTCCTCTTTTCTGCATTTCCTCTAACATAAACATATTTAGATCTGTATGTCCCCATATGCTTTATAACAAAGACCATTAACCATTTTAGTAGCCACCCTCTCCACTGACTCCATCCTGTTTATATCCTTTTGAAGGTGTGGTCTCCAGAGTTTCACATGGTACTCAAATAAAGTCTCACTAAAGCATGGACATAGTTTAAAGGTGCTATCTTGGAAGCCCAGATGTATTCCATGCTTTAGGCAAAGTGGAAGGAAGGTAAAAAAACTGCCAGCATGGTTTAAAGGTGAGGTCAGAGAGGCTGCTGGTGCCAAAAAAAAGCATCTTTCAGGAAATGGAAGAGGAGCCAAATGATGAAAATGGGAAACAGCATAAGCATTGGCAAGTTAGATGCAGGGCATTGATAAGGCAGGCTAAAAGAAAATTTGAAAAAAGTGTGTCGTAGAAGCAAAAACACATAATAAAAATGTTTTCAAGTACATTTGTAGCAAAAAAGGGACACTAATTGAGGGCAAAGACATAATGGAGAGACCAAATTAATTCTTTGCTTCAGTCTTTACTGAAGAAGATGTAGGGACGTTATCCATGCCTGAAATGATATATAAAGGTGATGTATCAGAAGAATGGAAAGAAATATTGATAAAATGGGAAGATGTATTACAACTACTTGATAAACTGAAGAGTAGCAAATCACCTGGACAGGATGATATGTATCTGAGGATGTTGAAAGAACTGAAATATGAGATTGCAGACCTACTATTAGTAATCTGTGAACTATCATTAAAATCATTTGTAGTACCTGAAGATTGGAGAATGTCCAATGTAATGCCAATTTTTAAATAGGGCTCCAGGGGTGATCTGGGAAACTACAGATTGGTAAACCTAATGTCAGTACTGAGCAAAATGGTAGAAACCATTATAAAGAATAACATTACTGAACAAATAGATAGTCATGGTTTTATGGGAGAAAGTCAACATGGATTTAGCCAATATAATCTGTTATATTTTTTTGAAGGTGTGAATAAACAGACCAAGGTGAGCTGGTTGATATAGTGTATCTGGATTTTCAGAAAGCCTTTGACAAGGTCCTTCGTGAGAGATTCTTGGCGAAATTAAAAAGTCAAGGGATTCGAGGCAGTGTAGTATTGTGTATCAGGAACTGGTTAAAAGATAGAAAGCAGAGAGTAGTTTTAATATCCAATTTTCTCAGTGGAGAAAGGTGAATAGTGGAGTATCCCGGTGATCTGTGCTAGGCCCGCTGCTTGTTAATATATTCATAAATGACCTGGAAATGTGAATAGCGAGTGAGGTGATCAAATTTGCAGATGATACAAAATTATTCGGAGTTGTTAAAACACAAAAGCATTGTGAAAAATTGCAAGAGGACCTTGATAAATTGGAATATTGGGCATATCACATTAGAAAGCACCATCCAGGAAAAAGATTTAGGTGTCATTGTGAACCCTCCATCCAGTGTGCAGCGGTGGCCAAGAAAGCAAATAGAATGTTAAGAATTATGAGGAAAGGAATAGCTTTTACTACATCATCCAGTAACGAATTCCAGAGTTTGATTATGGGTTGAGTAAAAAAATATTTTCTGTTTTAATCTTAAATGGGCTACACTGTAGCTTCATTGTGTGTCCTCTAGTCTTTCTACTTTTTGATGGCATAAACAACCTATCTACATTTACCCATTCCACTCCATTCATTAATTTATAGACCTTTATAATATCCCCCCCTCAGCCGTCTCTTTTCCAAGTTGAAGAGCCCTAATCTTTTATGCCTCTCCTCATAGAGGTATCCTTCCATCCTCTTCACCAGTTTTGTTGCTCTTCTCTGTACCTTTTCTAATTTTGCTATATCCTTTTTAAGATATGGCGACCCGAATTACATACAATATTCAAGGTGCGGTCCCACCATGGAACAATACAGAGGCATTATAATATTCTTGGCTCTGTTCTCCATTATTGTAGCTGAATTTGAAAGAGTTTTGGATAAGTTCCCGGAGAAAAGGTCCGTAAGTCATTAAAAAGGGGAGCAGGAAAATCCACTGCTTACCCTGGTACGAGCTTTGTGGAACCTGCGTGCCATATTGGCAACCTGACAGGTACTCGAAATCTGGATTGACCACTGTTGAAAACAGGATACTGGCTTGAGGGACCTTGGTCTGACCCACTATAGCATTTCTTATGTTCTTACAATCTTACTTAGACAGTGGCACTATCACCTTTTTTCTGCTGGCCATTCCTCTCCCTATGCACTAAGGTTTTCACCGTCACCTTTCTTTTCCTGTTCAGCCACTTTAAAATCATCAGAAACAATCACGCCCAGGTCCTGTTCTTCTTTCATGAACAAGAGTACTTTACCCCTTATACTGTACTCTTCCCTTGGATTATTGTAGCCCAAATGCATGTCCCTGCATTTTTTAGCATTAAATTTCAGCTGCCAAATTCTGAACCATTTTTCAAGCTTAGCTAGATCCCTGCTCATGTTATCTTCTGTTTCCTGCGTGTCTACTCTATTGCAGATTTTGGTATCATCCACAAAGAGGCAAACCTTAGCCAAAAGCCTTTGTGAAATATCACTAACAAAAATGTTGTAAAAAAACGGACTAAGGACAGATCCCTGTGGCACACCACTGGCAGCATCCTTCTCCTTAGCGTGAGCTCCATTTAAACTGTAACCTATGTTGCCTCCCACTCAACCAATTTCTGACCTGGTCAGTCATTTTAGAGTCCATCCCTAGGGTGCTCAATTTATTTATAAGTCTCCTGTGTGGAATGCTGTCAAAGACTTTACTGAAATCTACAGAAAGTACACCACATCTAGGGCTTTCACTCTGTCCACCTCTCTGGTCACCCAGTCAAAGAGGTTAATCAGATTCATCAGACAAGACCTGCCTCTGGTAAAGCCATGCTGCCTCGGATCCTACAATCCATTGGAGTCCAGAAACCTCACTATCCTCTGTTTTAGCAGCATTTCCATTAATCTAGTCACCACAGAGGTCAGACTAACTGGCTTGTAGTTTTCAACCTCATCCTTCAGCTTTTGTGTAAAGGGACCACATGTGCCTTTCTCCATTCTTCTGGGGATCACTCCTGACTCTAAAGAAGCATTGAAAATGTCAGTCAGTGGAGCCGCTAGAACATCCCCAAGTTCCTTCAATATTCTCTGATGCGTCCCATCGCTTTGTCTACTTTTAGTTTAGCTAGTTCCTCATGAACAGTCTTCGGAAAATCATTCAAGATCCCCTTCACTTCTGTTTCTATTTGGGGGTATTTTCTGAGGACCTGCTCGTGGCCCTTTGTGAACACAGAACAAAAATATTTATTAAGCAATTCTGCTTTATCCCCATTAGCTTCTACATATTCCTCCACTCCACTCTTGAGTTTGACATTGCCACTTCTGCACTTTCTCCTCTCGCTAACATATCCAAAAAATATCTTATCCCCCCATTTTATTGCATTGGCTATTTCTTCTTTTTGTATCTTTGTTTTGCTGACTACTTTTCTAGCTTCTCTGAGTTTTTCCAAATATTGATGCTTGTCTTCCTCTCTCTTTGATCTCTTGTATTTTATGAAAGCCACCCTCTTTTGTTCACTTTTTCAGCTATTTCCTTAGAGAACCATAGTGGCCTCCTTTTCCTTTTACAATTTATTTATTTTATTTAACATTTGTATACCGCTACTTCCAGCGATCAATAGCGGTTTGATTACATGTTGAATGATGTCAATCATGACAGAAATTTGGGTTATAAACACGTTGATTTGAAGGGAAAAGCACAGTACACAGGAAGATGGTTTAAAGGAGTGGATTCAGGATTTACATATCTACATTTTTACATTACAATTGTTTACCTTTCTAACAAAAAGGTTTGTTGCATTTAAAATATCCTCTTTCAGTTTTGCCCATTACTTTTCTATATCCCCCAGCTGTTCCCATCCCACTAACACTCCTTAAGATACTGTTCCATCTTGGCAAAGCTAGTTTTCCTGAAGTCTAAGACACTCGCTTTTGAATGGATTTTAATAGCCCTAGTCCTAATACTGAACCACAGCATCTGGTGATCAAAGCTAAATAAAAGATTTTGATAGCCAGAGGGGGTGTAAAGCTTGAGGTTCGCCTAGGGCTCCAACACTTTGGACCATCTCTAGTTCTGGCCCTGTCTACACCCAACAATTTCCATACCAAAACACCCACAGAATTATTCCACTCACCTCACAACTACCCACAAAGCAACCACCCAGAACAACCGACAAAATCCATCATATTATCTAACCCACTATCCATTGTATAACCCACAACCCATTGTATCATCCATGATGAGGTTCAGATCCTTTTCCTGGGTAGTGATTCCTAATGTGGAACCTTGCATCATATAACGATAATTTGGGTTGTTCTTCCCCAAGTGCATAACTTTGCACGTGTCCACATTAAACTTCTGCCATTTGGATGCCCAGTTTCCCAAATTTTCAAGCTGCTCTTGCAATTTTTTATTCATTATTCCCATTTCTAGATAATTTATGATTATGTTAAAAAGCATCAAGCCCAACACAGATCCCTGGGGTACTCCACTATTCACCTTTCTCCACTGAGAAAATTGGTCATTTAGCCATACTCTCTGTTTTCTATCTTTTAACCAGTTCCTGATCCATAATAGTACATTGTCTCCTATCCCATGACTTTTTAACTTCCCCAAGAGTCTCTCATGAGGGACTTTGTCAAAGGCTTTCTGAAAATCCAGATACACTATATCAACCGTCTCACATATATCTACCTGTTTATTCACACTTTCAAAAACATAGAGATTAATAAGACAAGACTTTCCTTGGCTAAATCCATGGTAGCTTTCTGCCATTCAACCATGACTATCTACATGTTCATGAATTTTGTTTTTTTATAATGTTTTCTATCATTTTGCCCTGTACCTATGTCAGGTTCACCGGTCTATTTTCCCAGATCACCCCTGGAACCCTTTTTAAAAATTGTCATTACATTGGCCACTCTGCAATCTTCAGGTACTACAGATGATTTTCATGATAGTTCACGGATTACTAATAGTAGTTCTGCCATCTCATGTTTCACTTCTTTCAGCACCCTGGGATGTATGTCATTTGTCCCAAGTGATTTGCTGCTCTTTAGTTTATCAATTAGCTGAATTACATGTTCCAGTTTATTGAAATTTGTTTCAATTTCTCGGATAACATCACCTTTAAATATCATTTCTGGCATGGGTAAGTTTCCTTCATCTTCTGTAAAGACTGAAACAAAATATTCATTCAGTTTCTCCCAACCCATGTCCTAATTGTTTAACTGCACAGATATATTTTTTAAAAGCACTTATGTGGTCATCACCGCTGCTGACTATCTATTTCAACTCCCATTGACATCAGTGATCCCACCCAGTTACCCAATTCCATGATGTCTCAATAACATGCTTAGGCTGATTCTCTATAACGAATGATCGTGTTCCTAGTAACATATACCTATTCAGTAGTATTACATCTGTAAATAGATTGTAAATAGTTTCCCTTGTTATCCAAGTTCCTTCCCTTGTTATCTGTAAACTCATGCAAGTTGACTGTACTGAGATTTTTGTTCTATGTGAACCGCGCTGATGCTGAATAGTGCGGTATATAAGAGAATTTAAATAAAAAAAATAAATAAATAAATAGAGCTGTAGTTAAAAAATCAGCACTAAAAGATGATGTAAAAACATGCACATTTTCCCATGCTTGCAGTCAGGTTTTTACAAGTATATGAATTAAACTAGCTCTCAAAAATTCATGCTAAACCTGAGTGAGAATCTAGATTAAAGTTGGCACGTTTTAAGGGTGCTTTCTGATATGCCAAGTGTGTAAAGAAAATGAATGCAAAAATAGTTGCTCTGAGATGCAGGCATGTGCTGTGTGCTCACTACAGGAATGTGGACATATCAGTAAATGTTCACTGTGAGACTGCAGACATTTGGACTGATACAATAATGTGCGGTAGGCTTTTTCGCACAGGTTAGCTTGGCTTTTTGCACAGTTTTGTTGTTACCAATGCAGAAAGGAGTTTTGCATGCAAGCTAAGTATAGGCAAAGCCTCAAGCAGGCAGCAACGCACAGCACAACATGGCATATGTAAATCCATGGCAATGAAGCAATTAGCTATTCAGGGCAAATGCAGAGACGTGCACAAAAAAACAGAAGGCTGAGCTCAGAGATATAATTTTAATGCAGGGTCTGAGGAGGCGTAAAGGTTTAGCTCATAGCTCTGCATTCAGCTTGTGAGAAATGTATGCCTGTTTCTTTGCTTTATCTTGAATGTATAGGATCCACAGCTTTATTCTGGCTTTGCTGATGGGGAGTGTTGAAAAAACCAGCAGAGGATGAGGAGCTAAGGAAGTGGTCTGCTGGAACAATGTTACGCGCGTGTGCTGGAATGCCCTTGGGCACATAAACAGCGATATTATTCTATGCAGAATTGCTGTGTACAATAATATCAGCGTTTTATGACATTCTGCATAGAACAATATTGTTGTTTGTGCATCATAGTATTCAAACACATGTGCACAAGTGCTGACTAGTTTTTTTTTTTTGTTTGCAACATAGGTGTTGCTAGCACAGACCTGTCTGCACATGTGTCTTTATCTCCCTGTTTAGCGCTGACATTTCCTGTTCGGTAATCCAGTTTAGTCCTCCAACATCGGGTAGTGCCCCTCCTCCTGCAGCCGGGAGACTGGACCAATCAAATCTTCTGTAGTATATATGCAGCAGGAGCTCCCAGAAGTCCCCAGTGTGTCCAGTCTCCCTGCAGCTGGAGGACTTCTGTGCCTCTGCTGGGCACGCTAAGTGACACTTGAAGGAGCAACACTAGTTAGTTCTTTTGGGGTTTATTTCTGGTCCTTTATATTCTATTTCTTTTGCTAGGTAGCTGTATCTTTAAAAAAAGAAAAAGACACAGGAGACTTTCTGGGGAAAGCCAGACCTGCCTTGGGCTCCTGCCTTTCTGCCTGGGAATCTCTGAAGCCTGGGTTGAGCTCTCCCCAAGGCTGTTCGGGGAAGAGCCATACCGGCTGCAACATTGCCTGTCACTTGGAGAAGTGGGCTGAGTTCCTTGCTGTTCCCAGAGCTGGTAGGAATTTTCCTTGTTTTAAGCTCTCTGTTCTTTGCTTGGGCAGAGGCTCTGTCGGCTCCCCTGGCTTCCAAATTGCACTTTTTCCTGCTTTTTTTTCGCTTGCCCTGTATTAGAGGGTCGTTTTCTTTCTTTTCCATATTATTTGGGTACCTTTGTATTTTCGCGCCGTTTTTTACCGCGGGTGAAAAAGTGCGGCGGCCATTTTGGATTTCTAAAGTGTGCTTTTTAAGGGCACTTTTTAACACTTGCGCACGGGTTCCCCTGGTGTTTTTGGGGTTTCTTTTGCTGGCGATTTTGCTCATGGCACCCCTAGGATTCTGGGGAGTATTTTGTTTACTGTAAAAAAAAAAAAAAAAAAAAGGTTTTAAATTTAATACTGTGCTGAATTGAATAAGGTTAGTCCCCTTGGTGTGGGCTTCCCTGTTCCTGTTGCCTTAATTTTCCCTGAGAGCAGGTGGCCTGGGCATGGCTGCCAAACCTCAGTGTGTAATTTGTGGCTCCCGCAGAGGTACAATGACTGACTCTGGAATCTGTAAGAGCTGTGCTGCAGTTTCTTCAGAACTGGAGCTGCCTATTGAAATTAAGGAACAGCATGTGCCCGGGGACCCTTCCCTTTCGGGGGACAGTGTCCCTTCACCGAGCATCCTTCCTTCTGGTCTGGGCCCGGCGTCTAATACGTCGGTCCCTGAGCTCCAGCAGGCGGCTATGGTAGCGTCGCCTATAGGCTTTTCCCCGGATTTTGTTCTTCTCATGCATCAGGCCTTCCGCTTAAGCCGGTCTGGTCATTTGCCGGAGGCTTGGCCCGCCTCTCTCCCCCCAGCATCCGCGGGGGGGGGGTTCAGCGGTCTTCCCAACCCGCGGTCAAGCGGCCCAGGTTGGGGGACCAGGATCAGGGCGCCCTTTGCCTCCCGGATTCCGAGACTGAGGGGGATCCGGATATTGAGGCGGAGGAGTTAGAAGACGGAGAGCTTCCAGAACTGGAAGATCAGGCTCGCATCATTCGGGTGTTTCGAAGGGACGAGCTGGTACCTTTGGTCACGGAGTCTCTCCAAGCACTTAACCTCTCTGCGGTGCGGCCGCTGGAGGAGGAGGGTCTCGAGGATCCTCTCATTCAGGCGGTCAGGGATGCCCAGGTAGTTTTGCCTGTGCACCGAGTAGTTGAGCAGATGATCCATGCGGAATGGGAGCAACCGGAATCCGCTTTGAAAGGGATTCGGACCATGAATCATCTTTACCCCCTTGCAGACAAGGACAGGGACTTGTTTAAGTCTCCACGGGTGGATGCTGCCGTTTCGGCAGTGACTAAGAAAACCACCATCCCGGTTGAAGAGGCCGCGGCCCTGAGGGATGTTCAGGACAAAAAGGTTGATAATTTGTTGAAGCAAGCCTTCGAGACCAACGCCTTATCGTTACAAGCTTCTATTTGTGGGGCGTGGGTAGCTCGAGCTTGTTTGCGATGGTCGCAGCACCTGCGCTCGGGGTCCGGTATGGACCAACAGGGGCTGTTGGCCGTTGCCCGCGTGGAGTCGGGATCGGCCTACTTGGCGGATCTGTGTTATGATTTAATACGCTCCCTAGCTAATAGCATGGCCTCCATGGTAGCGGCATGACGGTCCATCTGGTTGCGCAATTGGGCGGCCGACGGTTCTTCCAAGTCTCGCCTCAGTAAACTACCCTTTAAGGGCAGGTTGTTATTTGGTGAGGCTCTGGATAAGTTGGTGAAGGATCTCGGTGAGTCTAAGGGTGGTCGGCTTCCAGAGGATAAGCCTAAGCTTAATAGGTCGTCCACCTCAGCGCGCGGCCAGTTTCGGGATGCGCGCAGATTTCGTTCTTCCCGGCTGTGGTCTTCGCAGCGCGGTCGTTTTGGAACCCGTCATCAAGGGTTTCGTGGTTTCAGAGGAGCGGGAAGGGGCTTCTCCGGAGCCGCCTCTTCCTCGGCCTCTTCCTTTAATCGCAAGCCACAATGAAACGAGGCGGGCTGTAGAGGAAGACCCGGTCATCGGGGGTCGTTTGCGCGACTTTCTTCCTTCTTGGGCCCAAATTACGTCAGATCGGTGGGTGCTGCAGATTATAGAAGAAGGTTATGCCCTAGAGTTTGCGCACCCACTTCTGGATTCGTTTGTTCTGTCTCCCAGCAAGGGAGCTCAAAAGGCGCGGGACATCCGCGTGACCCTGGATCGGCTTCTCTCTCTGGGGGCCGTGGTTCCGGTCCCGCCCTTGGAAAGAGGCGCAGGTCGCTACTCCATCTATTTTGTGGTTCCCAAAAAGGGCGGTTCCCTTCGTCCGATCTTGGATCTCAAAGGCGTGAATCGCGCTCTCAGAGTACCGCACTTTCGCATGGAGACCCTGCGGTCAGTCATCGTAGCGGTGCGTCAAGGGGAATTTTTGACTTCCCTCGATCTTACAGAGGCCTATTTACACATTCCCATCCGGCCCTCCCATCAACGGTTTCTCCGCTTTGCGCTCCCGTGGGGCCATTTTCAATTCCGGGCCATGCCGTTCGGACTCGCCACGGCTCCCCGCACCTTCACAAAGGTAATGGTTGTAGTCGCGGCGGCGTTGTGCAAGGAGGGCATCCTGGTCCATCCATATCTCGACGACTGGTTGATTCGAGCGAAGTCCAGTCGGGAGTGTGTGCAAGTCACGAGCAGGGTGGTGGATCTCCTTCGGTCCCTCGGATGGGTGGTGAACGAATGCAAGAGTTGTCTGTCTCCGTCACAGGATCTCGAGTATCTGGGAGTCCGCTTCGACACAGCAAGGGGCTTGGTGTGCCTTCCGGAGCGACGCGTGCTGGCGTTGCGGGCTCTGGTCCGTCTCTTCCGGGGGATGCCAGCTCCGTCGGCGTGGTGGTACCTGCGGCTCCTCGGCACGATGGCGGCGACCTTGGAGGTGGTGCCTTGGGCGCGCTTCCACATGCGTCCGCTGCAGAGTGCTCTTCTGCGACGTTGGTCCAACCAGTTCGACTCGCTGAACAAGAGATTGCCTTGCCCAAAGACGGTTCGCCGATCCCTCCGGTGGTGGCTGTCCGCCGAGAACCTGTCGCGAGGGATTCCTTGGAGCCTCCTCTGTGGGTTCCGTTCACGACGGATGCGAGCTTAACCGGCTGGGGGGCTCACTGCGAGTCCCGCTTTGCTCAGGGGGAATGGTCTCCCCTGGAGGCCTCTTGGTCGATCAACCGTCTCGAATTGCGGGCAGTCCAGCTAGCCCTGGTGGACCTGGAGACCCTGGTTCTCGGACGGCCGGTGAGAGTCCTGTCGGACAATGCGTCCACTGTAGCTTACATCAATCGCCAAGGGGGTACCAGCAGCGTGGCCCTGGAGGCAGAAGCGGCGGCCTTGTTCAACTGGGTGCAAACTCGCCTTCCAGCAATCTCGGCGGCTCACATTGCGGGCGTAGACAATGTCCAGGCCGATTTTCTCAGCAGAGTGCGGGTGGACCCCGGAGAATGGGAGCTAAACCCACAGGTTTACGCACAAATCGTCCGGCGGTGGGGTCCACCCATCATGGATCTCATGGCGACCTTTCAATCAGCCAAGACAGGGCGCTTCTTCAGCAGGCGAAGGGAGCGCATGTCCGAGGGGCTCGACGCTCTCATTCAGCCGTGGCCAACGTCCGGTCTTCTTTATGTCTTTCCTCCGTGGGCTCTGATCGGCCGGGTCGTACAACGTATCGAGAGCCACCGGGGTCGCGTGTTACTGGTGGCCCCGGATTGGCCCCGGAGGCCCTGGGATGCCGATCTGGTCCGGTTGAGCGACGGCGTTCCTTGGCTCCTGCCCGCTCTACCGGATCTTCTTCTTCAGGGTCCCTTGCGGATGCCCCAAGTGGATCGATTCTCGCTTACGGTTTGGCCATTGAGAGGGCTCGGCTGAAAAGGAAGGGCTACTCCCCCGCGGTGATTTCTACCCTTCTGCGGGCGAGGAAAACGTCCACTTCTCTTACTTACGTTCGGATTTGGAGGATTTTTGAAGACTGGTGCTCCCGGCGGGGAGTCCGGGCGGCGACGGTTTCAGTGCCCGTCGTTTTAAGTTTTCTTCAGGATGGTTTCGATAAGGGCCTTGCGGCTAGTTCCCTAAAAGTCCAGCTGGCGGCTATCTCGTGTTACCGCGGCAAGGTTTTGGGTCGTCTGCTCGGGGCTCATCCGGATGTACGCCGATTCCTTACGGCTGTTTTTCATTTGCGGCCCTCCCGCAGAGTTTTCGTTCCTCCTTGGGACTTGAATTTAGTTCTGAGGGCCCTGGTTCGTGAACCTTTTGAGCCCCTGCGCAGGGCGTCTCTGAAAGATCTCATGCTGAAGGCGGTTTTTCTTGTAGCCATCTGTTCGGCACGGCGCATTTCAGATCTGCATGCATTGTCCTGTCGAGAGCCTTTCTTGTCTTTTTCCGCGGATCGGATCGTTCTCCGTCCGGTTCCTTCCTTTCTGCCAAAGGTGGTGTCTCCCTTTCACATGAATCAGGCAGTGTTTCTTCCAGTGCTTACTTCGCAATCTGTCGGGTCAACGGACAAAGGTCTTCTCCGGCTCGATGTGGGTCGTACGCTCCATTGTTATTTAAAGGTTACCGAGTCTTTTCGGAAATCTGACCGGCTTTTCGTGCTCTTCGGGGGTGCGCGTAAAGGGGAAGTGGCGGCTAAAGCCTCCATTGCTAGATGGCTCAAAGAGGCGATCGCGTCCGCGTATCTGTTGCAACAGCAGTCTGTTCCGGAGGGTCTGAGGGCTCATTCTACTAGGGCTCAGGCGACCTCTTGGGCGGAGTATAGCCTGGTTCCGCCGGCAGATATCTGTAGGGCGGCCACTTGGTCATCTCTGCATGCTTTCAGTAGACACTATCGCTTAGATGTGTCAGCGGCTCGGGATTCCTGTTTTGGTTCGGCAGTTCTGCGCGCCGGATGGCAAGGTCCCGCCCGGTCTTAACTGCTCTGTTACATCCCGATGTTGGAGGACTAAACTGGATTACCGAACAGGAAATGGAAATTACACTAACCTGGTAATTGTAGTTCCTATAGGGTCCAGTTTAGTCCTCCTTCCCTCCCGACTATCTGCTAATGTGGTGCGGCGCGCCTTTCCGAACGGTTGATATTAAGACGGTTCCTCTTGCCGTTCGGTCCCTCTGTGGCAGCCGCGTTTTTTGCAGAGGCTCTTCCCTGTCTCGGGGGTTCAGGCAGCTCCTGAACTTCTGGTGGGGAGCGGTGTTTGATTCCTGAGGCGTCGGTGCCGGCGCAATGCAGTGTTCTGACTTCCTCGTTTGGGGAGGGGGTTGGATATTCCTTGGGGGGAACAAATTGTTCTTTAATTAGGTCATTTTGTATATTAATCTAATGTGTTGCTTCGTTAAGTATGCTTTGTTACTAGTACACTGGGGACTTCTGGGAGCTCCTGCTGCATATATACTACAGAAGATTTGATTGGTCCAGTCTCCCGGCTGCAGGAGGAGGGGCACTACCCGATGTTGTAGGACTAAACTGGACCCTCCAGGAACTACAATTACCAGGTTAGTGTAATTTCCATTTTGCACACAATTTGCATGTTATTTGGTTACAGCATTGGAAAACAAAACTTCTGCCTTGAGGTTGCATTAGGAAGCAGCACACTGAGCTTTAGCACTTGTCTCTACCGCAGGTTTTCTGCATCAGCCAGATTGTCTAGGCAAACACTGTGAGACTGCAAGGTCATCTGTAAGTCTTCGCTGTTACAATGCAGGGGTGTATCCAGTGACTATAGAAAGTCCTACAAGCTCTTGAACCTTTTTCCGATTTTGTAGTGCCAGTCTATTAGCTTGCATATATTTCAATGATAAGTGTTTTTCCCATGCTTTTCAAGGGGAAATGTCATCTCCAGGAACAAGCAGGAATGAGTCTTCACATATGGGTACGTCGGTACCGACGGAGCCTGCACGGGAATGCTGCCCAGCTTCCAATCAGAAAGCTTTTGGCAGCATCCCTCGCGCCTGCGCAGTGACTTCCCGCCTTCTCCACAGCCTCTCTTCAGTTTTCGTTTTTCCGCGGAGCCGGCAGGATGTCCTCCTGTCACCGCAGAAACCTTTCTTTTTAATTACTTTAATTACTTTAGTTTTTTTGTTTTCTTGTGGTCGCGGCTGTATTTCCCGCTCCCACCGGTACCGCCGGTGGATTTTTGACTAAATTCTGAAAGACTTTTTCTTCAGTTTTTTGCCTTAACTTTTTGGGCCTACTAGGCCTTTTCATTATGGAGCCTTCTTTTCCTAAGAAGTGCATTCGATGTGGAAACACCTGTTTCTTTTTAGACACCAATAGTTGGTGTCTCAACTGTGTGGGTCCTGACCCTTTTTCCCCTGACTTGTCAGGGGATAATTTTGTGAGAAAACCTTCAGTTTTTAGAGTTTCCCTCGATACCGTTTTTTCCTCGGCAGTGAGGGTACCCGGTTTCTCTGCTTCAAAGGATCAGGTAACCCAAAAACAGTCTGTTAAGACTAGTCAATGCTTGAGTGGTATGTCCCATGCCCAGCATGGTGACAGCTCCGGCCTTACCCTTAAGAATCCATTGGCATTACCCCTGCGGGAGTCTTCGGGCTCCAAAGCGTTAAAGGGGTTTCAGGATGTTCCTGTGGCTCACCCCTCACAGAACATGCCTGAGCCATGCGCGGGGGTGGTATCCGCTTCGAACGGTACCGAGCCTCCGGCATCGGCACCGGTGTCGAGTATTCCACTCTTCACCAGGGATCGTCATCGGGCATCCTCGGTACCTTCGGGACCGATCGATACGCACCGCATTGACTTCCCTCAATCTCAGACATGCTCCGGGTCGGTACCGGCGTCGATCGGTTCCGATACCCTGGCATCGGCATCGAGATGGACTGCCTTTGCAAGAGGTGCTCATTGGGTATCCTCGGTACCGTCGGTATCGATCGATGTAACCCAGGCTGCCTTGGTGGTATCGGCATAGCCGATACTGCCACCGGTGTCGGAACCCTCGCGACATGCATCGATAGCCTTGCTTCCTCCAATGCCGAGTCTTCAGCCGGTATCTAGTCTCGAGGACTGCGTATCGACGCGTCCCGGAACCGACTCCTGTCGTTTCCAGAAAGGCAGTTCCGAAGATCCTAGCCATAACTCCTTCCTGATCTCGGTACCACTACAGCAGTTCCCGATGGCGACTTCACCTGCTAATCCTGAAACAGTGTCGATGTCGACGCCTGTTCTTGCACCGATGCCTACTTTGGAACCGATACCTGGCATTGGTGCAGTACACTGTAAGTCCTCTGGTGCTCAGGCTCTTCCTTTAGCCTTACCAGGGATGGTTCCCATGGGAGATCAGTCTTTTCAGGCTTTTCTCCTGGATATGGCAACCTTTCTTAATATTTCTATCCCTGGTTGTGATCCTACCCATGGCTCACCGGCACAAATGCAAAATATAAAGCTTCCTTTACATCCTGCTCTGCAGGATCTCCTTCTCAGGGTTTGGAAATCGCCCTTACGACTTCCTCCAGTTACTACAGACATTGAGGTTCGGTACCGAGTACCACCCTCTCCAGGGTTCCAAAAGCCTCAACTTTCTCATCGTTCCCTTGTAGTGGAATCGGCACTGAGGAAAGTTAAGAGCAAGAAGAAGCATTCTTCTTATCTGCCGGGTCGTTCTTCAAGGACACTCGATGCTTTTGGCCGTCAGGCCTTCCAAAACTCTATGCTGGCCTCCAGAGTTCTCTCATATATTTTTCACATGATTCTAACACTCCAGGAAGTCACAGAGAAATTGTCTCTTTTGACCCCTTTTTTACCAGAGCCCAAGGCTACTGATTATTCCGTGCTCATCAATCACAGCCGGAATATATCCTGGTTCCTGTCTCGTGCTTCTATAGACTCTTTTGAGTCCATTAGCAGATCCTCTGCTATTGCCATTGCAGCACGTCGCAGAGCCTGGCTTGAGGCTTCAGACTTGAACAAACGGGCACAAACTATACTAGCTCATTCTCCTTGTACAGGAGAAGCTCTCTTCAATAAGGAGGCTTTACGTCAGGTTGCTCAATGCTCCACTGACTCTTCTTCCACTAGAAACCTTTCTAAGCCACCTCCTTCTTCAAAGAGTAGGAAATGTCCTACCAAACCTTCTTTCCCTAAGAAAAGAAAGTTTAATTCATCTCCTGCCCATCATTCGGCTGTACCTAAACAAGGGACGCCTCAGCCTAGTCTGAAGTCCTCCACTTCTGGCCAGTCTCAGCATTCCCAGCAACCATAGGGGCCGGGAATTGTAACTTACATCACTTCTCCATATTAGAAGCTTATTCACTGTGCTTTTCTTTTCAGTGTATTAACCTGTGGGGGGAAAAATTTTTTGTTCAGGGATAGAAGAGCAGTTACAACTATCCCCTGATAGTTTTTATCCCAACTGAACATTTTTTCCTTAAGTTGACTTACCCTATGGGTACGTCACCCTCTAATTACTTAAGGGGTACCATACTGAACAGCTTCTCTCTAGCAAGCTCGTTCCCCAGACAGAGACAAAAGATATCTCCTCTCTTTTCTTCTCTGTTTTTCCCTTATTCAGCACTGGACAACATCTCTGCTGTTTCCGTCAGCAGCTCTGCCTGCAGGAGTTACAGTAATAGTATTGCTGGGACTTTTCCAAAGTTCCAGTCCCCTATTCAAACTTTTGTCTAGCCTCAGTAGTGATTCCAAACTATCTGGATCCTCCTACTCGTTTAGGCTTTCTCACATTATTCTACCATCTCCTCTCCTAGGATATGGCTACACACCTGACTTCAGTCAGTTTATCTCATAGCTCTCCTGCACAATGCTCTCTGTAGTCTTCAGAGAAGCTTTCTACTATGAGGGCCTTGCTATCGAGCATTGACCTTGTCTCTGAAGTTTCTCTATTAGTGGGGAAAAAACTTCTAAACCCTTCCTATACTTATGAAGGTTCTCCACACCCCCTCTAACCTGGGGTGTTAACACGAGATATCAGTTCTTCTGCGTGAGCCTCCAAGGCTTCTGTTTACGCATGCTACCTCTGGGTCCTTCCATAGGTCCCTCTGGTATCTTCCCTGCGTTTCTCCACATCTACCATGTCAGTGTTCTGTGGAACTCCCGCCTTGTTCTTCACAGATTCACATATTTATCTGTTATCACGCGAACATCACGGTTATCTGGTTAGATTGCTTTTCTGCATTCCTCAATCCTTGAAAATAGATTCTCTCTACATATCTCAAGTGGGTTCACCCTCTTGTAGAGCACAGAATCTTTTTCTTTTATATTCCCCATGTACAATTATGGGGATGGGTGGTAGACATGTATCTTTAACCTATTGTCTGGTATGTAGCATCTCCATATATGTCTACATACCTATATCATTACCCTGGTGGTGCTAGACCATGCCCCACAAATTTACATTTATTCAGGTATATCATATATATATATATATATATTTGATATATTTCACCACCCATATCCTAATATACATCTGTACATATGTATGTATGTATATATATATATATATCTTCCAGCCACATGTATATATCCCTATATATATATATGTGTTTCATGGGGGGCCTCTTAAGGGTTGGTCTGTCTTACACACTATCACCCTTACTGTCTATACTACATGTTTTACCTCCTAGAGGTTTTAGACAGTCTGTCGCCCTACGTCCCATGCCATATTACGATGCAGAAACTGTTAGGCACCAATAGCCACTTTGGTGCTAACATCTTCCATTTTCTCTTTAAGTCCATGAAGCATCAAGCTTCAATATTTTTTCCTATCTCTCGCCAGCTAGGAAAAACAATGTACCTCTTTATCTTGAGTACACAACTGTTATCATTGGGAATAGGGGATTTTTCCAGTCCCCCTCTTCCCGCCAGGACGGGGCTAGTTGTCCAACTCCGTCAGTCTTCTTCCTTTAGTCCTCAATGTTAATGACCTTATGCCTAAAGGAGTTTTCAGCTTTTCCCATAAAGCTTTCCATTGAAGACCTGACGTCACATCCTACCCAGTTGACACCTGGATCATCTACTACCTCCAGGGCTGGACCTTCATCCTCACTACTGAGAGGTCACCTTGAAGATTCCGCCACTGCTTATCCAGTAGACTCCATCATGCTTTCTACTTCCTACAATACAGTAGGTAAGCTGCATATTTTAGGTATACATTAAATGTCTTTTAATGCTACTCATCATATCTACCAAGGACTCCTGTAGTTTGTAAAACCCTCTAGTCCTTGGCTATGCTGTTTCTTTCCTCACAGCTCCTTTATTGTCAACTCCTGCCCTCCATCCCACATTGGATGCCGGGGATTCCTGGAGACAAAATGCACCCCTGATCCAGGCACTTGCATTTTTATGGGATCTCCCCCTGGCATCTCCAGCTCGGGAGTCCCCATATGTGAAGACTCATTCCTGCTTGTTCCTGGAGATAGCACAGTTACTTACCTGTAACAGGTGATCTCTGGGAACAGCAGGAATTAGTCTTCACAACCCTTCCACCTCCCCTAGGAGTTGCATCTTTTTTATCTTCTTCCTTTTCTCTCCTCGCCTTTGTCTCAGCTCCGAAACTCAACTGAAGAGAGGCTGTGGAGAAGGCGGGAAGTCACTGCGCAGGTGCGAGGGATGCTGCCAAAAGCTTTCTGATTGGAAGCTGGGCAGCATTCCCGTGCAGGCTCCGTCGGTACCGACGTACCCATATGTGAAGACTAATTCCTGCTGTTCCCAGAGATCACCTGTTACAGGTAAGTAACTGTGCTTTACTGGGAGACAAAGCAAATACTTAAAAAGCAAAACTGAAATGTAATAAATGCATAAATCCCCACCTCCTGATTTAATACTTAGTGGAAGTACCTGTGTGGGTGTAATTGTGGGGATCATTTTGACAGGTTGGTGCATTTGGGGTGGGGGAGTGGAGATCGTTGTGGTATGTATTAGGTAGTTTTAAAGAAACAGTTCTCTATTATGTTTCATCACATCTGTGTTTCTATGCTGCAGAAGTTAGAACCGCCTCTCCCATAAAAAATGCATTGGACAGTGTTTTAGGGAATCTTATTTCTCTGGAAGCCAATCAGACCCATTTTTAAACTCAATATGTCTTTTTTTTCACTGGCTTTCCGCCCTGCAAAATTTGATCCCATTACATTACATTTTTGGAGCATTATTTTGTCTCCAGACAGACATTTTCATCCTTAGATATAATTCTTTTCAACTTCCATTAGGTTGGAAAAAATAAAAATGAATCAAGCAGACAAAAAAGTGCAAAATCAAAACAGTATAAAAAGAGAGAGAAAGCATAAAAGAACAAGTGAAAAAAAATGCTTGAATACAAATGTATAAATCCACATGAAGGATTCTAGACCTTCTAACAGCGCAAGTTTTAATCTATCCAAGACAGTTCAGTACAAAGTAATCCCAGGTCGTATACTAAACAAATTGGGAAAGCATGAGGATCCTGACTCATGGCATTCTCTCCATCTCTTCAGCACTTGTGTGTGTGCCTCGAATTGGGGAAATACACTGCTTTTCCCAGAGATAAGCAGCATAGAGTCTGTCTACCTTTTCAGTTACTGCCACATACTTGTGACCTGGATTGGCCACTGTTGGAAAGAGAATACTAGGCTTCATGGACCTAACAGAGAGGAGCAGCCAGGTCAGCTGAAGCCTGCTCGAAACACTGTCAGATGGGAGCTCCATGAGCCTGCCTGCAAGCTTACTTAAGGCGAGGTGCTGAGTTCAAGGAAACCACTCATAACATAACACCACGTCTTCAGCTCTCTCCTCTCCCATGCTCCTGCTCCTTGTATGATTACCTGAGGCAACGGCTGTGGAATCTCCCGCCTTGCTTGCTGCCACCTCACACCCTACCACAGAAACTCCTTACTTGTCCGCCCTGCCCCTACCCCTACCCCTCATTGTACTTTCTTCCGTCACAGTGAAACTCTGGTTCAAATTTCACTGTGAACCAGAATGTGAGAATGTCTGTCTGTCTTGTGATTTCGGGCAAGTCAGTACAAACTTAGATTGTAAACTTTCAGTGGACAAGAACATACCTACTTTACTTGAATCAAGCTCACCTTGAGCTCTGAGAAAGACATGAGCTAAATCAAATTCCTTCTGCCCAATGTGCAGTGACAGCCAAGAAAGCAAATAGAATGCTAGGAATCATAAGGAAAGGAATGGAGAATAAAACAAAGGATATTATAATGCCTCTGTGTTATTCCATGGTAAGACCGCACCTTGAATATTGTTTGCCGTTCTGGTCACCACATCTTATAAAGAATATAGCAGAATTAGAAAAGGTACAGAGAAGAGCCACCAAAATGGTAAAGGGGATGGAAGGATACCCCTATGAGGAGAGGCTTAAAAGGTTAGGGCTCTTCAACTTGAAAAAAGACAGCTGAGGGGAAATATGATAGAGGTCTATAAATTAATGAATGGAATAGAATGGGTAGATGTACATTGGTTATTTACTCCTTCAAAAAGTAGAAAGACTACGGGACATGCAATGAGGCTACAATATAGCACTTTTAAGATTAATTGGAGAAAATATTTTTTCATTCAACACATAATCAAACTCTACAATTCGTTACCAGAGGATGGAATAAAATCTGTTAGCATAGCTGGATTTAAAAGAGGTTTGGACAAGTTCCTGGAGGAAACGTCCATAAACCATTATTAAAGAGGACCGGGGAAATCCACTGCTGCTTATCAATGGGACAAGCAGCATGGAATCTGTGTACATTTTGGGAACCTGTCAGGTACTTGTGACCTGGATTAGCCACTGTTGGAAACAGGATACTGAGCTTAATAGACCCTTGGTCTGACCCAGAATGGCATATCTTATGTTCTTATGAAACTTGACCTTCAAATTTTTTCCACTTCCATTTATGTCAGTGGAAGTAAATGGAAAAGAATTCTGAGATCTGGGCTCCTCAGCTTGGAGAGCTTTGGACAAGGGATGCCTAATTAGGGAATTCAGATCCCAGTAAACCTAAGCCTGGTCCTGTCAGCCAGAGCAATTCTGACCCAGAGGTCCTGAGTCAGAATGACTCTGTCCTAGGGTCCTCCATCCATACACCTTCCCCTTTTCCTTCTACCTATCTAACTACCCTACCAGCCACCATAAGGACCGCCCCACCCTCTGTTGGGCCTCTGATATTTACATATTTATTTGAATGCCTCATAATACCCTTCAGAAGGGCTAATAAGGGTAATCTCTGTGTAAGTTGGCTGAAACAATTCTTTGAGCCGATAGCTCCCACATGGCTATGCATTTAATGTTAGCAAACTGGAGGCCCCTGTTCCAGGCCGTCCAGTGCTTTTGGCTAGTCAGAGGGGGCTAAAAAGTTAGAGTCTCTGCAGTATGATCGCCTTTAGTTGAATAAGCAAAGCTTATCTGCGAAGCCCTGTGAGTTATCTACCTTCCTTTAGAATAACACCCAACCCTGCACTCTCATAACATAGGCAGCTGTGATCCCACCTCCCATCCAAATCCTTTGAGCATGAGCAAGCAGCTTTACTTGCCCCCCTGCACCTCCAGTGGGAAGGGAAGGGACATTTTAGGCCCAAACAATAATACTACATAGTCAGGATATAGATGATAAAACTTGGCCCCAGCTTTTATTAAACAAAACATGAGATTTAGCCCCCATCTTTCTCAGAGCTCAAGGTGAGTTAGATTCAGGTAAAGTAGGTATGTTCTTGTCCCCTGAAGGCTTACAATATAAGTTTGTACTGAGGCAACGGAGGGTTAGGTGACTCACCTGAAATCACGAGCAGCAGCAGTGACACATTTTCAAACTCAATATGTCTTTCCACTGTCTTTTCCCCCATGCAATATTTGATTCTATTCCATTATATTTTTGGAGCATTATTTTGTCCCCAGACAGACATTCTCATCCTTATGTATAATTCTTTCCAACTTCCATTAGGTTGGAAAGAATAAAAATGAATCAAGCTGACAAAAAAATGCAAAATCAGAAGTATAAAAAAGAGAGAAAAAGTGTAAAAGAAAAAGTGAAAAAAATGCTTGAATACAAATGTATAAATCCACATGAGGGATTGGATAGATTAAAACTCATGCTGTTATAAGGTCTAGAATCCCTCATCTCTCTTTTTTATACTGTTCTGATTTTGCATTTTTTTTTTTTTGTCTGCTTGATTCATTTTTATTCTTTCCAACCTAATGGAAGTTGGAAAGAATTATACGTAAGGATGAGAATGTCTGTCTGGGGACAAAATAATGCTCCAAAAACGTAATGGAAGAGGATCAAATATTGCATGGGGGAAAAGCCAGTGGAAAGACATATTGAGTTTGAAAATGTGTCCATTTGAGCTAGGGCTTCCAGTGAAATGATGTTAAGTGCTGTCGAGTCGGTGTTGACTCATGGCGATCCCCTAAGTTCCCCTAAAATACTGTTCAGTGCATTTCTATGGGAGAGGCAGCTCTAATTTCTGCAGCATAGAAACATAGATGTGATGAAATATAAAAGTTAGGCAGTTTTAAAGGAACAGTTCCCTAATTCATACCACAACTATCTCTACTCACCTCCCCCAACTGCACCATCCTCCCAAAATGATATCCACAATTACCCCCACACCCAACTATTCCCACCCAAAAATACCCACACAACTATTCCACTCACCTCACAACTACCCACGAAACAACCATCCAGAACAACCCACAAAACTATCCTCAACTACTCACACCCCCGCCTCCTAAAACTACCCATTCATCTACCCCATGCCCCCAGACTACATACATGTACACACACACACACGCGCATTTCCTCGCTTATTTTGTTTTACCTATTATAAACTGAGCCTGAGATAAGTGGCTCTCACATTTCTGATCAAATTACTGTATCTGTACTAGTTTTGTACACTGTTGGATATAGTCCCAATTTTTTTAGTGATCCAGAGGTATACATGCAAGACAACTGCTTTCTACAAAGCTTGGTGGCTGCTGCAGTGTGCTCATATACTTCTGTCTGTATTCCAGATCATCAAATTGCTGGATAGTAAGCGATCGCAGGCTGTGGGTATCCTAATATCCAGTTTACACCTAGATATGAAAGACATCATGAAAGGTGAGTGTCTGCTTTTCATGTACCACCTCCCCCTACTTCCCTCACTTCCTCCTGTTTTTTTATCACATCATTTTTTTTAAATTATTTATTTTGAGCTGGACATACAGTATTTCACAGGTCACACAAATTGGATGTAACAAATGATTTGTCACTTCTGTCTGAAAAGATTATATTTTACCCTAGATGACATTATCTACAAAGGCAAAATAAACTGTTCAAAACTATGTGCAACTATTTTTTTTCATAAATAAAATGTTAACTCTTAACAATTCACATGTCATGGGGGCGCTAGTGAGCCCGGAGAAAGATGGCAGCTTTCTAAAGGAGCTTTTCTGCCCATCTACTCTGCTGTCGACAATCCGTCCTCTGATGCGTCTTTTGTGGCTTTAATCCTGGGCTTCTGGGTCTCTGAGTAAGTGATGGGGTTCATGATGGCAAGTGCTTTGTGTGATTCTGCTCGCCTGGTGTGCTGCTGCCCGCCGCTATTTCAGCCACTCTCAGCTGAACTGACCAACCCCCTGATGACATCTGGGTATGCTCTCATCTGAGCAGCCTCCATTCAACCCGCTGCTCCAGTGACCTGCAATTTATGGGAATCTCAACTCTTTGGGCTCTCCGAGGTGCCTCCAGACATTCTCACCTCCTAAAAACATTCTTGGCTGATGATCGTGGGTCTCCGATGCTTACCCGGATATTGCTCTGTGGTGTTGGAATCAGCAGGAGAGTACGTGCGGGAGAATTTGTTGAGTGGCAGTGCTGTTTTGCTGATGAAGTAAGTCTTTGCTGCCGCCTTCGAGGTCCTCCATTGGCCATCCGACGGGTGGCCAAAGTCCATCTGCAGAACTGCTGCCACTATAGCTCCCTTGCTTTGGAATGCCTATTTGTGGCAGGAACATCTGCACTTCCGGCAGCGTTCAACTCTGCGTTCTCCTGTACTTCCAGTGTCAGCACCGACTTGCCCTGGGTGTTTATCCTGAAGGTGGAGCACAACAATTTCCCTGCAGTAACAGTGCTGGATGAACAGAGGGGAAAGTCCTGTTATTGGAAAGGAAGTTGAAATCCTGTGCTACCTTGCTGATCATTGGGGGGGGGGGGGGGGGGGTTCAATTTTTGGCTTGGGCAGACGCATCTGGCAGTGTTGGAGCTCCATCTTGTGGTGGGTTGATGAACAAAGCTTGCAATGAATGAGGGAATGTGATGGTCAGAACAATAAGGGAAAACTCCACAGCACTCTAATTGCTGCAGTGCTGAATCTCTTTGGAGAGAGCTCTATGCTGTGTCCCTAGGGACTGTTTCTGGTGAGTTTCTTCTGGTACTTCACTTGTCAACTCTCTATTACAATATAGAGAACACTCTATTTTAATTATCTCCTCGCCATGTCTTCCAAGAACACATGTGTGTCAGCTCTATCTAAATTCTCCAGGAAGTCTGATAGTGATGCCACTGTGAGTCCTTCCGGAGATCTGGCTACATCTCCATCTCAGGCACCAAATGAGGGGGCTAGTGCTTCACAGCCTGCTACTAAGGCAGATCTTATGAAAATATTGCAGAAGCTCCGGTTATTCCGGCTGGATTTTTCCAAGGCAATTTCAGATCTTCGAATGGACATGTGGAACTCGATTCCCATAGGGGGCACAGCTGGGCCATCTGAATTGCCCCAAGCAAGATGGGTCCATTTGGACCCGATTCTGGACCCCCGGAACAAAATGTTCCCACAGTAGCCAGAATTGGACCTGAGGACGGTCCAGCTTGCCCCTGCCTGCCTGCAGGGACGTCTTCCGTGCAGGCTCCCTTGGCTGCCGCAGCTCGACCACCCCCCCCCCCCCTCTTCCCCGCCACTCAACCCCGGCTGGCCAGTCAGGGCCTGGATCGGATAGTCGGGCCCCCCCCCCCCCCCCCGCACCCAGCCCCGATCGTGCAAAAAATGCTGCTTATTCCACTTTCGAGGTGGAATAAGCAGAATATCCCCACGGGCCTGGCAGCACGTACAGGGCTGTGACCTGAATTGGTCCTGTACATGCTACAGGGCTGGCCCGCCCCCACTCTGTCCCCCGCCGGCTCTCCCCGTCCCGAGCATCAGGACATTTGGAGAGAGCCAGAGGGGGAATCAGGCCCTGACGGCTTGTGGGGCTCCACGTCCCAGCGGGATGCCCTGCAGCCTGCATTTCTGAATGACCTCCTAAATCTCTAGACAATCATGTCACCCAAAGTGAAATCAACATTAGGGAACAAATTGATGCCACCACTCTTTTCCAATCCAAAATGCATAAGTTAGATCAACTTACTAGAAAACTCAAAGAAAGGCATGATGATCTGGAGAATAGGAAGCGCTGCAGCAACATTCGCATTCTTGTTATGCCTGAGTTACCTGGAGGAAAGAAGAATACCGTGGAGCTTGTACAAGCTCTGTATGCTTTCTGCGTCCCTGGGGCACCTGGCCCAGTGAGGTTTGAGCACACAAGCCAGAGAATGGGTCCTGTCCTGAGGGAGACTCTAGATATTGGCCAATTGTAGCCTGCCTCTGCTTCTTTGAGGACAAGGTAGCTCTGCTTCACAGCTTGAGAGGCAAGCACATGATTCCTTTCATGACCACAAGATCCAGATTTTCCAGGACCTATCCCAGTACACCTTAGAGAGACAGAAGAGCTTTGAACTTCTCATGCAAGTACTGCAGAAAAAGTCTTATCAAATACAGATGGGGTTTTCCTTTTGCATTATTTGATTCGATACAGAATGAAGGGAGCCATACTCTACATCAACATAGTGCACAACATGAATGGGAGGTCTCCACACCCAAACGTAAAGTGCCTGGATCTCGTAGACAGTCTGAGGTTGATTCAGACAAGCTGCTAATAAAGTTATGGACACTGCTGCTTCTACTTGATAGTTACGATGCTTGTGTTATTGTAACACCGTCCATTGGCACTGCTTGTACTCTCATCTGTTTGGCTGCTATTCTTGAATATTTCTGTATAGTTATGTTATACCCTCAGTTTTGGTACCAGATATCCTTTTGGGGGGTTGGGGGTACCCTTTTCTTTCGTTCTTGATGGCCCTTTTGGGGGCAAAGGGGATCCTGTCTTGGGAGGAGGTGAAGGTTTTTTCTTTATCTGCTATCAGGGTCAGGAGAGCTGTGGATAAGTTTAAGGAGGTGAGTATGTTTGAGGCTTTGGGGTTGGTTAGATAGGCAGGATGAATGGATGGGGGGGGAGTCTAGCTGCTCTTCTTTTCACACTCAGTTTTTGTGGCGTTACTTATGCCTCACTTTTCATGTTTGGGTTTTCAGGGAGCATATCTGCCCTTCTGTTTTAGTACTGTGGGTTTCTGTGCAGGGGGAGGGGGTCTAGATGAGGGGGGAGAGGTAATGTGCGAGGGAGGGTGAGAGGGGAGGGTTTGTTCTGGGAATAGTAGGGAAAGTCTGCAGGGGTAGGAATGACTTTGGATCTTACCCTTCTGAATTTGCTGGATGATATCCTGTATCGCAGAGAGTGTTTCAGTCTGCTTTACTATACTTGGGTCAATGATTAAAATTATATCCTGGAATATCAGGCACCTCCACTATCCGATCCAAAGGCGTAGACCAGGTGCATAGAGAACGCGCAGATGTGGTATTTCTTCAAGAGAGATATTTAGCACCGCAAGCCCTTTTGCGGCTAGTTTCCTTTAAGTTCCCTCAGATCTTCACTTCAAATTTTATGCGGAGTTGTCATGTTTTCTAAGACCTGTCCTTTCCAATTTGCTGCACAATATAGTGATCCTCAGGGACGCTTTCTTATCCTTTCGATCTCTTTACAAGACTCCTTAGTCATGCTGGTGAATGTATATGTTCCACCCATAGAGATTGGTCGATTGCTGGAGGAGGTAAAAACTCATTCTCAAGGTGAAATTTTCATGGAGGGGACTTCAACTGTTTCCTCTTTGCAAGGCATAGAACTGGCCAGGGAAGTGCTCTTTCCACGAATCCTCGCCAGCTGGATGCTTTGATCTCTGGCTTGGATCTTTGTGATGCATGGAGAACTTTACATCCAGGGGAGAGGGACTATCTATTCTTCTTCTCAGTTCATGACACGACGGCTTTTAAGAGGCAGGCACTAACGAAGCAGAAAGAGTTTCATAGGATGATTTCTCAGCTAGAGCTACTACATAGACTGGGAGGTAGCCCTTTGGTTTAGCGCCAGCTTGTTCATTTGCAGAGGGAACTGGTGGCCTCGGAGACAGAAGATATTACCTCCCAACTTCTTTGTGTGCGCCAACACTACTGTGAGCATGGTAATAAAGTGAGCCAGCTGTTGTGGCAATTGAAGCGCCGGTGGCAGCAACATAAGATTATTGCTTTGTCTTCCTCACAGGGTTTGGTGGTTCGGAAGTCGCCAGATATGGCAAAACTCTTCGCTAAGTTCTACAGTGACCTGTATGCATCTCAGCTGTCTGCGGAGGATTCAGTTATCCACCAATGGCTAGGAGAAGCAGAGTTACCTTGCCTCTCTTTAGAGGCACGTAAGGCATTGTGTGCCGCAGGGATCTGTCCTTGGTTCAATTCTTTTTAACACCTTTTTTAGTGATATTGCTGAAGGGCTATTGAGTAAAGTTGCCTCTTTGCGGATGATACTAAAATCTGCAACAGAATAGACACCCAGGAAGGTGTAGATAACATGAAGAGGGATCTAGCTAAACTTGAAGAATGGTCTAGAGTTTGGCAGCTGAGATTTAATGCTAAAAAATGTATGGTCATGCATTTGGGCTGCAATAGTCCAAGGGAGTGGTACAGTATAGGGGATGATGTACTTCTGTCCACGAAAGAACGGGACCTAGTCGTGATTGTGTCAAAGTAGCTAAATAAGTAGAAAAGGCGACGGCAAAAGCTAGAAGGATGCTTGGGTGAATAGGGAGAGGAATGGCCAGCAGAAGAAAGGAGGTGATAGTTCCTCTGTATAAATCTTTGGTGCGACCTCATTTGGAGTATTGTGTGCAATTCTGGAGACCACACCTTCAAAAGGATATAAACAGGTTGGAGTTTGTGCAGAGGGTGGCTACTAAAATGGTTAATGGTCTTCATTATAAATCATATGAAGACAGCGTTAAGGACTTTGATATGTATACTTTCGAGGAAAGGCGGGACAGAAGTGATATGATTGAGATGTTTAAATACCTCCGTGGCATAAATGCACAGGAGAGCCTCTTTCGATTGAAAGCAAGCTCTGCTACGAGGGGACATATAGGATGAGGGTGAAAGGGGATAGACTCAGTGGTATTATGCAGAAATATTTCTTTACGGAAAAAAAGCATGGGACAAACACAGAGGCTTTCTAAAGGAAAAAGGGGAACTCTCATAGTGGGTGATATGGAAGGGCAGACTAGATAGGCCATGTGATCTTTTTCTGCCGTCATGTTTCTATGTTTCTATTAGAACTTCCCATTACTGTTCCTGAAGTACAACTAGCTATCCACAATCTGAAGGATGCTAAAGCTGCTGGCCCTGATATGTCCCCAACTGAGTTGTGTAAAGCACTCCCTGATGTTTTCATCCTGGTACTGGTTAGGGTGTTTAATACTACTCTATCCCATCAGCATCTTCCTGATTCTCTGTATCAGGCCTCAATTTCAGTCATCCCGAAAGAGGGCAAAGACCCCCTTACTTTGTAGCAGTTACCGACCAATTTCCTTGTTGAATTTGGACTATAAAATTTTCACGAAGATTCTCTCAGCCCGTCTCAACTCACGGATTCAGGACCTTGTGCACCTGACCAAACAGGCTTCATTAAACAAAGGTACGGGTTTGAGAATTCCATAGGCTGCTCAATGTCCTGTTTGGTCTGAAATGTATATCGGGGCACTTTGCCGTACTATCTTTCGATGTCGAAAACATTTTCGATAAGGTAGAATGGCGATATCTGTTAGCAGTTTTAGAATATTTTGGCTTTGGTCCTTCCTTTCAAAGTTGGATTGCCGCACTATATGCCACTCCCAAAGCCTCAGTTTTGGTGAATGGCTTTCTTTCTCCCCCTTTTGCTTTGGGGCGGGGTATTAGGCAGGGATGCCCACTCTCCCCCCTTCTTTTTGCCCTGGCCATTGAGCCATTAGCTGCACACTTGCGGAGAAGGGTCTGTACACTCAGGATCACCCTTGTGGGTCATGCTCACATCGTTTAACTTTAAGCAGATGACACTTTAATCTTCCTTCGGCATGCACTCTCCTCCTTGCCAATCATTGTCAATATCCTAAATGTTTTTTACAACATCTCTGGCTTCACAGTGAATAAACAAAAGTTGTCCCTACTTCCTTGCATTCAGCTTCTGCTACGGCCACCTGCCTTTACCGAGTGTTTTTTTTGATAGTCGTGCAGTTTCAATATTTGGGAACTCTGATGTCTAGGGATCTTTTGAATCTATATTTGCTCAATTATATTGCCTTAATGAAGACTCTAAACAGTGACTTACGATCGTGGCATTCACTGTCCGTTTCCTGGCTTGGACACATCTACATCTACTACTACTGAGCATTTGTATATCGCTACAAGTTGTACCAGCGCTGCACAGATATGTAAGAGACAATCCCTGCTCATCAGAACTTACAGTCTAGTCAAGACAGACAACACAGAAGGTGTAGACAGGGATAAAACATGGGGGAAAGGTAAAGAAACAAGGAGATCAGGTGAGTCAAGATCCAAAAGCAGCAGCGAAGAGGTGAGTTTTCAGCGTACAGACACAGGTAGTTTATTCCAAGCGTAAGGTGCAGCAAGATGAAAGGAGCGAAGTCTGGAGTTAGCAATAGAAGAGAAGGGCACACATCAATACACTTAAGATGTTGCTCCTTCCCAAGCTTTTATTTTTGTTCATGCAGCTTCCTATTTGGATCCCTAGGTTGTTTTTTCATGCGGTACACAGAGCTTTTACTAACTTCATATGATAGGGGCATCAGCCACACATTAGTTGATCCACCCTTATCTGTCCCAAAGGTTCTAGGGGCCTCGGCCTGCTGGATCCAGAACTTTATTATTGTTGCTCTTGCCTTTACATCCTCCATCTCTGGGCGATTGACTCTAGCTCAACATGGGTTACTTTAGAGGCAGCTTGGGTAGCCCCGCTTCCGTTGGCCACTGTCCCTTTCGTCCAAGCACTTTGTGATAAAAATCTGGTTCTTGCTCATCTCTTTCTAGGACTGATATCGTGCACTGGCCTTGGAACTGCCCTCTCGGTCTCGTCTACCCACACATAGAGTGAAATAGCACTCTGATCCGCCGAATAAGATGAATGATATTTGAAACAATCTATATCATTACTCCCCACACTTATTCCATCTTCTTTTCCCTGATCAACACTCAACTGCATATCCTTTTTCACTTGACTATTCTATCAGTGGATTTGTTCCACTGGGGGCGAGCGGATATATCACATCGGACTCTTCCAGCTGATCTCCTTCATCTTGTTAATTGCTTACTTTTGGTGGCCCACTCTATCATCAGTCAATGCTGGAAGAGATCTTTCACTCCTTCCCTTGAAGAATAGATGGTTAAGGTACGGGATATCTATCAGATAGAAAAGCTTACTGCTGATATTCGAGGCAAGCCGGAAATGGTGGTGATCTCTAGTCAAAATTTCTCCCACTGCCCAGTTGAACATCCCTGCGGTGCTGGATACGGATTTTGTCCCCTCTTGCTTTTATCGACCTTATGTGCTATATTCTATACTCTTTGCTATCCTATACTTACCACTTTGCCCTGATCTGACAATTGCTGGGGTTGATAATAGGGGTGGGTATGGGGGATAGGGTAAAAGGGAAAGGGGGTGGTGGGAGGGAGGGGGGCTGGGGTGGGATGGGGGATAGGGGTAGGATGTTGGGTGGGGGGTAGGGTTTAACTGTTGGAGCTATACGGTTCTTCTGATTGATCTCAAGGAGCTTTGATGGGGTCCAGCGCAACCTCTTTGTTGTCTGATTGCATTGCTTGTAATCCTTTTCTTTCTTCTCTTTTTAGTTTTCAGTTTTCTGTTTCTGAACCCACTGTGGGGCTTGTGGGGGGGCGGAGTATTTAGCGCTAGGTATGTTACAATACTCTCTCTGTTACAATTATGTATGTCTAAGGTTATGATAATTCTTTGTTATACACTTGACCTCTTGTGTGTTATTTTATACACACAAATCAAAACCAATTCCCATGTCATATAATCCATACATAAACAAATAGGGGGGATTTCAGCGGCGGCGGTGGCTAGCTGTCGCCATTGAACTTCAAACCTGGAAATTCAGTACCAGGGCCATATCCCAATCACTGGCGAGGAATATCTAGGTTGGCAGACTAGCGCAGAAGCTGGCCAGGTAGCAGTGATATTCAGCTGCTGCCCGATTAGCTTTAATGCCAAAAGTTAGGACAGCCTTTCAAGTGCCTAACTTTTGCCACTGAGGGATAATCAGCTAGCAGCTGAATATTGCCACTAGCCAGTCCTCAAGTTATACCTCTGACCCTCTCATAGAACGCCCCAATGCTAGCTGGCTAGCTTTGGGGCATTTAGTGCCACTGAATATCTTTCTTGTTGTGATTAACGTGGTTAGCAGGTCCTTGCAAACAGAAGTAGTTCCTCAGGACTGGAGAAGGGCGGATGTGATACCTCTTCACAAAAGTGGTGACAGGGAAGAAGTGACAAACTACAGGCCCGTGAGCCTTACCTTGGTGGCGGGAAAAGTAATGGAGGCGCTTCTGAAAGAGCGAATATTGGACTTTCTCAAAACCAACAGGTTACATGATCTGAGGCAACATGGTTTTACCAAAGGACGATCTTGCCAAACAAATCTGATTGAGTTCTTTGACTGGGTAACCAGAGAACTAGATCAGGGGCATGCGATGGATGTCATCTACCTGGATTTCAGCAAAGCCAAGATGTTGGGTTGCATACAAAGAGGAATTACCAGCAGAAAGGAAGAGGTACTAATGCCATTGTATAAGTCACTGGCAGGGCCGGCCCGTCCATTGAGCGATAATGTTTTTTGCACAGGGCCCCGCGTTTCAGGGGGCCCCGCGCAAAAAACATTCTGATCTAAAAGTAAAATTTAAAAAAAAAAAAAAAGCTGTCTGCTGCCGCTGCCGGGGCCACCGCGGCAGAATCGAGTGTGCCACGGGGCCCCCCCTGCCCAGCAGAGCCTGCCCTCCCCTGTATCACCTCTCTCTTTACAGCTGCAGTCACAAGCGCCGGCTTTCAGAGCGCGAGGGGAGAGTTTCTCCCTCGCTGCTCTGTTAAGCCTGCGGGGGCTGATGGGAAGTTCCAAACAGCCCCCGCGGGCTTAACAGAGCCGCGAAAGGGAAACTAGTTCCTTCGTGCTCTGAAAGCCGGCGCGTGTGACTGCAGCTGCAAAGAGAGAGGTGATACAGGGGAGGGCAGGCTCTGCTGGACAGGGGGGGGCCCCGCGGCACACTCGATTCTGCCGCGGCGGCCCCGGCAGCGGCAGCAGACAGCTTTTTTAAAAAACATTTTCCCTAGGCTAGGGTGGGCTGGGCTGGGCTGGGGGGGGGGTTAGGAGTGGTTATGGGCCTGGGGGGTTAGGAGTGGTTATGGGCTATGGGGGAGTTAAGTCTGTATATGGGTTGATGGGATTAGGACTGGAAGTGGGTTGATGGGGGGTTAGGACTGGTAATGGGCTGGTGGGATTAGGACTGGGAGTGGGCTGATGGGGAGGTTAGGACTGGTAATGGGGTATGGGGGGGCCTAAACTGAAAATTGGGTGATGGGGGATTAGGACTGGAAATGGGCTGGTGGGATTAGGACTGGGAGTGGGCTATGGGGGGCTAGGACTGGTAATGGGTTGGGGGGGTTGCTAGGACTGGAAATGGGCTGGGGGATTAAGACTGGAGGTGGGCTGTTGGGGTTAGGACTGGTAATGGGCTATGGGGGCTAGGACAGGAAATGGGCTGATGGGGATGGGTTAGGACTTGAGGTGGGCTGTTGGGTGGGGTTAGGACTGGTAATGGGCTATGGGTGGCTAGGACTGGAAATGGGCTGATGGGGGGGTTAAGATTGGAGGTGGGCTGATGGGGTTAGGACTGATAATGGGCTGTGGGCTGTTGGGGGGGTTAGGACTGGTAATGGGCTATAGGGGGGCTAGGACAGGAAATGGGATGATGGGGGGGGTTAACACTGGAGGTGGGCTGATGGGGTTAGGACTGGTAATGGGCTATGGGGTGGGGGTTAGGACTGATAATGGGCTATGGGGGGGCTAGGACAGGAAATGGGCTGATGGGGAGGGGTTAGGACTTGAGGTGGGCTGATGGGGTTAGGACTGGTAATGGGCTGTGGGGGGTTAGAACTGGTAATGGGCTATGGGGGGGTTAAGACTGGTACTGGGCTGTTGGCTGATGGGGGCTGTCTGGTAATGGGCTATGGGGGGGTTAGGACTGATAATGGGCTATGGGGGGGTTATGAAAGGAAATGGGCTGATGGGGAGGGGTTAGTACTTTAGGTGGGCTGATGGGGTTAGGACTGGTAATGGGCTGTGGACTGATGGGGGGTTAGGACTAGCAATGGGCTATGGGGGGCTGACTGGAAATGGGTTGATGGGGGTTAGGACTGGAAGTGGGCTGATGGGGGGGTTAGGACTGGTAATGGGTTATAGGGGGGGGCTTAAACTGAAAATGGGGTGATGGGGGTTTAGGACTGGAAGTGGGTTGATGGGGGGGGCTAGGACTGGAAATGGGCTGATGGGGGGCTAGGACTGAAAATGGGCTGATGCAGGGACTAGAAGGGAATGGATGCTGGGTGAGGCTGGAACTAGAAGGGAGCTGATGTTGGGGGAGGATTAGAATGGGATGGGGCTGGGAGAGTAAAATGGAGAGGGGAAAAATATTTTGTGTGGGAGGGATAAAAAATCTACAATTGGCCGGGTATTGGGAGAGTAAGTGGGGATTGAGGATGGAGGGGTAAAATTTGAGTGGATGAAATAGGAATGAGGAAAGAGCAAAAGGAGAAAGATTAGTATATTAAAGCAGATGTAGAGAGAGAATGGAAAAAAACTAGAAGAGAGAAGAAAGGACAAATGGACAGCAGACGATGGAGAGTTAGCAGAAGACACGAAGAAACCAGAAGAAAGTGGCTGGAGCAATTGCAGCTGAAAAAAATGCACAAAAGGTAGAAAAATTTCTCTTTATTTTGAATTTATTAATTGGAATATGTCAGCTCTGGTAAATGTGCATCATTAACGTCTGCGCTTTGTTTAGTACAAGAGCAAATTAATGTATAGTTTTATTTCTACAGTGTTGTACATTCAAAGTTTGGCTTTTGGGATTCCCAGTTTAATTATTGTCTTCCTGTTTCTAAATTGTGATTCCTTGTTTGGTGATGGTCTATGTTCTGCATGTGTAACTGAGCTGAGGTATTCTGTTTATGTAATTCCTATTTGACATTGCCACTTGTTCTCTTTCCCCAGTAGGTCATGTATTGTTGTTCTCTGAAATGTATTGGTTTAATATTTGCATGTTTCCTTTTGATAGGTAGGGTATGGTGCTTTGTGAGTCCTGGTAGTGCTGTTAGGATACGGCGGGTTTGCTATGGGTTCTAAATGGGCAGTGTTTGTAGTAGTTCCTAATGTGTCTGGTGGTTGGCACTGGATTATAGTAATGTAGAAATCTTTTAGTCTTTCTTTATCCATACACTCATTAAGAGGCATGTTTACTAAAAGTTAGTATATGGTAACGTTATGCAAATATTTATGCAAATGAGGCCCCGCACCGAGTCTCCGCACATGGCCCCGCACCCCCCTTGGGCCGCCCCTGGTCACTGGTGAGGCCTCACTTGGAATACTGTGTTCAGTTTTGGAGACCATATCTCGCAAAGGATATAAAAAGACTGGAAACTGTTCAGAGGAAGGCGACCAAAATGATTTGGAGCCTGCGTCAGATGTTTTATGAGAAGAGACTTGAAGACCTAAATATGTACACTCTGGAGGAGAGGAGGGACAGGGGAGTTCTCCAGGACCAAGCAGGAAGTCAGTCCTCACATATGGGGTGACATCGACGTCGATGGAGCCCCCATGCGAAGCATTTCCCCAGCTTTCTAAGAAAACCTTTGGGAATACATCCACGCATGCGCGATCCCCTTCCCGCCCAAAGGTGCCATCTTGCTCAGTCTTTCTTTTTCCGTGGAGCCCAGCGGACGTGTGTCAGTGTCACCCGGAAAAGTTTGATTTTTTTCTGCGATTTTTCACTCTTTTTGTCCGGTTCGACGCCGGTTCCCCTTCCCGCCTGGGTTCGGTACTCCGGTATCAACCCGATCTCTATTTTTTGTTTTTTTGCCCTTCGTGGCACGCGTTCGCGCTCTTTTTCTTTTTCCCTGGAGGGCCGGTCTTTTGACCTTGCGGGGGCCCTTTTTTCCCCAATGGCCTCCAGTGGTTTTAAAAGGTGTGATCGTTGTAAGAAGCTCATGTCTCTTATCGACACACACGACTACTTCCTGCATTGCCTCGGGCCAGACCATGATCCCAAGGTCTGTGTCCCGTGTGGTAAGATGTCCACTAAGGCACTCAGAAGCCAGCAGCATCAGAAGGAGAGAATTTTTTCTGACTCTGCCTCCGGTCGAGCCCGGACCTCGTCAGAGGCCTCAATGTCTTGGGAGTCTGCCCCGAGCTTCGTCGGGGTTCCTCTGAAAGGGGGTCCCCCAGCCGGGAGCATAAGAGGAAGAGGAAGCTCGTGAGGGTGGCATCAGAGGATGCCCCTGGTTCCTCGAGGGCCAGGTCTCGGACCCCTGACCGCCGCACCGGGCCCTTGGAGCTGGAGAAGCCAACTAAGGTATCCTGTGTAAAGCCAGAGTCCGTCGAGCACGTAAGTCCTGTTGTCCTCGTGGACTCTCCTCCCAGGGAGCCGACGTCTGGCCCGGCGCCACCGGGGCCCAAGTCGGTGGCTGCTGAGTCTCCTGAGCTTGGACTCAGGCTGACAGCCTTGGAGTGCAGACTGTCTGCCTTCATGGCTCAGCAGCGGGTGCTGATGGCCAGCCTGACTGGTGCATCTGCCCCGACCACCGGGACGTCGACGTCTAAGTCGACCCTGGAGACCGAGCCGGTTCTCGAAGCCATGAAGGCCCTAGTCCAGACTCGGTCACGGTCTCCCTCGACCTCCCGTTCGGGACCGAGGGTGTTGACGCCGATGGCCCCGGCATCGGGGCGGGTGTTGCCGGAGCCCCCACGGTCGGAGCCCCTCGACTCTTCCTCGGATGAGTCTGCGTGGGAGACGGAGGACGAAGAGTCCCCCGATACCTTTCGGACTCGATGTGTCCCTTCGGACTCACCGCAGTCCGAGCCCCGGAGTAGGTCTCCACCAGAGGACACCCGGTTCTCGGAGTTCGTGAGGGACATGGCCAAGGCTTTGAATGTTCCTGCGGATCCCGAGGAGGCGCCTGAGCCGAGGAGTTCGATGCCCTACAGTACGACTCTCCCCCGCGGGAGGCCTTTACTGTGCCGGTTCCTCCAATGCTGGAATGGCTCCTCTTCCGAATCTGGGAGGCACCGGCCTCGGCGCCGGTTCTGAGCAAGCGGATCGATTCCATGTATTGGGTCCGAAAGAGCCCTGGGTTTCAGAAGGCGCAGCTGCCGCACCATTCTATGGTTGTGGAATCGGCCATGCATCATCTGAAGAGCCAGAAGATGCACTCTGTGGTGCCCCCCGGCAGGGAGGCCCGAAGCCTAGATGCCATTGCCAGAAAGTACTTCCAAGGCTCGATGCTTGCTTGCCGTGTCCAGTCTTACCAGCTGTACATGGGCATGTACTTGCGGGACCTGTCTAAGGAGATAGCCGGGTTCTCGGTTGTCCTCTCCGGGGAACCTTTGCAGAGGTTCCAGTCCTTGTCCTCGGGGATCCGGGAATGCTCCAAATTCATCTCCCAGGTGGCCTACGTTGGCTTCGGACCGTGTAGCGGCGGCCGGCATTGGTGCTCGACGCCAGGCATGGCTACAGTCAATCGGACCTCGAGCCATGGGTACAGGACAAGTTGGTCGATGTCCCATGCCGGGGTGAAAACCTCTTCGGCAAGCCCATGGCCGAAAAGGCCGCTGAGCTTGAGACCGAGACTCTGACACGGACAAGGTTGTCCAGAAAAACTTCTGCCCCTTCTCATAAGAAGAAGGGCTCGGGGAAAAAGACCTTTTACCCGAGAAAGGCATCTGCCTACAAACCTTTCCCTCATTATCAGGCCTCCCCAGCTTCCCAGCAGGGTCAGCAGGCCAAGGGGCAGGGACATGGGCCCCGTAGGCAGAAAGCCCCCAAGCCTCCAGCTCCTGCTCCTACTCAGCAGGGAGGGGGTTTTTGACTCCCACTGCATAGCCTCTCCACCTCTGCTGTCCCACCTCAGCACGGGAGGTCGGTTGGCCCTATTTGCCCACCAGTGGCTGCCCATCACAAAGGATGCTTGGGTACTGAGCATAGTCCAGAAGGGCTACCTGCTCCATTTCCATCAGGTACCCCCCTCCTACTTTCTAGGGGAGCCTCCGAGGCCTACTCTGCATCAAGAACTCCTTCTCCAGGAACTGCAAAATCTCCTTCTAGACAGGGCGGTGGAGCCTGTGCCTCCCCACCTGCTGGGTCAAGGCTTCTACTCCAGATACTTTCTTGTGCCAAAGAGAACTGGAGGTCTCCGGCCCATTCTGGACTTGAGAAATCTCAACAAGTTCTTGGAAAAGGAAAAGTTCAAGATGCTTACTCTTATGTTTAAATTTGTTTATTAAACACAGCCAGAGCAACATCATCAAGACTGTAACAGCACAATGCAATAACATACCACCTATAATCCACAGCCGTGTACAGGTTTTGAAGTTATTTTTCCCCCATCCCACCCCCCACCTCCCCTACCCCCCCATTCCACATACAGCAATTCCCCAATAAAAACGACAGCTTACACATTGTACCGCAAAAGAACACATCTTCCACATAACTTCTCCATATTTTTACCAGGCACATAGAATACCAATATAGATTATAAAAACAATACATCCCAAAAATAACACAACAAAACAAGTAGTGTGCCGTAACAATCATACACCATCTCCTTAACCCAACAACTCCGAATATCCACTAGACATCTATGCTATCCCCAGGTATCTCTTACCCCATCCTCCCTTCAAAACTTCCTATGAGGCAGGGACCTCGTCCCGAACACACAGAATTAACTTCTCCCCACCCCCCTCCCATATCTTCAAACCGCACTCTTGAAGAATCTGACGCCCTCCCCTCTCCCCCCAAAGTCCAAAACCCCATCCATGCAAGACCCCAATCCTGATCTTCAGCCGAGCACATTAAGGATTCGGCTCCTCTCTCGCAGAGACAATGTATGTAAATAGGGACCCCATTCCTCCAAAAATTTGTCAGTGTCTACTTCCCCATGCTTAGCCCCTTGTTGTTCAAGCAATAGCAACCGATATACCTCCCTTTTCCACTGACTAATGGTCGGGCCACTGGGCATTAGCCAATTTAATAGTATCACTCTCCGCGCTACTAGCAAAACCTTGCCTAACCAAAGTCTCTGGCCACCCCCCAATCCCTCTACCCACCTAGTCATACCTAACACCAGGATTCTGGGGTCCCGTTTAAGTGGACGCCCCAAATCATTGGCAAGATACCCCACAATTTTCCTCCAGAATCTAACCACCTCCAAGCATTGCCACCACATGTGCCCCAAGTCCACTCGAGCTATCCCACACCGGGGGCAGCTCACAGTAGCACTGCTACCCGCTCGAAACGCTCGACAAGGAGCAAAGTGGCAGCATCGCAAAATACGATATTGCAGATCCCTAAACTCTGCAGTCTTAATCCTCCTAGGGATATCGGCTAACAATCGTACCATATCCACCCCTCTGATCTCTGCCCCCAGATCATGTGTCCATGCCACGGCCAATACGTTCTCATCAGGAAACCCCTTAATGCTAAGATATTCCCTATGCAAGATTGTCACCCGTGCCCGCTGCTCTCCCCCCGCATACATCAGTTCCTCAGATTTAGAACAAATGTCCGTATGCAGGTCCTGCCTATCCAAACTCCGGATTTAGCTTTGCATTTGCATATAGGAGAACCAATCTCTACTTACCAGGCCATATCTACCTTGTAAATCTCTAAATTCCAGGGCCTGCCCCCTGCCATCTACTACCTGCTCTAATGCTACAATTCCTTTAGCCTCCCACCCCCGAAATGCACCCCCTTGCAGCCCCGGACAAAAAGCCCCATTCCCATATAGGGGTAAAAAGGGGGTGACCCCAGGGTTCCATGAATACTCCTTACATAACATACGCCACACCCTTCTCATTAACTTAAAAATAGGGTGTCCCCCCACCATTTGAGGTAAATTGGCAGCTGTCGCATGCAGTATAAATCTCAAGGCCAGCGGCTTCGCTACTTCCTGTTCATACGCCAAGGGCGTATAATCCGCCGTGGTACCCAACCAATCCCGCAGGTTCCTCATCAGGCAAGCCATATTATAACTCCTCATATCTGGGGCTCCCATGCCTCCACCCCCCCATGGTCTCTGCAACGTCCTAAGACTTATCCGAGGTCTTTTCCCCCTCCAATAAAAAAGATTTAAACATTTCTCCACTTTCGCTATCTCCTTTTTCGTCAGCAGGATAGGCAGACTTTGCAACATGTACAACCATTTGGGAAAAATGATCATCTTATACAGAGCTATCCGGCCTCCCAGGGAGAGCGGAGGACCCGCCAACCATTCAAGCACTCTTTTGTCTGTGACAGCAACATAGCTACATTAACATTCTGCATCTGAGCTACATCGGCCGTCAGATAAACCCCCAAGTAATGAAGTTCCGTCCCCGCCCACCTCAACGGAAAGGCTTCCCAATCCCCGTGCAACGTCCGTTGCAGATCCAGGGCCTCAGACTTATCTAAATTTAGTTTCAAACCCGAAGATTTCCCAAAGTCCTCAACAATTCTCAACAAGATTGGTAGAGTCTTCCTGGGGACCCCCAAATAAACTAGGATGTCATCAGCAAAGGCAGAAATCTGGCATTCCTCCCTTCCCACCCTGGCCCCCACCAATCCCCTATGTGTCCTTATTCTCTCCAATAGAGGCTCCAATGTTAAAACAAACAAGAGCGGGGACAAGGGACAACCCTGCCGCGTCCCCCTCCGAATCGGAAAGTCCCTTGAAAGAGAATGGTT
This sequence comes from Ichthyophis bannanicus, assembly GCA_033557465.1. NCBI lineage: Eukaryota > Metazoa > Chordata > Amphibia > Gymnophiona > Ichthyophiidae > Ichthyophis > Ichthyophis bannanicus. The sequence continues at coordinate 377,564,900 of CM066037.1, read as the reverse complement.
TATCAAAATCTGCCCTCTGGGATCTGAATACAAAAGCTTAACAGTATCCAAGAAGAAACCCCCTATCCCCATAACCTCTAATAAATGATACATGTACTGCCAATCCACATGATCAAACGCTTTCTCGGCGTCGAAACTGATTAACAAAGCCTGTTCCCCTGCCTCAGCTGTCATGTATAACGACGAAGCTATCTTACGTAAGTTTTTGGTTACTTGCCTACCTTTTACAAAACCCACCTGGTCTTCCTTAACTAGCTGGGGGATATATTCAGCTAACCTATTGGCCATGATTTTAGCCAGAATTTTTATATCCACATTCAAAAGTGAAATAGGCCTATACGACTCTGGCAATAACCCATCTCTACCTGGCTTAGGAATCAGGGTAAGCACTGCTCTATTTTTCTCATACGGAAATGCTTGGCATTCTATCAAGGCAGAATAATACTTTTGCAAAGGCCCCACCACCCTGTCCACCATTAACTTATAAAATTCACCCCGATACCCATCAGGACCCGGGGCCCGTCAAGTATGCAAAAGCTTTATAGCCCCCCGGACCTCCGCTTCAGTGATCGGGGCATTGAGAGTGGTACTCTCCTCTATAGATAGACTAGGTAAGTCCACTGTCTTGAGAAAATTCACTGCCTGTGCCAAGTCCCCAGTACCTGCTCCATAAAGAGTCCGGTAGTACTCACGAAACCGTTCCTCAATATGGGCTTGCCCCGTCCTTATCTCACCCCGTGCATCCCGCAAGGCCCCTATATATGTCTGCCCCCTGCTGGTCTTCACCAACCTGGCAAGCAGCCCCCCCCCCCCCGCCCTACTACCATATTTGTAAAGCTTATATTTATAATACAACAAAGATTGTGCCGCCTTTTCTTGCAACAAAGCATTCACCACCTCCTGTTGTAATCTACTGAATTCCAACTTCTTCCCCCGCGTCGGTTGCTGTGCTAGCGTCCTCCTCGCTTGACATAGCTTTGTTTCCAATAAAAGTAAGCGAGAGGTATAGGCTTTCCTCTTCCGGGCCCCGAATTCAATAATTCTCCCTCTCAAAACCGCCTTTGCGACCTCCCAAAAAAGAATTGGATTACCACTATGTCGCCCGTTAAACTCAACAAATTCTTCCCACTGCGAGTGCAAAAATGCCTCAAACTGACCACCCTGGGTATATCCAAGCGGATAGCGCCACAAAGACCCAGCTCTTTTTACCCCCCACCGTACTTCCAGCCTAACATAAGCATGGTCCGACACCTCCACTGGGCCGATCTCTACTCTGGTTACTCTATCAAATAGTTCTTGAGACCCCAGAAAAGAATCTATCCGTGACCCCGTGTCATGCGCTGTAGAGACGTGTGTATAGTCTCTATCCAGGGGGTGTAACACTCTCCAATAATCAAGCAGGTTAAATCCTTCACAAACTCCCCGTATCCACTGAGACTTCCTATCCTTTGTCATCCCTCGGGTTCCTGACCTATCTATCGTCTCATCTAAAACACAGTTAAAATCCCCTCCCATTATAAATGGAATTGGGCCAAGTTCACTCAAACATTTATTCAATCTAGCATAGAAGCGAGCATCATATGTATTTGGGGCATATATATTCACCAAACCCAATTTAACTCCTTTGATGGTCCCCACTACTATAATATACCTCCCTCCCGGATCACAAGTACTGCACTCCACCTCCAGGCCCACCCCCTTCCTAACCAGAATCGCTACTCCCGCTTTCTTCCCTCCCTCCCGAGGAGGCCCCATAGACCTTCCCAACCCATCCCCTTTCGAGCTTGGCATGCTCCAGGGCACTCTGATGTGTCTCCTGCAAGAACGCCAAATCTGCCTTTTGATCTCTGAGTACACGTAGGATCTTATAACGTTTCACCGGAGACCCTATACCACACACATTCCAAGTAATCAACCGTAAATCCTCACCCATGATCATCCGCACTCATTCCAATTATACTCAAATTTGGTACCAAACTCGGAGATGAAAGGAACTCCCCCAGCCTAGAGTTCCCCCCATCACCCCCTTCTCTATACACATGTCTCTGTTGTCTCCCGCCACACCAACCCCTCCCCCACCACCTGTAACAAAAAAAGGTCTTGCATTCGCCCCCGATTCCCCTCCCCTCCCCAAAAACTCTTCCTAAGCACTCCGACACCCACTATATCCCCAACCCCGGAGCCCTCCCCCTCCCTCCCCTTCCCGCCAGACCTCCCTCACCCCCAGAATCCACCTTTCTCTCTCCATATGGAGTACTCGCCTGACCACTGTGATGCATTAGGCCTCCCCCCCAACAACAAACTTCCGTTCATTCTCCCCTCATGTTCCATTTAACATTAATTCCATTCAACATTGATTCAACCTCCCCCCTCCCTTAAACCAGGCAAACTCCCAGCATTTCAGAAATATCAACATGTGAATATTAAAGTAACAGCATTATTGAGAAGAAAACATAGTCCAGCCCAATTGTGCTTCATCTATCACCACCGGGGGCCTGTTGGCTTGGCATCGCCTCTCCCGCCTCTGGTGCAAGCTCAGTCAAAAACTTAGTGGCTGCAGTGGGTGTGTCAAACATCCTCTGTCTGTTTCTGTATTCCACCCGCAAACGTGCCGGGTAGAGGAGGGCAAAACGCACCCCCCTCTTAGCCAGCTCAGCACACGGTCCAGCATACTCTTTACGCTTTTTGCTCACTGCTGCAGAGTAGTCCTGAAAAACCAAAAGTTTTGCGGGCCCTGGTCCCTGTGCCCGAGATCTTCTCGCTGCCCGAATCACATCTTCCTTCTGGGCATAGTTTAGGAAACGTGCAATAACCACACGAGGCCGGTCTCCTGGGCCTCTCTTCCCCCCCAGCTGATGTGCTCTCTCAATTTTTACGGAGCCCAGGGCAGCATTCAGCTCCAAATTTGTCGCCAGCCAAGTTTCTAAGTAGCCTCGCAGCTCTCCATCAGCGATGGCCTCGGGTATCCCCACAAATCTCAAATTCTTCCGACGGCCTCGATTCTCGAGATCATCCAGTTTTTCCTCGTGTCGCTTAAGCAACTCGTCCATGCGTTGCACGCGCTGGGTCTGTGTTGTTTGCACCTCCTCCACCTCCGCTATCCTCTGCTCCGCTTCCCCCATGCACGTTCCAAAATCCACTATCGAGTGATTTACTTAGGCTAGTTGTTCTGCCAAGCTGTTAAATCTACTCTCTAATGCCGCCACAACCGCGTTGGTGACCTCCTCCACGAGGTCCAGGTCTCGTTCAGCCCTCGGGCTAGATGCCACTTTAGCCGCCATCTTGTCCTCCACCACCCGCACTCTGTCTTTCCTCAGTGCCTTCGCCGCCATACACCCTCTGCTTCTTCCACCGTGGCCTGAGGACTCCAACACCTCCCCGCCACTCCTGGCACCGCACAAAAAGATTACCGGAGGGAAACGTTGTCGTTAATCAGCTTCTTTGGGGGGGAGCCCTCAGAGCATTGCAGAAAACGTTCCTGCCGTGCTCACTGCATCACGTGATCTCCCCCAAGATGCTTACTCTTAGAACACTGCTGCCCTACCTCCAGCAGGGAGATTGGCTATGCTCCTTAGATCTGAAGGATGCGTACACTCACATCCTCATTCATCCAGACCACAGGAAATACCTAAGGTTCGTGGTGGGAGGAAACCACTTTCAGTACAGGGTACTGCCCTTTGGCCTAACTTCCGCCCCACGGGTCTTCACAAAGTGCCTGGCCGTGGTGGCGGCCTACTTGAGAAACCAGGGTATTTTTGTCTTCCCCTACCTAGACGACTAGCTCATCAGACTCTCCAGGAGGCCAGACATGCCACCCTCCGCACTGTCGCTCTTCTTCAGCAACTAGGCTTTGTCATAAACTTCGCAAAGTCCACTTTGCTCCCCTCCCAGAACCTCGAGTTCATAGGAGCACGGTTAGACTCCCTGCAAGCAAAGGCTTACTTGCCAACAGATAGAGCGGGCAGGCTAATGGACTTGGCCAGCCAGTTCCTACACAACCCACTGGTTTCTGCCAGACTCTGTCTAAGGCTCCTGGGCCACATAGCATCGACAGTACATGTGACCCCCAATGCTCGCCTGAATATGAGGCCTGCACAGTGGTGTCTCAGAATTCAGTGGAGGCAGGTTACAGGAAGCCTAAGGGACAAAGTAAGGGTGTCCAAACCCTTCCTGAACTCCCTGCAGTGGTGGCTACACCCCCCTCCCCCCAACCTTCTACAGGGAATTCCTTTTCAGGTACCTGTTTCAACTGTGGTACTCACAACCGATGCCTCCTTGCAGGACTGGGGTGCACATTGTCTGGACAAGTGCACACAGGGCCTGTGGTCTCCATGGGAGGCCACGCAACAAATCAATCTCCTGGAACTCAGGGCGATACGCTTAGCCCTCAAGGCCTTCTCTCACACCCTGGCCCACCAGTCCGTCTTGGTGCAGACAGACAACCAGTTGGCGATGTTCTATGTGAACAAACAAGGGGGCACGGGGTCCAGGCTCCTGTGTCAGGAGGCACAGGCTCTCTGCTCATTTACACGTCGACACAATATGCTGCTCAGGGCAGTCTATCTTCCTGGCCACGACAATTTCCTGGCAGACAGATTGAGCAGGGTTCTACAGCCTTACGAATGGCAACTGCACCCTTTGGTGGTTCAGAACATTTTCTTGAAATGGGGACTTCCATCCATAGACCTCTTTGCCAGTCCCCTGAACCGGCAGCTGCCTCAGTTCTGCTCCAGGCAGCCGCATCCCACGAGATTGGCAGCGGATGCCTTCCTGATATCATGGTCCAAGGGCCTCCTGTATGTGTTTCCTCCCATGCCTCTGGTGGCCCGCACCTTGTTCAAGATTCAAAGGGACAGGGCCTTGGTCATATTGGTAGCCCCCAGATGGCCGAGGCAGCCCTGGTTCCCGCTTCTGTTACAGCTGGCGGTGGACACTCCACTCCCTCTGGGGTTGCAACCCGACCTTCTTTCTCAGGATCAGGGTTCCCTTCTGCACCCCAATCTCAAAACTCTCAATTTGATGGCCTGGAGGCTGCAAGGGTAGTGCTGGTTCCCTGGGGCCTGCCTCAGGAAGTTGAAGAGGTGGTCTTGGCATCTAGAAAGCAATCCACCAGAAAGACCTATGCCCTGAAGTGGAAACTGTTCTCCTTGTGGTGTGACCAACGCCAGGAGAACCCTTTCTCCTGTCCTGTGCCTGTGGTACTGCAGTACCTGCTGCACTTTTCTAATCAGGGTCTTAAGTCCAATTCTGTTCGGGTACACCTTTCTGCTCTGGCAACCCACCACTCACTGGTGGAAGGGCACTCTTTATCGGTTCACCCTTTGGTGTCCCGCTTCCTCAGAGGCTTGCTCTTGCTAAAGCCTCCTCTCCATCCGCCAGCCCCTGAGTGGGAGTTGAATGTGGTCTTGCAGCAGCTTACTCGCCCTCCCTTTGAGCCGATGGCTACATGTCCTCTTCACTTTCTTGGCAGGCTCTTTTCCTAGTGGCACTGACCTCGGCCAGGCGAGTGAGTGAACTTCAAGCCCTGGTCTGTGACAGGCCATACACTCGTTTCTATAGGAACAGGGTAGTCCTTCGGACTCATCCTAAGTTCCTCCCGAAGGTAGTCTCCTCTTTCCACCTCAATCAGGAGGTGGTTCTTCCAACATTCTTCCTTAGGCCCCATGCCAGCTGGGCTGAGGAAGTCCTGCATACCCTGGACTGTAGAAGGGCCTTGTCTTTCTACATGGAGCATACTAAGGGTCATCGAAGGGCTACTCAGCTCTTCATCTCCTTTGACCCAAACAACTTGGGGTTGCCTGTCTCCAAGCGTACCTTGTCCATATGGGTGGCAGACTGTATCACCTGGGCTTACAGGGCAGCAGACCTTCCCTTGCAGGGTCGAGTCACAGCCCACCATGTCCGGGCAATGGCTGCATCAGTAGCTCATCTCCGTTCTGTACCGTTGGCAAACATCTGTAGGGCTGCAACATGGTCCTCAAGCCAGACTTTTGCAGCCCATTACTGCCTGGAGAGGGAGTCCCATAGGGACAGTGCTTTTGGTCAGGCAGTACTCCAGAATCTCTTTGAGGTTTAGGCAACTTCTGCCCTCCAGCCCTCTTGTTGGGCTACCTGTGGGATCTCTTCTCAGTAAAATTCTTTCCCTGATGCTGAGGCTTCACAGAGGGAGCTCTATTTTTCAGCCTGGGTTCCTGGTAGCCCAGAGCTAGGGAGTCACCCATATGTGAGGACCGACTTCCTGCTTGGTCCTGGAGAAAGAGTAGTTACTCACCTGTAACAGGTGTTCTCCAGGAGCAGCAGGAATCAGTCCTCACAACCCTCCCTCCTCCCCTGGGAGTTGCAGTTGTACATAGTTCATTTTGCTTTTGTGCTGTCTTTTAGCTATGTCATCTGATTGAGCAAGATGGCACCTTTGGGCGGGAAGGGGACCACGCATGCGTGGGTGTATTCCCAAAGGCTTTCTTAGAAAGCTGGGGAAATGCTCCGCATGGGAGCTCCATCGACGTTGATGTCACCCCATATGTGAGGACTGATTCCTGATGCTCCTGGAGAACATCTGTTACAGGTGAGTAACTACTCTATATCATTCAGCCCTTTAAATACTTAAAGAGAAATAATGAACAAACAAACCTCTTCCAAAGACGGGGAAGCTGTAAAACTAGAGGGCATAACATGAAGCTGCAAGGGGGTAAATTGAAAGGCAATGTCAGGAAATACTTTTTCACTGAAAGGGTGGTGGATGCTTGGAATGCCCTCCTGATGGAAGTGTTGGGGGCAAATACAGTGACAGAATTCAAAATGGCATGGGACAGAGACAGTGGATCCCTTTACAGCAACAAGATAAAATCAAAATAAACTTAACTAACTAATTTCTCAACATACAGGGGTGTCCTACACAGAGCTGTGGGTTCACCCCTAAAACAACGACATGGGGAGGGGTGGCTTGCATGGAGCGGCAGGTGCACCTACTCTTGCCATCTTACTGGGCAGACTAGATGAACCATACTGGTCTTTATCTGCTGTCATTTACTATGTTACTATGAAAAGCTGCCCCGTGCTTCTTAAATATATATAGTTGCAGTGCTTTGTTCTTTTTAGCTGATAGCAAATAACTTCCCCTCCCCTTCTTCCTGCCCTCTTAGACCCTGCTCAAATGAAGTTTGAAATATTTGCACTCCAGAATAATATTGTTCATTTTAAGTGCAATGAGAAACTTTTTCTGATGCCCTCCAGAATTCATTGAAAATATACTCAATCATTTTTATGCCCATCTTACTACTTACAGACCAATTTTTGAAGAGTTTAGGTACTTAACTTAGGGATTTCAACTTTTTTTTAGTAGGTTCCTAAATTTGGGTTCCTTAAAAAATGGGTGGAGAAAGGGACAATGCTAGCCCATTGTCCAATCTGGAAGTTGTCAGAACTCCCCTAAATTTGAGCATCCAGATACTTCCTAGCACTGAAGTACAAGTTGTAATTTGAGGGGGGCACAGACATCCCCCCCAGCAGAACAACCTTCTTTTGTGCAAGAATAACAATCAAGTGGCAGGGCTCATGTCCACGCTGACCCCTGCCCACCTACTCTCCTGGAGATAATTTATGTGTGCTGAGAGTACCCCAACTTCCTTTTGAGCTCCAGAGATCTTCTATCCTGAATGGTCCCCTGCCAAACTGGTTTTGGATGTTATTTTAGAAAAGTTATGTTAAATTTACGTGCATGACATATGATATGTAAATGCCTTAGAACATATAGCGGCCAATTTCCAGCCACCGTAGTCAGTGTTTTTATTTTTTTAAACACTGGCCATAATGACCAAGAAAAATCGGAATACTTAGCACTAGTATCTGGATAGTGACTGATGCTGAATATCCAAACAGAATCGTCCATGCCAGTGCTATCAGATAACAGCAATATTCAGTCTGCTATCCGGATAGACTATCCCTATTAAGGTTAGGACAGCATATCGCCACTGTCCGGATAATTCACTGCTACACCTTCACGCCGCCAATGGACTGGTCTGATCCATGTCAGTAAGATATTCAGTGGCACTATACAGTAGCATCAGTGAATATTGCTGGATAGCCCGGTCAGTGCCATTTATCTGGATAGCAGCACCTGCTATCCAGATAAGTGATTTTCAATATTGACTCCTTAGATTCTAAGGGAGCATGGTTTGGGGAGTGCAAAAGCAGTATTTTGCACAAGATACACATATATTTTAAAACATTTTCCCAGTCGACTTTTGTACCTCCTCTGAACTACGCATAGATGACAGCAAACTGCTTGTTTTGGCCAGGGCTTTATAGGAGTGATTGAGGAGACAATGTGCTTAACCGTCTGGTCTTGAAACTGATCGAAAGATGCAATATATGCAAGATGTAGAGTCAGTTGACTTGGTTTAGCGAGGGGGGAGTGGGGAAGGGTGGGAGCTACTCATTTGTGGAGTAAGCGATGAGGCACTAGAAAAGGCTAAGAGGAACTCTTCAGTAGGGGAAATAGTTTTTGCTAGCCATTCCATTGCATTGGGTATATAAGTTTCCACTGGAGGGGAGGAGGCTGGATTTCAACTGATGGGAAGATAAAGGACTGATGAAGATGGGTCAGATTTGAGAAGATGCTTGTTAGCAGACTTTGAACAGTTGAGGGATCAATTTTCTTAAGTCAAGTGATCTTTATGGAATTCTCAATATGGGTTTGATTTTGGGTACCACAAAGGTAAAGGAATACTTTGCTAAAGATCAGACTTTGAAGTTATGTTGGAGGAGAAATTAGACAACAAATGGGTGATCTCAAGGATCTTCAAGTTATTAAGATAATTAAGTGTGATAAAATATACACACCTGTTGGCCTGGAAGTAAGATTTGAATCTGCAAATAAGTGATAAACATTGGTAGAGGGTTTTCAAAAGTATGTCAAGAGTGGTTACGTCTACAAGGAACTACCTTACACTGAGCAGATTGAGAAAGATTTTTAGCTCTGTGACAAATATGTGATATTTTGGTTGTGGGGGTATTGGAACCTTTATGCATATTTAATGGGAAATGTCTTGTGGTGAAGAGGTTTTGGGACCGTTTAATGGGATTTTTGAACAGATAGTCAAAGAGCCAGTGGCCCTGCTGCCAAAAGGTAAGACTATGGAGCTGAATATAATACTCATTCCTATTCATCCCTCCAGGCCAGTCCAGGTACTGAAGGGTCGTCTCTGTCCTCCAACAGTTGAGAACTGAGCATGTCAGATTTCTGGCAGCCCAGCTTAAGAACTCCCCCTTCCGCTCTGTACTCCAGTCTTGCTCAATTCCCAGCAGCTGTGTAGAACTCTTGCATGGACTCCTGGATAAGCATTTGGAAAAAGGAAAAAAAGGAAAATCAGTAGACAAAATCATAGGATAGAAGGCTGAGGTGGTCGGTTTTTGGCACCATAGGTAGCAGAAGAGAGAGGGGCAGAGGTCTCCCATCTGCCGTTACAGGGAAGTGTGGGAGGACACGTAGCAGAACACGGTCAGCTCCCTGATCCCATACTGAATAAATACTTGGAAGCCCCAGGACTCTTTCTCACCTCAGCTGGGGGGTGTGGGGGGTGGAGGGCGCTACCGCGACCCTGTTAGTAACAGGACTGGGGTTCCCTCCATTATCGGGCAGCTGTACTTCTCCTCCAGGGAAGCTCCCGCAGGAGGCAAACATTTTGCGGCTTCTGAGGCCTTGTTGCAATGGGGATCCTGGTGAGTAGTGGGTTGAAGAGAAGGCAGGACGGGCAGCTTGCGGCAGCAGTGTGCAGGTCAATCGGGGCTTATCGGGTATGTGCAGACTGTCGGGCTTGGTGAAGAGTGTCCTGTGTGCAGGCAGATGCAGAGTTGTGCCATCAGGGTTTTGCCGCTGTTCAAAGCAGTGCAAGTTTTTTTCAGCGGTTCTGTCCCCGGCGCGTATGGAGGATGAAGCAGGCATTTCCGCTGAGAACCCCCAGGAGTTGGCTGTTCCCGCCAAAACTTAAGCCTTCCGCTGCCAGTGGCCATGTTCCTGGGGGAGTCATCCAAGTGTGGGAAAAGCAGTGGCAAGAGTAAAAGTAAGAGAAAACAGGCTTGGGGGACTCCCGCTGAGCCTCAGAGGGTAGCTGCCTTGCCGGAGCCTTTTTTCTCCTTTGAGTTTATACTCTCCCTCTGTAAGGCTTACTGCCTCAAGCAACAACAGGCCGGGGAGATGGCCTGTATGAATGAGGGTCAGCTCTGGGAAGGGAGATCCCCTGCAGGAGGAGTCCTTTGAGGGCCCTCCAGAAAAAAGAAGTAGGGGAGAGACTGACATCTGGGTGGGTCAGAACTCTCCGCAGTCTCAGATCTCGGAGGATCTAGGGGAAAGAACCTCAGACCTTTGGGGGGAGCCGATGGCCCTGGAGCTGGAGGAGGAAGAGATTCCGGCAGGAGAAGACCCAAATATGTTCTGGGTCTTTCATAGGGAAGAGCTGGGTGCTCTAATCGCCCATTCTCTACTGGCATTGAACAGTGTCCCTCCTCTGGCACAGGTGGGCGAGCCCCTGGAGGAAACCCTGTTACAAGGGCTCAAAGGGGTGCAGGCATGTTTTCCAGTATACTGGGTCATTAAAAAGATGATTGGGGCAGAATGGGAATTCCCTGAGGCTACCTTGTGGGGCAGTAGGACGATGGGTCACCTATATCCCCTTCCCCAGGAGGAATGTGAGCTTGTGCGCATGCCAAAAGTGGATGCTTTCATATCAGCAGTGACCAAGAAGACCACCATCCCTGTGGAAGGCGAGGCCATGCTGAAAGACCTTCAAGATTGCAAATTGGAGTCCCTGCTCAAGAAGGCTATTGACTCGAGTGCCCTGATGCTGCAGGCTTCCGTATGTGGGGCTTATGTGTCAAGGGCATCTATTTGCTAGCTGCAGAGTTGGAGTCGTGGACCCCAGGGGCCAGGTGGCTCTGGAAAGCTGTCAACTCGAGTCCGCCACAGCGTACATGATGGACACCTTTTAAGATCTGGTCCGTGGGGTATCTAAGACCATGGTCTCTATTGTGGCAGCCAGATGTTTTCTCTGGTTGAGGAATTGGTCGGCGGACTCTTCTTTCAAATCCAGGCTCAGTAAGCTTCCCTTCAAGGGTAAGCTCCTGTTCAGGGAAGCCTTGGAGAAGATAGTGAAGGATTTGGGGGATTCTAAGGGAGGCTTAAGCCTAGGGGAGCAAAGCAGGGCATGGCCCAGAGGGGTCACCCCAAAGACATATGTAGATTCAGGGGCCCTTGGTTTGCTCTGTATGAGCGGGGGTGTTTTGGGGCAAGAGGACAGCCCTTTCGAGGCTCCTGGGGGACCAGCAAGGGATATTTTTCGACCCCTACAGCTCCAAGTAAAAATCCCCAATGAAGCCAGGGGAGCTCAGGTGGTGGAAATAGGCAGTCGGCTGCAGCAATTTTATCCCACCTGGGCTCGCATTATGACCGACCAGTGGGTGCTGGATATTCTCCAGGACCAAGCAGGAAGTCAGTCCTCACATATGGGTGTCATCGGCGCCGATGAAGCCCCAGCGGAGCATTTCCCCAGCTTTCCATGAAAGCCTTTGGGAATGCTGGCACGCATGCGCGGTTCCCTTCCCGCCTAAAGGTGCCATCTTACCTCAGTCTCTTTTTTTCCAAGAAGCCCATCGGACGTGTGTCCTGTTCTCCCGGATAAAAGTGATTTTTTTCTTCGGCGATTTTCGCTATTTTTTCTCCGGTTTGACACCGGTTCCCCCCCGCCGGGTTCGGTACACCGGTATCGAGCCCGTTTTCTTCATTTTTCGGTTTTTGCCCTTCGTGGCTGGCGTTCGCGCCCTTTTTTCATTTTTCACTGGAAGGCCGGTCTTTTGACCTCGCTGGGGCTATTTTTTTCCCCGATGGCTTCCAGTGGTTTCAAAAAGTGTGATCGGTGTAAGAAAATTATGTCTCTCACCGACACACACGACTGCTGCCTTCGGTGCCTCGGCCCTGACCACGACCCAAAGTCGTGTGGGCCATGTGGGAAGATGTCTTCCAAGGCACTAAAGAGTCCACAGCATCAAAAGGAAAAGTTTTTCTCGGACTCTGCCTCCGGCCGGGCCCGGACCTCGTCTGAGGCCTCGACATCTCGGGATTCTGATCCCGAGCGCCGTCGAAGCTCCTCGAACAGGGGGTCCCCCGACCGGGAACGTAAGAGGAAGAAGCGACTCACGAGGGCGGCGTCTGAGGAGGTCCCTGGTCCCTCGAGGGCCAGGTCTAAGACCCCCGACCGCCGTCCCGGGCCCGTGGACCAAGACAAGCCTGCCAAAGTTCCTTGCGTGGAGCCGGAGTCTGCTGGACACGTAAGCCCCGTAGTCCTCGTGGACTCTCCTCCCAGAGAGCCGCCGCTGGGGCCCGAGTCGGTGGCTGCTGCGTCTCCCGAGCTGAGTCTCAGGATGACAGCCTTGGAGTGCAGACTGTCTGCCTTCATGGAGCAGCAGCGGGCACTGATGGCCAGCCTGTCTGGTGCATCTGCCCCGACCACCGGGACGTCGACTTCGAAGTCAACCCCGGAGACCGAGCCGATACTCGAGACCAATGTTCCCTCTAATTTTCTGTAGGCTGTGTGCACATAAAATATCAGCTGTGCAGCTTTTGAAGGAAGGTTAAATTTTTGTGCGTCACTTAACGACACTCGGAGTTCTATACTTTAAAATTTGACTACACGTCAGAATACAGGATGTACACCAGATTGATTGCACTAGATAATATTGTAGAACTTGTGAAAACCGTAAATACACAACAAATTTTAAATTTTAAGATGTCTGTGTTGTTTTCTATGAGAATCAGAACCGTAATTTTTGTGCGCTCTGTTATAAAGTATGTGCGCTCGCTCAGCGAGGTGTGTACGCGTGCACACGCGCACAGCTTAGAGGGAACAGTGCTCGAGACCCTCGTGGCTCGAAGTCGTCCTCGGTCGAGGTCTCCCTCGACCTCCAGTTCGGGACCGAGGTTGTCGACGCCAGTGCCCCCGGCGTCGGGGTCGGTGCCTCGGGGCCCCGCGGGGTCTGACCCTGACTCCTCCTCGGACAAGTCCACCTGGGAGACGGAGGATGAGGAGTCTCCCGATACTTTTAAGACTCGGTGCGCCCCGTCGGACTCACCGCAGTCTGATCCCCGGAGTAGATCCCCTCCGGAGGACACTAGGTTCTCGGAGTTCGTCCGGGATATGGCCACTGCCTTGGCTATCCCTGCCGCTCCCGAGGAAGAGCCTTGAGCCGAGGAGCTTGATGCTCTACAGTACGACTCTCCTCTGAAGGAGGCCTTTACTGTCCCGGTTCCTCCGATGCTGGAACGGCTCCCGAATGTGGGAGGCCCCAGCCTCGGCGCCGGTTCTAAGTAAGCGGGTCAATTCCATTTATCGACTCCACAAAAGCCCTGGTTTCCAGAAAGCACAGCTACCACACCATTCCATGGTTGTGGAATCGGCCATGTATCGTCTGAAGAGCCAGAAGATGCACTCTGTGGTGCCCCCCGGCACGGAGGCCCTCAACCTCGATGGCGTCGGTAGGAAGTGCTTCTAGGGGTCGATGCTTGCTTGCCGTGTCCAGTCTTACCAGCGGTACATGGGCATGTACTTGCGGGACCTGGCCAAAGAACTGTCCGGCTTCTCTGCTGGTCTCTCTGGGGAACCCTTGCAGAGATTTCAGACCTTGTCCTCGGGGATTCGGGAATGCTCGAAGTTCATTTCCCGCGCCGCCTACGATGGCTTCGAGGCTTGAGCCCGAGTAGCGGCTCGCCGCCAGGCGTGGCTGCAGTCATCGGACCTCGAGCCATGGGTTCAGGACAAGTTGGTTGATGTCCCCTGCCGAGATGAGAACCTTTTTGGCAAACCCGTGACCGAGAAGGCCGCTTAGCTCGAGACAGAGCACCTTACCAGGACAAGGCTGTCGAGGAAGACCTCTGCCCCTTCACATAAGAAGGGCTCGGGTAAAAAGTCCTTTTACCCAAGAAAGGGCACTGCCTACAAACAGTACCCTCAGTATCAGGCTGCCCAAGCTGCCCCCCAGGGTCAGCAAGCCAAGGGCCAGGGTAATGGGCCCCTTAGGCAGAGAACCCCCAAGCCTCAGGCCCCTGCTCCAACTCAGCAGGGTGGGGGGTTTTGACTCCTTGAGCGTAGCCTCTCCTCCACTGCTCTCCCCACTCTGCACAGGAGGTCGCCTCGCCCTCTTTGCCCAACAGTGGCCCCTTATCACCGGGGACAGTTGGGTCCTGGACATAGTCCACAATGGCTATGCCCTCCATTTTCACCAACTGCCTCCACCATATTTTCCAGGGGAGCCTCCAAGGCCTCCCCTGCACACAGACCTCCTTCTAAAAGAGCTTCATGGTCTGTTGGTGGACAGGGCGGTGGAGCCTGTGCCTCCCCTCTTGCAAGGTCACGGATTCTACTCCAGGTATTTCCTGATACCTAAACGAACCGGTGGCCTTCGACCCATTCTGGACCTCAGAAACCTCAAGTTCCTAGAGAAAGAAAAGTTCAAGATGCTTACTCTTGGAACACTTCTGCCCCTACCTCCAGCAGGGAGATTGGCTGTGCTTCTTAGATCTAAAGGATGCGTACACTCACATCCTCATTCATCCAGACCACAGAAAGTACCTCAGGTTCATTGTGGGAGGAAACCATTATCAGTACAGAGTACTACCTTTTGGCCTATCCTCCGCTCCCAGGGTCTTTACCAAGTGCCTGGCAGTGGTTGCGGCCTACCTAAGAAATCAAGGCATCTTTGTCTTTCCCTATCTGGACGACTGGCTCATCAGGGGTCAGACGTCCCTGGAGGCCAGACAAGCCACCCTCAACACCATTGCTCTGCTTCAAAAGGTGGGTTTTGTCATAAACTTCGCAAAGTCCACTTTGCTCCCATCCCAGAACTTTGAGTTCATAGGGGCAAGGTTGGATTCTCAACTGGCCAAAGGCATTCTTGCCAGAAGACAGGGCTCAAAGGCTGATGGACGTGGCAAAGCAGTTTCTGAACAAGTCCCTGGTCTCCGCCAGACTCTGTCTCAGGCTTCTGGGTCACATGGCTTCGACAGTACATGTGACTCCCAATGCCAGGCTCCATATGAGGCCTGCACAGTGGTGCCTTCGAACTCAGTGGTCTCAAGCCATAGGCCACTTAAGAGACAAGATAAAGGTGTCCAAACCCCTTTTGGCCTCCCTCAGCTGGTGGCTACATCCACCCAATTTGCTCAAAGGCATGCGCTTCCAAATGCCAGAATACTCAGTGGTCCTCACCACCGACCCCTCTCTGAAGGGCTGGGGTGCTCATTGTCTGGACAAGTGCACCCAAGGCCTCTGGTCTCCCTGGGAGGCAGCCCAACAGATCAATCTGCTGGAACTTCGAGCTATCCGCTTGGCTCCCAGAGTTTTTTCTCCAGCCCTGCCTCACCGCTCAGTCTTGATTCAAACAGACAGCCAGGTGGCCATGTTTTATGTGAACAAGCAGGGCGGCACTGGGTCCCAGATCCTTTGTCGAGAGACTCGGGACCTTTGTTCCTTTGCCCTGAAGCACCACATGCTTCTCAAGGCAGTGTACCTCCCAGGCCAGGAGAACTGCCTGGCCGACCAGTTGAGCAGGATTCTGCAGCCCCACGAGTGGCAGCTGCATCCCTTGGTGGTTCAAGAGATCTTCCTGAAGTGGGGTCTCCCTTGGATAGATCTCTTTGCCAGTCCACTAAACAAGCAGCTACCCAAGTTCTGCTCCAGGCAACCACATCCTTTGAGGATCGCACCAGATGCTTTTCTGATGTCCTGGTCTCAGGGCCTTCTGTATGCGTTTCCTCCCACGCCCTTGGTGGCCCGAACTCTGTTCAAGATTCTTCAGGACAAGGCCTCGGTCCTGCTGGTAGCTCCCAGATGGCCGAGACAGCCTTGGTTTCCTCTTCTGCTTCAACTGGCGGTGGATCCCCCACTGCCTCTGGGGTTGCAACCCGACCTTCTCTCTCAGGAGCAGGGTTCCTTACTACACCCCAATCTCAAGACTCTCCATTTGATGGCCTGGAGGCTGCAAGGGTAGTCTTGGCTCCCTGGGGCCTGCCTCAGGAAGTTGAGGAGATTGTCCTAGCCTCTAGAAAACAGTCCACTAGGAAAGCCTATGCTCTCAAATGGAAGAGGTTTTCTGTGTGGTGTCAGCTCCGTACAGAAGATCCTTTCTCCTGTACTGTGCCAGTAGTGCTTCAGTACTTACTGCACTTATCAAATCAGGGACTTAAGTCCAATTCTGTTCAGGTCCACCTCTCAGCTTTAGCAGCTCACCACTCACTGGTGGAGGGGCATTCTTTGTCAGGTCACCCCTTGGTGTCCCGCTTTCTCAGGGGCTTGCTTTTGCTCAATCCCCCCATCCGTCGTCCTGCTCCTGAGTGGGAGCTGAATGTGGTCTTGCAGCAACTGACTCGCCCACCCTTTGAGCCGATGGCTACTTGTCCACTGCGCTTCCTCTCCTGGAAGACACTCTTCCTGATAGCCCTTACCTCGGCTAGGCGAGTGAGTGAGCTTCAGGCCCTGGTCTGTGATAGGCCTTACACCAGGATTTATAGGAACAGGGTAGTCCTCAGGACTCATCCCAAGTTCTTCCCTAAGGTTGTCTCCTCTTTCCACCTCAATCAGGAGGTGGTTCTTCCAACATTCTTTCCTAGGACTCATGCAAGCCAGGCTGAAGCAGTCCTGCATACCCTGGACTGTAGGAGGGCCTTATCCTTCTACCTTGACCGTACGCAGGGGCATAGAAGGGCTACTCAGCTCTTCGTATCCTTTGACCCCAATAAGTTGGGGTTAGCTGTGTCCAAGCGTACCTTGTCTATCTGGTTGGCTGACTGTATCACCTTGACTTACAAGGCGGCTGACCTTCCTTTGCAGGGTAGGGTCACGGCCCATCGTGTCAGGGCAATGGCTGCCTCAGTGGCTCATCTCCGCTCTGTGCCCTTGGTAGACATCTGCAGGGCTGCAACATGGTCTTCAAGCCAGACGTTTGCAGCCCACTACTGTCTGGAAAGGGAGTCCCGTAGGGACAGTGCTTTTGGCCAAGCAGTACTCCGGAATCTCTTTGAGGTTTAGGCAACTCCTGCCCTCCTGCCCTCTGTTGGGCTACCAGTGGAGGTTGTGTCCTTGAAAAGCCTTTCTTTGCTGCTGGGACTAGAGGGAGTTCTCTTGTTCAGCCTGGGTTACTCGGTAGCCCAAAGCTAGGGATCATAAGATCATAAGATATGCCATACTGGGTCAGACCAGGGTCCATCAAGCCCAGTATTCTGTTTCCAACAGTGGCCAATCTAGGTCATACGTACCTAGCAGTATCCCCAAGAGACACAAGTTCCACAATGCTTGTACTGGGTCAAGCATTGATATCTTTGGTCACTTCTTAATAATGGTTTATGGACCTTTCCTCCAGGAACTTGTCCAAACCTTTTTTAAACCCAGCTACACTAACAGTCTTTACTACATCCTCCGGTAACAAATTCCAGAGTTTGATTACACGTTGAGTGAAAAAATATTTTCTTTTATTAGTCTTAAATAGTTTACCCTGTAGCTTCATTGCATGTCCCCTAGTCTTTCTATATTCTGATAACGTAAACAATCGATCTACGTTTACCCGTTCCACTCCGTTCATTAATTTATAGACTTCTATCATATCTCCCCTCAGCCGTCTCTTTTCCAGGTTAAAGAGCCCTAACCTTTTTAGCCTTTCTTCATAGGAGTATCCTTCCATCCCCTTTACCATTTTGGTGGCTCTTCTCTGAACCTTTTCTAAAATCGCTATATCCTTTTTAAGATACGGCGACCAGAATTGCACACAATATTAAAGGTGCGGTCTCACCATGGAACGATATAGAGGCATTATAACATCTTTTGTTTTATTTTCCATTCCTTTCCTTATCATACCTAGCATTCTATTTGCTCTCTTGGCGGCCGCTGCACACTGGGCCGAGGGTTTTAACATGGTATCCACAATGACGCCTAAATCTTTTTCCTGGGTGGTGGTTCCTAAGGTGGAACCTTGCATCGTGTAACCATAGTTTGGGTTGTTCTTCCCTAGGTGCATAACCTTGCACTTGTCCACATTAAATTTCATCTGCCATTTTGATGCCCAGTCTTCCAATTTATCAAGATCCTCTTGCAATTTTTCACAATCCTCTTGGGTTTTAACAACTTTAAATAGTTTTGTGTCATCTGCAAATTTGATAACCTCACTTGTTGTTCCACTTTCCAGGTCATTTATGAATATGTCAAAAAGCAGCGGACCCAGCACAGATTCCTGGGGTACACCACTATTCACCTTTCTCCATTGGGAAAATTGGTCATTTAGCCCTAACCTCTGCTTTCTATCTTTTAACCAGTTCCTGATCCACAATAGTACACTGCCTCCTATCCCATGACTCTTTAGTTTTGCCAAAAGTCTCTGATGAGGGACCTTGTCAAAGGCTTTCTGAAAGTCCAGATACACAATATCAACCGACTCACCTCTGTCCACCTGTTTATTCACTCCTTCAAAAAACATAACACATTAGTAAGACAAGATCTTCCTTGTCTAAAGCCATGTTGGCTGTCTCCCATTAGGTTGTGACTATCTACATGCTGAGTAATTTTATTCTTTATGATGGTTTCTACCATTTTTCCTGGTACTGACGTCAAGCTCACCGGTCTGTAGTTTCCCGGATCACCCCTGGAACCCTTTTTAAAAATTGGTGTTACATTGGCGATCCTCCAATCTTCAGGTATTAGAGATGATTTTAATGATAGTTCACAGATTACTGATAGCAGGTCTGCAATCTCATATTACAGTTCTTTCAACACCCTTGGATGTATACCATCCGGCCCAGGTGATTTGCTACTCTTCAGTTTATCTAATAGTTGTAAGACATCTTCCCGATGTATCGATATTTCCTTCAATTCTTCCGCACCTTTAAATACCACTTCAGTCATGGGTAACATCCCTACATCTTCCTCAGTAAAGACCGAAGGAAAGAATTCATTCAGTCTCTCTGCTATCGCCTTGTCGCCTCTTAGTGCTCCTTTAACCCCTTTATCATCTAATGGACCAACTGACTCTCTCACAGGTTTTTTGCTACGAATGTACTTGAAAAGGTCTTTTTTTCGCGTTTTTGCTTCCGCAGCAAGCTTCTTCTCAAATTCTCTCTTTGCCTGCCTTATCAATGCCTTGCATTTGACTTGCCAGTGCTTGTGCTGTTTCCAGGTTTTGTCGTTTGGCTCTTTTTTCCATTTCCTGAAAGATGCTTTTTTGGCAACAACAGCCTCTCTGACCTCACCTTTAAACCATGCTGGCAGTTTTTTGGACTTCCTTCCACTTTTCTTAAAGTGTGGAATACAGCTGGTCTGGGCTTCCAAGATAGTATTTTTCAACAACACCCAAGCTTGATGTACGTCTTTAACCTTTGCAACTGCTCCTTTTAGTTTTTTCTTAACTGTTTTCCTCATTTTATCATAGTCTCCCTTTCGAAAGTTAAAAGGTAGTACTGTGGATTTCCTTACTTATCCCTCCTCCACTAATTAAATCAAAGGCGATCATGCTATGATCACTATTGCCAAGTGGCCCCAACACCCTTATCTCTTGCACTAGATCTGGTGTTCCACTAAGGACTAGGTCTAATATGGCTTCCCCTCTGGTCGGTTCATGAACCAGCTGCTCCAAGAAGCAGTCATTTATTTCATCTAGGAACTTTATCTCCCTAGCATGTCCTGACATGACACTGACCCAGTCGATACTGGGGTAATTGAAATCACCCATTATTATTACTGCGCTGTAACTTTTGTTAGCTTCCTTGATTTCTTTGAGCATTTCATCATCCATTTGGTCATTCTGGCCAGGTGCTCGATAGTACACCCCCACTGCCATTGCCTTCCCCCTTTTATATGGAATTTCAATCCATATAGATTCTACAGCAGATTTTGTTTCCTGCAAAACTTTAATCCTTTCTGAGTCAATGCCCTCTCTAACATAGAGCGCAACCCCTCCACCAATTTGATCAGCTCTATCATTACGATATAGTTTGTACCCAGGTATCACAGTGTCCCACTGGTTGTCGTCCTTCCACCATGTCTCTGATATTCCAATCATATCTAACCTTTCATTTAGTGCTATATATTCGAACTCTCTCCCATCTTATTCTTTAGACTTCTAGCATTAGCATACAAGCATTTTAGAGAACGTATTTTATTCATGTTAATTTTGCTATTGTTAGACATGGGTAAATTGGGATCTTTAAGCTCTGTCTGCTCCATACTTGAGGGCATTTGGGCTACTTTACTCTTTTGTGGAACCTCTCTACTTTTGGTAGTATCCTTCAAGGATACATTCTTCCGAACCATCCGCTCTTGTGCGACTGTCGGCTTTCCCCTAATATCTAGTTTTAAAGCTGCTCTATCTCCTTTTTAAAGGTTAATGCCAGCAGCCTGGTTCCATCCCGGTTAAGGTGAAGCCCATCACTTCGGAAGAGCCCTTCCTTTCCCCAGAATGTTCCCCAAATCCAAAACCCTCATCTCTGCACCATCGTCTCATCCACGCATTGAGACTCCGGAGCTCTGCCTGTCTTTTGGGCCCTGCTAGTGGAACAGGAAGCATTTCAGAGAATGCTACCATGGAAGTTCTGTATTTCAACTTCCTACCTAAAAGCCTAAATTTTGCCTCCAGAACCTCCCTACCACATTTTCCTATGTCATTGGTACCGACATGTACCAAGACAGCAGACTCCTCCCCAGCACTATCTAAGACCTTATCTAGGTGGCGCGTGAGGTCCACTACCTTCGCACCAGGCAGGCATATTACCAGGTGATCCTCACGTCCACCAGCCACCCAGCTATCTACGTACCTAATGATCAAATCACCAACTATAACGGCTGTCCTAACCCTTCCCTCATGGGCACATGGCCCTGGAGAAACTTCCTCGGTGCGAGAGGGTTTTACATCACCTGGAGGACAGGTCCTAGTTACAGGATCACTTCCTGCCACACCAGGGTGATGCTCTCCTGTCACGTGACCTCTCTCCTCCATGGCAACAGGGGTGCTGCCAGACTGGAGGTGGGACTTCAGGACTATATCCCTGTAGGTCTCGTCTATGTACCTCTCTGTCTGTCTTATGTTTTCCAAGTCTGCTACTTTAGCCTCAAGAGAACGGACTTGTTCCCTGAGAGCAAAGAGCTCCTTGCACATAGTGCACATGTAAGACCTCTCACCAACTGGGAGAAAATCATACATGTGACACTCAATGCAAAAGACTGGAAAGCCCCCATCCCACTGCTGGACTGCTGTCTGCATCTTAGTTTTAAGTTTGTGTCTAGATCTTTAAGTTCTTACTTACTAGGGGTTGCTATGGGTATTTATACCAATAAAACTGTACCTAATACGTTTAATATACCTTGTTCACCTGAAGCTTAATTAATCTCAAGTCCTTAGTGTATGACTGATTTGGGTAATGAGCTTCACCTGAAAGCACCTCCTGTCTTTTAAGATGTGTAAGTACCTATAAAGCTATGATTATCCCAGGGGTGGGTGGGTGTGGGGAGGGAAATAACACTTATTAAAAGAGAGCTGCTACACAGTACCCTGTCTTGTGCTGCTGAGGTAAGCTAAATTCTGATTTGATTTAAATTATAGCTCTTAGCTGCTGCTAGGCTCTAACTTCTTATGAAATTTAAACTACAAGCTCTCTGCTGGGTTCTAAATTTAACCAGAAAGCTCTCTTCTGTGTTTTAAAACTAAAAGTACTTTTCTGATGCTAGACCCTGAGTGACTATTAAATGTTCAATACAAGCTCTCTGCTGGGTTCCAGATGTAACCAGAAAGCTCTCTTCTGTGTGTTAAATTTAAACTAAAAGTACTTTGCTGTTACTTGGCCCTGAGTGACTATTAAATTTAAACTACAAACTCTCTGCTGGGTATGAAATGTAACCAGAAAGTTCTCCTCTGTGTTTTAAATTCAAACTTTAATTGCTGCTACTAGGCCCTAACTGATCCAACAAAAAACAGTGGGTTCACAGATTAAGTAGCTTTAATACAAAGAATTCTTTTTAGAAAATTACCAGAAGTATATACTCACAGCTGCAGATTTCTCTCCAGAAGTAACAGTCCCCCTTTCTAGTCCTTTCTAGTCACCCATATGTGAGGACTGACTTCCTGCTTGCTCCTGGAGAAAGAATAGTTACTCACCTGTAACAGGTGTTCTCCAGGAACAGCAGGAATCAGTCCTCACAACCCTCCCTCCTCCCCTTGGAGTTGCAGTTGTACATAGTTTGTGTTTTTACATTTTTGTGTGCTCTTCTTAGCTATGTCATTTGACTGAGGTAAGATGGCACCTTTAGGTGGGAAGGAAACCGCGCATGCATGCCAGCATTCCCAAAGGCTTTCATGGAAAGCTGGGGAAATGCTCCGCTGGGGCTTCATCGGCGCCGATGACACCCATATGTGAGGACTGATTCCTGCTGCTCCTGGAGAACACCTGTTACAGGTGAGTAACTACTCTTTATTCGGGAAGGGTACGTACTGGAGTTTGCCCGGCCCCTTGCGGAGACCTTTGTTCTCTCCCCCTTCAAGGCAGCAGGAAATGAGAGAGCAGTACAGGACACCTTGCAGTGATTGTTGCAGCTGCAGGCAGTAGTTCCTGTCCCATCAGACCTGTATGGAGCCAATCATACTCTATCTATTTTGTGGTGCCAAAAAAGAGGACAAGTTCTGTCGCAATTTAGACCTCACGCACGTGAATCAAGCTTTGTGCATTCTGCACTTCTGCATGGAAACCTTGCAGTCTGTTATCTTAGCAGTAAGGCCGGGCGAGTTTCTGGCTGCTTTGGATCTCAAGGAGGCCTACTTACATATCCCCATACAGCCAGACCACCAACGATTCCTGCAGTTCGCCCTTCCCATGGGATATTTTCAGTTCAGGACCTTCCATTTGGCCTCGCTACCATGCTGCGTACCTTCACCAAGGTCATAGTAGTGGTGGCAGCAGCACTGTGCAACAAAGGTATTCTGGTGCACCCTTATCTTGACTATTGGATCATTCAAGCGAAAACGGAGGATGAGGTGGCCTCTGCCATGCAACATGTGGTGCAGTTTCTCTAGGAGTTGGGCTGGGTGGTCAACCTGGCCAAGAGTCAACTCCAGCCAGTCCAGCGCCTGGTCTACTTGGGCACATAGTTCGACACGCAGGCAAGCATTGTCTTTTTGCCCATGGAGAGGGTATGGAGGCTACAGGCACAACTGCACGGTTTCTTGCAGAAGAAAGCACAGGAAGCTTGGTATTACCTGCAAGTGTTTAGCTCAATGGCAGCAGCACTAGACTTGGTGCCTTGGGCACGGGCCCACATGCAGCTCTCGCAGCATGCACTGCTTTGCAGGTGGTCTCCACAGTTCCACCCATTGTCCCAGAGGTTGGAATGTTCAGAGAGAGTGCGGGCCAGCATGGAGCGGTGGCTCCAATCGGATCATCTCACAGCAGGATTGCCGTTGGTGCCGCTGCAGTGGATCTTGGTAACGACAGATACCATCCTGTACAGCTGCGAGGCGCATTGCCAGTCTCAGATAATGCAGGGCAATTGGACACAGGAGCAGGCCTTGTGGTCCATCAACCATCTGGAAATAAGAGCGGTCTTCTTAGCTCTGCAGTCCTTCCATCCCTTGATAGCTCAGAGGGCAGTGTGGATCTGCTCCGACAACGCGACCAAGAGGGTACACATCAACAAGCAGGGAGGCACAGGCAGTGCCTCACTGTTGGAAGAGAGTCTGATGTTAATGTTGTGGGCGGAGCAGAATTTGGCATTCCTGTCTGTGGCGGATTTTCTCAGTCTGCATCGGTTGGATCCGGGTGAGTGGGAGCTGAACGTAGCGGTGTTTCACGATATCACAGAGCATTGAGGAGTTCCCATCATGGACCTCATGGCCACACAGGACAACGCCAAAGCGAGTCATTTCTACAGCAGATGCAGGGAGTGCATGTCAGAGGGCCTTGATGCTGGCTCAGGGGTGGCCATCAGAAGGGCTGCTGTATGTGTTCCCTCCATGGCCACTGATCAGGCAACTGTCTAGTAGTGCTCCTAGCGCCGGATTGGTCGTGCAGGCAGTGGTATGCGGACCTCAAACGACTGCTACTGGCACCTCCTTGGAGGCTTCCAGACAGGATCAATCTTCTCTCCCAGGGGCCGATTCTCATGCCTCAAGTGGATCGGTTCTTGCTTACGGCTTGGCTCTTAAAAGGGCAGCTTGAGACTATGAGGATATTCCTCGTCGGTGATCGCTACATTGCTGCACTTGTGAAAGCGTTCCACCACAGTGGCATATATTAAGGTCTAGCCAGTGTTTGAGCACTGGTGTGCAGAACGGAATGTCAGCCTTCTGAGGAGCTCACTTCCCGATACTTTGCTTTTCCTACAGCTTGGCCTAGAGAAGGGCTTGGCTCTTGGAACCTTGAAAGTAAGGTCGCAGCTCTCTCTTATTATTGAGGACAGGTGCAAGGTCATTCTTTGGGGACTCACCCAGATGTCGTGTGCTTCCTACGGCTGGTTCGGCCTCCTTGGAGGCCTACGGTTCCTCCCTGGGACATCAACTTAGTGCTGTCCAGGTTGACTGGGGCACATTTTGAGCCTCTGGCTAGGGTGTCCTTGAAGGATCTGACCTTGAAGACGGTATGTTTAGTGGTGCTATGCTCGGCGCGGCAAATTTCAGAGCTTCAGGCTCTATCCTGCAGGGAGCTTTTTTTGCTCATGACCAAGGAAAAGGTGGTGTTATGTCTGTTCCCCTCGTTTCTCCCAAAAGTGGTCTCTGTTTTTCATCTGAATCAGACAGTATCCTTGCCAGCTTTTCCGGCTTTAGGCGGCTGAGAGGAGGACAGGCAATTGTATCTGTTGGATGTGTGGAGAGTGCTTAGGAGATATCTGAAAGCGATGGAGTCCTTTCGCTGTTCAACCCCGTAAAGGGCAAGTGACGGCCAAGATCGCGATTGCCCGATGGGTGAAGCAGGCTATCTGTACAGCCTATGTAGTCTGGGGGAAAGTAGCCCCAGCGGGCCCATTCAACCAGAGCACAGGCAGCGTCCTGGGCGGAGAGTGGCTTGGTGCCGCCAGTAGAGATTTTCAGGGCGGCAACTTGGGCTTCACTTCATATGCCTACTTGACATTATCAGCTCAATATATACACAGCAGGGGATGCAGCTTTTGGGGCCGCCGTCTGACAGGCGGGACTTGCAGGTCCTTCCCTTTATAAATACTGCTTCGATACATACCTTGCATACCTGGACTGGCTTGAAGGGACGAATAGGAAGAAGAAATTAGACCTTACCTGCTAATTATCTTTCCTTGAGTTCCTTCTAGGCCAGTCCAGGACCCTCCCCTGGGATCTTTTGGCAGAGTTAGTGAAGAAGCCAAGGCGAGCCCTGTGAAATTGCAGTCAAAGCGAAATGGAGTGCTTACGGGAAGAGAAGTACAGCATTTGGACACTGAAGTGTTCCCTGCGGCAGGGGGGTTTTCCCTGTAACTAAGCCATTTCCATTCTTGTGTGGCCGGGATGGATGCAAATAGGTAACTTTTTTTCTTCAAGTTTGGTTTCAGAGTGCCAAGTCTCTTCTGTACCCTAGGGCAAAGGACACTGTCGTGAGTGAATAGGTTGGATTTTTCAGTGTGACAAGTGGGTTTTAGAAGCTGCTTGGTCAGTAGTAGACTGGAGTACAGAGCGGAAGGGGTAGCTCTTAAGCTGGGCTGCCAAAAGTCTGACATGCACAGTTCTCAGCTGCTGGAGGACAGAGACATCCCTTGCATACCTGGACTGGCCTGGAGAGAACTCAAGGAAAGACAATTAGCAGTTAAGGTCTAATTTCCCCATGGCCTTCTATCTTGTGTTACATCTACTATTTGCAAGATTGCAAAGCGATTGTGACAGCAGAGATTCTCTCAGTGAACATTTCATATGCTAAAATATGGACTATATATCTTCTCAGTAAAATGATGGCACTCCGTATTGGCCAAATAGACAGATTTGAAAAGATGTAAAATGTGATTTTTGGGAGCTTGGCTCCTTAATTGTGCAATTTTCTGAAATACAACTGCAACCACTATTACTACTACTTATCATTTATATAGCACCACTAGGTATTGTGGCGCTGCAGCATCTAGGCAGTTGCCTATAAGAAGCAGCGTGCCAACTGTTCTTTTTTTAAACTTACTTATTCCAGAGCAAATGCTGCTGGGACCTTTTGTAGTTGTGGTTAATAAGTAGTCCGAGTAGTTTTAGGCAATTCACAGGAAATTTATTTAATTTTATCTTGTTTTATCAAACTTAGCAAAGTAAACTTCTCTTTGGAACATGAACAAGGTGTAACAGGAAATAATGATGAACTCAAATAGCTTCCTTCAGCCAACAGGAAATTAATGCTTTAAACAGTGCTGAGTAAAACAACTTTGTAATCCTTTTCTTTTCTTCCAGGATTCACAAACACTCAGAGTATTTAAACACAGTTCTGAATTCTTACTTTTAAACCAGCAATTCAGCTTTTCTTCTTATTAGACATAAGCTGTTGAGCAATCCATTATAGAATCTGAGTCATGGTCTAATTCAGCTAATTCTGTTTCCATGTCCTCTATTTCATCCTGTAACAGCTCTGGGTTTTTATCAGCATAACGTCTTCAGTTGTTGCATTAATTTAAACACTTTATCCCAGGGATTTCTTTTTCTCCCCTCGGGGTTTCTATATGCATTGCAGGGCTTTGAATCTCTAGGCAAAACACTCACATGACTCTGTTGTCTCTGCTGGCTTCTATGCACAGACTTCCTTTCAGGCTTTACAGAAGAATAAATCTCCCCTTCAGAATCCTCAGCAGCCTCACTGCTATCTGAGCTGTATTCTACAATTCTCCCAGAGTTCTGGCTCCTACCTTCACAAGGGCTTGCAAACTCTGTACAGCTGTACCTGGTAGAAGAGCTGCCGTTAGAAACCTTTCTGTGCTGAGGTTCAGACTTGCTCTGCCATTCCCCTGGCTTTGGCTTCTGAACTGTCTGCCGTGATTCCAGTGTTTGCTCAGTCCCAGACTCCTGTCTGGACTCTGCTTCTCCTAATGCTTCAACCTCTGATTCCCTCCTCTCTCTCTTTGCTTCTGAGAGCTTAAATATTTCAGTGTGAGAGGCGTTTTCCTAGCTCTTCCCCCCCATGTGTTTCTCATTTGCATTTTGTGTTGCCATGGA
This sequence comes from Ichthyophis bannanicus, assembly GCA_033557465.1. Classification (NCBI taxonomy): domain Eukaryota; kingdom Metazoa; phylum Chordata; class Amphibia; order Gymnophiona; family Ichthyophiidae; genus Ichthyophis; species Ichthyophis bannanicus. Next base: position 377,537,705 of record CM066037.1, on the reverse strand, counting down.
GGCAGGGTGTGGTCTGTACTCAGGACTCTCAATCATGTGGCTTTTCTCTCTAGGTGTTGATTTAACTGATTGCCTGCCTGAGCCATGCTTTAACTCAGAAGGAAAAGTTTTAAAACCAACTCTTTCTATGCCTGTCAGTGTCCTCATTACCACAGTATATGCAGCGCTATACACATTCACTTAAGAGAAAATCCCTTCTCAATAGAGCTTACAATCTGCTACAACAGACAAACAAATAGGGGACTAGGGTAATTCTTTAAGGAAAATGATTCAAACACACATGGATGCAGATAGAAAAATAAGGGAGTTAAGATCCAAAAGCAGCTTCGAAGAGATGAGTATTTAGCCTGCATTTGACTAGGACCAGAGATGGAGCCTGATGTACCAACTCAACTACTCTATTCAGGCATACGATACAGCAAGGTGAAGTCTGGAGTTGGCAGTAGAAGAGAACGGCATAAATAAGTCTTTTGCTTGATGAGCGGAGTTGCCAATATCATTGCATTGCTCAACTTCTTCAGATCAAACTTTTAGTATATCAGAAAAGTAGAAGTATAACTTATCTTATTCATTGCTTCCTACTATCCTCCAACACACATGTATTTCAAAGAAGTGCTCTTCTGTGTCAGAGAGCATCATATTTGCATGGTCCCCTTTTTCAAAACTGAGCTCTTTCATCAACTATGCACATATTCTTTAACAGACAACAGTGGACCTGGTCAGGATAGCCCCAGTGCTGGAGATTGGCTCTGCAGTAGCTATCAACCATGTGAAGGTTGTTTAGGCATCACCTGAAAGACTGAAGTTGTTCTGATCTCTGCTACTTATTTTGTCATTTCACCAACTGCAGAGTTTGCTTGCAGCCTTGACTCCCATAATTTGAGATGTGCGCTCTCTGGAGATGAGCAGATAGTTTCCATGGTGGTAATAAAACTCTTATATGAGTTGAATTGGCAGGCAGTATGTATGTCCTGGTAAAGTAGATGCCTTGAGTCTGTCATGACTGTTCTATTCAGCTAACCACTGTTTCTCTGATATCTGGCGGTGTGATGCTTGTCAAGATGTAGAGACAGTCTGTTAATTGACATACAAGGTAGTATTCATTTATCACTAGGGGGCATGTTTACTAAGCTGGGTAACAGTTAGTATGCACTATTTGTAACCAGGTGCCATGTTATTCAATGTGACCTAGTTACAAATGACACGTGCTATCCATTAGCCCAGCTTAGTAAATATGCCCCTAGGTCAATGTTTTATATATTGGGGCTTCTTTTATACAGAGCACAAATACTCTGTTCTTGAGTAACACAGAGTCACAACAATTGTCCTAGTGTGGGTTTTTCTTCTTCCCTTTTGGCACTGGCCACTATGAGTTCACCTTTGCCCTGATTTTCTCAACATTCAAGTAGTGGGCTGATTTTAAACCATTTTATGTCATTTTGAATTTCTGCCTTGCATACCAACTCCAAATGTGGAAAGTGCATTTGAATTTTGGGATTAATGTGCTTAATCTTTTTCCATAAGCACAAAATGTCCACACATACATCTACAGTAGCTGTTTTTCAGGCATCAAGAATTTAACAATTTAGTGTGAGCAAAATTGATGCGTTTCAGGACTGGATGATCTCAAGGAACAAGCAGGAATGTAGTCTTCACATATGGGTATCGTCGGTACCGACAGAGCCTGTGTGGGAACACTCCCCAGCGTCCAATAGAAAAGCTTTTGGAAGCATCCCACAGCGCCTGCGTGCAGCCTTCCCGCCTTTCCCATCTCTCCCTCTCCAGTTCTTCGTTTTCCGCGGAGCCGACAGGTCGCACATCTTGTCACCGCAAAAAATTCCCTTCTTATACTTCTTTTTTGTGGTCGCGTCTGCCTTCCCTCGACGCTATACCGGTACCGCTGGTCACTGTTCCCTCCAAGCTGTGCGCGTGTGCGCACGCACACACCTCGCCGAGCGAGCGCACATATTTTACAACAGAGCGCACAAAAATTACAGCTCTGATTCTGATAGAAAACAATAGACGTCTTAAAATTTAAAAGTTATGATTGTAATTACTAGAAATTTCCCGCTTCATTTAGTAATCGTCTATTTTCATTTAATTTGATTAAAATCAATGTGGTGTACATACTGTATTCTGACGTGTAGTCAAATTTTAAAGTATATAACTCCGAGTGCCGTTATGTGACGCGCAAAAATTTAACCTTCCTTCAAAAGTTGCACACAGCTGATATTTTATGCGCACACAGCCTACAGAAAATTAGAGAGAACATTGCCGCTGGTTCTTCTTTTCTTTTTTTAAAAAAAACAAAACTAAAAACTTTGTTTCTGGAGTCTTTCTCCAGTAATTTTCTTGGGTGCCACTCGCCATTTTGGGCACTAGTCCCAACTTTTTCCCTCAAAAATGGAAAAACCCACTTCGAGTTTTAAAAAGTGTTCTAAGTGTGGAGGTACCATCTCCGTCACCGACACCCATGAGTGGTGCCTCAAATGTTTAGGTCCTGACCACTCTATTTCAGAGTGTGTTGCCTGTGGAATGATGTCAAAAAGGGGCCGGCAAAACCAAGCTGCTAAGCTCAGCACCCTTTTTCCCTCCGATGCAGCCTTCGTGGCATCGACATCCTCCAGAGATTCATCCTCCTCCCATGGATCTCAGGTAACTAAACGTAAATCTAGACGGTCCTCAAAGGGTAGATCTCCTTCTAAACATCGAGATGTCTCTGGCATTGCCCTTGAGGGACTTTCACCGGCAAAATTGCCCCGGTGGGAGGCTTCGGCTTCCAAAGCAATAATAGGGCTCCAGGATGTTCTCGAGGCTTCAACCTCGGCAGAACTACTGGTGCCATGCTCTAGGGTTCCGGACGCTTTAACCGGCACTGATACCCAATCATCGGCAGCGTCGATAGACCAGAGATTCTTGGCTATTGAATGCAGTCTCGCGGCTCTTCTCATGGCCTTGATGCCCCTGAAACCGCTTCAGACAATTCAACCGGTACTGGCACCGAGTCCAGTACGGCACCAACTGCATCAACATAGGCAGGTATTCTACCGGGACCGAGTCATGCGTCTCTATCCGGCATCGAAAAGTCAGTACCGGACCACTCCGATGCCAAATTTGATCGGTACCGTTACCGTGCCTTGCACGATCACCTGGATCGGAGATACTTCAAATCCTCGGATGAGTCTGAAGTCTCCGAAGGCTCTGCCGATACCAGAGTACTTCTTCCCGAGGATTCCTCTTCTCCTCAGCGTAGGATGTCTCCACCAGAGGATATGTCCTTTCAGGATTTTATCTGAGATGTGGCCCGAGGTCTTTCCATCACAGTGGCTCCTGAAAAAGAGCCTAGGGCAAAGGAATTAGAAATCCCAATATCCTAAAGCTCCCAAGGAGGCAGCTACCTTACCTATTAATGAGATCTTGCATGATCTTATGTTAAGGATGTGGGAAACACCTCTAACCACATCTCCTCATTCTCGAAGACTTGACACCATGTATTGAGCTCCTCCTTGTCCTGGGTTTCAGAAGACTCAATTACCACACCATTCCATGGTGGTGGAATCAGCCATGAGACGGATGAACAGTGCAAAAAGGCATGCATCTAATTCTCCAGGATGTGAGTGTAGGACTCTTGACGCCTTTGGGCGTCGATCCTTCCATGCTTCCATGCTTTCTGCTAGGATCAGTTCCTGTATCTTGTATATGGGAATGTTCCTTAAGAAAGTCACAGGAGACTTAGAGCTTATGAGCCTTCTCCTTCCTGATGATAAAAGGCAAGATTATCTTACTCTTGTTAAACATGCTCAGGATGTTTCCAAGTTTGTGAATCATGCAGCCTTTGACTGCTTTGAATGCATAAGCAGAACCTCTGCTATTGCCATAGGTGCACGTAGAATTGCCTGGCTCCAGGCATCTGACTTAGAAATATGGGTACAGGACAAACTGGGGAATATACCTTTCACAGGAGAGAATCTCTTTGGCAAGAATTGGCAGGAAAAAGCTAATGAGATAGATGCTGACAATATCACTTTGGATAGATTGTCCAAATCTACAGCTGATCCTGCGAGGAAAAGATCCTCTAAGAAACCATTCTTCAGTAAGAAGAACTTTTATCCCTCCGATACACAGCAGGGACATCGTTCAGGTCAGTCTGCCCAAAAGGGACAGCGGCAACAACTTAGGCAACAAAGGAAGCCAAAAGCAGCTAAGCCTCAAGCAGCTCAGCAGACAGCCTCCACAGGGGCTTTGACTCCTATCTAGAGAACTTTGCCTTCCTGGCCCTGAACGGCCCAGAACCCTCCACCATCCCAGGAAGGTTATGTCATTTTGCCCCCAGATGGTGTCAGATAACAGCAGAAAATTGGACTCTGTTGTACAAGAGGGGTACAAGCTTCATTTCTTCAGCATGCCCCCTCCTAAAATAGTAAGACAGTTCAATTCTCAGAGCTCTCCCAACGACTAGTTAGGTCAAGAAGTCACAATGCTCCTTGCTCAAGGAGCAATAGAAGAAGTACCAATTCCCCAACTGGGTACAGTGTTTTACTCCCCCTATTTCCTTATTCCAAAGAAAACAGGAGGACACAGACCCATTCTAGACCTCAGAGAATTGAACAAATTCCTGTTCAGAGAGAAGTTCAAAATGATTTCTCTAGGAACTCTGCTGCCATACCTTCGGAGTCAGGATTGGCTTTGTTCTCTAGATCTCAAGGATGTATGCACTCATGTTCTCATCCATCCAACTCACCGAAAGTTCCTTCGATTCCTGTTTCAAGGGAAGCACTACCAATACAGGGTTCTTCCTTTTGGCCTGGCTTCTGCACCAAGGGTGTTCACAAAATGCATGGCTGTGGTAGCAGCATTTCTCCACACCCTGGGAATATTCGTCTTCCCTTACTTAGACGACTGGCTCATTCAAGCCCCTTCAGAGACAGAGGCCAGGGTTGCTCTGTCTCGCACAATGCGCATCCTTCAGTATTTGGGACTTGTCATAAACTTCCTAAAGTCCAACCTTGCTCCCACTCAATCCCTAGAGTTTATAGGAGCTCTTCTGGATACCAGACAGACAAGGGCCTTCCTTCCACAGCCTCGCTGCATTCGCATTGTGCAGTTAGCTTCCCAAGCAGTGCTAAAACCTCACCTCACTGCTCGGGAAATGTTACAGTTGCTAGGCCACATGAAATCCACCGTGCATGTGGTTCCTTATGCTCGCCTCCATATGAGGGCAGCCCAGTGGACCTTATCCACTCAGTGGACTCAGGTGTCAGGTTGCCTGTCAGACAAAATAGCAAACTTAGATCGCCTTATTTTGTCCCTCCAATCGTGGCAGTCACCCAAAAACCTTCTGGTGGGGTCTCCTTTTCAGCAACCCCCACCCCAAGCCACTCTAACAACAGATGCTTCACAGGTGGGTTGGGGAGCCCACTTGCAAGGCCTCTCTACCCAGAGTACCTGGACTCCAGAGGAGGCCTATCTCCATATCAACCTCCTGGAGCTCAGAGCAATCTTCCTTGCTCTTCGAATATTTCACACCCAGCTCAGCTACAAGACAGTCCTAGTTCAAACGGACAATCAAGTAGCCATGTTCTGTATGAACAAGCAGGGCAGAACAGGCTCTCTATCGCTGTGCAACGAAGCTTTGCGACTATGGGCCCTCGCCAGAGAGCATCAGGTTCATTTTCTTGCGTTGTATCTTCCAGGCATTCAAAACTCTTGGGCAGACAGACTCGGTCGAATTCTGCTTCCACATGAATGGTCTCTCCATGCAGACCAGGTGGCCCAAATTTTTCAAATTTGGGGAACCCCGGACATAGACCTCTTTGCAAGTCTGCTGAATTCCAAACTTCCCCGGTTCTGTTCCAGAATTCCAGCTCAGGGTTGTCATGCCAGGGATGCTTTCCTCCTTCATTGGGGTCAGGACTTCCTATATGCCTTTCCACCCATTCTCCTAATTCTCAAAACCCTGTTCAAGCTTCAGAGAGACAGAGGTCATATGATCCTCATAACTCCACGTTGGTCACGGCAAATGTGGTACCCTCTGCTCCTACATCTCTCTCAAGCTCCGCCTCTGGAGTTAGGATCTGCTCCAGATCTTCTTTCTCAAGAGGACGGGATGCTGTGGCAACCCAATCCCCAGTCTCTGCATCTCAGGGCCTGGTTTCTGAAAGCCTAGAACTTCACGGTCTTAACCTTTCCTAGCAGGTAAAGGATATCCTTCATGCTTCCAGGAAACCTTCCACAAGACTCTCTTATGCATTCAAGTGGAAAAGGTTTACCATATGGTGCTCACAGAAGGGTCTTAACCCTCTTGCAATACCTCTGGAATCATTACTGGAGTACCTCCTTTATTAAATGTAGGGCTTAAGACCAATTCAGTGAGAGTCCATTTGAGTGCTATTGCAGCTTCTTTCAAGCCTCTGAATGGACAACCTTTTTCCTATCATCCTCTCATAGCGAGATTTATGAGAGGCCTTCTTTTAACGAAGCCTCCCATTAAGCCACCACCGGTGGCATGGGACTTAAATCTGGTACTTGGGCAGCTCATGAAACCGCCCTTTGAACCATTAGCCACTACCTCTTTGAAATTCCTTTCCTGGAAGGTTATCTTTCTCATTGCAATCACATCAGCACGTCGTATCAGTGAATTGCAAGCATTGGTGGCTGATCCTCCTTCTACAAGGTTCCATCACGATAAGGTAGTCCTTAGGACTCATCCACACTTTATGCCAAAGGTGGTTTCACCCCTTCATTTAAACCAAGCGGTTTACCTTCCTGTATTCTTTCCAAGGCCTCACGCCTCAGATGCAGAAAGGAACCTTCATACTTTGGACTGTAAAAGAGCTTTGGCCTTTTACTTGCAAAGGACACAGCAACACAGAAAATCCGCTCAGCTCTTTGTTGCTTTTGATCCTAGTCATTTGGGACTTCCAGTCTCCAAAAGGACACTGTCCAGCTGGATTGCACAGTGTATATCTTTTGCCTATGAGAGTAAGAACCTTCCTCTTGAAGGCCCAGTCACAGCTCACAATGTGAGAGCCATGGCAGCCTCAATGGCTCATCTTCACGCTGTATCTGTCAACGACATATTTCGAGCAGCTACCTGGGCTTCGGTACATACCTTCACAGCCCATTACTGCTTAGGCAAGGGATGCCTTGTTTGGTCAGGCTGTTCAACACCTGTTCCAGACTTAATCAACTCCTACCCACCATCCCTGGTAGGATGCCAGAGATCCATGGGGGGGAGTGGAGCCCTTTCACAAGGGCACACAACGTTCTGGGGCCATCTCCCTTGCATCTGTAACTAGGGAGTCCCCATATGTGAAGACTACATTCCTGCTTGTTTCTCGAGATAGCATAGTTACTCACCTGTAACAGGTGATCTCCGGGAACAGCAGGAATTTAGTCTTCACAACCCACCCACCTCCCCTAGGAGTTGTAGCTTTCTTTCTCTCTCTCTCCCTTTCTCTTTTGTCTCAGCTTTAAACTCAACTGGAGAGGGACAGTTGGGAAAGGCGGGAAGGCAGCATGCAGGTGCTGTGGGATGCTCCCAAAAGCTTTCCTATTGGACGCTGGGGAGCGTTTCCGCGCAGGCTCCGTCTGTACCGAAGATGCCCATATGTGAAGGCTAAATTCCTGCTGTTCCCGGAGATCACCTGTTACAGGTGAATAACTATGCTCTCTTTTCCACTGTATTTATTGTAAAACTTAAAGAAACTGCCAGAATGACATTTATTGTACCCACAACAGGTGACAAAGGGCCTGTTTTACTAAAGTGTGTTCATTAATGGTCAAAATTAACATGAGATAACTGCAGGGTCTCTGCATTAACTGTCGGGTATGCCCAATAACTTCCCATACAGCTAACGCAGACGATAAACTTATGGTGTGTTAACTGCATTCAGACAGAGGTGGTATGAACTTCTCTGCATTGCATACTGTGTTAAATTAATGTATAGTATGGTACCTCATTTTGGCACCAATAGTATAAAGGGGCACATGGAAAGTTATATGCTAGTTACGTGCATACGCCCCAATTTTAAAGGACCAACGCGTGCTTTGGACGGTTGCTGTTCTGTAAGCGTGTGCGGAAGTCCAACATGTGTACTTTCCCTTGAGGCATGCTTGGGGGAGGAGCTTGGGTGAAGCATAGGTGGGCCTTCAATTTATGTGCATAAGGTATAGAACACTATAAATTGCATGCACGTTCTGCAGATCTAGCCACTGGTGACTGCACCAGTTCTAAGGCAGGTATAACAACCATCACTAGGCTAAGGCACATCAGTACACCCCTATTTTATAAAGTAAAGTATGTGCATGCTTCACTTTTAAAATAGATCCCAAGTAGGCACATCGTAATGTGCATTGATTCTACAGGGATTTATAAAATTACCTTTATGAAGTGTAAGGCGCATTCCCTCCCCATTCCATACTTGTCAGTTAATGTGGGAATTAGTACACACTAAAGGGCTGATTTTATAAGAGGTGCATGGAAAGTTATGCATTATTTATGTGCATAAGGCCCTAATTTAAACGGCTTATGCACATGGGTGGACAATTCCATATGTACTATTCTGTAAGCACGCGTCTAAGTCCCATTGCACATACTTTCTGTTGTGGCATGCATGGAGGCGAAGCTTTAGAGGAGTGTAGGTTGGGGCCTCAATTTACACACATAAGTTATAGAATACTGTACCTTGTGCATGTGTTCTACAAATCTAGGTGCAAGCACTTAGGCCTGCTCTAGAGGACGTATGACCGCTGCAACTAGGTTAAATTGCATCAGTATGCCCCTATTTTATAAAGTAAAATACTTGTGTATGTCACTTTATAAAATAGGCACCAAAAACGCACATGGGATGTGCATTGACTGTGAGAGTTTATAGAATTACCCTCTTAGAGGGTTGCCTAGATCAATGTGTATTGTTTTGCGCGGATTTGGTACCTATTCTATGAAATTAAGTATGTGTGTACTTTACTTTATAGAATAAGAGCGTAAGTGGCAAGATACGAATGCCAAATCTAGCCACAACCACTTATGCCAACCTAGACTTGTAAATGCCCATAATTAGATAGGAAACACACTTAAGTTTTATAGTATTCTATAACTTATGTGTGAAAATTTATACTTTGTGTACACTTAGCCTAAGCACTGCCCCTGTGTTTGTCCACTCCGCAACTATGTACCATCACTCTGACACATGTACTTAGAGAACAGTCCACATTTAAGTCATTTAAAATAGGTGACATAAGCATAAGCATGTTGACAGCTCATTATAGAATTGCCTCCTAAATGTCAAACTGCTGCATGAACTGTTAGCATGAGCATATCCTAATTCTTGCATTGGCTGCTTAATGCAGTTTAATAAAATGATCCCAGAAAGTAAGGACAGCAGTGTGATATATGACACAATGGATCTTCAATGAAAAAAGTTATTATTTTCTGCCAGGTCATGCCAATGAAAAAAAAATTGTAAACTTATTTCCTTCTCCTCATTGCAGCTGGAATGTCCTTGACCCAATACCTTTTTTTCCCTTAGAAAATTATCTCTAAAGGTCACTGAAATTTCAAAGTTTATGCTGAAAATTATCTCATGTTTGTCAATGTCAATTGTCATGTCAATTCATGTTTTGGTTAAATGTCTTTAGCAGTTCACTGATAACACAGGTACACTACCAAAAAACTGCCTCCAGTTTTGCAACTGATTCCTATAGATTTTGGGGTGCTGAATCCAGGAAAAATAGCCAAAATGTTCCATCACGTCACGTTTTCTTGCAAAATTAGATTTCTTACCCATATAAGGAATGTTCACATAATTTCTTTTTAGCCGACTGCAGTTTATTTTCTTGGCCCAAAATAGAGGTTGTAATGATTAACTAACTAGAAACACTCCCTCATGATATTTTAGAGTGTTTTGTATTCATTTTATACATTAACAGGACAATTGGGAGGCGGGGGGCTAAATCCAGTACTCGCGCTGGCGCATGTTCTTTCCTGTTCTCCTCGCCTCGTTCGCTCGCTCAAACACAGTGGTTGCGACATGAACGTTCCTGTCAAATTTCAGTTTCTTGCAAGTTCATTATTACCTTTTGTTGCTCAGTCGTAATCCAGCTTTATTCCGAAGTGGTTCACTACAGTTGTAGTTTGCAGTGCTGTGTCTTTGTGATGGCTCACAGAGCCAGAGTTTGCGTCAACTCTCGGACAGTTTTGTTTTATTTGTGGGGAATATACCGTGAAAAAGCGGCAGAGGAACATTTCTGCATTTATTAAAAAAGTATATTTCGCCTATTTCGGTTTGAAGTTAGGCAATCAAGACAAACCGTGGGCTCCTCACAAAGTGTGCAAGACATGTGAGGAAGATCTACACTTATGGATGAAAGGTAAAAAACAAGCATTTCGTTTTGGAATACCTATGATGTGGCGTGAACAAAGAAACCACAGCAGTGACTGCTATTTTTGCTCTTGCATTGTGAAGGGATACAACTTAAAAAATAAGAACGTAATAAGTTACCCCAACCTTCCCTCAGCAATTAGGCCTATGCCTCATAGCAACGAAGTACCTGTGCCTGAACCACCAAAATCTTTGGATCATATTTGTGTGGACGGTTTCTGATCATGATGAGACTCATCAGATGCTTTTCCCGATGAGTCCAGTACTTCCGAGTTTGAAACTGAACCAGATCCGAAACCTGAACTTTTCTCTCAAGCTGAATTGAATGATTTAGTCCGGGATTTAGGACTCCCAAAAGATGCTGCCCAACTGCTAGGTTCTCAGCTTAAACAGAAAAATCTATTGTCACCAGGAACAACTTTTTATTGGTACCGCAACCGCGAGACCAAATTTTTGAAGTATTTCAGCAAAGAGGAAGATTTGGTATTTTGCAACGATATATACGGAGTGATGGAAAAGTTTAAACTCAAGTATGATCCTGCTGAATGGCGGCTGTTCATTGATTCGTCAAAAGACAGCATAAAAGGTGTTCTTCATAATGGCAACACATTCGCTTCAGTTCCTATTGCTCACTCTGTTATTCTCCAAGAAAATACGAGAATTTGGCCCTGATTCTTCAGAAGATTCGTTATGATGAGCATAAGTGGATGATTTGTGGAGACTTTAAAATTCTATCCATGCTATTAGGGCAGCAATCCGGTTTCACCAAATATCCCTGCTTCCTTTGCTTGTGGGATAGCCGGGCCCGCGACCTACACTGGGGGAAAAAAGACTGGCCAATTCAGGAGTATTTGAGACCCGGTGAGAAAAATGTTCTTCATGAGAGCTTGGTACCTCGTGATAAAATTCTATTACCACCTCTCCACATTAAGTTGGGTCTCATTAAGCAATTCATCAAGTCCCTTCCAAAAGATGGTGAGTGCTTTTGGTACCTTTGCTCAAAGTTCCCCCGACTTTCTGAAGCAAAGCTAAAGGAAGGAGTGTTTGTTGGCCCTGATATAAGGAAACTCATTTCAGATGGAGCATTCGCTGAAACGATGTCTGAGAAGGAAAAAGAAGCCTGGGATTCTTCAAGGATGTTGTTCTCAAATTCTTGGGGAACAGGCGGGATGAGAACTATAAGGATATTGTTGCCAGGATGCTCAGTGCCTTCAAAGAACAAGGCTGTAACATGAGCCTGAAAGTCCATTTCTTGCACTCCCATGTGAACTACTTTCCCGAAAACGTGGGGGCGTACAGTGAAGAACAAGGTGAAAGGTTTCACCAGGACATCAAGGACGCAGAGAGAAGGTACCAAGGAAGATGGAACACCACTATGATGGCTGATTTCTGCTGGTTGCTGCTGCGGGAACCCCAGATGAAAATACGCCAAGCAGCGCACCAAGAGAAGCATTCGGGGGAAGAAGAAACGGCCCACCAGGAGATTGATTGACCCAAGAATGACTTTAAAATCTAAACTGTGTTGACAAATATCGTGTTTTTACTAAACTTTGAAATAAAAATTTGCTAGTTATTACACAGTGTCGGATCTCATTTATTAGAATTTTATTTTCACACCATCGGGTGTTTGTCTTCATGTATTGCAATGGTGCGGTTTGCGTTTTCTATTCTTACATATATACCTGTACAACATTTTTTGCACATTTCTTTCTTTTGCTTTGTGTCTAACCTCGCTCTTATATGCTCAATGTTTGTGCACATGTATGTGGCTGTTTTAAGTGCAGACAATTTTGCTACCATCACAGTGTGTTTTGTTGACATTATTCTTATGTGCTGCCTTGTTACAATTTTCTTTATTCTTATTGAATAACTACTACACAATTAGTATAAAGAATTCATCCAAGAAACTTTTATCTCGATCGCACTCAATCTGAAACGTTCACCTCAACTGCTAACCCAATGTAGCAAAAAATCTGTACGTGATGGAGCAAATTGGTTACCAGATTTGGATTCAGCGCACCAAAAAACTTAAAAATCAATCGAAACATTAGAGGCAGTTTAAAAAAAAATTTTTTTAGTGTACCTGTGTAATTTGTTCCCTTTTCTATGGGAAATTTCCAAGCATGTGGATTCCTGATGACCATCAAGGTGTACTGATCTTCCAAGTCTTCCTGTTTGTTTGTCTCAGGAGCCTCACACAGCACTAATGCACCTGGAGAGTCTACCTGGTGTGCTAGTTCTGCATGGGTCTTTTGGTGAACTGACTCAGGCTTAGTCTTTTAAGTGTGCTGTTCTTGGATGAGTCTCCAGTTTTGCTGATCCTGACTGATTTTCCATATCCCCTGACCCTTTGTGAGTCTCCAGATGTTCTGATCCCAAGGGAATCTCCAGGTGTGCTGACCGTGATTGCATCTCCAGTTATATTGACCCTAGGTGGGCTGTGACCACAGGTGAGCTTCTTGGTGCTCTGACCCTAGGTATGCCTTCAGGTACAGTGATGCCTGCTGTGTATCTAGGTTCACAGACACCTAATTCAGTGATTCCTAATCTTTCTTCATATCATAGAACACTGGTACTGGGTTCACTTCATTACAGCACACCATCACCATTGCTACCCCGTCCACTCCCATCACTGACATAATCACCATCCTCTCTTCACTCTCCCGCCACTTAGTGTAATTACCATTTTTTCACTTCTCTCTACCCCACCTTCCATGACTCATCCATTGATTTCCTCATTTACCTCCTCTTGCTCCTCCCTGCTAATATCCTACAACCCACAGATGTCTGTGAGCAGCCTGCTACTGCAGCCTCCTCCTCTGTCAACAGCAGATTTGTTTCTGACTGCAGAAGGAAGCCAGCAGAGAAGACTGCAGCAGCAGGTGGGTGATGTTCGCCAGTTTTTCCTGCCCACTGGAAGAGAGGCTGCAGGCCAGGGTGTGTTTTGGGAGGTTGGGGGGGGGGGGTGAATAGGGATTGAAGTTAAACTTCGCTATGGCTAGCGAAGTTTCACTTCTGTAAGCTAAAATCTGCCCCAAGCTTTCTCTCTATAACGTATAGAAAAATGTTGTGGTGTGCTTTTGCCATTCTGGAGGGTCTAGGGTACAGGGGGGGGTCCATGGGGCAACCAGTGACATTTTTGATCAGTGGAGGAGGGGGAAGATCCAGGCCCTATGGGGACACCAATGATTTTTGTACCAGTCGGAGGGGGGGTCCCGGGGCGGCACTGTCCCCCCTCCACCATTCATTGGTGCAAAAATTGAGGGAGGGGGTGCCCTTTTTTTTTCTTACATACCAGTATGTCCAAACTTGTGAAAAATACAGGGGCTGCTAGCACAGACCCCTGTGCACATCTCTTTGGCCTGCTCTCCTTGTTTAGCATGGACTTTTGCATGCAGCTAAATAGCACGCTGTTTGCTTACAGCACTACTGTGGAAAAAGTCAGCGGAAAACCTGTATTAGTGCTGGACTCTAGTGTAGGGTTTCTGTATCGACCTATTTGAGTCTCTTTGGAGCTTTTATGGACATATTTGAAGTTTTATTCTTTTCAACCAAATGGATATTGGAAAGAAATTATGCATAAGGGGCTGAGGACAAAATAACTCCTGAAAATTTAATGGAACGGGACACCAGATTTGGTGCGGCATAAAAAAACAGTGAAAAGAAAGACCTCCCCCCTCCCCCCCCCCAAAAAGAATGGTTGAATGAATTTCTATAGGAGATTCAGTTCTAGTTGCTGCAACCTAGAAATATTGTCACACTGAAACATAACAGTTAAGGAATTGTTTCTTTCAATAGTCTTCTTTCTTCTTCACTACTTTCCTGGTCACGGCTACATCAAGCCAACACAAATACATACACAGATACATAAATACACCCCTACATATACAACCCTCCTCCCCACACACAAAACAGACATACACACAGGGTTAGCAACCACCCTGGACACAAGTATGAGTGGAGAGGCTAGGGCCAAGGTAGGGTGGAGCAGTGCAGAACCAGGCAGGATCAGAGACCAAAGAAGTAGTGATAGCAGAGCAGAAGCAAAACTAGATATAGAGCAGGGGCTAGACTTGGAGTGGCAGTGGCAGCTCTGGAGCTGGAACTGGACATGGAGAAGGAGCTGGAAGACTTGATGACAAGTGAAGTGAAGCTGAGTAACAGTAAATGCAGATCAAGTCCACCAAGAACTGTTGAACCAACAAGAGTGTGTCTGCTGGCTAAGCTTCCTTATATGAAGGCGCATAAGACACACACACCCTACTGTCTATTGCGCTCCCCTTCTACTCCTCGTGGTCTTACTAGCAGGGATTGAGTTTAGTCTCTGTAGCCTCCCTAGTTCCAGCCACATAGCTGTGGCCTCTGGTCTATCAGGTTGTGAGTTTGAAGCCCAGTACACCTGACATGCAGACACAAACAAAACACAGATATACATGCCAGCGAGACACACGAACACTTGCATGAATTGGAAATAATTCCATTAGGTATGCTTGACTTGTGTAAATTCTGGCCAAGTAGCCCCTGCAATGCAGGGGGGCCCAGGCAGAAAGGGGGCCTACACAGTTGCTCTGCTAATGTAAGTTTGCCCTAGACCTCCCAACAGAAACAACAGGCTCCTTGCCTGCAACAATGCAGAGAGAAGTCTCAAAAGGCCCAGCCAGCTCCGCAGCCAAAGCCTGGAGCAGGGTTTTGACTGATTCCTTCCGAGCATAGCCAATCTACCAGTGATCCTCATGAGAAACCCTCCTGTGGGTGGAAGGCCCATGCATTTTGCTCCAAGGTGGCCCCTTATCACATCGGACTCATGGGGCTACAGATAATCCAAAATGGCTACAGATTGCATTTATTCGAGCTGCCTCTAAATTGGCCCCTGAGGGCACATTAGCTTG
Source organism: Ichthyophis bannanicus (assembly GCA_033557465.1). Lineage (NCBI taxonomy): Eukaryota > Metazoa > Chordata > Amphibia > Gymnophiona > Ichthyophiidae > Ichthyophis > Ichthyophis bannanicus. The sequence continues at coordinate 377,522,434 of CM066037.1, read as the reverse complement.
ACCCTCTGCATCACGAGCTGCTTCAGAGAGAAATCTACACCCAGCTGGCTGATCTCACTATCGAGCTCATGCCCCAGGAGCAAAAAAGCATATAAGCGAGCACTATATAACGATCGGGCCTGGTTGTTTAGATCCAGGTCAGAGAGGACTACTGAATCGCCAGAAGAACACGTGAATCTTATCACTAGGTTCTCTCCATTAAAGTCATAAAATTCAACGAATAGTACAGAAACATATAAATTTATTAAAGGCAGTTCCTGGTCTAGCGGAGAAGACTGTTCGCTGCGTCTGGCAGCGAAACGTGAATCTTAAAGAACAGCTTAGCCCCGCGGTCCTGCGACCTCTCATAAATATAGATGAGAGGATAAAAACGCGTGGACACACGAGATGTGGAGAATGCGCCATTTGTGAAGTTACAGAAGAAGCAACTGAGTTTACCTATTTAGGGAACACCTATACTTTGAAACAAACAACATCATGTACTACAGCTTCAGTTATTTATGCCATCAGATGTCCGTGTAATAAACTTTATATCGGGAAAACAAATGAGTATTCAAAAGAACATAAGAGTCGCTTACGATGTAAAGTATTGACAGCTCCGCTAGTCCAACACTGCATTGAGTCACAACATGATTTTGACCAGTTACGGTGTTTCTGCATAGATCATATTAGGTCAGCAATACGGGGCAAAACTCTGGATGAGACTTTATTGTCTTGCGAACAACGCTGGATTTTTACAGTCAATACCCTGCAACCCTACGGTTTAAATTCCTCCATAGAATGGAAGGTGTGTCTTTAATTTTTAAAGACATAGAGGAGAGCAATACGATTGGAGAATAACAGTTAACGGAAAAGGCTAGCGCCAGCTATAAAAAGGTGAATGAGATAGTCAGACCGCATGCGCGGCGTTTTTTGGTAACAAAGGTAAACATGATGAAATGCGGGCAGCAGCAAATCTAGTAAGCAAAATTGTATGTTTTCTTCATTATTATTCTTGACTTGTTGATTGAATTTTAAATACCTTCGTATCATAGTGGGTTGCATGTTAAAAGCTCAGTGACACTGTTTTTTCATATATATTTTTAGACCCTCCTGAAGAAACTCCTAGCAGAGTGAAACGCTACAAAGGTACCGGGGGAGGCGTAGAGGCAGAAGACATAAAGCAACTGAAAAAACAAAAAGCTAAGAGCTTCTTAAATTTTAATATCAGTTTGGATACACAAGTGGTGGGGAACCGGGTCTTTTAGGAGCAAGATAAAAAATGAAAGAAAAATTTCCAGGTTGGTCGTTGATGTTACCATGCGCCAATGCTAGACTTAAAAACAAGCATTAGCTCGAGCGCAAATATGGGTCTGAGACCACCTGTTGCTTAAACAAATATTGCTCATGATAAAGAGTCCCCCACTTAGTTGAAAAGATTTTTCCACTCTGATTATAAGTTTGTTTTTTATGGAGTGATTGCCCTTGAATTCAAGATTATTATTTACTCCAAGAAGACCAGTAATCTTTTTGTATTGTTATACATATACCAGGAGCAAATGGGGCAGGGGTTTTCCTCCAGGTACTTTCTGGTCCCCAAGAAAACAGGGGGATTCCGTCCTATCCTGGACCTCGGAGACCTCAACACTAACTTGTTAAGAGAAAAGTTCAAGATGATTTCTCTGGGCACTCTGCTCCCATACCTTCAAAAAGGAGATTGGCTGTACTCCTTGGATCTAAAGGATGCATATACCCACATACCAATTCATCCTGGGAGGACAACACTTTAAGTATCAAGTGCTACCTTTTGGTGTGACCTCGGCGCCTCACTTTTTCACAAAATGTGTTGCTGTAGTAGCAGCCTACCTCAGAACATTGGGAGGGGGTCTTTGTCTTCCCTTATCTGGATGATTAGCTAATAAAGAGTACCACCCCAGAGGGAATTTGAGAGTCTGCATGCTTGACCATTCAAGTGTTGGAGCTGTTAGAGTTCATGATCAATTACTCCACGTCCCACCTTCAGCCCATCCAGCAGCTATAGGGAGCCTGCTCGATACGACTCAGGTGAAAGCTTTCCTTCTGCAAGACCGACTCCAGAGGCTGACAGTCTTGGTGCAGGACACTTAACTGACTCAGCGAGTGACATCTTGCAAGATGTTAACCAACATTCTTGGAGTTGAGAACCATAGCTAATGCTCTGCAGGCTTTCTGAGATCAAGTTGCCAACCAAATTGTCCTTGTTCAGATTGATAATCAGGTCGCTATGTCCTATGGGCCTGATATTCAGAGGTTTTGCTGTTCCTAACTTTTGCCACTGAAGAATAACTGAGCAGTGACTGAATATCGCCACTGACCGGTTTTCCCTGGGTACCGCCCTTGGAATGCCCTTGACACACCCTGATGCTAAGTAGTTAGCATCGGGACGTATAGTGGCTTTACGCTGGGATATTCAGTGACACTATGTTAGTGCCGCCAAATATTTCATTTAGGGGCATTTACATGGTTTACAGCTGTGTAAACCTTGTTAAATGCCTTGCAATATCGAACTCTATACCAACAAGCAGGGGGGCACAAGCTCATATCTGTTATGCTGGGAAATGATCAGATTATGGAAGTTCGTCATGGCTCACGAGATGGAACTGTGAGCCACAGATCTGCCAGGAGAACAAAACACTCTGGCAGACAGACTGAGTTGTGTCCTTCAGCCGCACGAATGGATGCTGAACAGGGAGGTGGCTGCCTGTTTCTTTTGAAAGTGGGGCACTCTTTCAATAGACCTATTTGCCACTCCGCAAAATGCCCAATAAAATGCCCTAGTAGATCAGTTCTGCTCCAGAGTGGGTTTCTTACAGCAGACTGGCGTCCGATGCTTTCCTCCTGCGTTGGGGGGAAGGACTCCTGTATGCCTATCCTGCAATCTCTCTCATAGCAAAGACCCTCCTGAAGCTCCAGACAGACAGGAGGCATGATGATACTCATTGCACCATATTGGCCTAGACAGCCATGGTTCCTTCTTCTGCTATAACTATCCAGTTTGGCGTTGGAAATGGAAGAGAAGGGCACAGATAAGTGATCTGTCTGAAGAATAGATTTTCCAAGGAGGGGCGTAGGGACAGATAAGAGAGGAAAGGTAGTGAGGAGCAGCAGAATGAATGCACTTATAGATTAGTAGGAGAAGTTTGAACTGGATACGGAAATGAATAGGGAGCCAATGATGCAACGTGAGAAGAGGGGTTATATGAGCATAGCAGGACTTGCGGAAGATTAGCCGTGCAGCTGAATTTTGAACAGATTGAAGGAGAGAGAGATGATTCAGAGGGAGACCAGCAAGGAGGAAGTTGCAATAGTCTTGACAAGAAATGACTAAAGAACAGATAAGTGTCTTAATAGTGTCTTCAGAAAAGAAGGAGCAACTTTTGCTGATGTTATAGAGAAAGAAAAGACAGGTTTTAACTATCAGTTGGATGTGTGTAGAGAAGGAGATGGAAGAGTCGAAGATGACCCCAAGGTTGTGCAAACAGGGAGGAGTAGAGCATTGTCCACAGAAATAGAGAAAGGAAGAAGGGGAAAGGTGGGTTTAGGGTGAAAGATAAGCTCTGTTTTGGCCATGCTCAATTTCAAATGGTGGTGAGACATCCAGACAGCAATGTCAGATAAGCAGACAGATATGGACCTGGATTCCCAGAGAGATTTCAGGTGTAGAGAGGTAGATCTGAGAGTCATCAGCATAAAGATGATATTGAAAACCATGGGAGGAGATGAGTGCACCGACTCTGAGTATATAGAGAGAAAATGAGTGGTCCCAAGACAGACACTGGGGTTACATCAACCAAGGACAGCATTAGTGGAGGATCCCCCTTTATCCTCCCATCAGACACCTATACTATACAAGCCAGCCCAACTGCTTACTCTCGTGAGCCTCCCTGTTCCCCTCTCCCGTGTTCAGTATCTTCCCTCGGTCTGCCTGTTTTGTACCCCATCTCCAGTGTCTGTTCTGTCCCCCTATTGCCCTCTCCTCCTCTTCCAGTGGTCCAGCATTTCTTCCTGCCTCCACAGCATCACCTTGTCGAGGTGTATGTCTCCTGCAACTTCTCCTTGCACCGATCTCCCTTCCCTGTTCAATGGTGAGCTGCTGCCACATCACCCAGAAGCAGTAACAGAAAGGAAACACAGGGTCTTGTTGAACCCATGGGCATGTGGAAGCCTCTGCCATATCGTGCCTCCACAGAAGCAGGAATTCTGGGGGCAGGATGTGGCAAAGGCTTCAACTCGTTCATAGGCCCAAGAAGGTCCCATGTTTCCTTTCTTTTATTGCTGCTACTGTAGTACACTGCTGCAGGTCCTGGATGGGGTAATATGGCAGTGGTGGCAACAGTGTAGCAGTCTGATTGATTTTGGCTTTGGTAGGTGGCAGAAAAAAAATACAAGGCAGAGCTACCTTTGAGGTTGGCAGTCAGCGTTGAGAAAACTGGCATTTATAATGTGTGTGTGTGGGGGGGGGGGGTTCTATCTTGCTGGATACCACCCTTTCCTTCCAAAATCCAGCTAGGCCAGCCAAAAACCTGACAGTTGGCAATCTTAGAGGTTAATCACTTATTCGTCTGCTGAGGAGAAGTGAGAAAATTCATAACGTTTAAGAGAGGGACCTGTTATTCGGAGCAGCCCTGATGAATGCTTCAGAGGGCTGGATAAAGAGTGGAAGGGATCTGCTCTCCAAAGTAAAAGGATGTGTTGTGACTATTTTTGCTGCACAGAGGACTTTCTTTTGGGGAGGAAGGAGGTATGGGGAAGAGTACATATATCCCCTAAAATTTATTCCCAACTTAAGAATATACCCTGTCAGACGGCTGCCTGGGTGAGAATCTTCACACTCTTGGCAAGTGCATATTTCTATATGATTTGCAAGGTATTGTGGGCAATGTAGTTCATTCACACCAGACACAGCTGCTGACAATAATTTAGTTGTGCTCTTGGGTAAAGCCAATAAGATATTTATTTATGGGGTTATTTCTCCCAACACAGATATGCTTAGTAGCACATAAATTAGGTTACTTGCTTTCAGTGTTAACTTGGAAAAACAAAGTCAAAATCAGGAAAACAACAAATGAAAAGCCACAAAGCAAGAAACAAACTGTTCTTTTCAGGTTAATTTCTGATTACTTCCCACATAGATACAGAAGTGATTCTCTCCTAGCTCACAAGCAATTAGGTAAGGCTTAATTGCTAGCAGTTACCAGCTGAAACCCCTTAGCTGGCTTGCCTTCCACTGTGTGGGTCAAATCCTGCTTCAGGAGCTTTTCTGAGTAGATTAAAGCAGTGGTCCCCAACCCAGTCCTATGGGGCCCACCGGCCAGTCAGGTTTTCGGGATATCCCTAATGACTATGCATGAGATATATATGCATTAGAGATATCCTGCCAACCTGACGGGTTTGGGGCCCTCCAGGGCTGGATGTGGAGACCCCTGCCTTCCACCTCTGTCATTTAAAGATTGTGAGTGGGCAAGGTGCAGATGTCCAAGACATCAAAAAGGTTAGATAGAATTTGTCACAGTCCTCCTCACTTCTCACCACCACCAAAAAATTGGCTATTAGACATCTTTTTTGGTGGTGGTGAGAATCGAGGAGGAATGTGACACATTCTATATACCCTTTCGATGTCTAGGACATCTGTACCTTGCCCACTCACAATCTTAAATGACAGAGGTGTAAGGCAGGGGTCTCCAAATCCAGCCCTGGAGGGCCACAAACCAGTCAGGTTGGCAGGATATCTCTAATGCATATATATCTCATGCATAGTCATTAGGGATATCCCGAAAACCTGACTGGCCGGTGGGCCCCATAGGACTGGGTTGGGGACCACTGCTTCGAACAAATTTGTATTTCTTTGTGATGGTTGCTGTACTTTATAACAGAAAGTTACCAACGGAGTTTAGATAGAGAGCAGTCCATATAAACCGGATCCTCATCTGCTATTATTCCCCCTTGTTCAACAAGCATGGGTTCAATATCATGGATTGGCACAGATGAATCTCTCAATGGAGCATTTTCAAGAGAATACTTGTTTCCCTGCTGTCTTTCAAGGTTATAGCTAGGGCATAGATCAGTGTTCATACCTGAGCTTCCATTGCTGCTAGAGTTCCTCTCTATATAGCCTGGCCAGTATGTAGTCCAGTTCTTATGTCCAGCCTTCCAATCCAGATCCCTGGACACTGGAGATCTCTTCACATACCTTCTGGCACAGGTCTTAGGGTCCCTTCCACGTGCAGCCGTCTCCCTCACAGGTAGCCTCTGGTGATTCCTAGCTCTGCAGCACCATTCCTCTGGCTTTCCCCAGTCCAATGGTGTATGCTGGCCCTTGGAATACCTCCCAGTATACGTACTGCTTTGGACTCTTCTAGACCTCTCAAAGGCTTTTCTCCTCTTTCTTCCTGAGGGTTTCCTTGCCTCTCTGTCTGTCCGGTTTGGCTTCTGCTTCTGATGATCCTTCAGATGAAACTGATGATCCTTCTCTGGATATCCAAGGTGATCATGAAGAAGATGGTCATCTGTAGAATAAACTCTACTCTTATTCTGCCTGGATGAGTGTTCCTCCCTAACACAGCGCAGCTGTGCTGAATCAAGCCCTGCCCTTTGCAATGAGTGCTTGGGGATTACCTCATAGCCCTTTTGATTGAACACACGTTTTCTCACTTCAGCTCCTCTCATGGCTGTTGGAAACCTGGTGCATTCTGGGACTGGTAGTCTTTTATGGCAAAATTCTGTTTTCTCATTTCTACCAGCACTGACAGGTTGCTTGTTCAGAGACACTTCACCTTTTCTATAGCCCCTTCCTGAGCTATGATAAGCTTCCTTATCACAACCCTTAGAGGGACTGAGAGTTTGAAATTAGTATACAGGGCATGTATATACTGATAGAGGCCGATTCAGAGCAGAGCACATCTGGGCCGTCCGGATGTACAAAAGATGTACAGGCCCCAATTGTACTCGTTTCTTCAATAGTTCCGCGGTTGCAGAATCAGGCTACTCAGACGGCCTGGTGTGCCTTCCATTCTGCTGCGGGAGATGTGCAACACCGTGCCCGGCCAGCCCTCTCTATACTCCAGCTGATGTGCTGGTGCAGCGGTGTCGTGTCGCCATGGCACCAGCACAGCCAGCCAGAGACGCAGACTTGTCCAGCACTATGTGGCACTGACATCTTGCAGAGGCCCCCAAGGCTGGAATCAGGCAGCATATGCTGTCCCGCAGTGGCCCTATTGGTTTGGGGGGCTGTATGCCCTGATCGCACCAGCACCTGGCACTAATTCCACCTTCGAGGTGGAATAAGCTGGACGTCCAAGTAGATTGACCCAGACGTACAGAGGCTAGACCTGAATGGTCTCTGTATGTCTAGCTGCTTGGGGCTGCCTCCGCTGCTCCTCCATGACGCCCCCTCCCGCCCCATCCAGCGCTCCCCGCATAAATGCCTTCTACATGCAGACAGCAAAGGGGATGGAATCGGGAGCATCAGCTGTTTGTGGGTTGTACGTCTAACTCAGACGTACAACCCTGCTATTCGGTGCTCAGAATTGTCCCCTTATTGTTTTAAACATTGTGATATCTGAAGATGTATTTTGTAGCCTCTTATCCAAGAGGACTGAAGACAAAGGAATGTGAAGAAAGTATCCTACTCGGGCCCAAATTAGGAGGAGATTACAGGACAAAAGAGGAATAAAGATGAAAACTTCTGAAGAGAATGCTAGGTCGTGGGTCCACCACATATACTTTATCTTGTCAATTTCTATCTCCAGGAACAAGCAGGAATAAGTCCTCACATATGGGTACGTCGGTACCGACGGAGCCTGCACGGGAAAGCTCCCCAGCTTCCCAGAAGGAAAGCTTTTGGGGCCTCCCACTGCGCATGCGCGCTGCCTTCCCACCTTCCTGACCAACTCTCCTCAGTTCTTCTTTTTCCGCGGAGCCAGCAGGTCGTGTTCCTGTCACCGCTGAAGAAGTTGTTATTTTAATTTGTTTCTTTGGCCGCGTGTCTGCCTTCCCTGATTCCGGACCGGTACCGCCGGTCTTTTTTTCTTTATTTCTTAAAAAAAAAAAAAAATAATAATATCTTATTTTCCCCACTTGGTGTGTTTGTTCTGTGAGGCCTTTAGGCCTTCACAGAATTCTCCCTCATGGAGAAACAAGCCTCTGGTTTCAAAAAATGCACCAAGTGTAGCGGTACTATATCAGTCACAGACACCCATGAATGGTGTCTTAAATGTTTGGGGCCTGACCACTCCATTCCGGATTGCCCATCCTGTTCTTTGATGTCTAAACGTGGCTTACAAAACCGGGCAGCCAAGTTTCACATGCTGTTTTCTACAGATACTCCAGCATCGACATCTTCCAGGTCTTCCTCTCCTGATGGATCTCAGGTAACCAAACATTCCTCTGGCAGGTCCTCAAAGGGCAAATCTCCCTCCAAGTATCGAGATGCCCCCGGGCTTGACTCTGAGGACCCTGCCCCAGCCAAACAACCCCGGCGGGAAGCTCCGGCTTCCAAAGCTCCTCCTATGGGGTTACAGGTTGACATCGATGGCACGGCCTCGACCGATCACCTGTTAGACTGCTCTGGGGTACCGGCTCAATCTTCCGGTACCGACATCCAGACAGTCGTGGCGTCTATGGATCATACAGTTCAATCCATGCAGCAGGCTATTATGGCTTTTATTAGAGCTGCGACGCCATCGGTACCGCAGCCAGTGGTACCGTCTCCGGTTCCGGTACCACAACCGATACCGGTACCCAGGGCATCCACATCGACCAGGATACCGATTCCGGTTCCCGGTTCCGGGGTTTTCCCCGATACCGATCCGGTTCCGGGTACCCCCGATGTCGATACCGGTCGATACGCTTATCGATCCCTGGAAGCAAACAGACGATACTTCGAGTCTTCTGATGATTCTGATTCATCAGATGACTCTGCTGAAGTATCCCTAACTCTACCTGAAGAGCTCTCTTCTCCAAAGAGGAGAATGTCTCCTCCAGAGGATTTGTCCTTTCAAGACTTCATCCTTGAAGTGGCTAAAGGTCTCTCTATTTCAGTAACCTCTGAAAAAGAACCTAGAGCAAAAAAAATAGATATTTTAGGATACTCTAAGGTTCCCAAAGAGGCAGTCACCTTGCCCATTCATGAAATTCTTCAAGAACACATGATGGACTTATGGGAGACTCCTCTCACCCTATCTCCACATTCCCGTCGATTGGACACCATGTATCGTGTCCATCCCTCCTCCTGGTTTTCAAAAAACTCAGCTCCCTCGCCACTCTATTGTGGTGCAGTCAGCTATGAAAAGGATAAAGAGTACCAAACGACACTCTTCTACTCCTCCAGGGAGAGAATGTAGGACTTTGGATGCTTTTGGTAGAAAAATCTTCCAAGCAAGTATGCTTATTGCTAGAATCAATTCATATAGCCTCTATATGGGCATGTTTCTGAAGGAGATTGCATTGAAAATACGCCATTTTCTCCCCTTTATCCCAGAGGATAGAAAGGAGGAGTTCCTTCTTTTGCTAAAGCATACCCAAGATATATCAAAGTTCTCCAACAGAGCAGCCTTTGACTCCTTTGAGGGTGCTAGCAGAGCCTCAGGTATTGCCATAGCGGCTCGCAGAATTGCTTGGCTCCAGGCCTCTGACCTAGAACCCTGGGTCCAGGATGGGTTGGGAAATCTGCCCTGTACAGGTGAGAATCTGTTTGGTAAGGAGTGGCAAATCAAAGCCACCCAAATGGATGCAGAAAATGCTGCTTTAGATAGACTTTCTAAGTCTACCTCTGCCCCTGTCAAGAAAAAATCTTTCAAGAAGCCTTTCTATAAGAAGACCAGATTTGCTACAAATACTGGCCAACAATCTTCTGCAGCTCGCTTTGCTCCTAAGCGTCAGCAGCCTAAACAGGCCAGGGCAAAACCTGCAGGGGCTGCTACAGCCCAGCAGTCCCAACCCCCTCAGGGTTTTTGACTCAACTCTAGAGAACTTAACCTTTCTGGCTCTAAAACATCCAGAGCCTCTCACCATTCCAGGAAGGTTAACTCATTTTGCTCCCAGATGGGAGCAAATCACATCAGAACAATGGACCCTCTCTATCATCAGAGAGGGCTACAAACTACATTTCTCCAGCCTTCCTCCCCATACCATGGTGAGATGTTTCAATTCTCCCCCCTCTCTTCTGAACCTGTTATGTCAGGAGGTGACCACCCTTCTCGCCCTAAGGGCAATAGAAGAGGTTCCTCTTCTTCAACAGGGGTCAGGGTTTTACTCCCCTTATTTTCTTATTCCCAAGAAAACAGGGGGGTACAGACCTATTCTAGATCTCAGAGAATTGAACAAATTCCTATGCAAGGAGAAATTCAAGATGCTTTCTCTAGGTACTCTCCTTCCATACCTACAGAGTCAGGATTGGCTTTGTTCTCTAGATCTCAAGGATGCGTACACACATATACTCATCCATCCATCCCACAGAAAATTCCTACGGTTTCTGTTCCAGGGAAAACATTTCCAATACAGAGTACTTCCCTTCGGTCTAGCCTCTGCTCCAAGGGTATTTACCAAATGCATGGCAATAGTGGCTGCATTTCTACGAGCCCTGGGAATTTTTGTTTTCCCATACCTGGACGACTGGCTCATCCGAGCTCCATCTCAGTCCGAGGCTCAGACTTCCCTGGATCGCACCAGACGCATTCTGCAGTATCTGGGACTTGTGATCAATCTGCCAAAGTCTCAACTCGCCCCTACTCAGTCCCTGGAATTCATAGGGGTCTGGTTGGATACCACCACTGCAAGGGCCTATCTTCCTCAGGCCCGTTGCCAAAGTCTAGTGCCCTTAGCCTCCCAGACCCAGTCCAGAAGCCACTTTGACTGCCAGGGAGATGCTACAACTATTAGGCCACATGGCCTCCACAGTACATGTGGTGCCCTATGCTCGCCTACATATGAGAGCAGCTCAATGGACTTTGTCCACCCAGTGGACTCAAGCATCCGGAGCTCTCTCAGACCAAATAGCAAACTCCAAACGTCTCTTTTGGTCTCTCCAATGGTGGATGTCCACTCAAAATCTGTTGTTGGGGGCCCCCTTTCAACCATTGTTGCCCCAAGCAACCCTCACAACAGATGCCTCCCAAACAGGTTGGGGAGCTCATCTTCAAGATCTCTCCACTCAGGGCACTTGGTCTCCACAGGAGACCACCCTTCATATCAACCACTTGGAACTTCGAGCAAGCTTTCTAGCTCTCAGAGTTTTTCATACCCTCCTCAGCAACATGACGGTCCTTATTCATATGGACAATCAAGTAGCCATGTTTTACATAAACAAACAAGGAGGGACTGGCTCTCTGTCGCTTTGCAAAGAAGCTCTAAGATTATGGGCCTTCGCCAGAGAGCATCAAATCCATCTCCTGGCAGTATATCTTCCAGGAATCCAAAACTCTTGGGCAGACAGACTCAGTCGAGTTCTGCTTCCACACGAATGGTCCCTACACATGGATCAGGTACTCAGAATCTTCCAGAAATGGGGGACCCCGGACATAGACCTCTTTGCAAGTCCGTGGAATGCCAAACTTCCCCGGTTCTGTTCCAGGATTCCGTGTCAGGGAGTTCAGGCCAAGGATGCCTTCCTCTTTCATTGGGGTCAGGGCTTCCTATATGCCTTTCCACCCATTCCTTTGATTCCCAAGACTCTGTTCAAACTTCAAAGGGATCAAGGGTCCATGATCCTCATAGCTCCACGCTGGCCACGCCAAGTGTGGTACCCTCTACTTCTGCATCTCTCCCAAGCCACCTCCCTGGACTTGGGAGCGGCTCCAGACCTTCTGTCTCAGGAGGAGGGTACTTTGTGGCACCCAAACCCCAAGTCCCTTCACCTCAGAGCTTGGTTACTGAAGGCCTAGACCTTCAACACTTCAATCTTTCGCAGCAAGTGAAGGATATCCTCCATGCCTCTAGGAAACCTTCCACTAGGCGTTCTTATGCTTTTAAATGGAAAAGGTTTTCCATTTGGTGTGCTCAAAAGGGTCTTAACCCTCTAGCACTTCCTTTGAATTCTCTTTTGGAATATCTCCTGCATCTCTCCAATGCAGGACTCAAAACAAATTCAGTAAGAGTCCATTTGAGTGCTATTGCAGCATCCCTTAAGCCCATCAATGGACAACCTGTTTCCTCTCATCCTCTTATTGCAAGATTCATGAGAGGCCTAACCTTAACTAAACCTCCCATTCGACCTCCTCCGGTGGCATGGGATTTAAACTTGGTTCTTGGTCAGCTTATGAAGCCACCCTTTGAACCCTTAGCCACTACCTCCTTGAAATTTCTTTCCTGGAAGGTTATTTTCCTTATTGCAGTCACCTCAGCTCGCCGTATCAGTGAACTGCAAGCTCTAGTGGCTAATCCACCTTATACAAAGTTCCATCATGATAAGGTGGTCCTTAGGACCAATCCCCACTTTATGCCTAAAGTGGTCTCCCCTTTTCATCTTAATCAAGAGGTATATTTACCTGTCTTTTTTCCAGCTCCTCATGCATCCAGTGCAGAGAGGAACCTTCATACTCTAGATTGTAAAAGAGCTCTTGCCTTTTACCTCCACAGGACACAGCAACATCGAAAGTCTTTTCAGCTTTTTGTTGCTTTTGATCCTTCTCATTTGCCATATGTTGCCATATGTTGTTAACCTTACAACATTCTTTTGAAGATCTACGATGGACGGTCATCGATCATGTACCTTTAAACCCTTGTGGAGGGGATCAGGAAAAACATCTGCAATGGCTTGAACAAAAATGGATATTTTCTTTGAATACAATGGAGCCTACTGGCCTGAATCGTGAAATCGATTGGCTTAGTGTTTTTTGACGTATCTGATGTATTTGACGTTGTCAAAACTTGATGCACCAATCGGATTTGGGATTCCCTAATTTGTGGCTGTTCCCTTCTCTATTGGTGGGTTCTCACATTTAAACGCTTCCATTCAGCCTATGAAAAGATTCTTTACCCTAGCCGCAGAAGACGGCGTTTTTCTACATTGTTGCCAGACTCTAAATACCGGGGAGCACTTGATACAGGGTTTGATACCCGAAACGTGCACGTCGTGAAAATAGGATATTTTGAGAGCAACACATGTTTCTTTGGTAGAGATTCAACAACAAAAGTTAATGAAACAGATAAGTGCAAGTAATTTAATCATTTTATAAGGTGATGAACCTCTTTTGAATAAAATGTAGCTAGCTGTCTGGTGTGGGTTGTGTGCCAATACCAACTCTCCTACAGCTGGCTTCGACAAAAAAATAATCTTTTGATAGGGGGTACTTTGTAGTGAACTCTGACATTGGATATGTTGTTATAGAGCAGGAGCTAATAAAAATTAGGACATAGGAAAAGAAGCTGTCTGTCCCAAAACAAATGAGGTACAGAGAATGCAATTGCCTAGCAAAACAGCTAGAGGGAGCAGGCGTGCACTTACAGAGGCTGAGTGGACACACCTAGCTAATCAGCAGCACCTGAGAACTAGCCCGGGAAGCTCAAAGGCAGAAGACCTTTATAAGCGAGAGGCTGGAGATAGAAGGCAGAGCAGCACCGGAGAGCAGAGTAGCACCGGATAGGAGAGCACTGCTGAGAAAAGGAGCAGTGGAACCAGGACTAGTGGCACGGCTGCAGGAACTGGAAGAGAACCAGAGTTCCCAGAGAAAGACAGACGGAGGAGAGTCAGTCCTGTGGAAGTCGTGGTAGCCAGAAACTCCAGAGGTAAAGAGCTAAGAAGCAGGAAGCCAGGCTTGGAGAGAGGCCTACGCTTGCCAGAAAACCCGGAGACCAGATTGAAAGGTACCAGAAGCTTTCAAGAGAAAGATTACCAGAGAGACTGGGTCCTAAGGGAAATACCTGAGGAGGACACTTCCAGCTATGCCTATTACAGGAAACCAAGGTATGATGATTCTTTATTCATGAAGAAAGGCTCAGCTGCTAGAAGCCCTTATAAAACAGATGCCCAGTTTAAAAGAAGAGAAAGCAGGCCAGAGTTTCACCAGCCAAGATATAGAGGCAATAAAACAGGTCACGCTCATTTAAGAACCTTAGAACAACTGTATGGAAAACAAGGGAACAGAAATAAGGACTGGCCAGTGATAACAGCCTGAGAAAGCCCCAGCTCAGAAGAAGATAATAGTGATTTAGAACCGATGCAAGTGGAGCTTATAGACCCTATTTCCTCATCTCAGGAGGAATTGATGGATTGTTCCATGTGTGTTGTGGGTGATTTGGAATCACTGCCGGAACTGTGAGCCATACAAATGTTACCTTAAGAAGTTTTCAAATTTGAGCTGAATGAAAGAAGAATGTTCAGACATGTAATTTACTCCAATGTTGAAAGAATCCTTGGTTAATTTCCTTTCTACAACTGTGAAAATTATAACAGTTTACTTTGTACCTTGAGTTTGGTTTATGCCTGAAAAGAAGGACTTTCTTTATTTTTTGTAGTCCAACGAATCTTTTTGTGAAAAGGGAAATAAAAGCCTTATTCTCCCTCCATTTGGCTTACATGACTTATTTGCACCAGGAGCAGGACTACATAGATCAGGCTGCACCTGACCTTAAAAAACCCTCCTCTCCTAAAATTAACTATAAGCCCAACCTCCCCATTCAGCCACCGGCCACCAGGGGGAGGTTGGCGACAACGTAAGATATGAGACAGTTAGATACTGCAGAATGTTGGCAAGTAGTCTTTTCCAAAAGCCTCTCCTCAGTAACTTGACCCAACGTAAAACTGCAACTGTAACCCAGTTTGCTCACTTACCACAAAATATTGTGATGTATAGTCAGACTTTAAAAAGCAAGTAAGGAAGTAGCCTAATGGTTAGAGACCGGGCTTTGATTCCAACTAGCACTCCTTGTAGCCTTGGGCAAGTCATTTAGTTCTCCGCGTCTTTGGAAGAAAGGCCTGGCAATCTGTTTCTGATCACACTGCCACAAAAACCTAGGAGCTGCTGGGTTGCCAGGAGTCAGCATTGACTCAAAGGCATGCATTGCATTTTGCAAGGAATAGTAGATTACATACACAGGCACATGAACAGAAATACATCTTAAATGTGTCTGTGTATGTACAGAGGAAATGTGGGATTTGTTTTGTGTATGTGTAGGGAGTATAGAGATGTTTGGAGTTGGTAATATATTTTGTGGAGGGCTGTATGTTTATGGAGATCAGGGAATTTTGTAGAGAGGGCAGATTATTAAATATTTATGAGAAGAGAAGTGGTGTGAGTGGTGTCTTGATTGGGAACTGAGGATGGAAGTGACTTAAAAGCTGCTGTTCTTACGTAACTACCTCCTTCAAACTCCTTTCTCCTGGGCAACCTTGTCAAGATGGCTGCCTGACCTTTGTGCTGCTCCGTGCATTTTCTATAGCAAGAGCGAAAGCTAAAGCAAAGTCGAGGTAGGTACCTTCGAATCCCTCGAGTTTGCCGATATCAGGTCCTACAGATTTTTTCTTGCGGGAGCCCCTAGCCAGTGTCAAGCTCCGGTGTGATTCTGGCAATGTCGATGCCATGGTCGGTGGACCCGGCATCTTCCTTGGAGGTTGACATCTCTCTCTCCCCAGAGGAGCATCTCCCCCCCTCTGCCTTGATCAATGGCGCAGCTGCACAGGGGCATTGCTGATACCCGGTCGGAAGGCGATGCGGTGGAGCTCAACATTCGAAGCAGCGTGGCTGCAACGAGTGCTGTGACAACTTCGCTGCTGTCAGGACTTTCAGTGGCTCCAAGAGTGCCATTGAGGAGGATGGAAGCGGGTGACCAAAGTAGAGTTATTGTGTCGGCTCCACTGCTTCTAGCCTGGCTATTCCAGAGGTCCCCTTACCAGCAGTGGCTTTGGTAAGACCAGCTCAATTTATCTAAGACTTAGAGACTCTTTAGGACGCTATCGCTAATTTGACTGCAGTTGTTTCCACTCAGATTCAGCAGTTGCAGTCTCAATTTCAAGATCAAGCTAACACAATTGCGTATCAGCAGATTGCAATTGAGGGTTTAAAAAGTACTGTTTTGGATCATACCGTCAAGATTGACTCTGTCCGAGATTCGAACATTGCTATTACGAAGGACTTAACTGCTACCAGATTTAAATTGGAGACCCTCGAAAATGTGTCTAGGGTGTCCAATTTGAGGTTTATAAATTTTGCAAAATCCTCTGTAATAAAGATCTTTTGTAGATATTTAATCGAGGTTTTACAAGTGCTCAAAGAAGCGGTCCCCCCTGTGTCTCGCATTTGTTATATGCCTGTGAGAAAGAAACAGTCATCGGGGGAGCCTTCAGCTATGGACTCTTTAAATGTTTCAGCATTATGAGAAGCATCACAGTCTGAGTCGGTGTCTCCTGTGCATTGTATGTGGACAGGAATTGGATTCTCAAGTTGTTCTTTAAAAAAGATTGGTCCCTTTCCCTGGTTATAATGTTAGGGTCTTCCCAGACCTCCCTAGAATTTCTGTTACTGAAAACCAATATTCTGCCGTTGGGTGCCTTATTTTTTTCTAAAATATCCCTGCAAGTGCCTAGTTAAATATAATTCTGTCAATTAAGTTTTCTATCAGCCCTCTGAATTGATAGCTTGCATTAATATTAGGCAAGCAGTTTCCTCTTCACCAAGTGCGCTCTGAGGTATAGATGCTTGTATGAATAGTACACTGTTGTGATCAGGTTAAGCTTTAACTTTCTTCTTTGTTACCTTTTAGTGGTTTATAATTTCCTTTTCCATTTGTATTTGCACTCCCTTAGCTACATTATGAGCTTGTGGGTTCTAGTCTGTATATTCATTTTTTTTGTGAATTTTTATGCTTTTTATATTATTTCTTGGCTGTGTTCTTTTTCTTAACAAAAATTCAATAAATATAAAATTTTAAAAAAAACCCTCCCCCCTGAACCCCCCCCCCCACCACTCCCCCAGTCTGTGAACATCGTGGACTTTGTAATTGCCTTACATAGCAAAGCAATGAAGATTTTTGGGGAGAGGGTGGGTTTTTTTTTTTTTTAATTGACCCAATGTTTATGGTTTTCAAACTTGTAGTGGAGGAGTGACCTGGTGGTTGGAGCCACAGACTGGGAACTGGGAAAGCTCGGTTCAGATCCCACTGCTGCCCCTTTTGTGATCTTGGGCAAGTCCTTTAATCCTCCATTACCTGAGGTGCAAACTTAGATTGTAGGCCTTCTGGGTAAAGGAAAATGCCTACTGTACCACCTTAATGTAAGTCACCTTGAAATACTAAGACGGATGTGAGCTGAATCCAAATAGCCAGATAACTTTAGGACAGCCTTTTGTCTTTCCTAAAGTTATCTGGATAGCTATCCAGATGGATTGAATTTCACTACTATGTGGGTAATATCCAGGGCCACCCATGCGCTGCCCCAGCACTATATAGATAGTATCACGGTGATCAGTAATGATTTTCAGTGGCACTGTCTAGATAGACCTGGCCAGCAGCACTTTCAAATATAGGCACGTTAATAGCCAGTAAGACCCAGAGACAGTCACTACTTATTTCTGGGAGTGAACTTACTGCTTGGGATCTGCTGTGTACTTCCAAATGATCTGGACTGACCACTGTCTGAGACAAGATTCTGGACTCGATGGGCCTCTGGTCTGATCCGTTATGGCACATTTCTAGTTGACATGCTCTCTGTTGACATGGGGACAAGCATATAGTAGCAAAGCAGAAAATAATTTCTTTACTTTTCTTCTGCGGCCCCTCTCCCTCCTGTACATGCTGGCACCTATTTGTGAAAGCTGCTGAGGTTCCCCTATTGCTTTTTCCCATGTATAGATTTGCAAAAAGGGTCCTCCATTGGGAAATAAAGATGCACTCCTGCACTATTTTAGAACAGGCTCCACATTTAGCAGAACCTTTTCTAAAATACTCCTGTAATTAGGAAATGCCATACCGGGTCAGACCAAAGGTCCATCAAGTCTAGTATTCTGTTTCCAGCAATGGCCAATCCAGGTCACAGTTGTGTACATCACAACCTCGATGTCTCAGTTCTGATCTCCATTTACACCTTCATGTGTCAAAATGGACAGTGATAATTGAAGCTGTTTATTATTACTATTATTATGCCAATTTTCAAAACATTTCAAAGTCTCACTTAAAAGTTGTCCCCTCACCACTCCATCCATAAAGGAAGTGGGGAAGATGCAAGGTTAATTTTCAGTGGAGGGAAGTCCAATAGAACTTGAGCAGGTACATTTGGAACTGCTTTAAAGCAAATTTAATTGTAGATGGTACGTTATGAACTTGATTTTATTACTAGACATCTATATGAGAAGCCCCAAAAGTGCCTGTTTTATAAAACCTAGGCACCTGTGCCAAATTATAAATTAAACTCCCAGATCCAGTCTTAGCAGTATACACCAAATACCAATACATAAATTTTACACCTGCTGCAACAAAGGCAGAAATGTGTGTGTGTACTTTGCATTGTACATGCATATTTTATAAAATATGTATGTGCATTGTGGCCTTGCCTTTGCTGCACCCAGCCTATGCCCATGGGAAGGTCTATATGCATTTCACATAAACGTAAGCATGACCTTTCATATGCATACTTTTTATGCAGATTTGGAATGATGCAATTTTATAAAAGCCCTTTTTTCTTATAAAACAGGCTTAAATGCTGACAGACTTAAATTACTCCCCACCATATGCACTAGAATTTGGTGAGCCACTGTGACCTTGACATAACCAATATTTTGCCCAACATGCAAGGCTGTCCAAACCATGATGGGAAAACTAGGCAGTCACCTAGGGCAGCAGCTTCTGAAAGACAGCAGAGAGCAAGTCATTCAGAGCTAAACAATAGATTCTGCTTAACACATGTGGCTTAAATCTGCAGTATATTAATGTTGTCGCTGTCTTCCTATGTTGTGACTATTCTTTGCAAAAACATTATACCAATTTTGCTCATAGTTTCTAGATATAAAGTGACTGCATGGTTATTATGTTTTTGATTTCTGCATTCTGTACAAAATATATCTCCAGGAACAAGCAAGAATGTAGTCTTCGCATATGGGTATCGTCGGTACCGACAGAGCCTGCGCGGGAACACTCCCCAGTGTCCAATAGGAAAGCTTTTGGGAGCATCCCACCGTGCCTGCACTGTTGCCTTCCCGCCTTTCCAACTCTCCCTCTTCAGTTTTTCGTTTTCCGCGGAGCCGTCAGGCAGCAAACCTGTCACCGCAGAAAATTTTCTTTTTGTGGTCGCGTCTGCTTTCACCGTCGACGCCTATACCGGTACCACCGGTCTTTTCTTTATTTTCTTATTTCTTTTCCTTAAAAAAAAAAATAAAAGAATAACTTCTTTTTCTTGGTGCCAGGCGCCATTTTGGGCACTAGGCCCTCTTTTCTTCCAAAATGGAGAAACTATCTAGTGGTTTCAAAAAATGTTCAAAGTGTAGCGGTGCCATTTCTGCTACCGATACCCATTATTGGTGTCTCAAATGTTTAGGTCCTGACCATTTACCATCAGAATGTCTCCTTTGTAGAAAGATGACCAAGAGAGGCCTGCAGAACAGAGCTGCAAAGCTCGGCACCCTCTTTGTCTCGGATGCAATGTCTGTTGCATCAACGTCGTCCAGGGCTTCATCTTCCTCCCATGGATCTCAGGTAACCAAACCCAGGTCTTCCAACACTGGCCAGTCCTCAAAGGGTAGATCTCCTTCTAAGCATTGCGATGCTGCTAGCGTTGCCCTCGAGGAAAACACACTGGCCAAACAACCCCGGCGGGAGGCCCCGGTCTCCAAAGCATTAACGGGGTTCCATGATGTTCCCGAAGCTTCCACCTCCAGTGAATTCTTGCTGCCATGTTCTGGTGTCATGGCCTGCTCCGCCGGTACCGACATCCAGGCTCCATGGATCAACGTATCCTGGCCATCGAGCGCAGTCTTGCGGCTTTATTAGCAGCCTCTGTACCACTACTCAACTGAAGAGGGAGAGTTGGAAAGGTGGGAAGGCAATGGCACAGGCACGATGGGATGCTCCCAAAAGCTTTCCTAGTGGACGCTGGGGAGCGTTCCCAAACAGGCTCCGTCAGTACCGACAATACCCATATGTGAAGACTCAATTCCTGCTGTTCCCGGAGATCACCTGTTACAAGTGAGTAACTACGCTTTCTCCTGCATAGTTTTTTTCAATGAGTAAAATATTTCTGAGCTGTCCGTACAGCTGAGTGATTTTATTTTGATCCATTTCAAAACATTAGCATGCTCTTGGACTATCACAGCCTGTTCTTATGATGCTAAGTACTTACTGCTCAATAGTTACTTTTATTCTGGCTATGCATTTGCCCTTCCACTGCAATTTTCTTACAAAATTGGATTTGAAGGAGAAGTACTAGCATCATGTGAAAATAGTTCACAAAGTAGTTTTGGGAAAAAATGGGGTAGGGTGTAGCTAGCATTAATGAGGAAGGGGGCACCAATCTATAGGTTGCAGATGGGCACCAGAAATCCTAGCACCAACTATGATTAAAACACCCCTAACTTGGAAAGATAAGTGATGAGTTTAAACTAAAGATGATCAAATAATGTTCATAACAGCACAAAGGCATAAAAGAGATAGTAGCAATACAGCTATGCAAATAGCCACTGAAACTCAACTATTTATTTTTATTTATTTACATTCTCTTATATACCACGCTATTCTGCATCAGTGCGGTTCACATTGAACAAACTGAAATTGCATTGAACAGGGCATTATAAATTGGAGATAACTATTTTTACAGGGAACATGGGGTTAAGTGGCTTGCCCAAGACCACAAGGAGCACCTGTGGTACTAGAAACCCCAGTCCTTCCGGCCCAAGGTTGCTGTCCTCTAGTGGGATTTCAACTCCCGACCTTCCGACCTGAAGTACCTTGCCCCAACCACTTGTCCACTCTTCCACTCCACTAGTTTTCATTCTGCGAGAGGAAATCATAAACATAAACTCACACTCACGGGGAATTTAATGGCTGTAATAAAAGGCAAACTATCCAAACTACAGTCATCCATCAGTGATATAAAAGAAGTCTTGGCATTCCTTTCAGAGAAAATACAATAAATGGAAAGCTGCATTTCATGCAAGGAAGACCTAATTTCATGCTAGGACAACCTAATTTTATTTATTTATTTCTTTAACCAGTTTTATATATCACCTTATCCTTCAGTCAAAATGGTTTACAGTATAACTTGATTAGGTACATTTAAGAGGGTCAGGACGGGAGGGGGAAGTGAAGGCACTGGGATTATGTGCATCTATACAACTATTTACAAGTATGCCAACTGTGGGTTGAATGCAATAAAGTTCATAGTCATGTCTATGGACTCTGGGAAGTCCCATCGTATTCTGTGAATAGTATGGTCTTTAGCATCCTTCTGAAGTCCTTGATATCACTCATGGCTTTCATAACATCAGGCAGCGAGTTCCATAGCGTGGATGCCAAGAGTGATGATGTTCTTCTGGATGTGGCTTGACTGGTTTTCTGGTATTCTGTGGGTGTGATGATCTTGTTTTTCATGCTGCTTTGCCTAGGCTGGTGTCCTTGGTTATTATGTTTCAAAGAGCAGTGACTGAGATGTGAATGGTTTTGAATATATTTAGGGTTGCTTTGCATTTTGCACGAGTATGCATGGGCAGTGTAGGTGCTGGCGTATAGGTGTGATGTGCTCATTTCTTGCTGTGTTTGTAATGATCTGGGCTGCCATATTTTGCACCAGTTGGAAGGGGTGGATATCCTGTTTAGGGAGACCCTAGTATAGTGAGTTACCATAGTCCAGCATAGGAGTTATGATTGCTTGACATACCGTGCGGAAGTGCTCTTGGTTTAGGATTGGTTTGAGCCTCCTGATAAGTTTCAGTCTATGGTATGCCTTTGCAGCTGTTTTGCTGATGTGAATCTGAAGGTTCAGAATTTGTCTAGAGTAATGCCCAGATATTTTACTTCATCTTTTACTGTTATAGTTTTATCCTGGATGCAGATTTCTGGTGGTGGGTTGAAGGTGGTACTCCTGGTGATGAACAATGTTGTAGTTCACTGACAAGTTGTTGTTAGTGAGCCATATAGTCATCTCTTCTAGGCATTTAGTTATGGGTGTCTGGTCCGGTGCATGTATGTTGATAGGATTATAGACCATGATATTGTCTGCATATATGTGGTAGTGCATCATGTGTTGCTTAATGATATTGCATATGGGCTGTATGCAAAGGTTAAAGAGGATGGATGACAGGGCAGAGCCTTGTGGGATGCCTTGTGGAGCGTCAAATTGCGTTGGTTCATTTTCACCACATTTGACCTGCTGAGTTTGGTTGCTGAGATATGACTCAAACCATTTTATTGTGTTGTTGCGCAGCCCAATTTCGTGTAGCCTTTGTAGCATTATGTTCTGGGAAACCATATCAAAGGCAGCCATTATGTCCATAAAGATTAACAGGAATCCTTTTTTGATATTGTCAATGCCTCTTATGAGATTGTCAAATAGGGAGGTTAGCAATGTTTCTGTTTCAACATTGTGCTGTGGTTTGAACCCGCGCTGATGGATGTCCAGAGGTGCACTGAAGTCGATGTGGTCCTGTAGCTGCTTTTGGACAGATTTTTCAATGATTTTCACAATGAATGGCAGGCTGGAGATTGGTCGGTAGGATTTAGTGTCTGCTGGATTTAGGGTGGCATTTTTAAGGGCTGGTCATATGTTTGCTTGCTTAAGGGGAAGTGGCATGTAGCCCTGTTGAAGGGACAGCTCCACTATCTTTTGGATGTGCTGGCTTAATTGTTCCTTTGAAGCTTTGATCCATGCCACCGGGCAAGGATCGGCTGTTGAGGTTGTCGTGTTCAAGGAGTCCACTATTTGTTTGCTCTGCAAACTCTTGCGGGTCTATGTGCTGGACATCCTGCTGTGCTGTCTCTAGTGAGCTTCTGTATGATGCTAAAGAGCTTCTTGGTCTGTTCACTGATCTCACAATGGTGTTGGTGTGGTATTGTTGTTTGCATTTGTTGATTAAATCATTGTATTCCATCTGCCTGGTTCTGTATTGGAGCATGTTATTCTGTGTCTCATTCCTTCTCCATTTTCTTTTGAGTTTTCTTAGTGCGTGCTTTGCTTCTGTGATTGTATCAGAGTGCCAGGGTGCTCTCTTGCGGGTGCGCGGGTGATTTGTGACTGATGAGGTTGTAGTAATTGTGTCGTTCCAATTTTTGATGATACTGTCCAGGTTGTGGCTGTCATGTTGGAGCTTTGGGATTATCTCCTGTAGGAATAGATCCTTGTTAAAGGTTCTTAATTTCCTGTTGATATGCCCTTCATTTCTGTGGCTGGCAGGGCTATTTATTAGCATTGAGAATGTTATTGCATGATGGTCCGACCAGGGAATAGGGGTGATTATTGTGGCTGTGGCCTAGTCTTGTTCAGTTAGTTGTTTTGGTATGAAGATGAGGTGTGAATTTGTTCCATGTTGATGCGTAGGAGCATTCACTAGTTAGGTGACTTGAAGAGAGTCTATTGCTTTGAAGAACACTCTGGCTTCTTTGTTGAGTATGGAGCAGAGGTTATAGTCACCTAAGGCAATGAGCGGTTTATGATGGGAGTTGTGTGCGCAGATTGTCTCCAGTATGATAGATCTTTGGATGGCATCTAGTGGTCTGTATGTAAGGCATATACTCAGATAGTTGTTGGAGATGGTGATTGTGTTGATCTCTGCCATATTGATCGAAGAAGTGGTTTTGATTCTTTAGTGGTTTCTGGCCAGTATAAGTATACCTCCTCTTTTATGTGTTCTAATGCAGCTAAATGCTGCATATTCAGGTGGAGTAATTTGATTGAGGATGACCTGGTCCGTATCTGCCAGCCATGTTTCTGTGATGCATATGATGTCCACCTTATGGGTTCATATGTAGTCCTGTATGGTGTTTTGTTTGTTTCTGATCAATCTTGCATTGATTAGGGCACATTTGATTGGGGAGGCAGTGATGGGGTTTGTGCAGGTAGTGTGTGGGAGATGTGTATGAGGTAGTTGTATTAAGTTGTGAGCTCTGCGTGCCATGCGTCTGGGGTGTTGGTGAATTAGTGTGGTGATCGGTGGTAAGAGTGGTAGAGGTAGTAGTGGAGTTGGTGCTGTATTCGTCTTGGCAGCTTGTTTGTTGCACTAGGATCAGTGTCAGAAGGAGGTAGGGTAAGGCTCAGCAGTAACGGATGTGCATATTGAAGGTGCTTGTGATCTTACCCTGGATTAGTGCGAGCTCTAGTTGGGGATGACAAATGGTGCTGATTCTTGTTGTGGCTTTGTGGGGAGGATTAGCAAGTAGTTGCATCAGTGTTCCTAGTAGAGTATATCAGTGGAGCAGTTTGTTGCTGTGGTTCAGAGTATTCGTTGTCCGGGGTATATAGAATTACTGCTTGCTACTCCATTCGGGAGAGTGTTGGGTGGCTAAGGCACACCCTGCAGTCGGTCTCCGCCTAAGGGCCCTCTGGCAAGGCCCTCAGGCATGGGCCCACCAGGCACGGGTGTGCCTAGGCACGCTTTGGCTTTTAGCGATGGAGCAAGTTCCTGTCCTAGATGCCGGTTGGGCCCTGATTGGCCTCTGCAATGGGGAGCGGGAGGATGTTTTTATTCCCGCTCTCTGTTGCCGACACAGATCGGGGGGGGGGGGGATGTGATGGCTGCTGGAGTTGTGGATTCATGGCCACAGTAGAAACTCAAAACAAGAAACTCCTGGACCTTATTGAGGATCAAGAAAATCAGGGATGGAGAAGCAGTACTTGCTTAATAGGGATGTCTGAAACAATCCAAGAATCAGAAATGCATCAAATAGTAGAAAGATGGCTACAAAACATGCTAAGCCTTACACAGGAATGTGCAAAAAATGACCCATTTTAGAGACGTTGCACCAGAAAGACCACACCCACTCAGTAAAAATCCTAAACTATGCAGATCAAGTAAAAATGATGAGACTTCGTAGAGAAATGAGAATTACAGGGGAGCAAAAAAAGCAAAAACAAATATTGCACAGAGCTCAACAGTTGCCATCTAAAATTCCCCTTGAAGAAAAAACATATATACAGTGTAAAAATCAGTGAAAGAATCAGACCTACAAGTATTTATTGAAAACCTTATGAAAGAATAGAACCCAGTACACTAGTATGAGTATAACAAGCTCACATTGCAAAGCTTTCAAAGTTGGTTATTTCAAGATTTTATTATTTTACTGTTATAAAAGTATTTAGAAGCACCACTGTTTCAGATATTAGAAAATGGGAAAAAAATCGTGCCTATGTGACTGGCCATGTGAGTTTGATTAAAAGGGGGAAAAGGCCCATCTGGCTTTGAATGAGCATAAATCGGGACTAAAGTGATAGCTGTAAGAATGTAACAAAGTTCATTGAATGAAACATCCTTATCTCAGACAGTGGACTGTCCGGGTAACAAGTGCCCAGCAGATCTCAAAAAGTAGTTCTATCCTATAGCTCATTTCCAAGAATAAACAATGGTTTTCCCAAGTCTACTTGGCTAACAATTTTGTGTGGACTCATCCTCCAGGAGCTTGTCCAAACCACCTTTGAATGTTGCTATTTTAGTCACCTTGACCATGTCTTCTAGCAGCAGATTCCACAGCTTAATTGTGTACTGCACGAAAAAATATTTTCAATAGTTTGTTTTTAATCTGCTGGTAGCTAGTGTCATGGCGTGTTCTCTTGTTTAGTGTTGTTTCAAAGGTCTCTGATTCAATCTGCCCACCTACGTCATTAAAGACTGCTCATTCATCAGAGAAAATTATGACCAAAAGCTGTCCCCTCTCCCCCATCATCATCCATAGACTCAAGCTCTAGTTATTCCACCTCCAAAGAAACAATATCTCTATCTGGAGCACTTATGAAGTCCTCCACTAGTAGCAGTTGCATTTGAACAATAACACTCATGCCTCATCCTTTAAAAAAAAACAGTTTAACCCGTGTTTGGGGCATAAATGTTCACAAATGTTACTCTCTTCTCATATAACAATCTCTTCACTGCTAGGCATCTGCTCTCCTTATTCATATGTCTCTTCCAATCGGAAAAGGGATATCTATCCTTATTGAAACTTCCACCCCAGCAGTTTTTGGGCCCTTCCACTTAGAGCATCAAATACTGCAGTCCAAAGGCTCTATCCTGAATCAGCCTTCATCCGGAATTCTCAGGTGTGCTTCTTGCAAAAAGGCCACTACAGTCTTCTCAGTCTGGTAAACACCACCCTCCTCCTATTTGAGTTGTTTAGCCCATTCACATTCACTCATATTCACAACCCTGCCTTCACCCCCTCCCCCCTTGCCCACTTACTCTCACTTCCCCCACCACCACCACCTTTCTCCCTCCTGTCACCACCTTTCAAACCAACACCTAGGCTGCAACCTTACAAGGATATGCATCTACTGTACCCCCCAGGATATTTGCACATACTCTCTGCAGAATTCCAACCAGTTAGCAGACTCTACCCCTTCCTCATAACCGTGTTTTCAGCGCCCCCCCCCCAAACTACTCCAGCTACTTCTTACTTATACCCTCAATCCCACTTACTCCTGCCAAGTCCACTCCTCCCCTACCAAACATCCACTTATGCAAAAATCTGGTTAGGCCATCATTAGATTCACTAAGTCCATCATCTCATTTCCCCGGATCAGCCAGGTCTCATGGAATCCTCCTCCTCCAGTTCTTCTGACAGTCTGCATAGTCTTTGGCCTGCCTTCGATACCCTCCTCCACCTTATGAACTCTTCACACTGGTTTTCTAGCTTAGGGACCACCTTTATTCTCCACTTCTTTCAGAGCTTCCATTGCTTCCCTTAAATTGATAGGTTTTCCCCTGTACCAAGAAAGTTAATTCAAAGGATAACATCCTTGTATATTTAATGAACTCTTTGCATCTCTGCAGGGTTACTAACGATGTCTACAGAAACTGAGTTTATGTCCTTCCCACTTCATGTTAAGAGCTCTTGCTTCATGGCAGTAATTCTTTTGTTAAGGCTTGTATGCAGCTTACAGTGTCTCCCAGTAGACTTTGCATTGGCACGCACAGTACCCTGTGCACTTTATCCAACCGCACCTCGGGCTCCTATGACTTGCTGCCACTGTGCTCTTAAATAGACTTGCAGATTTTTTGAGCAACCACCATACATTTATATTCGGGTAGCTCTGATACCCCCTCCACCCCCCCATATGCAGATTGTGCCATATAAACCTGTTTTCCAAGCCCTCCAGCTTATCCACAAAAGCACTGCGCGTCTGTGCCAGGCCTTTGATTGTCTTCTGCAGACCAG
Source organism: Ichthyophis bannanicus (assembly GCA_033557465.1). NCBI lineage: Eukaryota > Metazoa > Chordata > Amphibia > Gymnophiona > Ichthyophiidae > Ichthyophis > Ichthyophis bannanicus. Next base: position 377,495,143 of record CM066037.1, on the reverse strand, counting down.
CTAGTTCATCTCCATGTTCCTCCAGCCTTACCTTGGTCTCATTTGCTTGATGCCCCTGCTGTGTGCGTAACTCATAGTAACATAGTAACATAGTAAGTGACGGCAGATAAAGACCAGCATGGTCCATCTAGTCTGCCCAGCAAGATGGCAAGAGTAGGTGCACCTGTCGCTCTGTGCAGGCCACCCCTCCCCATGTTTTTGTTTCTGTTTAGGGGTGAACCCACCACTCCATGTAGGACACCCTTATTTGTTCAGACGCTAGATAGTTCAGAAGTTAGATGGTACTGTTTATTTTGCTTTTATCCTGTTGCTGTAAAGGACATGCCGTTTTGTCCCATGTCCCATGCCGTTTTGAATTCCATCACCGTGTTTGCCCTCACCACTTCCATCGGGAGGGCATTCCAAGCATCCACCACCCTTTCAGTGAAGAAATATTTCCTGACATTGCCTTTCAATTTACCACCTTGCAGCTTTATGTTATGCCCTCTAGTTTTACAGCTTCCCCGTCTTTGGAAGAGGTTTGTTTGTTCATCATTTCTCTTTAAGTATTTAAAGGTCTGAATCATATCTCCCCTGTCCCTCCTCTCCTCCAAAGTGTACATATTTAGGTCTTCAAGTCTCTCCTCATAAGGCTTCTGACGCAGGCTCCAAATCATTTTGGTCGCCTTTCTCTGAACAGTTTCCAGTCTTTTTAGATCTTTTGCAAGATACGGCCTCCAAAACTGAACACAATATTCCAAGTGAGGCCTCACCAGTGACTTGTACAGTGGCATAAGTACCTCTTCCTTTCTGCTGGTAATCCCTCTTTGAATGCAGCCCAACATCCTCCTGGCTTTTGCCACCGCCTTGTCGCACTGTTTTGCCACCTTGAGATCATCAGAGATAATCACACCAAGGTCTTTCTCCTGAACCGTGCATACCAACCTCTCACCCCCTATTGTGTACTTTTCCCTTGGATTTCTGCTACCCAAGTGCATGACACTGCACTTTTTCACATTAAATCGTAGTTGCCAAGCATTAGACCAGTCTTCCAGCTTTTGTAGATCTTTCCTCATGTTATCCACTCCCTCTGGGGAGTCCACTCTGTTGCAAATTTTTGTGTCATCTGCAAAAAGACAGACCTTTCCATTCAGTCCTTCAGCAATATCACTCACAAATATATTGAACAGTGCCGGGCCCAGGACCGAACCCTGAGGCACCCCGCTAATCACCTTCCTCTCATCCGAGTGAGCTCCATGTACCATCACCCTCTGTTGTCTGTCAGTCAACCAATTTCTAATCCAGTTTACTATCTTGGGACCCATCCCCAAGCTACTGAGTTTATTGACAAGCCTCCTATGAGGAACAGTATCAAAGGCTTTGCTGAAATCCAGATAGATGACATCCATTGCATGCCCCAGATCTAGTTCCTTGGTCACCCAATCAAAGAACTCAATCAGATTTGTTTGGCAAGACCGTCCTTCGGTAAAACCATGTTGCCTGGGATCTTGCAACCTGTTGGTTTTGAGAAAGTTCACTATTCGCTCTTTCAGGAGCGCCTCCATTACTTTTCCTGCCACCGAGATAAGGCTCACGGGCCTGTAATTTGACACTTCTTCCCTGTCACCACTTTTGTGTAGAGGTACAACATTAGCCATTCTCCAGTCCTGAGGAACCACTCCTGTTTCCAAGGATCTGTTGAAGACATCCTTTAACGGTCCTGCAAGAACCTCTGAGCTCTTTCAGTATCCTGGGATGTATCCCATCTGGTCCCATGGCTTTGTCCACTTTCAGTTTAGCAAGTTGTTCTAACACCTCATCTTCTGTGAATGGTGTGGTATCTACTTCAGTCCTATTTTTATATTTGGGAGTCACAGCTGGTCCATCTCCAGGATCTTCTTTAGTAAAAACAGAGCAGAAGTATTTGTTTAGCAATTTCGCTTTTTCAGTGTCACTTTCCACGAGTCCTTTCCCAGCACTTCTGAGTCCTGCAATTCCAACTCTGATCTTCTTCCTTTCCTGAATATACCTGAAGAAAGTTTTGTTGCCACCCTTAACATCTTTAGCCATTTTTTCTTCTGCCTTTGATTTTGCTATCCTTATTACTCTTTTAGACTCTTTGAGTTGGATCCTGTATTCATTTCTGTGTTCTTCTGTTTGCAAGCTTTTGAATTTTGAAAAAGCTGTGTTTTTTGCCTTTATTTGCGCAGCCACCTCTTTGGAAAACCAAATAGGTTTCCTTCTCCTCTTGTTTTTATTTATTTTTCTTACATATTTATCTGTTGCCCCTTTTATTGCCGCCTTTAGTTTAGTCCATTGCAATTCCACTTCCCTTATCTTCTTCCACCCCGTCATCTCCTCCTTTAAGTACTCGGCCATTTTATTGAAGTCAGTGTTTTTGAAGTTTAGGACTTTGAGCTTGCTATGATTGGCCTGTACCATGGCTTTTATCTCAAACCACACCGTGTGATGGTCGCTGTTGCTCACAGGGGCACTCACGCAGACATTCGACACGTTATCACTGTTGGTAAGCACTACATCCAGCGTTGAGCTTTCCCTGGTTGGTTCCATCACCATTTGTCTAAGTAATGCATCTTGGAGAGCATCCACAATTTTTTTGCTTCTTTCCAGATGTGCAGAAGGAGTAATCCAATCCACATCAGGTAGATTAAAGTCACCTAATATGATCGCTTCCCCCTTTGCTGCTATCTTGGCAATATCTATAATCAATTCGTTATCTCTCTCTTCAATTTGAGTCGGAGGTCTGTAGACTACAGCAATATGGATGACAGTGCCATCTCCTCTTTCCAACGCAATCCAGAGCGCTGCTTCTTTTCCCCATGTTCCCTGCATTTCAGTAGCTTTAATACTGCTTTTGACATACAAGGCTACTCCTCCTCCTTTTCCATTTTCTCTGTCTCTTCTGAATAGATTATAGCCAGCTATGGCTATATCCCAATCATGCGATTCATTAAACCATGTTTCTGTAACGGCCACGATGTCCAAATCCGTTTCCACCATTAGGGCTTCCAGGTCTGGAATGTTTTTGGCTAAGCTTCGAGCATTTGTGCTCATTGCTTTCCAGCATTTACCTGGCTTGTGTGTATTTTGCATTGATTTTATTCTGCCCATTTCTTCCCACTTGTTTTTGATGTGTGGTTTAAGAGTATGGCTGTTTCTGATGTTGTTCTGCTTTTGCAGGGGGTGGCATGCAGATGTTGACCTTCCACATCCGTCACCCCCTTAATATTCTTCAGCAGCTCCTGTTTCATGACCACAAAATCAGCTCAGCAATCCCAGAATCATTGCTGCAGCTCAGTCCTGAGATTGGGTTGTCATCCTCTCCTCTCCTCTCCTCTCTAGGGCACTAAGAGCCAGTACAGGCCCCAGGGTTGACAACCTTTCCAGGCCCTCTTACTGATAACTCCCAATGGTCCCAGGCTTCAAAAAAACAAAACAATGCACTCTAGGTTGACTATGTCCCACCCCCTCCAAGAGCTTCTCTCAGAGGGGATGGGACACAGCTGGACCAGAGTGTATGTGGGTGCTGCAAGACGGACCAAGGCTAGGCCCCTTCACAGACCTGCATACTCCAGGTTCGCATACCCCTTTCTTCCCTCCTCTCATCAGGCCCACTCCTTGCCTCCCTTTCACTGTTTTCGGTTTCTTCTGACCTCATTCTCCCAGTCACCGCCATCTTGCCTCTCTTGTTGTTTTCCTCCATGGTAGGAAAACTCATTGAGGTCGTCCACTTTCTGCTTCCCTGACATTGGGCATCACACCACACTAGCTTCTGGTTTTCAGGCTTGCACCACTTTTCTGCAAACTGCAGATTTAGCACCCTGCTAAGCGGAGCTCACCACTTAGATGTAAATACAGGCTATGAGATCACTTCCTCCTCCCAAGTTATGAATCTTTAATTAAATTATATATTTTGATATGACTTTACTTTTCCTCTTCTATATATTTTTATATTTTGCAGACTTTTACTTATCCTCCTTCATCTGTTGCCTTGTTCTCCTTGTGGTTTGTTTGTTTTTAATTTTTTATTTATGTAATTTTACAGTATACACAAGAAAGAAAAGTTGTATAGAAAGGGCATGTCAATTTAAATATCAAGAGAATCTTTCCAAAGGAAAACAAAATCAACTAAACATAAACCCATAAGTTCACAATATGATGGCAAGATAGGTCACAATATACAAGATACATTAGCTTCAAAGCAAAATACAAGAAATTGAACAGACAAGGGAGGAGTACTACAATACATTCCGATTTAGCCCTCCTTAATAGGGGAACTACTCTGAGGGAGAGGTGGAATGGGGCTCTGCAATCAGATAACTTAGAAGCAATAAAGGTGGCCAGCTGAGAGGGCTAAAAAAAAGGTAACTGTGCCCAGCTAACTTCACCAGACACAAGGAAAGCATAAGAAAAACAACCCTCCCAACTGAAGCACCCCAGAGCGATATGGAAGAAACTGCCTCCTCCGCTTTTGGGTTGCTCTAGAAACATCAGGAAATATTCTTAGGTGAGACTCCAAGAACACCTTACATGGGGACCTAAAAAACAATCTCTGAAGCCAATCTCTGTCCGCCTCAAGGTCAAAGGTGACCAACAATGTGGCAGACAGCCCAGCATCAGATGGGGAACGCTCCAGAAAAGTAGATAGATCCAAACTGTCCAAAGACAATAGAAGATGGTCAGCTTTACCCACAGGACTAGCCTTTGCAGCTGGCAAATAGAAGGCCTTAGATATGGGTGGTACAGAATCGGCCGAAACCTTAAGAGTAGTCACGAGAAATCTCTTGAAAAGTTCCAAGGCAGACACCGACAGAACCTTAGGAAAATTCAATATTCGCAGGTTACGGCTCCTTGAGGCATTCTCTAAGAATTCCATCCTCCTATGCATAACCCCAGAGTCCTTAACAAAGGTTTTGGAAACCTCTTGCAGCTGCCACAGCCAACCCTCAAATGAGGTTACTTTGACAGTAAGCTCAGTTTGACCCAATTCATATAACTTCAATTGCTGCCCAAACACTTGAAATTGCTGCAATATAGACTGGAGCTGTGATGAAATATTGAGGTGCATAGATGAGAAGGCTTCCCATAGGCTATCAAAGGAAACAGTATCAGGTCTCACCAACTTGTGTTCTTGAACATTCTCACCAGCCTGAGATGGATTACCCAACATTGTCAGAGGAGAGTCCACCAAAGAGTGCAAGGTTGGAATGGTCCCATCTCCTTTCTCTCCCTCAACCCCCCAGGCACCATAGCTGGAGAAACCGGCACCGGCAGACCTTCTCCGGAGATGGATTTTTGCTTCTGCGACTCTTGCAGCAGGCTTCCCACCTCACTCGCATCTGCACACAGCGTCCCAGGCGAGATTACAGCTTCCGGTTGTACTGGCGGCACTCGGAGCTCTGGGCTGAGGGAAACCTCCAGCCCTTTGTCGCTGAGGGGCCTTCCTTCTGCCCCAACAGCACTCAGCGGGGACACCAGAGCTGACTCACTCCTCCCGATGGGCCGCACAAAAAGATCCACGGGCCCAGTTACTGCCGAACTTGCCGCACCTGGAATCACCCCCGTTGTCGTCGCCGATAGCTTGGCTTTCCTCTTCCTGCCTACTTGCGGAAACAGGGGGTTCGCCAACGGAAAATTAAAGGTAAATGGTACAGGAAAATATAAGAAGATGGGAGGTTCACCGGAGCGATATCAATGGGCATCCGTTCCCAACGCCATCTTGCCAAGCTCCGTTAGTAAACTATACTATCCCTCCTTGTGGTTTTTAGCAGAGGATTTACCTGCCCCATTCTCCCTCTCTTCTCCTGTATTTTGTTTGTCTGCAGGGTTTCCAAGGATAAGAGGTGCTGGGCTCAAAAAAGGGTAGGTATTTCTATGAAGAAACTAGAGAGAGGTTTCTGGACATCATAACTTTTTTTCTTAATGCAGAGAGGGGGATTGGGTGCTCAGTGCTGAACATGTTTTTTGTCATTGCCAAGCAAGGAGTAGTCTAATGGTTAGAGCAATGGACTGAGACTTAGGGAAGCCAGTTTCTTGCAGTATCTCACTGCTGTACCTCGTGATCCTGTGCAAATCATGTAACCCTTTAAGAACATATAAGAACATAAGATATGCCATACTGGGTCAGACCAAGGTCCATCAAGCCCAGTATTCTGTTTCCAACAGTGGCCAATCTAGGTCATACGTACCTAGCAGTTTCCCCAAAAGACACAGGTTCCACAATGCTTGTACTGGGTCAAGCATAGATATCCTTATTTCCTCAGCTACATGAACAGGAACAGGAAAATACCAACTGTACCTGAATGTAACTCATCTTGAACTTCTGCGAAAGACATGAGCTAAATTAAATTTAATTCTCAATCCACTATTTAGGCCTGCTATTGCAGTAGCCTAGATTTAGCCAACAAAGTTGGAAGCTAGTGCCAAAAATTAACATTATCTGCTCGATTTTCTCCCTTTCCCCCTAATCCTGCCTCCGGACTAGTCCAGACTTTGAATGGTTATATTTAACTGCTTATTGAAACTTACAACTCTAAGGTAGGTAGCTACTAAGGCACAAATTTTGCCTCTTGAAACATATTAGACTGCAAAATCGTGCATTATTTTATCATAACACTTTATTTTTTGTGCCTTCGAGTCAATGTTGACTCCTGGCCGCCCAACAGCTCCTGGGTTTTCTTGACAGTGTGACTGGAAGACTCCGAAGACCCACAGTCAACATCCCACCTGAAAAAGTCCCCCCAACCCCTTCTTCCAAGGCAGCTTGATCTCCTAGTAATAGGACCATAAGAATCCTGCTAGAGGTCACTTGGCACCATTTTAAACCCAGTGCTCCTGCTTCTTTACACTAAATCACCAGGAATTTCTTCAAGAAGGCCTAGAGGGCCTGCAACAGGAGGATCTTCAGGAGGGACCTTCTTTGAAAGAGGAGGTCAGGGAGATCTCTTCGGGGAAGTGTTGACTGCAGGTCTGGGGAGGTGTCTTGGAGTGGGGAGTGTTGACTAGCAGGGGAGGAGGGTCCATTCAGATTTACTAATGTTGTGGTCCCTTTAGGAAGGCTTCCCAGGAGCATCGGGCCGCCTGTTAGTGGCCCAGTGCTCCCAGGGAGCAGAATAATGTAGTTTGTGAGGTTGATCACAACTTGCTTTATTGATTTACCAATAGTTAAATAAAAAGAGAAACAAGTGATACCTTTTTATTAAACTAGCATAATACATTCATAGACTGACTTTCGAAGGGTAAAACCTTCTTCCTCACGTCAGGACAGTATGAGCAACAAATGTTGATAACCAGAATATAGAGTGGAATTAATACAGCATTCCATAGACCTGGGGGAGGGATGGATGGCTGATCAGAGGGTGATCAGGTTGTAAATATTTAGTTTATAATGTGACAGGCGTCCTGTATAAATATTTATATTTATTTATTAGTGAGTTTTTTATACCACCCTATCCTATAATCATGGTGGTTTACATTAGGAACAACAGTATTACATTATAACGTTTTAACCTTATACATGTAACAGGTGAAGATATATAATACAATCACTGAAATACATAAGATTAGGTTATAACTCTTTAAAACTTATTTACAATATTTGTATGCAATTTTGGATGGTATTTCAAGTTTATATTCTCTGCATTGTTGCATATATACAGCCTGATCACCAATAGACTTAATAAATACGTGTACTTTCTGTTACATTATAAACTATGGGCCTGATATTCAAAGGGATGAACATGGTTATCATGCTAAGCGTGTTAATCCCTCTATCCGGGATATTCAGCAGCACTAACACAGTACTGCTACTCTATGCCCCAATGCTAACCGGTAAGCGTTGGGGTGTTCCGAGGCAGCACCTGCCCATACCCAGGCAGCGGCAATATTGAGCTGCTGCCCAGTTATGGCAATGCAATGGAAGTAAGGTGCAGCAAAGACTGGCTTAACTTTTGTCATGGAAGCTAACCGGGCAGTGGCCGAATATCTCCGCTGTCCGGTTAGCTTCCTGTCAATCCGGGCAACCCAGATATTCAATGTCGGAGCCACATATGACATATGAATATCCCACCTATAAACATTTACAGCCTGGTCACCCTCTCCTCAGCCATCTACCCTCCCCCAACCCTCTCTCTGAGGAATGTTATGTTGATTCCTCTATTTATTTTGGTATAAAGTGGAGGAGTAGCTTGGTAACCAAGATACCAGAGTTCAAGTCCCACTAGCAGTCCTTGTGGCCTTCGGCAAGTCACCTAACCCTCTATTGCCTCAGAAGAAAGGCCTGACAATCTACTTCCTGTCACACTGCCAAGAAACCCAGGAGCTGCTGGATCACCAGAAGTTAGCATTGACTCAAAGGCACTTTGCAACATTTGTTACTCATACTGTCCTGACCTGAGGAAAAAGGGTTTTAACCTTGGAAAATTAGTCTACAAATGTTTCTCTTTTTATTTAACTACCATTAGTTGGCTGACACGGCTATTACACTTCTTAATTTACCAAGGGATTAACTCAGTACTAACAGATTGTGACTCCTGCTGTAGATTAACCTGTAGTAAAATCCGAGATTTTACTTCAGATTAGTAACTAGCCTCCTAAATTTAGCCACACAGACTGGCACATTTTCAATCTGATCTAGTTGGTTAAGCCCTTACTTAGTTTACTAGATCCCTTTGAAAATGTATCTCACTCTGCATTAATAAGAATGTGCAACATTGGATCTAAATATGCTTTTTTAATGTACTTCTTTGTTCCTTGATCTTTTGCAGCTGTTTTAAATATGGATGATTCTGTAGTAGACCTGGAGACACTGGAAGCCCTGTACGAGAATGTAAGTGCAACTGCTAATTCAAGGAAAACTCTATTGTACAGCACTAAAGAGCAACTATCCCACTAGATCATTAGATTGGCTGACATACCTTCACTTTTAGTGGATTAGAAAGTGGTTGAGTGTCTGGCCGGCCTGGTAGTTCAGGTAGTAAGCACTGTATACCACTGTGCAGAAAGACTGGGGAATGCTACACAAGCAACATTCATAGCCCTTGGGGGGGAATGGGAGGATGGCATGGTCATCACTTAATGTGATACCTAGTGACTAGATTGAAGGCCCATGGTGCATAGCTTCTCGCTCCTGGCCCAGGACCATCACTGCAATGACCAGATTAGGTATATTGAGAGGGGAGGAATACTAAACAGAGGAAAAGTCCATGAATAGTTGGATGAAGACTCATTGTGCCAGATGCCAGCCCTGATTCTCATTGAGCAGCAAATAGATATTGGCAGAAATGAAAAGCCAGATCAAGAAATAGGGTGGTTGAGTATAGATTACTGAGGGCAGGTAGTAAATGGAGTTCACTCTGTGATTATGGAAGTGCCTCAGAGACCGGCTCTGTACAGTATTTTTCTGAGTAATATTCCAGAGGGGCTAGAAGAGAGCTTGAGGAGTGGTTGAATGCTTGGCAGTTAAGATTCAATGCAAATATGCAGAGTTGTCCATTTGCAAAGCAAAAATCCGAGGGAGCTGTTCATTATGGAGTACGAGGGGGTACCCAAATAAAACAGGAATTATTTTTTAAAAGCTATTTATTTCAAATTCTTTACAAAACAACCTTATCCCCTTCAAAATACTCTCCATTACAACTGATACATTTGTCCCACCGGTGCTTCCACTGTTCGAAACATATTTTGTAGTCATCTTTAGAAACGGCTGACAGCTCCTCCCTCTTTTTTTTATTAACTTCTTCAATGTTGTCAAATCGGTGTCCTTTCATGCCCCTTTTCATGCGTGGAAATAAGAAAAAGTCGCACGGAGCCAGGTCAGGCGAGTAAGGTGTGTGGGGCAGTGGAACCATGCCATTTTTAGCCAAAAACTGTCTAACAGAGATGGCTGTGTGTGCAGGTGCGTTGTCGTGGTGGAAGAACCAGTCTCCTGTCTGCCACAAATCGGGTCTTTTTTGACAAACACTGTTGCGCAATCTTCTTAAAACTTCCAAATAAAAGGTTTGATTGACGGTCTGACCTGGGGGAACAAACTCTGAATGAACTACCCCCTTGGCATCAAAAAAGCAAATCAGCATTGTTTTGATGTTTGATTTGACTTGACGACATTTTTTTGGATGGGGTGACGATGACGTCTTCCATTGGCTTGACTGTTGCTTTGTTTCTGGGTCGTAACCATAGCACCATGACTCATCACCTGTAATGACCTTTGACAGAAAATCTGGATCAGTTTCAAGCTGTTGTTTCAAAACACGACATGTTTCAACTCGATGTTCCTTTTGATTGTCAGTCAGAACCCGAGGAACAAACTTGGCAGCAACCCTTTTCATTCCCAAATCTTCCGTTAAAATTTGCTGAACCGAGCTCCAGGATAACCCACTAATCTCTGACAGTTGATCAATTGTCTGTCGACGGTCTGTGAGCACAAGCTCTCTAATTTTTTCAATATTTTCATCGATTCGGGCAGTTGATGGACGCCCAGAACGAGGTTTGTCATCAATCGACACGTCGCCATTTTTAAACCGAGCAAACCACTGGTACACTTGACTTTTTCCCATAGCGTCATCTTGATAAGCTGTTTTCAACATTAAAATAGTTTCAGCAGCATTTTTACTGAGTAGAAAACAAAATTTCACAGCTGCACGTTGTTCACTTAAACTTGTCATCATAAAAAAAGAAACAAGAACAAAACAGCGCTAGCAAAAACAATCACTGCAGATGAACAGAACAAGCCAGGTCGACAACACAGGCGGCACTGAACTGACAATGAGTTGCACTATACACGTCTAGCGGCAGAAGTGCGTACTACACAAGCTCCGCCCACGGCAATGTTATTCCTGGTTTTTTTGGGTACCCCCTCGTATGAGAAGCTGATGTGAACTGACCAGGAAAGACACCTTGGGCTGAAAATGTCTGATGATTTTAAGGAAGTGAAGCAGTGTGCATAGGTACAGGCAAATCAGTAGCAAATAAGTAAAAAAAAAAGTACTTACATTGTGACAAAATGATGTTTTTCCCCTTCCTCAGTTTTCAGACCCACACATGTCTGTGTGGTGGACTCTGTAGTATGGGACTAGTGGGGTAGTAGATGCTATGACAGTAAGTATGTAGAAGGAGGCTGTAATAGGATGTGGTGGTAACTGGTGGTACATGTAAGAACAGTATGTGGTGTGTACATACATGTCTATGGAGAGAGTACAGGTGTGTATCTGTGTGCGTGCAATGTGTTGTGGACATGCAATTATTTGGAAGGTATGTGTGTGGGGGGTTGTATGTTGGGAAGTATGTGCAGTGGTGGCTGTGGGTGTGTAGGCATTCTCTTTCCTTATTTTTATCCCCCTTACACTCCCCCTGCCACCCTGCACATACTTCCTTAGCTTCCCATCCCCTTGCATTCTCTCTCATGTCACTCCCTCCCTTGTATTCTCTTCCTCTTGTCCTTTCCTTTCTCCCCTCCCTCTTCTCATGCCCTTTCCCCCTTCCCTTCTACCCCTCTTGCACTTGCCCATTTTCCTTACATCCCAGCTTCCTATCACCTCATTTGACTGCTTGGTTGGCCCTTCCACCACAACTATAGCTTGCCACCTTATTTATTTATTTTTATACCACGCTCTTTAGAATCAGTGCGGTTTACATGTATACTAACAGGTACTTTTTATTCCCTTGTCCCCGAAGGGCTCACAATCTAAGTGTACCTGAGGCAATGGAGGGTTACGTGGCCATGGAGCTAGAGACCCCAGTCCCTCTGGCCTGAGGTTGCTTGTCCCCATATGGGAATTGAACGTCCGGCCTGAGGTAACCTGTCCCAACCACTGAGCCACTCCTCCCACACCTTCTCTTATGCAGGCAATGGTTGGGTCCCCATGGACAGTACTGAATATTACATTGCTGCAGACCATTTCACCTTTTTTGAGGTGTCATGGCAGTTGGGGTCCCTGTGGAATTGACAGTTCTCATCATTGCCTCTGCTCATCTTCAGTTGGTGGCAGGGTCTACTCCACAGCTCTCTGCTCCTACTTTTATCGCTACGCATAGGTTTATTTGTGCAGATTTATGCATACAGATGGACAAAGGTACAAACTATCCCTAACAGGCTCTGTTACTTGAAGAGAGAAGCACCTAAAAAGAAGGTGATAAAATCTCTGTACAGGTCATTGATGAGACCTCAGTTAGAGTATTGTACTTAGTTGTGAAAGCGATAGCTCAGAGAGAATAGAGCAGAAGCAGTACACAGAAATGGTATGAGGTCTGCACCAAAGCCACATGAGATGAGACTGAAGGACCTAAATATGTATATCCTAGATGAGAATTAATGGTGGGATATGGTAAAGATATTCAAATGCATCAAGCATATAAATAACACACAAGAAGGAAACGTTTTTGAATGGAAAGGAAACTGTAGAACTAGATGTTTTGAAACAAGCTCCAAGATACAGCATCAGAAAATGCTTTTCATGGAGAGGATGGTCAATGCCTGGAATGTCCTCCCTGAAGAGACCATAGAGACAAAATTTGTAATGGAATACAAAAAAAAAAAAATTTAATAAACCTAGAGAATCTCTGGAACTAGGAGGAAGAAATGCTGGGGTAACCTGGGGAGAAGTAGTAGAGCCCAAAAAAGCAATAGTATGAGTGTTTTATATTTCCTAGAAGGCATTTTTCACATTCTATTGTCTAAAAGATAAAATTATGCATTAAAGTAGGAGTCTGTATCACTGATCTACACAACATATCCAACACTCTCAACGTGAAAAAATAATTACAGGAATATTCAAAATTAAGAATAAAATACAAAAAAAATCTTGATTTGCATAGGTTTTTAATCCCTTGTTTCAGTACTAGCCATGAGTCATTTAGAAAAAGAATCTGCCAACTTTGTACATTGGGTTAATGCACTTTTGGCTACTCTTCTTAGCAGAATATGTCAAGTTCTTTCAAGTTTGATACAGATCATCTGTGGACTGCAGTCTTTAAGACTTGCCACAACTTTCTGGGCTTTGACTGGCCCACGCAAAGACATTCACTTTCTTCTTACTGAACAACTCCATTGTCACTGTGGTTTTGTGCTTAGGATGATTGTCCTGCTGAAAGGTGAATCCCCTCCCCAGTCCCAGGTCTGTGGCATGCTGGTACAAGTTTATCTCCAGGAACAAGCAGGAATGTAGTCTTCACATATGGGTATCGTCGGTACCGACGGAGCTTGCGCGGGAACGCTCCCCAGCATCCAATAGGAAAGCTTTTGGGAGGATCCCACAGTGCCTGTGTGCTGCCTTCCTGCCTTTCCCAACTGTCCCTCTCCAGTTCTTCATTTTCTGCGGAGCCGACAGGTCACACATCCTGTCACCGCAGAAAATAATTCCCTTTTATTCTTCTTTTTTGTGGTCGCGTCTGCCTTCCTTCAGCGCTACACAGGTACCGCCGGTTCTTCTTTTTTTTTTCCAAAAAAACCCCCCCTTTTCTTCTGGAGTCTTTTCCAGGTATTTTCTCCTCAGGTGCCACGCGCCATTATGGGCACTAGGCCCAACTTTTCCTTTTAAATGGAAAAACCCGCTTTGGGTTTTAAAAAGTGTTCCAAGTGTGGCGGTACCATCTCCGTCACCGACACCCATGAGTGGTGCCTCAAATGTTTAGGTCCTGACCACTCTATATCGGAGTGTGTTGCCTGTGGGATGATGTTGAAGAGGGGCAGAACTGAGCTGCTAAACTTAGCACCCTTTTTCCCTCCGATGCAGCCTCTGTGGCATCGACGTCTTCCAGGGCTTTGTCTTCCTCCCATGAATCTCAAGTAACTAAATATAAATCTAGCCGGTACTCAAAGGGTAGATCTCCCTCTAAGCATCGAGATGCCTCTGGTGTTGCCCTTGAGGGACTTTCACCGGCAAAATTGCCCCGGCGGGAGGCTTCGGCTTCCAAAGCACTATCGGGGCTCCAGGATGTTCTCGAGGCCTCAACCTTGGCAGAACTACTGGTGCCATGCTCTGGGGTACTGGCTGCTTCATTCTGTACCGATACCCAAGCATCAGCAGCGTTGATAGACCAGAGATTCTTGGCTATTGAACGCAGTCCGGCAGCTCTTCTCACGGCCTCTATGCCCCTGAAACCGCTTTAGACAATTCAATTGGTACCGGTACCGACTTCATCGACATCGGCAGGTATTCTACCAGGACCGAGTCATGCTTATCCATCTGGTATCGACAAGTTGGTACCGGACCCCTCTGATGCCGACTTCGATCGGTACCGGTACCGTGCCTTGCACGATCACCCGGATCAGAGATACTTTGAATCCTCGGATGAGTCTGAAGACTCTGAAAGCTCTGCCAATACCAGAGTACTTCTTCCTGAGGATTCTTCTTCTCCTCAGCGTAGGATGTCTCCACCAGAGGATACGTCCTTTCAGGATTTTATCCGAGATGTGGCTCAAGGTCTTTCCATCACAGTGGCTCCTGAAAAAGAGCCTAGGGCAAAGGAATTAGAAATCCTACAATATCTTAAGGCTCCCAAGGAGACAGCTACCTTACCTATTCATGAGATCTTGCATGATCTCATGTTAAGGATGTGGGAAACACCTCTAACCACATCTCCTCACTCTCAAAGACTCGACACCATGTATCAAGTTCCTCCTTGTCCTGGGTTTCAGAAGACTCAGCTATCACACCATTCCATGGTGGTGGAATCAGTTATGAGAAGGATCAAGAGTGCAAAAAGGCATGCATCTAATCCTCCAGGACATGAGTGTAGGGCTCTTGACGCCTTTGGACGTCGAACCTTCCAGGCTTCCATGCTTTCTGCTAGGATCAGTTCCTATATATTATATATGGGAATGTTCCTTAAGGAAGTCACAGGAGATTTAGAGCTTATAAACCCTCTCTTTCCTAATAAGAGGCAGGATTTCCTCGCCCTTGTCAAACATGCTCAGGATGTTTCGAAGTTTGTGAATCGTGCAGCCTTTGACTGCTTTGAGTGCATAAGGAGAACCTCTGCTATTGCCATAGGTGCACGTAGGATTGCCTGGCTTCAGGCATCTGACTTGGAACTTTGGTTACAGGATAAACTAGGGAATATTCCTTGCACAGGAGATAATCTGTTTGGCAAGAATTGGCAGGAAAAAGCTAATGAAATAGATGCTGACAATATCACTTTGGATAGATTGTCTAAGTCTACAGCTGATCCTGCAAGAAAAAAATCCTACAAGAAACCATTCTTCAGTAAGAAGAAGAAGTTTTATCCCTCCTATACCCAGCAGGGTCATAGTTTAGGTCAGTCTGCCCAAAAGGGACAGCAGCAACAACCTAGGCAAAGAAAAACAAAAGCTGCTAAGCCTCAACCGGCTCAGCAGACTCAGCCTCCACAGGGGCTTTGACTCCTATCTAGAGAACTTTGCCTTTCTGGCCCTAAACGGCCCAGAGCCTTCCACCATTCCAGGAAGGTTATGTCATTTTGCCTCCAGATGGTGTCAGATAACAGCAGAAAATTGGACTCTGTCTATTGTAAGAGAGGGGTACAAGCTTCATTTCCTCAGCATGCCCCCTCCTACAATGGTAAGACTGTTCAATTCTCAGACTTCTCTCAACAACCAGTTAGGTCAAGAGGTCACTATGCTTCTTGCCCAAGGGGCAATAGAAGATACCCATTCTCCAACAGGGTGCAGGGTTCTACTCCCCCTATTTCCTTATTCCAAAGAAAACAGGAGGACACAGACCCATTTTAGACCTCAGAGAATTGAACAAATTCCTGTTCAAAGAGAAGTTCAAAATGATTTCTCTAGGAACTCTGCTGCCATACCTTCAGAGTCAGGATTGGCTTTGTTCTCTAGATCTCAAGGATGCGTACACTTATGTTCTCATCCATCCAACTCATCGAAAGTTCCTTCGCTTTCTATTTCAAGGGAAGCACTACCAATACAGGGTTCTTCCTTTTGGCCTGGCCTCGGCACCAAGGGTATTCACAAAACACATGGCTGTGGTGGCAGCATTTCTTCGCACCCTAGGAATATTCGTCTTCCCTTACTTACATGACATTCGAGCCCCTTCAGAGCCAGAGGCCAGGGTTGGTCTCTCTCTCGCACAATGCACATTCTTCAGTATTTGGGACTTGTCATAAACTTCCCAAAATCCAACCTTGCTCCCACTCAGTCCCTAGAGTTTATAGGAGCTCTGCTGGATACCAGACAGACAAGGGCCTACCTTCCACAGCCCCGCTGCCTTAGCATTGTGCAGTTAGCTTCCTAAGCAGTGTTAAAACCTCACCTCACTGCTCGAGAAATCTTACAGTTGCTAGGCCACATGGCATCCACTGTGCATGTGGTTCCTTATGCTCGCCTTCATATGAGGGCAGCCCAGTGGACTTTATCCACTCAGTGGACTCAGGTGTCAGGTTGCCTGTCAGACAAAATAGCAAACTCAGATCGCCTTATTTTGTCCCTCCAATGGTGGCAGTCACCCCAAAACCTTTTGGTGGGGTCTCCTTTTCAGCAACCCCCAACCCAAGCCACTCTAACAACAGATGCCTCACAGGTGGGTTGGGGAGCCCACCTGCAAGGCCTCTCTACCCAGGGTACCTGGACTCCACAGGAGACCTATCTACACATCAATCTCCTGGAACTCAGAGCAATCTTCCTTGCTCTTCGAGTATTCCACACCCAGTCAGCTACAAGACAGTCCTAGTTCAAACCGACAATCAAGTAGTCATGTTCTATTTGAACAAGCAGGGTGGAACAGGCTCTCTGTCGCTATGCAACGAAGCTTTGCGACTATGGGCCCTCACCAGAGAGCATCAGATTCATCTCCTTGCGGTGTATCTTCTAGGCATTCAAAACTCTTGGGCAGACAGACTCAGTCAAGTTCTGCTTCCACATGAATGGTCTCTCCATGCAGACCAGGTGGCCAAAATTTTTCAAATTTGGGTAACACCGGACATAGACCTCTTTGCAAGTCCGCTGAATGCCAAACTTCCCCGGTTCTGTTCGAGACTTCCGGCTCAGGGTTGTCAGGCCAGGGATGCTTTCCTCCTCCATTGGGGCCAGGACTTCCTGTATGCCTTTCCACCCATTCCCCTAATTCCCAAAACCCTGTTCAAGCTTCAGAGAGACAGAGGTCATATGATTCTCATAGCTCCACATTGGCCACGGCAAATGTGGTATCCTCTGTTCCTACGTCTCTCTCAAGCTCTGCCTCTGGAGTTAGGATCTGCTCCAGATCTCCTTTCTCAGGAGGACAGGATGCTGTGGCATCCTAATCCCCAGTCTCTGCATCTCAGGGCCTGGTTGCTAAAAGCCTAGAACTTCATGGCCTTAACCTTTCTCAGCAGGTAAAGGATATCCTTTATGCTTCCAGGAAGCCTTCCACAAGATGCTCTTATGCTTTCAAGTGGAAAAGGTTTACCATATGGTGCTCACAGAAGGGTCTTGACCCTCTTGCGGTACTTCTGGAATCATTACTGGAGTATCTCCTTCATTTGTCTAATTCAGGGCTTAAGACCAATTCAGTGAGAGTTTATTTGAGTGCTATTGCAGCTTCTTTCAAGCCTCTAAATGGACAACCTATTTCCTCTCATCCTCTCATAGCAAGATTTATGAGAGGCCTTCTTTTAACTAAGCCTCCCATTAAGCCACCACCGGTGGCATGGGACTTAAATCTGGTTCTTGGGCAGCTCATGAAGCCGCCTTTTGAACCATTAGCTACTACCTCTTTGAAATTCCTTTCCTGGAAGGTCATCTTATTGCAATCACATCAGCACGTCACATCAGTGAATTGCAAGCGTTGGTGGCTGATCCTCCTTATACAAGGTTCCATCATGATAAGGTAGTCCTTAGGACTCATCCACACTTTATGCCAAAGGTGGTATCACCTTTTCATTTAAACCAAGCGGTTTACCTTCCTGTATTTTTCCCAAGGCCTCATGCCTCAAATGCAGAAAGGAATCTTCATACTGTGGACTGTAAAAGGGCTTTGACCTTTAACTTGCAAAGGACACAGCAACATAGAAAGTCCTCTCAACTCTTTGTTGCTTTTGATCCTAGTCATTTGGGACTTGCAGTCTCCAAAAGAACACTGTCCAGCTGGATTGCACAGTGTATTTCTTTTGCCTATGAGAGTAAGAACCTTCCTCTTGAAGGCCATGTCACAGCTCACAATGTGAGAGCCATGGCAGCCTCTATGGCTCATCTTCACTCTGTGTCTATCGACGACATCTGTCGAGCAGCTACTTGGGCTTCGGTTCATACCTTCACAGCCCATTACTGCTTTGACAAGGACTCCCACCGTGATGCCTTGTTTGGTCAGGCTGTTCTTCAACACCTGTTCCAGACTTAATCAACTCCTACCCACCATCCCTGGTAGGATGCCAGAGATCCATGGGGGGAAGTGGAGCCCTTTCACAGGGGCATACAACTTCTGGGGCCTTCTCCCTGGAATCTGCAGCTAGGGAGTCCTCATATGTGAAGACTACATTCCTGCTTGTTCCTGGAGATAGCATAGTTACTAACCTGTAACAGGTGATCTCCGGGAACAGCAGGAATTTAGTCTTCACAACCCACCCACCTCTCCTAGGCGTTGTATCTCTCTCTCTTTCCCTCTCTCTTTGTCTCAGCTTTAAACTCAACTGGAGAGGGACAGTTGGGAAAGGCAGCGCGCAGGTGCTGTGGGATGTTCCAAAAAGCTTTCCTATTGGACGCTGGGGAGCGTTCCCTCACAGGCTCCGTCAGTACCGACGATACCCATATGTGAAGACTAAATTCCTGCTGTTCCCTTAGATCACCTGTTACAGGTGAGTAACTATGCTTTCTCCAGGTTCTGTCGGTATTTTACACCATCCATCTATCACTCCATCTTCACAACCCTCCTGTCCCTGTTGCTGTAAAGCATATCCACAGCATAGTACTGCCCCCACCATTCTTTACTATAGGATGGTGTTTTCAGGGTGGTGTAAGATGTGTTTTATACACCTGACATATCTCTTAGCATAGAGACCAAAATGTAGTGTTTCTTTATGAATGCTGTATGTGCCTCTACAGTTCAGAAGGACTTCCAGATTCTCGGAGAGAAACTCAATCCCATTGCATTCTCAGAAGTTCTACCTGTTCTTGGTAAGGGGGCAGAAAGGCTGCATCACATAATCAAATATCATGGCTCCAAACCTGGTGCAAACAATACTGATTTAGATATATAGGCGACTGGGGAAATAGATGGAACAAGAGGCTATACTGCATTGATGGACAACATCTCTCTGTTGCAGGGAAAAGGATCTTAAGTGAAAAATTCTGACATTATATGGACAGGCATTTAAACTAGGGAAAGGGAGTGATGGATGGAAAAGAACAAGTTCAGGACATCACTCCCAGCAAAAATAGAATATCACTGGAATCAGTCGCACTATTAATCCACACGTCAATGCCAACTGGGAAGAGGCAAGTAAGACAAAATCCATACAAATACAAGCAAGCCAGCCAGCCAGCAAATGCTGGAAAGCAATGAGCACAGATGCTCAAAGCCTAGCCAACAAAGTTCCTGACCTGGAGGCCCTGATGGTGGAAATGGACTTGAACATTGTGACCATTACAGAAACATGGTTTAACAAGTCGTATGAATGGGATATAGCCATAGCTGGCTATAATCTTTATAAGAGATAGAGAGGGTAGAAAAGGAGGAGAAGGAGCCCTATATGTAAAAAGCAATTTTAAAGCTGCTGAAATGCAGGGGACGTGGGGAAAAGAAGAAGCACTGTGGATTGTATTGGAAAGAGGAGATGGTACTGTCATCTATACTGGTGTAGTCTTCAGGCCTCCAACTCAAACCGGAATAATGGATAACGAATTGATTATTGATATTGCAAAGATAGCCATGAAGGGGGAAGTGATCATATTGGGTGACTTTAATATACCCAATGCGAATTGGAGTATTCCTTCTGCAAATCTGGAAAGAAGTAAAAAAAATTGTGGATGCCTTCCAAGATGCATTACTTAGACAAATGGTGATGGAACCGACCAGGGAAAGCTCGATGCTGGATTTAGTACTCACCAACGGAGATAGCGTGTTGAATATCGAGGTGGGTGCCCATATGAGCAGCGATCATCACATGGTGTGGTTTGAGATAAAAACCAAGGCGGAGTCCGTTCACAGCAAACTTAATGTCCTAGACTTCAAAAACGCTTACTTCAGGAAAATGGCCAAGTGCCTGAAGGAGTAGTTGGCAGGGTGGGAGGGGATAAGGAAAGTGAAATTGCAGTGGGCTAAACTAAAGGAGGCAATAAAAGGGGCAACAAATATATGTGTAAGGAAAGTAAATAAAAACAAGAGGAAAAGGAAACGTATTTGGTTCTCCAAAGAAGTGGCTGCACAACTAAAGGCAAAAAAACATGGCTTTCACAAAATTCTGAAGTTTGCAAACAGAGGAACACAGAAAAGAATGCAGGATAAAGCTAAAAGAGACAAAAAGAGAAATAAGGATAGCAAAATGAAAGGCAGAAGAAAAGATGGCTAAAGATGAAAAGTGTGGTGACAAAACCTTTTTCAGATATATTCGGAAGAGGAGGAAACTCAGAGGTGGAATTGCATGACTCAAAAGTGCCAGGAAGGGATTTGTGAAAAATGACATTGAAAAAGCGAAAATGCGAAACACATACTTCTGTTCTGCTTTTACTAAAGAAAATATCCAGTACCTGTTTATAGTAGTTACATAATGTAAACCGCTTTGATTGAAGGATAAGGCAGTATAGAAAACTGGTTAAATAAATAAGGACCACCTGTGATTGACAAATATACAAATGGGAATGGAGTAGATACCACACCATTCACTGAAGATGATGTGTTTGAGCAGCTTGCAAAACTGGAAGTGGACAAGGCCATGAAACTGCAGCAGGGATATATAAAACACATGGAATTTGTTACCGGAGGATGTAGTAAAGGCTGTTAGTGTAGCTGGGTTTAAAAAAGGTTTGGACAAGTTCCTGGAGGAAAGGTCCATAAACCATTATTAAGAAGGGACCCAGGATATCAATGCTTGAACCAATACAGGCATTGTGGAACCTGTGTCCCTTGGGGAAACTGCTAGGTACATATGACCTAGATTGGCCACTGTTGGAAACAGAATACTGGGCTTGATGGACCTTGGTCTGACCCAGTATGGCATATCTTATGTTCTTATGACCGGATAGTATGGGATGGTATTCAACCCAGGATACTAAAAGAGCTCACAGAGGTTCTTGCAGGGCCATTACCAACAGGTTGCATGATCCGAGGCAACATGGTTTTACCAAAGGACGATCTTGCCAAGCAAATCTGATTGAGTTCTTTGACTGGATGACCAGAGAACTAGATCAAGGGCATGCGATGGATGAGATCTACCTAGATTTCAGCCTTTGATGCTGTTCCTCATAGGAGGCTTATCAATAAACTAAACAGCTTGGGGATGGGTCCCAAGGTGGTGAACTGGATCAGAGATTGGTTGACTGACAGACGACAGAAAGTGATGGTAAACAGAACTTACTTGGATGAAAGAAAGGTGATTAGCAGTGTGCCCTGGGGTTCGATTCTGGGACCAGTATTGTTCAATGTATTTCTGAGTGATATTGCTGAAAGACTGTCTTTTTGCAGATGACACAAAAATTTGCAACAGAGTGGACTCCTCTGAGGGAGTGGAGAACATGAGGAAAGATCTAAAAATGGTCTAATGCTTGGCAGTTAAGATTTAATGTGAATAAGTGCAGTGTCATGCACTTGGGAAACAGAAATCCAATGGAATTGTACGTGATAAGGAGCGAGAGGTTAGTATGAACGGACCAGGAGAAGGACCTCCGAGTGATTGTTTCTGAGGATCTCAAAGTGGCAAAACAATGTGACAAGGCGGTGGCAAAAGCCAGAAGGATGCTGGTTTGCATGCAGAGAGGAATTACCAGCAGAAAGGAGGAGGTATCAATGCCACTGTACCTGTTGCTGGTGAGGCCTCACTAGGGATATTGTGTTCAGTTTTGAAGACCATATCTCACAAAGGATATAAAAAGACGGGAAACGGTTCAGAGGAAGGCAACCAAAATAATTTGGAGCTTGCACCAGAAGACATATGAGAAGAGACTTGAAGACCTAAATGTTTACACTCTAGAGGAGAGGAGGAATAGGGGAGATATGACTCAGACCTTTAAATAGAGTATTAATGAGCAAACAAACCTCTTCCAAAGATGGGGAAGCTGTAAAACAAGAGGACATAACATGAAGCTGCAAGGGGGTAAACTGAAAGGCAATGTCAGGTAATACTTTTTCACTGAAAGGGTGGTGGATGCTCATTGCTGTATCCGGGGAAGGCATGTCAGGACAGCCACAAATGAATGGCCAGCCAGCTCTAGTGAGGAGTTGGAAGTAAGGATGAGGTTGAAAACTACAGGCCGGTTAGTCTATTCTCTGTGGTGAGTAAATTATTGGAAATGTTGCTAAAAGGGGCGATAATGAGGTTTCTGGAGTTCAGTGGATTGCAGAATCCAAGGCAGCATGGGTTTACCAGAGGCAGGACTTGTCAGACAAATCTGTTTGATTTCTTTGACTGGATGACCAGGGACTTATTTTATTTACTCATTCATTCATTCTTATATACCGCATTTCTGAGGATCAGTGCGGTTTACAGGGAACAAAATTCAAAATTACAAGAAACAGGTGTACAAAGAACGGTTAACACTTATAAATGGAACAGATATATAACACTATTTATGACACAAAACCGTAACTATATACGATTAGAGAGTCGCTTATATCTTTGAGTGACCACGTACAGGTAGAAGGTTGACATGTACCAAGGTAGAACCCTAGATGTGGTGTACTTAGATTTCATTAAAGCCTTTGACACTGTTCCGCCCAGGTGACTTATAAACAAACTGAGCACCCTAGGGATGGACCCTAAAGTGGCTGACTGGTTTAGAAATTGGTTGAGTGGGAGGCGACAAAGGGTACAAGTAAATGGAGCTCACTCTGAGGAGAAGGAGGTAATGTGCCGCAGGGATCTGCCCTTGGTTCAATTCTTTTTAACTTTTGTTACTGATATTGCAGAAGGGCTATCGTGTAAGGTTTGCCTATTTGCGGATGATACCAAAATCTGCAATAGAGTAGACACCCAGGAAGATGTAGATAATGACGAGGGATCTAGCTAAGCTTGAAGAATGGTCAAGAATTTTGAAGCTGACATTTAATGTTAAAAAATGCAAGGTTATGCATTTGGGCTGCAGCAATCCAAGAGAGCGATATAGTATAGGAGGTGAAGTACTTCTGTCCATGAAAGAAGAGTTCAACCTGGGCGTGGTTGTGTCTGATGATCCTAAGGTGACTAGATAGGTAGAAAAGGCAAAAGCAAAAGCCAGAAGGATGCTTGGGTGCATAGGGAGAGGAATGGCCAGCAGAAAAAAGGAAGTAATAGTTCCTCTATATAAGTCTCTAGTGCAACCTCATTTGGAATATTGTGTGCAATTCTGGAGGCCACACCTTCCAAGCGGCATAAACAGGATGGATTTAGTGCAGAGGGTGGCTTCTAAAATGGTTAGTGATCTTCGTTATAAAGCATATGAGGGCAGGCTTAAAGATCTTAATATGTATACTTTAGAGGAAGGGCAGGATAGAAGCAATGTGATAGTGGAGGAGTGGCCTAATTGGTTAGAGCCTCGAGACCAGATGGCTGCGCAGGCACTGAGGACTCCGGGCCCGCTGCCAGCTACGTCAAGGGGGAGTCTTTGACAAGGATGGCCTTGGGGGTCCAGGCCAATCCCTCGATGTCGATGGCAACTTAGAAGGCCTGTCCCGGGGAATCCCTCGATATGGAGGGCCCTGTGGTTGGGAGTGATGAACCGGAGAAACTGGGCATCAGAGCCTGCTGCTGGGCCAAGAAGGCAGACAAACTGTACTCTTTTTGATTGTATTTACTTCTTGGACATACCCTTGTTAGGATTTTCATGGAGTAAAGTTCCTTGTCGTCAATTCCAGACCAGTCCAGATAAGTGGGATATTCCCCTTTCACCAGTGGATGGAGACAGAGCCAAGTTGTTTGTTTTTGTGTATAGCCTGGTGCATCTAAGTAGCCAATCAGTATTCTGTCTCTAGCAAATAGATGGATGCATGGTTTGGTGCAGCTACGAAGAAACGTTCCTGTGGCAGAGGCTCTGAGTTAGTCTTTCTTTTGCATGGAAACCAAAGACGAGCCAAGAGTGAAGGAAAAGTGACAGTCTGCTACCCCATGTGAAACCAAGCTTGGAGGTCTGTGTTCCTGCCTGTTGTGCCAAATTCCCCTCTGTCCTGCAGGGCAAAAGACTCAGGCACTCTGGAGATATGGCAACAGGATACAAGAAACGGTAGGCCCTGTCAAAGCTACATATGGAAGTGGAAGTCTATGATATCTGTCTGGGAAGGCAGTGAGCGTGAAGACTTCCTCCTATTACATACAGTACAATCATTGTATATCTCCACGAGAAGAGTGGACCCAGTTTGCTAATCCCTTCTTGAGGCAAAGGGGTTGAGCCCAAGCTGCAACCAGGAACAGCAGAGGGTTTCTCCCATCAACTCCTCACATGGACTCCTGCATAAGGCAGCACCATTAAGCTGGTAAAGTTGTCGGAAACAGGTAAGTGAGAGTGAACTGTTACCTCTCCTGGGAAAGGAGCAGATGGCCAGGGTCTTTCAGCATGAAAGCATGGTGCAGTTTGTATTAATGAGCTGCAGATTTATGTGAGTTACCTCATTACTTGACAAAGCCACAAGGAGCACAGCGAGAGAATTAACTGTGAAAAATCTCTAAACCAGGAAGTGTTAAGGTTGGCTAGTTTGCTTGTGAGCAATGACAGCATTGCTGCAAGCATTCATGCAATCGTTGCTTTCCAGGCTTACCATATATGTGCTAATGAGCTGTAAATTAAGAATACTTCATTATTCCATCTCATTTCATTTATCAATTGCCTATCACAGTATCTAGGTGGCATCTCATTATCCAGAAATGCTGCAAAACATTGGCATATTTAACTAGATAAAATTGTGTGTGAATCTTATCCTAACTAGTTTATCCAGTAGTTTTTAGCAGTGCTCAAGATAGTTAGCATTGCTTCAAGTACAGATACAAATATTTCTTTCCAGGCTTGCATTTTGTATGCACATGAGCTGCAAGAGGAAAGTATATGGAGCACGTCATTGCCTAGTAATGGAACATAATGTAGGCACGTTTAACACCATGAAGTACTGTGTGCCTAATAAGTTTGCCCTATATGCCTTACCAGTGCTCAGATAACCTAACACTGATTTAGATTTTCCGGCAAATGATTATCTATTATCTGAACAATACTACCAGGCTTACAGTATGGGTACTAATGAACAGCAAAATGTATGTGCAAAATCTCATTTGCTTAGTAATGCCACAATACGTAAGCACATTTCACTGCAGAAGTGCTGTGTGCCACAGTGCAATAGTTTGTCCTGTGCTTAGATGAGCTAGCATTGCATCAGTCTTCAATGCATCTGCTGCCTATCATAATAGCAGTGCTGCTCATCTTAAGCTATCCGTGCTAATGAAGCGAGAAAATGAAATGAAGCACCTTTCTATTTGTCAATGCAAGAAAACTGTGGCACAGTTAGTTGCTTAAAGTTCTGTACTAAGTCTGACTCATTTCTCATTAATTTAAAATTTTCAGCTCCAGTGGTACTTAGTGGGGCTAGCATTGCTTTATACATCAGCATAGGTGAATCTCCAGGAACAAGCAGGAATGTAGTCTTCACATATGGGTATCGTCGGTACTGACGGAGCCTGCGTGGGAATGCATCCCTCAGCACATGCGTGCTGCCTTCCCGCCTTTCCAATTGTCCCTCTTCAGTTCTTCGTTTTCCGCGGAACCGACAGGATCTATTCCCTGTCACCGCAGAAAATTCTGTCTTTAAAATTGTTTTCTTGTGGTCGCGTTTGCCTGCCGCACGACGCTTACCGGTACCGCCGGTTCTTTTCTTTTCTTTTCCAAAAACCCCCCCAAACTTATACTTTAAACTGTTTCTCTAAAGAAACTTTTCTTTTTTGGTGCTAGGCGCCATTTTAGGCACTAGGCCCCATATTCCTAAAACATGGAAAAACCAACTAGTGATTTTAAAAAATATACTAAGTGTGGCGGTACCATTTCCGTCAATGACACCCATGATTGGTTTCTTAAATGTTTAGGGTCTGAACATTCTCCAAGTGAATGTCTCTCCTGTATGGGGATGACTAAAAGAGGAAGACAGAACCGGGCTGCAAAGCTCGGTACCCTCTTTTCTTCGGATGCCAGATCCATTGCATCGACATCTTCAAGGGCCTCTTCTTCCTCCCATGGATCTCAGGTAACTAAACATAAAAGCCGGTCCTCAAAGGGTTGCTCTCCTGCTAAGCATGGAGAGGCCATTGGCATTGCCCTTGAGGGAACCACACCGGCAAAACATCCCCGGCGGGAGGCTTCAGCTTCCAAAGCATCGATGAGGTTTCAGGATGTTCTCGAGGCCCCAACCTCGCAAGAACTACCTCTGCCATGCTCAGGGGTTCCGGCCGTTTTTACCGGTACCGACACCCAGGCATTCGCAGCATCGATAGACCAGAGGTTCCTCGCTATCGAACGCAGCATCGTAGCTCTTCTCTCAGCTGCGGTACCGTTGGTCCAGCGTGCTCCGGTACAGACACCGGTACCAGTACCAACGGTGCCAGCCCCGGTGGGAATTCTTCCCAATCCATCTCTGGCTGGAATCGACAGATCGGTACCAGATCAACTCGGTACCGACTTCGATCGATACTAGGACCGTGCTTTGCAAGAGCATTGGGGTCAGGAATACTTCGAATCCTCCGATTCCGAAGATTCTGACAATTCTGCTGGTACTAGAGGGTTTCTCCCAGAAGATCCCTCTTCTACCCAATGCAGAATGTCACCCCCCAGAGGACATGTCCTTTCAGGATTTTATCCGTGATATGGCCAAAGGTCTTTCAATCACGGTAGCTCCTGAAGAGGAACCCAGAGCAAAGGAATTGGAAATTCTCCAATATCCTAAAGCTCCTAAGGAGGCAGCCACTCTGCCCATCCATGAAATTCTGCATAACTTGATGCTCAGAATGTGGGAGACACCTCTGACTATATCTCCCTCACTCTAGGAGACTTGATACTATGTATCGAGTTCCGCCATGTCCAGGATTTCAGAAAACTCAGCTGCCACACCATTCAATGGTAGTGGAGTCAGCCATGCGTAGGATGAAAAGTGCAGAGAGGCATGCATCCAATCCTCCAGGTCGTGAATATAGGGCTCTGAATGCTTTTGGGCGCCGAACCTTTCAAGCTTCTGTGCTTTCAGCTAGGATCAGTTCATATATTCTATATATGGGAATGTTCCTCAAGGAAGTCACAGGAGACTTGGAACTTATGAGCCCTTTTCTCCCAGATGACAAGAGACAAGATTTTCTTGCTCTACTTAAGCATGCTCAAGATGTCTCCAAGTTTGTAAATCGTGCAGCCTTTGACTGCTTTGAATGCATCAGCAGAACCTCTGCTATTGCCATTGGTGCACGACGGATTGTCTGGCTGCAGGCATCAGACTTGGAGACTTGGGTACAGGACAAGTTAGGCAACATTCCTTGCACGGGGGAGAATCTCTTCGGCAAGAACTGGAAGGAAAAGGCTAATGAGTTAGATGCTGACAATACTACTCTTGATAGATTGTCAAAATCTACAGCCACTCCAGCCAAAAAGAAGCCTTATAAAAAACCCTCTTTCAGCAAAAAGAGGAAATTTTATCCTTCCTATACCTAGCAGAGTCAAAGGTTGCCCAAAAGGGACAAACTAGACAGCAAAAGAAGCCAAAAGGCCCGAGAGCCCAACCAGCTCTGCAGGTTCAGCCCCCTCAAGGGCTTTGACTCCTTCCTAGAGAGCTTTGCTTTCCTGCCTCTGAGGGGTCCCCAAACCCCCCAATATCCCAGGCAGGTTATGCCACTTTGCCAACAGATGGCATCAGATAACAGCAGAAGATTGGACTTTGTCCATTGTAGAAGAAGGGTACAAGTTTCATTTTCACAGCATGCCCCCTCCTACATTTCTAAAGCAATTCAATTCTCAAACCTCCACAGACAATCTGCTAGATCATGAGGTCTCAACACTTCTTGCGCAAGGGGCAATAGAGGAGGTACCCATTCTTCAACGGGGTGCAGGGTTCTACTCCCCCTATTTTCTTATTCCAAAGAAAACAGGGGGACACAGACCCATTTTAGACCTCAGAGAATTGAACAAATACCTGTTTCGAGAGAAGTTCAAAATGATTTCTCTAGGAACTCTTCTGCCATACCTTCAAAGCCAGGATTGGCTTTGCTCTCTAGACTTAAAGGATGCATACAGTCACATTCTGATCCATCCAGATCACAAGAAATTCTTACAATTCCTTTTCAGGGGAAAACATTTCCAGTACAGGGTTCTTCCCTTTGGTCTGGCTTCAGCACCAAGGGTATTCACGAAATGCATGGCAGTAGTAGCTGCATTTCTACGAACCCTGGGAATATTTGTCTTCCCTTACTTAGACGACTGGCTCATTCAAGCCCCTACAGTTGCAGAGGCCAGCACTGCACTGTCCCGTACAATGCAAATTCTCCAATACTTGGGATTGGTAATAAACTTCCCAACTTGTTCCTTCCCAATGCCTGGAATTCATAGGGGACTGTATAGATACCAGACAGGCAAAGGCTTTCCTTCCACAGGCCCGGTGTCTTCGCATAATGCAGCTAGCTTCTCAAGCAGCAGGGAAATCCTCCCTCACTGCTCGAGAGCTACTACAGTTGCTGGGACATATGGCATCCACAGTTCATGTGGTCCCATATGCTCACCTCCACATGTGAGGAGCTCAGTGGACCCTATCCACACAGTGGACACAGGCCACAGGTCATTTATCGGACAAAATAATAAACTCTCAATGACTAATTTTGTCTCTCCAATGGTGACAATCACTAGAGAATCTGACTGTGGGGTCTCCTTTTCATCAACCCTTTTTTCAGGCCACCCTAACAGATGTATCACAGGTGGGTTGGGGAGCACACCTGAATCATCTCTCTACCCAGGGAACCTGGACTCCACAGGAGACTGGTTTACACATAAACCTCCTGGAATTAAGAGCAATCTATTTAGCTCTTCGAGTATTCCATGCCCAGCTCAGCTACAAGACAGTCCTAGTCCAGACGGACAATCAAGTAGCAATGTTCTATGTAAACAAGCAGGGCGGAACAGGCTGTCTGTCATTATGCAACGAAGCTTTACGACTGTGGGCCCTAGCCAGAGAGTATCAAATTCACCTTCAAGTGGTATATCTTCCAGGCATTCAAAACCTTTGGACAGACAAACTCAGTCGAGTACTGCTGCTTCACGAGTGGTCCCTCCACCTGGACCAGGTGGCAAAGATATTTCATCTCTGGGGCACTCCAGACATAGACCTCTTTGCAAGTGCACTGAATGCCAAACTTCCCTGATTCTGTTCCAAGATTCTGGCTCACAATTGTCAGGCAAGGGATGCCTTCCTCCTTCACTGGGGTCATGGCTTCCTTTATGCCTTCCCACCCATTCCCCTCATCAACAAAACACTCTTCAAGCTTCAGAGAGACAGGGGTCGCATGATTCTCATAGCGCCATGATGGTCACGCCAAATGTGGTATCCCCTGCTTCTACATCTCTCTCAAGCGGCACCTCTGGAGTTAGGGCATACTCCAGATCTCCTTTCCCAAGAGAACGGGACGCAATGGCACCCCAGTCCCCAGTCCCTGCACCTCACGGCCTGGTTGCTGAAGGCTTAGACCGCCAGGATCTCAACCTGTCCCAGCAGGTAAAGGATATCCTTCAGGCTTCTAGGAAACTTTCCACAAGAAGATCTTATGCCTTCAAGTGGAAACGTTTTACTATATGGTGCTCCAAGAAGGGATTAAACCCCCTGGTCATACCCTTAGAATCGATACTAGAGTATCTCCTTCACTTATCGAATTCTGATCTAAAGACCAATTCGGTAAGAGTCCATCTTAGTGCAATTGCAGCTTCTTATAAGCCTCTGAATGGACAACCAATTTCCTCTCATCCTCTCACAGCAAGATTTATGAGAGGCCTTCTATTAACCAAACCTCCCATTAAACCACCACCGGTGGTATGGGATCTAAATCTGGTTCTCGGGCAGCTCATGAAGCCGCCTTTTGAGCCTTTAGCCACTACAGCCCTTACGTTTTTGACATGGAAGATCAGCTTCCTAATTGCAATCACCTCTGCACGTCGCATTAGTGAATTGCAAGCTTTAGTGGCTGATCCTCCTTATACTAGGTTTGTGATAAGGAGGCTTATCATAGCTCAGGAAGGAGCTATAGAAAAGGTGAAGTGACTCTGAACAAGCAACCTGTCAGTTCTGGTAGAAATAAGAAAACAGAATTTTCCCATAAAAGACTACCAGTCCCAGAATGCACCAGGTTTCCAACAGCCATTAGAGGAGCTGAAGTGGGGAAACGTGTGTTCAATCAGGAGGGCTATGAGGTAATCCCTAAGCACTCATCTCAAAGGGCAGGGCCTGATCCAGAACAGCTGCGCTGTGTTAGGGAGGAGCACTCATCTAAGCCGAATAAAGGTAGAGTTTATTCTACAGAGAAGCAGCTTGAGCTTGATCATCTTCATCATCAGGAGGATCATCAGAAGCAGAAGCCCAACCGGACGGACAGAGAGGGAAAGAAACCCTTTGGAAGAAGGAAGAGAAAAGCCTTTGAGAGGTCTAGAAGAGTCCAGAGCAGTACGTATACTGGGAGGCATTCCAAGGGCCAGCATACATCATTGCACTGGGGAAAGCCAGAGGAATGGTGCTGCAGAGCTAGGAATCTCCAGACGGTACCTGTGAGGGAGACGGCTGCACGTGGAAGGGACCCTAAGACCCGTGCCAGAAGGTATGTGAAGAGAGATCCAGTGTCCAGGGATCTGGATTGGAAGGCTGGACATAAGAACTGGACTACATACTGGCCAGGCTATATAGAGAGGAACTCTAACAGTAATGGAAGCTCAGGTAATTAGGTATGAACACTGATCTATGCCCTAGCTATAACCTTGAAAGACAGCAGGGAAACAAGTATTCTCCTGAAAGGGCTCCATTGGGAGATTCATCTGTGCCAATCCATGATATTGAACCCATGCTTGTTGAAGAAGAGGGGGTGATAGCAGATGAAGAATCTGTTTACATGGACTGCTCTCTGTCTAAACTCCTTTGGTGATTTTCTGTTATAAAGTACAGCAACCATCACAAAGAAATACAAACTTGTTCTTTAGTCTACTCAGAAAAGCTCCTGAGTAGGATTTCTAGCCACGCAGTAGAAAGCAAGCCAGCTAAGGGGTTTCAGCTGGATAACTGCTAGCAATTGAGCCTTACCTAATTGTTTGTGAGCTCTGAGAGAATCACTTCTGAATCTAAGTGGGAAGATATAAGAAGTTAACCTGAAAAGAACAGTTTTTCCTTTCTTTGTGGCTTTTGGTTTGTTGTTTGATACATTGCTAAGAGAATATTAGCTAAAGCCTACAGAAAAGACCAGTCTGTTGTCAATCAGGTCTTATTTCTTTTGCTTTGATTGCCTGACAAGTTCAAATGTTGTTTCCTGATTTTGTTTTTCCAAGTTTAACACTGAAAGCAAGTAACCTGATTTATGTGCTACCAAGCATATCTGTGTTGGGAGAAATAACCCCATAAATAAATATCTTATTGGCTTTACACTTGAGCACAACTAAATTATTGTGAGCAGCTGTGTCGGGTGTGAATGGACTGCATTGCCCACAATCCCTTGCCAATCATATTGACATATGCACTTGCCAAGACTGTGAACATTCTCACCCAGGCAGCCGTCTGACAGGTTTCATCATGATAAGGTTGTTCTTCGAACTCATCCACACTTTATGCCAAAGGTGGTTTCCCCTTTTCATTTAAATCAATCGATTCATCTTCCTGTATTTTTTCCGAGGCCTCATGCCTGTAATGCAGAAAGAAACCTTCATACTTTGGATTGTAAAAGAGCCTTAGCTTTTACATACAGAGAACACAGCAACATAGAAAGTCCTCGTAACTTTTTATAGCTTTTGACCCTAGTCATTTGGGACTTCCAGTCTCCAAAAGAACTTTATCTAAATGGATTGCCCAATGCATATCCTTTGCTTATGAGAGTAAGGGTCTTCCTCTTCAGGACCATGTCACAGCTCATAACGTGAGAGCCATGGCTACTTCCATGGCTAATCTCCACTCTGTGTCTATCGATGACATTTGTCGAGCAGCCACCTGGGCTTCGGTACATACCTTCACAGCCCACTACTGCCTGGATAAAGCCTTCCGTCGGGATGCCTTCTTTGGCCAAGTTGTTCTTCAAAATCTCTTTCAGACTTAAATCAACTCCTACCCACCAACCCTGGTGGAATGCCAGAGATCCACGGGAGGAAGGATTCCCACCTTTCTAGGGTGGTACCTTCCTGGGGCTATCTCCCTGGCATCTTCAGCTAGAGAGTCCCCATATGTGAAGACTACATTCCTGCTTGTTTCTGGAGATAGCGTAGTTACTCACCTGTAACAGGTGATTTCTGGGAACAGCAGGAATTTAGTCTTCACAATCCACCCACCTCCCCTAGGAGTTGTCTCTCTATCTCTTTGTCTCTTTCCTCTCTCCCTCTATCCTTTCAGTCAGCTACAAACTTAACTGAAGAGGGACAGTTGGAAAGGCGGGAAGGCAGCACGCATGTGCTGAGGGATGCTCCCAAAAGCGTTCTTATTGGACGCTGGGGAGTGTTCCCGCGCAGGCTCCGTCAGTACCGAAAATACCCATATGTGAAGACTAAATTCCTGCTGTTCCCGGACATCACCTGTTACAGGTGAGTAACTACGCTTTCCCTTCATGACAGCAATGCATCCAGACTTACAAGTGGTTTGCAAATGAGTTACAAAACCATGGCCAAGGCCGATGCTTTATTGCTGTCTGCATCTAGTGGTGCCATGGAGAAAGTCAGCATTTGTGGTGACTGGCTGCCCCAAAAGGAAGAATGCTTCTTTAAAAAATCTATATTTTTTATGATTATGCTAATTCTTAGATGGCATTACAAGAGTGGGCAGTGGCCCTGCTGACTCTACATGAAGGCTGACCACTGCCTCCTCCTTGTAGGCTGACACCTGCCTTGTTGGCCATCCACCTCCATCTAGGATCAGAACACTAGCACGCCCTAGACTGAGGAGCCATAAGTGAGAGTTCCTGGGGGCGGGGGGCGGTCTAGGAGCAGATATATTCCTGTTCAAATTGGGAATCAGGCATGGTTTCCATGAGCAGATCATCTTATTTATTTAAGAGCCTTAGCTCTTCTTGAATATGCCAATCTGATCTAATTATGTTTGATGTACATATGTATATAGTTACCCTGTTGATCCAAGTTTAAACTCCCTGTTTCAGTGTAAGCACAGAACAGTCTTCTGACTGTGCAACCTTTGTTATATGTAAACCGCACTGATAACAAATAGCGCGGTATATAAAAATTGTTAAATAAATAAATAAATAAAATAAACAGGTTTTTTATACTGCTTTATCATTTCAGTCAAAGCGGTTTACATTGTGACTTGGTGGTAATATACATTAAACAGGGACGTTAATAACTTGGATTTTTCTGAGACAATGGAGGGTTAAATGAGTTGCCCAAGGCCACAAGAAGTACTAGTGGGAATTGAACCCTACTTGCTTGGTTCCCAAGCCAGTGCTCTAACCATTAGACGACTCCTCCACTCCTAGCAGCTGGATTCTAGGAGTGGGCCCACTTTCTATGATGAAATCTGGGCCTGTTGCCATTTCAAGGTGCAAAGAGTTCTTATGTAGTGCACAAGATTACATACTGC
Organism: Ichthyophis bannanicus; assembly: GCA_033557465.1. Lineage (NCBI taxonomy): Eukaryota > Metazoa > Chordata > Amphibia > Gymnophiona > Ichthyophiidae > Ichthyophis > Ichthyophis bannanicus. The sequence continues at coordinate 377,461,286 of CM066037.1, read as the reverse complement.
CACAGTACAGGATAGAATTAAGATGAGGAGCACCTGAGGTGCTCTGTGGCTACTAGGGTAGGTCAAATGTCCAAAACCACTGTTCTGGCAGGGAGCCTATGCATCAAAGAGAAATCCCAGCATGACTCCCCATGCCTTGGCAGTTAATCATTTCCACTGTGGATTGTGAGGGGTACTATTTCGCTGACAAGTAGGGAGCAATACTCTTGGACTGATATGCTCCTCAGTTCCCCAGACAGACCCCACTTACAGTGCTGGGTACTCCAGTGAGAAGGGAGAAAAGTTAAGGCATCTATGTTTAGAGGCACCATTTTATTTATTTTCCACTCTATACAGGTGGATTACAAGCTGAACATATATAAAATGCACATAAAATACAAATATGAATTAAAGATATTACACAAAATGAACAGCAAACCTTTGGTGTGCAGAACAATCAGAATGCAGGTATCCTACATATGAAAAATATGGTGACGAATTACCACACATATATTAAAAAGGTATCCTAATTACTTGGAAATGCTCGCAAAAATAGGTAGGTTTTTAGTTTTCTTCGAAGCACTGCCATCAGGGACATCAAACAAAGCTCAACTAGAACTGAGTTCTGAACACACTACACACTATTAAGACATCCATTCTTTAGTCACCTTTTGTAACCTGTTTATGTTTATTAAATTTGATATAACCGCCTTTCATTATAAAAGCAAGGCGGTGTACAAACCAAAGCAAAGAGACGGCCGAGGGCCTAGAAAGGGAAAGGAAGTTACAATGTCGATAGGATAGTGGAGAGAAAGTCAAGCACACCAGACGGAGGAAGACACATGGAGGGGGGATGGGGGGGTCAAACAGAGGGAGTAGGAAGGTCATAAGCAGAGGAGAATAGGTGAGTCTTTAGTCAGGATTTGAATGTGCGGAAGTCTTGTTCAAGTCTGAGTGAGGTGGGCAAGGAGTTCCAGAGTGCAAGTACTATGAAAAAGAAAGCCTTTCTGCCCCCCCCCCCCCTCCTCTGAATCATCTCTCTCCCCTTCAATCTGTTCAACACTCTACTGCACGGCTAATCTTCTGCCAGCCTTGTCATGCTCATATTACCCCTCTTCTCAAGTCACTTCATTGGCTCCACATCTAGTTCAAACTTCTCCTGCTGACCTATAAGTACATTCACTCTAAGCTCTTCACTGCCTTTCCTTTCTTCTCTCTACCTACACCCCTCCTCGGGAACTCCACTCTTCTGGCAAATTGCATCTATCTGTGCCCTTCTCTTCTATTGCTAACACCAGACTTCGCTTCTTTCACCTTGCTGCTCCTTATGCCTGGAACAAACTACCTGAGTCTGTACATCAGGCACCTTCTCTGGCACTTATCAAATCCAGGCTTAAACTCATCTCCGCTTTTGGATCTTGACTCACGTGGTCTCCTTTGTGTTTCCTTTCCATTCTCCCTAGATGTATCCCATATCTACATCTACTGTGCTGTCTGTCTTGACTAGATTGTAAGCTCTGAAAAGCAGGGACTGTCTTTTACATGTCTGCAGCGCTGCGTATGTCTTGTAGTGCTATACAAATGCTCAGTAGTGGTAGTAGTGGTAATAGTAAAATTCCATAAATTACTGTAAGTGTGGTCACCGAGAACATCTAATCCTGAGATATACATTAAGGTGAACAGATCGAAATGATAGAATATTTAATAGCATGCAGGGTCATTCCAACCCATGAATAGCGGTGATTGATGTCCCAACAGGACGTCCGTCCCTGCTATTCGTGCCCCTTCCCGCCGGTGGCTAACTTCCCCGTCGGTTGTACGGGGAAGTTAGTCTGGGGTGGGAAAGGGGCGGATCAGGGCAGAGTTAGGGCAGGCAGTGGGTGGTCGTTGGCCCTGGACATACAGGTCCACCAAAAAACAGAAAACTGCCACAAAAGCAGCAGAAACAAAGACCAATCAGAAGACGTGGCAGAAGGAGCAAAAAGCAGCCTTTATTAATCCAAGAGGATAAGTGTGCCAATCCACCCGACACTGGCCGTGTTTCGTATGAAACTTCCTCAGGGGTATTTGGCTCACTACAGATAAATACATAAAAAGTTAAAAACAAGATAAATACTTGAAATAAAACCATATCTAAAACTAGAAACAGCCAAAAGATGCTACATAGGAACAAGCTAATATATCATATACATATATAAAAGTACAACAATAAATATAAATATTAATGTAAAGTGCATGTAGTAATGAAAACTATACAACACATTCTTCATAAACAAATGATTACATAAATATATACTAAACATTTTAGACAGGTCATACAGAATAGAAACAACAAAGGAGAGAACATAAAGCAGGAGTGAATCAGTTAGGGTTGAAAATCATGATGATACATGCCTAACCAAATGTCACACAATACTCATAACAAATGAGAATATAAATGCATGAAAATGAAAATACTTGGAATGAAGGAAATTAAAACAATAAATAAATGATAATACATTAATAAAGGTGATAAAAACTACAAAGAGGACATAAAATCAGTTCTAACTAAATGTAATTAAAAGTAGATCTATCAATATCGGGTGGATTGGCACACATCCTCTTGGATTAATAAAGGCTGCTTTTTGCCCCTTCTGCTACATCTTCTGATTGGTCTTTTGTTCCTGGATATACAGGGCCAATTCTAATATCTGCCCTGTATGTCCGGGGCCGGCAACCTGTACAGGGAAGTTATTCCATCTCTGAGGTGGAATAACTTCTCTAGATGTTGGGGATCGGCAGCCCAGAGCGCAGATGAGGCAGGGGGGATGAGGATATTCCCCACAGCCCAACCCTGGCTGTAGGAGGCCAGATCGTGGGTCGAGCTGCGAGGAAATCGATGCCGGTGCCAGCAGCCGGGGATCGTGGCTCTTCAATGGAGCCATGGTGCCATGGCAACCGGACGCATGGTGCTGCGGCTTCATTGAACTCCCCTGACTGAGTTAGTTTGGCAGAGCCTGTACGTGCAGGCCAGACTGAATCACAGTCCCGGCCTGCACATACAGGCCTGATCGTGATTCTGATCCCGCAGAGCTGGATGTGCCCCGTGGGATCAGAATCGCGACGCCCTCTGTACATCCGGTTCAGACCGGGCGTACAGAGGGCATGTATGTCTGGGATGGAATCGGGCCTATGGTGTTTTGAGAGTTTAAAGAATGAGGGGGACATTATACCTTTAAAACTGTTGAAATGCTTAGTGGTGTTTCGTGGTTGAGGGTTTTGTAAACAAGGACCAGTATTTTAAAGATTTCCAAAGTTTAATAAACAACTAGTGTAAAGTGGAGGAGAGATATGATCCCAGCAACTCAGGCCTGCAGTGATACTTGATTTGGCATTTTGAACTATCTGGAAGGTTTGGACAAGATACACAAGCAGCCCTAGATTCAGGCTGTTACAGTAATCTAGATGTGAGGTAATTAAAGCCTGGAAAACTGTGCGCAAGTTATGTTCAGATGTGAATGGCTTGGGAGTCTCCTATCCAAACAACAACAAAAATTTTCCACCTATAATTGCAACTTGTAGGACCAATCATACTAATAATGATGACTTTAACTTCAACTTATATTCATATTATTAATTTAAACATACTATAAAACAAAAATTCAGCAATAGAGGGTAAAGACCTCAGTTTGCCCTTAGGTCTAAATATAGATCCATGTTTTGACAAAACAAGGGCTCACATCCTCATTGGTCAGAAAAACCTCCTGAAAATGTCTTTTTGTTACATGGACGTTTTTAAATGTATTTTTTAACTTATTTTAAAATGACCTCATTTTGTTTCTCTAAAGGTAGCAATGGAAAACTCCCATTGAACTTATCTTTATCTTGTACTTGGTCCACTGTCATAAAAATCGACTTGCTGAGGACACATGAAAAGTCACTCAGCAACATAGACAGTGGATCTGACACTCAGCATCGCCTTCAGTGCAGGCAATGGTTTCAGCAATTAATGCCACAACAAAATACCTGATATAGCTACATTTCATGCCTCAGGAGTGTAATCAAATAGCTAAAGAAATGAGACAAAAAGCCATCATTAATTTCTTCAAAACATTAATATGGAAGAGTAATTCATTAAATCATTTCTAAACTCAAGCTGGTTATCATTAGCTATCAAAGAATTGATATGGTATAGTGGGGACACTTCAAATCCCGAGATCACTGCTATTTTTTAACAGCATACTAATGTTACTTGCAGCATTCAGTTATAGTTTAATATTTCAAATTTAACCCTTACTGAACTCTGATATTTTCCTTGCATAGTATACCTCAATGAACAAATTCAATGTCGCCGTCTATGCAGGCAACAATTTCAACAATTAATACTGCAAAAGAACACCCCTAGCCCTCTAGTAGCAACGATCCCTCACTTAAAATTCAAAAGTAAGATAACAACTTTCTGTGCTTGAGGGTGCATAGTCAATGATGTATCAAAAATAACTCCCAGATTTTGAACTTGGATGTTAATGCAGCTGCCAATATTACAGAGACAGCAATCGCTGGGGAATCGTCCAGTGATATTTGTAGCACTAGGGACCTCAGTGGAGGCAGTGCATGAGCTAAGGCACATACAGAGCAACCCAATGCGACATCAGAACATTCGAGGTCAAAGAGGGCCATGGAGGAGAATGAGCAAGACTTATATGAACAAAGGGCAGTTGTAATTTTCTCCTGCCCAGAGTAGGGGCTTTGGTAAGATCCACTTGTCTGAACTGGTCTGTCATGGATGACAAAGGTTCAATTATGACTTACCTGATGATTATCTTTCCTTTAGTCCTGCAAGACTAGTCCAGAATCCCACCCTGGAAGAACTTAATGCCCAAGAAGTATTGGACAGTGCTTGGCTCAACCTGGAATGCGGAGGCATTTTTTGACAGATATACTAGGTGGTTCCCTTGGGAGCTCTTGCTTTAGATATGTTAATACTTGGTATAAGGGGTGCCGGAGAACATACTCGAAACAGGAAGTCCCTAGCTTTGACAGAAGAATACTGACTGGCTTCACAGCTGCATCAGGCTATATATAGCAGTCCAACAATTTGGCTGTGTCTTGATCTGCTGCTGGTACATAAGAGCATAAGATATGCCATAATGGGTCAGACCAAAGTCCATCAAGCCCAGTGTCCTGTTTCCATCAGTGGCCAATCTAGGTCACAAGTACCTAGCAGTTTCCCTAGAAAACACAGGTTCCACAATGCTTGTATTGGGACAGGCAGTGGATTTTCTGGGTCCCCTTGGATATCCCACTTGTTTGGACCTTTTATAATTTTTTTGCATGGATGCAACCTGCACCAGTATCAATGCATTGATTGGAATCAAGCATTAGCTTTCCCATCGAGTCATTTGATTTTGGATTGGTTATTTTTGTCCAGTGTCCCAGAAAATGAAAATATATGTATTTTACAAGAGACTGTACGTTTGACAGAACCTCTTGTAAAATACTGTGGGAATACTCCACTTCCTGATATGGAGGTGTTAATTCCCTTTATCTACCTTCACAATAAAATAGCTCTAAGCTTTTGATAAGTGTCCTCTGTGTTCTTCTGTTTCCAGTTGTGAGCAACAGCAGACCAACTGCCATTTACACTGCACATATGCATATATTTCCTGTTCTTAAGCAAACATTAATAATGGTCTGATTTCTTTTTCTCACTTCTAATAGCATACCAGAAGGGTTAAATTCCAGTTTGGTGATGAACAGTGAATGGGAAAAACGGAATTTTTTTTTTAATTTTTTATTTATCAATTTTCAATAAATATTATCCAAACAATCATAACACAGGTACACTACCAAAAAACTGCCTCCAGTTTTGCAACTGATTCCTATAGATTTTGGGGTGCTGAATCCAGGAAAAATAGCCAAAATGTTCCATCACGTCACGTTTTCTTGCAAAATTAGATTTCTTACCCATATAAGGAATGTTCACATAATTTCTTTTTAGCCGACTGCAGTTTATTTTCTTGGCCCAAAATAGAGGTTGTAATGGTTAACTAACTAGAAACACTCCCTCATGATATTTTAGAGTGTTTTGTATTCATTTTATACATTAACAGGACAATTGGGAGGCGGGGGGCTAAATCCAGTACTCGCGCTGGCGCATGTTCTTTCCTGTTCGCCTCGCCTCGTTCGCTCGCTCAAACACGGTGGTTGCGACATGAACGTTCCTGTCAAATTTCAGTTTCTTGCAAGTTCATTATTACCTTTTGTTTGCTCAGTCGTAATCCAGCTTTATTCCGAAGTGGTTTACTACAGTTGTAGTTTGCAGTGCTGTGTATTTGTGATGGCTCACAGAGCCAGAGATTGCGTCAACTCTCTGGACAGTTTGTTTTATTTGTGGGGAATATACCGTGAAAAAGCGGCAGAGGAACATTTCTGCATTTATTAAAAAAGTATATTTTGCCTATTTCGGTTTGAAGTTAGGCGATCAAGACAAACCGTGGGCTCCTCACAAAGTGTGCAAGACATGTGAGGAAGATCTACGCTTATGGATGAAAGGTAAAAAACAAGCATTTCGTTTCGGAATACCTATGACGTGGCGTGAACAAAGAGACTACAGCAGTGACTGCTATTTTTGCTCTTGCATTGTGAAGGGATACAACTTAAAAAATAAGAACGTAATAAGTTACCCCAACCTTCCCTCAGCAATTAGGCCTATGCCTCATAGCAACGAAGTACCTGTGCCTGAACCACCAAAATCTTTGGATCATATTTGTGTGGACGGTTCTGATCATGATGAGACTCATCAGATGGCTTTTCCCGATGAGTCCAGTACTTCCGAGTTTGAAACTGAACCAGATCCGAAACCTGAACTTTTCTCTCAAGCTGAATTGAATGATTTAGTCCGGGATTTAGGACTCCCAAAAGATGCTGCCCAACTGCTAGGTTCTCGGCTTAAACAGAAAAATCTATTGTCACCAGGAACAACTTTTTATTGGTACCGCAACCGCGAGACACAATTTTTGAAGTATTTCAGCAAAGAGGAAGATTTGGTATTTTGCAACGATATATACGGAGTGATGGAAAAGTTTAAACGCAAGTATGATCCTGCTGAATGGCGGCTGTTCATTGATTCGTCAAAAGACAGCATAAAAGGTGTTCTTCTTCATAATGGCAACACATTTGCTTCAGTTCCTATTGCTCACTCTGTTATTCTCCAAGAAAAATACGAGAATTTGGCCCTGATTCTTCAGAAGATTCGTTATGATGAGCATAAGTGGATGATTTGTGGAGACTTTAAAATTCTATCCATGCTATTAAGGCAGCAATCCGGTTTCACCAAATATCCCTGCTTCCTTTGCTTGTGGGATAGCCGGGCCCGCGACCTACACTGGGGGAAAAAAGACTGGCCAATTCGGGAGTATTTGAGACCCGGTGAGAAAAATGTTCTTCATGAGAGCTTGGTACCTTGTGATAAAATTCTATTACCACCTCTCCACATTAAGTTGGGTCTCATTAAGCAATTCATCAAGTCCCTTCCAAAAGATGGTGAGTGCTTTCGGTACCTTTGCTCAAAGTTCCCCCGACTTTCTGAAGCAAAGCTAAAGGAAGGAGTGTTTGTTGGCCCTGATATAAGGAAACTCATTTCAGATGGAGCATTCGCTGAAACGATGTCTGAGAAGGAAAAAGAAGCCTGGGATTCCTTCAAGGATGTTGTTCTCAAATTCTTGGGGAACAGGCGGGATGAGAACTATAAGGATATTGTTGCCAGGATGTTCAATGCCTTCAAAGAACAAGGCTGTAACATGAGCCTGAAAGTCCATTTCTTGCACTCCCATGTGAACTACTTTCCCGAAAACGTGGGGGCGTACAGTGAAGAACAAGGTGAAAGGTTTCACCAGGACATCAAGGACGCAGAGAGAAGGTACCAAGGAAGATGGAACACCACTATGATGGCTGATTTCTGCTGGTTGCTGCTGCGGGAAACCCCAGATGAAAAATACGCCAAGCAGCGCACCAAGAGAAGCATTCGGGGGAAGAAGAAACGGGCCCACCAGGAGATTGATTGACCCAAGAATCACTTTAAAATCTAAACTGTGTTGACAAATATCGTGTTTTTACTAAACTTTGAAATAAAAATTTGCTAGTTATTACCACAGTGTCTGATCTCATTTATTAGAATTTTATTTTCACACCATCGGGTGTTTGTCTTCATGTATTGCAATGGTGCGGTTTGCGTTTTCTATTCTTACATACATACCTGTACAACATTTTTTGCACATTTCTTTGCTTTGCTTTGTGTCTAACCTCGCTCTTATATGCTCAATGTTTGTGCAGATGTATGTGGCTGTTTTAAGTGCAGACAATTTTGCTACCATCACAGTGTGTTTTGTTGACATTACTCTATTCTTATGTGCTGCCTTGTTACAATTTTCTTTATTCTTATTTGAATAACTACTAAACAATTAGTATAAAGAATTCATCCAAGAAACTTTTATCTCGATCGCACTCAATCTGAAACGTTCACCTCAAACTGATAACCCAGTGTAGCAAAAAATCTGTACGTGATGGAGCAAATTGGTTACCAGATTTGGATTCAGCGCACCAAAAAACGTAAAAATCAATCGAAACATTAGAGGCAGTTTAAAAAAAAATTTTTTTTAGTGTACCTGTGTAGTTAGAGTACAGAAATATCCCCAATATACATACAAATCAAAAGAAAAAGAAAATCCAATGCTAGACCACAAAATTAAAGAGACCCAAAAGAGAAAATCTTCAAATAAAAATTTAGGAAAATGATATACAGTCAAACCTCGGTTTTCATGATTAATCCGTTCAAAAAAGTCTGACTAAAACCGAAACGTATGAAAACCGAAGCAAGATTTCCCATAAGAAATAATGTAAATTCAATTAATCCGTTCCAGACACCCAAAAATATTGACAAAAAATACATTTTATAGAGAATAACTATATTTTTACATACAGAAAACAATGAGAAATACATATAAATGACTAATGAAATGGATAAATGAACATTTAACATCACATTTAACTTTATTGAAGACTCTTGTTGAGGGGAGAGGGAGGAGGAGAGGTTATTGTTTGGAAGGGGAATCCCCCTCCATAAGGACCTCAGGTATCAAGGCCCTATCCAGGGTTACTTCCCTTCTTTGTCTTTTACTGGCACTAGGACCAGCTTGAGAGTCACTGGACCCCTGTCGCACAAAAAATCTGTCCAGAGAGGTCTGTTTCTGGCGTCTCTTTAAGATTTGCCTAAAATGGAACAAGGCATTGTCATTGAACATGTTGCAGACACGGCTTGCAACAGCTTTGTTAGGGTGAAATTTCTCCACAAAACTTTGCAATTCACTCCACTTTGCACACATGTCCTTAATCACTGAAGAAGGCACCTTCTCTTCTCTCTCTTCTTCCTCCTCCTCTGAAGCAATTTCCTCAGCTACCATCTGTTGCTGTTCCACTTGAAGGTCTTGCAGCTCTTCAGTGGTTAGCTCTTCCCTGTGGTCCTCCACCAACTCTTCCACATCCTGGCCACTCACATCCAACCCCATGGACTGCGCCAAAGACACAATAGATTGCACAACAGGCGTAGGGTCATCAGGGTGAGCCTCAAACCCTTCTTCAAAATTCTTCTCGAGGACACATTCTGGCCACAATTTTCTCCAAGCAGAGTTCAACGTCCTGGAAGTTACCCCCTGCCAAGCCTTATCTATAAGGCTTATGCATTTGAGGATATTGAAGTGATCCCTCCAGAACTATCTTAGGGTCAATTCAGTGTCCGAGGTCACTTCAAAGCACCTTTGAAACAGTGCTTTGGTGTAGAGTTTTTTGAAGTTTGAAATGACCTGCTGATCCATGGGCTGGATGAGAGGAGTGGTATTAGGGGGCAGGAACTTCACTGTGATGAAACTAAACTCCTCCAACAATTGGTCTTCTAAGCCTGGAGGATGAGCAGGAGCATTGTCCATTAGCAGGAGGCACTTGAGTGGCAATTGATTTTCCAGGAGGTATTTCTTCACACTCGGGCCAAACACTTCATTGACCCACTCAATGAAAATTAGCCTCGTGACCCATGCCTTACTGTTAGCCCTCCACATCACACACAATTTACTCTTGATAACATTGTTTTTCTTGAACACTCGGGGATTTTCAGAGTGATACACCAGTAAAGGCTTCACTTTGAAATCCCCACTAGCATTACCACACAACAAAAGAGTTAGCCTATCCTTCATAGGCTTGTGTCCTGGCAGTGCCTTTTCCTCCTGCATGATGTAGATCCTCTTTGGCATTTTCTTCCAAAAGAGGCCTGTTTCATCACAATTGAAGACTTGTTGGGGGAGGAATCCTTCAGCCTCTACGTACTCCTTGAATTCATCAACAAATTCTGCGGCCCCAAGTTTGTCCGAACTTGCAGCCTCGCCATGCCTTACCACACTGTGTATGCCAGTTCGCTTCTTAAATTTCTCAAACCAGCCTCTGCTGGCCATAAATTCAGTAACATCAGCACTCGTTCCAGGCATTTTCTTTGCAAGATCTGCATGCAACAGCCTTGCCTTTTCACAAATTATCGCCTCTGAAACACTATCTCCCGCTGTTTTTCGTTGATCCACACCAACAACAACTTCTCAACATCTTCGATTGTTTGCGATCTCTGTTTCGTTAGCGCATTCACTCCTTTCGCAACATCAGCTTCCTTAATTTCGTTTTTCTTCAGCAGGATGGAACTGATCGTTGATGCAGACTTCCTGTACATCCTGGCGAGATCGGCCACGCGTACGCCACTTTCATACTTTGCTATGACTTCTTTCTTGAATTCTATCGTGTTTCTCACCTTCTTTATCATCAAAGGGTTGGCATTCGGAACTTTCTTTGGCCCCATGGTGGCTTATTTAGCAGTCACACTCAATGAATGCGGGGTGATGCTCACTCAACGAGAAACAAAGGCAGACTGAATCACAAACGCACTTTGTATGGGCGCTCGATTCCGGGAAATGAGTGGCCGAGTCACGCGAGCAGGCGGACGAGTTTGATACAGACCATTTTCAGATCACTGCTCCCCTCAAAGTCTGTGTCAAGGCACAATGAGAACTTTTAGCAATTTGCAATCAGGAAGAGAGTCAATCCCACTTCTGGCCACAAGATGGTGCTCCAGAGGTATTTTTGGCAGACAAATTGTTTAAACTGCTGAGAAGGGAGAAAGATTAACAGCACAGTCAAGATGCAAATCTTCATCAAAAAAACATCCAGAAATTTTTAAAGAAAACAGAAAAACAAAAAAAGGATCCACAAAAAAAAAAGGCACCAGCCACAGCCACCGGAAACACCACTCTCCCGCTCAGCATGCTTCCAGAGCCATGTGGCAATGGCTGCAGCAGCACGAGCTCCCGAAGTCTCAGCCAGCAGTAGAACAGCTCCTGTCACTTCTCTCAGCTGCCCGATCGTCCACAGCACAGCAAACACACAGATACTGTAGGACACTAATCTGATCGCTGACTCCGTCTCAACAGCGTACCCCGCAAGAGAAAGAACTGCCTCCCACATTCATTTAACATCTCCTGCTTACCCATTCAACATCTCCTGCTACCCTGCTACCTCCGAGCCTGAGGGGGCGCTCCAGAGAACAGGCAGGCGGTGGAGAGATCGGGGCCTTCCTCTCTGTGCAATCCTTGCATCTCTGGCTCGAGGATGTTGCTCACCTGTCTTTCGCATCTCAACACGCGATCGGTGAGTCCGGGGGGGTAGTGCTGCCGGGACTGGGCAGGCAGTGTATGCAGACCAGCGCGAAGGTGTATGTACAGTATTGCAGTACTGTTGGTTTTCAGATCTGGCACACGCGATCGGTGAGTCCGGGGGGGGGGGGGGGTAGTGCTGCCGGGACTGGGCAGGCAGTGTATGCAGACCAGCGCGATTGCAGTACGAAAACCGAGGCGATAGACGAAAACCGAGACAAGATATCAGTCAGAAAAGACGTCGAAAACCGAAACCGACGAAAACCGGGGCAAACGAAAACCGAGGTTTGACTGTACAACGAAGCATAGCTGGAAGCAACATAGTTGATATGAGACCTATCACTTAATCCTCAGTAACATTCTCGCAAACTAACAAAAAAATCACTTTGGGATTGAAAAAAAGAAATTGCTTAGACTCATAGGTAATAATACATTTACAAATCAGGAAATACAGATATTCTCAACCTCATATACTGTATAGTCATATTCTTGAAATATAAGCACGAAGGACTGAAATTTTCATGTTTCTCTTGTATTGCAGAGAGGCCAGAAAGATGAACTGGAAACGATAAGGAAGTATCATGAGACTTCAAAGGAAGAGGAGTGGAAACTTTTGGATAAGCCAGAACAGTAAGAGTTTTATTTCATATCCTTGCTATCCAGTACTTGCAGGCATTAAAGAGCATGGGGAAGATTTTCAGTTACATAAGCAGCGGCCTATTGTACATGATGGGGCCAATATTCAGTAGTCCAGTTGTTGGTAAAGTTAATCAGATATTTTAATCCAGTTACGGCTACCCCGAATTATTCTGTTGCTTTTATCCAGTTACAGTATCACTGAATATATGCGCTTATTTATATATAACTTTTTGTCACACAGTCAACATAGAAAGGCATGCTTACTAAAGGTTAACATGTGTTAAGTGCTGCAGTGGCCCATAGGCGTGCCCGCGCCTTGCGGGCCCGCGCCTGAGGGACACGCAAGAGGGCCCTTTGGCACGGCCCTTAGGCAAAGGCGATAACAAAACACACAAGAACAGTCCAGAGACTCGAACAGCAACGCCAAAAGAATAGTTAAGACATCATCCACGGCCGGAGCTCCTCTAGGGTTGAGCTAGCATACAATCATCCTTCCTTCAATATCTGCAAACGTGGCAAGTATACCCTACTTGGAACATTCCTATAACTGACATTGCTTCCTAATAGATTATTGTTTAATTACATTAGACTACTCCACCTTCAGTTCAGCTAATTATCATTGTTGGACTCAGTTTCACTACACAATAGCAATACTACTTAATGAGTTATATCAATATACTGTAACTAACACATTCACACTGTATATTTCTGTGATTTCTACTGTTGACAGTAGTCACCTCCTGTAAGTACAGCCAGATGTTATACTGTTGTCAGTAAGTCATTTCTGATTTTATACTGTTGCCAGTAAGTCACTTTTAACTATTACTTGATTTATAACTACAGCCTGATTTTATACTGCTGATAAATAAGTCATTCTTAACTACTGCCTGATCTATACTGTTGACAGTAAGTCATTTTATAACCACTACATGAATCAAACTGTTCCTAGGAATTCTTTAACTATTGTCTGTATTAACACTGTTGCAACCAACCTTCTACTCTGTATAAGTTACAACTGTCACAAATATTTGTTAACTGCTATTGCTACTCTTAGATACAAACTACTGCAACTCTTACTGCTACTACTAGACACAAACCAACTGCTAGCACCATAATCCACAAAAAACACCACCCAATTTTTGAACATGTCACACTCAAACAACATGATACTAAAAATAACATACAGCTGTATTTATTGACAATATTAATTAACCTAACACTAAGCTTAACTTCTAAAAATCACTTACCAATCCCTATAATACAATCTTCAATTAGAAATCACAGCCACATTGGACACACCAACTCAATCCACCAAGCAAAAATAAATTACCACAGACTTATACATATAAAACAAACTAACTCTCCACAAATAACAAAGGAAATTAATATCAATAATACCACTTCCCTAACTTGCATCCTTATAAATGCCCGCTCTATGAAAAACAAACTCCCTATATTCAATGATTTAATAACCGACTCAAAACCTGATATGTTATGCGTAACGGAAACATGGCTAACTGAAACAGATACAGTATACTTAAATCAACTTAATAGCGATGAATACGACATAAACCATACACATAGAACTAACAAAAAAGGAGGAGGAGTACTTATAATGACAAAAAAGGGACTAAACGCAAGACCAATACCATCCACCATAACCAACAATATTGACACTTTAATTATAAAAACCAACATTTGTAGAATTTGCCTAATATATAGACGGAATTCCTAAGCTCATCTACAGAAAATAATCCCATAATCATGCTAGGCGACTTTAATCTCCCATCACTTCCAGCATCTGAAGCCAACTTGTTCCTAGAAACCATATCAGACATGGACTATCACCAAATAATTAATACAACAACACATATAAAAGGAGGCATCCTTGACCTTATTCTCCTCCCAAGCACACTCTACAAGTTATTCAACACAAACTCCATCGAATATACACAAATACCCTGGTCTGATCATTACATTATCAAAACAAACTTCACATTCCACACCAACAACACTAAAAATAACACATGAATAGATTCCACTTCAAAATTCAAAAAATTTAATGAAACTGAATTCTTAGATACAACAATACCTCACCTCTCATCATCTCCAATGAATCTAGATGAAGCTGTAATAACCTGGCACGAAATAATCAACAATGCAGCCAAACTTGATCAACGTACCAAAAAGCCCCCTAATTTAAAAATAAACAGAAATCCATGGTTCAACAACACGCTAAAACAAATGAAAAAAGAACTAAGAAAATTAGAACACAAATGGCGCAAAACCAAATCAATCGTCAACAAGGAAATATATAACAACCATCTCACAAAATACAAAGATACATTAGATAATACAAAAAAATCTTATTTCGCTACAGTCTTATCAAAATCTTATAACAGACCACGAGAACTTTTCTCAATTGTTAGAAATCTTACTAATAATCCTCAAACATCGAACACTGCAATCACCGAAATTTCGGTACAAACCTTAGCCACCTACTATCAAAACAAATCTACACAACCTATAATGACCCTAAACAATATAAATACAGTTCATTACTGCTCAGATGAATGGTCAAAATTTCACCCCATATCAAAAGACGCACTAAAGAACATCATTTCTAACCTCAACACCACAACATCCTTTCTCGATCCATGCCCAGTAACATGGATAAAAAGTACACTCTCAATACTTCTATCATTCATCCTCCCTATAGTCAACCTCTCATTGCTTCAAGGACACCTCCCTTCTACGCTCAAACACGCACAAATCCGTCCAATTCTCAAAAATAACACGCTTGACAAAACATCACCAAAATCATACAGACCCATTTCAAGTATCCCTTTTTTGGCTAAAATAATAGAAAAAGTGGTACAAACCCAGACACAAGAATACCTAGACTCATCCTACCCACTTGATGACCACCAATATGGATTTAGGCCTCAACACGGAGTTGAAACACTTTTAACAGTCTTAATGGATGTACTAATCAAAGGGATTGATAATCATAAACAAGCATTTATACTCTTATTTATAGATATTTCGGCCGCATTTGATAGTGTTCACCACACTATAATGCTTAATAACCTGAAACAAATAGGAATAAAAGACACCGTACACAAATGGTTTACCTCTTACTTAAATAATCGAACACAAAATGTAAGAATCGGTAACCAAACATCAACCATATATAAACAAGAAATTGGTCTCCCACAAGGCTCCGCACTATCAGCCCTCCTGTTTAATATTTACATAAAACCTGTTTGTGACATCTTTAAAAAATTCGGAGTATACTATCATCTATATGCAGATGATATTATGATGTACATCCCTTTCACAATCCCTAATTTACCAATAAAACTACTATCAGACTGCTTCAACGAAATTACAAAATGGTTAAAAGCTCAAAACCTTCACATTAATCATTCAAAAACAGAAGCCCTAATTGTAGCAAAAAATCAATCATATATCCCTCCAACCCACATAACATTACAAAACCATGACATTAAAATAAAAAACGAAATAAGATACCTAGGTGTTATTCTAGATACCCATCTGACGATGACCACTCACATCAGAAACACCATAAAGAAAATATACTTTAAACTTAAAATCCTTAAACAATTACGCCCGTTAGTACACCAACCAGACTTCATTAATATAATCCAGGCTACAATAACACCAACACTTTGATTTTGCCAACTTAATTCTTTTAGGTATAACGAAACAAAACATAAAAAGAATCCAATTAGCACAAAACGCAGCAGCCAGAATTATAATGAAAGCACACTCAATCCAGCATATAACACCAATACTAGCTTCCCTACACTGGTTGCCAATTCAAAGTAGGATAATATATAAAACCACAATAACTACTTATAAAGCTTTAAACAATATGGCCCCTATCCCATTAAGCACACTAATTAGCATGGAATCGCAAAAAACCGCGCACAGAAAAGGATACTCAAATAAACTAAATACTCCTAAGGATTTTATAAAAGCAAATAAATTAACTAACAAAAGAGCTTTTTCTCATGCCGCCCCATCTATTTGGAATTCCCTTCCGGAGGACCTACGAACTATAACTGAAATTATGGAACTCCGTAAAAACCTACTTATTCTCCATGCACTACGGCAACATAGATAACCCCTCGATACACTCAGATAAAGGCTAAAAATCATGACACAGGAATACTATATCCAACAATTTAACAGACAATACACTATTATAAAAACACTATGATTCAATTCCAGAGGACCCACAACATGTATTTGTATATAGTTTATTGTACATAGTTACAAGTCAGTTTTGCTATTATGCATTAGTTCATACTGTTAACTTTTACTTTTATTGTTACAAAATGTTCAATGTTACAAAATGT
Organism: Ichthyophis bannanicus; assembly: GCA_033557465.1. Lineage (NCBI taxonomy): Eukaryota > Metazoa > Chordata > Amphibia > Gymnophiona > Ichthyophiidae > Ichthyophis > Ichthyophis bannanicus. Next base: position 377,444,560 of record CM066037.1, on the reverse strand, counting down.
TCGATGTAAAACTAAGCGTCTGCTTTGTGGATTGTTGTTTTATTGTGAACCGCAACTGAACCCTGTAAGTTGCGGGTTATAAATATATGTTAAATAAAAATAAATAAATAAATGAATGGGCAGTGGCAGCACATAACACTCGTTAACTTTACTTAACATGCATTAACCTTTAGTAAACATGCCCATAGTGCTGCTCAAAGTGGTGCATACCAGCAAACAAAATAAGCTATTTCAAAATTTAAAAAAACATTAAAAATAGCCTAGTGGTTAGAGCAACAGCCTAGCACCAGAGATCTGGGGTCAATTCCCACTGGCACTGCTTGTGACCTTGGCAAGTAATTTTACCCTCCATTCCCTTGGAAGAAAAGGTCTGGCAATCTAGTTCTGTTCATAACTTGCCAAGAAAAACCAAAGGGCTACTGGGTCACCATGAGTCAGTATTGACTTGATGACACTAAAAAAAAACAGTAATAAAATCATCTAGTCAGTTGCTAAAACCTTCATGAGAACTAGTTTTTTATTGTCCTTTTTAAAACTCCTAAAGTCTTGACAGAAACTGACCTCCCTAGGTTGCACATTCCACAAATAATGTCAAACTCCATGAAAGCCCTCTCTAGTCAAGGCCTGTGTTACCACTAGGTGAACTAGGTGGTCATCTAGAGCGCCAGCCCTCCAAGGATGCCCATTTCTGCTGCTGTTGCCTCCAGGGCAAACCCTGACATAGATGGAACATTTCCTGAGATGACCTCAGTTGGTATGGAGGAGAATGAAGATGTAGTTTATTCTTTTGATAAAAAGGAGTCATGTCATGAATTTTCAACAGGATGAATACTGTAGATAAAGTAGAAAAATAACATGTAAGCTTCAAAGGCTGATGGAGTAGTCAAGCGTTTGCTGTTTTAATGCAAAAATATGGAGTCATTTGCAATGAGAGATACAATTTAAAACTGTAACTGAACTAATATATGGAGTCAATGAAGACTACACTAACTAGAGAAATATGCTCCATAATTTGGGTATTTGTCAAGACCCTTGCCACATTCTGCACCTACTTCAATTTTTTCGAGCATTTATATAGCAAACCTATGTATGTTGCATTGCAGTAATCTAACACTGAGACAGCAAGTACCTGCATAATGCTATTAAATCAGTAGTATCTAAGAGGGTCAAAATGATCTTGTAGAAGGGTTGTCAGGAAAGATTTGTCTTTTTACAGATACCCAAAATCTGCAACAAGGTAGACACCTTGGCAGGTGTGGATAACATAAAGAGTGATATAGCAAAGTTTGAAGAACGCTCTAGAATATGGCAGCTAAGTTTAATGCTAAAAAATGCAAGGTCATACATTTCGGCTGCAAGAGCTAAGGGAGAGATATAATATAGAGAATGAAGTATTTCTGTGCACAAAGGAATAGGACCTGAGGTGATCATATCTGATGATCTTAAGGTAGCCAAGCAGGTAAAAAAGATGACAGCAAAAGCCAGAAGGATGCTTGGATGCATAGGGAGAGGACTGGCCAGCAGGAAAAATAAGGTAATAGTCCCTCTGTATAGGTCTCTGCTGAGACCTCATTTAGAGTACTGTGTACAGTACTGGAGACCACACACCTTCAAAAACAATATAAATAGGATGGAATAAATCCAGAGGGCAGCTACTAAAATGTAACATAGTATGATGGCAGATAAAGACCAGTATGGTCCATCTAGTGTGCTTAACAAGGTGGCAAGAGTAGGTGCTCTTTGGTATTTTCTTTAGTTTTTACAACAAGCTTTTGACCTCAGCAGAATAATTTTTGAAGTTAGTACCTGTCTGATCTTTCTCTGAATTCAGGAGAGAAAATTTTGTCAGATTGCTAGTGTTTGTTTCCTGCAGAGCTGCTGACATAAGCCAAAAAATGTTTTGTGAGTAGTAAGAAAGGGATATACTTATTTAGCTGCTTATCAAAAGGCTTCATTATATCAATAAACTACCAACCAACACCCATCCCAGAAAAACATATGTAGTTATTTGATTAAACTTTTTGTTCGATGAAGCCAGAGGGGGCCAAAATTGTACTCTAACCCCACCAAGTGGCAACATCCATTTTTTTTAAAGAGCCATTTATGTATAGGTAAGAACTTAGCTTAGAGACTCCAATGGAAATTTCATAATTCCAATGATGGTTTCAACAATTCAAAGCACAACACAGTGTCTAATAAGTAAGGCGCGACGTGCACATTTCGAGCAGAACTCCCTGTATCAAGTGCATCCCTCTCTTTTCTGTGCTAACCGCCAAAAGACCCCGAGTTTATATCACTCGGTATATTCTCCGGGAGGGATCTCCTCATTGGCTACAAACAGCCGTCACTAACAACAGCGATACAATCCAGCCTCAGGAACTCCCCACAGAATCAGGGGAACTCTGCCGCGTCATGGATGATGTCTAATAAAGGCTTACCCAATCAGTTTCCTTATTCAGTCCGAGAGGAACCACTGTGTTAAGTTTAAAAATCCAAGATTGTTCACGGCGCTGTAACAAAGCGATACGATCACCCCCTCGAGGATCAAGGGGGACATGGTCAATGATCGTCCAATGCAATTGAGTAAACAGTGACATGACAAACAGTGGTCAACAATTGGAGCTAAGAGTGTCTTGTTCCTGACCCGAGAAGCATGTTCATTCAGACGGATCCTCATGGACCGAGAAGTTCTTCCCACATACAATAACAGGCATGGGCACTGTATCAAATACACTACATATGTAGAGTTACAATCAGTGTTCCATTTACGATAAAACTTCTGTCCCATGCCGGGATGTTTCCATTCATGTCCAGTTAATGTTGACTCACAATATTGACATTGCCCACAGCTAGAATGGCAAGCTTCCCCTAAAGAAGGTAAGGGGGGTCGATCAAGCTCAGGGGTAGAACGAACCACTAAATCCCCAAGGTTAGATCCATGGGTAAAGGCGATTCGGAGAGGTTTTTCAAAACATGGGTGTAATCCCAAAATGTGCCAGTGTCTTCTCAATATTTTGACCACCTCAGAACTCAGAGTGGAAAACGGTAATACACCAACCACTGCTTCAATAGACTCAGCAGAATGTACATCCCCAGAAACATCATTAAACAACCATTCCCGATGTGTGTGGGTGGCACGAAGATATGCCATACGAATCACTTTATGTGGGTACCCCTGCTGTGTCAATCGAGAGCATAAATCTTTTGCTTGATATTTAAAGTCCGCCAATGATGAACAAAGATGTCGAAGACGTAATAATTGTCCGTATGGTAGACCCCTTCTTAAGGGTCCCGGATGAAAACTACTATAATGTAATAAGCTATTGCGTTGAACGCTTTTGAGAAATAATGTTGTGCCAAATCCCTCATTCTCCTTAAACACAGTCATGTCGAGAAACTCAATGCTTTGATCATCAATATGCGCCATGAAGTTCAAATTAGGTTTAAGCCCATTCAACCAACAAAGGAAATCATCCAATGCTGGACGACTGCCATTCCATAGAAAAAAGATGTCATCAAGAAACCGATTCCAGAAGACAACCTGTTCAGAATAAGTCGACGTATATAAATGTAACTCCTCAAATTCGGCCATATAAAGGGTGGCAATTGATGGTGCCACAGATGCCCCCATTGCAATACCAAACACTTGCTGATAAAACCTGCCTTCAGACAGAAAATAGTTACGCGTTAGGACCAATTCCATCATGGAGGAGTGGCCTAGTGGTTGGGGCAAGGTACTTCAGGCCGGAAGGTCGGGGTTCAAATCCCACTAGAGGACAGCAACCTTGGGCCGGAAGGACTGGGGTTTCTAGTCCCACAGGTGCTCCTTGTGATCTTGGGCAAGCCACTTAACCCTCCATAGCCCATGTTCCCTGTAAAAAGTTATCTCCAAGTTATAATGCCCTGTTTAATGTAATTTCAGTTTGTTCAATGTATACCGCACTGATGCAGAATAGCGCGGTATATAAGAGAATGTAAATAAATAAATAAATCCATAAGAAATTTACGGGGGAGCCATGAAGGGGCAAAAACAAATAAGTGCCGTAATAAAGACATGGTCTCAATTTGGTTAATGTTCGTGTAGAGTGCAGCAACGTCCAAAGTAACTATAATCACACTTGCAATAGAGAATGTTACTGTTGTAAGCTGTTGCATAAAGTGAGTAGAGTCCCGCACATATGATTTAACCAAAAGAGCCTCCTGTTGTAAAAAAATGTCACAAAATTGTGACAAAGATTCAAGTACAGATCCCCGGCAGGATACTATAAGTCGGCCTGGGGGAGAAGCTAAAGACTTGTGAATCTTGGGGACCATGTATATAACCGGCACCCTTGGGTGTAGTACGATCAGAAACCTATGTTCCCTCTTGGTTAACCATCCCTTTTCGGCCCCCATATCAATCAGGATTTTTATCTCCCGTTGGAGATCTTGAGTGGGATTGGCATCCAAAGGTCTATATATATTTAAATCAGACAGATGTGTTCTGAGACCCCTCAGATAATCAGAAGTAGTTTGTAATACTATGGCCCCACCTTTATCCGCCTTCCGAATGGTAATTGATGGGTCCTGCCTCAGTTGTTGTAGCGACTCCCATCCACATTTATCTAAATTAATCCATTGCTGCCTCGAGTTCTTTTCAAGGAGATGCAAATCTTTTAACACCAAACTATGAAATAAGGAAATTAAGGGATCAGACGTCCCTGATGGTATCCATGTTGACCGAGGAGTAACTGCCGAACCATCAGGAACCACTGGTTTATCCGAAAAGTAGTGAAGTACCTGTAGTTTACGGATGAATTTATGGAGATGGAGTCACATATCGAAAGGATCATAGCGTTTTGTAGGAACAAAAGACAAGCCCAGATTAAGCACCTGCTCCTGGGTAAGAGTTAAGGCTCGACCCGAAAGGTTCACTACTATTGATTGTTCTGGCGCTGTGACCTCTGTCGCATCACTGGCGGATCCCAATCGTCCATCTGGTAATCCCGCCAGGCCCATCCGCCCTGGGCCTGGCCTCGCCGAAAATCCTGAGGTTTCCGAAGTGAAGTTGATCGAGCTGGTTCAGAAGAACCCTCACTATCATCGGTATCTTCTGATGAGCACTCAAAAGTAACCCTTTTCTGATTGGAGTCCTCCGGTTGTTTGTACATCCAATAGTAAACCTTGTCAGTCTCATAATCAGTCTTGTCTCTGGTGAATTTCTTCATCTTGTACGCTTTCAAATAATCGAAAAAACCTTTTATTTGACGATCCATTTCCTCCATTTTCACCTGGAATGAATCCTCATCAAAAGCACTCTTTAATGTAGCCTTTGTTTCATCAAGTTGTTTGGTAACAACCTCCTCCTCACGAATGGTGGGTTCCAATATGAGTGCAATTAAATCAAAGCTGCATTTATTTGATATTTGGTTCCATTTAAGCACAAAATCAGTATCTGTAACAAACAGCTTGGGAGCATGCGTCATTCTCAAACCCCTTGGAATTATCCGTGTCTTCAAATATTGGGCCATTGATGCTCCATGAAGTTGTATCTGAATCAGTTGTTTACGTAAAGCTTTCAAGTCTAGAACAGATGGGCCCCCATCATCAGATTTGTCAGGATTATCAAAAAGGGATGGCCGATTATGTAACACCTCTAACTGTTCCTCCGAGTAGTGTCAGATGGCTGCCTGGGTGAGAATTTTTCACAGTCTTGGCAAGTGCATATATCTATATGATTTGCAAGGTATTGTGGGCAATGTAGTTCATTCACACCAGACACAGCTGCTGACAATAATTTAGTTGTGCTCAAGTGTTAAAGCCAATAAGATTTTATTTATGGGGTTATTTCTCCCAACACAGATATGCTTGGTAGCACATAAAATCAGGTAACTTGCTTTCAGTGTTAACTTGGAAAAACAAAGTCAAAATCAGGAAAACAACAAATGAAAAGCCACAAAGCAAGAAACAAACTGTTCTTTTCAGATTAACTTCTGATTACTTCCCACACAGATTCAGAAGTGATTCTCTTCCTAGCTCACAAGCAATTAGATAAGGCTTAATTGCTAGCAGTTATCCAGCTGAAACCCCTTAGCTGGCTTGCCTTCCACTGTGTGGGTCAAATCCTGCTTCAGGAGCTTTTCTGAGTAGATTAAAGAACAAATTTGTATTTCTTTGTGATGGTTGCTGTACTTTATAACAGAAAGTTACCAACGGAGTTTAGATAGAGAGCAGTCCATATAAACAGGATCCTCATCTGCTATTATTCCCCCTTGTTCAACAAGCATGGGTTCAATATCATGGATTGGCACAGATGAATCTCTCAATGGAGCATTTTCAGGAGAATACTTGTTTCCCTGCTGTCTTTCAAGGTTATAGCTAGGGCATAGATCAGTGTTCATACCTGAGCTTCCATTGCTGCTAGAGTTCCTCTCTATATAGCCTGGCCAGTATGTAGTCCAGTTCTTATGTCCAGCCTTCCAATCCAGATCCCTGGACACTGGATCTCTCTTCACATACCTTCTGGCACGGGTCTTAGGGTCCCTTCCACGTGCAGCCGTCTCCCTCACAGGTGGCTAGCTCTGCAGCACCATTCCTCTGGCTTTCCCCAGTCCAATGGTGTATGCTGGCCCTTGGAATACTTCCCAGTATACGTACTGCTTTGGACTCTTCTAGACCTCTCAAAGGCTTTTCTCCTCTTTCTCCCAGAGGGTTTCTTTCCCTCTCTGTCCGTCCAGTTTGGCTTTTGCTTCTGATGATCCTTCAGATGAAACTGATGATCCTTCTCTGGATATCCAAGGTGATCATGAAGATGGTCATCTGTAGAATAAACTCTACTCTTATTCTGCTTAGATGAGTGCTCCTCCCTAATACAGCGCAGCTGTGCTGAATCAGGTCCTGCCCTTTGAGATGAGTGCTTAGGGATTACCTCATAGCCCTCCTGATTGAACACACGTTTCCCCACTTCAGCTCCTCTAATGGCTGTTGGAAACCTGGTGCATTCTGGGACTGGTAGTCTTTTATGGGAAAATTCTGTTTTCTTATTTCTACCAGAACTGACAGGTTGCTTGTTCAGAGTCACTTCACCTTTTCTATAGCTCCTTCCTGAGCTATGATAAGCTTCCTTATCACAGTAGGCAAAAGTATCAGTAGCTATGTGTACATATAGGGACACAAATAAATCTATAGCTCAAAAACCCCAAATGTCAGTAGTACGAGGAAACCACTATATCAATAAACTACCAACCAACACCCATCCCAGAAAAACATATGTAGTTATCTGATTAAACATTTTGGTTTCAGCATGATTTGTGTAGTGACTCATGTTTCTGATGTCTCTTCTTCCCTGAATAACTCCACTGTATCTGCAATGATGCTGAAAACAAATGTACAAGAAAGATTTTTAGTTCATTCTGACTCCCTAAGTAATTTTGTTTGTTTAAACACAGAAACAGAAAATGGCGGCAGATAAAGATATAGCCTATCAAGTCTGTCCATGTATATCCACGACTGAGCTCTACAATCCCTTCCTCATCCTCAGGGATCCTCTATACTTGTCTCATGTTTTCTTAAAATCATATGCTGTCCTCTTCTCCACAACCTCCAATGGGAGGCCATTCCACACATTTACAACCTTTTCCATAAAGAAATATTTTTTTAGATTAACCTGAGTCTGCCCCATCATCCTAATTTTATGACTTCTTATTCCAGAGTTTCCTTTCAATTGAAAGAGGCCAGTCCTAGTGGATTTAACCATGAAGGTATTTTATTGTCACTATTCTATCTCCCCCTCTCACCTTTCTTCCAAAGTATACATATTTAGATCTAAGTCTCTCTCCATATGTGTTTTATTGACTACAGCAAGGCTTTTGACTGTGTTAACCAAGAGAAACTCTGGGCCACATTAAGAACCATGGGTATACCAGAACACCTGATCGTTCTCTTGCACAACCTTTACACTGATCAAGAAGCAACAGTTCAAACGGAACTAGGAGAAACAGAATGGTTTAAAAGCAGCAAAGGTGTACCACAAGGCTGCCTACTTTCCCCCTACCCCTTTATTTTATATGTAGAACAAATCATCAGAGAAGCAGGATTGTATGAAGACAACCGAGGTGTGAAAATTGGTGGATTACTCATCAACAACCTTTGCTATGCTGATGATACCACTTTACTGGCTGAAAGTGAAGACGATTTGAAACATTTGCTTCCTAAGATCAAGGAATATAGTCTTAAATTGGGTCTGCTCCTTAACGTTAAGAAGACAAAGATCCTGACCAATGGCAAAATGAACAAGTTCATCGTTGATGGAGAAGAAATTGAAATAGTGGACAACTTTAATCTACTTGGATCAACTATCAATAAAGAAGCAACAAGCGGTCAAGAAATCCGACGACGCATTGCTCTTGGCAGAAAGGCTATGAAGGACCTAGACAAGATTCTCAAGAGCAGAAATATCTCTCTCCATACAGAGATTTGACTTGTTCAAGCCATGGCATTTTCAATAATGTCATCTGGATGTGAAAGATGGACAGTGAAAAAGATAGACAGGAAGAGAATTGATGCCTTTGAATTATGGTACTGGTGGCCAATACTGTATATACCATGGACTGCCCAAAGAACAAACCAGTCAGTACTAAAGGTAATCAAACCTAATCTTTCTTTAGAAGCTCAGATGACAAGACTTTGACTTTCATACTTTGGACACATCATGCAAAGAGAGAGATCATTAGAGAAAGACATGCTTGGCAAGGTAGAAGGTCAACGCAAAAGAGGAAGGCTAACAATGAGATGGATCAATACAATAACAGCGGCTATGGGTGCCAGTCTGTCAACAATGAGCCTCCTGACTGAAGACCAAACACATTTTAGGGCAACTATCCAGAGGGTCACCATGAGTCGACACCGACTTGATAGCACTTAACAACAACTCTCTCCATATGTTTTATGATGAAGTTCACGGACCATTTATAGAAACCAAAAATTTTGTTCATCGCTGTTTACCATTTGTCTCAAAAACGAATGCACATCTTTACCAAGTAATAGATCAATTTCTTGTTCTTTCTGGGGAATGTGTTGGCTTTCCCTAAGTCTTCCTGTCTTCCAGGAACTTGTCTAAACCTTCATTAAACAGTTATGTGCCTCTTAACTCTCTCCTAGAGACAAACCTAGTCAATTGGGTTGTCAGGATTAGCACAATTAATATGCGTCAGATAGGTTTGCACATATTGAAGATCCATTGTATGCCAGCCTTTAGCATGCATATTAATTGCGGTAATCCTGAAAACCTGACTGGCTAGGTCTGCCTCCAGGACAGAGGTAAGAAGTACTGTTTTTCATCACATCCTTTGTTAATAGATTCCACAACTTAATCATCTTGTTTTAAATATGCTATTAGTTAGTTTCATGGCATGTCCCCTAGTCCCAGTACTATTTGAAAGGGTAAAAACCTGTTGCCTGTTTATATGTTGTACCCTACTCATGATTTTATAAACCTGTGGTGGGACGCTTTGCTTGCATTACCTTGTTTGGATTGCATCTCCGCAGCCACGGGAGGAGGCGAGGTCGCTGGCATCATCCCGAAGGGGCCCTTAAAATCTCAGGCCCGCTGCAGCAAGTTTGGGAATGCTTTGCCTGCATTACCTTGTTTGGGTGGACCTCCGCTGCCCCGGGAGGAGGCGCAGTTGCTAACGTCATCCCAAAGAGGCCCTTAAAATATTGGGCCCACGGCAGCATGTGGCTGCAGGCGTGTGCCCATGGGCATGTGCCTAAAGGGACATGACCAAAGGGGCAGGCGCTGTCCCTTTGGTGCCCCTTCGGAGCCTTGAGGAGTTGGAGCTGAGTGTTCAACTTCCCTATGGGGAAGAGGAAGAAAAAAGGCTTACAGGTGTCATTTGGTAAATCGGCCAATGTTTGGCCGTATGGATCAGCATGTGAAGATGACATTTTTGTAAAAACAGGGGAGTGGCAATGAAATGGCATCTTCAACTGTGAGTACTCTTTCTCCCACTCCACCCTCATTGGATTTGTGTCATGCTACCCCGCCCAGCCAATGTGTTGACTTTATTGAGGGAAGAGCCTCTCCTGCTTCTTTGTTAATGGCTGCTCAGGGGGAGGTTTCTTTACTGGATGAAGGGATGGCTTCTCAACAATTTCTCCCTTTGCCTATTGATTTCTCAATTGCATCAGATAGGCTTGATGTTCCTAAAGACATTTTTCTTTGGGACATTTGGGAGGTGGTTTCTCGGAGATATTGCTCTGAACTTCTTTTCACAAATGTTTGTCAATTTTCTAGGGAGGTTGTGGTAAACTCGCTGAGCAGGAGGTGAGGCTAGCTACCCATAGCTCATCTATGGTTAAGGTTGAGAATCAGCTGTCTGCAGTACATGTAGCTCTCACTTCTTCAGTTAAAGATAGTTTAGCTATTCATCACCAGATGGAGTCTATAGAGAATGTTGGGTGGGGGAAAAATTAACAATTTTTGAATTTTCCCCGTATACATTATCTTTCTCCTACTATTCTCCTTCAAAAATACCTTAAAAAGATATTGTCTGTTTCAGATATTTTTATTTATTTATTACAGTTGCTTATATACTGCACTATTCGATATCAGCACGGTTTACAATATAACAAAACGACCAAGACAACAATCTGTTTGGTTTTACAAGGAACAGAAGTAACAACTTGGCTAACAGGGTTGAACTATATACATGAGGTAATAATTACAACAACAGGGTTGAACTATATACATGAGATAATAATTACAAGGATCTATATGAAATGCAGTGATCACTTTAAGACGGTATGCGCCTGATCTGCAGGAAGGAGGCTGGGAATATAAGAACACTAGGGATGGGTGTTTACATAGGTGTTTTCATAGGTGGGGTTACTTAGATTCGGTTGCTGGCTGGGTAGTATTGGAGGAAGAGGTGAAATTTGATTGCCTTCCTGAATTGAGTTAGGTCTACTATAGCTCGAATGTCTGGTGGTAGTGCATTCCAGCATTTGGGGACGTATTGATATATTGATATTGATAATATCAAGCTATCTAACATATATTATGTCCCTAGAGGGACCAAAACTGAGGTCCAGTCTGGTGATGATTTGGATCTGTTCTCACCAGTCTATAGTTTGGATGTTTCTGCTTTTTTTGGAATGATCAGTAGATGATATTCCCTCTCATGCTACTTTTATTGTAACGTTTTTGTCAGAATTAAATAAGAATCTTATCCTACATTTGTATTTTCATAAGAGAAATGAAAACTTCTGTGGGCAGTCTATTTAGACTTTTCCTGACATTTTTAAGGTTACTCAAAAGCGGAGAAAAACCTCTTTAGATCTAAAACCTCAGGTTTTGGCCCTAGGGGCAACTTTTTTCTTAAAGTATCCTTGTAAATGTTTAATAGTTTTTCAAGGGAGCAAGTATATATTTTATAATTCTGTTCAGTTAGAAACCTTTATCCACGGGAAGCAAAGGTAATTTGCCCCCCCCCCTTTTTTTTTCCTCACTCTGGCTTAGTATATGTGGGTAATAGAATGTTTAAAGGAAATTAATATAGGTCTATGCCTTATGTATTTAGTTTTTGTTTCGATTTTACCTATTATCATCCCTCTTGATGTGGACTTGTATGTTTTTCTTTATCTTATTTCAATAAATTGTTGGGAAAAAAATCTCCTGTATTATATTTATTTATTTATTTATTTATTTATTTAACATTTCTTATATACCGCGCTATTAAGATCAGTGCGGTGTACATTGAACAAAATATACAACAATGTATGCAAGTAACATTGAGTTTACATAGAACATGGGAATATATAACATGGATTAACATATTAACATATTAACATATTAACATATCCCCTCGTATTCCCATTTAGCCTTTTTTCTTAAGTTAGCTGTTTATACCATTATCAGTTTTTATGGCTTTAAGAGATGTTCCTTGGTGCAGGGTATGGACAGAGTTTTCATTTAATACATACTGTTAGATTTTTGAAGTTATGCATAGTTGTAAATATGATAGTCTTGCCGGGGTCATTTTCAAAGCAAACTTAAATACATACATTTGTTATGAAAATTTGTGTATCTTCTGTATGCAGCAGCCTGAAGATTTATATAGATTACTACAAAATTACCCCATAAGTATGTAGAACAGCGTTTTTGGAAGTAATTTTATAAAGCTAATCCAACTGATGTGGCCACATACACAGGTAAATGACTTGTTATAAAAAGTTGACCAGCATAGGAATGCACGCTTTGGTATAAAGGTGCAATCTCCAGGAACAAGCAGGAATGAGTCTTCACAAATGGGTACGTCGGTACCGACGGAGTCTGCGCAGGAACGCTTCCCAGCGTCCAATCAAGAGTTTTTGGAAGCATCCCCGCACGCCTGCGCGCTGCCTTCCCGCCTTTCCCAACTGCCTTTCCTCAGTTTTCGTTTTTCCGCGGCGCCGGCAGGACATCCTCCTGTCACCGCAGAAAATTCTTGTTTTTATTTTTTAGTTTTCTTGTGGTCGCGGCTGTCTTCCCGACGCCACCGGTACCGCCGGTGTTTTCTTTTCTTTTCTTGAAAAACTTTTCCTTTTCCACGGGATATTTTTTCTTCATAGTGTCCCACGGTCTCTTAGGCCTTTTAGGCCTCTTCTTTTTCCTTCATGGAACCGCCAGACACTTTCTCCAAGAAATGTTCAGACTGTGGCAGTACAACTTTATTTTTAGACCCTCGAAGTCGGTGTCTAACCTGCTTGGGTCCTGACAACAATTTGGTAAGAAGTCATTTTCAACATCGAGGCTCCCTCGATACACAGTTGCCCTCCAACTTCGGGGCACCGTCCCCTTCTTCGTCCACACAGGATCAGGTAACCCACAAACAGTCTGTTAAGACTAGCCAGTCCTCGAGTGGTAGGTCTCATGCGCAGCATGTAGACGGCTCCGGCGGGAGTCTTCGGTCTCCAAAGCCTATAAGGGGTTTCAGGTTGTTCCTGGGGTTCACCCCCCACAGAACATACCTAAGCCGTGTACGGTGGTGGCATCCGCTTCGAGCGGTACCGATACCCCGGCATCGGCACTGGTGTTGGATGCAACACTCCTCACCAGGGATCGTCATCTGGCATCCTCGGTACCTTCGGGACCGGTGGATACCCTCCAGATTGACTTTCCATTATCGGTACCAACACCGATACTCCAACCGACGTCGGTACCCTCCAGATGTGCATCGATAGCCTCGCTTCCTTCGATGCTGAGTCTGGAATCGATCTCCAGTCTGGAGGACTGGGTACCAACTCGCCTTGGTTCCGGCTCTCGACGGTACCGAAGGCTGGGTTCCGATGATTCGGATCCGCAACTCTCGGTTCCCCTGACGCCGATTGAGTTGCAACTGGTTGCTCTTCCTTCACTGGTATCAGACACGGTACTGAAGTTGGTACCGATGTCCTCATTACCTTCACGGTCGGTGCCTTCCATGCTTCGCATATCAGGCTCTTTGCCCTCGATGCCGAGTTTGGAATCGATCTCTAGTCTAGAAGACTGGGTACCAATAGATTTTCGTACCGACAACGATCAATACTGGTGCTTCGGTACCGAGGATAGCGGACGGAGGTTTTCGGTTACCTCGGTACCGATTGAACTGTCACCAGTGACTGCTCCGATGTCTTTGTCGGGTTCGACTCCGACATCGGTACCGGTATCAGCATCGATACCGGTACCCAAAGTGGCATCGTCGCCAATTCCTGCCATGCTTTTTTCGACAGGATCACTCCATTCTATACCAAGCTTGGAGTCGATACCTGGCATGGATGATGTGGTAAGGATGGGGACTGCTCCTGACAGCCAGTACCAGCAACCATCTTTTAAGCATTCCAAACTACACTCTGGATGCTCAGGCTAGTTCTTTAGATCTACCCTGTCCAGGGAAGATTCCTGTTTGAGATCCTTCTTTTCAGAGTTTCCTCCTGGATATAGCAAGATCTCTTGCCATTCCTGTTCCAGGACATGATCCTGCACAGGGCTCTGTTTCTGCCAAAGCAAAGGACAACATAATGCTTCCTTTGCATCATTCCTTGCAGGATCTCCTTCTAGGAATGTGGGAAACACCTTTAAGGGTACCCCCACCTCCCAGGGCAACTGATCTCCTATATCAGGTGCCCCCCTCTCCAGGGTTTCAAAAGACTCAACTTCCTCATCATTCCATAGTAGTGGAATCAGCAATGAGGCGGGTAAAGAGTAAGAAAAAGCACTCTTCTTATCCGCCAGATCTTGAGTCTAAGACACTAGATGCCTTTGGACGTCAAACCTTCCAGACATCTATGCTTTCTGCAAGAATTCTCTCATATATTTTTTATATGAGTCTTTCTCTTGAGGAAGTCACAAAGCAATTACATCTTTTGACTCCTTTCCTTCCAGATTCTAGGAGTAAAGACTATTCTTCACTGCTTAAGCATATCCAGAATATTTCTTGGTTTCTTTCTCGTGCTTCCCTAGACTCTTTTGAGTCTGTTAGCAGAACTTCTGCTATTGCTATAGGAGCACGTCGTAAAGCCTGGCTCCAATCTTCAGACTTGGACAAATGGGCACAACAATGTCTGGGACATACTCCTTGCTCTGGATAAAATCTTTTCAACAGGGAATCTTTACGTCAGGTTACTCAGTTATCCACTGATTTACCTGTTCCTAAGGTTTGTTCTACACCTTCTTCTGTCCCGTTAGGTAGGAAATCTCCTACCAAACTTTCTTCCCACAAGAGAAGAAAGTTTTATTCATCGCTTGCCCATCATACAAATGTTTCCCAATAGGGGAGGCATCGTCCTGGTCTGCAGAATCCAACCTCTCACCAGACTCAGCAAACCCAGCATCTGCAGTGTTTCTGATCAATCATCATCAGATGCTTGTGACTCTTGGGGTTAGCATCTACAGTTGCTTCTTCTCAATGAAGGCAATCCACCGCTTCATTCTAACCCCTACACATGGATCCCTTTCCAAAAGATATCCATTTTTTCTATATTTCTATGAGCTGTCAGGATATTCATGCCTATAGGTCACAGGTTTCTCCTCTTTTTCCTGCTAGGGCAAGACGTCTAACCACTATCAAATGATAGTTCCTGTGCCAGCATGTATCTTTCCTTTCTATAGACTTCCTACTTTGTAAGTCTTCTTCAGCTCCATTCTCTTCACCCTCTTACCAAGTTTTTCCCCTGTAAGAGGAAATTACTTACTGGGAGGCTTTTTCTTCAGCCTCTCTACTTTTCTCTTTCCAGTGTGGAGTTTTCCTCTCTGAGTTGCCTCCTCTGTTCAGTCTTGCTTTGAGGCAGCTTATCAGACATGTCCAGAGTTTTCCTACTCCTGTTCTGTCTGTTCTTTCTGTTTTTAAACAGTAAGATTCTTTCTACTGTCTTACTAGCAGCTGCCTATGCAGGAGCCTTAATGTTTGGACCACTGGTTCTTGTCCACAAACAACCAGATTGTCCTCCACTAACATTCTGTCTAGTCTTAGTAGTGGCTCCAAGTCAGTGCTTCATCTCTCTTGGAGATCATCTCACTACAAGCTTTCTAGATTCTCTTCTATTCTGCCCTCTCCATTTCCCTGGGTTTGGCAGCATAGTTGGCAGAGATACTGGCTCTCTAGCAGCCAGTTCTATCTCCCCATTCTCCTGCGTCATGCTCTCTGCAATCTACAGAGAAGCTTTCCACTATGGGCCCTTGCTAGAGAGCATGGGGAGGGTTTTCTCCAACAGCTATCCTAGCTGGTTAGAGAAGGCTTTTCAGTCATGTCTCCCATGACTAGAAGGTTCTCCCTTCTTTTACTATCTCCTTTTTTTGATATAAAGGACATAGGCCTTCTTTTACGTGAAAGCTCAAGGACTTGCCAGTTCCCTGCTTTGGTCCATAGTATTCCCAATCGGACCCCTATGGTAAGGATCCCTGATACCTTTGCCCTTAAGCAGGTCAACATGGTATCTCATCTCTAGGCGTCTTCTGTCTACTTACCATGCTAGAGTCCTGGAAGACTCGGGACTTGCTGGCTGCACATGGATATTATCCTCTGTTTTTCACGTAACAGTCCTGGGTTTTTTATTTTTCCACTAACTAGCATTCTTGCAGATCATGACCAGGAGGAACAGATTCTCTATATGTCTTCTCAAGTAGGTTCCACCTCCTTGTTATTAGATTAATCTTCCTCTCCACATATCCTATGTGATCACTGTGCTGTAGGCATATCTGTTTGTTTAACTGCAGACACCCATATGTTTTGAAACATTTTCTAATTCATACCCACTTCAAACATTCCTACCTCTCCTGTTATCTCATTGTATTTTTGAGTTACATTTAATAGTTGAATGTTCTTTGTTCTAAATCTGTTCTATGTAAAATAATAGTACTCTATTATTAAAGTTTGTTACCTGTAAACCGCCCCTGATCTCTGGAAGTGACGGTATAGAAAAGATGTATAAATAAATAAATAAATGTAGGCCTACATATCCATATTATTTTTTGTGTGTATTTTATGCCCTGCCATATCTCACTATAGATATATTCTTATATGTCTATCTATATATCTATCTATATATATATATATATATATATATATATTTACCTGTTGAGATATTTTATTATAGATAGATATGTATCCACATACTTATCTATCTCACTGTCTATCCTCATATAGCTATATGATTCTGAAAGAGGGGCTTTACCTGTACCTATGCTTCCTAGCAGGTTTGGGGTTCTACACACACAACCACTCCTGTGGTACTCAATAATTTTTATACCATAACCTAACGGTGTAGATACCTCTGAAGCTCTCCGTGCCCAATATCTCTCCTAGCTTACCCCAGTTAGGAGAGACATTGTGGATCTTCAGTTAATCACAGGCTTTAAAGCCTCAGGCATTTGTCCTCTCTTTTTGGGATACAAGGAGTTCCGACACCTTTCTCCCCACAAGGACTGTGCCTGTTTGTCCAAATCGGTTAGCCTTCTCTTTTTGCTCCTAAGAGTGTCTCACTTTGCCTCCAAAAGAGCTAGGTTTTTCGTCATAAAGCCTTCCGCTGAAGGCCCACTGTTTTTTGGACTACCCCAGTTTTCCTATTGGGGTTACCTGTTACCTTTCAGGATTCTGACCTCCATTGGTTTTCCTACAGGATTATCACCTCCACTTACAGTGAGGTCCTCTTCAAGGTTCCTCTACTAGGTTCCCAGTAGATCCATGAACCTCCATACTTCTGTGAAATCCTGTCAGGGGAGGTCCATATTGCAATATCCTTTGCAATATTATTGATGACTATCATCATCCACACATGGACTCCTTCTCTGCAGTCCTATGCTAGGTTAGCTGTTCCACAGCATCCTTCTTCTTCTTCAACTCCTACCCTCCATCCTCAGGATGCCTGGTGTTCTGGGAGATAGCATGTTCCAACCTATGACATGCTGGGACTCCAGGCATCTCAGCTTGGGAGTCCCCATATGTGAAGACTCATTCCTGCTTGTTCCTGGAGATAGCACAGTTACTTACCTGTAACAGGTGATCTCTGGGAACAGCAGGAATAAGTCTTCACAACCCTCCCACCTCCCCAGGAGTTGTATCTCTATCTTTCCTTTCCTCTCTCTCTCTCTTTGTCTCAGCTTTAAAACTTAACTGAGGAGAGGCAGTTGGGAAAGGCGGGAAGGCAGTGCGTAGGCGTGCTGGGATGCTTCCAAAAGCTCTTGATTTTTGCTGGGAAGTGTTCCCGCGCAGACTCCGTCGGTACTGATGTACCCATATGTGAAGACTTATTCTTGCTGTTCCCAGAGATCACCTGTTACAGGTAAGTAACTGTGCTTACTTTGCCGGTAGGCATAGCTAGGAGTACGTACACATGTAGAGTATGCACTAGTATTTTGTAAAGATAAGTAGGCACCTACTTGTCTTAATAAAATCGTGCCTGTATACCCATGGCACTCTGTTCAAAAATTACACTCCAACTGAGGCTCAAGTAGATACTTAACAGAATTACCCAGGGTATATGCACCTGAAAGCAGTTGCTGAGAAAACAAAGCTTATTTTTCTATGCAGTATTTTTATTTTTTTTATAAGCCTTATTTGCATTTTACACGTGTATGTGCCAGCATACAGTATATACATATTAGTTACACAGGATCCGTGGTTAGTGAGTAGCCAGGGTGGATCAAAAATCTACACGTGCATTCCCCATTTCAGATAGGGAATACACATATATGACTGCAATAGTGCATGTTGCAATTTACACCTGCATCCTCTCACATACAGGATTTTAAAAAGAGTTCTTTGTATGAGGTAGGTAGGGTTGACTCCTGTTGGTTTTGTGTGTGGTGTGTGTGGGGCCTATACGTATGTTTGCGGGGTTAGGGGCTGGGGGGGTTGAATGGTGTGTTTCATTTGTTAAAGGAGGGAAAAGGGATTGATGTTGCTTTATTTGATCACAATTTGACAATTACCAATATAGGTGGATACTGAGTTTGGATGTTATGCTTAGGGTCGGGGTAAGGGTGTGAGTGTGTCTAATTGGGGAAGATGATTTATGGGGGGAATTTTGTGTTGTACATATGGGGAGGTGGGGGGCCCTTCACGTCTTGGAGAGGCTCTTAAGAGATGGTGGAACTGAGGAAGGAGTTGGGGGAGGGAGAGACTTTAGCGTTAGGCATGGGAGAGGTAGGGAAGGGGGAATGGCACAGTTTGTGTGTGTGTTCGAGGAGCGCAACTTCGGTGTGTAGAAGTGAGGTGTAGTGTGTAGGGGACTCTAGGCTGGGAGGGCCCCTGGTGGATAATTACTTTGGTAATGTGTTGATGTGGTTGATGAAAGAAAACAGCTAAAGTGCACGTGATTTCTTGGAATGTGTATGGTTTGGGTACTCCAGTTAAAAGACAAAATATTTTACGTGCACTTTGGTGTCACTGGGTTGATGTTGCCATGCTGCAGGAGACCCATCAAACTGCTGTTTAACATGCTAAATTATGGAGAGACTGGGTGTGACAGGTCACTGTGGCACCTGTTGTGAAAAGAAAAGGTGGGGTTGCTATTTTACTAAGGAAATGAGTGCACTTTGATTTTACTATTACAATTGCTGACCCAGGTGGGCAGTATCTGATTGTAGCTGTACAGTTGCAGGGCCAAACAGTAATTGTATGTAATATATATGCACCTAACATAGGGGACTCATCTTTCTTTTCCTTATTAGCTGCAGATGTGGAGAAGCTCCCAAATCATCACATTATCATGGGGGTGGACAAGAATGGAGTGCTGCACACTTTGTTGGACAGCTCAGTTGGAAATGTGGTGGGGAATGCTAGGGTGGCTAGATGTTTACAGTGTTTAGTTAATTGTCTCAACCTGGTGGATGCCTGATGGGTTCCTAATCCTGGGGTAAGAAATTGCACAGATTTGTTCCGGGCACATAACTCTAGTTCTCAGATAGACTACTTGTTTCAGCTCCATTGTTTGCTGGACTTGCTGATGGGGTCAGGAAACTCAGGGGTTTTGTCCTTGACATTTTCCTTTGGAATTATATAAAGAGGAACGGTTCACCATTTATCTGCAGAAATGGTGGGAAGAGTATGCCCAGAATAATACAGCTCATGTGGAGATGCCCGTGCTATTCTGGGAAACTGCAAAAGTAGTGTTGAGAGGTGACATTACTGTGTATTCTGCCTGCTGCTGGAGAGATGTGAACATGTAGGTGTTACAGTTGGAGAAGCAGGTTCAAGCAGACAGGAGGCTGTATGCAAGGAGTCAATCAGTTCGGAATAGAGTGAGATTGCTGGAGACTCAGGCAGTGCTGAATATGTTATTGCACCAAAGGGCTAAAAAATTGATGTTGCATTAAAGGTTTCAGCTCTTCCAGTCTGGGGATAAAATGGGCAATTGTTGACTAAGGGGGTCATTCTGTCCCACGAATAGCAGGGATGGACGTCCATCCCCGCTATTGGTCCCCCTTCCAGCCCCGGCAAAAGCCTTCCCATACAAACAGCGGGTTTGTATGAATAGACCTAGATGGGGGTAGGAGGGGGCATTCCGGAGGCAGAACAAGGGCGGGCTGCGACCCCGGACATACAGGGCCAATTCAGAGGTCGGCTCTGTATGTCTGGGGTCTTGAATCTAGACGGGGAACTTATTCCACCTCGAAGGTGGAATAATTCACCCTGGACACAGGTGAATCGCGGTACGAGACCCAGGGACGAAGGTGAGGGGATGCAGGGAGTTCCCTGCAGCCCGACCCAGGCCTTGGAAGGTCAGATCAGGGGTCGGGCTGTGAGAAAACAGAACTTGGTCAGTGGCTGAGGATCGCGGCTCCTGAATGGAGCTATGGTGCCATGGCGATAGGATGCCATGGCACTGCAGCTCCTTTCAGGAGCTTGGCTGAGGTATGTGGCTGGGCTTGCAGGCCGATCAGAATCGGGGCCCAGCTTGCATGTCCAGGTTGTAGACCCAATTCTGATCCCATGAGCATGTATAGACCCCGCAGGATCAGAATCGTGTTTACCTCTGTGTGCCCCGCTTCTGATCAGCTGCACAGGAGCTGCACAGCCTGAATGGAATTGGCCTCTGTGTCTTCATGGAATGCAAGGTTCCCGTGTAGTTCTGATATTATGGGATCATAAATGGGTGCTCAGGAGTAACACAAAAGGAATTGGGGAGATTTCTTGAGAATATTACCAAAAATTGTACATGGTGGAGTCAGTCTCCAAAGAATTGATACAATCGTACTTGGCTCAGATGGGTCTCCCTCGTTTAGAGGACCAGAAAAGTGAGCTATTGGGGAGGCCGGTTACAGTGGAGGAAGTTGCCTGGGGGATTGTTCAAACTCAGTGTTGTAAAACAACTGGTCCAGTTGGATTTAGTGTAGAGTTCTGTGTTTCAGTGGTGGAGATGTGCAATCACCTGATTTATTTTGGGCAGTTTCCTTATGAGCATAACTATGGCAATTCCAAAGGTGGGGAAGGTCTTGTTGTGGCCAGAATTGTATCATCCCATCTTTTTTGCTATGTTTTGACATGAAGCTTCTGGCAAAGACTATGGCGGACAGGTTTGGCTGTGCTGTTACCAGACTTGGTTCATGCTAGTCAAGTCAGATTCGTTCATGGGAGATATGCAATGACAAACGTTAGTAAAATTTTAGCATCGTTGGAATAGGTCAAGCACATGCAGGATTCTTTGTTGCTAATCTTTGATGCTGAAAAAGTGTTTGACAGGGTAAGATGGGTATATTTATTTATTTAACCAGGGGTTTTTTTATACCGCTTTATCATTTTAGTTAAAGCGGTGTACATTACTACTTAAACTTGGTAATGTACATTAAACAGGGACATTGATAACTTGGATTCTTTTGAGGCAACGGAGGGTTAAGTGATTTGCCCAAGGCCACAAGGAGTGTTATTGGGAATCAAACCCTGGTCTCTTGGTTCCCTAGCTAATGTTCTAACCACTAGGCTGCTACTCTGCTCCAAAAATTGTACATGGGGGACTCAGTCTCCAAAGAATTGATACAATTGTACTTGGTTCAGATGGGTTTCCCTTTAGTAAGTGAGTTTTGGAAGAATGTGTGTAAGGATATTTGTTTGAGGTGTTGCATGAGTCTAATCTGGGCCTTGGGTTTTTGAAGGTGATTTATTTGCTGTATTCTTCCCCGCAGGCAGCCGTTCTTGTCAAAGGAGACATCTCTTTTCCTTTTGTGCTGGAGCAGGGGACCCAGCAGGGTTGTCCTCTTGTCACCTTTACTTTTTGTTCTGTCCCTAAACCCCTTGCTTAGGTGATTCATCAAAGAGAGGACATTGAGGGAGTGAAGCTTGGTGGTGCCTCCTTTAAATTAACTACCTTTGCAGATGACTTGTTGGTTCACCTTGTCCATCCCCAATGTTCGTTGGCAGCTTTATTGGAGGAGGTTGCTACGTTTGACTCTTTTGCGAGGTTGAAACTCAATATGGACAAATCTGAGGCCCTTGATGTGAGTGATGATCTTCAGGCATGCTGGGGATCTAGTTTTCCTTTAAAGTGGGCAGGGTCTGCTTTCAGATATTTAGGAGTTTGGTTACCAGAAGATGTCATGAAATTTGTATGCATTAAATGTGAGAAAGTTGGTGGCTCATTTGAAGAATAAACTTAATGACTAGCGGCCACTTCCTTTGTCCCTCTTGGGTAGGGTTGTTGCGTATAGGAAGATGCTATTTCCCAAAGTGTTGTGTGTGTCACTCAGGCTGCTGAAGAAGGATATTAAGTGTATAGAGAAAGAACTGACTCAATTTCTCTGGAGGGGAAAGAGGGTGAGTATTGTCCCGCAAAAGCTTCGAGGGGTTGGGAGCGCGGAAGAGAAAGTCTTCCAGACTTTAGCACTTTATAATTTAGCTTACGGGCCCCAACATATTCGTGACTGACTGGCAGATACAACCCATTTCACTCTCTTAGATTCTGAAAGAAGATCGACCAGCTTCCTCTTAGTACTGAATTGAATTTGGAGGGGAAAGCAGTGCCCTCCCATTTGAGAAGGAGTGTTCTGGTGGCTTTGGTAAGGGAGTTTTGGAAGGGTGTGTGCAAATTGATAGCATGTAATTCCCAGATGTCAGGATTTTTTCTGATACAGGGGAATGGGGAGTTTGTGCCAGGTTTAGAGGCTGGTCTGTTTCAGAGCTAGGCCCAGTGAGGTTTACGGGTGCTTGAAACAAGTGGTGGATGTTGATGGATCTGTGCTCCTTTTCCAACAGTTGTAGAGGAGATTTGGGGTGGAGAGTCACCACTTTGTTGCATTTTTACAGTTGCATCACTATGTTGCGTCTTTGGAGGGTGGGTGTTTGGGACAGGCTTCTGTGGAGAAGTGGGAACAGTTTTTTGACTTGAAGGAAAGAGAGATGGTGTCTGTCTCCCTGTTCTTCAAACTTTGTGAAAGATGGTAGCTGGGGAAGAATGTAATGATCTGGCAGAAAAATGGGAGTCTAAGTTGGGAGTCCTGGTGAGTGGGGACCAAATGCTTGCAGCCTTGGTGAGGGTCCCAGATCTAAGTAGTTGTGCTTGATTACACGAAGTTTAGAGTAAATCTTTGCTATTGCTACTTTTTTTGCTACTTTTTCAAGTAAAGACTTTATTTAAAGACTTTTTCAAGTATAAAGAATTTTTCAAGTACATTCATAGCAAAATAAACTTGTGAGAGAGTCAGTTGGACCATTAGATGATAGGGGGTAAAAGGGGCACTAATTGGGGGCAAAGCCATAGCGGAGAGACTGAATGAATTCTTTGCTTCGGTCTTCACTGAGGAAGATGTAGGGATGTTGCCCATGACTGAAATGGTATTTAAAGTTGATGCCGCAGAAGAATTGAAAGGAATATCGATACATCAGGAAGATGTATTAAAACTATTTGATAAACTGAAGAGTAGCAAATCACCTGGACTGGATGGTATAAATCCAAGTGTGTTGAAGGAACTGAACTATGAGATTACAGACGTACTATTAGTAATCTGTGAACTATCATTAAAATTACTGTAATACCTGAAGATTGGAGGATGACCAATGTAACGCCAATTTTTAGAAAGGGTGAAGGGGTGATCCAGGAAACTACAGACCAGTGAGCTTTATGTCAGTACTGGGAAATATGGTAGAAACCATTATAAAGAACAAAATTATTGAACATGTAGATAGTCATGGCTTAATGGGAGACACCCAACATGGCTTTAGCCAAGGAAGGTCTTGTCTTACTAATCTGTTATGTTTTTTTGAAGGTGTGAATAAACAGGTAGACAAAGGTGAGTCAGTTGATATAGTGTATCTGGATTTTCAGGAAGCCTTTGACAAGGTCCTTCGTAAGAGACTCTTGGCAAAATTTAAAAGTCATGGGATAAGAGGCAATGTACTATTGTGGATCAGGAACTGGTTAAAAGATAGAAAGCAGAGGGTAGGACTAAATGGCCAATTTTCCCAATGGAGAAAGGTGAATAATGGAGTACCCTAGGGATCTGTACTGGGTCTGCTGCTTTTTAACATATTCGTAAATGACCTGGAAATGGGAATAACGAGTCAGATAATCAAATTTGCAGATGACACAAAATTATTCAAAGTAGTTAAAACCCATGAGGATTGTGAACAATTGCAAGAGGACCTTGATAAATTAGAAGAGTGGGCATCTAAATGGTAGATGAAATTTAATGTGGATAAGTGCAAAGTGTGTAAGACAAGGCTGCATACTTTCCCCCTACCTGTTTAATTTATATGCAGAACAAATCATCAGAGAAGCAGGATTGTATGAAGACGACAGAGGTGTGAAGATTGGTGGAAGACTCATCAACAACCTTCGCTATGCTGATGATACTACATTACTGGCTGAAAGTGAAGATGATCTGAAACATTTGCTTCTCACAATCAAAGAACATAGTCTCAAAGTGGGCCTGCACCTTAATGTAAAGAAGACAAAGATCATGACAACTGGCATAATCAACAGGTTCATCGTTGAAGGAGAAGAAATTGAAATTGTGAACAACTTTAACCTACTTGGATCAACTATCAATAAAGAAGCAACAAGCAGTCAAGAAATCAAACGATGCATTGCTCTTGGCAGAATGGCTATGAAAGACCTAGATGATTCTCAAGAGCAGGGATGTCTCTCTCCATACAAAGATTCGACTTGTTCAAGCCATGGTATTTTCAATAACATCATATGGATGTGAAAGCTGGACAGTGAAAAAGACAGACAGGAAGAAAATTGATCCCTTTGAATTATGGTGCTGGCGGCGAATACTGTGTATACCATGGACTGTCCGAAGAACAAACCAGTCGGTACTACAGGAGATCAAACCTAAGCTTTCTTTAGAAGCTCAGATGACAAGACTTCGACTTTCATACTTTGGACACATCATGCAAAGAGAGAGATCATTAGAGAAAGACATCATGCTTGGCAAGATAGAAGGTCAACGCAAAAGAGGAAGGCCAGCAATGAGATGGATCGATACAATAACAGCAGCTACGGGTACCAGTCTGTCAACAATGAGCCGCTTGACTGAAGACCGAACACAATTTAGGATAGCTATCCAGAGGGTCGCCATGAGTCGACTCCGACTCGACGGCACTTAACAACAACAACAAGTGCAAAGTTATGCACCTAGTAAAGAACAACCCAAACTATGGTTGCAGGATGCAAGGTTCCACATTAGGAACCACCACCCAGGAAAAAGATTTAGGCGTCATCATGGATAACATGTTGAAGCCCTCTGCGCAGTGTGCAGTGGCGGCCAAGAAAGCAAATAGAATGCTAGGAATCATAAGGAAAGGAATGTAGAATAAAAATGATAGTGTTTTTAGAAAAGGTACAGAGAAGAGCCACGAAAATGGTAAAGGAGATGGAAGGATACCCTATGAGGAGAGGCTAAAAAGGTTAGGGCTCTTCAACCTGGCACGAGACAGCTGAAGGGAGATATGATAGAGGTCTATAAATTAATGAATGGAGTGGAACTGGTAAATGTAGATTGATTGTTTACGCCATCAAAATATAAAAAGACTAGGGGACATGCAATGAAGCTACAGTGTAACCTATTTAAGACTAATAAGAAAAAATATTTTTTCACTGAACTTGTAATCAAACTCTGAAATTCGTTACTAAAGGATATAATAAAAGCTATTAAGGTTTGGACAAGTTCCTGGAAGAAAGGTCCATAAACTATTATTAAAGGGAACCCGGGAAATCCACTGCTTGCCCCAATACAAGCATTGTGGAACCTGTGTCTTTTGAGGAAACTGCTAGGTACTTATGACCTAGATTGGCTACTGTTGGAAACAGGATACTGGTCTTGATGGACCTTGGTCTGACCCAGTTTGGAATTTCTTATGTTCTTATTGCTCTGAATAGAGCATTTAGGATGGGGGTGGTGGACACAGTTCTCTGCCCTAAATGTCAGGAAGGTCAAGAGCATCTGGGCCATATGTTTTGGATGTGTTCTAAGCTCCAGAGGCTTTGGGAGAACCTCGTGAAGTACTGTATCTGGAGACCCTGCTTTCCCCATGAGTGGATCTCACCCCCACAGTGGCGGTGCTAGACAATATAAAGTTTCTTAGAGTCTGAGGGGTGGCAGCCCATTTGGTGGTACGCAAGGCATGCCTGGTTGCTAAGCAATATAACACCAATTTTATTTGAGCTCCACTGGCTTCCAATCTCCTCAAGAGTAAGATATAAATTAATAATGACCACATTTAAACTGGCATATAACTTAGCACCCTCCCACCTCTCAACACTCATCCAAATCCAACCATCTAACAGACTTAGAAGAACCCCCAACCAAAGCATTCTAAAAATACCCCATACAATATGCAACACCAAACAATCCACCAGCAATAGGGCATTTACGTACATAGCACCCTCACAGTGGAACGCCCTCCCTGAGACGCTAAGAGGAATTAAAGACCTGCAATCATTCCGTAAAGAATTAAAAACACATCTGTTAAAGAATATTACACCAATCCCAAGACCAACAATACATAAGGTCCTCCTCCTTCCTCCCTCTTCCCCCTCTAAACTGTAACCCACAACAGTTTTAGATTGAATCCATTGATTTAACTCCTGATTTCATTTAATGTTCATTCTAATATGAATGCCATTTATGAACGTTAATTCACCTGTACAGAGCTTTATTTGTAAATACTTAGAGGTTTCACCTGATTGTACTCAGTTATTTGTACAAAGTTCATAAACACTGTTCCATGTAAAAGTTTAAGTTTAACTTGTTATGATGTAAACCGCCCCTGATCTCTGGAAGGGGCAGTATAAAAATATGTTCAAATAAATAAAATAAAATAAAATAAATACTTAATTGATGGAAGGATAAGGAGGCCCTTTCATTTTGGGAATCGAGGAATTTACTCCATATACAGGTTACAATTGAGAAGGTGGCCAGTTGAGTCTGAATTATGAGAGTTGGGGGGGGCGGAGGGATCAGCCTGTCTTTTGGGTGAGTATGTGGAAGTAGTGATTGCATTCCTCGTCCTTGAATGTGTTGGTTGTTGGGGGGAGGGAGTGGGGAGAGGAATAGTAGTGGTTTGGTTGTGGGTTTGTCGGGTAGTGAGGGGGTGAGAGAGTGTGTAGGGAGGGGGATGTGTAGATAATGTGGTTTAACAGTTGATTTGTAGCTATCTCCAGTGGTGTGTAAGTGTCGTTATTTCGCTAATCCCTGTTGACTGTTGGATATGGCAGGGCTTGTTAACAATAAAAACCATTTAAACTAAAAAAAAAATAAAGAACTCCTTTGGGCCAGCCCTTTGCAGGAGAGATTAAGGGCGTTATACCTCTTAATCCCCCCTAATGTATTCCTCGCTCCAAAATGTATTTAGATAAAAATAGAGACCTCTGTAGTTAAGTAGCAACACTACACATTTACGTTTGCAAAATGGCTCAACTGCACATGTAAGTGCCGATATTTACATGCGCAAGTTGTGAAATGTTGGCACTGCACGTATAAGTTGGCAGGTTTACTCCGTTATTTTTTTCTCATGAGTAAATTTGTAAAATGGTACCTCCCACTACACATGGCTATGTATTTTAGAAACATCTCCATGTTTAGCAGAGCCATTTCAAAAATACTCTCAGAAATGAGTAATCCAAACTCAATGCCTCAATTCCGATCTCTATGTACACTATCTAAAATGCGCCTTCACATGCATGGGTGTTCCTAGTGCCAGGGGATAGGAAGAGTTGTGATGGGATTGGCACTTATGTGCTTATTTTATTAAATATGCACATAGGTATCAATTCCTACCAGCACATATATGAACAAAGTTATACCTGACGGAAGAGCAGGTATAACTTTGTGTTTAACTTTGTGTGGGAGCTTTTAAGTAGGCTATTTTTTAAATGCATGTAAGGCTTGTTAAATCACAGAAAAAGACCTAAGCGTTGACAAGATAAAAAAAAGTATCAAAATAATAAAGAAAGTATATCTTAGCCCTTCATTACATGTATTGTAGAGGACCATCACAACCTTGTTGAGAGTTTAGGATATATTCTCTCCAGGTGGTATCAAATCGATCCATGTCAGTTCATATCAATTTAATTCATATGTTCTATTCCATATTTCCATCATTCTGTGCATAAATACACCATCCTTCTATCATATATTTGTATTTATGTATGAAAGGATGACATTTTCTTAATAATATGTTAGTGTAGCTGGGTTTAAAAAAGGTTTGGACAAGTTCCTGGAGGAAAGGTCCATAAACCATTAGTAAAAAGGGACCCAGGATATCAATGCTTGACCCAATACAAGCAATGTGGAACCTGTGTCTTTTGGGGTAACTGCTAGGTACGTATGACCTAGATTGACCACTGTTGGAAACAGGATAACTGGGCTTGATGGACCTTGGTCTGACTCAGTATGGCATATCTTATGTTCTTATGTTCACATTTATGCATAAAATGTTGGAATTATGAAACAGAACTCTATGAATTAACTTGATGTGAACTGAAATGGATTGATAATGATACCACCTGGAGAGAATATATCCTAAACTCTCAATGAAGTTTTGATGGTCCTCTACAGTATATGTAATGGACTAAGATACTTTGTTGTTTTGAGGCCTTTATAAAGGAGGCACAACATATGCACCTATGTGCTTTCATAGCCTAGGCACCCTATTATAAAATTACTCCCTTAATTGTAATAAAGTGTTTTATTGAGTTCTTTTCCATTAAACAGATTTCTCTATGAGTTATCCCAGATTCCAAATTTTGCCGAACGTTCCCAATGCATCATCTTCCAGTCCATTTTCTGGGAGGGAATAACTGCTGTGCAGCGGAAGGTGGACATCATCATTCGGGCATGTGAGGTATGACTAATGAAGAACAGAAAACAGGAATAAGTATAGTCCACATACAGAAAGTCCATAATGATATAGAGTCACCATTAATTTATATCATATACCTGTATCCTTCACTATATCATTGCTGATTTGAAAAATACTGTCCTGTGAAGTTGATATTCAGTGTGGACATTAAATGGTATTTTCCTTATCGTCCCTCCAGTCCAGTCCAGTTATATATGGGTAGTCAGCCCCCTCCAGCAGCTGAGGACTGAGCATGACAGAGTCTTGCTGGTTCAGTATAAGAGCTCCCCCTACATCATCCGACTCCAATATCTCAGTACTCAGCAGCTGGGGAAGAGCTATTATTTGGTGGACTCCCTGAAAGGATGATTAGAATACAGGAAACATTTATCAATATCAGATTAATTTAAAAAACAAACAAAAGGAGGGGCGGAGCCAGCCAGGGACCTGCATGGACGTCTAGCGGAGAGCTCCCGAGGACCTAGCTAATAATCCTGCCTCAGTCCTTGCTAAAGGGCAACCAGACAGCCGCAATTGTTCCATCTACCTCCGGAGACGGCGAGTAGCAAGCAAACGAAGTTGGAGTTTTCTAACCCTCAAGCCTCCGGGGTTAAGTGCTCTAAAGCGGATCCGCCTTCCCCGCTCAAGATGGCGTCGCAGCGTGAGCATGATGAGGGGCTTAGAGAGATCCTCACTGAACTGCGGGCTGTTCGAGCCCGGGTAGATACCAACGGTGAGTGTCTGTGTGAACTTCAGGCGGACTCGAAGGAGCTCAAGGAGCAGTTGGTGTCGCTGGTTGCTAGAGTGGAAAATATAGAACTTAAGGTTCTAGCGCATGAGGAAAAACTGGTGCACTGTGGGAAGGCTATCAGGAAAATGGATTATTTGGAAAAGACCCTGGAGGACATGAACAACAGGGCACGTAGGAACAATATTCGGATTGTTGGACTCCCGGAAGGTATAGAGGGCACAGATCCGATTGCGTTTCTGGAGGATGTAATTCCAAAGCTGCTGAAACTAAGTCTGGCTCGCCCGTTTGAAATTGAAAGGGCACACCGCATTCCAACAACATTAACTCAACAAGCAAATAGGCCGCAGCCTCTAATTTTCTGTGGCTTGCGGTATCAGCATGTAGTTCAGGTCTTGAAAGCTGCGAGGGCCTGCAAGGAGCTTCAATTTGAAGGCCACAAACTCTCTTTTTTTTCCAGACCTCAGCAAGCCTACGGTGGCAAAGCGGAAGCAGTTCTTAGCGTTCAGGGGAAGACTTCAGCATCTCCAAACGCGCTACGGTTTATTCTATCCTTCTCAATTTTGAGTTACGCTCAACAATGTTACCAAGAACTTTGAAGATCCAGAGGTTCTGGAGAGATTTATCTTAGAGCAAGAGGCGCTCCAGATGGCAGTGATTGTATGGCTTGAGAATAGTCTTGTGAACTATTTTTGTGGACTTGCCTGGAAAGGTTTGGCGGCCTGGGGGGGGGGGGGGGACAACCCAGGCTAGTGGCCGGGCCTAGGAGTGACAGCAGCAGACTTTATTACCCGATGCCATATTGTTCGGTGTGCCTGAATGGGTTGTTATGTGCGGGCTGGGGCAAATAAATAAATATACGTTTGTTTGATCTCTCTCAGTACGGGGGCTCCGCCTGACAGTGTGCTCGGTTCAAGCTGGCTTACCCAATTTGGGATATGTGGGGGGGGCGGCTTTAGTTGTTTGGGGTGTCTTGTGGCTCTCCGGGGAGTGTCTGTATATCAATATTCAAATGGGAGGGTGTGTAGTTTGTCTGGGGCAAGCTTTGTTGTATATATTTTTGTTTGAATATGGGTAGAGATGTGCATTTGCTGTCCCTGAACGTGAAAGGAATCAATAATCTGATTAAAAGGAAGAAAATTCTCACATATTGCCGACATCAGAAGGCAGATTTGGTCTTACTACAGGAGACCCACTTAGATTTAACGGAGACTAAGAAATTAGAGGATAGGCACTTTGCACTATTGGGAGCTTCACCTTCAGTGCAAAAGAAGAATGAGGTGGTGATACTGGGGAAGAAATCTTTAAATTGCAAGGTTGCTGATGTGCGAGCAGATGCGGTGGGTCGCTGGGTGATTGTTTCAGTAGTGATCGGGGAAGTGAAGGTTGTAATTATTAATGTTTATGGTCCTAATTCGGATGACCCTATATTTTTCACGGAACTACTGGCTGTGGTGCAGGAGCACTCTTCTCTGCCATTGATAATTGGGGGGGGGGATTATAACGTTATGCTAGATCCGTTGCTGGACAAACGCCCCGCCAGGGTGGAGAGGGTTGCCCGAGCACGTGTGGTTCTTCAGGCTCTCCTCAACTCCTTAGGGTTGGTGGACATCTGGAGGCTTCTGCATACTAAAGAGATGGACTTCACTTTCTTTTCACCTCCGCATAAATCTTGGTCGAGATTGGATTACTTCTTGATTTCTAAAATCTTGGTCCCTGGAGTGCGGAGTGCAGAAATCTTAGGTGTGCGTGTCTCAGATCACGCTGCCATT
Source organism: Ichthyophis bannanicus (assembly GCA_033557465.1). Classification (NCBI taxonomy): domain Eukaryota; kingdom Metazoa; phylum Chordata; class Amphibia; order Gymnophiona; family Ichthyophiidae; genus Ichthyophis; species Ichthyophis bannanicus. The sequence goes on along the minus strand of CM066037.1, from coordinate 377,413,268 downwards.
TCTTTACAGGTAGAGTGGGGGGAGGGAAGTAGTCAGTCGCGGGCCTGGTCTTTTAATAGGTCGCTGCTAACTGAACCCCTTTTTCAGGAAGAAATTAGAGCATTTATTAAGGAATATTTTGAAGTAAATGTTGTAGGGGACACGTCGATGTGGGCATGGTGGGAGGCTTTTAAGGCCTCTCTGTGAGCAGCGATCACCAGCTTTTCTATTAAAGAGTATAGAAAGAGGAAGGCCAAATTGAAGATCCTGGAGGATCAAATTAAGGCTGGGGAGAGGCTCCTGCTTAAACACGCAAATGCTGGCATCATATTGCGGTTGCAAAGGCTTCGGTTTCAGTATAACGCGATTTTGAGTTCTGAGATTGAACATGTATTATTGAAACAGCAGTCTCAGTTTTATGGGGAGAATAATAAAGGGGGTAAACGTCTGGCTAACTCTTTAAAGAGAAGGCAGGAAAAAGCGAGGGTTGCGGTAATTGTAGATCAAACCCGTGGAGCTTTGCGCAGCACCGATCAGATTTTGGAAGCCTTTGCTGAATACTATCAAAGCCTGTATGCTTCTGATGGCCTTGCAGAAGCTGGGGCAATTGATGGATTTTTGCAACAGCTTGAGCACCCTCACCTCTCGACGCAGGTGGCGGGTGAGATGGATAAGCCTTTTTCAAGTGAGGAAATCGGCAGGGCCATCACAGGCTTGCCGTCGGGTAAGGCAGTAGGCCCTGATGGTATTCCTGGTGAATTTTACAAATTGTTTCGGAATGACCTGCTCCCTTATTTACTGATATATTATGAGGCAATTGGCATCTCCTCTTCGCAAGTAGGTAACTTTGGGGAGGCTACGGTTGTCGTTTTAGAGAAGCCTGGGAGAGACCCCACACAAGTAGTCAATTATAGGCCCATTTCTTTACTAAATGCTGATTATAAAATATATGCCACAGTCTTGGCAAGCAGACTTGCTAATGTAGTGGGTGGGTTGATTCACCCTGACCAGTGCGGCTTTATCTTGGGGAGAGCCACGTCTGATAACGCCAGGCTTCTATGTAATCTCTTGGAGAGGGCGAAACATTTAAGGATCCTTATGTCGGGGTTTCATTAGATGCTGAAAAGGCCTTTTTTGTTTAAAATATTGGAATGGTTTGGGTTAGGGCAAAAATTTATTAATATGACTCGATCCCTGTATTTAAATCCCAAGGCTCGGATTTGTGCAAATGGGGCTCTCTCTAGTTCCTTCTCGCTGCACAGGGATACTCGGCAGGGCTGCCCCCTTTCCCCCTTGCTTTTTAATCTAGCTTTAGAGCCGTTAATTCTTGCCATTCGGCAAAACAAGGATATCGGTGGTTTTGTGGTGGGGGATTGGCAAGTTAAAGTGTCAGTGTATGCGGATGATCTTTTACTTTTCACGCAACCTCCAGCGATTCCCACGATTTTGAATTTAGTTGATTATTATTCTGGGTTATCTGGTTACAAAATAAATTGGTCCAAATCGGTTGTTTTCCCGATGAATGGTTTGGCTACAGCGGATCAACTAGCGTCATTTCCATTCCGGTGGGAGTCAGGTAATATCAAGTACTTGGGTGTTAAGTACAGTTTTCCCTTGGAGCAGGTTGCTCAAGAGAACGTGGACGATCTTATACGGTACATCAAGCAGTCTGTGTTAGCCTGGTCTCCCCTATATCTTACCTAGTGGGGGAAGCTGGAGGCTATAAAAATGACCCTAATGCCCAAAATCAACTACATGTTAGGCATGCTCCCGATCCCACTGGCTCTGGGCGTTTATGTTGAAGTAGAACGACTTCTTTCGCGATTCTTCTGGGGAGGTCGGCAGCCTAGGATTGCGTTGAAAAAATTGAAAGCTCCCAAGGACAAAGGGGGAGTCCACTTTCCTGATTTTCGGTTCTATCACCAGGCTTTTCTCCTGAAACAAAGTGCACTGTGGACTTGTGAGGAGGATCTGGAGGTTAAGCCGGTGTGGTTAGAACTTGAAAAGCGGATAGCTGACCCCTGTCCGCTGAGGTGGCTTTTGGGTGCGAAACACCCTGAGAAATCTCGACTAGGCAAGGTGGTTTCTGCCACTCAGGAGGCCTACTTGTTGTTGGTTAGTCAGATGAAGCCTGATAGTTCTCTCTGTAGAAGGTCTCCTCTATGGTGGAACCCTAAATTTAAAATTAATGGCAAGATGTTCTCATGGAAGAAATGGCAAGCGTGCGGCATCTGGTCATTGGATCAGTTGTTAGGGCCCACAGATTGGAAAGATTTCTGCACTCTGCAATGCAATTACTCTCTTCCTGACTCCGCGCGGTTTTATTGGTTTCAGCTTCGCCATTGTTTACAGGCAGCGAACATTTCTCCTGCAGTGATATGTCCTGACAGTTACGTAACTCAAGGGCTGGCGGAGATAGCAGGTCAGGTGGGAGCTGCATCTAAAATCTATGCCTTATTGAGAGATTGCATCCCGCCTCAGCTGCTTGGGCTTGAAAAAATCTGGGAGGTGTAAGTGTTAAGACCAGTTTCGAGCAAGGTTTGGAGAACTGTATGGGGTTCCGTCACGAGGGTCTCTAGGTCAGCTGCAATTACTCAGTCTCTCTTCTTCTTTTTACACAGGGCTTACATTACCCCCAGTCAGATTAGCCAAATGGGATAAAGCCTCGCCGGCTAAATGCTAGTCATGCTTGTCGGATTTTGGCACATTTAAGCACATGGTCTTTGATTGCTCTCACGTTCAGAGATTTTGGCAGCTTGTTTGGAATAGGATACAGGATATATTGCAAATTTCAGTCACTTTGTCCTGGGGTATAGTTTGTTTGAGATCAACCTTTGATGTACCCGGTCTAACTAAGGAAAATCGTTTTATGTTCAATTTCATGATTGCCTTAGCTCTAAAAGTTATTTTTGCAAACTGGAAAGATTCACGTAAGTTATGTATGGATATGTGGTGGAACCTAGTCTGCCAAATTTGAGAAGCTATATAGTAAAATTCATCATCCGGATAAGGATGGTATTAATGTTGGCAGATGGCGGGCACTGGATGATTTTGTGGGCCGGTCACATATTAAAAGTGTGTTCTCCGGGTAGTAGGGCATTGTTATGAGGGATATTAGGTCTTATTCCCTGTATGTAAATGATTGGTGCTTGTTAACCCTGCTTAAATTCTTTTTCTGCTCTTTCCTTCCTTTTTTGATTTCCCCATGTTGGCGCCTCAGAGAGCCGGGGGGGGGGGGGTTGGGTGGGTTGGGTGTTGCTGTATGTTTGAGGTGTTATTGCTGTTCTATTAAATTTATAAATAAAGAATTTAAAAAAAACAAAAAAAAACAAAAGGAAAAGACCACCTTAATTCAGGCTGGATTGTCCTGGCTAGGCATATTATCCAGGGGAGGTCGCAGAGAAGCTGGGAGCACGCCCCGCTAGTGAGCAGCAAGGGAGTGAAGGCAGCAGAGGCAGGGCCTATCTCATAGCTGGGGCTGAAGATCTCAGAAACTGCCCCGGGGGGGGGGGGGGTGTAATACCTGGGAGCCCCAGGTTCCTCCACCTCTTCCCAGTGGGATTGCCAGAGTCCTGTTAGCCACAGGATCTCTGGCTAACCCCTTGCCAGCAAAATGAAACGTTTGGTGCCCAAAAGCATCCAGAGTCCTGCATTCACGACCTGGAGGATTGGATGCATGCCTCTGCACTTTTCATCCTATGCATGGCTGACTCCACTACCATTGAATGGTGTGGCAGCTGAGTTTTCTGAAATCCAGGACATGGCGGAACTCGATTCATAGTATCAAGTCTCCTAGAGTGAGGAGAAGTAGTCAGAGGTGTCTCCCACATTCTGAGCGTCAAGTTATGCAGAATTTCATGGATAGGCAGAGTGGCTGCCTCCTTAGGAGCTTTAGGATATTGAAGAATTTCCAATTCCTTTGCTCTGAGTTCCTCTTCAGGAGCTACTGTGATTGAAAAACCTTTGGCCATATCACGGATAAAATCCTGAAAAGACATGTCCTCTGGAGGTGACATTCTGCGTTGGGGAGAAGAGGGATCTTCTGGGAGAAACGCTCTAGTACCAGCAGAATTGTCAGAGTCTTCGGAATCGGAGGAATCGAAGTATTCCTGACCCCGATGCTCCTGCAAAGCACGGTCCCGGTATCGATCGAAGTCGGTACCGAGTTGACCCGATACCGATCTGTCGATTCCAGCCAGAGATGGCATGGGAAAAATTCCTACCGGGGCCGGTACCGTTGGTATCGGTGTCGATGTCGGTACCAGTACCCGTTGGACCAACGGTACCGCAGCTGAGAGAAGAGCTGTGATGCTGCGTTCGATAGCGAGGAACCTCTGGTCTATCGACGCTGCTGATGCCTGGGTGTCGGTACCGGTAAAAACGGCTGGAACCCCGGAGCATGGCACAGGTAGTTCTTGCAAGGTTGGAGCCTCGAGACCATCCTGAAGCCCCATCGATGCTTTGGAAGCCGAAGCCTCCCACCGGGGCTGTTTTGCCGGTGTGGTTCCCTCAAGGGCAATGCCAATGGCCTCTCCATGCTTAGCAGGAGAGCTACCCTTTGAGGACCGGCTTTTTTGTTTAGTTACCTGAGATCCATGGGAGGAAGAAGAGGCCCTTGACGATGTTGATGCAATGGATCTGGCATCCGAAGAAAAGAGGGTACCGAGCTTTGCAGCCCGGTTCTGTCTTCCTCTTTTAGTCATCCCCATACAAGAGAGACATTCAGTTGGAGAATGTTCAGGCCCTAAACATTTAAGACACCAATCATGGGTGTCAGTGACGGAAATGGTACTGCCACACTTAGTACATTTTTTAAAACCACTAGTTGGTTTTAGGAATATGGGGCCTAGTACCCAAAATGGCACCTAGCACCAAAAGAGAAAGGTTTCTGAAGAGAAAACAGTTTAAAGCATACGTTGTTGTTTTATTTTAAAAAGAAAAAAAAAGAACCGGCGGTACCGGTAAGTGTTTTTGGAGGTAAAAATTTAAATAAAAGCAAAATATTACAAGGCGCGGTTGTCGGGAGGGTAGTCGGGAGGTCCGATCCTGATTGTCAGCATTCATCTCTCTCTCTCTTGCTTTTCCCTCAGCTGCCTCTACGTCGGCTTACAGGTGCTCCTTTGGGGCATATGTGCATGCTCCCAGTCCCTGTGGCATGTGCACAGTGCAGGGGCAGCCGTGACTTGGGTTCGGCAGGCCTTTGCCGCACTTGCAATCACTGGGGCAGTTGGCTGCAGCAGGGGTTCTCTTTGGAGCAAGATGAGGCAGCCCAGGAGGGTTGAATTCTCCAGGCTGGTGGTTCCCGTGCTTTTGGTGGTAACCATGGCCATTTCACAGTGAACAACCATTTCCCCTACTCAGCGGGAGAAGCAGGGAAAAAACAAGTATATATTGTTGACTTGGAGTGGAGGAGTAGCCTAGTGGTTAGAACACTGACTTGGTAACCAAGCAACCAGGATTTGATTCCCACTAGCACTCCTTGTGGCCTTGGGCAAGTCACTTAACCCTCCACTGCCTCGGAAGAAAGGCCTGGCAATCTGCTTCCGGTGGCACTGCCAAGAAAACCCAGGAGCTTCTGGGTCGCCAGGAGTCAGGACTGACTCGAAGGCACACATTTATGACATATTCATAAATGACCTGGAAAAGGGAATAACTAGTGAGGTTATCAAATTTGCAGATGACACAAAACTGTTTAAAGTTGTTAAAACCCAAGAGGATTGTGGAAAACTGCAGGAGGATCTGGATAAATTGGAAGACTGGGCATCCAAATGGCAGATGAAATTTAATGTGGACAAATGCAAAGTTATGCACCTAGGAAAGAACAACCCACACTATTGTTACACGATGCAAGGCTCCACATTAGAAACCACCACCCAGGAAAAGGATTTAGGAGTCATCGTGGATAACATGTTAAAACCCTCCGCCCAGTGTGCAGCGGCGGCCAAGAAAGCAAATAGAATGCTAGGTATCATAAGGAAAGGAATGGAGAATAAAACAAAGGATATTATAATGCCTCTGTATCGCTCCATGGTACGACCGCACCTTGAATATTGTGTGCAATTCTGGTCACCGTATCTTAAAAAGGACATAGCGTTATTAGAAAAAGTACAGAGAAGAGCCACCAAATTGGTGAAGGGGATGGAAGGCTACTCCTATGAAGAGAGGCTAAAAAGGTTAGGGCTCTTTAGCCTGGAAAAGAGACGGCTGAGGGGAGATATGATAGAGGTCTATAAATTAATGAATGGAGTGGAACGGATAAATGTGGATCAATTGTTTACGCTATCAGAATATAGAAAGACTAGGGGACATGTAATGAAGCTACAGGGTAAACTATTTAAGACAAATAAGAGAAAATATTTTTACACTCAACGTGTAATCAAACTCTGGAATCTGTTACCGGAGGATGTAGTAAGGGCTGTTAGTATAGCTGGGTTTAAAAAAGGTTTGGACAAGTTCCTGGAGGAAAGGTCCATAAACCACTATTAAAAAGGGACCCAGGATATCAATGCTTGACCCAGTACAAGCATTGTGGAACCTGTGTCTTTTGGGGATATTGTTAGGTACGTATGACCTAGACTGGCCACTGTTGGAAACAGGATACTGGGCTTGATGGACCTCGGTCTGACCCAGTATGGCATGTCTTATGTTCTTATGTTCATTGCATTTGCATGGGAATGTTCCTCAAGGAAGTCACAGGAGACTTGGAACTTATGAGCCCATTTTTCCCAGATGACAAGAGACAAGATTTTCTTGCTCTAGTTAAGCATGCTCAAGATGTCTCCAAGTTTGTTAATCATGCAGCCTTTGACTGCTTCGAATGCATCAGCAGAACCTCTGCTATTGCCATTGGTGCACGACGGATTGCCTGGCTACAGGCATCAGACTTGGAGACTTGGGTACAGGACAAGTTAGGCAACATTCTTTGCATGGGAAGAATCTCTTCGGCAAGAACTGGCAGGAAAAGGCTAACGAGTTAGATGCTGACAATACTACTCTAGATAGATTGTCAAAATCTACAGCCACTCCAGCCAAAAAGAAGCCTTATAAAAAACCCTCTTTCAGCAAAAAGAGGAAATTTTATCCTTCCTATACCCAGCAGAGTCAAACTCGAGGTCAGGTTGCCCAAAAGAGACAAACTAGACAGCAAAAGAAGCCAAAAGGCCCGAGAGCCCTACCAGCTTTCCAGGTTCAGTCCCCTCAAGGGCTTTGACTCCTTCCTAGAGAGCTTTGCCTTCCTGCCTCTGAGGGTTCCCCAACCCCCCAATATCCCGGGCAGGTTATGCCACTTTGCCAACAGATGGCATCAGATAACAGCAGAAGATTGGACTTTGTCGATTGTAGGAGAAGGGTACAAGCTTCATTTTCACAGCATGCCCCCTCCTGCAATTCTAAAGCAATTCAATTCTCAAATCTCCGCAGACAATCTGCTAGATCATGAGGTCTTGACACTTCTTGTCCAAGGGGCAATAGAGGAGGTACCCATTCTTCAACGGGGTGCAGGGTTCTATTCCCCCTATTTCTTATTCCAAAGAAAACAGGAGGGGACAGACCCATTTGTGGACCTCAGAGAATTGAACAAATATCTGTTTTGAGAAGTTCAAAATAATTTCTCTAGGAACTCTTCTGCCATACCTTCAAAGCCAGGATTGGCTTTGCTCTCTAGACGTAAAGGATGCATACCTACAGTTGCAGAGGCCAGCACTGCACTGTCCCATACAATCCGAATTCTCCAGTACTTGAGATTGGTGATAAACTTCCCAAAATCCCAACTTGTTCCTTCCCAATGCCTGAAATTCATAGGAGCCTGTCTAGATACCAGACAGACAAAGGCTTTCCTTCCACAGGCCTGGTGTCTTCGCATAATGCAACTAGCTTCTCAAGCAGCAGGCAAATCCTCCCTCACTGCTCAAGAGCTACTAGTTACTGGGACATATGGCATCCACAGTTCATGTAGTCCCATATGCTCACCTCCACATGCGAGCAGCTCAGTGGACCCTATCCACACAGTGGACACAGGCCACAGGTCATTTGTCGGACAAAATAATAAACTCTCAATGTCTAATTTTGTCCCTCCAATGGTGGCAATCACTGGGAAACCTGACAGTGGGGTCTCCTTTTCATCAACCCCTTTTTCAGGCCACCCTAACAACAGATGCATCACAGGTGGGTTGGGGAGCACACCTGAATCTCTCTAACCAGGGAACCTGGACTCCACAGGAGGCTGGTTTACACATAAACCTCCTGGAATTAAGAGCAATCTATTTAGCTCTTCGAGTATTCCACGCCCAGCTCAGCTACAAGACAGTCCTAGTCCAGACGGACAATCAAGTAGCCATGTTCTATGTGAAAAAGCAGGGCGGAACAGGCTCTCTGCAATGAAGCTTTAAGACTGTGGACCCTCGCCAGAGAGCATCAAATTCACCTTCTAGTGGTATATCTTCCAGGCATTCAAAGTCTTTGGGCAGACAGACTCAGTCGAGTACTGCTGCCTCACGAGTGGGTCCTCCACCTAGACCAGGTGGCAAAGATATTTCATCTCTGGGGCACTCCAGACATAGACCTCTTTGCAAGTCCACTGAATGCAAAACTTCCCCGGTTCTGTTCCAGGATTCCGGCTCACAATTGTCAGGCAAGGGATGCCTTCCTCCTTCACTGGGGTCAGGACTTCCTTTATGCCTTCCCACCCATTCCCCTCACCCCCAAAACAAGCTTCAGAGAGACAGGGGTCGCATGATTCTCATAGCACCACGATGGCCACGCCAAACGTGGTATCCCCTGCTTCTACATCTCTCTCAAGCGGCACCTCTGGAGTTAGGGCATGCTCCAGATTTCCTTTCCCAAGAGAATGGGATGCTATGGCACCCGAATCCCCAGTCCCTGCACCTCATGGCCTAGTTGCTGAAGGCTTAGACCTCCAGGATCTCAACCTGTCCCAACAGGTAAAAGATATCCTTCAGGCTTCTAGGAAACTTTCCACAAGAAGATCTTATGCCTTCAAGTAGAAACGTTTTACTATATGGTGCTCCAAGAAGGGATTAAACCCTTTTGTCATACCCTCAGAATCGATACTAGAGTATCTCCTTCACTTGTCAAATTCTGATCTAAAGACCAATTCAGTAAGAGTCCATCTTAGTGCAATTGCAGCTTCTTATAAGCCTCTGAATGGACAACCAATTTCCTCTCATCCTCTCATAGCAAGATTTATGACAGGCCTTCTATTAACCAAACCTCCCATCAAGCCACCAGCGGTGCCATGGGATCTAAATCTTGTTCTTGGGCAGCTCATGAAGCCGCCTTTTGAGCCTTTGGCCACTACAGCCCTTACGTTTTCGACCTGGAAGGTCATCTTCCTAATTGCAATCACCTCTGCACGTCGCATTAGTGAATTGCAAGCTTTAGTGGCTGATCCTTCTTATACTAGGTTTCATCATGATAAGGTTGTTCTTAGAACTCATCCACACTTTATGCCAAAGGTGATTTCGCCTTTTCATTTAAATCAATCAATTTATCTTCCTGTATTTTTTCCGAGGCCTCATGCCTCTAATGCAGAAAGAAACCTTCATACTTTGGATTGTAAAAGGGCCTTAGACTTTTACATACAAAGAACACAGCAAAATAGAAAGTCCTCGCAACTTTTTATAGCTTTTGACCCTAGTCATTTGGGACTTCCAGTCTCCAAAAGAACTTTATCTAAATGGATTGCCCAATGCATATCCTTTGCTTATGAGAGTAAGGGTCTTCCTCTTCAGGACCATGTCACAGCTCATAATGTGAGAGCCATGGCTACTTCCACGGCTAATCTCCACTCTGTGTCTATCGATGACATTTGTCGAGCATCCGCATGGGCTTCAGTACACACCTTCACAGCCCACTACTGCCTGGATAAAGCCTCCCATTGGGATGCCTTCTTTGGCCAAGCTGTTCTTCAAAATCTCTTTCAGACCTAATTCAACTCCTACCCACCAACCCTGGTGGAATGCCAGAGATCCATGGGAGGAAGGATGCCTATCTTTCTGGGTTGGCACCTTCCTGGGGCTCTCTCCCTGGCATCTTCAGCTAGGGAGTCCCCATATGTTCTAAATCTGTTCTATGTAAAATAATAGTATTCTACTATTAAAGTTTGTTACCTGTAAACCGCCACTGATCTTTGGACGTGGCGATATAGAAAAGATGTGTAAATAAATAAAATAAATAAATAAATATGTGAAGACTACATTCTTGCTTGTTCCTGGAGATAGCGTAGTTACTCACCTGTAACAGGTGATCTCCTGGAACAGCAGGAATTTAGTCTTCACAACCCACCCACCTCCCCTAGGAGTTGTCTCTCTATCTCTTTGTCTCTTTCCTCTCTCCCTCTATCCTTTCACTCAGCTACAAACCTAACTGAAGAGGGACAGTTGGAAAGGCAGGAAGGCAGCATGCATGTGCTGAGGGATGCTCCCAAAAGCGTTCCTATTGGGCGCTGGGAAGCGTTCCCTCGCAGGCTCCATCGGTACCGACGATACCCATATGTGAAGACTAAATTCCTGCTGTTCCCGGAGATCACCAGTTACAGGTGAGTAACTACGCTACATTTTATTTATTTATTTTTTATTTTATTACAGTTTCTTATATACCGCGCTATTTAGAATCAGCGCGGTTTACATCATAACAAAATGACCATTACGACAAACTGTCAGGATTTTACATTGAACAGGAGTACAAACTTGGATAACTGGGTTAACTATATACATACATTGGGTGGTAACTGCCATTCCAATGCTTTTTACTTTGGGTTGTATCTTCTGTTTTGTGACAGCTACCCAGCTGTGCTCTTTTGAAGCACTGAAGTCAATTACATTTTGCTAAAGACTGTCTACCAGAAAGTAGACACACAAGCATCAGTCATTGCCAGCTGCCTGCTTCTGGTGGAGTAGCTCATTAGTGCCTAAACATCTGGCAGTGCTGCTGCTTCCATTGGTCAGAGGAGATTCTCATTTCCATTGCATGGACTTTCAGCCACTCTGTTGCTCTGGAAGGAAAACAAGGCTGTTACTCTCAACAGTTTAAATGTGGTTGCTCTCTATTGAGACCTTACAGTTTAGAAATTTGAACTTTATTTTAACTAGCTGTTATAACCAAGGAGGTTGGCAGGTATGTGCTTACTGAATGGCATCATGACACATTTCCTATGAGGGCCACGGTGGGGAAGGCTCTATTGATGTTTGTGTTAATAGAGTAACAGGAGATGAGTGTGGTGGGGATGGTATATATGTATATGGGATTGGTGTATATGTTTATATCTATGGAGAAGGTATAAGTATGGGGGGTGGTATTTATCTGTGTGTCTTTGTGAGTTTCTGAATTGAAGAGTGCCTTCAGAAAGACAGCTGGCAGAATAGCTGGGGTGGGTGTATGTTTTAGGGGGATGCATATGTTTCCAGATTGGTGTTCTCAAGGGCATAAGGACCAGTATTCTAAAGGACCACTATATGCAGCTTCTTTCCTGTCACATCAGGAACCAAATAACTTTCACACCAGGCTTGTATCCCCTGAAGAAAGTACTAGCCAAAACGTGGGTTTTCTACAGGAAAGCTTTAAACCTTCTACTGTTGTTACACTTTGCTCCTTTTGTTCGTGCTGCTCCTCTGCGGTGTGTGTGCGCTCTCTTCTTGATCTCAGGAGGCCTTGGCTGTTTGTACTGGATTTAGCTGGAGTGATAAGGTAACTTCAGCATGGTTATAAATAGTGAACTCCTTAATGTCTATAGTAGTGACATCAGCCATTAAGGGCTTAGAAAGAATGGAGAAATCAATCTTAGACTGTGAATGGTGTGGCAGGGAATAAAAGGTGTATTCCTTTGAAGTAGGATGCTGTAGCCTCCAGGGTCTAGTTGGCCCAAAGTGTCGATGAGGGAGCGCAGTACAGATTGGGCTTTCTCTAGATGGGGGGACCTAGACAGATAGCACTCCAGCAAGGGGTCCAGAATCAAATTAACCCCCCCCCCCTTGAGTATGACCGGAGTGAGGGTACTATCAGTAAGCTCCTGTGCAGGCTAGGATCAATGAGAGCTAAGATAGTGGTGATATATCTGGAGGCTGGCTACTTGGTGTGATGGCATAGGGATCCCTCCTCCCATGCCCCCACATCCTTGACCAGCGGAGCAGTGCAACAAAGCTGGCTGTGGGAAGGCAGACAGGGTTGCCCCATAGGTAGCGGATGTATACAGACTGACATATACCACGATGAAACAGGTGTAGTTGCTGTGAGAATGCCAGTACCGAGATAAGTGGGTCTCGGATGCCTTAGCCAGAAGGCTCTACTACAACTACTACTGATCAGTTGTATAGCACTACAAGGAATGGGTTGGGAACCTACTGCCATAAGTGAATACAGTTGTGATCTGGAGTGACTATCGATTATACATGGATGCCCTTATGCTTCTACATAATACCATTATTTACAAATTCACACTGGAATGTGTTCATAGTCTTGTTGAATTAGAGTAGGGGTGTCAAAACCAGTCCTGGAGAGCTGCAATCCTGCCAGGCTTTTGGGATATCCCTAATGAATATGCATGAGATATGTTTGCATGCACTGCCCCCATTGTATCTGTATTTATCTCATGCATATATATCTCATGCATATTCATTAGGGATATCCTGAAAACCTGACTGGTTTGCGGCCCTCCAAGACTGGATTTGGAGACCCCTTTTTAGAGGAGTGTGTTGTGTGCAGTTATCTTTCAGTTTCATTGATGTTCTTTGTCATGCACTCTATATAGGCACAGGTTTATTTGATCTAAGTGGAGGTGTTCCCAGAGGCAGAGTTTGCACTTACAGTATGCACATAATTTGTAAAATATACACACAAGTATGTAAAATAAACTGTGAAATGTGTGTATTCATGAATGCAAGCATAACTATTATTTGGTGGGTGAAGAGGCTATTATATAAAGGCAAATTTGCACATAAGTTCCCTTTGTAAAATAGGTGTAACCTATGTGCATTTCTGCAACACAAAATAGGCGTCCAATTAAAAAATTACCCTCACAGTGCATAATTGTACCTGCACAGAAACAAAAGGGAGATGGCCCAGTCTTTATTTTTGTCCTCAGCAGGGTTACGTATATAGAGAGGTGAATCCATGAGGTGAATAAAACCTCAATCAATTTAAGAATGAATACCTTCTTATGAGCTGGTTTGGGGCAGAAAGAAGGGCTTTGCATCCTGAATGCCCCAAATATCTTGTCACTGCAAAAAAAGTATTTGTCAACACTGATTCTTTCATGAATTGACCTTTCATGAATACCCAGAATATCTGCTGGTTCTTACCAAAGAGTAGCTCAAAGAACTGGGAGTGAATTGACTGCTGCAGAGCATAGTATTCAGCTTTGTGAACTTACAGTATCATGAAAAAGGATGTCCGGCCTTTGGTAAAACTGTAAAAGAGGACCACTAAGACGTTCATGTGCTTAAAGATTGCCTGAGTAGGGGTCATTCTCTTAGAAAAGAGGCATTTCAGTACAATTTTAAATTACTCTGTACAGATATGTCAATAGATCTAACCAGGCAAGTGCAAGGATAAGAAGAGCCCTAGGCGAACCTCATCCCTTGTGCCCCTGTGCTTCCGCTCTCACCTCCTCCCAGATCCCCATTGCGGCCACTGCTGCTCCTCTCTGGGTCCTGCAGTTGTACAGCGCTTACCTCAACCTCTGCTGCTGTGAAGCGCTTTGGTTTCTGCCTCCTCCAATGCCCAAAGCAGACTTCCTTTTCCATGTGAACAGTGCGCATAATGTCTTTGTGGGAGAAATTTGAAATGCATTTTTACATGAATAAACACTTCCTCTAGCCATGTTTGATTTTTGCCTCTTATGTTCAGTTCATAAGAACAGCGAATAGATTGGAACTAAATGCTGTCTGCCTTAGTCACACATTGCCTTTGATATTTCAGGGTTTAAAGAATATGAAGAGTGTGAAGGATGTCCTTGGCCTAATCTTGGCTTTTGGTAATTACATGAACGGAGGGAATAGGACGCGAGGCCAGGCTGATGGATATGGTCTAGAGATTCTTCCCAAGCTGAAGGATGTCAAAAGCAGGGTAAGTGTTGCAACTGCCATGTTCAGTGTAGAAGAGGAGGAAAAGAAGAGGAAGAGCTCTATTTACACTAAGGGGAGTACTTTTATAAATCTTTTTCCAGGTGTAAAGCCTGTTTTACATGCAGAAATGGGGTTTGTAAATTGTGCGACTGCATATGCACATAAAACGTAGGCATATCTGTTTTTAGGCTGTTTACATGCAGGCATTTCTTAGGGGTGTAGTTGAGTGGAGTGGATGCGGAGTTGTGATATTCATGCATATTTTATAAAATATGCATAGAATGAGGGGAATTTTAGATGAGATGTCCAACTACAATCTGGAATGTCTGGAAAAAAAAGCAGGTACGTTCAGTTGCAGACATGATTTCTCAAATGTGGACATGCCCGATATGGAGGTCTGCGGGAGCATCTAGACAGACATCCTTAGAATAGTATTTCAGACCGTGGACATCTAGGAATAGCCTAATGGTTAGAGTAGTGGGTTAGGAACAGGGAAACTGAATGTATGCTGAATACTGGGGATGATGGCGTGCTTTCTTCGCTTTACCCTGTGGATGTTTTTCAGCCAAATGAGACGTGACTCCAGACGTTTCTGAGATCAGTTGGAGACATCCAGGTTCCTGGGAATGCCTCCACCACACCCCCATTCAACTTTGGATGTCCTCGTGCAGCGGATGTCTGCAGACATGGCTTTGGACGTCTCTATGCCCATTTTTGGACATCCAACGCATGAATAGGGCTTCCAAAATGACCCCAAATAAGTACACACATTTATACTTTTTCTAGAGTAGGTGTAAATTTGTTCATGAGTGTTTGCATGCTTATCGAAACTGGTTTTGGGAGCCTATTTTATAAAGGCACATAGGCACTTCTGTTGTTTTTTATAAAATAAGCTCAAAATAAACACATTTTGAACTTCTTACATAGGTATTCTGTTATAAAATTGCCCTGCAAGTTTGTTAGAATTTACTTTCTCTTCTCTTTTGATCTCTCTTCAGCAGTTCATGCTGTATTCCTAATTTGGATGACTCAGAGTGCTGCCGTCACATGAAAGAAATCTTTATACTCAGGAGACTGAGGGCCTATTTTCTAAATCTGTATTAGTTCTGAAAGGGTACTCCTGCTAATCTTTCAAACCTAAATGCATATGCTATATATTTGCATTCAGTAAGGACACTGAGTAAAAATATCTAAAGTTATGGGGCTGATTTCTCTATTCTAGCAAACTCTTTAATTTTGGTCAGTTAGCACGAGGTAAAAGTGCAAATCCTTCCTCTCTTCTGATCTGCTCTTCCACCCATCTTCCCTCTCTTGCACTTGGTACTTGATTATTCCCTTCGTCCTCCTTCCACCCCAAACCTCTGACTAACGTGCTCCTCCCCTGCTAGGCCCATTTGCCCTGTATTAATGTTATCTCCAGGAACAAGCAGGAATGAGTCTTCACATATGGGTACGTCGGTACCGACGGAGTCTGCACGGGAACGCTTCCCGGCGTCCAATCAAGAGCTTTTGGAAGCATCCCAGCACGCCTGCGTGCTGCCTTCCCGCCTTTCCCAACTGCTTCTCCTCAGTTTTCGTTTTTCCGCAGAGCCGGCAGGACGTCGTCCTGTCACCGCAGAAAATTCTTGGTTTTATTTTTTAGTTTTCTTGTGGTCGCGGCTGTCTTCCCGACGCCACCGGTACCGCCGGTGTTTTCTTTTCTTTTCTTGAAAAATGTTCCTTTTCTACGGGATATTTTTTCTTCATAGTGTCCCACGGTCTCTTAGGCCTTTTAGGCCTCTTCTTTTTCCTTCATGGAACCGCCAGACACTTTCTCCAAGAAATGTTCAGACTGTGGCGGTACAACTTTATTTTTAGACCCTCAAAGTCGGTGTCTAACCTGCTTGGGTCCTGACAACAGTTTGGTAAGAAGAGGTTTTCAACATCGAGGCTCCCTCGATACACGGTTGTCCTCCAACTTCGGGGCACCGTCCCCTTCTTCGTCCACACAGGATCAGGTAACGCACAGTCTGTTAAGACTAGCCAGTCCTAGAGTGGTAGGTCTCATGCGCAGCATGTAGACGGCTCCAGCCTTGCCCTCGAGGGCCCACTGGCTTCAAAACCCCGGCGGGAGTCTTCGGTCTCCAAAGCCTATAAGGGGTTTCAGGTTGTTCCTGGGGTTCACCCCCCACAGAACATACCTAAGCCGTGTACGGTGGTGGCATCCGCTTCGAGCGGTACCGATACCCCGGCATCGGCACTGGTGTTGGATGAAACACTCCTCACCAGGGATCGTCATCTGGCATCCTCGGTACCTTCGGGACCGGTGGATACCCTCAAGATTGACTTTCCATTATCGATACCAACACCGATATTCCAACCGACGTCGGTACCCTCCAAATGTGCATCGATAGCCTCGCTTTCTTCGATGCCGAGTCTGCAATCGATCTCCAGTCTGGAGGACTGGGTACCAACTCGCCTTGGTACTGGCTCTCGACGGTACCGAAGGCTCGGTTCCAATGATTCGGATCCGCAACTCTCGGTTCCCCCGACGCCGATTGAGTTGCCACTGGTTGCCCTTCCTTCACTGGTATCAGACACGGAACCGAAGCTGGTACCGATGTCCTCATTACCTTCACGGTCGATGCCTTCCTTGCTTCGCTTATCAGGCTCTTTACCCTCAATGCCGAGTTTGGAATCGATCTCTAGTCTAGAAGACTGGGTACCAATAGATTTTGGTACTGACACCGATCGATACCGGTGCTTGGGTACCGAGGATAGCGGCCGGAGGTTTTCGGTTACCTCGGTACCGATTGAACTGTCACCGATGACTGCTCCGATGTCTTTGTCGGGTTCGACTCCGACATCGGTACCGGTATCAGCATCGGTACCGGTATCCACAGTAGCATCGTCGCCAATTCCTGCCATGCTTTTTTCAACAGGATCACTCCATTCTATACCAAGCTTGGAGTCGATACCTGGCATGGACGATGTGGTAAGGATGGGGGTTGCTCCTGACAGCCAGTACCAGCAACCATCTTTTAAGCATTCCACACTGCACTCTGCAGGATCTTCTATTCCTATATATTTGGATAACTCTGTGGATGCTCAGGCTAGTTCTTTAGATCTACCCTGTCCAGGGGAGATTCCTGTCTGGGATCCCTCTTTTCAGAGTTTCCTCCTGGATATATAGCAAGATCTCTTGCCATTCCTATTCCAGGACATGATCCTGCACAAGGCTCTGTTTCTGCCAAAGCAAAGGACAACATAATGCTTCCTTTGCATCATTCCTTGCAGGATCTCCTTCTAGGAATGTGGGAAACACCTTTAAGGGTACCCCCACCCCCCAGGGCAACTGATCTCTTATATCAGGTGCCCCCCTCTCCAGGGTTTCAAAAGACTCAACTTCATCATTCCATAGTAGTGGAATCAGCAATGAAGCGGGTAAAGAGTAAGAAAAAGCACTATTCTTATCCGCCAGGTCGTGAGTCTAAGACACTAGATGCCTTTGGACATCAAACCTTCCAGACATCTATGCTTTCTGCAAGAATTCTCTCATATATTTTTATATGAGTCTTTCTCTTGAGGAGGTCACAAAGCAGTTACATCTTTTGACTCCTTTCCTTCCAGATTCTAGGAGTAAAGACTATTCTTCACTGCTTAAGCATATCCAGAATATTTCTTGGTTTCTTTCTCGTGCTTCCCTAGACTCTTTTGAGTCTGTTAGCAGAACTTCTGCTATTGCTATAGGGGAACGACGTAGAGCCTGGCTCCAATCTTCAGACTTGGACAAATGGGCACAACAACGTCTGGGACATACTCCTTGCACTGGAGAAAATCTTTTCAACAAGGAGTCTTTACGTCAGGTTACTCAGTTATCCACTGATTTACCTGTTCCTAAGGTTTGTTCTACACCACCTTCTGTCCCACTAGGTAGGAAATCTCCTACCAAACTTTCTTCCCACAGGAGAAGAATGTTTTATTCATCACTTGCCCATCATACAAATGTTCCCCAACAGGGGAAGCATCGTCCTGGTCTGAAGAATCCAACCTCTCACCAGGCTCAGCAAACCCAGCATCTGCAGGGTTTCTGATCAATCATCATCAGATGCTTGTGACTCTTGGGGTTAACATCTACAGTTGCTCCTTCTCAATGGAGGCAATCCACCGCTTCATTCTAACCCCTACACGTGGATCCTTTTCCATTTTTTCTATATTTCTATGAGCTGTCAGGATATTCATGCCTATAGGTCACAGGTTTCTCCTCTTTTTCCTGCTAGGGAAAGAGGTCTAACCACTATCAAATGATGGTTCCTGTGCCAGCATGTATCTTTCCTTTCTATAGACTTCCTACTTCGTAAGTCTTCTTCAGCTCCATTCTCTTCACCCTCTTACCAAGTTTTTCCCCTGTAAGAGGGAATTACTTACTTGGAGGCTTTTTCTTCAGCCTCTCTACTTTTCTCACTTTCCAGTGCGGAGTTTACCTCCTCTGCTCAATCTGGCTTTGGGGCAGCTTATCAGACATGTCCAGAGTTTCCTACTCCTGTTCTGTTTGTTCTTTCTGTTTTTGAACAGTAAGATTCTTTCTGCTATCTTGCTAATAGCTGCCTATGCAGGAGCTTTAATGTTTGGACCACTGGTTCTTGTCCACAAACAACCAGATTGTCCTCCACTAACATTCTGTCTAGTCTTAGTAGTGGCTCCAAGTCAGTGCTTCATCTCTCTTGGAGATCATCTCACTACAAGCTTTCCAGATTGTCTTCTATTCTGCCATCTTCATTTTCCTGAGTTTGGTAGCATAGTTGGCAGAGATACTGGCTCTCTAACAGCCAGTTCTATCTCCTCATTCTCCTGCATCATGCTCTCTGGAATCTACAGAGAAGCTTAACACTATGGGCCCTTGCTAGAGAGCATGGGTTTTTTTTTCTCCAACAGCTCTCCTAGCTGGTTAGAAAAGGCTTTTCAGTCATGTCTCCCATGACTAGAAGGTCCTTCCTTCTTTTACTATCTCCTTTTTTAATATAAAGGACATAGGCCATCTCTTACGTGAAAGCTCAAGGAGTTGCCAGTTCCCTGCTTTGGTCCATATTATTCCCAATCGGGGATATGCTCGTCCTCATGGTAAGAACGCATGATACCTTTGCCCTTAAGCAGGTCAACATGGTATCTCATCTCTAGGCGTCTTCTGTCTACTTACCATGCTAGAGTCCTGGAAGACTCGGGACTTCCTGGCGGCACATTGACATTATCCTTTGTTTTTCACGTAACAGTCCTGGTTATTTTTCACTAACTAGCATTCTTGCAGATCATGACCAGGAGGAATAGATTCTCTATATGTCTTCTCAAGTAGGTTCCACCTCCTTGTTATTAGATGAATCTTTCCTCTCCACATATCCTATGTGATCACTGTGCTGTAGGCATATCTCTGTCTGTTTATATGCAGACACCCATATGTAGGCCTACATATCCATATTTATTTTTTGTGTGTATTTTATGCCCTGCCATATCTCACTATAGATATATTCTTATATGTCTATCTATCTATCTATCTATATATATATATATATATATCTGTTGAGATATTTTATTATAGATAGATATGTATCCACATACTTATCTATCTCACTGTCTATCCTCATATAGCTATATGATTCTGACAGAGGGGCTTTACCCATACCTATGCTATCTAGCAGGTTTGGGGTTCTACACACACAACCACTCCTGTGGTAGTCAACAATTTTTATACCATAACCTAACGGTTTAGGTACTTCTGAAGCTCTCCGTGCCCAATATCTCTCCTAGCTTACCCCAGTTAGGAGAGACATTGTGGATCTTCAGTTAATCACAGGCTTTAACCCTTCAGGCATTTGTCCTCTCTTTTTGGGATACAAGGAGTTCCCACACCCTTTCTCCCCACAAGGACTGTGCCTGTTTGTCCAAATCGGTTAGCCTTTTGCTCCTAAGAGTGACTCACTCTGCCTCCAAAAGAGCTAGGATTTTTCTCATAAACCCTTCCGCTGAAGGCCCACCGTTTTTGGACTACCCCAGTTTCCCTACTGGGGTTACCTGTTACCTTTCAAGATTCTGACCTCCACTGGTTTTTCCTACAGGATTATTACCTCCACTTACAGTGAGGTCCTCTTCAAGGTTCCTCTACTAGGTTTCCCAGTAGATCCATGAACCTCCATACTTCTATGAAATCCTGTCAGGGGAGGTCCATATTGCATTATCCTTTTTGCAGTATTATTGATGACCATCATCATCCACACATGGACTCCATCTCTGCAGTCCTATGGTAGGTTAGCTGTTCCACAGCATCCTTCTTTCTTTAACTCCTACCCTCCATCCTCAGGATGCCTGGTGTTCTGGGAGATAGCATGTTCCAGCCTATGACATGCTGGGACTCCAGGCATCTCAGCTTGGGAGTCCCCATATGTGAAGACTCATTCCTGCTTGTTCCTGGAGATAGCACAGTTACTTACCTGTAACAGGTGATCTCTGGGAACAGCAGGAATAAGTCTTCACAACCCTCTCACCTCCCCAGGAGTTGTATCTCTATCTATCTTTCCTTTCCTCTCTCTCTCTTTGTCTCAGCTTTAAAACTTAACTGAGGAGAGGCAGTTGGGAAAGGCAGGAAGGCAGCACGCAGGCGTGCTGGGATGCTTCCAAAAGCTCTTGATTAGACGCTGGGAAGCGTTCCCGCGCAGACTCCGTCTGTTCCGACGTACTCATATGTGAAGACTTATTCCTGCTGTTCCCAGAGATCACCTGTTACAGGTAAGTAACTGTGCTTTACCACTTATTGTGGTTAAGTGCTGTCAAGTCAGTGTCAACTCATGGCGACCCTCTGGATAGATGTCCTAAACTGTGTTCGGTCTTCGGTCAGGTGGCTCATTGTTGACAGACTGGCACCCATAGCTGCTGTTATTGTATCGATCCATCTCATTGCTGGCCTTCCTCTTTTGCGTTGACCTTCTACCTTGCCAAGCAAGATGTCTTTCTCTAATGATCACACTCTTCACATGATGTGTCCAAAGTATGAAAGTCGAAGTCTTGTCATCTGAGCTTTTAAAGAAAGCTTAGATTTGATCTCCTCTAGTACTGACCGGTTTGTTCTTGGAGCAATCCATAATTCAAAGTATTCGTCGCTAGCACCATAATTCAGAGGCATCAGTTTTCTTCCTGTCTATATTTTTCACTGTCTAACTTTCGCATCCATATGATGTTGTTGAAAATACCATGGCTTGAACAAGTCGAATCTTTGTATAGAAAGAGACATCTCTGCTCTTGAGAATCTTGTCTATGTCCTTAATAGCCATTCTGCCAAGAGCAATGCATTGTCTGATTTCTTGACTGTTTGTTGCTTCTTTATTGATAGTTGATCCAAGTAGATTCAAGTTGTCCACTATTTCAATTTCTTCTCCATCAACGAACTTATTGTTCTCCAGGACCAAGCAGGAAGCAGTCCTCACATATGGGTGTCATCGGCGCCGATGAAGGCCCAGCGGAGCATTTCCCCAGCTTTCTATGAAAGCCTTTGGGAATGCAGGCACGCATGCGCGGTTCCCTTCCCGCCTAAAGGTGCCATCTTACCTCAGTCTCATTTTTTTTTCCGTGAAGCCCACCGGACGTGTGTCCTGTTCTCCCAGTTAAAATTAGATTTTTTCGGTGATTTTTGCTATTTTTTCTCCCGGTTCGACGCCGGTTCCCCTCCCGCCGGGTTCGGTACACCGGTATCGAGCCTGATTCTTCTTTTTCGGTTTTTGCCCTTCGTGGCTGGCTTTCACGCTCTTTTTTCCATTTTTCCCTGGAAGGCCGGTCCTTTGACCTCACGGGGACTCTTTTTTTCCCCAATGGCTTCCAGCGGTTTTAAAAAGTGTGATCGGTGTAAGAAACTGATGTCTCTCACCGACACACACGACTGCTGCCTTCGGTGCCTCGGACCCGACCACGACCCTAAGTCGTGCGGGCCATGTTAAAAGAGGTCTTCCAAGGCACTCCGAAGTCGCCGGCAGCAATAAGAAAGGCTTTTCTGGGGCTCAGCCTCTGGCCGGGCCCGGACCTCATCTGAGGCCTCGATATCTCGGGATTCCGATCCCGAGCGCCGTCGAAGCTCCTCGGACAGGGGGTCCCCCGACCGGAACGCAAGAGGAAGAAGCGGCTCGCGAGGGCGTCGGAGGAGGAGGTCCCTGGCTCCTCGAGTGCCAGGTCTAAGACCCCCGACCGTCACCCCGGGCCTGTGGAACTCGAGAAGCCTGCAAATGTTCCTCGCGTGGAGCCGGAGTCTGCTGGACACGTAAGCCCCGTAGTCCTCGAGGACTCTCCTCCCAGGGAGCCGACATCGGGCCCGGCGCTGCCGGGGCCCAAGTCGCTGGCTGCTGCGTCTCCCGAGCTGAGTCTCAGGATGACAGCCTTGGAGAGCAGATTGTCTGCCTTCATGGAGCAGCAGCGGGCACTGATGGCCAGCCTGTCTGGCGCATCTGCCCCGACCACCGGGACATCGACTTCGAAGTCGACCCCGGAGACCGAGCCGATACTCGAGTCCATCGTGGCTCGGAGTCGACCTCGGTCGCGGTCTCCCTCGACCTCCCATTTGGGACCGAGGGCATCGATGCCAGTGCTCCAGGGCCCCGCGGGGTTGGACCCTGACTCCTCCTCGGACGAGTCAGCTTGGGAGACGGAGGACGAGAAGTCTCCATACCTTCAAGACTCTGTGCGTCCCTTCGGACTCACCGCAGTCTGAGCCCCGGAGTAGGTCCCCCCAGGAGGATACTCGGTTCTCGGAGTTCGTCCGAGATATGGCCGCTGCCTTGGCTAGCCCGATGGATCCCGAGGAGGAGCCTCGAGCTGAAGAGCTCGAGGCCCTACAGTATGACTCTCCTCCGAAGGAGGCCTTTACTGTTCCGGTTCCTCCGATGCTGGAACGGCTCCTCTTCCGTATGTGGGAGGCACCGGCCTCGGCGCCAGTTCTCAGCAAGCGAGTCGATTCGATCTATCGACTCTGGAAGAGCCCTGGCTTTCAAAAGGCACAGCTACCACACCATTCAATGGTTGTGGAATCGGCCATGCATCGTCTGAAGAGCCAGAAGATGCACTCCGCGGTGCCCCCTGGCAGGGAGGCCCGGAACCTCGATGGCGTCGCTAGAAAGTGCTTCCAGGGCTCGATGCTTGCTTGCAACGTTCAGTCCTACCAGCTGTAAATGAGCATGTACTTGCGGGATCTGGCCAAGGAATTGGCCAGGTTCTCTGCTGGTCTCTCCGGGGAACCCTTGCAGAGATTTAAGTCCTTGTCCTCGGGGATTCGGGACTACGATGGCTTCGAGGCTTCGACCCGAGTTGCGGCAGCCGGCATCGCGGCTCGACGCCAGGCATGGCTGCAGTCGTCGGACCTCGAGCCATGGGTTCAGGACAAGTTGGTCGATGTCCCTTGCCGAGGTGAGAACCTTTTTGGCAAGCCCATGACCGAGAAGGCCGCTCAGCTCGAAACTGAGCACCTCACACGGACAAGGCTGTCGAGGAAGACCTCTGCCCCTTCTCATAAAAAGAAGGGCTCGAGTAAAAAGCCCTTTTACCCGAGGAAGGGCACTGCCTACAAACAGTACCCACAATATCAGGCTGCCCAAGCTGCCCCCCAGGGTCAGCAAGCCAAGGGCTAGGGTACTGGGCCCCGTAGGCAGAGGACCCCCAAGCCTCAGGCCCCTGCTACCACTCAGCAGCAGGGTGTGGGTTTTTGACTCCTTGAGCGTAGCCTCTCCTCCACTGCTCTCCCAACCCTGCACAGGAGGTCGCCTCGCCCTCTTTGCCCACCAGTGGCCCCTTGTCACCGGGGACAGTTGGGTGCTGGAGATAGTCCACAAGGGCTATGCCCTCCATTTTCACCAACTGCCTCCACCATATTTTCCAGGGGAGCCTCCAAGGCCTCCCCTGCACACAGACCTTCTTCTACAGGAGCTTCATGGTCTGTTGGTGGACAGGGCGGTGGAGCCTGTGCCTCCCCACTTACAAGGTCAAGGGTTCTACTCCAGGTATTTCCTGGTGCCCAAGAGAACCGGTGGCCTTCGACCCATTCTGGACCTCAGGAACCTCAACAAGTTCCTAGTGAAGGAAAAGTTCAAGATGCTTACTCTTGGGACTCTTCTGCCCTACCTCCAGCAGGGAGATTGGCTATGCTCCTTAGATCTAAAGGATGCATACACTCACATCCTCATTCATCCAGACCACAGAAAGTACCTCTGGTTCATTGTGGGAGGAAACCATTATCAGTACAGAGTGCTGCTTTTCGGCCTCACCTCCGCCCCCAGAGTCTTTACAAAGTGCCTAGCAGTGGTGGCGGCCTACCTGAGAAATCAGGGAATCTTTGTCTTCCCCTATCTAGATGACTGGCTCTTCAGGGGTCAGACGTGCCAAGAGGCCAATCAAGCCACCCTCAGGACTATTGCTCTTCTACAAAGCCTGGGGTTTGTCATTAACTTCGCAAAGTCCACTTTGCTCCCCTCCCAGAACTTAGAGTTCATAGGAGCAAGGCTGAACTCTCTGCTGGCAAAGGCTTTCTTGCAGGCAGACAGGGCCCAAAGGTTGCTGGCCTTGGCGAATCAGTTTCTCAGCAAGTCCCTGGTCTCCGCCAGACTCTGCCTGAGGCTTCTAGGCCACATGGCTTTGACAGTACATGTGACCCCCAATCCCAGGCTCCATATGAGGCCTGCACAGTGGTGCCTTCGGGCTCAGTGGTCACAGGCCACAGGCAGCCTCAGAGACAGGATAAGGGTGTCCAGACCATTTCTGCACTCCCTCAACTGGTGGCTGCACCCACCCAATCTAATGAAAGGGATGCCTTTTCAGATTCCAAGGTACACAGTAGTGATGACAACAGATGCCTCCCTGCAAGGCTGGGGAGCTCATTGTCTGGGCAAGTGCACCCAGGGCCTCTGGTCTCCCTGGGAAGCTGCACAGCAGATCAATCTCCTCGAACTCAGAGCTATTCGATTAGCACTCAAAGCTTTCACTCCTACCCTGGCTCACCAGTCTGTCCTGGTTCAGACAGACAATCAAGTTGCCATTTTTTATGTGAACAAACAGGGCGGAACTGGGTCCAGGATCCTTTGTCGGGAGGCTCAGGACCTTTGTTCTTTTGCCCTCAAGCACAACATGCTCCTCAAGGCTGTGTACCTTCCAGGCCAGGACAACTACCTGGCAGACAGATTAAGCAGAATACTGCAGCCCCACGAGTGGCAGCTGCATCCTTCAGTAGTTCAGAAGATCTTCCTGAAATGGGGTCTCCCTTTGATAGATCTCTTTGCCAGCCCAACGAACAAGCAACTGCCAGAGTTCTGCTCCAGGCAACCGCATCCTCTGCGAATAGCAGTAGATGCTTTTCTGATATCTTGGTCTCAGGGCTTCCTCTATGCATTTCCTCCCACGCCCTTGGTGGCCCGAACTCTCCAAGATTCTTCAGGACAAGGCCTCGGTCCTGCTGGTGGCTCCCAGGTGGCCGAGACAGCCTTGGTTTCCTCTTCTGCTTCAACTGGCGGTGGATCCTCCACTACCTCTGGGGTTGCAACCCGACCTTCTCTCTCAGGAGCAGGGTTCCCTTCTGCACCCCAATCTCAAGGCTCTCAATTTGATGGCCTGGAGGCTGCAAGGGTAGTCTTGGCTCCCTGGGGCCTGCCTCAGGAGGTTGAGGAGGTTGTCCTAGCCTCTAGGAAACAGTCCACTAGGAAAACCTATGCTCTCAAATGGAAGAGGTTTTCTGTGTGGTGTCCGCTACGTACAGAAGATCCTTTCTCCTGTACTGTGCCAGTAGTCCTTCGGTACTTGCTGCACTTGTCTAATCACGGTCTTAAATCCAATTCTGTTCAGGTCCACCTCTCAGCTCTAGCAGCTCACCACTCTCTGGTGGAGGGACATT
The DNA here is from genome assembly GCA_033557465.1 of Ichthyophis bannanicus. Classification (NCBI taxonomy): domain Eukaryota; kingdom Metazoa; phylum Chordata; class Amphibia; order Gymnophiona; family Ichthyophiidae; genus Ichthyophis; species Ichthyophis bannanicus. The sequence continues at coordinate 377,387,327 of CM066037.1, read as the reverse complement.
CTCTGTCTGGTCACCCCTTGGTGTCTCGCTTTCTTAGGGGCTTTCTTTTGCTCAAGCCTCCTATCTGTCCTCCTGCCCCTGAGTGGGAGCTGAATGTGGTCTTGCAGCAACTGACTCGCCCACCTTTTGAGCCGATGGCTACTTGTCCACTGCGCTTCCTCTCCTGGAAGACACTCTTCCTGATAACCCTTACCTCGGCTAGGCGAGTAAGTGAGCTTCAGGCCCTGGTCTGTGATAGGCCTTACACCAGGATTTATAGGAACAGGGTAGTCCTTAGGACTCATCCAAAGTTCCTCCCTAAGGTTGTGTCCTCTTTCCACCTCAACCAGGAGGTGGTTCTTCCAACATTCTTCCCTAGGCCTCATGCAGGCCAGGCTGAAGCAGTCCTGCATACCCTGGACTGTAGGAGGGCCTTATCCTTCTACCTTGACCGTACGCAGGGGTATAGAAGGGCTACCCAGCTCTTCGTCTCCTTTGACCCCAATAAGTTGGAGTTGGCTGTGTCCAAGCGTACCTTGTCGATCTGGGTGGCTGACTGTATCACCTGGGCTTACAAGGCAGCTGACCTTCCTTTGCAGGGTAGGGTTACGGCCCACCGAGTCAGGGCAATGGCTGCCTCAGTGGCTCATCTCCGCTCTGTGCCCTTGGTAGACATCTGCAGGGCTGCAACTTGGTCTTCAAGCCAGACTTTTGCGGCCCATTACTGCCTGGAGAGGGAGTCCCGTAGGGACAGTGCTTTTGGCCAAGCAGTACTCCGGAATCTCTTTGAGGTTTAGGCAACTCCTGCCCTCTGTTGGGCTACCGGTGGAGGTTGTGTCCTTGACAAGCCTTTCTTTGATGCTGGGACTAGAGGGAGTCCTCTTGTTCAGCCTGGGTTCCTGGGTAGCCCAGAGCTAGGGAGTCACCCATATGTGAGGACTGCTTCCTGCTTGGTCCTGGAGAAAGAGTAGTTACTCACCTGTAACAGGTGTTTTCCAGGAGCAGCAGGAATCAGTCCTCAAAACCCTCCCTCCTCCCCTTGGAGTTGCAGTTGTACATAGTTTATTTTTCATTTTTGTGTGCTATTCTTAGCTATGTCATTTGACTGAGGTAAGATGGCACCTTTAGGCGGGAAGGGAACCGCGCATGCGTGCTTGCATTCCCAAGGGCTTTAATAGAAAGCTGGGGAAATGCTCCGCTGGGGCTTCATCGGCGCCGATGACACCCATATGTGAGGACTGATTCCTGCTGCTCCTGGAGAACACCTGTTACAGGTGAGTAACTACTCTATTTTGCCAGTTGTCAGGATATTTGTTGTCTTTACATTAAACTGCAGGCCCATTTAAAGCTATGTTTCCTGATCTTGAGAAGCAAATGTTTCAGATTGTCTTACTTTCAACCAGTAATGTGGTATCATCAGCATAACAAAGGTTGTTGACGAGTCTCCCACCAATCTTCACACCTTTGTTGCCTTCATACAGTTCTGCTTCTCTGATGATTTGTTCTGCATATGAATTAAACAGGTAGAGGGAAAGTATGCAGCCTTGTCATACACCTTTGCTGATTTTAAACCATTCTGTTTCTTCTTGTTCCGTTCGAACTGTTGCTTCTTGATCAATGTAAAGGTTGTGCAAGAGAATGATCAGGTGTTCTGGTATACCCATGCTTCTTTAATGTGGCCCAGAGTTTATCATGGTTTACACAGTAAAAAGCTTTGCTGTAGAAGGAAGTGACATCACCGGAGCCAATGGCGGCATGCGGCAGCCGCTCCGGCACCGACCCAGCCAAAAAAATAAAAAACGGAACCTCCGCAGGTGAGAAAAGGCAGCCCAGAGAGGGGGGAAGAAGCCGGGAGCCAGAAGAGAAGTTTTTAAAATGTGGCGGTGTTGGGGGACCTGGCGGCGAACTGCAACAGCGGGAGCGGAGGCCAGCCACGTGAAGGGGCAAGATGGCGCCCGGAGCTTCGGAGTGGACAGTGTGAGGGGTACGGAGACAGCGGCTGAGCACAGGAGGCAGTGGTAACCAGAGGCGCTTGTCGGAGTGAAGAGGCTGGAGAGAAGGGGCTGGCAGGACTGTGAAGGAAGTGGGAGGTGAGAGTGCAGTAGCGGAGCCAGCGGAAAGGAGAGCTGGGCTGGAGGAGAGCTGTATGGCGGAGGCAGCAAGCAGTGTCCCCTACTGATGCCACCTACAGAAGCCAAAGGAGATTGAGAGAGGCTGTGGAGGAGCACTAAACCAGGACCTGGGGACAGAGAAACTGCAAACTGCAAGTAAAAAGAAGCTGTGGGAGAGGAAGGGACAAGGGCAGCCGTGATGACTACAAGAAGGAAAGCAGCAGACCTCAGAGTATGCATACTCGGGGTCACATGCAGGGAAAAATGATATAGTGCCGAGTGAGAATAAACAACAGCAAGAAGGCACTGAAGAGCGGGCGGAGGCGGTGGAAATGGAGAGTGAGAAGGCAATGGGGAACGAACCGCCTCAAAATATGACAGGAGCGGAGCTTAGGGACTGGTTCCTCGAAATAAAAAAAAGAGGTGCAGTCAGTAAAAAGTGAGCTAATGGAGCTCCTGGGACCACTGAAGGAGGAAATTGGACAGCTGGTGTGCAGGATGGGAGAACATGAAAACCGCCTGCAAGAAATTGAGCAGCTACAGAAGGAGGGGATACAAAGAAGTGCAAAATTAACTTCTCAGCATGATGGTTTACTTTACAAATTGGAAGATTTGGAGAACCGCTCGCGACGAAATAATCTGAGAATTCGAGGAATCCCAGAGGAGAAAGAATTTCAAGATAGTGAAAAGGTGGCGGTGTCAGTGTGCCTAGAGGTGTTAAGGAAAGGGGGCGTGGAGGTGGCAGCCGTGGATATACAAATTGAGAGAGCACACAGAGTGCTAGGACCACCAGTAGGGAACAAGCCCAGAGACATTGTAATATGCTTGGCACGCTATAAAACAAAGGAGAGAATTGTCAACAATATGAGGGGCGCTGGAGCCCTTACGTGGCAGGGATACCCTGTGCATATATATGAAGACCTGTCTGTGGGTACCCTACAGCGAGGGAGGGCAATGCAACCTGTGACACAAGTATTGCGGAAAGCAGAAGTCAAGTACAGATGGCTACATCCGTTTGGAATACTCTTCACCCTAAAAGGGCAGACATGGCAGATGCAGTCGCCAGAGGAGTCAATGGGGGCACTATGTGAAGCAGGGCTGGGGTCCCAGGACGCCCCTAAGGTGGCAGCCTCAAAGGAGCGGAGGAGGCAGCAGCAGCAAGGAGAGGACCAGGAGAGGTGGACCAAAGGGGAGAACAAGGCAGGAGCAGCGTGAGGACCGGACCACGAAAGGAACCTGAGGACTGATAAATAATATGAGGTGTATACATGGGGGAGGAGGTGGAGGAATGTAATGAGTACTGTGTGATTGGGAGGGGTGGGGTGGTTAGGAATGGTGGGTGACGGGTGGAGGGAGGGGGATCTGGTGTAAAGAGGGAGTAAAGATGTGAGTGCTGGTTGTGGGGACGGGGAGGGGCAAAGGGTGGGAGGAAGGAGGGGGAGGGAGTGCACCGGGGGAGAGGAAGAAGGGGTTAGGAGGAAGAGTGGGGTGGGGAGGGGAAGGGTAAGATTAAGGGAGGGATGGGATGTGGGGGGAGGGGTGCACGGACAGGGAGGGAGAGGGGGGGAGCGAGAAGTGAGTGGCTGGGGGAGGTAGGGGTGCACTACTCCTGGTTAATCCTCTGGAGAAGGAGGATAAGGGGAGGGAGGGTAGAGGAGAGGGGGAAGCAGGGGAGGGACCTGGGAGCAGGAGCATGTGGAAGAGGGGGGAGTGGGATAGGGGCACAGGAGAGTGGAGGTGGGGGAATGAAGGGAGGGTGGGGCCAGGGGAAGGTAGATCAGAGAAGGAAAACATTAAAAATTGTGACATTGAATGTAAAGGGGTTACGTACGTGAAGGAAGTGGAAAATGGTAGAACAAGAGGGCAGAAGAATGGGGGCGGAAATTCTGTGCATTCAGGAAACCCATCTGCGGGTGGGGCAGGAATACCTATTGGAATCCAGAAAATACCCTAAGGTGGTCTTGGCAGGACAGAGAAAGAACTCCCGGAAGGGAGGGGTGGGGATTCTGGTGGGAGGTGAATATCAGCATATGGTGAAAAGTACCCGTAGGGGGAAAGGGGGTAGATGGGTGGGGGTGCAACTACAAATAGAGTGGGAAGAGGTGTGGGTGATTAGCCTATATGGACCAAATGAGAGGCAGGGGGAGGCGTATGAGCAAATCTTGAGGGAGCTAGAGGAATTTGGAAGCACTTCCATAATATTGGGAGGGGATTTTAACCTGATGTGCAACCCCTGCCTAGACACTAGTGGGGGTCAGTGGGAAGGGGGGCGAGGGGATAGGCGTCAACTGCACAAAATGAGGGAGAGATTAGGATTAGTTGATTTGTGAAGAAGGTACCCGGGAGAGCGGAAGTATACTTACTACTCCCCGGTACATGGATCACATAGTAGGTTAGACATGATATGGGGGGGGGAGGGGGACAATGGGTGGAGAGGGTACAGGAAGTGGACCATGGTTTAATCACCTGGTCGGACCATGCACCAGTTAGTGTTAAGTTTGCCCTGGAGACAGAAGAAGATAGTTTAAAATTCTGGAGGTTAAATGATTCCCCCCTGCTTGAAGAGGAGTGATATGTGGGGAAGCTTAAGGACAGTATAAACGAATATATTAGGTTGTACGACACAGGGGAGGTGTCTATGGGGACTCTGTGGGATGGACTAAAGGCGGTAATTCGGGGGCAGCTGGTGAGCAGGGGGGCACAAGTAAAGAGGGAGAAAGGGGTGGTGGAACGTGAACTACTGCAGAATTTGGAGAAGCTTGAGAGAGCGCACCAAGCGGTGCAGGATCCACACACTATAGCAGAACTCATTTAAGGTAAGGGCAGAACTGAGCAAACTGCGAGCTTGGGAGGTGGTGCATCAACTGGCGGTGTTGAAGCAGGCCCACTTCGAAGGGGGGAACAGGGCGGGGAAGCTGTTAGCTTGTTGCCGAAAGGCAAGGAGACAAGCAGCGTTTATAGATGGGATTAGAAATCATAAAGGAGAAACAGAACACCGAACTAAGGGTATTAGGAAGATATTTAGGGAATTTTATGAGAACCTGTACAAAAGTGAAACCACGGCGGGGCGGGGAGGAGATTGAAGAGTTCTTGAATGAGTGTCACCTCCCCCAGGTGAATGAGGAGGAGGGGGAACGCTTGGGGCAGGAGATTCAGGAGGAGAGGTAAGGATGGCTATAGCCACGCTAAAGATTGGGAAAGCACCTGGTTTGCATGGCTACACTGAAAAGTTCTATAAAGTGATGTCTGAATCAATCACGCCCATCCTCATTCAGGTAGTGAATAGGGTTCTCCAAGGAGATAGTCTCCCAAAGTCTATGGCGGAAGCTGGAATTAGGTACTGCCAAAGTCAGGTAAAGATAGGTGAGTATGTGGTTCCTATAGACCAATTTCCCTAATAAATCTGGATGCCAAAATTTTGGCGAAAATGTTGGCAAACCGGATCCAGGATGTGGTGCCACAAGTGATCCATCATGATCAGACCGGGTTTGTCAAGGGACGGCAGGGTAGTGACAACGTGAGAAAGATTTTGAATATAGCCTGGCAACTTCAGAGAGCTAAAGAATCGGAAGTGATGGTAACGGTTGATGCAGAAAAAGCGTTTGACCAAGTGGAGTGGCCATATATGTTTCGAGTACTGGAGAAAATGGGGTTTGGAATGCAGTATATTAGTTGGATAAGAGCATTATATCCGGGGCTGAGAGCTAGAGTTAGAGTGAATGGCGGGTATTCAGATAGCTTTGAGCTTCATAGAGGTACTAGACAGGGATGCCCGCTGTCTCCTTTGTTGTTCGCGATAGCTGTTGAACCGCTGGCCGCATACATTAGGCGGGAGGCAGACATAAAGGGGGTAGAGATTAGGGGGTGAGAGGAAAAGATTGGGTTATTTGCGGATGATATTATCTTCACCTTGACACAGCCAATTACAACGTTGCCAGTGTTAATGAAGGGCAATCAGCGGTATAGCCGAATAGCAGGCTATCGAATGAATCAAGGTAAAACCGAAATGTTGGGGTTCAACCTGGCACCTAGAGTGGAGGAGAGTATACGGCACAGTTTTAGGTTCCGGTGGGTGGAGGGAAGTTTCTGGTATTTGGGGATCCATTTGGGGACTCCCTTGTCTAGGATTAAACAATGGAACTATCAAGGACTGGGGGAAAGTATCCGGCAGGATCTTTCGAGGTGGAGGGGACTGCATCTATCATGGATGGGCCGCATAGCGGTGGTAAAAATGAATATACTGCAGAGACTGCTGTTTGTGTATATGTCCTTACCATGTAGAGTGGCAATAAAGGAAATAGATAGGATGCAAAACCTGCTGATGCAGTTTATCTGGGATGGGAAGCGCCCAAAGGTAGCTAGGGCTACCATGTATAAGACAAGGGAAGAGGGGGGGGGGCTGGGGATCCCGTCATTGTTTCGGTATTATGAGGCGGCGCAACTCCAGGCACTGTTTGCGTGGAAAGAGGGACTCGAGCAGCCAGGGTTGGGTATGCATGGAAGGAGAGGAGGAGGCGGGTACAGAGGCCTGGATATGGGATCCTGGGGCTAGAAGGCGGGGGAACGGGGAGGAAAATCCGTATTTGGAACTCTCTAAACAGGTCTGGGGGAAATGGAAGAGATACCTGATGCGGGGGAAGACGTACTCAAGGGAGACTTACATCCAGTCGGTGGCAGAGGGGGGAAGGGGGGAAGTGGTGGGGGTCCTTAAGAGGTGGGGGCGGAAGGGGTTGAGGAAAATTGGCCAAATGGTAGAAGATGGGGGGAGGATCCGGAAATTTGAGGATTTACAGGAGAAGTATCAGCCGGAGGAGCGAGACAGGTATGCGTATATGGGTATGTGGTATTGGTTGCAGCAGAAGGAGGTGAAAAAGGATTGGTCTGCCCTGCCCCACCCCCTTTGAGGAGATGATGGGGAAAAGAGGGACGAATACTCGGATAATATCAAGGTTGTATAAGCTTCTGGGGGAGCATAAGCTGGGGCTAATTCGGAGTCAGAAGCAGTGGGAGGAGGAGCTGGGAGGCCAATGGGATTCCACGAGGTGGGATAGTATTTATGTCAGAACTCACAGGCTAGCCCCGGGGACAGCAATGTTAGAAAATAGCTGTAAGCTAAGGCTGAGAATGTACTGGACTCCGGTGTGGCTCCATGCGCTGTACCCGGGAAGTCCGGAGAGCTGTTGGAAGGGATGTGTGGCAAGGGGGGACCTCCTACATATGATCTGGAGCTGCCCCAGTATACGAGGCTATTGGGCAGCCGTGGAAAGTCTCACAGAGGATATTACTGGGGTACGGGTACAGTTTACACCGGCTATGGTAATATTGAATAGGGAGGGGGAGGAGGAGACTTGGGAAAGTTACAGGGGTCCTGCGTTATTGCTGCCAGGATGAGCCTTCTCAGGTGGTGGAAAAATATGGAGGTACCCCCAATAAAAGAGGTGGTGGGGAGAATGGAGCAGCTATGGTACTTTTGTGCGATAGAAGCACACAGAAAGCACACATTTACAAAGTACAATAAGGTGTGGGAGCTGTAGGCACAGTGGAGGGGGGAGGGGTGGAACATTGGTGTGGGAAATAAGAAGGAGGGGGAGTAGCGAAGTAAAGAAAGAAGTATTTGTTTTGGTTCTTTTCCTTATTTATTTATTATTTATTTAACATCTTTTATATACCGCGCTATTTGTTTTCAGTGCGGTTTACAAGTAACAGATCTGCACAATCAGAAAACACTGGAGTGCTTACATTATAACAGGGAACTTAAACTTGGAACAGAGGGTAATAAAACTATAACTATGTACACACAGTGAAACTATGTACAAAAAGCAGTGTAAAAACTGAGCTATGTATAAACATATTGGGTTCTTTAGTATTCACAGGCAGACTATGGTCGGAATAAGGTAGGACATAAGAGAACTTGAGGCAGAAATTACTTGTGAGGGAATTGGGGAGAAGAGTGAGAGTTTGTCGGTTTAGGAGGGCTGATGATCAGATGAGGATTGGATGCTTGTGCAAAATGGATCAGGAAGATGTGGTGCTTGATTGCCTTGCGAAATTGAGAGAGGTCTTTAATCGCTCTTATTTCAGGTGTGAGGTCATTCCAGCATTTAGGTGCATAGAAGGCGAAGGTCCTTTTCTTGGTTGATTGGGTACATTTGATGGACTCCTTGGGGATAATCAGGGTGTTGTCCGTTGTTGTCCTTCTCTCTCTGTTTTTTGGGGTGAGGGAGATGAGATCGTTAAGAGACGTGGGGGCAAGGTTGTTGATGATCTTGAAAGTGATGATGAGGATTTTATAGGTTATCCTGCAATGAATTGGTAGCCAGTGTAGTTCCATGAGAGTCGGGGTGATATGGTCTGATCTTGATAGACCACAAAGCACCCTAGCAGCCGCATTCATCGCCAGTTGTAGAGGATTAATGGTGTTTTTGGGGAGACCGTATAAGATGACATTAGCATAATCAAAATGAGGTAGTGTGAGGGCCTGGAAAATGGTCTGGAAGTTGTTGTGAGGTAGCATGGGTCTGAGTTGTCTTAGCGTTCTTATTTTATTGTAGACAGCCTTTGTGACGTTCCGAATGTGTTCCTTAAATTCAAAATGCTGATCCAGAGTAATCCCTAGGTAGCGAATAGATGGTTTACAGGGGAGATCCGCATCTCTTACTTTTAGAGAGGATGGAGGTGAGAATGCTTTGTTTCTTGATATGAAGAGAACTTCGGTCTTCTTGAAGTTTATACGGAGGTTTTGAGAAGCTAACCAGTCTGTGATGGCATTGAAGCATTGGATAAGGTTGGTGAAGTCTGGTTGACTGACTTTAAATGGAGTAAACAGTAGAACATCGTCAGCATAGATTAATGAGGAGATGTTGAAGGTGCGTATGATGTCACAGATCGGCTGTAAGTATACATTAAACAGAAGTGCAGATAAGGACGATCCTTGCGGAACACCTTGGTGTTGGTGGAAAGGTGTGGATGTGGTGGGACCGACTCTGACATGTTGCCATCGCTCAGACAGGTATGACCTACACCATTCCCAGGCGAGACCCTCGATTCCCTTCTCGAGGAGTCGGGCAAGGAGTAGATTATGATTAACTGAATCGAAGGCAGCGGAGATATCTAGGAATATTAGAGCAAAGCCGTTTTCTGCTTTATCAAGACCTCTGTTCAGTGTATTAGTTAGGGTGGTAAGGAGAGTTTCTACACCGTGTGATTCCCTGAAGCCGTGTTGACTGGGATCAAGCGGTGAGGCTGTATCAATGTGATGTTGTATCTGTCTCTGAACAACCTTCTCTATTATTTTGGCTAATAGAGGTATGCTCGAGATTGGGCGGTAGGAGTCAGGCTTTAGTGGGTCAAGCCTAGAGTTCTTCAGTAGAGGTCTTATAGAGGTTTGTTTAAGGAGAGATGGGAACGTGCCTGTTGCAAAGGAGAGTCCAATGATGTTGACTAGGATTGGGCTCAGTTCGGCACGTAGCGATCTGACCCAGTATGCTGGGCATGGGTCACTTGGAGCTGTAGAAGTGTTGATGGAGGTGATGAGATCTTGAATGTTTTTCTCAGAGGGTGTTGTAAATGTTGTGATTGTAGGAAATGGGGAGTGAGAGTGTGATAGTGTTGTGACTGAGATTGTGTCAGTTATGGAGGTCTTGGATTGGAGATAATCGGCGTAGGACTGGGGGGGATAGGAACTAGTTGGGTAGATGATGGGTCTTTAATTAGGGATTTTGCTATGTTGAAAAGGTCTCTGGGTTTATTTAGTGAGCGGAGGAGAAGATTAGCATGGTATTCACTCATTTTGAGATATATAGATTCACGGTGGAGTTTGAGGTGGTTCAAGTATATTACTTTATTGGCTTCGGAGTGAGATCTCCATTTCCTTTCAAGTTTCCTGAGGGAGAGGAGGGATGAACGGAGATCTGCTGTAAACCATGGTGATGGCTGTCTCTTGTTTTGTTTGGTCTTGTTGCTTTTGGTTGAAGCTGGTAGTTGTGCAATAGACTTTAATGTGGTGTTCCAGTTGGTGATTGCTTCTCCGAGGTCAGAATGTATTTTATTTATTTATTTATTTTTATTTTTTATATACCGCGCTATTGAAAATCAGCTCGGTTTACATTAAAACTGAACAGAGCAACCGTGCCTAATGAATTCCTCTTTGTCCAATGGTTTGAATTGAGAGGTAGGTTTGGATTCTGTACATGGATTGTTAGGTAGATGCTTAGAGTGAAGAGTGGGCATCTGAAACATAATTAGTTTATGATCCGACCAGGGAATGGAGGTGATAGTAGTGTTAAGGATGGAGTTTTGGCTGAATGCAGCGTGGGGAGATCAAGATATCAAGATATCGCTATTGAACTGTTTAAGAAGTTTATAATGCTCTCTGTTTATAACATTTACAAGTATGTTGCTTAATGTTAAATTTACATGGTTAAAAGGGTGATATAGTGTTTGAGAATAGACAGGGGGGAGGGTGGGGTGGGGGAAGTGGGATGGGTAGGGAGGGAGAGGAGAAGGGGGTGGGGGTCAAAGGGGGGGAAAAGAGGGAATGGGAATAAAAAAAGGAAAACCAGAAAATGTTTAATATGCTGCATATGAGTATTTGGGCTATTTGTATTATTTGTATTACTAGAGTTGGTGGCAGTTGGATGGTTGATGTATAGGACGGAAGAATTTGACAGACCGGTGGTGGTCTTAAGATGTGAGATGTGCATTGAGGCTGGAAACTTGAATAAAGAACAAATTACAAAAAAAAAAGCTTTGCTGCAGTCAATAAAACACACATAGATATATTTATTTTTATTTATTTATTTACTTCTCTTATATACCACGCTATTAAAATCAGTGCGGTTTACAATTGGAACAAAAAACATACTGCAATGTCACACGACAATTGAGTTTTTACATTGAACAAGGACGAGATAACCTGGAGGTAACAGGGGTAACTAATTACAGAGTAAATTATTCAGAGTAAATTATTCATAGATATCCTATGGTATTTTTTAGTCTTTTCAAGGGTCCATCTCACATCCGCCATGATGTCTCTCGTTCCTCGCTCTTTCCTGAATCCCGCTTGCACTTCAGGTAATTCTTGTTCCGGGTATGGTTGTAGTCTCTGCTGAATAACCTTCAGTAGAATCTTGCTGGCATGTGGGATCAGAGGGATTGTGCGATAATTTCCACAGTCAGTGTGATCATCTTTGTTTAGTATTGGAATAAACACAGATCTTTTCCAATCAGTTGGCCATGATGTTGTCTTCCTAATTTCCTGGCAGAGCTTTGTAAGTATGGTAACAGCTGTATCCGATTGCTGTAATACTTCTATGGGAATGCCATCAATGCCCGGTGCTTTGTTCTTTGATAAGACTTTCAATGCTGCTTCGATTTCTTCTTTCATCACCAATGGTTCCTGATTATAAGGTACAGGTTGAAACGGCTGTTGGTCCACTTGATCTTTATGGTATAATGACTCTGTATATTCTTTTCATCTTTTCTTGATCTTCTCAGCATCATTCAGCATGGATCCTTGATCATCTTGTAACATTCCAATTTGAGGCTGGAATTTTTTCTTTAACTCCTGTTTAAAGGCTTAAGGGGCACATTTTGGCTGTCTGCTGTTTCCCTGCCCCCTCTGAGAGAAGATAAAGTGGCGGTGGCAGGGCAACAGCAGTCAGCCGAAATACGCCCCCCCCCCCCCAAAGCCTTTGCGCCCTGTGTGGCTGCACTATTCGCACAGGGCTAGGTACGGTCCTGGGTATAAATATGATAAGGAAGGATTTAGCGAAGCTTGAAGAATGATTAAAAATTTGGCAGCTGAGATTTAACACTAAAAAAATGCAGGATTATGCATTTTGACTGCAAAACTCCAAGGGATCTGTACAGTATAGGGGGCAAAGTGCTTCTGTCCATGAAAGAAGAGCAGGACTTAGGAGTAATTGTTTCTGATGATCTTAAGGTGGCTAAACAGATAGAAAAGGTGACGTTGAAAGCCAGAGGGTGCTTGGGTGCATAGGGACAGGAATGGCCAGCAGGAAAAAGAAGGTGTTAGTGCCTCTGTATAGGTCTTTGGTGAGACCTAATTTTTTTTTAGAGTATTATGTGCAATTCTGGAGACACACCTTCAAAAGGATATAAACAGGATGGAGTCTGTGCGGTGGGTGACTACCAAAATGGTCAGTGGGCTTTGCCATAAGGCATATGGGGACAGACTTAAAGATCTCAATCTGTATATTAAGACGGGAGAGGAGAGATAGAATAGAGACGTTTAAATATCTCTGTGGCATAAATATACAGGAGAAGAGCCTCTTTCAACTGAAAAAAAGCTTGTGACAAGTGGACATAGGATAAAGGTGAAAGGAGATAGACTCAGGAGTAATTTGAAGAAATAGTTCTTTACGGAAAGTGATAGATGTATGGAATAGTCTCCCAGTGGAGGTAGTAGAGACATAAACTGTATCTGAATCCAAGAAAACATGGGACAAACATAGCGGATCTCTAAAAAGAAAAAAGGGACTGTAGAGCTTAGTGGTGCCTATGGAAGGGCAGAATGGATCAGTAGTATGGTCTTTATCTGCTGTCATCTTTCTATGTTTCTTTATTCAACACTGCTATAGGTCTAATCAGCAACATTGAATATACGTATGTTACTGAGCTATATGTATAGCGGCGGTAGTCAGCTGCCATCTGTTTGACTAAACGGTTTAATTTAGGACAGATGGATGGTACTTGTATAAGGTGTGCCAAGATTAATATGCGTTTTTACATGTGTATTTCATACCTGTTTTATAAAGTAAGGTATGCATGTTCTTTGCTTTATAAAATAGGGACATAAGTTATTGAAAGCTATGAGCACTTACGCAAGCCCTAGGGCTAGTGTAAATGCCTGCTCCGAAAGTTTTCAAGAATTATAATTTACATTCATAATTTCATTCTTCACACACACTGCATCCAAATTCCAACTTTGTAGAAGCCCAAAGTTGTTTATTTTCCCTCTGTCTTATAAGGTCTGTTAGATCTTACCTTGAATCAAAGGCCCAAAAAAAATTAATTCATGCCCTCATTCTTAATTGTCTGGATTACTGTAACTCCCTACACATTGGTCTGCCTCAGAATCAAATTAATCACTTGCAATAGATACAAAATACAGCCGTTAAATGAATCTGTGATTCCAAGCATTCTGACTGCTTACCTATCCTAAGTAGGGTTAAATTTAAAATTCTCCTACTCACTCAATGCACTTTTTACTCAGGACTTCCTCACTATGTCTTCCTCCCCCTTAGACCATCTCAGCTGCATATTCTGGTTACATCATCCGCAAGAAAAGTAAGCTACTTTGGCCTTCTCTTACGGAGTCCAGTTATAATGGAACTCTCTGCCTTTGAGCGCAAAGAACTTGTTAAGACCTGACTCTTTCACTTTCCTTATGCTGACTATCTTTGCCTTTCCTGGTAATGTCTGCCCCTTCTAATTCCCGTTTCTTTGCCTCTAGGGTACAGCGTCTTCCCCTTCCTTCCTTCCTCTTGTGTAAGGATTGTTTTTATCACAGCATGTAAGGCAATATATTGTGCTATGCATCCCCTTCCTCTTTGTATCTATCCTGTTATCAATCAGTTTGTCTAATGTAATTTATAATTTTGATTTTGTAACACACACAACCATCTCATTATTTTTATCACTTGTAAACAACCATGATGTAAATTCATTTTTTCCAATGGCAGAATAACAAATCTTCATAAATAAATAACAACTATTTCTTTAAAGCAAGGCCCCTCCCATTTGAAGGAGGTGGTAGTAACTTCCATTCTTAAAAGGGAGGGAGCAGATAAAAGTAAATGTGAACATTTTTGAGCAATTTCAAACCTCACAATGTTGGCCAAGTTAATTGAGAATGAGGTAAGACGTCAATCGGGGGAACTATTGGAGGTTTACAGTTTGTTGGATGGAGGGACAAGCTGGATTCAGGATTGTGAGTAGTGGTGCTAGAATGGATACATTCCTCTTTGAAGGAAGCCATTTTAGAATTAGGATGGTCATGGGCCAGAAAATCATTCATAGAAATGTGGGATGTGGTGCCCCAGGGATCCCCACTTTCACCTTTACTGCCCCTAATCTACTTACAGCCCCTAGAGCATGCTAGGATACACCACGGAATGGATCAGTCTGCCATATAAAGCAAGCATTGCCTATTTTGTAAGACTCACCCTGTGCAGTGCATCATAGGCAATTTGGTTAGACGTTATGGTACAATTTATACCTATGCACATGATTTACAGTTGTCATTACTGGTGGAAGGAGACAGAAATTTGGAGCTATTACGATGTGGTTAGAGATAAGTGGGCTAGTGTAGAATGCAGCTAAAATGATTTGTTTAGGAATGGGTAGCATAAGAAAAGAAAAGCTGTAAATGTTACTAATATTCGATAAGGCTGTGATTCCATAAGTAAAAGCCATTAGATTATTAGGACTTCTTATGGAGAAGGAAAGTGTTTATTTATTTATTTTTATTTATTTAGTATACATTTGTATACCGCTACTTCCAGCGATCAGCAGCGGTTTGATTACAGATTGGAAATTGTCAAATCATGACAGGAATTTTTTGAGGTATAAACACATTGATTAGACAGGAAAGCACAGCACACAGAGAACTATTTTACAGGGAACATGGGCTATGGAGGGTTAAGTGGCTTGCCCAAGACCACAAGGAGCACCTGTGGGACTAGAAACCCCAGTCCTTCCGGCCCAAGGTTGCTGTCCTCTAGTGGGATTTGAACCCCCGACCTTCCGGCCCGAAGTACCTTGCCCCAACCACTAGGCCACTCCTCCACTCCACTCCTCCACTCCAGTGTTGGTCGAGCAAAGTGACAAAGACCGCATTTTATAAATTGAAATTAATTGAGCAATTGACACCTTATTTGGAAGAGACAGGCTCTACTTTTATGTTCTCTAGGTAACTGTAATATATTATAAAATATGGATGAAAAGTCCAGATTGCTCAAAATGCAGCAGCTAGGTTCCTATTGGGTAGTAAAAGGTACAAAAGTGACCATCTGTTGGTAAAGAAATTATATTAGCTTCCAATTAAAGAATATGTATGTTTAAATTGATAGTCCTAACACATAAGAGGGTAGTTTTATAAACTCCCACATAGTTAATTTTTAGGGGGTTCATCAGAGCCACTTGTAAAATATTTTTGGGGTCTTGAGGGAGTTTGGGGGCCAAGGCCACTGGGGCCACACTGATTGTTTTTGTTGTCCAGCTGGGTATTGGGGGTCTGGGCCTGGTTGGGTTATCTGAAGTAAAGTGTCAGATGATCCTTTGGTTCCTGGCTGCATCTTTGTCAGTCCTGAGCTGGCGTAAAGATCCAGAATTAAGAGAAGAGTAAAAAAACTGTGCTAAGTTTCAGCGCAGTTCTTTTACATTGGGAGCAATTAAATATTCACTTGTTTGCATGCAGTTACTGTAGCATGCCCAATGTGTTATTCTGTAACACAGTAGTTTTACTTGAGATTTTCCTGCACTAACTTGCTTTCTTGCATCAGAAACCTAACATGCATCAGAAAGCAAGACTAGTGTGTGAAAATCTAAAGCATAGCACAGTTTGCTGCATTGGCCTGAGTTTAGTGGAGGCAGGAAGCAGCATTGTCTGCTTGCAATGATAAAGACTGCCTTTGCATGAGAAGTGTATGTATGTATATGCATATTACTATAGATGACACAAGTGTAAATTGCAATTCTCCAGGAACAAGCAGAAAGTCAGTCCTCACATAAGGGTGATGTCGGTGCCGACAGAGCCCGCATGGAATATTTCCCCAGCTTTCAAAGAAAGCCTTTGGAAATGCTACCATGCATGTGTGGTTCCCTTCCCGTCCAAGGGTGCCATCTTGCTCAGTCTCCTTTTTTCTGCGGAACCCAACGGACGTAGTCCTCTACTTCCCCGGAAAAAGTCCAAAATTCCTTCCTTTCTCTGGTTTGCGTACCGGTTCCCTTCCCATCTCAAAACGGCACCACCGGTGCCAGTCTTGGTTCTCTTTCTTTTTCTCGAGGTTCCACTTCGACCAGACTTCGCATCATTTTTCGCCCAGGGGTCCTCGACCCCAGCCAGGTGTTCTCCCACCATGACTCCTGGTGGGTTCAAAAAGTGCAACCACTGCAGTCAGACTATCTCAGTTACTGATACTCATGACTGCTGTCTGTGCTGCCTGGGCCCAGACCACGACAGCTCCACCTGCGACCAGTGCCAGGCCATGATCCCCAAGACAAACAAAAGGCGGTCAGAGTTGCAGGGGAAGCTGTTTCCCAAATCTGACTCTGCCCCAGCTTCCCCATCGCTGAGCCCCGAAGCCAGCCCCTCGCAAGAGGTCCAGGCATCCTCAGAGTCCCGCAACAGTGGCTCCTCCGGCACAGCCCTGGACCCTCCCAAGAAAAAGAAGGTTCCAAAGGAGGTGCCTCCGATGAAGCCAGGCTAAATCCCTCACCAGGACTTGGGCGACTCTGAGCAGCGCCCTCAAAGTCTCGAGACAAGAGTCCTCAGCCGGCAGAGACCGCACCAGGACCTGTAAATTTGTATCCTCCTCGAGGATACACTCTCCGGAGTGCCGGCGTTGGACCAGAGGTCTTCGGTGTCCACGCTGGGAGCTGCACAGCCATCGGGCCTCGAGTCCCAAATGGCGGCCATGGAGCAGAGCCTCTCCTCCATCTTGGCCTTGCAGCAGGCGTTGATGTCTGAGTTGCCAGCATCATCGGCCCCGACCCCGGTGTCAATCGAGGTCTCGGTCATGCTCCTCTGGGATCCGGTCTTCCCCGATGAGTTTTCAGGAGTCCAACCCCAGGTCATCTGGGGGAGCCAGGTTTCTTGGGGCTGCCCATGAGACAGACTCCTTGACTCTTTCGAAGTCCCATTAGGAAACCGAGGATGAGGTCTCCCCAGAGACTTCACAGCACAGAGATGTCCCCTCTGAACAATCTTCCCCAGAGCCTCGGCACCACTCTCCACTTGAGGATGTGGCCTTTCTTGACTTGGTCCGTGTCATGGCCCAGGCTGTTTCAATACAGAGTCAGAGGAGGACCCACTCACCAAGGAACTTGAGATCCTACAACATGAGTCCCCTCCCAAGAAGACTCTCATGGTGCCAGTTCCTCCAATGCTTGAACGGCTCCTCCTCAGGATGTGGGAGGCCCCAGCCTCGGTGTCGGTGGTCAGTCGGCACCTGGACGCTATCTACTGCATCTGAAAGTGCCCTGAGTTCCAAGCCACAACTTCCCCACAACTCAATGGTGGTGGAGTCCTTGATGCAGAAACTGAAGAGTCAAAAAAAACTACTTTTCAGTTCCCCCTTGCAGAGAGGTCCAGGCCCTCAATGCTCTGGGCTGCAAGTGCTATCAAGGCTCCATGCTTGGGTGCCGTATACAGGCGTACAAACAGGCTCTTGCGGTTCTCGGCGGACATTGCCAGGGAACCCTTACAGAGGTTCCAGACCCTAGCGGCGGGCATCCAGGACCTCTCCAAATTTCTCTTGAGGGCCGCCTACAACAGCTTCAAGTTGGCAGCCAGGGTGGCAGCCACGGGCATCTGCGCTTGGTGCCAGGCATGATTACAAACCTTGGACCTCGAGCAGTTGGTGCAGGAAAAGCTGCTCGATGTCCCCTGCAATGGTGAGAACTTATTCGGGAAACCAATGTCTGACAAGGCAGCGGAGATGGTCACCCGACAAAGACTGTCCAGGAAGACCTCGGCCCTCCCCAAGAAAAAATCCTCTGGGAAAAAGCCCCTTTTCATGAGGAAAAAGGGCTATCACTAGGCCAGGCCCTACCAGTCTTACTCAGGGCAGCTGCACCAGGTCTCACAGCCTGAAGGCCAGGGTTATGGGTCCCGGAAGCCCAAGGCCTCCAAGCCTCAGGCACTAGCTCCCACCCAACCAGGCAAATGAGGCCTCATTTGCCCATGAGTGGTCCAACATCACCACGGACAGGTGAGTCCTGCAGGTGGTGAGAGAGGGTTATCATCTCCATCTACAACAGAACCCTCCAGACTTCTTTCCAGAAGAGCCATCACGGCTTCTCCTTCACTAGGCTTTGCTTATTGCAGAACTTGCAGGCTTACTCAGGGACGGGACGGTGGAGCCTGTGACCCAACACCACTGGGGGAAAGGGGTTCTACTCAAGGTATTTCCTTGTCCCAAAAAGGACAGGGGGCCTCCAGCCCATCCTGGACCTGCATGTTTTGAACAAGTTTCTGGTGAGAGAGAAGTTCAAGATGCTCTCCTTTGGGACACTGCTTCCCTACCTCCGCCAGGGAAACTGGCTCTGCTCCTTGGACCTCAAGGATGCGTACACCCACATCCTGGTCCATCCCTCCCACAGGCAGTACCTGAGATTTGTGGTGGGGGGTAGCACTATCAGTACAGAGTACTACCATTCGGCCTCGCCTCCTCCCCAAAGGTTTTCACGAAGTGCCTAGTGGTCGTAGCTGCCCATGTGTTCCTCCAGGGGGCCCACGTCTTCCCCTACCTACTCCAAGTCCAGCCTCTCCCCAGTTCAAGACCTGGAATTCATAGGAACCAAGCTGGACACTCTGCAGGTCAAGGCCTTCCTCCCAACGGGTAAGGCCCAGCGCCTGATGCAGTTAGCAAAGGAAGTTCAGACCTGCAGGTCAATGCCAGCCCGCCTGCTCCTCCGTGTGTTAGGCCACATGGCATCAACAGTTCATGTCACGCCCTTGGCTTACCTTCACATGCGAGCGGCCCAGTGGTGCCTCAAATCACAATGGCCACAGGCAGATAGGGGGACAGAGTAAAGGTCACCCATCGGCTGGCGGCCTCCCTCAACTGGTGACAGTCCTCGCACCATCTCCGGGCAGGGATGCCCTTCCAAATGCCAGCACCAGAAAAGATCCTGATAACAGACGCCTCTCTAGCAGACTGGGGCGCACATTGCGAGGGCTATTGCACTCCGGACATATGGTCCCCAGAAGAATCTCGGTTACAGATCAATCTCCTTGAGCTCAGGGCCATCTTCCAGGCCCTACAGATGGACAATCAGGTGGCCATGTTCTATGTGAACAAACAGGGAGGCACAGGCTCCTACTCCCTTTTGTCAGGAGGCAGTAGCCCTCCAGTCCTTTTCAGTGTGCAACAGCATGCTCCTGAGGGCGGTGTACGTGCCGGGCCAGGACAACCTCCTGGTGAACAAGCCCAGCAGGATCCTTCACCCGCACGAGTGGCGCCTGGATCCCAGGGTGGTGCGGAGGCTCTTCTGTCTTTGGGGCAAGTCTTGGTTTCATGGTCGAAGGCCTCCTTTATGCATTCCCACCGACCCTTCTAATAGCCCGATGCTGCTTCAAAATCCAGAGCGACCATGCCACGGTGATCCTGGTTGCTCCCAGGTGGTCCAGACAGCCCTGGTTCCCCCTGTTTCTTTCCCTGTCAGTGGCACCTCTGGTGGCTCTGGCCGACAACCAGATCTCCTTTCACTGGAGGGGGGCTCTCTTCTCCACCCCAACCTGGGATCCCTGACATTAACTGCATGGATGCTGAAAGGGTAGTACTAGCCCCCTTTAGCCTCTCAGATGAAGTGCATGACATCTTCCTAGCGTCTCGGAAACCTTCCACCAGAAGAACATATGCCTTCAAGTGGAGGAGATACTCTCTGTGGTGTGCAGAGAGGAATGAGAATCCCTTCTCATGCCGTCTGCAGCTCATACTGCAGTACCTGTTGCATCTCTCCCTTTCAGGGTTGAAATCTAATTTGCATCTCAGCACCATAGCAGCTAACAACCAACCTGTGGAGGGGAGACCCCCTCACATGTCATCCCCTGGTCTTCAGGATCCTCAGAGGTCTTCTGCTATCAACCCCCCCCCCCCCCCCCGCAGAATAGCGCGGTATATAAGAGAATGTAAATAAATAAATAAAGAAGTAGAGAAAAAAAAACACCTCTGAGCAGCAGCATCTATCTATCTTTCTGTCCACCCACCTATGCCCACGTATGTATATAACTAAAATACCAGCATCCCCTTCCCCCCAAGCTAAAGCTCCCTGCTCAGTATTGAAACTTGAGAAAAATAGCATGACTTGAGAGCTGTCTTGACTTTTCATAAGGACATCTCCATATTAATTTGTTTTGATAGAGAATTCCATAGAAAGAGCACCAAAAACCAGAATGCCAACTAGTGTTTGGATTCTAACATAGCTCAAGCTGGTTTTGGTAGTACTAACAGATTGTAATTTTGAGATTGAAGGGGGTCTAACTGGAACAAAGGGAGTAGCCTAGTGGCTAGAGCAACGACCTGACAACTAGGAAAGCTGCCATTCGTCCCACTTACACTCCTTGTGGCCTTGGACAAGCCACTTAATCCTCCATTGCCTCAAGTACAAAATTAGACTGTAAGCCATTTATTTATTTTATTTATTTATTTAACAGGTTTTTTATACCGCCTTTTCCTTAAATCAAAGCGGTTACAAAGACATACAAAGGCTAAACATAGGCAAGGGAAGTGAAAGAAGGGAAACATAACATGGTGAACAATTACAAAAAACACAATATTGAGAGATTACAATTAATATGAGTTAGTTAGGTGTCATAGCCATAGTGCTCAATGAAAAGAACAAATTTTAGTTGTTTTCGGAATTCCTTCAGTTCCTCAATTGATCGTAGGTCGGGGGGGGAGAGAGTTCCATATTAGAGGGGCCGATAAGGAAAGAGCTCTTTGTGAGGTGAATTTACAGACTTTAGAGTAGCTACTTGGGGTGCTGAGGGTGTCAGTTGTGGCTTTCCTTCTAGGTCTTTTGCTGGTGTTAGAGAATAAGAGGGCTTGGAGACTGATTGCTGAAGTCTTATGTCTGATTTTGAATATATTGATGACCAACTTGTATCTAATACGGAGGCTTATTGGGAGCCAGTGGAGTTCTTTAAGGATTGGGGTGATGTGGGCTTGAGTTGAAGAGCCGGCGATTATTCTGGCAGCTGTGTTCTGAGCCATCTGAAGTGGCTTTAGTGAGTGTTTCGGGATTCCGTTGTAAATAGGGTTGCAGAAGTCAAGAATTGGAGTTATTAGAGCCTGACAGACTGAGCGGAAATGTTCTTGGGAGAGAAGAGGCTTCAGGCGTCTAATTATTTTCATTCTATAGTAAGCGCTTCTAACAGTTTTTCTGATGTGAGATTGAAGGTTGAGTCGATTGTCAAGGGTTACTCCGAGGTATCTTACTTCGTCCTTTAAAGGTATTGTTGTATTTTTAAATTTAATAAAAGGCGGGGGGCTGAAGTCAGTGTTTCGAGTAATGATGAGAGCCTCTGTCTTGTTATGGTTCATGGCCAGGTTGTTGAGCGTCAGCCAGGCAGACATGTTGTCGAGGCAGTTCATAATCTTGTTATAATCGGGGCTGTTAAGGTTGACTGTCGTGTAAATCATTATGTCATCAGCATAAATAGTATAATCTATTTGATGGGCAATCATGATGTTGCAGATTGGCTGGATAAATATGTTAAAAAGAAGAGATGAAAGCGCAGAACCTTGGGGAACACCTTGTTTAATCTTAGTGGGTAGAGAGGTGGTGTTATTAATTTTTACCTTAAACTGTCTATCAGTTAGGTAAGATTTAAACCATCTTAGGACAGTGCCGTTAATGCCAATACTCTGGAGTCTAGTTAGTAGGATACTGTGGTCCACTGTGTCGAAGGCCGCTGATATGTCTATAAAAATCAATAATGTTCCTTGATTGTAATTGTCTAAGGAGTGGATGATGTCATTGAACAGATAGAGCAGTAAGGTTTCAACTCCATGGTTAGGGCGGAAGCCATGCTGATGAACGTCAAGCGGGGCATGTACGTCAATGTGGTCCTGGAGCTGTAGTTGGACTGCTTTTTCGATGATCTTAGCTAGGAGAGGTATGCTGGAGATTGGCCTGTATGCTGCTGGATTGCTCTTCTCTAAGTTAGTTTTCTTGGGGATAGGCCTTATTGTGGCTAATTTTAGTTGTTCTGGCATTATTCCTTGAGTTAGGGAGTTGGAAACAAGGTTGTGTAAGAAATTGAGGAAGTTTTGCTTGGTAGCTTTGATCCATGGAACTGGGCAAGGATCGGTAGGTGCGGTACTTGTGTTGAGAGAAGAGATGATGTCTGAAATTTGCTTGGTTGAAGGGGTGTGGAACCTGTCCCAACTTATGACGGGTATGGTGAGAATAATGGTTTCTGTGAGTTTTAGAGGCGGTGTAAGGCCTATTTTCTTCTGAAGAAAATTTGCATATATTTGAGGGTTGACTTGTATGTCTATGTCAGGGCTGGGTTCATTGGTAAGTTTTTTTACTATTTCGAATAGTTCTCTGGGTTTGTTGAAAGATCTCATGATTGTGTTAGTGTGATATTCTCGTTTTGCTTCGTTGATAAGATTGTTGTATTTAATTTGCTGTGTCGAATAAGAGTTCTGTGAGGTGGGCGATTTGGAACGTCTCCAATGGCGTTCTAGTTTTCTTAATTCTCTTTTAGCGCGGCGTATGCTATTGGAGTACCATGGCGCGTGATGTCGTTTATTATTCGGATTAAAGACTAGGTTAGTTTTTGCTGCTGTGTTGATGGTATTGTACCAATTGTTAACTTGCTTGTTGAGATCGAGTTCGTTTAAATTAAGGTAAGGTAGTGTTTCTTTTAGTAACTTTTCTTTTTGAAAGCTTTGAATCTTCTTATCCTAAATAAAGAAGATTGTGTATTTTTAAGCTTATCTATTTTGTTTAAGAATTCTATTTTGATTCTGTGGTGGTCAGACCAAGGAACCGGAGTGATTACAGGAGACGAGATGAAGCCCCTGTCCATGATGTGTTTTGGTGCGAAAATGAGATCAGGCGTGGATCCATATCTATGCGTGGGAGTGCTTATAAGCTGGGTGTATTGTAAAGAGTCCATTGCTTGTAGGAAGGTTACCTTGTCATTATTTGAGGCAGAGCTGAGGTTAAAGTCACCTAGTAGGATTAGCGGTTTGTGGTTCATGTTGACTGCACATACGACTGGCCTAGGGTTCCCCGAGGACTGGGTTGAAAACCCCTGCTGTAAGCCCTTGAGAACAGGGAACTGCCTATAGCAGGGGTGGGCAATTCCGGTCCTGGAGGGCCGCAGACTAGTCAAGTGTTCATGATGTCCCTAATGAATATTCATGGCTCTATTTCCATACAATGGAAGGCAGTGGATGCAAATAGATTTCATGAATATTCATTAGGGACATCATGAAAAACTGACTGGTCTGCGGCCCTCCAGGATCGGAATTGCCCACCCCTGGCCTATACCGTATTTTAGCACATGTAATGCGCACCCACATAAAACACGCACCCACATATAAAGCACAATATTCGGCCTGTTCTGCAGAGAATGTCTTGTATTATGCGCACGCGTGTATATCGCGCATGTGTCGAGTGCACTGTGAGGTATATAAAAGGCCCTCGGTTCTATTATACCTTACATTTAAACTTTGCGATCTCTTATATTATAATCCAGTCATCATGCCCGGAATTAAACGCAAGTCTTATAAAGCGGACTTCAAGCTGAAAGTTGTGGCAAAAGCTGAAGAAACAAGCAACAGAGCAGCAGCAAGAGAATTTGATGTTGGTGAGTCATCTGTTCGCGACTGGAGAAAGGAGAAAATGGCGCTAGAGGAGATGAACCCGCGAAAACGTGCGCGTCGGGGTCCCAAAGAAAAGTGGCCAGAGCTAGAGAGTGACTTAAAAAAGTGGATTCTGTCTAGAAGGGAGCAAAATCAAGCTGCCTCAACTATCGCAATTCAATTCAAAGCAAAACTGCTGGCCAATGAAAGAGGAATTTCACGTTTCCAGGCTAGTTTCAACTGGATTTGCAAATTTATGAAGAGGAATGGTCTTTCCGTGTGAATAAGAACAACTGTAGGCCAGAGGATTCCGGATGACTGGGAACAAAAGATGGCGGATTTTGGCACATTTGTCAGCAAAGAAATTTCGGAGTTCGGCATTTCGGCAATGGATGTTATTAACATGGATGAGGTTCCTGTGTCTTTTGACATTCCACCAACCAGGACTGTAGCTGCTTCGGGTTCAAAAACTGTCGCAATAACAACTGGACACGAGAGGGCTTGCTTCACTGTAGTCCTGGGTTGCACAGCAAGTGGGCTTAAATTGAAGCCGATGGTTATTTTCAAGCGAGTAACCATGCCCCGTGAAAAATTTCCACAAGGTATTGTTCACTGTAACAAAAAGGGATGGATGGACTCTGAGGTCATGAAAATATGGATTGATAAATGTTATAGGGCCAGGCCTGGTGGTTTCTTTTCTAAAAAGTCTTTGTTGATCTTCAATTCCATGGCTGCCCATAAAGAAACAAATGTGCAAAATTATATTAATTTGACTGGTGCCCATATCTCAGTGATACCGGGTGGTCTTACTTGCAAGCTGCAGCCGCTAGATATAGCAGTTAATCACCCGTTCAAAACATTCATCAGACGAGAGTGGGATAATTGGATGCAGCGGGGAATTCATGAATTCACACCATCGGGACGATTAAAGAGGGCTACATTAACGGAACTCTGCAATTGGTTGTGTTCTGCTTGGAACAAAATATCCCCGGAAACCATAAGAAATGGATTCCGAAAAGCCGGGATTGTTTATAAGAATGAGGATCAGGTGCGTAGTGATGACGAAGATGATGATGAAAATGTCTAAAGGAGTGACGATGACAGTGCATATGTTACGGAAGAGCATCTCCAGACGGTTTTAAATTATTTCAATGATGATGTTGATGAGGGAAGTGATTTCGAAGGTTTTATGGAATCGGATGATGAAAATTAATTAAATATATTTTGAAACCATTATATTCTTGTAAGGACTCTTTTATGGATTCGGTTCCCTGTAATAAAGTTTCGGTATAGTGCGCCTTCGCAAATACCGCACGAGAGGGTTGCATGGTAGGTAAAAAAGTGTATAGCGCTTGCACTTTATGCGCGAAAATACGGTAGTACTTGAATGTGACTAACCTTAATCTACTACTGAGAAGGCATGAACTAAATCCTAAGATACATATTGAACAAATAAATAAGCAATCTATTCTGAAGCATTTTAAATGTAACATAGTATGACGGCAGATAAAGACCAGTACGGCTATTGAAGTTTGCAATAGCAAGTGTTTGGATTCTCCTGATGAAGCTTTGGCGAAATGCTATATGGATGTCCTGAGGGGGTGTCGGGAGATGTATAATGAAGTTTGCTGCGAATTCTGTTGGATCATCATCGCTGTTGTTGAAGCGTTTTTGACAAGTTGGTGGTTGGAAGATCATATTCAACTGTTGATTAACCCAATGATTCAGCTAAGTTTCTATTTTTCTGTCATCTTTGTTGGATTATCATTATGAAGCTGGCTGAAGTGAAACTCAACAATATAGCTATGTTTGTATAAGCAGCTTACTTTTTCAAATTGCTACGCTGTTTTATGGTGATTTCTAAGGGGGAATGAATGCATTTGTAGGTCTATAGAAGAAGTTTGAACTGTAATGGGAAACGGACAGGAAGCAATGAAGGAAGTGACTCTAGAAGAAGGGTTAAGTGAGCACAGCAATACTGGAAAATTCATTGTTCAGCTGAGTTTTGATCAGATTGAAGATGAAATAGAGGATTCAGTAAGAGGCCAATGAGGAGCAAGTTGCAATATTCTAGATGAGAGATAATGACAGAGTGGATAGTGTGTTCTGAGAGGAAGGGACACATTTTATTGATGTTATAAAGAAAGAAATGATAGGTTTTAGTTATCTGTTGGATATGGTACTTGAAGCAATGTGTGCACACAGCAGAAAACACAAACCCCTCGTTGTACTAGGAGACTACAACCTAACCTCCACACCCACGAAGGAAGCCGCAGCATTCCTAAAAGCCATGGAATCACTAAAATATTGCCAGACAATTAACGCCCCAATGCCCCAGCATGGTACAACTCCGGATATGGTCTTTATTCCAATACACTTGGTGGAACATGGCAAAACCACAACACCAACAATCACGTCGGTCCCTTGGTCAGATCATCATGTGATTGACTTCACCTTGACCCTGAATAACCCCACCCAACACATGGGAGATGAGAGCATAGCCAGGCGTTTTAGAGCCTTCAACAAAGACTCATTCATAAATGAAATCATTCCACAACTCCAACGAGAATACGACACCCTTGACCTAAGCATAGAGAAATGGAACTCCATAATATCTAATGCAGCATCAGCCTCTACGAGTACAGAACCACAAGCACGCAGGAGGTCCAATGCCCCCTGGTACTCAAGTGATATCAGAGATGCAAAGCGCACTCTCCGAAGACTGGAGAGAAAATGGAGGCGGAACAAGTCGCATAACTTCCTGACTCAATACAAAGCCAAGCAACTGGAATATAACAACCTGATAAATGAGTGTAAACAGCAGCACCATACCAACCTAATCATGAAATCTGTCAACAGACCGAGAGAACTCTTTAGCATTGTCCAAAAGCTCACTAAGGACACCACGCAGCACTGTACCCACCGTCTTGACCCACAGGAATTTGTGGACTACATGAAATCGAAAAACGCCATCCAGACATGCTCCACCACACCACAGACAGATGACCATAAAATGAAAGAGCAGCATCAAACCTGGGAGGACTTCAACATACCATCAACACATCAAGTAGAGGACATAATAAATGGACTCAACACAACAACCTCACCGTCAGACCCATGCCCAGTGTCCTGGCTCAAAGACACAAGAAGCCAGCTCTCCCATCACATTCACAAAATCGTCAAAGATTCACTCCAACAAGGATATATGCCGCAATCCCTGAAGCACACCATGATTCGACCGATACTTAAAAGCAACAACCTAAGCCCCCTCTGAACCAAAATCATACCGTTCCATCTCCAGCCTACCATTCCTTGCGAAAGTCGTTGAAAAGACAGTGCAAAGGCAACTTCAGGACCATATTGACATGAATGCCCCACTGGACATCCATCAGCATGGCTTTAAACCCCAGCACGGTGTGGAAGCACTACTCACTTCCCTCTTTGACAATCTCCTAAGAGGCATGGATAACATAAAGAACGAATTTCTGCTAGTGTTCATGGACATCTTGGCAGCCTTTGACACTGTGTCCCACTCCAGGTTACTGCAACGCCTGCAGCAGATAGGATTATGCAAGAATACTCTGAAGTGGTTTACTTCCTACTTGGAAGATCGAATGCAACAAGTCAAATGTGCCCAAAAGAAATCATTGCAGTTCCCCGTCACGCAGGGAATACCACAAGGTTCAGCCCTGTCATCAATGCTCTTTAATATTTAAATCCAACCCATATGCAACATCATCAAACGCCACAAACTCCACTATCACCTCTATGCTGATGACATCATGGTGTATGCTCCAATCAACCTACTAGCACTTAACACCACAACAATAACCAGATGCCTTGAAGACATGAATGCCTGGCTCACAGCCAATAACCTGACGGTCAACTACGATAAAACTGAGGCAATGTTCGTCACCAGGAACCCCATCTTCATTCCACCACAAACTATCAGCATTCTAGACAAACTCATAGTAGTCAAAGATGAAGTTAAGACTTCCAGTGACGTCAGAGTGAATGGTGGGGTAGCTGATCAGCTCCGCCGTCCTAGCCTGCATAAGGAGGGGAAAATCTTCCAAATGAGCAATTAGGAGGAGCGTTGAGTAGCCGAGTGGAGTGGCGCAGTCCCGGAGCAGGACGAGGCGAACAGCGGGAGTTTAGCGCCCTGTAGAAAGCTGCAGTGAGACGCCGAAGTGGAAAGTCGCATGGTCAGCCAGAGTGGAGGACCGCGTGGCGGGCCTGATAGGCAAGACGCGGAGCAACTTGAAGAGGGGAGCAGAGGACTGGTGTGCTGAGCGAGGCCAGGAGAGACGATCGGAGGCCTGCAGTGAGGTGTTAAGGAACGGCGCTGGTCATAATACTGCCACAGGCCGGAGAGAGCAGGAGAGAAGCGGTGCCCTGGGGGGCTGAAGAGCAGCGGTTGTTGCTGACCCTGACTTGGGGCAAGTGTGGTGGCCGGGAGAACTTGTGGCACCACGGGACCCTGAAGTGCATCGCAGCAGAGGGCGGAAAAGTGCTTTGGAGAAGCGGTGAGCACTGGGAAAGTCCACAAAGCTAGAGAGAGGGGGTAAGGAGCCAATGTGAAGAGGGGGAGGAAAGACCACATGGTGGACTGCAACGAGAGTGCTTCTACTGGGGCACGGGAGATCACACTCAGAAGTGCAGCCAGACTTAAGAGGGGAGCTGGTCAATGCACGGCATAATACAGAAGTGGTCCAGAGTGAACACAGGAGGAGTGCATAGAACAGGGCAAAGTACTGGACCTCTTCCTTTAATCGGACAAAGGTAATACCCCCAGAGGAGGCCAGAAGAGCGCACGAGATACTACCTGAGGAATGACACTTGCTTATTAGCAAGAGCTTCGGGCACGCTGTCTGGGGGGAGGAACAAAGTGAGCATGGAAAAGGCAAAGGGCTGTCCAGCAGTGCGAAAGAAGCTGGCAGAATATAGATCCTCATACGCGACCACCAGAGGAGGAAAGGAGGAAGAGAAAGACGGTGGGCTACAGTGATAAGATCATACTGAGCAGGAGGAGGAGATGGAATGAGCATGTAGCCCAGGAATGGGGGCAACGTTAAAAGGCTGGTTAACAGAGCTGAAAGATGAGATCAAGATGGAGCTCAGTGGGGTGAAAAATGAATTGAAGGAGTCAATACAGGCTCTGAGACAAGATATTGTGGACATGGGCAACCGTGTAGAAGAAATAGAGAGCCAGGTGGAGCAGCACGGTGAAGCGCTAGAGGATCTGCAGAAAGGGTGGGAGGAATTGAGAAGCCTTAAAGCCAAACAACAGATGAAATTGGAAGACCTCTCCAGAAGATGTAACCTTAGAGTACGGGGCCTCCCAGAGGAGCCGCAGTATAAGAACTGTGAAGCAGTGATGGGGAAAATTTTAAGAGCTCTGTTGCATCATGGGGAGCCTGATGAAGGGGGAGAAGAAGAGAGCATCAAAATAGAGAGAGCACATAGAGGCTTGGGGCCGGTTAGAGATAATAGACCACGAGATATAGTGGTGTGCTTGAGCTCTTTCAAGACCAAAGAAAAGATACTGAGTGGAGCCCGAGCAGAACGACAATTCATCTGGGAGGGGCACAAACTTGAGTTGTTTCAGGACTTATCTGTGGGCACACTCCAGCGCAGAAGAAACCTTAAAGAGGTGACGACCTATTTGTGAAAGGAGGACTTGAGATATAAATGGCTATTCCCATTTGGCTTATTGATGACAGTAAAGGGAAGATCCAGAAAAGTGCAGACAAGTGAGGATGCCTGGAAAGCACTTAAAGATCTGGGATTAACAAACCTGCCAGAGGGGGTGAGAAGGATGGCTGGAACGTCTACAACAGTAGGTGCACCCAGGGCAAAGAGGGACAGCTTAAGGTGGCATAGAGTTCCAGCGACGGGGAAGAGGCTGGCGAGGCTGAACAGAGAGAGCACAGGAGAAGCGCCAGAGGTGGAGACGGGAGCTGGTTGAAGCTGAGGACAGTATCAAAATCATATTTATGTTGTTAAAGTTGTGTAAGGGGGGTGAAGGTAAGAAGTAATTGGAATCGGGAGGGGAGGGGAGGGGAGAGATGGGGGGAAGGGAGTGGCTTTGGGGGGCGGCTCTGTCCAGCAAGTCAGTCCGGGGAGGCAGGGGTTAGGAGGTGAAGAGGGAGGGAGGAGTTTAGGGGGGGATGAGGTGATGGGGCGTTGTGAGTTCTGGGGACTCTAGAGGAGGGAGCAGAGAGCAGGGACACTGGGGAGGGGAGGTATAAGAGGCAGGCACGGACTGACACGTCGTCACAGAAACGGAAGACGAATCTCCTTCATGGAGAGGGGGAACGGGGGTGGGACATAGGGTGGACAGGGGGAGGGGGAGGGAGAGGGGAGGGGGTAAGAGTAAGGGGGTAGGGGAAGAGGAGGGAGGGGACGGAGTAGGAGAGTGGGGGGGAGCAGGGAAGGGAGTGGGGGGAGGGAGGGGAGGAGGGGAAGGCCAGAAAAGGGAAGGGAGAGAGGAGTAGGGGGTGGAAGGGGGGGATAAGATCCAGGTGAACTGAAAATCGTTACATTGAATGTGAAAGATTTAAACTCACCCTTTAAGAGACAGAAATTGTACAAGGAGCTATCAAGGCAGCAGGCATCACTTGTATTCCTGCAAGAGACACATTTGTTACGGAAGCATGAATCAGTGGTGAGACCAAAGGGGTATGTAGAGCTTTTGTTTGCATCTAATATGAACGAGCGGAAGAAAGGTGGGGTGGCTTTGCTGATCAATGGGAAGCTTAAGGTGGAGGTCCACACGGTAGTTCGGGATAGAGGGGGAAGATATCTGATGGTGCGAATGAGGGTAGGGGAGGAATGGTTATGTGTGATCAATGTGTATGCACCCACAGGGATGCAAAAAAGAGTTTTGGAAGGAGGTGGATAGGAAAGTGAGCATGTTGGGGGAGGGAGCGAGGATCTGTGGAGGGGATTTTAATATGCCCTGGGAGAGTGGGAGAGACTCTACAGGAAAGGGGGAAGGGAGGAGAGCAGATAGGAAGCGATATCAGAAGTTTGTACAGGACCATGACTTGATTGATGCATGGCGATTGATTAACCTGGGAAGGCGACAGTTTTCGTTCTTCTCAGTGGTACATGGCACCTACTCAAGGTTGGACACCATTTGGGTAGGGAAAGAGATAGCGGGTAAGGAATGGGGGGGAGAAATGGAGGCGATTACGTGGTCTGATCATGCGCCGGTGATTGTGCGCTTGAGCTGTAAGAGAGAAAACAAAGGGGTGCAATATTGGAGATTGAATGAGGCCCTCTTGGGGGATCAGAGGGTGGTGAAGGAACTGGAGGGGATGATACCAGACTATTTTAAAAGAAACGCAAATGGAGAGGTAAGGGCGGGGGTGGTCTGGGATGCTTTTAAGGCTGTGGTGCAAGGCATTTTGGTAAAATGGGGGGCGAGAATAGGAAAGGAAAGGAATTACAATTGCGGCAGAAGTTGGTTAGGTTGGAAGAGGCAGATGCCAAGGATGGTGATGGGAAGTATAGGGGGTGAGGTGCTTGAAACTCTGGCCAAGCTAAATGCCCTAGAGGCTGAAAAGATTCATTTTCAATTGCAGCTGTTGAGGCAGGAATTTTTCGAAGGGGGAAACAGGGCGGGAAAGTACCTAGTGCAATGCCTACAGAAAAAGAGGAATAGGCAACAGATAACACAGCTTAGATGCCGGGGAGTGGTGGAGAGTGATGAGCAGAAGATAAGGGATGAGTTTGTTGGGTATTATCAGAGATTATATGAAGCAAAGCCAGACAGGGCGGAGAGGGACATGGGGGAATATCTGGAGGCAGCAGGACTCAATCAATTAGGGGAAGGAGAACGGAGGGCATTGGATAAAGAAATACAGGTAGGGAATGTGGAGCAGGCGATTAAGGATCTGAAGCCAGGATGCTCCAGGACTTGATGGACTCACGGGGAGCTTCTATAAAAAGTTTAAAGGAGCGCTGTTGACACCATTGACACGCTTGTTTAATTTACCAAAGTAGGGGGAACGATTGACGGAGGCGATGGGATGGGCTGGAGTATCTTTGATTCCGAAGGAGGGGAGAGATTCTCTGGAGTGTGCGTCATATCGGCCGATTTCTCTGATAAATATAGATGCGAAGTTGCTGGCTAAAGTGTCAGCGGGTAGACTTAATAAACTATTGGGTAAGCTAGTTCATGAAGACCAAGCAGGGTTCATACTGGGGAGGCAGGTGTCTGATAATATTAGGAAAATTTTGAATGTAATTTGGACAGTGAAACAGGCAATACTTCTTTCTTTGGATGCTGAAAAAGCGTTCTATCAGGTGTCGTGGAAATTTCTCTTTGCAGTGATGGAGCATATGGGCTTTGGTAAGGGCTTTGTGGAATGGGTGAAGGCGTTATATGAGGGGCCTAAAGCGTGTGTGAGAGTGAATGGGGGTTACTCGCAATTTTTTCCCTTGGGGCGGGGAACCAGACAAGGGTGCCCGCTTTCACCATTGTTATTCGCATTATCCTTGGAACCGCTAGCATGGATGATTCGGAGGGGTAAAGATATTAAGGGGGTAAGGGTGGGGCAGAGGGAATACAAAATGGCAATGTTTGCAGACGACATCTTGCTTATGATAACTAGGCCTGTGGAGACACTACCTGCCATTATGAGGGAGGTGCAGGAGTATGGGGATCTGGCTAGGGTTTCGCATAAATTGGAGTAAGTCTGAAATTTTAAATCTGACAGGGGGGATAGAGCTGCAAAGGAGTTTGCAGCATAAATTTCAATTTAGGTGGGCAAACTGATCATTACGGTACTTGGGAGTCCAACTGGGAAGGCAGTTGGAGGAATTATACAAATTAAACTATAAGAAGCTTTTTGGGCAAGTAGAAAAGCAGTTGGAGGGCTGGAAAAGGGGATATATCTCTTGAATGGGGAGGTTGGCGGTGATTAAAATGATGCTGCTCCCCAAGTTCCTCTTCTATTTCCAAGTATTGCCAATTGAGATACCGACCAAGGCGCTAAAACGAGTGCAAAAGCAAGTGGAGGGGTTTATATGGGGACATAAGTGCCCTAGGGTGGCGGCACGGACGTTGCAGGCTCCCAGGGTGGAGGGAGGAATGGGGGTGCCCAACTTTGGGAAGTACTATCAAGCGGCACAGTTGAAAGCAGTTTATTCTTGGCTGCGGGAACCAATGAAACATTGGGTAAGGATGGAAGAAGCGGGTCTGAGGTCAGGAGAATTGGAGAGGCTGGTGTGGGGGGGGAAAGGGTAAGTGAGGGGAGAATCCCCTGGTAGGCCATATGTTGCAGATGTGGCAACAGCAACGGAAGCGGTTGATTGGGGACGAAAGTTGTGCACAAACAATGTCGCTGCTGGCTTGTTGTGAGGAGGGAATGGGATCAGATGTAGAAGTGCTGCAAAGATGAGCACGGCAGGGGTTAAGCCAAGTGTCTCAGTTAATTGGCGGGGAAGGGATAAGGGATTTTGCAGGCATTAGGGATTTATATCAATTGCGGGATAGTGACCGATTCACATATTGGCAAATTGGCTTGTATGTCAGGCAGAAGAAGCACTGGCAGGATATCGTTAAGGAGCCGGGGTGGTTTGAAGGGAGCTGTCTAGGTTTGTTGGGGAGGAAGGGGGTTATTTCACGAATCTATAAAGGCTTGACTACGAGAGGGGAGGAGAAACTCAGTTATATGCAGGCTTGGGAGAAAGAGCTGGGGGTGACCTGGGAGATGGAAGAGTGGGAGCGGATAGCTTTAGAAATAGCAAAATCTTCAATAGCTACCTCCCTTAGAGAGAATGGGTGGAAAGTGCTGACTAGATGGTACCTGACACCGGAACGCTTGTTTAAAGCGGGGGTCTGTCAGTCAGATGAATGTTGGAGGATGTGTGGAGCGAAAGGCACTTGGTTACATATGTGGTGGACATGCCCGGCGGTAAAACAATACTGGGAGACAATTGGGGAGAGCATTACGTAGGAGCATTACAGGAACCAGTTTGGTATTGACGCCAGAGATATGTTTGCTGTTTAAGAGGGGGAAAAGGGGGGGAAGGAACATGGAGTATAGTGTGGCAATGTATTTTAGCGGCAAGATGTGAGATTGCAATGCAGATGGCAATGCACTGGAAGAATTGTTTGTTGCCACCTATAGGCAGTTATGCTAGGCGATTGTCGGAACTGTATCAAATGCATAAGATCACAGGGATAAAAAAGGGTACCGTGGAAAAAGTGGAGAGGCAGTGGGGAGGGGGGTTTGGAATTGGTTACGAAGGGGGGAGTGGAAGGGTGGGACAGGGGAGGGTATGGGTGGAATTACTGGAGAAGAGGGGGGGAGTAGGGCAATGAAGTGATCCCATGTTTAACAATGTGTGGGTATAAAAGGGTGAAGAGGGGGGGGCGGGGGGGGGGTAAAAATGGGGGGGTATGGGTAGGAGCTCAGTAAGTTACCTGAAGGGGGAAGAGGGGCGGATAGTGCCCATTTTTACGGTGTTATGTGAGGGGTGGAGGAATAAGCATCATTAGAGAACCAAACTTAAATGAAAAGGTTTTGGTAAAATGAGGGGGGTACAAAAGGGGGGAGTAGAAGAGGAGACGTGTTTGTGTGGAACAGTTGCTATATTGGTATAAAAAGTTTGAGGTGTTGAGGGGAGGGGGATAAGTACGGGGATTAGAGGGCTAGATTGTTAGTGTTAGTGAAAGGTATGATATACTGTATGGTGTATGAAACATAGAAACATAGAAATATGACGACAGAAAAAGACCACATGGCCTATCTAGTCTGTCCTTCCATAACAACTACAACAGTCCACTTTTTGCCTTTAGAGATCCTCTGTGTTGGTCCCATGCTTTCTTGAATTCAGTTACTGTCCTCATCTCTACCACCTCCACTGGGAGACTATTCCACGGATCCACTACTCTTTCCGTAAAGAAATATTTCCGCATATCACTCCTGAATCTATCTCCCTTCACCCTCATCCCATGTCCCCTCGTAGCAGAACTTGCTTTCAATTGAAAGAGGCTCTCTCCCTGAACATTTATGCCACGGAGGTATTTAAACATCTCAATCATATCACCTCTATCCCGCCTTTCCTCTAAGGTGTACATATTAAGATCCTTAAGTCTGTCCTCATATGCTTTATAATGAAGCCCATTAATCATTTTGGTAGCAACCCTCTGCACCGACTCCATCCTGTTCACATCCTTTTGAAGGTGCGGTCTCCAGAATTGCACACCATACTCCAAATGAGGTCGCACCAAAGACTTATACAGAGGCATTATCACCTCCTTTTTTCTGCTAGCCATTCCTCTCCGTATGCACCCAAGCATCCTTCTAGCTTTTGCTGTCGCCTTTTCCACCTGTTTAGCTACTTTAAGATCATCAGACACAACCACGCCTAGGTCCCGCTCTTCTTTAGTGGACAAAAGTACTTCACCTCCTATACTGTATTGCTCCCTTGGATTGCTGCAGCCCAAATGCATGACCTTACATTTTTTAACATTAAATCCCAGCTGCCAAATTCTAGACCATTCTTCAAGCTTAGCTAGATCCCTCCTCATGTTATCTACCCCTTCCTGGGTGTCTACTCTATTGCAGATTTTGGTATCATCCGCAAAGAGGCAAACCTTACCCGACAGCCCTTCCGCTATATCACTAACAAAGATGTTAAAAAGAATTGGACCAAGGACAGATCCCTGGGGCACACCACTGGTAACATCCTTCTCCTCAGAGTGAGCTCCATTTACTTGTACTCTTTGTCGCCTCCCACCCAACCAATTTCTAACCCAAGCAGTAACTTTAGGGTCCATCCCTAGGGTGCTCAGTTTGTTTATAAGTCGCCTGTGAGGAACAGTGTCAAAGGCTTTACGGAAATCTAAATACACCACATCTAGAGCTCTCCCTCGGTCCAACTCCCTGGTCACCCAGTCAAAAAAATCAATCAGATTTGTCTGACAAGACCTGCCTCTGGTGAATCCATGCTGCCTCGGATCCTGTAATCCGCTGGACTCCAGAAACCTCACTATTTTCTCTTTCAGCAGCGTTTCCAATAATTTACTCACCACCGAAGTTAAACTAACCGGCCTGTAGTTTTCAACCACATCCTTACTTCCGCTTTTGTGTAAAGGCACCACATGAGCCTCTCTCCAGTCCTTTGGCACCACTCCTGACTCCAACGAGGCATTGAAAAGGTCAGTCAGTGGAGCTGCTAGAACGTCCCCAAGTTCCCTCAGTATTCTAGGGTGTATCCCATCCGGTCCCATCGCTTTGTCTACTTTAAGTTGAGCTAGTTTCTCACGAACACAGTCTTCTGAAAATAGTTCAAGATGTCCCTCGCTTCTGTTCTTATTTGTGGGTGTTTTCTGAGGTCCTGCTCCTGGTTCTTCATCTGTGAACACAGAACAAAAATATTTGTTAAGCAATTCCGCTTTATCCTTATCAGCTTCTACATATTCCCCCCCTGCACCCTTGAGTCTGACAATACCACTTTTGCTCTTCCTCTTCTCACTAATATATCTGAAAAATGTCTTATCCCCCCATTTTATTGCATTGGCTATTTCCTCCTCCTTTTGAATCTTTGCCTTCTTGACTACTTTGCTAGCTTCTCTAAGTTTTTCCAAATACAGATGCCTGTCTTCTGCTCTCTGTGATCTCTTGTATTTCATGAAGGCCTCCCTCTTTTTCTTCACTTTTTCAGCTACTTCCTTCGAAAACCATAGCGGTCTCCTGTTCCTTTTGCCTTTATTTACCATTTTAACAAAAAGGTTGGTTGCCCTTAAAATACCCCCTTTCAGTTTTGTATGTGGAAGCTTCGTGCTCTACAAGTTTTTGATTGTGAGGTACCAAATAATACACTCAACATTAAACAAAAAGAGAAAATAAACACGCAACATGCAGTTTAGAGAGAATTATGTTTTATTATGCTAGGCTATATAATAACCACACAAAAAGACTGAGTGATATAGGACAATGCAATGCAATATAGTAAAGGCGGTCTATTAGTGAACGGAGATAAGTATGTAGAATTGTATACGTTAACAAGATTCACTGTTGTGCAGTTTACAGGAGATACACGCAGTGAGAGGGTATCTCTCCACTGGAATAAGAATTATAGAATGTATAAAGGATTGTGTATAAAATGTATAAAAGATTGTGTATCCTAAGTTTAGTTGGTGTTTCAAGGTTATGTGATGTATATTATGATAGGTGATTTATATTATGATGAGTGATAATAAAAATTTAAATTATAAAAAAAAAATGAAGTTAAGTACCTTGGGCATCACAATGGACAGAGCTCTGAACCTGAAATCCCACATCACCAAAACCGCAAACAAGGCCTATCAACGTTTGAGGACCATCAGAAAGATCAAGCCATTACTTCGCCAGGACCACTTGAGCACAGTGTGCCAAGCACTCATCACACCTCTGCTTGATTACGCAAACTCGTTATATCACGGCCTCCCTCAGCAGACCTTACACCCAACTCCAAATGGTGCAAAACACTGCAGCACGCATTATTACAGGCACTCCAAGAACTGAGCACGTCACCCCATCTTACAGCAACTGCATTGGCTGATGGCCAGAGCAAAATTTAAAACAGTCCTGATCATCTTTAAAATCAATCACCAACTCTCGGCAGATGCACTCCAAGATATCATAACAAGGGATATCAGCAATAGACCAAGAAGGACCAATAATGACAACATGATCGGCACACCTGCATGATATCACAAGACTAAACAAACAACTTCAAGAAGAGCTCCTTCACTACTGGCGTCCACATTTTGGAACTCCCTCCTAATGAGCCTGAGGGCATTAAATGACATCATAGACTTCCGCAAGGCCCTTAAAACCCTGCTCTTTACAGAAACCTATGAGCAAACAGACAACAGTCTCCACCCGAATGGTAATGCAACTACCTCCGCCAACTCGATACCCACTCATCCCAACTAGACATAACAAGTTCATTGTATAATGTTGTTAAGTACCCTCATGTTAAATGTAACCCTCCAATTGTGATGTGACCACTTTGATTGAAGGATAAGGTGGTATACAAATCTGTCTAAATAAATATAATAAATAAATATGTGCCGAGAAAGAGAGAGAAGAGTCTGATGACCTCAAGGTTGCAAGCTGAGAAGATAGGGAGGATAACAGTGTTATTCACAGAAATAGAGAAGGGAGGAAAGGGAAAGGGAAAGGTGGGTTTAGGGGGAAAGATAAGAAACTCCATCTTGGCCACGTTCAGTTTCAGGTGGCAGCAGGACATCCAGGCCACAGTGCCAGACAAGCAGGCTGAGATTTGGGTCTGGATTCTTCGAGAGATTTCTGGTGTAGAGAGGGGTCCTGATCTCTTAAATTTAAGCACCTTCAACAATGGGGCAGATAAGACCAAGGATTCCAGGTAAAATGCCCTCCAAAAATGGCCCAATGCATTTCTTACGAATCTTACAACAGCTAAGAAAGAAACAAAACATTTTACATACTCATCTCATAACTTACAAACACATATAAAGAGCTCAAGTCCCCATCAAGGAAAACCAGGAAATTTGATTTCTTAGGAACAAAATAAACTTTACCCTCTTAACTTATTGCTATTTCTCTGAATCGACTATCACATCATGATTTACTCCAGAGGAAGGCTTCCAACTGAAGAGATTCAAAAAATACATATTGCACATTCTGATACACTGTAATATATTTACAAGGAAATTTGAGGTAAAAGGTAGCCCCCAAAGCCAAGACCGACGGTTTCAGCGCCAGGAAGGACCTTCTCCTCAATTGCGTTATTCTAGAAACATCAGGAAAAATATTTAATTTCTAACCACAAAAGAGAGTTTTTCTTCTTAAAAAAATAGCCGCAATACAGCATTACAGTCCACTAAAGAGCAAAAGGATATAATCAAAGTGGCACGCACAGAAATTATATCCATAGAACTCTCAAGAAATGTGGACAAATCTAAACTCTCCACATGAGAAAGCTGATCAAAACTAGCACCATCTTCCACAGTCAAAATCTTCTCCTTAGGTAGATAATAAATATTCAAGGTTTTAATAGCCTCCGTATCTTTCATTCCTAAACAAGGTATTTCTGAAGAAGAAGCAAAGGAGATAAAAAATGAGTGCGTTGAAAATGTAAAAATCTCAAATTATATGAATGCTGAGTGTTCTCCAGCACTTCTAAATGCTGTTGGAACACCAAATTATCCTTAATATAAGAAGAATTAGTAGAGTGTAAAAGAGAGAAGGAGCATCAACCTTCAATAATTGTTCATCGACATTAGACAACCGCTTGACCTGTTTAGAAAGCTTTTGCTACAGTCTCAATGGTGAAATCTGATAAAGCCCTCACGGATGCACCGAATCTTGCTTCCAAACGAGTGAAAGCAATAAGAATGTCTTTTAAAGTCACATTATCAGAAATAGCGCCATCATGCTGCAAAGAAACTGAAGAAAGGCGTACATCCTTAGGTAGTGGCAGAAAACCTACTTTAGTTCCAATGTCCTTATCCCCTTCAGGATTACCCACCTCCGGAGCAGCAGCACAAAGAACCAGGGGAACCTTCTCTACTACTGGTGAGAGTTGTCCCTCCCGTTCCATTATCAAGCTGGATTGACTGGGTGGGGTAGATTCACCCAAATATCCAAAGAGTCCAGAGTAGTCCCGGGGCCCATCTCTAGAATACAGGATGCAACACTACGTGACGATCCATGGGACCCACAACCGTCACTACTTTTTTCCTCGGGCAACATCACAGATTTCTTCTTCCTCTTACCCATATGTTATTAAACTCCCCCGGCTCTGGAAACTCCAGAGTGCTCTGAAGGGACTCCAAAGGGGCAGATCTGCTCCTTTGGAACGCTCCTTCAGACATGCTCCCGCAGACACACACCCATGACCGCGTTCCATGGTAGGGCTCGATCTTTAAAGGCCCACAGTCAGCTGTGCAGGTGGAGAAAGACTGCCTGACACAAATGCCAACAGCGTGAAGCACAGTGGGAAGGTCTTGGCTCCTAGCCCAATGCATTTCTGTGGGAGAAAGATTTTCAGCTTTTGCAGCATAGAAAGTTACACACAGTGAAAGTGCACAAGCGTTCCTTCAACTAGAAGGAATGAATGAGAATCCACAAGCACACACAGGAAAGGAAGCAACAGAATTTGCAAAATAAGAGAAAAAACTCTTCAAAGAATTAGATTAGTAAAAGAGGAAAACAAGTGGCAAATGCACAAATACAGTGAGAAATACAAAGGGGCATGTTTACTAAGCTGCATTAACGTAGCAGCAGCTACGTTAAGGCGTGTTATGTAACGTTAATGCTCCTTAATGTTCCCGGCCGCAGTAAGTCCCACAGAGGGTGGAGAGAGGGCGGAGAGAAGGGGTCAATGGGTGGGGAGTGGGTGGGGAGAGGCCCCTTCCACACTAATGCGGCAAAATGAAGGGCTGAATCCTAACGCAACTGAAAACCTGGCGTTAGCACACCTTTGCAAGAGAGAGAAACTATTTCAGTGTCAGCAATGTACAGCATAGGCAGGAAGCCCAAGAAAGGTGATAGTAGTGCTCCATTTGCACCAACAGCATAGTGCCCAGGTATGAAAAGCCACTATGGTGATGGTGCAAATGGGGCATGGGGGCTGCAGGCGGGACATGCAGAGGGGGGCTACTGGGACACAGGGTGGACTAGGTGGTTGCCGAGGTGGCACATAGGAACGCAGAAAATGGAAACCAGCAAGACAGCAACTGACCAGGGTCAGACGTGCCCATGAGTCTGTGTCCCACAATGTACCATCCAGGAGACATTACCCAGCAGGTACCCCAAGGGGCACATAACATTGACAGGCGGTGCCGGGGTAAGCGTGGTCATCTATGTAGGCACCCCTACCCCAGAACCCACACTTTAGGCAGCCACCTACCTGCCCCCTGGATGGCCTGGGATGGCGCACCACTGGCACCTACAACATATGGTCATGGTGGCATGGCAGAGGGGGTGGGTGATTGTGCTAGAGGGAGTAGTGGCACCCGCCTGCAGTGGACCTAGGCCATGCCCTGTACCAGTACGTGGTGTATAGTGCAACAGAAGAGGTATGGCCGAGGAACGTAAGGGTAGCCCCAGGGACCACTATGCTGCTGTGGCAACAGTGTGGTGCAGTACACCCAGCTAGCATGTCCAAGAGAGGAGGATCAGAGGTTCAGGTCCCATCTGTGGATCCTGCAGAGCATCTCCCCATGGACGTGCCTTGTACTGTGCCTAATAAGGTGCCTTGTAGCATGCCTTATAACGCGCGTTACCTGACACGGCTTGCTATAATGATGCCCCGCCCATGCCTTTATATGGGCATCTGACATGATAGAAGTCTATAAATTAATGAACGGAGTGGAACAGGTAAACGTAGATCGATTGTTTACGTTATCAGAATATAGAAAGACTAGGGGACATGCAATGAAGCTACAGGGTAAACTATTTAAGACCAATAAAAGAAAATATTTTTTCACTCAACATGTAATCAAACTCTGGAATTTGTTACCGGAGGATGTAGTAAAGGCTGTTAGTGTAGCTGGGTTTAAAAAAGGTTTGGACAAGTTCCTGGAGGAAAGGTCCATAAACCATTATTAAGAAGGGACCCAGGATATCAATGCTTGACCCAGTACAAGCATTGTGGAACCTGTGTCTTTTGGGGAAACTGCTAGGTACGTATGACCTAGATTGGCCACTGTTGGAAACAGGATACTGGGCTTGATGGACCTTGGTCTGACCCAGTATGGCATATCTTATGTTCTTATGTACCTTTACCGTGGAACCTAACGCGTATGATATTACCGCAGTTTAGTAAACATGCCCCAAAGTGTTACTCCAGGAATCATTTGTCGATCAAGAACGGATACATGAATATTTAAGGAAAGGTGAACTGAAACCGAAGGATGAGAAATTGATATTTGCAGCCCAGGATAACAGATTACAAACGAGATGGTTTACAGTGAGCATTGAAAAAACGGGCAAAACAGACATATGTCAATTATGTTGTGAACCACAGGTTTGATAAAGAAGAACTTCCAGTCACATCTTGACAAATCACCCATAGATGTTGGGCCCGATTTTTGAAGGGTTTTCCTAACTTCCCTAGTTACCCATGTAAAGGCCTTATACGGGATTTTTGAAGGGCACCTACATGGGTAGTGCCCTTTGAAAATCCCGGATATGTCCCTAACGCATCCAGATGCTATCTGCATAGCATCGGGGAGTATTGGGGCATTCTGGGGCAGAGTGGAGGCGGGCTCTGGTGATTTTTGATGCTCCATAGTTAGTGCTCTGTGCCCTAAAGATAGCCATGGGAAAACCTCGCCTATCTTTAAGGCGTAGAGCACTAACCGTGTAGCGTCGTAAATCGGTGCTACACAGGTAGCTCCTGCAACTTCTTATCTGCGGCAACACCCGGATTTTGGATGCCAGGGCCACATATGACCCTGGCATGAAAAATCCTGGTTAGGCGGTCGGTGACGCATAACACCACCCAACTGAAATTTGGGCACGTTATGTCTTATGAACTCCAGAAGGAAGCTCTCTTTGGCACAATGCAAGTACTACTGCAAACATTAGCAGTAAATTTGAGAGACTTAGATCATATTCCACAGTCCCTGGCTTAGGAGTGAGGTTCATAACTGTCATGGCTTGCAAAAAACTAACACACAAGTAAACAGCTGTGAAGAGCAGAAAAGGATACCCAACCATATAAAAGCTGCTCTCAATTACAAATTCAAAAACACAAAAATATTTCAACACCGATGTCCACTTCAAAGAATTTTCACCAGGCAATATGACCTCAGATGGCGCAACCCCACATTTAGTGAAAAATCACCATAGGGTTTTGGCAGACGCTCACATCACCGGTCAAAGGCCTCCCACACATTCACCAACTATAATTACAATTAACCAAATAATTCCTTATATAGCCACTACCTTACTTTTGGGAAATATGATTAATCATCTTTAAACCACCAACTTACACCTAAACATCCACACTAACATTCACACTCAATCATTCCAATCATAAATAAAGCGTCTGAGATTATAATTAAAACAGCGCATCAAACGGGGCTGAACGCAGCCGGAGCAACCAGGATAGCACCTGTAAATAAATAACAAAAGGTGAAATATCTAACACAGCAACACCAACATAGTGCTTTCAAAACTTATCTTCAAAGAAGTGTTGCAACCAGCTGGGTTCTCAGCCCTCGAAGTTGATTTTTCAATACAGCAGGTCAACCCGACCTCCAACGAGGGGGGATATTAATATTATCGATAAGCACTGCTACATTTCATTACCAAAACAGACCAAGCCCTACAAAAGCTTTCGTTTCGCCATCAAACGGCTTCATCAGGGGCTATGTCGTACAGATAAAATCTTTCTGCAATGGCTACTCGAATTACCTCGCTATCCTCAAAGCAGCGTGTGACGTGCCAGTCTTTTTATATCCTTTGTGAGATATGGTCTTCAAAACTGAACACAATACAAGTGAGACCTCACCAGCGACTTGTACAGTGGCATTAGTATCTCTTCCTTTCTGCTTGTAATTCCTCTTTGTATGCAACCCATCATCCTTCTGGCTTTTGCCACCACCTTGTCGCATTGTTTCGCCACCTTGAAATCCTCAGAAATAATCACACCAAGGTCCTTCTCCTGGTCAGTGCACACCAACCTCTCGCCCCCTATCGCATACATTTCCCTTGGATTTCTGCTTCCC
The DNA here is from genome assembly GCA_033557465.1 of Ichthyophis bannanicus. Taxonomy (NCBI): domain Eukaryota; kingdom Metazoa; phylum Chordata; class Amphibia; order Gymnophiona; family Ichthyophiidae; genus Ichthyophis; species Ichthyophis bannanicus. Next base: position 377,343,942 of record CM066037.1, on the reverse strand, counting down.
AAGTGCATAACACTGCACTTCTTCGCATTAAATCTTAACTACCAAGCATTAGACCATTCTTCCAGCTTTTCTAGATCTTTCCTCATTTTCTCCATTCCCTCAGGGGAGTCCACTCTGTTGCAAATTTTCATGTCATCTGCAAAAAGACAGACTTTTCCATCTGGTCCTTCTGCAATATAACTTACAAATACATTGAACAGTACCATTCCCAGGACCGAACCCTGGGGCACCCCGCTAATCACCCTCCTTTCATCCGCGTAAGTTCCGTTTACCATCACCTTCTGTCGTCTGACAGTCAAACAATTTCTGATCCAGTTCCCCACCTTGGGACCCATCCCCAAGCTATTGAGTTTATTGATAAGACTCCTATGAGGAACAGTATCAAAGGTTTTGCTGAAATCCAGGAAGATGACATCCATTGCATGCCCCTGATCTAGTTCTCTGGTCACCCAGTCAAAGAACTCAATCAACCATGTTGCCTCAGATCATGCAACCTGTTGGTTTTGAGAAAGTCCACTATTTTCTCTTTCAGGAGCGCCTCCATTTAGTTTGTCTCGTCTTCCCTGTTGCCACTTTTGTGAAGAGGTACCACATCAGTCCTGAGGAACTTCTCCTGTCTCCAAGGATCTGTTAAAAACATCCTTTAACGGCCCTGCAAGAACCTCTCTGTGCTCTTTCAGTAACCTGGGATGTATCCCATCCGGTTCCATGGCTTGTCCACTTTCAGTTTTGCAAGTTATTCTAACACATCACCTTCTGTGAATGGTGTAGTATCTACTCCATTCCCATTTTTATATTTGTGAGTCACAGGTGATCCTTCTCCAGGATTTTTTTTAGTAACAACAGAGCAGGAGTATTTGTTTAGCAATTTCACTTTTTCAATGTCACTTTCCACGAGTCCATTCCCAGCACTTTTGAGTTCTGCAATGCCACCTCTGATTTTCCTCCTCTCCTGAATATACCTGAAGAAAGTTTTGTTGCCACACTTCACATCTTTAGCTATCTTTTCCTCTGCTTTTGATTTTGCTTTCCTTATTTCTCTTTTTGTCTCTTTTTGTCTCTTTTAGTTTGATCCTGTATTCCTTTCTATGTTCCTCTGCGAGCTTTTTTATTTTGTGGAAGCTGTGTTTTTTGCCTTTATTTGAGCAGCCACTTCTTTGGAGAACCAAATAGGTTTCCTTCTCTTCTTGTTTTTATTTATTTTCCTTACATATTTATCTGTTGCCCATTTTATTGCCACCTTTAGTTTAGCCCATTGCAATTCTACTTCCCTTATCCCCTCCCACCCTGCCAAATCCTCCTTCAGGTACTTGGCCATTTTACTGAAATCAGTGTTTTTGAAGTCTAGGACTTTGAGCTTGCTATGATTGGACTGCACCTTGACTTTTAGCTCAAACCACACCATGTGATGATCGCTGCTGCTCACAGGGGCACCCACCCGGACATTCGACATGCCATCTCCGTTGGTGAGCACTAAATCCAGCATTGACCTTTCCCTGGTCGGTTCCATCACCATTTGTCTAAGTAATACATCTTGGAAGGCATCCACAATTTTTTTTTTACTTCTTTCCAGATTTGCAGGAGTACGCCAATCCATATCGGGTAGATTAAAGTTACCCAATATGATTGCTTCCCCCTTTGTGGCTATCTTTGCAGTATCTATAATCAATTCGCTATCTATTTCGTCAGTTTGAGTCGGAGGCCTGTAGACCACACCAGTATGGATGACAGTGCCATCTCCTCTTTCCAACACAATCCATAGTGCTGTTTCTTTTCACCATGTCTCCTGCATTTCAGTAGTTTTAATATTGCTCCACCATGACTCTGTAAATTGTCCCACACTCTTAAAATACACCCATACCCATCACTCCACAACTACCCTACCAGCCATATTGCTCCACCACCCCTAAAACTGTCACCCCAAAACCTAATGCTCTACAATTGCCTGACCAACCCACTAACTTCCCCACCCCAATAAAACTACTACCCCATCATTGCCGGACAACTCTGAAAGCTGCCTCTATCCCTAATAATTCCCCCACAAAAATGCCCTAGAAAACTGCCCCACCACCCTCAGAAATTGCCCATACCTTCAAACCCCCTGCAACTGCTCCAGTATTATGCAAGCTGCCCCCTTGCTCTGCCACCCCTCAAACTGCATCAGTTCCAAAAATTACCACTCACCCCCCCCCCAAAAAAAAAAACAACCCCACAACTGCTCCTATACCTGGCAAATTGCCCCAACCATTGAAGGTACCCCCCCCCCCCCATAACCACCCAATCATCCCACCAAGTGACCCAACCTGAAAAAATACCCCAGCAGCTATCATAGCATTCCACAGGCTGTCCCCATCCCACATAACCACTGCCATGCAACTTTCCCATCCCTTGAAACTTACTCAGCCCCCCAAATTACTTACCACCCCCAGCGTTCCCCACACACCACATGCACAATACAGTTAACACATGCAAATTCAAACTTCAAACACTTTCATACCACAGATACACAGATATATATGCATACACACACATTGCAAGTGATTTCTTAGCTCTGATCTGCTGCAGTTTAAGTTATTCAGTTGTATTTTTTCATTTTCTTTGCTTTAAGTTCTACTGTGAAAACTCATGATAGAATCATACAGCTTTCTTTTTGGTTGCTACTGTATGCGTACTGCCAACTAATCTTTGTGGCCATGGGCAAAGCATTGGCAAAATGGGCACATTTCCTATGGTCTAGAATTTAGGGGGGCCTGCCAGTTGTGATTAGAACTCAGGAGGTTAGGATTGACAACTAGTTGGCTTTTTACAGGTTTATACTGATTTTTAGGTTAATGTTCTGTAAATATCTAATCCCTCTCTCTTGTCTACTTTCAGTGTAAATTGCAGCAGAGATTGTGGATAGAATCCAGCCAATGGGAAGTCACTGGAAGCAGGAATAGTGGAAGGCAGCTTTAATTACAGAGAATGTGGGTGGGATCCAGCTGATATAAAGACTATGAGGGCAGGGTACTGAAATGCTGCTCTAGTCTCTGCTGAGTTTTCTTGGCAGTGTGTGACGAAGTGGATTGCTAGCCCTTTCTTCCACATAGTAACATAGTAAATGATGACAGATAAAGACTTGCATGGTCCATCTAGTGTGCTCAACACGGTATGCAGAGTTTTAACTGCTGCTCCATGCTCCAGGCATACACTTTCTGGGGATTCATTTTATAAACAATCAAATCACAAAAAGGTAACACATACACCTAAAAAGGTAAAACACACATCAGAAATTTATTATATCATATAACATTAAAATATTGCAATAAAGACGTCTATAAACAGTATGACCACTATAAACGATTTATAGTGTTTGTTTATAGTGTTTGTAGACATCTTTATTGCAATATTTTAATGTTATATGATATAATAAATTTCTGATGTGTGTTTTACCTTTTTAGGTATATATGTTACCTTTTTGGATTTGATTGATTATATTTATTGGTAATTGGCCTGGTGATTTGGTTTAGTGGTTTATTTTATAAAGACAGATATACATGTAAGTTTCCTTTTCAAAACTGGTATAACTTATGTGTGTTTCTACAGCACCAAAGTAGCCTCCCTGTTATAGAAATACCTTCCTATCTGGCTAAATTTGTTTGGATTAGTGAATATTGAATACCAAATTTATCCAGGTAGGTTCTGCTGAATATTCAGTAATTCTGTCTGGATTTCTTACCTGTTCAATGGTTTTCTGAGTGTGTGCATCTATTGAATATTTCAATGAACACAATTTCCCTACCTAACAGTACCAAAATGTTTGGGTATTTTCTTAGTGAAATTGCTAAAGTAGGGATTCACAAGTTCAGCCCTCAAAGGTTGCAGATAGGTAGTTCAGGATATCTCTAATGCAGTGGTTCTCAACCCAGTTCTCAGAACACATCCAGCCAATCAGGTTTTGTGGATATCCACAACAAATTTGCATGAGATAGACTTTCATTCACTTCCTCCATTGCATTCAAGTCTGTTTCATGTATATTCATTGTGGATATGCTGAATACCAAACTAGCAGGGTACATCCTGAGAAAAAAAAGTAGAGAATTTCTGGCATAATGAATACTGTATGCAGATCTGTCTCATGCATATTTTTATGGATATCCTGAAAGCCTGACTAATTTGCAGCTCCGAAGGACTGAACGTTTGCTCCCCTGTGCTAAAGATACACTGGTAGAAAAGTGCCTTCTACTTTGTGCTAGGTAGTTTAGTGAAAATCTCTTCCATTATTTATAGAGCACCTTCCATGTGTACAGCTATGTTAAAATAACAGCATATTAACATAGACTGGTTATCACAAGTAGCCCAGACAACAGAGAGACAGATGTCATGCAATGCAGCCACTGCATGAAAGTCCTAAGAATTTACCCTTCTGTCTTGCAGGAGAGCTCCACCAGCCTCATGGATTATATTGTCAGCTATTACCTGCGCCACTATGACCAGGTCAGAAATTTTTTACCCATCACGTTGCACTGCAAGATTTACAGAATTATATTCTAGATTTGAATCACATGTCCTTTCTTTTTAAAGGTGAATATTGACTTCTGATAAAAAGAGATTTTGCTGTGTTGTTTTTTTTATGCATTTAAGACTTACACTTAAAAAAAAAACGTGAAATAAGAAATACAATAAAAGAACAAGCCATAGAAACGTAGTTTCCCCTAAATATCATAAACATTAGCCCACAAAAAAAGGAAAAAAGGATCCAAGTTTACAACTAACAAAAAGTGAAGTATCAGTAGTTTACTATTTTTTGTGATGTCATTAGTGTGATCGGTTACCTGTAATCATCTATAAACTATAAAGGGAAAAAAACCTAGTCTGAAAGTAAATACAGGGCCGATGCTTCCATTAGGCAAAGTAGGTGGTCGCCTAGAGTGCTGAGATTTGGGGGAGGGGGCAGCAAATCGCAGTGGTCAGTCTGGGCATTCCCTCCTCCCAGTCAGTGACAGGTAGAACAGTTAAGAACTTGCAGACATGCTGGCAACTAAATAAGGAAGCGCCGGGCCTCAGCACATGCCACTCCAACACAGACTGCCTGTTACGGAATGGGTGGGGATGTGACAGCCTTTGTGCGTTCATATGCTTAGTCTGTGTGTTTTCTTGTTGTTAATTGCTCGCCTGCTAAGCTCTGGTTGTTCCGCCCTGCACTGTGGAAATTTACGGGGGAAGGAGAAAGGGGGAATGCTGGCTACAGGTAGGGGGTTACTAGATACAAGATGCTAGACTGCTTGGTGATAGGGAAGGGGAATATTGCTGGTCCACATGGCGGGGGGAGGCGGGAGGAGACAGGGAGAGGGAAGCTGGCTTACAGGAAGAGAGGGTGCAGTGAGATGCTGAACTGTGGGGGATGGGGGGGGAAGGAATGGGAGAGAGGCCAAGGTACACTAGAAGGAAAGTTTGTCTTTGGTGCCTAATAACCTTGCACCAGCCCTGAGTAAAAATCTTCTTCAAAATCAGCCCCAGAACCAAAAATAAGATTCTATCTTTATCTAGTTCACTTTTTTTTCCCATTTAAGTTTTTTATTGATTGTTTGTATTATTTCCTGAAATAATCTCGAAAGCCAACATTGTACGTTCCTGTTCGGTAATCCAGTTTAGTCCTCCAACATCGGGTAGTGCCCCTCCTCCTGCAGCCGGGAGACTGGACCAATCAAATCTTCTGTAGTATATATACAGCCGGAGCTCCCAGAAGTCCCCAGTGTGTCCAGTCTCCCTGCAGCTGGAGGACTTCTGTGCCCCTGCTGGGCACGCTAAGTGACACTTGAAGGAGCAACACTAGTTAGTTAGTTCTTTTGGGGTTTATTTCTGGTCCTTTATATTCTATTTCTTTTGCTAGGTAGCTGTATCTTTAAAAAAGAAAAAGACACAGGGGACTTTCTGGGGAAAGCCAGACCTGCCTTGGGCTCCTGCCTTTCTGCCTGGGAATCTCTGAAGCCTGGGTTGAGCTCTCCCCAAGGCTGTTCGGGGAAGAGCCATACCGGCTGCAACATTGCCTGTCACTTGGAGAAGTGGGCTGAGTTCCTTGCTGTTCCCAGAGCTGGTAGGAATTTTCCTTGTTTTAAGCTTTCAGCTCTCTGTTCTTTGCTTGGGCAGAGGTTCTGTCGGCTCCCCTGGCTTCCAAATTGCACTTTTTCCTGCCTTTTTTCGCTTGCCCTGTATTAGAGGGTCGTTTTCTTTCTTTTCCAGGCGGTTCCCTTCGTCCGATCTTGGATCTCAAAGGCGTGAACCGCGCTCTCAGAGTACCGCACTTTCGCATGGAGACCCTGCGGTCAGTCATCGTAGCGGTGCGTCAAGGGGAATTTTTGACATCCCTCGATCTTACAGAGGCCTATTTACACATTCCCATCCGGCCCTCCCATCAACGGGTTCTTTCTCCGCTTTGCGCTCCCGTGGGGCCATTTTCAATTCCGGGCCATGCCGTTCGGACTCGCCACGGCTCCCCGCACCTTCACAAAGGTAATGGTTGTAGTCGCGGCGGCGTTGCGCAAGGAGGGCATCCTGGTCCATCCATATCTCGACGACTGGTTGATTCGAGCGAAGTCCAGTCGGGAGTGTGTGCAAGTCACGAGCAGGGTGGTGGATCTCCTTCGGTCCCTCGGATGGGTGGTGAACGAATGCAAGAGTTGTCTGTCTCCGACACAGGATCTCGAGTATCTGGGAGTCCGCTTCGACACAGCAAGGGGCTTGGTGTGCCTTCCGGAGCGACGCGTGCTGGCGTTGCGGGCTCTGGTCCGTCTCTTCCGGGGGATGCCAGCTCCGTCGGCGTGGTGGTACCTGCGGCTCCTCGGCACGATGGCGGCGACCTTGGAGGTGGTGCCTTGGGCGCGCTTCCACATGCGTCCGCTGCAGAGTGCTCTTCTGCGACGTTGGTCCAACCAGTTCGACTCGTTGAGCAAGAGATTGCCTTGCCCAAAGACGGTTCGCCGATCCCTCCGGTGGTGGCTCTCCGCCGAGAACCTGTCGCGAGGGATTCCCTTGGAGCCTCCTCTGTGGGTTCCGTTCACGACGGATGCGAGCTTAACCGGCTGGGGGGCTCACTGCGAGTTCCGCTTTGCTCAGGGGGAATGGTCTCCCCTGGAGGCCTCTTGGTCGATCAACCGTCTCGAATTGCGGGCAGTCCGGCTAGCCCTGGTGGACCTGGAGACCCTGGTTCTCGGACGGCCGGTGAGAGTCCTGTCGGACAATGCGTCCACTGTAGCTTACATCAATCGCCAAGGGGGTACCGGCAGCGTGGCCCTGGAGGCAGAAGCGGCGGCCTTGTTCAACTGGGTGCAAACTCGCCTTCCAGCGATCTCGGCGGCTCACATTGCGGGCGTAGACAATGTCCAGGCCGATTTTCTCCGCAGAGTGCGGGTGGACCCCGGAGAATGGGAGCTAAACCCACAGGTTTACACACAAATCGTCCGGCGGTGGGGTCCACCCATCATGGATCTCATGGCGACCTTTCAATCAGCCAAGACAGGGCGCTTCTTCAGCAGGCGAGGGGCTCGACGCTCTCATTCAGCCGTGGCCCACGTCCGGTCTTCTTTATGTCTTTCCTCCGTGGGCTCTGATCGGCCGGGTCGTACAACGTATCGAGAGCCACCGGGGTCGCGTGTTACTGGTGGCCCCGGATTGGCCCTGGAGGCCCTGGTATGCCGATCTGGTCCGGTTTGCGCGACGGCGTTCCTTGGCTCCTGCCCGCTCTACCGGATCTTCTTCTTCAGGGTCCCTTGCGGATGCCCCAAGTGGATCGATTCTCGCTTACGGTTTGGCCATTGAGAGGGCTCGGCTGAAAAGGAAGGGCTACTCCCCCGCGGTGATTTCTACCCTTCTGCGGGCGAGGAAAACGTCCACTTCTCTTACTTACGTTCGGATTTGGAGGATTTTTGAAGACTGGTGCTCCCGGCGGGGAGTCCGGGCGGCGACGGTTTCCGTCCCCGTCGTTTGAAATTTTCTTCAGGATGGTTTCGATAAGGGCCTTGCGGCTAGTTCCCTAAAAGTCCAGCTGGCGGCTATCTCGTGTTACCGCGGCAAGGTTTTGGGTCGTCTGCTCGGGGCTCATCCGGATGTGCGCCGATTCCTTACGGCTGTTTTTCATTTGCGGCCCTCCCGCAGAGTTTTCGTTCCTCCTTGGGACTTGAATTTAGTTCTGAGGGCCCTGGTTCGGGAACCTTTTGAGCCCCTGCGCAGGGCGTCTCTGAAAGATCTCACGCTGAAGGCGGTTTTTCTTGTAGCCATCTGTTCGGCACAGCGCATTTCAGATCTGCATGCATTGTCCTGTCAAGAGCCTTTCTTGTCTTTTTCCGCGGATCGGATCGTGCTCCGTCCGGTTCCTTCCTTTCTGCCAAAGGTGGTGTCTCCCTTTCACATGAATCAGGCAGTGTTTCTCCAGTGCTTTCTTCGCAATCTGTCGGGTCAACGGACAAAGGTCTTCTCCGGCTCGATGTGGGTCATACGCTCCATCGTTATTTAAAGGTTACCGAGTCCTTTCGGAAATCTGACCGGCTTTTCGTGCTCTTCGGGGGTGCGCGTAAAGGGGAAGCGGCAGCTAAAGCCTCCATTGCTGGATGGCTCAAAGAGGCGATCGCGTCCGCGTATCTGTTGCAACAGCGGTCTGTTCCGGAGGGTCTGAGGGCTCATTCCACTAGGGCTCAGGCGACCTCTTGGGCGGAGTATAGCCTGGTTCTGCCGGCAGATATCTGCAGGGCGGCCACTTGGTCGTCTCTGCATGCTTTCAGTAGACACTATCGCTTAGATGCGTCAGCGGCTCGGGATTCCTGTTTTGGTTCGGCGGTTCTGCGCGCCGGATGGCAAGGTCCCGCCCGGTCTTAACTGCTCTGTTACATCCCGATGTTGGAGGACTAAACTGGATTACCGAACAGGAAATGGAAATTACACTAACCTGGTAATTGTAGTTCCTGGAGGGTCCAGTTTAGTCCTCCTTCCCTCCCGACTATCTGCTAATGTGGTGCGGCGCGCCTTTCCGAACGGTTGATATTAAGACGGTTCCTCTTGCCGTTCGGTCCCTCTGTGGCAGCTGCGTTTTTTGCAGAGGCTCTTCCCTGTCTCAGGGGTTCAGGCAGCTCCTGAACTTCTGGTGGGGAGCGGTGTTTTGATTCCTGAGGCGTCGGTGTCGGCGCAATGCAGTGTTCTGACTTCCTCGTTTGGGGAGGGGGTTGGATATTCCTTGGGGGGGAACAAATTGTTCTTTAATTAGGTCATTTTGTATATTAATCTAATGTGTTGCTTCGTTAAGTATGCTTTGTTACTAGTACACTGGGGACTTCTGGGAGCTCCGGCTGTATATATACTACAGAAGATTTGATTGGTCCAGTCTCCCGGCTGCAGGAGGAGGGGCACTACCCGATGTTGGAGGACTAAACTGGACCCTCCAGGAACTACAATTACCAGGTTAGTGTAATTTCCATTTACACATCTCTGTTAGAATCAAACATCCTTTTATCTATCATTTCATTTCCCCCTCCAGCTTAAATTGCTGTTAACCATTTCAATGAAGGTTATAATTTTCTGCATGCACAATTTTGTACATTTTCCATAACACTTTCATATGCTGTATCCCCTCCTTTGTACCCCTCCTTATAGCATCCCCTCCCCTTCCCTCCCCCCTTCCCCTCTCCCCCTTCCCTGCCCCCCTTCCCTCCCCCCTTCCCCTCTCCCCCTTCCCCTCTCGCTCTTCATTCCTACCTCCTATCTAGTTCACTTTTAAACTTATTGTTAAGAACAAGGTCCATCAAGCCCAGTATCCTGTTTCCAACAGTGGCCAATAAAGGTCATTCATAACTAGCAGTTTCCCCAAAAGACACAGGTTCCACAATGCTTGTACTGGGTCAAGCATTGATATCCTGGGTCCATTCTTAATAATGGTATATGGACCTTTCCTCCAGGAACTTATCCAAACCTTTTTTAAACCCAGCTACACTAACAGCCTTTACTACATCCTCTGGTAACAAATTCCAGAGTTTGATTACACGTTGAGTAAAAAAATATTTTCTTTTATTAGTCTTAAATAGTTTACCCTGTAGCTTCATTGCATGTCCCCTAGTCTTTCTATATTCTGATAACGTAAACAATCGATCTACGTTTACCCGTTCCACTCCGTTCATTAATTTATAGACTTCTATCATATCTCTCCTCAGCCGTCTCTTTTCCAGATTAAAGAGCCCTAACCTTTTTAGCCTTTCTTCATAGGAGTATCCTTCCATCCCCTTTACCATTTTGGTGGCTCTTCTCTGAACCTTTTCTAATAACGCTATATCCTTTTTAAGATACGGCGACCTGAATTGCACACAATATTCAAGGTGTGGTCTCACCATGGAACGATATAAAGGCATTATAATATCTTTTGTTTTATTTTTCATTCCTTTCCTTATAATACCTAGCATTCTATTGGCTCTCTTGGCCACCGCTGCACACTGGGCTGAGGGTTTTAACATGTTATCCACAATGACGCCTAAATCTTTTTCCTGGGAGGTGGTTCCTAATGTGGATCCTTGCATCGTGTAACCATAGTTTGGGTTGTTTTTCCCTAGGTGCATAACTTTGTACTTGTCCACATTAAATTTCATCTGCCATTTTGATGCCCAGTCTTCCAATTTATCAAGATCCTCTTGCAGTTTTCCACAATCCTCTTGGGTTTTAACAACTTTAAATAGTTTTATGTCATCAGCAAATTTGATAACCTCACTTGTTGTTCCACTTTCCAGGTCATTTATGAATGTGTCAAAAAGCAGCAGACCCAGCACAGATCCCTGGGGTACACCACTATTCACCTTTCTCCATTGGGAAAATTGGCCATTTAGCCCTACCCTCTGCTTTCTATCTTTTAACCAGTTCCTGATCCACAGTAGTACACTACCTCCTATCCCATGACTCTTTAGTTTTGCCAAAAGTCTCTGATGAGGGACCTTGTCAAAGGCTTTCTGAAAGTCCAGATACACTATATCAACCGACTCACCTTTGTCAACCTGTTTATTCACACCTTCAAAAAAACGTAACAGATTAGTAAGACAAGATCTTCCTTGTCTAAAGCCATTTTGGCTGTCTCCCATTAGGCCATGACTATCTACATGCTGAGTAATTTTATTCTTTATGATGGTTTCTACCATTTTTCCCGGTACTGACGTCAGGATCACCGATCCGTAGTTTCCCGGATCACCCCTGGAACCCTTTTTAAAAATTGGTGTTACATTGGCGATCCTCCAGTCTTCAGGTATTAGAGATGATTTTTCTCCAGGACCAAGCAGGAAGTCAGTCCTCACATATGGGTGACGTCGGCGCCGACGGAGCCCTCGCGGAGCAATTTTCCCCAGCTTTCAAAGAAAGCCTTTGGGAATTGCAGCGCGCATGCGCGGTCGTCTTCCCGCCCAAGGGTGCCATCTTAGCCAGTCTTTTTCCCGCCCGGACTCGCGACGCCGGTCACGAGTCCTCTTCTTCTTTTTCGGTTTTTCTGACTTAGTCAGTTTCGTTTTCGGTTTTTCCCTGGCAGCCCGGTCCTTTGACCTCGCCGGGGCCCTTTTTCCCCCGATGGCTGCCAGTGGTTTCAAGCGGTGTGGTCAGTGTGACCGAAATATGTCACTAACTGACACACACGACAATTGCCTCCGCTGCCTGGGCCCGGATCATGAGGAAATGATCTGTGGGCCCTGTGGCAAAATGTCCTCCAAAGCGTTGAGAAGTCGGCGGCATCAGCGGGATAGGATCTTCGCTGACCCCAGCCGTACCTGGACCTCGTCGGAGGCCTCCGCGTCCAGAGGTTCCAGCTCGGACCGTCGCCGGAGTTCCTCCGACAGGGGTTCTCCCTCCGGGGACCATCGACGGAAGGTGAAACCCGCGAGGGCGGCATCGGTGGACGCTCCTGGCTCCGCGAGGGCCAGGTCGCATAGCCCCGATAGCCGTCCCGGGTCCTTGGAGAAGGAGCACCTCTCGAAGCGACCTCGCCTGGAGTCGGAGCTGCCTGCTCGGGTAAGTCCTGTGGTCCTCCTGGACTCGCCTCCGAGACCGCCGACGTCGGGCCCGACGCCGTCGGGGCCCGAGTCGGGGGCTGCTGGGTCACCTGAACTCGGACTCAGGTTGACGGCCTTGGAGAGCAGACTGTCTGCCTTCATGGACCAGCAGCGGGCACTGCTCGCTGGCCTCGCTGGCGCCGCTGCCCCGACCGCCGGGACGTCGACGTCTAAGTCGACCCCAGAGACCGAGCCGATCCTCGAGTCCATGCGAACTCGAGTCGATCCTCGGTCGAGGTCACCCTCGGCCTCCCGTTCGGGACCGAGGTCGCTGACGCCGACTCCCTCGGCGTCGGGGCGGCAGGCACCGCGCCCTGCCCGAGCCGACCCCACCGATTCCTCATCGGAGTCGGTCTAGGAGTCTGAAGAGGAAGAGTCACCTGATTCTTTTCGGACTCGGTGTGTCCCCTCGGACTCACCTGAGTCCGAACCTCGGAAGCAGTCCCCCCCGGAGGATGCCCGGTTCTCGGACTTCGTCAGGGATATGGCCAAGGCTTTGGCCTTCCCTGCGGATCCTGAGGAGGAGCCTCGAGCCGAAGAGCTCGACGCCCTCCAGTATGGCTCTCCCGCCAGGGAGCACTTTACTGTACCGGTTCCTCCCATGCTGGAACGACTACTCTTCCGCATGTGGGAGAGTCCGGCCTCCTCGCCGGTCCTGAGCAAGCGGGTCGATTCTATCTATCGAGTCCGCAAGAGCCCTGGCTTCCAAAAAGCACAGCTACCACACCATTCCATGGTAGTGGAATCGGCCATGCATCGTCTTAAGAGCCAGAAGATGCACTCCTCGGTGCCTCCTGGCAGGGAGGCCCGTAACCTGGATGGCCTTGGTAAGAAGTGTTTCCAGGGCTCTATGCTTGCGTGTCGTGTCCAGACCTACCAGCTATACATGGGCATGTATCTCCGGGATCTGGCTAAAGAGCTAGCCGGATTCTCCGCTGGTTTGTCCGAGGAACCCTTGCGGAGGTTCCTGGCCTTGTCCTCTGGCATTCGGTAATGTTCAAAATTCATATCCCGAGCAGCCTATGATGGCTTTGAAGCATCGGCCCGAGTGGCCGCAGCCGGCATCGGTGCCCGCCGACAGGCTTGGCTTCAGTCGTCTGACCTTGAGCCCTGGGTGCAGGACAAGTTGGTCGATGTCCCCTGCCGAGGCGAAAACCTCTTTGGCAAGCCCATGGCTGAAAAGGCTGCACAAATCGAGACGGAGACTCTCACCAGGACTAGGCTTTCTAGGAAGACCTCCGCCCCTTCCCAGAAAAAGAAGGGCTCGGGAAAGAAGTCCTTTTACCCGAGAAAGGCGGCTGCCTACAAACAATACCCCCAATATCAGGCCCCTGCAGCTCCCCAACAGGGCCAGCAGGCCAAGGGACGGGGTAACGGGTCCCATAGGCAGCAAGCCCCCAAGCCTGCACCACCAGCCCCTGCTCAGCAGGGTGGGGGCTTTTGACTCCTTAAGCATAGCCTCTCCCCCTCCGCTGGCTCCTCCCAGCACCGGAGGCCGGCTGGTTCACTTCGCCCACAGGTGGTCCAGCATCACTTCAGATGCCTGGGTGCTTCAAGTCGTAAGAGAAGGCTATCTTCTCCACTTCCACCAGCTCCCTCCCTCCTATTTTCCGGGAGAACCTCCACGACTCCCTCTGCACAGGGACTTACTCCTTCAGGAGTTAGCAGGTCTTCTACAGGAGCAGGCGGTGGAACCGGTGCCCCACCACCTGAGAGGTCAAGGCTTTTATTCCCGGTATTTTCTAGTACCAAAAAGGACGGGAGGCCTCCGACCCATCCTGGACTTGCGCAACCTCAACAGGTTCCTCGTGCGGGAAAAGTTCAAAATGCTTACCCTTGGAATCCTTCTGCCCTACCTCCAGCAGGGAGATTGGCTATGCTCCTTGGATCTAAAGGATGCCTACACGCACATCCTCATCCACCCAAGCCACCGCCAATACCTAAGGTTTGTGGTGGCAGGAAATCATTACCAGTACAGAGTACTGCCCTTTGGCCTGTCCTCCGCACCGCGAGTCTTCACAAAATGTCTCGCGGTGGTGGCGGCCCATCTCCGGCTTCACGGCCTCTATGTCTTCCCGTACCTCGACGACTGGCTCATCAGAGCAGCGTCCGCTCCGGAGGTCGCCAACGCCACACGCCGCACGGTGACTCTTCTGCAGTACTTGGGCTTTGTTATAAACTTCGCAAAGTCCACTTTGCTCCCCTCACAGGATCTCGAGTTCATCGGCGCAAGGCTGCACACTCCTCAGGCACGAGCGTTCCTACCGCTCGACAGGGCTCAACGGCTCATGGACCTAGCCGACCGTTTTCGCAGCCAGCCCCTGGTCTCCGCCAGGCGCTTCCTGAGACTACTCGGCCATATGGCTTCCACCGTCCATGTGACCCCCAATGCCCGCCTGAATATGCGGCCTGCTCAATGGTGTCTTCGCCAGCAGTGGCAACAAGCCACAGGCGGCCTAGCAGACCTAGTGCGCGTCTCCGGCCCGCTGGCCTCGTCTCTCCAGTGGTGGCTTCATCGGCCGAACCTGGTACTCGGCATGCCTTTTCAGTCACCTCAGCCGGCCCGGGTGCTGACAACAGATGCATCCCTCCTGGGCTGGGGAGCACATTGCCAAGGGGCACGTACTCAGGGCCTCTGGACCACGTGGGAGTCTGCTCAGCAGATCAACTTCCTGGAGCTCAGAGCGATCCGCCTGGCTCTCAAGGCCTTCTCCCACCTGACCTCTCACCAGTCCGTCCTTGTCCAGACGGACAATCAAGTTGCCATGTTCTACGTGAACAAGCAGGGGGGCACGGGCTCCTTCCTTCTCTGTCGGGAAGCACAGAAGCTCTGCTCTTGGGCCGTCAATCACGGCGTTCTTCTCAAGGCCGTTTATCTCCCAGGCCAAGAGAATTGCCTGGCGGACAAACTCAGCAGGATCCTCCAGCCGCACGAGTGGCGCCTGGATCCCTTGGTAGTTCAGAAGCTCTTTCTAAAGTGGGGCCTCCCCACGATGGATCTCTTTGCCAGCCCTCTCAACCGGCAACTTCCTCGCTTCTGCTCTCGTCAGCCACATCCCCTTCGAGTTGCGGCAGACGCTTTTCTACTCTCATGGTCGGAGAGCCTTCTGTACGCTTTTCCTCCCATCCCGCTAGTCTCTCGGACTCTTTCAAGGTCCTCCGAGACAAAGCCTTCATGATCCTGGTGGCCCCTCGCTGGCCCAGACAGCCGTGGTTTCCACTCCTGCTGCAATTAGCGGTAGAGGATCCATTCCCTCTGGGGTTACAACCGGATCTCCTCACGCAGGATCAGGGATCTCTGCTGCACCCCAACCTCAGATCTCTCAATCTAATGGCCTGGCTGCTGAGAGGGTAGTCCTTGCTCCCCTTCTCCTGCCGGCAGAGGTGGAAGAGGTCGTCCTAGCTTCTCGGCGACCTTCTACCCGCAAATGCTACGCCCTTAAATGGCGTCGCTTTTCCGTTTGGTGTACCCAACAGTCTCAGGATCCCTTTTCCTGCCCGGTGTCGGTGATCCTGCAGTACTTGCTATACCTCTCTAATCTGGGACTTAAGTCCAACTCCGTCAAAGTTCACCTCAGTGCTCTTTCAGCACATCATGTGCCGGTGGACGGCAGACCTCTTTCCAGCGACCCTCTTGTAGCGTGGTTTCTCCGAGGTCTCCTTCTGCTTAAACCACCTCTGCGCCCGCCAGCGCCTGACTGGGATCTGAATGTGGTTTTACAGCGGATCACCTGTCCGCCTTTTGAACCTATGGCTACCTGTTCTCTCCGTTTTCTTTCTTGGAAAACATTGTTCTTGATAGCCCTCACTTCCGCTAGACGCGTAAGTGAATTGCAGGCCCTCGTGTCTGATCCCCCTTACACTCGGTTCTACAAAAATAGGGTAGTCCTACGGACTCACCCAAAATTTCTTCCAAAAGTGGTCTCCCCTTTTCACATCAATCAGGAGGTGGTACTTCCAACCTTCTTTCCCAGACCACACTCCAGCCGAGCTGAAACGGTCCTCCATACCCTGGACTGTAGAAGGGCATTGAACTTCTACCTTGACCGTACGCGGGAGCACCGTAAAGCTGCTCAGCTTTTTGTGTCTTTTGACCCCAATAAATTGGGGATCCCGATCTCCAAGCGTACTCTGTCCATCTGGGTTGCGGACTGTATCACTTGGGCTTATGGGGCAGCCGGACTCTCCTTGGAAGGTCGAGTCACGGCTCATTGCGTTCGGGCAAAGGCTACGTCAGTGGCTTACCTCCGCTCTGTTCCGCTGGCAGACATCTGCCGGGCCGCTACTTGGTCTTCGAGCCAGACTTTTGCGGTCCATTACTGTCTCGAGAGGGAGTCCCGCAGGGACAGTGCTTTCGGACAGGCAGTCCTCCGTAATCTCTTTGAGGTTTGAGCAACTCCTACCCTCCATCCCGGATGTGGGCTACCGGTGGGTAATAATTCAGCGAAGATTCCTTCCTTCTGTGCTGCTGAGCTAGAGGGAGCTCATTTTTTGTGCTTAGGGTCTCCGGTAGCCTTAAGCTTGGGAGTCCCATATGTGAGGACTGACTTCCTGCTTGGTCCTGGAGAAAGCGTAGTTACTCACCTGTAACAGGTGTTCTCCAGGAGCAGCAGGAATCAGTCCTCACAACCCTCCCTCCTCCCCTTGGAGTTGCAATCATCTGCTTAGTTTTTTTGCAAAATTTTATGCTGTCTTTTTTAGCTATGTCATCTGACTGGCTAAGATGGCACCCTTGGGCGGGAAGGCGACCGCGCATGCGCGCTGCAATTCCCAAAGGCTTTCTTTGAAAGCTGGGGAAAATTGCTCCGCGAGGGCTCCGTCGGCGCCGACGTCACCCATATGTGAGGACTGATTCCTGCTGCTCCTGGAGAACACCTGTTACAGATGAGTAACTACGCTTAATGACAGTTCACAGATTACTAATAGCAGGTCTGCAATCTCATATTTCAGTTCTTTCAACACCCTTGGATGTATACCATCTGGCCCAGGTGATTTGCTGCTCTTCAGTTTATCTAATAGTTTTAATATATCTTCCCGATGTATCGATATTTCCTTCAATTCTTCCGCACCTTTAAATACCACTTCAGTCATGGGTAACATCCCTACATCTTCCTCAGTAAAGACTGAAGCAAAGAATTCATTCAGTCTCTCCACTATTGCCTTGTCGCCTCTTAGTGCCCCTTTAACCCCTCTTTCATCTAATGGACCAACTGACTCTCTTACAGGTTTTTTGCTACGAATGTACTTGAAAAAGTCTTTATTTCGCGTTTTTGCTTCCGCAGCAAGCTTCTTCTCAAATTGTCCCTTTGCCTACCTTATCAATGCCTTGCATTTGACTTGCCAGTGCTTGTACTGTTTCCAGGTTTCGTCGTTTGGCTCTTTTTTCCATTTCCTGAAAGATGCTTTTTTGGCAACAGCCTCTCTGACTTCACCTTTAAACCATGCTGGCAGTTTTTGGACTTCCTTCCACTTTTCTTAAAGCGTGGAATACAGCTGGTCTGGGCTTCCAAGATAGTATTTTTCAACAACACCCAAGCTTGATGTAAGTCTTTAACCTTTGCAACTGCTCCTTTTAGTTTTTTCTTAACTATTTTCCTCATTTTATCATAGTCTCCCTTTCGAAAGTTAAAAGGTAGTACTGTGGATTTCCTTACTATCCCTCCTCAATCAAAGACGATCATGATCACTATTGCCAAGTAGCCCCAACACCCTTATCTCTTGCACTAGATCTGGTGTTCCACTAAGGACTAGGTCTAATATGGCTTCCCCTCTGGTTGGTTCATGAACCAGCTGCTGCAAGAAGCTGTCATTAATTTCATCTAGGAACTTTATCTCCCTAGCATGTCCTGCCATGACACTGACCCATTCGATACCGAGGTAATTGAAATCACCCATTATTATTACTGCGCTGTAGCTTTTGTTAACTTCCTTGATTTCTTTGAGCATTTCATCATCCATTTGTTCATTCTGGCCAGGCAGTCGATAGTATACCCCCACTGCCATTGCCTTCCCCTTTTTACATGGAATTTCAATCCATAGAGATTCTACAGCAAATTTTCTTTCCTGCAAAACTTTAATCCTTTCTGACTCAATTGTTTACCTGTGGCGGTGAAGACAAGCTACAGGATATATTGATGTTTGTCAGTATAGACGTTTGTCATTATAGAAATCTATATTTAGATAACCAAAAATACACGTCCCCTTATCTCATGTAAATATTTTGAGTCCTACGAATCCCTTACTAACATTACCTTATACATAGATTGACTACTGTTAATATTGCTTTATTTAACAGATATCCATGGGTTGTACATAGTTTATTCTATTATTACTGCTGTTATTTGTGCATAGTTTGTCTATTGTTACTACTGTTATATTGTTACTGATGTTCTATGTAACTGCTAATCGTTGCAGAACGAATTGTTAAAATGTAAACCGCTACTGATCACCGGAAGGAGCGGTATAAAAATTGTGTGCAAATAAATAAATAAATAAATTGCAGATAAGTAGTCTAGTGGTTAGAGCAGCAGGCTGGGAACCAGAGAAACCAGAGTCCAAATCCCACAGAGGCTACTGGTTGCCTCCATTGCCTTAAGTACTATACCTAGATGTAACTCGCCTTCAACTACTACTAGAAAGGTGTGAGGTAAGTACACATAAGTAAATTCCCTGCAAATGCCATTATAACACAGCCATAGCTTTCAGTGATATTCCATTTTCAATTTGACACTCAACTCCAAAAAGAACCCAAGGTAGCTTAGAACATAGCACCAACATACATTATCAAAATGTAACAGCATACATAAAATACAGTATTATATATGTCAAATTCAAATGCATAAATCCAAACAACAAAGTCCTTTAATAATATGCCCCAAATTATAGCCCTCAACTATCCAGTCATGATGTTGTTAAGTGCCGTCGAGATGGTGTCGACTCATGGCGACCCTTTGGATAGCTGTCCTAAACTGTGTTCAGCCGTCAGTCAGGCGGCTCATTGTTGATAGAATGTTATCCATAGCTGCTGTTATTGTATCAAGCGATGACCTTCAACCTTGCCAAATATGATGTCTTTCTCTAATAATCTCTCTTTGCATGATGTGTCTGAAATATGAAAGTCGAAATCTTATCTGAGCTTATAAAGAAAGCTTTGGTCTGATCTCCTCTACAGGGGCGGCTCAAGGCAATCTGCTGCCTAAGGCAAGGGATGAGATGGTGCCCGCCCCCCTCCCCCTCACCAGAGCTGGGGGAGGGGGAAGGTTTTCTCAAAACTGCATTCAGGGGCTTAACCAAATCAAAACGTCAATTAGATAACGTGGAGGAAATAAAAAGATGTTCGCACACCATGGAGCTAAAAGAAAGAGGGAGAACCACTGCACAGTTTATAACACCAAATCAAAACTCATTTTTATTTTGTTGTTATAGATTGTGTTATGGTTGTTGCTTTTTCTTTTTGAACATATATTTTGCATTCACAGAACTCTTCCCTCAACCACGGGTACAGAGCAGAACTAGGACATCCACCCACAAAACTCAGTATATCTAATTTTAAAAATAAAATCTGATTCTGGCCATCTCACTAACAAATAGTCTCCTGTACCAGGCATATTGTGAACTAATAGGAGTGGAGGAATAGGTTAATGGTTAGGGCACTGGCTTAGGAACCAAGGGCCCAATTTTCGAAAGACATCTACACAGTTTACAGCCCAGTAAACCATGTAGATGCCTTAGTTGGGGATATTCAACAATACTTACATGGTTAGTGCCATTGGATATCCCCTCCTAAGTTCCCTACGTGCCCTGCCGCTATCCGGTTAGCATCAGAGCATATTGGGGGCGTTCCGAGGTGGAGAATGGCACTAACCAAGCAGCAGCGATATTGGTTGCTGCCCAATTAGCGAAATGCGCCTTAAAGATAGGCGAGGAAAACTGCCTCCCTGCAGTTAGTCTATGGCCCCACGTAATCAAACTCTGGAATTAGTTACAGGAGAATCATAGGAAAAGCTGTTAGTGTAGCTGAGTTTTATAAAAGGTTTGGACAAGTTGCTAGAAGAAAGGTGCATAAACTATTATACAAGACCCAGGAAATCCACTGCTTGTCCCAAGAGAAGGAAATTGTGGAACCTGTGTACCTTTTTGGGAACCTATCAGGTACTTATGACCTGGATTGGCCACAATTGGAAGCAGGATACTGTGCTTGATGGACCTTGGTCTGACCCAGTATGGCATTTCTTATGTTCATATGTTACCAGCACAAAGCTTAGGAAACATATTGCTAAATATGCCAAAAAAGAGGGACTCAACAGCACCATACAGCACCTCCCACTGCCACATAACTTGAGTGGCTTGGCACCTCAACACAGCACTTCCCACCCTCTAAAAAAACAGGATATGCAAGATGCTCATACGCCAAGGAACTTAAAGAAAAAGTGAGAATCACAGTGCTGTTTATAATACCAAATTATAAAATTATTTCTCCAGGAACAAGCAGGAAGTCAGTCCTCACATATGGGTGATGTGGGTGCTGACGGAGCCCTTGTGCAGAGCAGAGCAATTTCCCCAGCTTTCAAGGAAAGCCTTTGGGAATGCCTTGCTCATGCGCGGTCCCCTTCTTGCCCAAGGGTGCCATCTTGCTCAGTCTTTTTTCCGCGGAGCCCGACAGACGTCGTCCCATTTTCCTCGAAAAAGTTGATTGTTTTTTGACTATTTCTACCATTTTTGGTACTGGTTCAACGCCGGTTCCCCTTCCCACCTCGGCTCCGTACACCGGTATCGAGTCCAACTAACTTTTTCGTTTTTGTCCTTAGTGACTAGCGTTTACGCTCTTTTTCTTTTAACTGGCAGCCCAATCTTTCAACCTCGCAAGGGCCCTTTTACCCCCAATGGCTGCCAGCGGGTTCAAGAAGTATGATTGGTGTAAAAAACTTATGTCCCTCACCGACACCCATGACTGCTGCCTCAGACCCGACCATGACCCGGTGGTCTGCGGTCCATGTGGCAAGATGTCCTCCAAAGCTCTGAGGAGCAGGCAGCACCAGCGTGAGACTATTTTCTCCGAGTCTGGATCCGTCCGGGCCAGGACCTCATCAGAAGCATCGACGTCTCGGGACCCTGAACCCGAGCACCGTCGGGGGTCTTCTGAAAGGGGGTCTCCCACCCGGGAGCACCGTAAGAAGAAGAAACCCGTGAGGGCTGTGTCTCTGGAGGACTCCGATCGGCCAGGGCCCTCGGGTTCCAAGTCGCGGAGTGCCGAACACCGCCCTGGGTTTGCCGAGTCAGAGAGGCCTGCTAAAATACCTCGTACGGAGCCAGAGGCATCGGACAAGGTCATGTCTGTTGTCCTCGTGGACTATCCTCCGGGAGAACCGGTGTCGGTCCCGACATCGGGAACCGAGCCGGGGGCTGCGGAGCCTTCTGAGCTGGGTCTCAGGTTGGCGGCCTTGGAGAGCAGCGTGTCTGCCTTCATGGACCAACAGCAGGCGCTGATAGCCGGTCTCACCCGTGCATCCACCCCGACCACCGGGACCTTAACATCTAAGTCGGCCCCGGAGGCAGAGCTGATCCTCGAGTCCATGCGGCCAAGGTCTCCCTCGACCTCCCGTTCGGGACCGAGGTCATCGTCGCCGGGGCCATCGGCATCGGGGCGGACACGCTTGAAGCCCTCGAGGCCGGAGCCCATTGAGTCCTCCTCGGAGGGCTCAGTTTGGGAGACGGAGGAGGAAGACTCACCCGATACCCACCAGACCCGGTATGTCCCATCGGACTCCCCAGGTTCGGAACCTCAGAGACGGTCGCCCCCGGAGGACACCAGGTTCTCGGACTTTGTGAGGGATATGGCCGCTTTGGCTTTCCCTGCAGATGCCGAGGAGGAGCCTCTAGCCGAGGAGCTCGATGCCCTCCAGTATGACGTTTCTCTGAAGGAGGCCCTTACTGTACCGGTGCCTCCAATGCTGAAATGGTTGATGCTCCGCATGTGGGAGTTCCTGACCTCGGCACCGTTCCTCAGCAAATGGTTCGATTCCATTTATCGAGTCCGTAAGAGCCCCGGGTTCCAAAAGGCTAAGCTTCCGCACAACTCCATGGTTGTGGAATCGGCCATGCAAAGCTCAAGAGCCAAAAGACACACTCCTTGGTGCCTCCCAGCCTGGAGGCCCGGAATCTGGACGCCCTCGGCAGAAATTGCTTCCAGGGCTCGATGCTGTCTTGCTGTGTCCAGACCTACCAGCTGTACATGGGCATGTACTTAAGAGACCTGGCAAAGGAGATTGCCATGTTCTCTGCCGGCCTTTCCGAGGAACCCTTGCAGCGCTTCAAGGTCCTGTCCACCATGATCAGAGAGTGCTCAAAATTTATGTCTCGAGCAGCCTACGACGGCTTTGAGGCTTCGGCCCGGGTAGCTGCAGCCGGCATCGGTGCAAGGCACCAGGCTTGGCTCATGTCGTCTGACCTCGAGCCATGGGTACAGGACAAGTTGGTCGATGTCCCTTGCCGAGGAGATAACCTCTTCAGCAAACCCATGACTGAGAAGGCTTCTGAACTTGAGTCCGAGTACTTGACCCAGACAAGGCTGTCTAAGAAGACATCTGCTCCTTCTCACAGGAAGAAGACCTCGGGGGAAAAAGACCTTTTACCCGAGGAAGGGACAGGCTTACAGAAACTACCCCACTTACCAGGCCTCCCCAGCTCCCCAACAGGGACAGCAGGCCAGGGGATGGGGGAATGGCCCTCGTAAGCCTCAAACCCCCAAGCCTCCAGCTCCTGCTCCTACCCAGCAGGGAGAGGGTTTTGACTCCCTCTGCATAGCTCCTCTCCCACCAGTGGTTTGGCCCTGCACAGGAGGTCGGCTGTCCCTGTACGCCCACAGGTGGCTAGCCATTATGTCCGATACTTGGGTTCTAAGGATGGTCCAAGACGGCAATCTTCTCCATTTCAGCCAAGTACCTACCTCCTATTTCCCAGGAGAGCATCTCGGACCCCTCTTGCACAGGAACCTCCTCTTGCAGGAGTTGGCTGGTCTTCTCAAGGATCAGGCGGTGGAACTGGTGCCCCACCACCTGCAGGGGAAAGGCTTTTACTCCAGGTATTTCCTGATGCCGAAAAGACAAGGAGGCCTTCGCCTCATCCTAGACCTGCGAAATCTCAACAAGTTCTTGGTAAAGGAAAAGTTCAAGATGCTTTCACTTGGGATACGTCTGCCTTACCTCCAGCAGGGAGACTGGCTATGCTCCTTGGACCTAAAGGATGCTTACACACACATCCTCATACATCTGGACCACAGACAATACCTCAGGTTTGTGGTCAGAGGAAACCACTTCCAATACAAAGTGCTTCCCTTTGGTCTAGCTTCCGCTCCAAGGGTTTTCACCAAGTGCCTAGCTGTGGTAGTGGCCTTCCTCAGGAGCCAGGGGATCTTTGTGTTCCCTTACCTAGACGACTGGCTCATACAGGGCCAGTCAGCTCAGGAGGCGCACCACGCCACAGCTCTCACAATTGCTCTGCTTCAGCATCTGGGGTTCGTCATCAATCACGCAAAGTCTTCTTTGCTCCTCACCCAGAACTTGGAATTCATTGGGGCAAGGCTAGACACTCTGCAGGCCAGGGCCTACTTGCCACTGGACAGGGCAGACTGCCTGCTGTCTCAGGTGGGCATGGTGAGTCAAGTACCCCAGGTGTCAGCATGGAGGTTCTTATGCCTGCTTGGCCACATGGCCTCCACGGTTCATGTTACTCCTTTCGCACGCATGCACATGCGGACAGCTCAGTGGACCCTGTGGGACCAGTGGTAACAGGCCACGAGACGCCTGTCCAACAGAGTGGCAGTATCCAAACCCCTAGTGCAGTCCCTGCAGTGATGGTCACAATCAGGGAACCTCCTGTGGGGGGTACCGTTCCAGCTTCCCATGCATACCAGGGTGCTGACCACAGATGCCTCCTTGATGGTTTGGGGAGCCCATTGTCAGGGCTCTTGCACTCAAGGTCAGTGGACTCCTCAGGAGGCCAAACTCCAGACCAACCTGTTGGAACTCCGGGCCATTCGCTTAGCTCTAAAAGCCTTTGCTCCTGTCCTCTCCAACCAGTCTGTCTGAGTACAGACAGACAACCAGGTGGCTATGTTCTATGTGAACAAACAGGGCGGCACAGATTCGTGGATCCTTTGTCAGGAGTCTCTGGATCTCTGTTCCTTCGCAGTTTGACACAACATGTCTCTCCATGCAGTTTACCTACCGAGCCAGGAAAACTGCCCTGGCAGACAGACTGAGCAGGGTCCTTCAACCCCACAAATGGCAACTGAACAGGGAGATTGCCCATCAGATTTTCAACCACTGGGGTCTCCCGTCCATGGATCTCTTTGCCAGTCCACAGAATCGTCAGTTGCCCCGCTTTTGCTCCAGACAGCCGCACCCCTTCAGGGTAGCAGCAGATGCGTTTCTTCTCCCTTGGTAGGGAAGCCTCCTATACGCTTTTCCGCCTACGCCTCTTCAAGATTCGCAGGGACAAGGCCTGGGTGATCCTGGTAGCGCCCAGGTGGCCCAGACAGCCTTGGTTCCCACTTCTTCTTCAATTGGCGGTGGAAACACCTCTCCCCTTGGGGGTACAGCCTGACCTCCTCACCCAGGAGCAGGGTTCCCTAGTGCACCCCAATCCCAGATCCCTCAATTTTATGGCCTGTCTGCTGAGAGGGTGGGCCTTGCACCTTTTCTCTTACCTGAAGGGGTAGAAGAAGTGTTGTTAGCCTCCAGGAGGCCATCCACCAGAAAATCCTACACATGTGAATGGCGCAGGTTCCAAGTGTGGTGTCGCCAACATACTGTAGAACCCTTCTCATCTCAGGTTCCCAAGGTATTACAGTACCTACTTCATCTCTCGGAGCTAGGCCTCAAGTCTAACTCCGTCAGGGTCCACCTGAGTGCCTTGTCAGCTAATCATGCACCGATAGACGGTCAGCCTCTCTCAGCTCACCCCTTGGTAGTCAGGTTTCTCAGGGGCCTGCTCCTGGTGAAACCTCTAATCCGCCCTCCGGCGACAGAGTGGGATCTCAACATGGTCTTGCAGCAACTTACTCGCACCCCTTTCAAGCCGATGGCAACTTGCCATCTGCGCTTCCTCTCCTGGAAGGTGCTCTTCCTGGTAGCACTCACGTCGGCTAGGCGTGTGAGTGAGCTGCAGGCTCTAATGACAGATAGAACAGGGTTTTACAAGAACAGGGTAGTGCTCTGCACGCACCCCAAATTCCTCCCAAAAGTGGTTTCCTCGTTTCACCTCAACCAAGAGGTGGTTCTTCCCACCTTCCTTCCCAGGTCACATACCAACAGAGCAGAGGCAGTTCTGCATACCCTGGATTGTAAGAGGGGCTTGCCTTCTACCTGGAGCGTACGCGGGGACATCAGAGTGCTTCTCAGCTCTTCTTCTCTTATGACCCTAGTAAACTGGGTCTACCGGTCTCCAAGCGCACGTTATCCACCTGGGTGGCAGACTGCATTGCCTGGGCATACAGGGCAGCTGACCTTCAGCTGCAGGGTCGTATTACGGCCCACTGTGTCAGGGCTAAGGCCGCATCAGTAGCTAATCACCGCTCTGTTCCGTTGGCAGACATCTGCCGGGCCACAACTTGGTCTTCAAGCCAGACTTTTGCAGCCCATTACTGCCTGGACAGGGAGTCCCAAAGAGACAGCATTTTTGGTCAGGCGGTACTCCGGAATCTATTCCAGCTTTAGGCAACTCTGGCCCTCTGGTGTGAGGCTACCGTGGGGATGCATTCTTGGAGAAAGTTCTCTCGCTGCTGTTGCGGCTCGCCTAGAGGGAGCCCTTTTCTCAGCTATAGGTTCTCGGTAGCCTGTAGCTAGGGAGTCCCATATGTGAGGACTGACTTCCTGCTTGTTCCGGGAGAAAGCATAGTTACTCACCTGTACCAGGTGTTCTCCAGGGACAGCAGGAATCAGTCCTCACGACCCTCCCTCCTCTCCTGGAGTTTCAGTCCTATTATTGCTTTTTATTATTTTTTGTTGTCTTTTTAGCTATGTCATCTGACTGAGCAAGATGGCACCCTTGGGCGGGAAGGGGACCGTGCATGCGTGAGGCATTCCCAAAGGCTTTCTTTGAAAGCTGGGGAAATTGCTCCGCATGAGGACTCCGTTGGCGCCGACGTCGCCCATATGTAAGGACGGATTCCTGCTGTCCCTGGAGAACACCTGTTACAGGTGAGTAACTACGCTAACTCATTTTATTTTATTTTAAACTGCATTATAATTCTCTTTCTGTTTGAATATATATTCTGCATCCACACTGATCACAGCTGGGCAACCAGCATGATGGCCTCGATTAGCTACTCCTATCCCTCCTCCCCCTCCCTCCCCACGCACATAGCACACGGACTCTGCTATTTTTCAACTAAACATATTTTGTTTATTTGACAATATTGGAAATAACAAAACTGTTGGCCACAGCATAACCACGCATATTCATAGAATAGTATATAACAATTATCCATTTCACCTAATAACCAACCAGTATTTTCCATTTCCTTTTCCCCGAGCTATTCGTTTTGCCCTAGATTCCCCCTCCCCCCAAGAGGCACAACCCGTCCTTTTCAAATTTCGCCCGGCAGGGATGGCGGGAAATGCCGTCAAAGCCTTTTCTCCTGCTGCCAGTAGTCCTCAGAGTATCATATGGGAGGGGAAGGGGCCGCATGCTGTTAAAGCAGACCTTAAGACCCCCTTTCCCCCCTCCTTCCTATTCACAACAGTGTCCCGTTCTGCCTCTGCCCCGGCCCCGGCCCGTCAAAGGGTCGGCAGTAGGGCGCCATGAATGTCAATGCTATGTCCATCTTCGTCCATCCCTACCCCCCACCGTGAAAGTGTAAGGAGGCCCTCTACTCGCTGTTCCTGCTGCAACTCTGTCAACCATCCGGGGGAAGGTCAACTTCCTATCCAGCCATTAACCCCATGTCTGGGCTGTGTGCTCTCTCATAGGGGCCCTAGCTCTCCTGCTATGCTGTGACAATGTTGCCCCTTCCCCTATTCCTTGGGTGGGCCAGGAGGGTGCTTGTCCCATTGCCCGATCTACCAAAGGGAGGAGAGGGTGGGCCGCAGCCCCGTCCCCCCCCCCTTCTATAGCTGGCTGCAGCCTGCCCCCAGCCCCCCCCCCACCAAGGTTAGCCCTTGCCCTGCCACTGCCTCGCCTGCACCCGGCCATGGTGATTCGCTGCTGGGTCTCAGTCAGGCAACCAGCATGATGGCCTCGGGTAGCTACTCCAGCCCCCCTTCCCCTCTCTCCCCCCGCCGCACATAGCACACGGACTCTGCTATTTTTCAACTAAACATATTTTGTTTATTTGAGAATATTGGAAATAACAAAACTTGTTGGCCACAGCATAACCACGCATATTCATACAATGGTATATTACAATTATCCATTTCACCTAATAACCAACAGTATGTTCCATTTTCTTTTCCCCAAGCTATTCGTTTTGCCCTAGATCCCCCCCCCCCCAAGAGGCACAGCCGTCCTTTTCAAATGATGCCCGGCAGGTATGGGGGGAAATGCCATCAAAGCCTTTTCCCACGCTGCCAGCAGTCCTCATATGGAGGGGGAAGGGGCTGCATGCTGTTAAAGCAGACCTTAAGACCCCCTTTCCCCCCTCCTTCCTACTCGCAGCAGTGTCCCGTTCTGCCTCTGCCGTGGCCCATCAAAAGGTCAGTAGCAGGGTGCCGTGAATGTCAATGCTGTATCCATCTTCGTCCATCCCTCCCCCCCACCCGCCGTGAAAGTGTAAGGACGCCCTCTACTCGCTGTTCCTACTGCAACTCTGTCGACCATCCGAGGGAAGGTCAACTTCCTATCCGGCCACTCCCCCCATTACCCCCATGTCTGGGCTGTGCGCTCTATCCTAGGGGCCCTAGCTCTCCTGCCAACCCCCCATGGCAATGACTCGCTTGTCGGGGGGCCCCACCCCCACCCCCTTCCCTACTTTGCAACTGTGGCCAACACCCGCTTATGCCGTAGTCTTTCAACCGTGACCTGTATGGCACACAGGAATACATCCATTCCGATGTTGGACAAATATATCCCGTCAGCGAGATACAAACCAGGGCAGTGTTCGTCGATGAGGTCATATATGATGCTGTACCCCCCGATTGCCTCCATGAAACGGGCCATCCTTCTGTTCACCTTCTGCCTAGTCTTTTTGAGTGCCCTGTGCGACCATTCGCTCCTCCAAACACGCCGTGGTATGATGTGCGACTACACTAGCCATATCCTGGGGAATGCATCCGCCAGTGTCAGCATGTCCCTTTGCATTTTCTTTGTTAGCTCCATGCTGCATGTACACACAAGATCATTGCCTCCTAGATGGACCACTATTGTTCACGTGTTCCCTCCTGCTCTTTTGGGGATGGCAGCAGCTGGTCCCACACCATACCTCGCAGACCCATCCACACGACTGACACTCCTGCATTTGGCAGCCCCAGATTGAGCCCTTGCGGTCTGTTCTTTGTCGTCCTCTGTGTCCAGTGAACAAAGGAATGTCCGCATATCCACGCTTCCTAAGGCCTCAGGGGGGACTCGCACCTATGTTGGATTATTGACAAGAAAAAAATTACATCGTTATCCTTGCGTCATGGCAGATTATTGCATCATTATAAGCGTATCACATCTGTGTTTACAGTCAGGTGGTCAGGCATACAACATCCCTGTTCCCCCATTCTTGACACAATTCAAGCCCATTTTTTTTTAATGTGTTCATTCCAATTATCTCCATGGGTTTTTTTTAACCCCGATTAAATTTCCATTGACAGTAACAATGAACCATACCCAACTCCCCCTGTTTCAACTGTTGCTCCCCTTTTTTTTTGTATCCCTGTTTAGAGGTCTCATACATATAAACTGGTAAAGTAAAGCCTGTACCTGTCTGAGCGCCATCTACCTGTGTTCATAATTTGTTCCCTCATCATCTCTATGCTGGCCGCCGTTGAAGCAGCCCCAATGCGGAAGGAGTGAGTGCCGTAAAAGTGCACCTCCAAACCCGCCTCTTCCAGGACTAGCTTAAGCACTCTGGTAAATTGGAAACGTGATAGGGGAGCACCGTTCGCATGCACTAGCCAATGTTTGCCTCTGTCTGGGCGGAGTTGCTCATATTTTGCAAAATTTCTCACCGGACACGATGGGTCACGTGGTAATGGGGATAACACCACCTGGGCACCTTTTTCTTCCGTATCTGTCTTGGACCTGTGCATGCATAACACTAATGCACCTTCCTACAAGCTGACATCCTTCCTCCTAATGACTTCATAGGCTGGCTCGTGACTTGAGGAGGCTACTAACTCACCTATCCTGAATGCCCTGAAGAACGCGCAGGAAAAGGCACATCTGAAAAGCCGGGACTCGAACGCATCGAAACATACCTGGCCTGCGACTGTCAACAGTTTCTTTAATATTTGGTGCGTGATTGGGCATCGACGGTCCACACTGCGGCACTACCCCGATGACCAGCCCTTCATTACTATAACGAAGTCCATCCTCGGGCTCTCCTCCCCCATTGCTCTGGCAAAGAAGGTGACTGCCGCTAGGCGCATCTGTACTGCCAATTTCGTGGCTCCATTGCCTTTACAATGTAGAATCCATTGCAGAATTGAGCCCATCCTGAATCTGTATCCTCAATCCTGCTTTCTCTGCAAAAACCTTGAAACTTTTCCCACGCTGCCAGGTATTTTTGCCTCATCTGCTCGGCTAGGAAACTCAGCAGGAGCTCCCAAACCTTGGTGGACCAAACTCCCATACCTGCTCTGGCACGTCTGTCTTGATCATGTCTGCTTCAGTGGTGAGTGCCCGAAAGAGCGGGATCTTGCAACGAGAGAGCATCAGCAATGTTATTATAATGACCTAGAATATACTCTGCCCTAATAGTCACATTATCTATAAGGCATAGCATCACTATTTTTCTCAGCAATGCCACCACTCTCAGCGTTTTGGCATGCATTCCGTTCTCCGTGTGTACTACTGACAAATTGTCCGTGTGAAAGGTGATTGCCTTATTGGTGAGTTGCGGGGCCCAGATGCACAAGGATACCATAATGGGAAAGAGTTTCAGGAAAGTGATGTCCTTTGTGGCTCCTCCTGTGTGCCACTCGTGAGGCCATTGCTCGGAACACCACGCCCCTTTGAAATATATCCTGAAAATGGTTCCCCCCGTGGCATCCATGAATAGTTCCAGGTCCTTGTTAGAGACAGGATGTTCCTGCCAGAACGCTAGACCATTAAATGTCTGTAGGAATTGCTCCTACACATGCAGATCTTCGCGTATGTCTCTGCTGACTCAAATGTGATGGTGTTTCTTTCTGACACCCTTCATTGAAAGCGCCATGCGACTGCAAAAGACCCATCCCATTGGCATAACCCTACAGGCAAAACCCAGCAACGATTGGAATTATTCCAAAGAGGGTTTTCATTGCATTCGCTGAATGCTTCTCTTCAATTTTTCCAATTTATCGTCTGGCAATCGTGACAACTGTGCTGTCACGTCGAGTTCAATGCTGAGGAACATGATAGCCCTTCCGGGACCACAGGTCTTTTCTGTCGCTAGAGATATACCGAATAACTGAGTGACCTCTGCTCAAAGATACCAAGGATCCTCCTGAAGTCCTCAAAATCTGTTCCTATGAATAGGAAATAATCCAGGTAGTGCACCACCATGTTAGGGCCAGCAATGTCCTCCACCACCCAGTGTATGAATGAACTAAACTGCTCAAAATAGACATAAGAACATAAGATATGCCATACTGGGTCAGACCAAGGTCCATCAAGCCCAGTATTCTGTTTCCAACAGTGGCCAATCTAGGTCATATGTACCTAGCAGTTTCCCCAAGAGACACAAGTTCCACAATGCTTGTACTGGGTCAAGCATTGATATCTTCGGTCACTTCTTAATAATGGTTTATGGACCTTTCCTCCAGGAACTTGTCCAAACCTTTTTTAAACCCAGCTACACTAACAGCCTTTACTACATCCTCCGGTAACAAATTCCAGAGTTTGATTACACGTTGAGTGAAAAAATATTTTCTTTTATTAGTCTTAAATAGTTTACCCTGTAGCTTCATTGCATGTCCCCTAGTCTTTCTATATTCTGATAAGGTAAACAATCGATCTACGTTTACCCGTTCCACTCCGTTCATTAATTTATAGACTTCTATCATATCTCCCCTCAGCCGTCTCTTTTCCAGGTTAAAGAGCCCTAACCTGAGGCACATGAGATTGAGCAGCCCATGGGCAGACAATTTGTCGTAAAAGTATTCCCCGTTGAAGGTGAACCCCAACAGCGGAAAAGACTCCAGGTGCACTGGAAGCAGCCGGAAGGCTGATTCTGTATACACCTTTGCCAGTTGTGCCTGCTGGCCCAGATTCCATATGAGTGCTATGTCCTGATCGATCATCACATATCTCACTGAGCATAGCAATGGATCTATGTGGTCATTAAATGAACTCCCTTCTGGGTAGGACAAATGCTGAATCAAATGGAATTTGCCCGGCTCCTTTTTTGGCACTATTCCCAAGGGGGGACAGTACCGGGCCTGGGAATGGGGGGGGGGGGGGGGTTCGTTAATTTTCTGCTGACTCTTTCCATACCTATTTCTTTTGCCAGCTTTTTATGTACGACCGAGTTGTATTTCTTGACCGAAGGGGCGTTGCGGATTACGTGCATCCTCGTTGGCACCGACGATGGAATAGGGAACCCGTGAGCAAAGCCACTCTCAATGTTGAGAGCTTTGTCCCGCAGTGGGTAAGCCCACAGCCACGGGTGTATGTGCTCAAGCTTGATGGGGATTGGGGCCATGGCCTTCATTTGCATGCTGCTGCATTGGCCTAAATGGTTTAGTCTCACTTGCCAATCTACATACGTAAGCTGGGTGACTGCCCCCGCAGCTTGAACATGAGTATCTGAATTTACACGGATGCCATGTGCAACTTCCCGTATTATACTGGCGGCACAAGCAGCGACCCGCCGTTTGACTAGTTTTCCGCCATTGTGGTGCCTGAAAGGACTGTGGTAGTCCTTCCTGACTCCACGGCCTGTTGGGAGACATTTCGTCAAGCCACAGATCTAAGATTCTGTGCTGCCATGTAATGGTGGGATCCTCCGCCATGCTTTTTCCGAACTTGACATCGTAGTTCAGCCAGGCCCATCCTCCGAAATGCTTATGCGCCCGGGTGATTGTATCCAGGTACCTGATTAGATAAGGACTCAATTTGGGCTCCTGCTTGATGACCACGCTCATAAATATGTGGAAAGCCGATACCCAGTTATTAATAGATTTCAGAATTCTCAGCTTCCTGTCCTCCTTCCCACCTTTTTCTCTATCCTTTCCCTCCTTTGTCTCCCCTTCTTGGTCTCTAAGCAAAAATGAGAATATATCTATATATTCCCTCCGCCAAATGCGCTTCTTCAACTTCCTAAGCACTGCACTGGCTAATGAGCTCACGCAACAGCGCAGATCCCCCCCCCCCCCCTGCATAGGGCAAGGCTACCTGTGCCACCAGCACTGGTCCTGTTGTGCCGGTCTCCTGGTTTTCTCTCCTCTGGGTGGATACCTCACTGCGTGCTGACCATACTCTTGCCAGAGGATTCTTCTTTTTTGCTTTATTTTTTTTGAAATTTTTTAATGCATTCTAGATTACATTTGCTAAAGCCAGCTCCCCATAACTATCGGAAGTTGAGTGTTCAGATGATGAAGATAATTCAGGTGCCCCCAAACTTACCAATTGCTGTGCTAGCGCTCGCTGTTCGTGGTTCTTCCAAACTTGTGGCAGGTGCCTCCACACGTTGCCTAACTGCGCCCAGGCCGTGTTGAGTCACCTGTTCACTTATCACCCGAAGCAGTTCGTCCAACTCCTTGGCTTGACGTAGAAGGTGTGGGTGTCACTCCCCCCTTGCAGACTACCAAGGCCCCAGTAAGTGCGTCCCATTACCTGATCGACCAGAAGGGGAAGACGGTGGGCTGCAGCCCCGTCCCCCCTTCTATAGCTGGCTGCGGCCCGCCCCCCGCCCCCACCAAGGTTAACCTTTGGCCTGCTGCTGCCTTGCCTGTGCCTGGCCTTGGTGATTCGCCACCAGGTCTTTTCACTAACATAAACATTCTCCACTACCAGGCATATTGTGAACTAATACAAAACCCTACAAAAGTCACCAATGATCTACAAGGCCAAATCAGCCATATCATATCAGCATAAACTTCCAAAACTCATACAACTAGGGGCCTACCCAGATAAAAGCAGCACTATAAATACTGTAGCAGGCCCTAGAACATCCATACACCTATTGAAAAGCTAAACGACTCCACTACCGGCACCCGATTCAGCTCCCCCCACCAAGGCGAATCAGGACACAGCTTCTCCCTACACAACAGGATTAAAGCAGAACACGCTTAGGAACAAAAAATCCACTACCGGCACCCGATTCAGCATCGGGGGTGGAAGCAGGAGCAGTAAACCCCTCCCGCTCCCCCCGCCAAGGCGAATCAGGACACAGATTCTCCCTGCACAATAGGATTAAAGCAGAGCACACTTCAGGTGCACCCACGCTTGAGGGTCCTTTGGCATGGACCGCTAACCAAGCAAAAATCTATAAGCTATAAAACCTACCCCCTAAATAGAACAAAGGACAAAAGAAGACTGGACACTACAAATCACAAAACCAGGAGAGATACAACTCAGCAGAATCAGCCAGTCAAGCTCAACACCACCAGCCAATATTCAAGGTAGCCTCCTAATTACCTGCAACATTGCCACAATGAACAACCAATTTACTACCACTTTATGCCTCAGCATTCTAATCATGCTTACAATCTCCCCTACTAGCCCACTATTCCTCTCCACAGACATGCCTTCACCCATATGTATCATCCACACATACACACTATATATAACCTCTTCCCACCTCTACAGGCACACGCCCAGACACACACAATACCTCATCCAAATCAACATCAAAGCACGAGCAACTAACCCCCCCCTCTCCTAATTCTATAGTACAGACCCACCAAATAAAATGTTCCCTCTTAAACGCATGATCTGCAAGGAACAAAACACAAATCTTATCTGACTTACTGCACGACTATCAACTCGACATCCTAAACATAACTGAATATCATTCACCGAAACTGACACAGTCCTACTAAACCAGCTTACACTACAAGACTACCATCTATTCAGCTCTCCAAGGACAAACCAAAGAGGATGCGGCATTTCCATCCTATCAAGAAAATGCGTAAACTTCCGCACTATCTCACGAACGTCTGCCAATGATCTAGAAACATTAACAATCACAAACAACAAAATCACCATACCTCTTGCTTACAGATTACTGAGCACCAATACAGACAAATTGGAGACTATCCTAGAGGCCATCTGTAACAACAACAACTCAAACAATAATTACCTCATGATTCTAGGCAACTTCAACCTCGCCTCTGCACCTCCAAACAAAGCAAACAGTTTTCTGGAAGCAATGGAATCTCTAAACTACATCCAAACAGTCAACCAAGCCACTCACACCAAAGGCAATACCCTTGATATGATCTTCTTACCACGCAATATTTTCAAGCATCAAAAGATCACAACATCCGCAACATCCCCTGGTCAGACCACAAATAAAGGACTACAAGCAACATATCCCAGAACACTGCACATACAGGTTCCACAACTAGGACAAAGAAAAATTCCTAGCAGACACACTCCCTAAGCAACTAAACTGCCCTGATGACACAGAAGACATAGATGCCCTAATAAGCAAGTGGAACAAAGCAATAGTCGAGACTGCAATGAAACCACCCACTCAGAACCAGTGTTCCATAGAAAACACAACAAATTGGTACACACCCCTACTAAAGGACCTGAAGAGAGATCTATGAATCACAGAAAGAAAATGGAGGAAAACTAAATCAGTGGAAACCCTCGATATGTACAAACACAAGCTTCAATCTTACCAAGCCACCACCTCTCAAGCTAAAAAAGACTATTACATACTTAAGAGCTCCTTAAATCACTGCAGAGAACTCTTTGACATAGTCAAAACACTATGCAAAGACCACACAAACCGAACGAATAAATCCAACCTCACACCACAAACAATGGCTGACTACTTCCAAGCCCAAACCTCAACACACCCCAACAATATAAAACCAACACGCAACCACAGCAAACAAAACCACACACCTAAGCACATGGACCTCATTCCCGAAAAATCACACCAGAATATCTAGAGAAGGTCATTTCAGATATCAACACAACTACCTCTCTGCTTGACCCTTGTCCAGTTAGCTGGATCAAAGCAGCCAAGAAAGAGCTCATTCCATCAATGTTAAAAATCATCCAACCATCACTATCTCATGGATATGTACCACCTGAACTCAAGTCAGCCTCTATCCATCCCGTCAAGAAAGGAGCATCCAATTACATCAACCAACCATCCTCCTATAGACCCATAGCCATCCTCCCATTCTTAACCAAGATATTGGAAAAAATCATATGTAGACAGCTCCAGGACTACATAGACATGAATTACCCATTAGATCACCAACAATATGGTTTCACACCACACCACAGAGTAGAGTCACTCATGACCACCCTACCTGACAACCTTATCAAAGGCACCGATAAGCCCAAATCCAGGTTCATACACATTTTCCTGGACATCAAAGCAGCATTCGACTCTTTTCCCCATAACCTCATAATACAATGACTACAGTCAATTGGCTTATCAAATACCCCCCTCTCCTGGTTCAAATTTTATCTAACAGACTGCAAACTGCAAGTCAGAATAAACCAGAAAAACTCAACTCTTTACACCCAAACCCAAGGAGTCCCTCAAGGCTCAACCCTCTCAACCTTACTGTTCAACCTCTTTCTACAACCACTATGTACCATAATGAAGTCTTGCAACATCCTGTACCACATCGAGGCAGATGATGTGATGATATACACACCTATCAATACAACCAGCCTCAATATCACACCCATAGCAAGCTGCTTTTCCACACTCTGCAACTTGCTAAAAAATCAGAACCTGAATATAAAGCTAAAAAAGACAGAAGCCTTATTCATCACCAGAGACACTAAGTTCACATTACCTACCACCATACCTATTAATGGAATACTTATCCAAGTGAAGCAATGCATACAGTACCTTGGAGTTACCATAGATCAGCGATGGCGAACCTATGGCACGCGTGCCAGCTGTGGCACGCGAAGGCCTTGCAGCTGGCACGCGGGAAGGTCCGCCATCGAAAAAAAAACAACAACCCTGTCTGCTGCCGTTGTCGGGGCCGCCGCGGCAGAATCGAGCGTGCCGCGGGGCCCCCCTGTACCCACCGGCAGAGCCTGTCCTCCCCGTAGCAGCTCTCTCTTTGGAGCTGCAGTCAGACTCGCCGGCTTGCAGAGCGCGAAGGGAAGAGTTTCCCTTTCGCGACTCTGTTAAGCCCGCGGGGGCTGATGGGAACTTCCCATCAGCCCCCGCAGGCTTAACAGAGCAGCGAGGGAACTCTTCCCTCGCGCTCTGCAAGCCGGCGCGTCTGACTGCAGCTCCAAAGAGAGAGCTGCTACGGGGAGGACAGGCTCTGCCGGTGGGTACAGGGGGGCCCCGCGGCACGCTCGATTCTGCCGCGGCGGCCCCGACAGCGGCAGCAGACAGGTTTTCTTTTTTTTTTAATTTTCCCTGGGCTGGGCTGGGCTGGGGGTGGGGGTTAGGAGTGGTGATGGGCTGGGCTGGGCTGGGCTGGGGGGCTTAGGAGTGGTGATGGGCTGGGCTGGGCTGGGCTGGGCTGGGGGGGGGGGTTAGGAGTGGTGATTGGCTGGGCTGGGCTGGGGGGGGTTAGGAGTAGTGCTGGGCTGGGCTGGGCTGGGGGGTGTTAGGAGTAGTGATGGGCTGGGCTGGGCTGGGGGGTGTTAGGAGTAGTGATGGGCTGGGGTGGGGGGGTTAGGAGTGGTGATGGGCACTGGGCTGGGGGGTTAGGAGTGGTGATGGACACTGGGCTGGCTGGGGGGGTTAGGAGTGGTGATGGGCACTGGGCTGGCTGGGGGGGTTAGGAGTGGTGATGGGCGCTGGGCTGGGGGGGGTAGGAGTGGTGATGGGCGCTGGGGGGGTTAGGAGTGGTGATAGGCGCCGGGGGGGCTTAAACTAAAAATTGAGTGATGGGGGATTAGGACTGGGAGTGGGCTGATGGGGAGGTTAGGACTGGAAATGGGCTGGTGGGATTAGGACTGGGAGTGGGCTATGGGGGGCTAGGACTGGTAATGGGTTGGGGGGGTTGCTAGGACTGGAAATGGGCTGAGTGGAAGGGGGCTTGAACTGCAAATAGCTGTTGGGGATGGGGCTTGGAATGGAAATGGGCTGAGGGGAAGTGGGGGGCTTGAACTGCAAATAGCTGATGGGGACGGGGCTTGGAATGGAAATGGGCTGAGGGGAAGTGGGCTTGAAGAAGGGAATGGATGCTGGGTGAGACTGGAACTAGAAGGGAGCTGATGTTGGGGGAGGATTAGAATGGGATGGGGCTGGGAGAGTAAAATGGAGAGGGGAAAAATATTTTGTGTAGGAGGGATGAAAAATCTACAATTGGCCAGGTATTGGGAGAGTAATTGGGGATTGAGGATGGAGGGGTAAAATTTGTGTGGATGAAATAGGAATGAGGAAAGAGCAAAAGGAGAAAGATTAGTATGTTAAAGCAGATGTAGAGAGAGAGAGAATGGAAAAAAAACTAGAAGAGAGAAGAAAGGACAAATGGACAGCAGACGATGGAGAGTTAGCAGAAAACATGAAGAAACCAGAAGAAAATGGCTGGACCAATTGCAACTGAAAAAAAATGCACAAAAGGTAGAACGATATCTCTTTATTTTGAATTTATTAACTGGAATATGTCAGCTCTGGGAAATGTGCATCATTAACATCTGCGCTTTGTTTGGTACAAGAGGAAATTCCTATTTGACGTTGCCACTTGTTCTCTTTCCCCAGTATCCACTGAAATGTATTGGTTTAATATTTGCAGTGTTGCCTTTTGATAGGTAGGGTATGGTGCTTTGTGAGTCCTGGTAATGCTGTCAGGATACAGCGGGTTTGCTATGGGTTCTAAATGGGCAGCGTTTGTAGTAGTTCCTAATGTGCCTGGCGGTTGGCACTGGATTATAGTAATGTAGAAATCTTTTAGTCTTTCTTTATCCATACACTCATTAAGAGACATGTTTACTAAAAGTTAGTGTATGGTAACATTATGCAAATATTTATGCAAATAAGACCACTTATGCAAATGACGTGCTGGCACTTTGAGGAAATTCTTTGGTTTTGTGCGGCAGTTTGGGCACTCGGGCTCAAAAAGGTTAGCCATCACTGCCATAGATCAACACCTCACCTTCAAAACACACATACGGAACATAACACAGAGCATATATTTCAAGCTAAAAACAATCAAGAACCTTAAACCACTTCTAACAGACCACGACTTCTGTTCTGTTCTTCAAGCAACAATATTCCCCCACTTCAATTACTGTAACATCATCTTCCAAGGCTTACCAAACTCAACCATCCTCCCCCTCCAACTTGTACTTAATACAGCTACACAAATTCTCTTCAATTCAAAACAATCAGACCATATCACACCTCTCCTCACGCAACTACATTGGCTCCCCATAGCTGAGTGTATAAAGTTCAGATCCATACTCACAACTTTCAAAATCCTAAATGATTCTGCTCTAGCACCATGATTCTAGGTAACTTCAAACCCTGATCCAGATCACACCTGACAACCAAGGATGACAGACAAACACAAAGAACACACTACAGACACTGTTGATGATCACAAAGACCAACACCATTACAGCTACGAGGGCCTGCTCTCTCTACACACTGCTACTTTGGAACTCTATCCCAGAAATGCTAAGGACTAGAACTGACATAGTTTCCTTCAGGAAAGCTCTCAAAACCCACATATTCAAAGAATGCTACCCATTAACATAGCCCCCCAGCAGTTCCCTCCGACCCCCCCCCTTTGAAAATCCCCTAAATCCCCCTACCCCAGCTCCCACAATAGATAAATGTAAATAGTTATCCCCACTCACATGTATCAAAGTTCTCCAGGTTGAGTACCTTGTTTACTGTAAATGTTCTGTTTCATTGTAAACTGCTTTGAACGAAGGATAAAGTGGTATAAAAATAGCTGTTAAATAAATAAACAAAAAGTCAAATTACTATAGTACGGGTCCTTTCGTACAAACTCCACGTTAACAGAACACCTGGCCTCAGTCACACACTCAAAACACAGACCCTCACCAAGTACAGAAAAAGTAAATATAACCTAAAGTAAAAATAAAAATATGCAGACAAAAATTAAACTGAAAGCCCAAGAAGCCAGAATCTGCATGCTGTGTAATACCAGAGAAATAAAAGAGAAACATTTCCCTATACTGTGTAAAATATAAAAATAGTGCAAAGTCCAATTGCTCATTTGAAAATAAAATTATTTTTCTACCTTTGTTGTCTGACCATTTTATACTCTGATCATGCTGATCTCGATCTGAGGCTTCTGCTTTCTTCTTTCTGCTCTTAGCTCTCTTTCTACAGTCTCTACTCCATCTGCCATTTTTTGTCTCTCCTTTTGTTTTCTTTACTTTCTTCCACTTGGATATTGATTTGTTTCTTTCCACTTTTCTTTAATTTATTTCTCTTTCTCTCTCTAGCCATCCAGATTTCACTACTTCTTACTATTCAGTTCTAAATCTCTCTCTTTTTTACACCATCTATCTACCGCTTTTCAACCTTCACCCCAATCCTTTAGTTCCCCATCTCTTCTTCCCTGGTCCATTATTCCTCAGTCTTTTGTTCACTCTCCATGTCTAACATCTCTCATTACCCATCCAGTGTCTCTCTCTCTCTCTGGCTTTCTCTTTCCCTCCATCCGGTACCTCCTCTCTCTCTTTTTTTCCATGTCTGCCATCTCCTTTCCAATCCCCCCTGCAACCAGCATATACCCCATCTCCATACCATGCCATCCCCTCCCTATTACTCACATGTCCAGCATCTCTCCATCTTTCTCAATCTGTTTACTCCATATCTGTCTTCTTTCCTTTCTATCACTATTACCCCCATGTCCTGCATTTCCTTCTCTCCTTATTATCCAGTGTACAGCATCTTCCCTCTGTCTCCCCCTCCACAAGTCCAGCATTTTCCCATAGTCTCCCTATAACCCCCCTGGCCAGCATCATCACTCCATCACCCCTCTGTGCTTCTCCCTATACCCATTTCCATGTCCAGTACCTACCTAGTCTCCCACCTCAATCTTATCCCTGCTGCCTCCCTATTCCCCCTCTCCTCGCACCCAGCATCTCCCTCTGACTCCCTGTGTCCATTTATGTCCACCTTCCAATGCCCCCTCATACCCACGTCCCCCTTCCCAATGCTCCCCCCCCCCCCTATTTATGTACCAGAGCCTGCCCATGGAGCAGCATGTCCCATGAGCAGGGGCTGTGCAGACCATGATCCAAGCCCAGAGTGGCAGGGCAAAATTGGCCTTGCACAGTCCCTGCCTGAAGGGCATGCTAATCACGTGGGCAGGCTCTGCTTCGCTGGGCCATGATCGTTGCCTCACACACCCTTCTGCCTGTGAGAGCAATATGTCTTGCAGGCAGGGACTGTGCAAACCACGACTGTGTCCCAGAGAAATAGAGCCTGCCCGCTGGAACCGACATCAGAAGGGCACTGTTGCTGGCTGCCTGCTCCCACTCCCCATTCAGGATGACCTGCAGAATGCTGGTGGCCTAGTGGAGAGCCTACCTATAGGACATTCTGCTCCCTTGGGCAGAAGGCAGTGAGAGGCTGCAATCGCTAGTCACAGCCTTCTGCTTTCAGGAGTAGTGTATCCACTAGGCCACCGGCACTCTGCAGGCCACCCTGAATGGGGAGTGGGTAGCTAGCGACAACACTCTCGTGACATTGGCGCCCCCTGTCGCGTTTACCCAGTTTACTGGGTAGAACTGGCCCTAGTCCAGAATTTGTCTTCTTGCTTTCTCCCCCATCCAGCATTTGTCTCCCTACTTTCCCCTCAAGCATTTGTCTTCCTGCCCCCTCCCCTGTTGTCCAGCATTTGTCCTCCAGTCACCCCCTGTTGTCCAGCATTTGTCCTCCTAACTCCCCCTGTTGTCCAGCATTTGTCCTCCTAACTCCCCCTGTGTTGTCCAGCATTTGTCCTCCTGCCCCCCCCATTGTC
Organism: Ichthyophis bannanicus; assembly: GCA_033557465.1. Lineage (NCBI taxonomy): Eukaryota > Metazoa > Chordata > Amphibia > Gymnophiona > Ichthyophiidae > Ichthyophis > Ichthyophis bannanicus. The sequence goes on along the minus strand of CM066037.1, from coordinate 377,302,664 downwards.
CAGCATTTGTCCTCGTGTCTCCCCCCCCCATTGCCCAGCATTTATCGTCCTGCTTCCCCTTCTCCAGCATTTGTCTTCCTGCCCCGCTCCCCTGTTGTCCAGCATTTGTCCACCTGACCCCCGTGTTCTCCAGCATTTTTCCCCCTGTCCCCGTGTTGTCCAGCATTTGTCCCCTTGTCTCCCCCATTGTCCGGCACTTGTCCTCCTGTCCCCTCTCCCTCCCTCCCTCCACTTGCACTTCTCTTCCTGTGCTGCCTCTAGGATGTTCCTGCAAGCCTTCAGGTTGATTCGTCCGGTGGCGGCACTCCAGCTGTTTTTATTTTAGATTTTGCTGCCTCTGTCCTGCCACTGCCTTCCCGGTGCTTTTTTTTTTCTCAAGAATGCTTGAGCAAGAAAAAAAAAGCGTCGGGAAGGCAGAGGCAGGCCAGAGGCGGCCAAATCTAAAATTAAAACAGCCAGAGTGCCGGATGAATCAGCCTGATCACTTGCAGGAACATCGCTATCAGGCTGATTTGTCCACCAGAGCCAGAGTGCCGGCACCGGATGAATCAGCCTGATCGCTTGCAGGGTTCCTCCAAGCGATCAGGATGATTTGTCCGATAGTGGCACTCCGACTCTGTTTTAAATTTTAGATTTTGCTGCCTCTGGCCTGTCTCTGCCTTCCCATGCAGGAAGGCAGAGACAGGACAGAGGCGGCAAAATCTAAAATTAAAATAGAGCCGGAGTGTCTCTGTCATCTGAGTGCCACCCCCTGCAAACTGCCGCCAGAGGCGACCACTTCAGGTGGCTTCTTGGTAGAGCCACCCCTAGATATCATCATGGATAATATGTTGAAATACTCTGCTCAGTTTGACGTGTCAGACAAGAAAGCTAATAGAATGCTAGGAATTACAAGGAAAGGAATGGAGACTAAAACAAAGGATAGCATAGTGCATGCCGTTCTGGTTGCCATATCTGAAAAAAAGATATAGTAAAATTTGAAAAGGTATAGAGAAGGATGCCCAGAATGATAAAGGGGATGGAAGGATACCCCTTTGAGGAATGTTTAAAAGAATAAGTCTCTTCAGCTTGCAGAACAGACAACTGAGAGGAGCAAAAGGCCTATGAGAGAGTCAATTGGACCGTTAGATGATAGAGGGGTAAAATGGGCAGTAAGAGGAGACAAGGCTATAGCAGAGAGACTGAATGAATTCTTTGCTTCGGTCTTTACTGAGGAAGATGTAGAGATGTGATCCAAGACAGAAGTGGTATTTAAAGGTGATACCTCAGAGGAATTGAGAGAAATATTGCTACACCGGGAAGATGTATTACAACTATTTGATAGACTGAATAGTAGCAAATCACCTGGACCGGATGGTATACATCCAAGAGAGTTGAAAGAACTGAAATATGAGATTGCAGACCTGCTATTAGTAATCTGTGAACTTTCATTAAAATCATCTGTAATACCTGAAGATTGGAGGATCGCCAATGTAATGCCAATTTTTAAAAAAGGTTCCAGGGGTGATCCGGGAAACTATAGACCGGTGAGCCTGACGTCAGTACCGGGGAAAATGGTAGAAACCATCATAAAGAACAAAATTACACAGCATGTAGATAGTCATGGCCTAATGGGAGACAGCCAACATGGCTTTAGACAAGGAAGATCTTGTCTTACTAATCTGATATGTTTTTTGAAGGTGTGAATAAACAGGTAGACAAAGGTGTGTCGGTTGATATAGTGTATCTGGACTTTCAGAAAGCCTTTGACAAGGTCCCTCATCAGAGACCTTTAGCAAAACTAAAAAGTCATTGGATAGGAAGCAGTGTACTATTGTGGATCGGGAACTGGTTAAAAGATAGAAAGCAGAGGGTAGGGCTAAATGGCCAATTTTCCCAATGGAAAAAGGTGAATAGTGGAGTACCCCAGGGATCTGTACTCGGTCCACTACTTTTTGACATATTCATAAATGACCTGGAAAAGGGAATAACTAGTGAGGATATCAAATTTGCAGACGACACAAAACTTTTTAAAGTTGTTAAAACCCAGGAGGATTGTGGAAAACTGCAGGAGGATCTGGATAAATTGGAAGACTGGGCATCCAAATGGCAGATGAAATTTAATGTGGACAAGTGCAAAGTTATGCACCTAGGAAAGAACAACCCACACTATGGTTACACAATGCAAGGTTCCACATTGGGATCCACCACCCAGGAAAAAGATTTAGGAGTCATCGTGGATAACATATTAAAACCCTCCGCCCAGTGTGCAGCGGTGGCCAAGAAAGCAAATAGAATGCTAGGTATCATAAGGAAAGGAATGGAAAATAAAACAAAAGATATTATAATGCCTCTGTATCGTTCCATGGTACGACCGCACCTTGAATATTGTGTGCAATTATGGTTGCCGTATCTTAAAAGGAAATAGTGTTAGAAAAGGTACAGAGAAGAGCCACCAAAATGGTAAAGGGGATGGAAGGCTACTCCTATGAAGAGAGGCTACAAAGGTTAGGGCTCTTCAACCTGGAAAAGAGACGGCTGAGGGGAGATATGATAGAAGTCTATAAATTAATGAACGGAGTGGAACGGGTAAACGTAAATCGATTGTTTACGCTATCAGAATATAGAAAGACTAGGGGATATGTAATGAAGCTACAGGGTAAACTATTTAAGACAAATAAGAGAAAATATTTTTTCACTCAACGTGTAATCAAACTCTGGAATTTGTTACCGGAGGATGTAGTAAAGGCTGTTAGTATAGCTGGGTTTAAAAAAGGTTTGGACAAGTTCCTGGAGGGAAAGGTCCATAAACCATTATTAAAAAGGGACCCAGGATATCAATGCTTGACCTAATACAAGCATTGTGGAACCTGTGTCTCTTGGGGATACTGCTAGGTACATATGACCTAGAATGGCCACTCTTGGAAACAGGATACTGGGCTTGATGGACCTTGGTCTGACCCAGTATGGCATATTTTATACAATAAAGGTCTATAAAATAATGAGTGGAGTGGACCACTAATCTTGAACTGGTTGTTTACTCCTTCAAAAAGTACACAGACTAGGATAACATAATGAAGCTACAAAATAGTATATTTAAAATTAATTGTAGAAAATAGTTTTTTACTTTTAAGTGCCATCGAGGCAATTCTGACTCCTGGTGACCCAGCAGCCCCTGAATTTTGTTGGCAAGGTAAGACTGGAAGTAGATTGCCAGGCCTTTTCTTCTGAGGCACTGGAGGGTAAAGTGACTTGCCCAGTGCCATAAGGAGTGCTAGTAGGAATTGAACCCAGATCGCTTGGGTTATGGGCTGTTGCTTTAACCATTAGGCTGCTACTTCTCTCCTCTCCTTGCCTCCTCTCCTCTCCTTGCCTTCTCTCCTCCTCTCTAGTTTTTCACTGTGTGTAATTAAGCTCTAGAATTTGTTTTCAGAGAATGTAGAAAAGCCTATTAGTGTAACTGGGTTCAAAAAATGTTTAGACAGGTTTCTGAAGGAAATGTCAAATCAAATTAAAGTGGACTGAGATAAGCAGCATGGAGTCTGACTATATTTTAGAATCCTGCCAGGTACTTGTCACCTGGATTGGCTTTTGTTGAAAACAAGATACTGGGTTGATGGACCTTTTTTCTGATCTAATATCGCCAATTTTATGTTCGTATGTTCTTATTTTATGGCCACACCACCCTGATTGTGCCCAATCTTGCCTAATTTTAGACGCTAAGCAGGGTCAGGCCTGATTAGTAGTTGGTGGGAGATCAGGTGCTGTAGGCTTACTGTGTGGTACATCTGATCACTTTCTTGCTAAGAAAACCCATGGGTTAATCCCAAAATGAATAGCTATCCACAGAGTTGCCAGGAGTTGACATTGACTCAATGCCATTTAACAGTATCATCAAACAGCATAATCATTAAAAAACGTTATATGATTTAGTCATATAGGTTTCACAGTAGAATTTACAACAAAGAAAAAGAAATACAGTACAAATCTGAACCACTCAGTGCCCCCTCAAGGATAGGGGTGAAGCTGTATGGGTGAGGGGGAGAGCATGTGTGAAAGGGAAAGTGTGGGGAGCATATCTTATGGAATTATTTTTAATCCTTCTGTGTTTTGTTTGTGTATATGTTGGCTATGTGTGAAGAGGAAAGGGGAGAAGCAGTCTAAAAGGAGCAGATCCCTAACTGCTCTATTTCTCTGTATCTAATTTAGATTCATATGCTGCAGAAGCTGGAACTGCTCCCATAAATGCAATGGGATATTTTTGGGGGGAGCTTACTTTTCTGGAGCTCCCTGATCTGGTCCATTTTTTGACTCGGTGTGTCTGGTCGTATTCCATTAATTTTCAGAGAGCTTTTTTTGCCCCAGACAGACATTCTCAACTCCTTTTGTATAATATCCTTCCAACATTGGTTGAATTGAAACAAATAAAAACTGCAAATAAATAGGGCCAGAGCTACCTCTTGCTGTGCTTTACGAGTGAATATTGTGTAGCCCCCGCCCTCCCCCCCCCCCCATCCTATCCAGTAGATTCCACTGGAGCCCTTCAGAATCCTCTCCTTTGTCCCAACATGATGAAAAATTTCTGAAGGATAACTGTGTTAGTCTGGAGTAGCAAAAATGACTGTCTAATAGACTAACCAATTTATTGAGGCATGAGCTTTTGAGGACAAGAATGGACTCAAAGATCAGAAAATCTGTCATGAGAGTTTTCTTTGACTAGGTCATGAGTTTATTCATCTTCTTACTGAGCCCCACTCTATTGTTTTTGCTTTGTGCTTAGGATCATATGTCCTGCTGAAAGGCGAATCTTCTCTCCAGTTCATCCATCTTTTCCTCCATCTTCACAAGCTTCCCTATCCCCGCTACTGCAAAGTGCGCCTACAACATAATACTGCAACCACCATGTTTTACTATATGGATGGTCTTAGCACAATGAAGTACTGTGTTTGTTTTATGCTATGCATATCACATATCATTGAGACATAAATTTCCACTCTGATCCAATCTGACCCTAAAACCTTCTCCCACATATATGAGGTGTCTACTAAGAGTTTATTTTCAAATACAATGCATCACATGACTTTTCTTCATCAGTAGTTTCGTTCTTGCTACCCTCCCAAACAGGCTATATTTGCATAGTAATCTTGAAATCATTGAATAATCAACCTTTTTCCCCAGTCTCAGCCAAGACCTGTGTAATTCTATTAAAGTAACCTTAGGCCTCAGAGTGACCTTTCTCAGCAGTTTCCTTAGTCCATGGCTACTGACATTTGTAAAGATGACCGGACTAGAGTGGTGTCTTGGTGGTGTCAAACTGTTTTCACTTTTCAGTAATGGACCTGACAGTGCCCCATATTCAGACACATTGAAATTTTCTTATAGCCTTCCCAGCATCTGTACCTTTGAATAACTATCCCGCAGCTGGCCCTGCTGGTTGAAAGCAAGACCTGTCAATCAGAATCTTATAATCCCGGAGTTCTTTCAGCAGCTCCATGGCTAGCATGTTAGACCTTTGCTTCAAATTCACTTCATACAACAGAAATAGCTTAAATCTTCATCCGTGAATATTCATATCAGTTCAGCTACTGCGACTCAACACAGATGGGCTCTATTATTATGGACCTTGTTGGAGCAAGTTTTAGAAATGAGGCTAATTTGAGTTTGCTATAACAGGGTTGAAAGTGTAGAGGATGTTATGTAAATCAGTGAAATAGGCTCTTACTTGAATGCATTGTATTTGAATGTGAACAATGTACAAGGATGAGAAGCTGTTTACAAGACACTGTAAATAATTGAACAAGAAATGAAGAATTTAACTGAGCTTTGGTATGATTCTCAGTTTTTCAGCCATTTCTACAGATGTGCATATGACCATTTTAGTGACTTGAGATGAGCTATGCGGATGTTCTCACTGCATTTCAAAAACAGGGCACATGTAACAGGGCATTGAATTTTTATTTTTAAGGAAGCTGGAACTGACAAGAGTGTCTTCCCATTGCCTGAGCCACAGGACTTCCTCCTGGCTTCTCAAGTCAAATTTGAAGATCTAATGAAAGACCTGAGAAAGCTTAAGAAGGATCTGGAAGGTAATGAAGCCTATTCTTTGGTTTACTAGCATCTGCAAACCCTATACAAGCAACAGATGTGGTGACAGTGCCGCTTGAATTTAAATGTAATGACTTGAAATCTAAAACAGGATAATAAGAACCAGGGACATATGCATACTTATATTTTGAAAATGATCACAGGAAAGCTACCCACTTCTTCTTATGTTTCTTACCTATTTATCCGACAGATGGCACATTGCAGTTTACTGCAAAAATACAAACACACTCAATAAATATGTACCATCACAACCTACAATGTTTCAAATTAACAATAACATCCAACCTAAATAATAATCTCCTTCATCCTGACTTTTCATACTATCAACTAATCATCAGGAAATCTTGGTTTGAAAAGAAGGATTTTTAGCTGCCTCCCAGATATCACATAATCCCTCTCATCCATCAAATCCTGGTGGCATTCTCTTCCACAAGTCAGGCAATTCCTGAAAAAGCCCTCTCCCTATAATGAACCAATTTAAGGGGTATGTTTACTAAAGGGCGTTAAGGTAGCAGGTGTTATTGAGTGTTAATGGCAGTGATAAGGGTTTTTACATGAGAAAAAGGATCTGGGAGGGTAGGAGACGTTCCGGCGGTAAGGGCACAAGGGCCATTTAGCGTGCGTTAATGGGACATCAGGCAATAAGGTGACAAGCATGCACCTTAACGTCCGAAAAGCATAGTTACTCACCTGCAGCAGGTGTTCTCCAGGGACAGCAGGAATCAGTCCTCGCTTATGGGTGACACTGGCACCAAGGGAGCCCGCGCAGAGCAATTCCCCAGCTTTCAAAGAAAGCCTTTGGGATTGCTACTACGCATGCATGGTCCTCTTCCCGCCCAGGGGTGCTAGCTTGCTCAGTCAGGTCCCTTAACTCAAGCCCTACCAAGCAGATGGCAAGGGAAGGACAAAAATACAGCAACTCATCAGGGGAGGCGGGAGGGTAGTGAGGACTGATTCCTGTTGTCCCTGGAGAACACCTGTTGCAGGTGAGTAACTACGCTTTCTCCAGGAACAAGCAGGAAGTCAGTCCTCACTTATGGGACTCCCTAGCTACAGGCTACCAAACCTGTAACAAAAAAAAAAAAAAGACGGCACGAGGCCGTAAGCAGAAGCCAAAGCTCGAAGGAGCCTGAGTCCTCGGGTCCTCGGGGCGAAGCCCTCGACAGCCATGAAGAAGGGTCGGAGGGCAGGAGTTGCTTATACCCTGAGCAGATTACAGAGTACAGCCTGGCCGAAGGCGCTGTCCTGGCGGGACTCCCTCTCCAGGCAGTAGTGGGCAGTGAAGGTGCTGGTGGAAGACCAGGATGCCGCAGATGTCCATTAGGGGTACGAAGTGCACCAAGGACACCTTGGCTCGGACCCCGTGAGCGGTGACTCGACAATCCAGAGGGACGCCGGCCTTTGCATGGGCGAAGGCAATGCAGGGCACCACCCAAACTGAGAGGGTGCGCTTTGGTGACTGCTTGTCCCTGCCGATTGGGATCATAGGTCACGAAAAGCCTATCAGACTTGCAAGGAGTCTGAGTACGATGAAAAGCCGACATGACCTTAGGCAAGAATTTAGGATGGGTCCGGAGGACCACCCTGTTACGATAAAACCTGGTGTAAGAGGCGCCAGCCATGAGCGCCTGAAGCTCACTGACTCAGCGAGCCGAGGTCAGCACCATCAGGAAGGCTACCTTCCAGGACAAATGCCAAAGAGAACACGTCGCCATCGGCTCGAAGGGTGGATGGGTGAGCTGCGTGAACACTATGTTCAAGTCCCAATCTGCCGGAGGGGGATGGATGGGTGGCTTGGATAGCAGAAGGCCCCGCATGAAGCGGGAGACTAACGGCTGCCCCGAGAGAGGTTTTCCCTCAATAGGGAGATGATTAGCCAATATGGTGCGCAAATGAACTCTAACAGAGTTCGACTTCAGCCCTTCCCTTGAGAGATGGAGGAGGTACTGGAGAACCCACCAAACCGGGCAAGAGAAGGGGTTGATCTGGTGTTCCAAGCACCAGCTGGAAAAACGTTTCCACTTAAAGGCGTAAACCCACCTAGTGGAGTCCTTCCTCAAGGCAAGGAGAACTTCCTCGACCTCCTCAGGAAGAGCCAAAGAGGCTAGAGAGACCCATTCATCCACCAGGCTGTGAGGGATAGGGAAGTTAGGTTCGGGTGGAGAACCCGACCCTCTTCCTGCATTAGCAGGTCCTTGGCTGAGCCCAGAGGAACCGAAGGCTCTGACAACAGCTGGAGCGGAAACCAAGGCTGCCAAGGCCACGAGGGGGCCACGAGGATTAACGATGCCCCGTCCCGTTGAACCTTGAACAAAGTCCTCGCAATGAGGGTAAAAGGAGGGAATGCATATAGGAGACTGGAGGACCAGTCCAGGAGAAATGCATCGGGCCCTCCCTGTCTGGGTGCAGTACTGGGCCACAAAAGTGAGTGAGCTACGTGTTCTGAGGGCTGGAGAAGAGGTCTATCGCTGGAGTACCCCAGCGGAGAAACAGCCAGCCTGCCACTTTGGGATCCAGCCGCCACTCGTGGGGGTGAAGGATTCTGCTGAGTCTGTCCGCCAGACCATTCTCCTGACCCAGGAGGTATGCTGTCCTGAGGGACATCCTCTGTCGAGCGGTGAAAGAGCAGATGAGTACCGCTTCCCTGTAGAGGGAGTGCGACCCCGTGCCCCCTTCTTTGTTGATGTAGAACATTGCTACACAGTTGTTGGTCTGTACTAGAACTGACTTCCCCTTGAGGAGATCGACGAAGGCCATCAGGACCCACCAGATGGCCTGGAGCTCAAGCAGGTTAATCTGCTGATGAGCCTCCATGGGTGACCATTGACCCTGCCTGCAGAGAGACCCGCAATGGGCTCCCCACCCTAACAGGGAGCATCTGTAGTCAGCACCACATCGTGTGGGGTCTGAAAGGGCGATCCCTGCAGAAGGTTGCGGGGGTTCTGCCACCAATTCAGGGACAAGCGGCAGTTGGGGAGAACCCTGATGGGGTCCTTGAAGTGTCCGAGGGGCTGGCTCCATTGGGCACTGAGACACCATTGAGCCATCCGCATGTGCAGGCGAGAGTAGGGAACCACATGCATGGTCGAGGCCATGTGGCCCAGGTGACCTGGTAGACGCTTTGGATGCGAGCCACCAGAGCTCAGAGGCAGGTGGAACGATTCACTGGCAAGAAGGTCATGGCCTGCCGAGTATCGAGGTGCGCCCCGATGAACTCGAGAGCCTGCACTGGCTCGAGATGAGACTTTTGGAAGTTGACCAAGAACCCCAAGTTCTCCAAGAGGAGGACAGTGTGCGACATCGCTTGCCGGGCCTCCTCAACAGAGGAGCCCGTAATGAGCCAGTCATCGAGGTAGGGAAACACCGGCACACCCCTGCGCCGCAGGTGAGTGGTGGCCATGACGAGGCACTTCGTGAAGACCCGTGGTGTGGATGCGAGGCTGAAGGGGAGCACTCTGTACTGGAAGTGCTCTCCTTGCACCCTGAAACACAGGTACTGCCTGTGTTGGGGGTGGATCAGGATATGGGCGTAAGCGTCCTTCAGATCCATGGAGCATAGCCAGTCGCCCTGCTGGAGAAAGGGCAGCAGCACACCAAGAGAACATCTTGAACTTCTCCCGCACCAGGAACTTGTTTAGTCTGCGGAGGTTGAGGATGGGCCACAGACCCCCCATTTTCTTCGTGACGAGGAAGTACCAGGAGTAAAAGCCCCGACCTCGAAGGTGGGGAGGGACCTTCTCGACTGCCCGTTGGACAAGGAGGGAGTGTAATTCCCGCTGCAGCAGAAGCTGGTGCATGGGGAGTCAAGGAGGCTCCACCGGAGAGAAGGGTGGAGGGAGACTGTTGAAATGAAGGTGATAGCCCTCCCGGACATCCTGGAGGACCCAAGTGTTCGAGGTGATGAGCGCCCACGATGGGGTGAAACAGGACAGACGTCCCACCACTGGATACTGCATTGCCGGAAGGCGAGGGGCCATGCCGCTGGTGTCAAAACCCCTGAGTGGGTTGTGGGGGAGTCAGCGTTTGGATCCTTTGGTTTGCAGTGCCCCTGTCCAGGCTTTCCCTGAGCCGGGGTAGCTGTCATGGGCGTAGCCGGGTATGGCAGATAACTGCGATACTGGAGGCCTTTCCTGGGAAAGAAGGGTTTCTTGGCCGGCTGCTTCCTCCGAGGCAGCGTTGAGGTCTTGTGGGAGAGACGGGTCCTGGTAACGAACTCCGTCTCGATTTACGCAGCCTTCTCCTCCATCGGTTTCCCAAACAGTTGTTCACTGAGACAGGACACATCCAGGAGCTTCTGCACCCATTGATTGGAGCCATGCCTGGCGGCGAGCCGCAATGCCCGCAACCGCCACTCGAGCCGATGTCTCGAAGCCATCATAGGAGGCTCGAGAGATGTACTTAGAACAATCGGCCACGGATTTCAGCAAAGTGTGGAACCTGTCCAGGGGCTCCCCTGCGAGGTCTGCAGAACCCCCCCCCCCCCCGAGTTCCTTCACAAAATCACGTTGGAACATAACAATATACAATTTTTCAGCCTGGGTGCGACAGGAAAGCATGGAACCTTGATAGGCCTTGCGGCCCAGGGCATCAAGGGCTCTCAACTCCCAGCCAGGTGGCGCCGATGAGTGTGATTTCGGGCTCTTCTGCTTCCGCATGGCTGATTCCACCACCATCGAAGTGTGTGGGTGCTGAGTTTTTCAGAAGCCTGGCCGCGCTGCACCTTGTACATTGTGTCAAGGCACTTGCTCACAATGGGAACCGAGTCTGGGGCCTCCCACATGCGGAGCAAAAGCCGAGATAGAGTCAGCGGCACCAGCATGGTGAGGGATTCACTGGATGGGGCCTCGTACTGAAGAATATCAAGTTCTTCAGCACGAGAGTCCTCCTCCACCTGGGTGACTAAGTTGAGGGCCCGAGCCATGTCCCAGATAAACACCAAAAAAGAGGTGTCCTCGGGTGGTGAACGCTGCTGGAGACCAGGCAGTGAAGGGTCCGACAGGAGATCCCGGTGGTGCGGGTTTCCGGGGAGGTGTCCTCATTGGATTCCCAGTCCAAAACGTCGGTCGAGGGATCTGAGCTGGGCGGTTTGCCCTGTCTAATGACCGGCGGCCTGGAGCCACAGGGCCTGGATGATCTCGCCTCTGAGAAATGGGAGAGCAGGCGAGACTGACGTCAAGGACCCTCACGAGGCCTGTGGCTCTCGGGGGTTTCCTGGACAGATTTGGGTGTCCCACATGAAGGATCTGTGGTCTCTGGGTGCAAGTCAGTGAAGCTGGCAGTGAGCGCCTGCTGGGAAGCAATGAACGCAGAAACGCTGCATTTGGGCACCAGCATCCGGGACTCCCACGCGAGTGTGGGGCCCTGGGATGCTGATTCCGGGGTGACTGGATCAGGCGTCGAGGAGGAGAGGGGGTCTTCACTGGGATGACCCTCAGGACACTGGGCGCCTTCGCCGGAGGCCTCCATTTCTCGGCAAGGCTCCTTGTCAGACTCTCGGGAATGCTGAAGGGGGCTAACTGACAGGGCGCGGGAGCGTTCACACTTTTCAGGGGCCCCAGACAGCGACTTCGAGGGTTTCTTCTTTTTGCGCCGTTCCACCTTGGGGGACCCCTCGTCAGAATGCCTCCTGGAACACGGCGCTGCATTGGGGGAACCCACTGGAGGGGAGACGACTGAAGGCGCCACCGGGAACTCTGAGGCGGCCTTTTGAAAAATGTCTTCAGACTTCTGCTTACGGCTGAGCAGGGCCCTAGAGGACATTTTCTTATAGAGTGAACAGAGCTCTGGGTCATGGTCGGCTCCCAGACACCATAGACAACAGTCATGAGTGTCCGTAAGCGACATGTTCCTAGAGCATATGTCGCATTTTTTAAACCCGGTGGCCATGGGAGCAAAAACGGCCCCTGCGAGGTCGATGACCCACGCGGCCAGCGGTTGGGAAGGAAAAAAGGGCACGAAGCCCAAAAAGAAAAAATTTGTGAAGGTATCCCTATAAGCTCCAAAAGAGAGCAAGGGGAGGATGGGTAGAGGACTGGTGCAACTGGAAAAAAAAGAAATGAGAGCCTGTTAAGGCGAGGAAACAAAAACCTTTTCCGAGGGATGAGGACATTTCTTTGAAAGCTGGGGAATTGCTCCGCGAGGGCGCCGTCGGTGCCGACGTCACCCATAAGTGAGGACTGACTTCCTGCTTGTTCCTAGAGAAATGGCTGTCACCCTAACGCTGGATAAGGGAGCACCAAGGAAAGTCAATGTTAAAGGTGATGGATGGAAGGACAGGTAGGAGCTGATGGACCAGCCAGATGCATGGGCACCCTACATGGCAGCCAGTAATTTGGATAGACATGTGGGAGACAGCTGTACCGATGCACTGGGAGTGTCAATGTAAAATAATGCAATGTCAGTATTTGGCATAGAATGGGGAAGATGTGTCCCCCAGTGAGTCAGAAATGGCAGGATGGAGCAGGAGTGGTGACATGCAAATCAGGCACAGGCATGCGTGAAGAGCCAAAATGCAGGAAAGAGTACTTGTGTAGGCCAGGGTGTAGCAACTTGCATGAGAAGACATGACTGCACACAGCTGACAGAGACGGATGGATGGGCTGAATTAAGGATGGTGACAGAGGAGAAGGTGGTATGGGCTGGCAGGATCAATAGGTGCCATCCCCAATGTATTTGTACTGTGTGGGAAAATGTTTGTCAGTGCCACATGAAAGGCCTGATACCAAACATGTGGGTCTCACACCTGTCCCAGCCATACAACCACCATACAACACCCCAGACAAATGTACAGATAACAAGTGGACAGGTATCATCCAAACTGGGCAAATGAGGCATGTACAGACATGAAGTGATACCTGCAGGTGGCTATCCAAGGGGTTGGATGTGTCTGCATGTACTGCAGAAATGTGATGGAACCAAAGCTGTACAGTCAGTCATGATGTCATACATGACTCATGTCTCACATGTAGGTTACTGCTGTATGCATGTAACTGCCTATTAGTATACCGCTGTATCAGTGCAGTCATGTCAGGGTACATCGTACAGATGAATTGGTAATGTCTGATGATAAACAGGGACCATACGGACCTGCAGTCACCTGAGCCATTGGTATGTTAAGTGACCTTCTCAAGGTCACAAGGAGATGATGTCAGCCCATGAAGGTTGTGATAGACATAGAATGCGACAGTACACATTCTGAAATGTCACACAAGGAGTACTAGTGAGCCTCAAACCTTGGTATCTTGGGTCCCAAGCCATTGCCATGACCATTATGTCACACCTCCAAGCAAGTGCCTGACATCTGCAAGGTGAACATGTCTGACCCCCTGCAATGGGCTGCAGCAGAGCCAATAAAACCATGCTCTCAGAAGAGCATGAGGGGAATAGCATGTTTGCTGACCCAAAGTGTGACCAGAATGCATAACAAAGGATGTGTGTCTGCAAGTCACAGCAGAGCCTGGACTGTTACAGGCAGGGAATGACCTGAGTAGCACATAGGCCCAAAATAAACAAGTAGCCAGTAGGCTATACCTCCACACTTCTCTGCACAGCGATGTCTGGATTCAAAGAGACTGCAGGTCACTGCCTAAAATGACTGCTGTGTGTGCCGGTATAGGTTAGCTCCTCCAGTACCTATGAGGCACTGCACACGCGGAACAGCAGTCTGCAGCTGATCACCAAATGGAGAATGCACTGATCATCACATCAGTTCAGTAAGACGCACTGACAGTGTGTGCTACAGGCACATAACAGCTACAAACCGTGCTACTGAGCAGTTTCAGTGGTCACCCTGAGGGTGAAGATGGGCACCCTGCACCTGGTGCCCAGAACTTGCACTGCTAGAGATGCTCTCTGCCGGCTGTGCTGCAGATCCACATCACTGCCAGTGTGTGGCAGGTATTGTCTGCAGTGTGTTGTGCTAGTCACCTTGTTTCCTGTACAACTGCAGCATGCTGTAGGCACCTGTCACATCTGGGCTCTGTGTCCTGCCTTTCTTGGACAGGGACCCTGAACCTTCTAGAACAGTGCATGTTAATGCCCAGTATTGCAGCAGCTGATGCCATGACACCAAATGCAGTGGGGACTTCTAGGCTTGCATGGGGCTGCTGCTACATTCCTGCCATGACCACAGTGAGCAGGCCAGGAACAACTGCTGTCCTAACCATCTGGGATTACCAATACACCACAGCATGCACAGTCAGACTGCAACTGCTTCCCACCACAGGGCTGTTTCAGCCATGCATATACCAACTGTGGCCTGTCAGCACACAGTGCATGTGCACAGAGCAACCATGTACACTCTGGCTTGGAACAAACAGCATGATCACCCAGCATTTGGCACGGTGATTGGGCTCCCAGGACAGAGAGAGCACCTACATCACTAGAGCTGGGCACTATATAGCACAGCTTGGTCAGAATGAGAGTGCCCTCGCAGCGTGAACTGCTGTAGCCACCCAGGCCATGCAAGTGGCAGACAGGCACTGCAGAGTCTCAACCATTGACCCTACCTCCAATGCAGATACATCCTGGGCAAACCGCTCTGTTTCAGGCCATACTTACAATCCTCTGCTCCTCATCATGCACATTTGCAGACTAACGCTGGGAATAAACCGCTTTGACCCGGTGAAAAGCGATATATAAATGCAGCTAAATAAAATAGCTAAATAATAAATAAATAGCCTAGGCCAGAGGTTCCCAACTCCAGTCCTGGAGGGCCAAACACCATTCAGGTTTTCAGGCTGTCCCTAATAAATATGCATGAGATGCATTTGCATGCACTGTCCTCATTGTATTCAAATGTGTCTCATGCATATTCATTAGGGACAGCCTGAAAACCTGAATGCTGTTTGGCCCTTCAGGACTGGAGTTGGGAACCTCTGGAGGCAATGCAAGGCACAGTGCAGTACAGAAGGTCACAGAACTCTGGAGAGACACACACACATCACCACACTGTGCAAAAGTGGGGGATGGCTGGCATTCCTGCCTACCACTTTAGTCTCCATATCAGCTCAAGCATTGTTAACGTATGCTCAGTGTGCAGGCGCTAGTAGCACGCTCTGACATTCACATCTAATGTTAATGCCTGCTCACTGTGTCGGTGCTATCAGTCTGCCTTTCCATCCAGCTGTGGATAACGGGGCCTGTCTGTGGCTGATGGGTGTTTGTACCCTTGCTGGCCTATTCATTGGGGGTTGCACAAGCTTGTGCTGAACCTGCTCTGTAGGCTAAAGTTTACCCACAGGGACATGATCCACAGCCAGCAGCCAGGTCTTGAACCTATGTCCCTCCAGTCATGTACACACTAGCTTTGTGTGTTGAGCCACAGAGCCACCATATGGATACAGCAGTCCCTGGGGCTGACATGTTCCCCATCAGACACACCTTGGCACATGTTGCTATGCGAATGGCACACATTACCAGGACATGGGTTTTGTCTACTGCAGGCAGGTGCCGCTGCACCCACCGCCAACACTCACACACCATGCTGACATGCCAGCATGCTGTCAGTGAGGGTGCTGCGCAATCCTGGCACATCCGCTATGCGGCTTTGATGGACTTCTAGTGTGCCAGGTCTGGATGGGGGAGGCACCCATTGATGGCCATGCCGCCCCCTTCAACTAACTGCCGCTGCCGGAACCCAATCCCCATCTGCCACCAATACATCTTGGGGGGAGGCGGACAGCCGCAGCTGTGGTATTTTCCCGGGCAGCTCCCTGTAGCGCTACAGCTGCTGGCACTATCAGCCTCTTCCTCCAGAGCTGGCTTTAGCGGCAGTGGAGGGTGGGGCCAGCCTGGGTCTCTGCCTATGGTGCCAGAAACCCTTGGATGCGCATGTGGCACATCCCCATGTGGCGCATCACCTTTCCACAGGAGCCACTGTCTGTGTGCTGCTTCTGTTGATGTGGGATCATGATAGACATCAGAGATGTTCCACCTGGGTAGCTGCCTGATTGGCCTTGCGCTCCAGCAACCTGCACTGCATGACCAATATGCCACCTCCTTTGCCCCATTTGCACTATGCTATTGCTGCTAATGGAGCACTACTATTACCATCTTGGGCTCCCCTGTCTGTGCATCACATTGCACACATTGAAATAGGCTCTCTCCCCTCAAAATACACCCTTTCCACGAGGTTTACTCGCCATTAGGGTTCCCAGCATTAAAGGGCTCTAACACACACTTATGCAAAAGGCATTAAGGGAGCACCTGCTGTCAATGCCCCACCGGCTGTTAGAAAGATTCAAGGCTGCCACAGGGAACTGTTGTCTTAAAATGTCAGCGAGAGTCCCAAAGTCCCACCGGCATTTTAAGGCCACAGTAAGCGATTGGGTGGCTTCAAAGAAGATAAGGGACAGAGCATCCAGATAAGGGGTAGGGTTAGAGAGGGGAGGAAGTGACCAGAGTTTGATGGAAGATGTGGGGCTAGAGAGGAGGAAGTGGTGGTGGAGCATAAGAGAAAGGCAGAAGTGGAGGAGAACAAAAGTGGTCGCAGGATAAGGAGAGGGCAGGATTGGAGGAGAAACTGAAGAGAAGGTAGAAAGGAATGCATGAAAGGCAGGAAAAGGGGAGAGAGAGAGTAAAGTTGGGTTGAAAGAGAAGAGTGTATGGCTGGATGGAAGGGAAGGAGGGGATGCAGGAGAAAGAGTAGTGCAAGGGAGAGGAACATACATGCCCCAGCCACACACCACACACCTACACCCCTACCCACTCAGCCGCCAATACACAGACACACACACACACACATTCATGCAGTCCAACAGACATATACATACACACACACACACACACACATACACATATGCACAGATACTCATGCAGTCTCTGACACATAGACACACACACTGTCTTATTGTGGATTGGGAACGGGTTGAGAGATGGAACACAAAAAGTAGGCTTAAACAGTCAATTTTCTCACTGGAGAAAGGTGAATAGTGGAGGGCATCAGGGGATATGTATAGAGACTATTGCTCGAACATATTTATAAATGACTTGAAAATAAAAACAGCAAATTTGCAGATAACGCAAAATTATTCAAAGTTGTTTAAACCTAAGTGGATTGTGAAAAATTGCAAGAAGAAGAAACTGGGAGAATAGGCATCCAAATGGCAGATGAAATGTAATATGGCAGCCAAAAAAAGCTAATAGAATGTTAAAAATTACAGTATAAGGAAAGGGGGGGAATAAACCATAGAATAATGGGGAATATCATAATGCCTCTGTATCGCTTCATGGTGTGACTAGATCTTGAGTATTGTGTGAAGTTCTGATCTCAGCATCTAAAAACAATATGGCAGAATTAGAAAAGATACAGAGAAGGAGAACCAAAGTGATGAAAGGTATGAAAGAATACCCACTGGAATTTAAAGACTGCCTGCAAAATCGATTTGCTGCTTTTGATACAAATAACAGAGCATCAGAAAAGTTATGGGACTGCTCAAAGAAAGTGAAAAGTCTCTACAAAAAGTGAAAGAAACAAAATGGCCAAAATGGATGACCAAAGAAACTCTAAAAATGTCCCAGAAACATAGAGAAGCTAAAGCCAGAGGAGAAAGAGAGACAATCACAGAACTCAACAGAGATTTCCAACATGCAGCAAGATGAGTTAAGGCGAAGTACTACAATGACACATGCAAGGAAATAAAATCAGAAGCTAAAAGAGGAAGAACAAAATTGACTTTCCTAAAACTATGAGAGTTGAAGAGAAAATTCCAGCCTTGTATTGGAATGCTGCAAGATGATCAAGGATCCATGTTGAATGATGCTGAGAAGATCAAGAAAAGATGGAAAGAATATACAGAGTCATTATACCATAAAGATCAAGTGGACCAACAACCGTTTCAACCTGAACCTTATGATCAGGAACCATTGGCGATGAAAGAAGAAGTCAAAACAGCATTGAAAGCATTATCAAAGAACAAAGCACCAGGTATTGATGGCATGCCCATTGAAGTATTGCAGCAGTTGGATGTAGCTGTTGCCATACTTACAAGGCTCTGCCAGGAAATTTGGAAGACAACATCATGGCCAATACTGAAGAAAAGTGATTCAACTGACTGTGTAAATTATTGCACAATTACTCTAATCCCACTTACCAGCAAGATTCTACTCAAGATCATTCAGCACAGACTATTTGTATTTAACCCACACTTTTCCAATGGTAGTTCAAGGTGAGTTACATTCAGGTATGCCCCTTTCCTAGAGAGCTTACAATCTAAGTTTGTAACTGAGGCAGTGGAGGGTTAAGTGACTTCCCCAAGGAGCACCAGTAGGAATCAAATCCAGGTCTCTTGGGTACTAGGCTGTTGTTCTAACCACTAGGCTGCTATTCCACTCCAACCATATCTGAAACCATACCTGAAATGAGAACTGCCCAAAATGAAAGCAGGATTCAGGAAAGGGCAAGGAATGAGAGACATCATTGCAGATTTGAAATGGATCCTTGAAAAGAGAAAAGAATACTAAAAGGATATCTTGTGTTTTATTAACTACAGCAAGGCTTTTGACTGTGTAAACCATGAGAAACTCTGGGCCACATTAAGAAGCATGGATATACCAGAACACCTGATAGTTCTCTTGCACAACTTTTACATTGATCAAGAAGCAACAGTTCGAAAGAAACAAGGAGAAACAGAATGGTCTAAAATCAGCAAAGGTGTACAACAAGGTGGCATACTTTCCCCCTACCTGATTAATTTATATGTAGAACGAATCATCAGAGAAGCAGGACTGTATGAAAACAACTGAGGTGTGAAGACTTTTGGAAGACTCATCAACAACCTTCACTATGCTGATGATACCACAATACTGGCTGAAGGTGAAGGCGATCTGAAACATTTGCTTCTCCAGATCAAAGTACATAATCTTAAAATGGGCCTGCACCTTAACATAAAGAAGACAAAGAGCCTGACAACTGGCAAATTAATAAGTTCATTGTTGATGGAGAAGAAATTGAAAATGTGGACAACTTTAACTTGCTTGGATCAATAAAGAAATGACAAACAGTCAAGAAATCCGATGATGCATTGCCCTTGGCAGAATGTCTATGAAGGACCTAGACAAGATTCTCAAGAGCATTGATGTCTCCCTCCATATAAAGATTTGACTTGTCCAAGCCATGGTAGTTTCAGTAATGTCATATGGATATAAAAGTTGGACAGTGAAAAAGATAGGAAGAAAACTGATGCCTTTGGTGCTGGCAAAGAATACTGTGTATACCATGGACTGCCTGAAAAACAAACCAGACAGAACTAGAGGAGATCAAATCAAAGCTTTCTTTAAATGTTCAGATGACAAGACTTTGACTTTCATACTTTGGACACATCATGTCAAGAGAGAGATCATTAGAGAAACACATCATGCTTGGTAAGGTTGAAAGTCAGTGCAAAAGAAGAAGGCCAACAAGGAGATGGATCAATACAATAACAGCAGCTATGGATGCCACTCTATCAATAATGAGCCTCCTGACTGAAGACCAAACACAGTTTAGGACAACTATCCAGAGGGTCGCCATGAGTCAACACCAACTTGATGGCACTTAACAACATGGAAGATGAAGATAGGGAGAGTTAAGCCATAAATTGGATTCCAAGGGCTGTGTCCTTTGTTTCATGCTATGTGTTTAAGATGGCTGCTTGGCTACTCCTGAGAGAACAAAGAAAACACCACTGAGTATGTGTTAAGCTGTGCTGCAGATGCCATATATGGGAATTATACTAATCTATCACTGTGATTGGCTAAGAGCCAAATTTCAGCTCTGTCATGTATAAGAGCTTAGGGTTGAATGGGGAAAGGTGATATGAGAGCAGAAGGGGGATTGGTGAGAGTCATGATGACATGGGGAAAGCCTGCTTACTATATAAGCTCTTGCACAGAGGTGCTCAGGCAGATTTTTTCAGTGTGCTGTTGGCTGGCATTGGGAAAGTCTCAGTTGTGGCCACCGTCTATTTTATGTTTGTGTACTTTGTAATAAAGTGATGCTGCTGTTTCAAGGATCTGAACTTGCCTCCTAAATTCTAAATTTCTACAAAGGATACCCTTCTCAAAGGCTTGTTAGTTTAGGACTCTTCAGCTTAGAGAAAAGATAGTTGAGGGGGTGATATGATAGACGTCTAAAAAATAATATATGATCTCCAGGGACAAGCAGGAATGCAGTCTTCACAGATGGGTATCGTCAGTCTCCCAGAGCCCACGAGGGAATGCTCCCCAGCGTCCAAAAGGAGAGCTTTTGGGAGTACTCCACTGTGCCTGCACAGCTGCCTTCCTCACAGCTTTCTTCAGTTCTTTGTATCTCCAGGAACAAGCAGGAATGTAGTCTTCACATATGGGTATCGTCGGTACCGACGGAGCCTGAGTGGGAACGCTCCCCAGCGTCCAATTAGAAAGCTTTTGGGAGCATCCCACAGCGCCTGCATGCTGCCTTCCCGCCTTTCCCAACTGCCTCTCTCCAGTTCTTCATTTTCCGCGGAGCCAGCAGGTTGTTGTTCCTGTCACCGCAGAAAATTATCCTATTCTCCTTCTTTTTTGTGGTCGCGTCTGCCTTCCCTCAACGCTATACCGATACCACCAGTTCTTTCTTTCTTTAAAAAAAAAAATAATTTTTTTTCCAAAACTTTTTCTTCTTCAGGTAAACGTGCCATTTTGGGCACTAGGCCCAAAATTTCCTTTACTATGGAAAAACCTGCTTCGGGTTTCAAGAAGTGTACCAAGGGTGGCGGTACCATCTCCGTCACCGACACCCACGAGTGGTGCCTTAAATGTTTAGGTCCTGACCACTTGACCTTGTGGGATGATGTCGAAGAGGGGTTGACAAAACTGAGCTGCTAAGCTCAGCACCCTTTTTCCCTCCGATGCAGCCTCTGTGGCATCAACGACTTCCAGGGCTTCGTCTTCCTCCCAGGGATCTCAGGTAACTAAACAAGTCCGGCAGGTCCTCAAAGGGTAGATCTCCTTCTAAGCATCGAGATGCCTCTGGCATTGCCCTTGAGGGTCTTGCACCGGCAAAATTGCCCCGGCGGGAGGCTTTGGCTTCCAAAGCATTATTGGGGCTCCAGGATGTTCTCGAGGCCTCAACCTCGGCAGAACTACTGGTGCCATGCTCTGGGATACCGGCTGCTTTCTCCGGTACCGATACCCAGGCATCGGCAGTGTCGATAGACCAGAGATTCCTGGCTATTCAACACAGTCTGGCGGCTCTCCTTGCGGCATCGGCACCCTCGGAACCGTGTCAGACAGTTCAACCGGTACCGGCACCAACTCCGGTACCGGTATCGGTACCGGTACCGACGGCATCGACATCGGTGTCTGCATTGCTGGCACCCAGTCATGCTATGCCTTCCGGTACCGATACACTGGTACTGATTCCCCCCGACACCGACTACAAGAGCATCCGGATAGAAGGTACTTTGAATCCTCGGAGGAGTCTGAGGATTCTGATAGCTCGGTCGGTACCGGAGTACTTCTCCCGGAGGAGCCTTCCTCTCCTAAATGTAGGATGTCTCCTCGAGGATATCTCCTTTCAGGATTTTATCAGGGAGGTGGCTCGAGGTCTTTCCATTACTGTGGCTCCTGAAACAGAGCCAAGGAGTTGGAGATTCTACAGCAGGGGTCTCAAACTCAAATTGCTTTGAGGGCCAAATGAGGACTTGTAAAGTAACCCGGGGGCCGCATAAGACGCGGGGCCTCATTTGCATAAGGGGCCTCATTTGCATAAATATTTGCATAATGTTACCATACACTAACTTTTAGTAAACATGCCTCTTTAATGAGTATGGATAAAGAAAGACTAAAAGATTTAGAAACAAGAAGACAATAATTAAACTGTGAACCCCAAAAGCCAAACTTGGAATGTACAACAACACTGTAGAAATAAAACTATAAATTAATTTCCTCTTGTACTAAACAAAGCGCAAACATTAATGATGCACATTTCCCAGAGCTGACATATTCCAGTTAATAAATTCAAAATAAAGAGATATTTTTCTACCTTTTGTGCATTTTTTCAGTTGCAATTGTTCCAGCCACTTTCTTCTGGTTTCTTCATGTCTTCTGCTAACTCTCCATCGTCTGCTGTCCATTTGCCCTTTCTTCTCTCCTAGTTTTTTTTTCCATTCTCTCTCTACATCTGCTTTTAACATACTAATCTTTCTCCTTTTTCTCTTTCCTCATTCCTATTTCATCCACTCAAATTTTACCCCTCCATCCTCAATCCCCACTTACTCTCCCAATACCTGGCCAATTGTAGATTTGTCTTCTCTCCCAGACAAAATATTTTTCCCCTCTCCATTTCACTTTCCCAGCTCCATCCCATTCTAATCCTCCCCCAACATCAGCTCCCTTCTAGTTCCAGCCCCACCCAGCATCCGCTCCCTTCTAGTCCCCCCATTAGTCCATTTCCAGTCCTATCCTAGCCTCACCATCAGCCCATTTCCAATCCTAGCCCCCCATCAGCCCATTTCCAATCCTAGCTCCCTCCCCTCACAGCCCATTTCCATTCCAAGCCCCCCTCCCCATCAGCCATTTGCAGTTCAAGCCCCCCTTCCACTCAGCCCATTTCCAGTCCTAGCAACCCCCCCCCCAGCCCATTACCAGTCCTAGACCCCCCATAGCCCATTACCAGTCCTAGACCCCCCATAGCCCATTACCAGTCCTAACCTCCCCATAGCGCACTTCCAGTTTTACCCCCCATCACCCCATTTTCAGTCTTACCCCCCCCCATAGCCCATTACCAGTCATAACCCCCCCCTGCCAATAGCCCACTTCTAGCCCTAACCCCCATTACCCCATTTCAGTCAGCCCCTCCATAGCTCATTACCAGTCCTAACTCCCCCCATCAGCCCACCTCCAGTCCTTCCTAACCCCCACCTGCCCATTTCCAGTCCTAGCCCCCACCATAGCCCATTACCAGTCATAACCCCCCTGCCAATAGCCCATCTCCAGTCATAACCCCCCCCTGCCAATAGCCCATCTCCAGTCATAACCCCCCCCCTGCCAATAGCCCATTTCCAGTCATACCCCCCTGCCAATAGCCCATTTCCAGTCATAACCCCCCTGCCAATAGCCCATCTCCAGTCATAACCCCCCCCTGCCAATAGCCCATCTCCAGTCATAACCCCCCCTGCCAATAGCCCATCTCCAGTCATACCCCCCCCTCCAATCCCCCATTTCCCTTTATAACCCCCCCGCCAAAACCCCCTCTCCCTTCATAACCCCCCCCTGCCAATAGCCCATCTCCAGTCATAACCCCCCCCTGCCAATAGCCCATTTCCAGTCATACCCCCCCTGCCAATAGCCCATTTCCAGTCATAACCCCCCTGCCAATAGCCCATCTCCAGTCATAACCCCCCCCTGCCAATAGCCCATCTCCAGTCATAACCCCCCCCCCTGCCAATAGCCCATCTCCAGTCATACCCCCCTGCCAATAGCCCATTTCCAGTCATAACCCCCCTGCCAATAGCCCATTTCCAGTCATAACCCCCCCCTGCCAACAGCCCATTTCCAGTCATAACCCCCCCCTGCCAACCGCCCATTTCCAGTCATACCCCCCCCCTGCCAATAGCCCATTTCCAGTCCTACACCCCCCCCCCCCGGTAAATTTAAAAAAAAACCTGGCTTCTGCTGCTGCAGCAGAAAATCAGCTGTCCCGCGGCCCCTTCCCCTCTGCGCGGAGAGCCCTGAGTGTGCTTCATCTGCGGCGTGCTTTTTAAGCCGCGAAGAGAGTATTTCCCTCTCGCGCGGCTTAAACCTAGTCACTTTTCAAGCCTCGCGAGAGGGAAATACTCTCTTCGCGGCTTGAAAAGCACCCGCTGATGGAGCACTCTCGGGGATCTCCGGGCAGAGAGGAAGGGGCCGCAGGACAGCTGATTTTGCTGCTTGAGCAGCAGAAGCCAGTTTTTTTTTTTTTTAAATTGACCGTCGATTCTGCCGTTGCCACGGCGGCAATGGCAGCAGCAGCAGAAGCCGTCGCGGGCCGCACAACGTTCTCTCGCGGGCTGCGTGTTTGAGACCCCTGTTCTACAGTATCCCAAGACTCCTAAAGAGGCAGCTACTTTGCCTATCCATGAGATCTTACATGATCTCATGCTAAGAATGTGGGAAACACCTCTTACCACCTCCCCTCACTCTCGTAGACTGGATACCATGTATCGAGTCCCTCCTTGTCCTGGTTACCAGAAGACTCAGCTACTACTTCATTGTAGTGGAATCAGCTATGAGAAGGATCAGAAGTGCAAAGAGGCATGCCTCTAATCCTCCAGGACGTGAGTGTAGAACTTCGGATGCCTTTGGACGTCTTACTTTCCAGGCTTCCATGCTTTCTGCCAGGATCAGTTCCTATATTTTATATATGGGAATGTTCATTAAGGAAGTCACAGGAGATTTGGAGATTTTGAGCCCTCTCCTTCCTGATGATAAGAGGCAGGATTTTCTCACAGTGGTTAAACATGCCCAGGATGTTTCTAAGTTTGTCAATCGTGCAGCTTTTGACTGTTTTGAGTGCATAAGCTGAACCTCTGCCATTGCCATAGGTGCACGTAGGATTGCCTGGCTCCAGGCATCTGATTTGGAGCTCTGTGTGCAGGACAGACTGGGCAATATCCCTTGCACAGGTGAGAATCTATTCGGCAAGAATTGGCAAGAGAAAGCCAATGAGCTGGATGCTGTCAACTCCACTTTGGATAGATTGTCCAAAGCCACAGCTGATCCTGCAAGGAAGAAATCTGTCAAGAAACCATTCTTCTCCAAAAAGAACAGGTTTTATCCCTCTTATACCCAGCAGGGACGGTCTGCAGGTCAACCTGCCCGAAAGGGTCAGCAACCACCTAAACAAAGGAAAGCAAAGACTGCTAAGCCTCAACCATCTCAGCAGTCTCAGTCTCCACAAGGCCTTTGACTTCCATCTAGAGAACATAGCCTTCCTGGCCCTCAACGGACCAGAGCCTTCCACCATTCCAGGAAGGTTGTGTCATTTTGCTCCCAGATGGGGGCAGATAACAGCAGAAGATTGGACTCTCTCCATTATAAAAGAGGGGTACAAGCTTCACTTTCTTTGCATGCCCCTTCCCACAATGGGTAAGACAGTTCAATTCTCAGACCTCTCTCAACAACCTGTTACATCAAGAGGTCACTATGCTTCTTGCCCAAGGGGCAATAGAAGAGGTACCCATTCCTCAACAGGGTACAGGGTTATCTCCAGGAACAAGCAGGAATGAGTCTTCACATATGGGTATCGTCGGCACCGACGGAGCCCGCACGGGAACGCTCCCCAGCGTCCAATAGGAACGCTTTTGGGAGCGTGCCTCCACGCATGTGCGCTGCCTTCCCGCCCATCTACCTCCCTCTCCTCAGTTCTTCGTTTTCTGTGGAGCCGACAGGATGTGAACCGTCACCACAGAAAATTCTACTTTTATTTCTTATTTTTTGTGGTCGCGCCTGCCTTAGTTCGACGCCCACCGGTACCACCAGTGTTTTTTTCCTTCTTTCTTTCTTAAAAACAAAACAAAACACATAGAACTTGTGTTTTCAATCAGGGGTTTTCCCCTGCTTGGTGCTTGGCGCCATTTTGGCCACTAGGCCTCTTTACTTTAACATGGAGAAACCAGCTACTGGTTTCAAGAAATGTTCAAAGTGTGGCAGCACAATTTCTGTCACAGACACCCATGACTGGTGTCTTATTTTATTTATTTATTTAACAATCACTTATATACCGCACCTTTCAAGGATCAAGTGCGGTTTACAAAGAACAAGTTAAAGAACAGAGCGGCAAGTCTGTTTTTACATGGAACATCAGTGAACTATGAGCAATAGTATATTTTTACATGAAACATTAGAGAACTATATACAATGGAGAACATTAGACAACTAAGAACTAACGTATGAGAATTATATACAGAAGGTATAAGCCTTAACAAACAAAACATGCTTAATTTAGGTTGGATCAAAGATTAAATACTAGATAACATTGTATGTGTAGTTGAGGCTATGCAAAAGTATAAAAATATGAAATTATATTTGTGTGTGTTCATTGTAAATTGCATTGATGGTTCTTAGGGTGGGAGCAATTGGATAAATGTCTTAAATGTTTAGGTCCTGACCATTGCCCAGCAGAGTGTCTCTCCTACAGGAAGCTGACTAAAAGAAGTCTTCAGAATTGAGCAAATCAACTCAGTACCCTCTTTGCATCGGACACGATGTCGGTAGCATCAGTGTCCTCCAGGGCTTCTACTTCTTCCCAGGGATCTCAGGTAACTAAACATAAATCTAAGTCTAGCAGGTCCTCGAGAGGTAGATCTCCCTCTAAGTATCGAGATGCCTCTGGCGTTGCCCTCGAGGAACCTGCACCGGCAAAACAGCCCCGGCGGGAGTCTTCGGGCTCCAAAGCATTACCGGGGCTCCAGGATGTTCTCGAGGCTTCGACCTCGATAGACATTACTGTTCCATGCTCGGGGGTTGTGGCCGCTTCGATCGGTACCGACACCCCGGCATCGGAAATGGTGATGGACAAAACGATCCTTGCCATTGAACGCAGTCTAGCGAATCTTTTGGCTACTTCGGTACCGCTAAAGTCGCTGCAGACTGTTCCACAGGCACCAGTATTGCTATCGGTACCGGTGCTGGTACCCTCAGTACCTGCTTCGGCAGGTTTACTTCCCCCGATGCCGAGTTTAGAATCACTCTCAAGCATGGGGGATCAGGTACCGACTTGCTTCGGTACAGACCTCGAGCGGTACCGAAGACATCTTTTGAAGGAGAACCCGGTGCTTCATCCCTTTGAGTCTTCCGATTCCGATGACTCAGATGACTCCACCGGTGCCAGAGCTGAACTTTTACAAGATTCAACTCCTTCTCCTCCATGCAGAATGTCCCCTCCTGAGGACATGTCTTTTCACGATTTTGTGCGTGATATGGCAAGAGCTCTTGCCATTACAGTGGTTCCTGAAAAGGAGCCTAGGGCAGAAGAATTAAGAATTCTGCAATACCCCTTGGCTCCAAAGGAAGCAGCTATGCTCCCTATACATCAGATCTTACATGAGCTAATGTTAAGGATGTGGGAAACTCCTTTAACAGTATCCCCACATTCTAGACGCCTTGACACTATGTACAGAGTGCCACCTTGTCCAGGTTTCCAGAAGACGCAGCTACCACACCATTCTATGGTGGTGGAGTCTGCCATGAGACGGATTAAGAGTACAAAGAGACACTCTTCTAATCCACCAGGTCGTGAATCTAGAACCCTGGATGCCTTTGGGCATAGATGTTTTCAGGCCTCCATGCTTTCAGCAAAGATTAGTTCCTATATTTTATACATGGGATTGTTTCTTGAGGAGGTTACAAAAAACTTAGAACTTCTGAACCCTTTCCTTCAAGAGGATAAAAGAGCAGACTATTCATCACTAGTCAAACATGCTCAGAATGTCTCTAAGTTCATGAACCTTTGACTGTTTTGAATGTATTAGCAGAACATTTGCTATAGCTATTGGAGCACGACGTATTGCCTGGCTCCAAGCTTCAGACTTGGAAGAATGGGTGCAGGAAAAGCTGGGAAATATTCCTTGCACTGGAGAAATTATTTTTGGCAAGGACTGGCAATCTAAAGCTAATCAGCTTGACACTGATAATGCTACCTTAAATAGAATGTCAAAAATTTCTGCTAATCCAGCTAAGAAAAAGTCCTTTTTCTCTAAGAAGAAAAAGTTCTATCCATCTTCCACCCAACAGGCATATGTTCCCCACAAGGGGCAACAACAGACGAGACAAAGAAAACTCAAACCTCAGCAGGCTCAACAGACTCAGCCTCCTCAGGGTTTTTGACTTTTGTCTAGAGAACTTAATCATTCTTCCTGTGTTAGGCCCAGAACCTATAAGTATTCCAGGCCGTATCTGCCATTTTGTCAAAAGATGGCAACAAATCACATCAGAAGCCTGGACTTTGTCCATAGTGAGTCTGGGGTACAAGCTTCGTTTCCTCAGCTTGCCACCACCCACACTAGTAAAACAATTCAACTCTCAACCTCTAGGCATAGACCTCTTGCTACAAGAGGTCTCTACTCTTCTAGCTCAAGGAGCTATAGAAGAGGTTCCTCTATGCCAACAAGGTACAGGGTTTTACTCCCCCTATTTTCTCATTCCAAAAAAGACAGGGGGTTTAAGGCCAATCCTAGATCTCAAAGAGCTAAACAAATATCTAGTCCGAGAGAAGTTCAAAATGCTTTCCCTCGGCTCTCTTCTGCCATACCTTCACAGGCAAGATTGGCTATGTTCTCTAGATTTAAAAGACGCCTACATGCATATCCTTATTCATGTAGATCACAGGAAATTCCTTCGGTTCCTATTCCTAGTCCAGGGAAGACATTTCCAATACAGAGTCCTTCCCTTTGGGCTGGCCTCTGCTCCAAGGGTCTTCACAAAATGCATGGCAGTAGTAGCAGCATTCATGAGGACCCTGGGGATTTTTGTCTTCCCTTACTTGGACGATTGGCTCATCTGGGCGCAGTCAGCTCAAGAAGCTCATCAGGCCCTATTGCGAGCAAAACAAATACTCCACTATTTGGGATGGGTCATAAGTCTTCCAAAGTCCCAGCTCACCCCATCTCAATCTTTCCAGTTTATAGGGGCTCGCTTGGACACACAGCTTGCAAGGGCTTTTCTGTCCCAACCACGCTGTCTGCGAATCATCGAGCTAGTATCTGAAGCAGCACTGCAGACCTACCTTACTGCTCGACAGATGCTTCGCCTACTAGGTCACATGGCATCTACGGTCCATGTAATATCTTACGCTGGTCTTCACATGAGAGCGGCCCTTAGCTTCCCAATGGTACCAGGCCGCAGGAAACCTGTCAGACTAGATCAGAGTTACCACATGCCTGATTCTGTCTCTCCGTTGGTGGCAATCTCTGGAAAACCTTTTAATAGGCTCTCCTTTCCAGCAACCACCACCTCAGGCTATCCTAACAACAGATGCCTCCAAGATGGGTTGGGGAGCCCACATGGGCAATCTATCAACAGAGGGCCTTTGGTCCTCACAGGAGGCTCTTCTTCATATAAACCTACTAGAACTCAGAGCCATCTCCAATGCTATTCAAGTATTTTGCACCCAGCTCATAAACAAAACAGTTCTGGTGCAAACAAACAATCAAGTAGCCATGTTTTACCTAAACAAACAAGGCGGAATAGACTCTCTGCAACTATGCAACGAAGCTCTGCGACTATGGGCCTTTGCCAGAGAGCATCAGATTCATCTGCTGGCAGTCTATCTTCCAGGCATTCAAAACGTTTGGGCAGACAGACTCAGTCGAGTACTCCTGCCACACGAGTGGTCACTCCACTCCTACCATCTTGCTCGGGTTTTTCATGCTTGGGGAACACCAGACATAGACCTCTTTGCAAGTCCACAGAATGCCAAACTTCCCTGGTTTTGTTCCAGACTTCCAGCACAGAACTGTCAAACCAGGGATGCATTCCTGCTCCATTGGGGTCAGGATTACCTATATGCATTCCACCAATCCCTTTAATCCCCAAAACCTTATTCAAGCTCCAGAGGGACAAAGGACGCATGATCCTCATAGCGCCTTCCTGGCCGAGGCAAACATGGTATCCTCTTTTCTTGCGTCTCTCTCAAGCCACCCCTCTGGAGTTAGGGAGTGCTGCAGATCTTCTGTCCCAGGACAACGGATCTCTACTGCACCCCAGTCCCCAGTCCCTACATCTCAAGGCCTGGTTACTCCAGGCCTAGACTTTCAGGATCTAGACCTTCTCAAAAAGTGAAGGATGTTCTTCTGGCCTCCAGGAAGCCTTCCACAAGACGCTCTTACACTTTTAAGTGGAAAAGGTTCTCTTCCTGGTGTTATCATAGAGGACTCACTCCCTCTTTAGTACCAGTAGACTCTCTTCTAGAGTATCTCCTTCATTTGTCGGCTTCTGGTCTTCAGACCAATTCTGTTAGAGTCCATCTTAGTGCTATTGCTGCATCTCATAAGCTCATAGATGGACAACCAATTTCTTCTCATCCTCTTATTTCCAGATTTATGAGAGGACTTCTTCTAACGAAACCTCCCATTAAACCACCTCCAGTGGCATGGGATCTTAACCTTCTTCTAGGTGTACTCATGGAGCCACCTTTTGAGCCTTTGGCTACTTCGGATCTAAAGTTTCTTTCATGGAAAGTTCTTTTCCTAATTGCCATCACTTCTGCTAGACGCATTAGTGAACTTCAGGCTTTAATGGCTGATCCGCCTTATACAAGGTTTCATCATGATAAGGTGGTTCTTAGGACCCATCCTCATTTTCTTCCAAAGGTGGTTTCACCTTTTCATCTAAACCAGTCAGTTTATCTTCCTGTTTTCTTTCCCAGGCCTCATTCTTCCTCTGCAGAAAGGAAACTTCATACTTTGGACTGTAAAAGAGCTCTCGCTTTTTATCCCCAAAGGACCCAGCCTCACAGAAAGTCTTCTCAGCTTTTTGTGGCTTTTGACTCTAGCCATTTAGCACTTCCTGTCACTAAAATAACCCTCACTAAGTGGATTGCAGATTGTATTTCCTATACATACCAAAGTAAAGGAATACCTCTTGAAGGCCATGTCACAGCTCATAATGTCAGAGCCATGGCAGCCTCAACAGCTAACCTTCGTTCAGTGGCTGTTGATGAAATCTGCAAATCAGCAACTTGGGCCTCAGTACATACTTTCACTGCCCATTATTGTCTGGACAAGGACTCCCGCCGGGATGCCTTGTTTGGTCAAGCTGTTCTGCAGCACCTTTTCCACTCATAGTTCAACTCCTACCCTCCATCCACTTGGATGCCTGAGGTCCCTGGGGGAAGCATGGCCCATCTACATAGATTTGCTACATGCTGGGTCTTCCCTAGGCATCTTTCACCTGGGGAGTCCCTATATGTGAAGACTCATTCCTGCTTGTTCCTGGAGATAGCGTAGTTACTCACCTGTAACAGGTGATCTCCGGGAACAGCAGGAATAAGTCTTCACAACCCACCCGCCTCCCCTAGGAGTTGTCTTTCTCTCTTTCTCTATTTTTATCTACTTCTCTCCTTCGGTCTCAGCTTTAAACTCAACTGAGGAGAGGGAGGTAGATGGGCGGGAAGGCAGCGCGCATGCGTGGATGCACGCTCCCAAAAGCATTCCTATTGGATGCCGGGGAGCGTTCCCGCACGGGCTCCGTCGGTGCCGACGATACCCATATGTGAAGACTTATTCCTGCTGTTCCCGGAGATCACCTGTTACAGGTAAGTAACTATGCTTTACTCCCCCTATTTCCTTATCCCAAAGAAAACAGGGGGACACAGACCTATTTTAGACCTCAGAGAATTGAACAAATTCCTGTTCAAAGAGAAATTCAAGATGATTTCTCTGGGAACTCTGCTGCCATACCTTCAGAGTCAGGACTGGCTTTGTTCTCTAGATCTCAAGGATGCATACACTCATGTTCTCATCCATCCAACTCACAGAAGATTCCTTCGGTTCCTTTTTCAGGGAAAGCACTACCAATACAGGGTGCTTCCTTTTGGCCTGGCCTCAGCACCAAGGGTGTTTACGAAATGCATGGCTGTGGTAGCAGCATTTCTTCGCACTCTAGGAATATTCGTCTTCCCCTACTTAGATGACTGGCGCATTCGAGCCCCATCAGAGTCAGAAGCCAGGATTTCTCTATCTTGCACAATGCGTATCCTTCAGTATTTTGGTCTGGTCATAAACATCCCAAAATCCAGTCTAACTCCCACTCAGTCTCTAGAGTTCATAGGAGCTTTGCTGGATACCAGCAAAACAAGGGTCTATCTTCCACAGGCCGCTGCCTTCGCATTGTGCAGTTAGCCTCCCAGGCAGTGTTGAAAACTCATCTCACTGCTCAGGAAATGTTACAATTACTAGGCCACATGGCATCTACCGTGCATGTGGTCCCCTATGCTTGCCTCCATGTGAGAGCAGCCCAATGGACTCTTTCCACTCAATGGACTCAGGCATCAGGCTGCCTATCAGACAAAATAGCAAACACAAGTCGCCTTATTTTGTCTCTCCAATGGTGGCAATCAACCCAAAACCTGTTGGTAGGGTGCCCTTTCCAGCAGCCCCTACCCCAGGTTACTCTAACAACAGGTGCCTCACAGCTGGGTTGGGGAGCTCACCTGCAAGATCTCTCTACCCAGGGCACCTGGACTCCACAGGATACCCACTTACATATCAATCTCCTAGAACTCAGAGCAATCTTCTTTGCTCTTCCAGTGTTCCATACCCAGCTAAGCTACAAGACAGTCCTAATTCAGACGGACAATCAAATAGCTATGTTCTTTCTGAACAAGCAGGGAGGAACAGGCTCTCTGTCGCTTTGCAACGAAGCTTTGCGACTTTGGGCCCTCGCCAGAGAGCATCAGATTCATCTCCTTGCGGTGTATCTACCATGCATTCAAAACTCTTGGGCAGACAGACTCAGTCGAGTTCTGCTCCCACACGGATGGTCTCTCCATGCAGACCAGGTAGCAAAAATTTTTCAAATTTGGGGAACCCCGGACATAGACCTCTTTGCAAGTCCACTGAATGCCAAACTTCCCCGGTTCTGTTCCATAATTCTGTCTCAGGGTTCTCAGGCCAGGGATGCTTTCCTCCTCCATTGGGGTCAGAACTTCCTATATGCCTTTCCACCCATTCCCCTAATTCCCAAAACCCTGTTCAAGCTTCAGAGAGACAGAGGCCATATGATTCTCATAGCTCCACATTGGCCACTGCAAGTGTGGTACCCTCTGCTCCTACGTCTCTCTCAAGCTCCATCTCTGGATCTCGGATCTGCTCCAGATCTCCTGTCTCAGGAGGACGGGATGTTGTGGCATCCAAATCCCCATGCTCTGCATCTCAGGGCCTGGTTGCTGAGAGCCTAGACCTACATAGTCTTAACCTTTCTCAACAAATAAGGGATGTCCTTTATGCTTCCAGGAAACCTTTCACAAGACGCTCTTATGCTTTCAAGTGGAAAAGGTTTTCCATATGGTGTTCGCAGTAGGGTCTTGACCCCCTTGCGATACCTCTGGAATCATTACTGGAGTATCTCCTTCATTTATCTAATGCAGGACTTAAGACTAACTCAGTAAGAGTCCATTTAAGTGCTATTTCAGCTTCTTTAAAGCCTTTAAATGGGCTGCCTATTTCCTCTCATCCTCTCATAGCGAGATTTATGAGAGGCCTTCTTCTAACTAAGCCTCCCATTAGGCCACCACCAGTGGCATGGGACCTGAATCTGTTTCTTGGCCAGCTCATGAAGCTGCCTTTTGAACCTTTAGCTACTACCTCCTTGAAATTCCTTTCTTGGAAAGTTATCTTTCTCATTGCAATCACATCAGCACGTCGCATCAGTGAATTGCAAGCATTAGTTGCTGATCCTCCTTATACGAGGTTCTATCATGATAAGGTAGTCCTTAGGACTCATCCACACTTTATGCCAAAGGTGTTCTCACCTTTTCATTTAAACCAAGCCGTTTATCTGCCTGTATTTTTTCCAAGGCCTCATGCTTCAAATGCAGAAAGGAATCTTCATACTTTGGACTGTAAAAGAGCACTTTCCTTTTACTTACAAAGAACACAGCAACATAGAAAGTCCTCTCAACTCTTTGTTGCTTTTGATCCTTCTCATTTGGGACTTCCAGTCTCCAAGAGAACATTTTCCAATTGGATTGCACAATGTATTTCCTTTACCTATCAGAGTAAGAACCTTTCTCTGGAAGGCCATGTCACAGCTCACAATGTGAGGGCCATGGCAGCCTCAATGGCTCATCTACACTCTCTGTCTATTGACATCTGTCGAGCAGCTACTTGTGCCTCGGTTCATACCTTTACAGCTCATTACTGCTTGGACGAGGACTCCCGCCGGGATGCCTTGTTTGGTCAGGCTGTTTTACAACACCTGTTCCATACTTAATCAACTCCTACCCACCATTCCCGTAGGATGCCAGAGATCCATGGGGGGAAGTGGAGCCCTTTCATAAGGGCACACAACTTCTGGGGTCTCTCCCTGGCATCAGTAGCTAGGGAGTCCCCATATGTGAAGACTACATTCCTGCTTGTTCCTGGAGATAGCATAGTTACTCGCCTGTAACAGGTGATCTCCGGGAACAGCAGGAATTTAGTCTTCACAACCCACCCACCTCCCCTACGAGTTGTATCTCTCTTTTTCTTTTCTTTCCCTCTCTCTCTCTTTGTCTCAG
Source organism: Ichthyophis bannanicus (assembly GCA_033557465.1). Classification (NCBI taxonomy): domain Eukaryota; kingdom Metazoa; phylum Chordata; class Amphibia; order Gymnophiona; family Ichthyophiidae; genus Ichthyophis; species Ichthyophis bannanicus. Next base: position 377,268,385 of record CM066037.1, on the reverse strand, counting down.
CTTTAAAACTCAGCTGGAGAGAGGCAGTTGGGAAAGGCGGGAAGGCAGCATGCAGGCACTGTGGGATGCTCCCAAAAGCTTTCTAATTGGATGCTGGGGAGCATTCCTGCACAGGCTCCGTCGGTACCGACGATACCCATATGTGAAGATTAAATTCCTGCTGTTCCCGGAGATCACCTGTTACAGGTGAGTAACTATGCTTTTCTGCAGAACCAGCAGGAAGCCTTTCCTGTCACTGCCAAAAAACTTTCTTATTTTTTTGTTTAATTACTGTGCTCTGCCTTCCTGTCGACACCGGTACCCTTCTGGATACCAGCTCTATTCTTTTTTAAAGTTTTCTATATTTTATTTATTATCTTTTTTCTTCATGCAGTTCCACTGTCCTTTTAGGCTTCAGGCCTATATAATTTATGTTTGTCATGGACAAACACGTCAGTGGCTTTCAAAAGCATTCCAAGTGCTCCGGCACTATGTCAGTCACTGATTCCCATGACTGGTGTCTTAAATGCTTGGGCCCAAACCATAGGCCAGATAACTGTCCTTTCTGTTGCAAATGACCAAACAAGGCCTACAGAACAGGGCCAGGCAGCATGACTTACTGTTTGCCCCGGATTCGATTTCAGTAGCCTCGGCATTGTTGAAAGGCTTGGCTTCCTCTACTGAGTCTAGGGTCTCCAAAAAGTCCAAACATAAGTCAAATTTTTATCAGCATCGAAATCGGATACCGAGTATCGAGGTTAGTCTCATTGTCCAAGGGGATGCATCGAAGGGTGCATCAGATGCTGACAGACCTGCCAAGCAGCCCCAGTGGGAGAACCAACCCTCAAAAGCCACTCAGGGGTACCAGGACGCTCCTGAGGCATTGACCTCTGGAGAGCTACTGGTACCTTGCTCTGAGACGGTGGCTCTCAGCCCCATATTTCAATCAGTCCAGGCATCGGTAACGTCCATCAATAAGTGCTGTTTGGCTATCAAAAGTACCTTGGAGAAGCTACTGGCCACCGTGGTACCATGGGTATCGACAGCTCCAGTGACTCCACTACTATCAGCTTCAATTTCCATACCTGTGGGCCCAATGCCAGCTCTTGAACTAGTTGCATCAGGACCACTTCCGCCAATTCCACCACTTGAGATGGTATCGAAGGGACCCCTCCCTCATATTCCTCCATTGGAATCGTATCAGTGGGGCTCCTTTCTCTGATTCCTTCACTGGAACTGGTAGGCATCATCGATACCCCACGGATTCCCAGTTCCAGTGCAGTACTCTCTGAACATCGATATTGGGCATTGACATCGGCTCGAGACCATCAATACTTTGATTTCCTTTCAGAGTCAGACTCTTCTTCCTCTGAATCTGAGGAAACATTGGAAGACTCCAAGGTCACCAGGGATATTCCTTCCAATGCTTCCCCTACTCATACATGGCGTCGCTCCCCGCCAGAGGACATGTCCTTTCAGGATATCATCCGAGATATGGCGGCAGACCTTCAAATCACTACTCCATCCGAAACAGAACCGAGGGCTGAGGAATTGGAAATTCTCCAATACCCCTCAACATTACCGGTGCAACAAATGCTACAGGATCTAATGCTATGTATATGGGAGGCCCCACTAACTGTTGCGCCTATAAGTAAATGTCTTGATACCATGTATCGAGTTTCTCCATGCCCAGGGTTTGAAAAAACGCAACTTCCACATCATTCCATGGTAGTGAAATCGGCAATGAGATGCATTAAGAGTTCTAAGACTCATTTGTCAGTGCCTCCTGGCAAGGACATCAGGGCTGTCGATGCCTTTGGACGCTTTTGCTTCCAAGCTTATATGCTTGCATCTAGGATTACATCTTATACCCTTTACATGGGCATGTACCTTAAAAGTTTCTCCAGGGATCTAGGAAACTTTGATCCTATCCTCCCTGATGGTAAAAGCGACTCATACTTGACTATGGTCAAGCAAGCTCAAAATACCTCTAAATTCATTACTAGAACTACCTTTGATACATTTGAATGTACTAGCAGAGCATAAGAACAGAAGATATGCCATACGGGGTCAGACCAAGGTCCATCAAGCCCAGTATCCTGTGGCCAATCTAGGTCACAAGTACCTAGCAGTTTCCCCAGAAGACACACAGGTTCCACAATTCTTGTATTGGTGCAAGCAGTAGATTTCCTGGGTCCCCTTTAAGAATGATTTATGGACCTTTCCTCCAAGAACTTGTCCAAATCTTTTTTAAACCCGGCAACACTAACAGCTTTTACTACATCCTCCAGTAACGAATTCCAGAGTTTGATTACACGTTGAGTGAAAAATATTTTCTCTTATTAGTCTTAAATAGGTTACACTGTAGCTTCATGGCATATCCCCTAGTATTTCTAAATTTTGATGGCGTAAACAATCAATCTACATTTACCCATTCCACTCCATTCATTATAGACCTCTATCGTATCCCCCTTCAGCTGTCTCTTTTCCAGGTTGAAGAGCCCTAACCTTTTAGCCTCTCTTCATAGAGGTAGACTTCCATCCCCTTTACAATTTTGGTGGCTCTTCTCTGTACCTTTTCTAATAATACTATATCCTTTTTAAGATACGGCGACCAGAATTGCACACAATATTCAAGGTGTGGTCACACCATGGAATGATACAGAGGCATTATAATATTCTTTGTTTTATTCTTCATTCATTTTCTTATGATTTCTAACATTCTATTTGCTTTCTTGGCCACCGTTGCACACTGGGCGGAAGGTTTCAACATTTTTTCCACAATGACGCCTAAATCTTTTTTCCTGGGTGGAGGTTCCTTATGTGGAACCTTGCATCATGTAACCATAGTTTGGGTTGTTCTTTCCTAGGTGCATAACTTTGCACTTGTCCACTTTAAATTTCGTCTGCCATTCGGATGCCCAGTCTTCCAATTTATCAAGGTCCTCTTGCAATTTTTCATAATCCTCATGGGTTTTAACAACTTTGAATAATTTTGGGTCATCTGAAAATCTGATTACCTCACTCATTGTCCCCATTTCCAGGTCATTTATGAATATGCTAAAAGCAATGGACCCAGCACACCACTATTCACCTTTCTCCATTTGGAAAATTGGCCATTTAACCCTACCCTCTGCTTTCGATGTTTTTAACCAGTTACTGATCCACAATAGTACATGGCCTCCTATCCCATGACTTTTTAATTTTGCCAAGAGTCTCTCATGAGGGACCTTGTCAAAGGCTTTCTGAAAATCCAGATACACTATATCAACCGATTCACCTTTGCCTACCTGTTTATACATACATTAAAAAAAATATAACAGATTAGTAAGTCAAGACCTTCCTTGGCTAAAGCCATGTTGGCTGTCTCCTATTAAGCCATGACTATCTACATGTTCAGTAATTTTGTTCTTTATAATGATTTCTACCATTTTTCCCAGTACTGATGTCACTCTCACTGGTCTGTAGTTTCCCAGATTACCCCTGGAACACTTTTAAAAAATCGGCATTACATTGGCCATCCTCCAGTCTTCAGATATTACAGATGATTTTAATGATAATTCACAGATTACTATTAGTAGGGTTGCAATCTCATATTTCAGTTCTTTCAACACTGTTGAATGTATACCATCCGGTCCAGGTGATTTGCTACATTGTCCTGGAATATCGATATTTCTTTCAATTCTTCTACAGCATTACCTTTAAATACCATTTTAGTCATAGGTACAGTAACATCCCTACATCTTCCTTAGTAAAGACCGAAGCAAAGAATTCATTCAGTCTCTCCGCTATGGCCTTGTCCGCTCTTAGTGCCCCTTTTACCCCTCTATCATCTAATGGTCCAACTGACTCTCTCACAGGATGTTTGCTATGAATGTACTTGGAAAAAGGCATTGTTAAGCGTTTTTGCTTCCACAGCAAGCTTCTTCTCAAATTCTCTCCTTGCCTGCCTTATCAATGCCTTGCATCTCACTTGGCAGTGCTTATGTTGTTTCCAGTTTTCGTCATTTGGCTCCTTATCCCATTTCCTGAAAGATGCCTTTTTTGGCAACAGCCTCTCTGACTTCACCTTTAAGCCATGCTCGCAGTTTTTTGAACTTCCTTCCACTTTTCTTAAAGCATGGAATACAGCTGGTCTGGGCTTCCAAGATAGTATTTTTAAACAACACCCCATGCTTGATATAAATCTTTAATCTTTGCAAATGCTCCTTTTAGTCTTTTCCTATTTTCCTCATTTTATTGTAGTCTCCCTTTTGAAAGTTAAAAGGTAGAATTGTGGATTTCCTTGCCACCCTTCGTCCATTTATTAAATCAAACGCGATCAAGCTATGATCACTATTGCCAAGTGGCCCCTCTATCTCCTTTTTAAAGGTTAATGCCAGCAGCCTGGTTCCATCCCCATTAAGGTGGAGCCCATCCCTTCAGAAAAGCCCCTCCTTTCCCCAGAATGTTCTCCGATTCCTGACAAATCCAAAACCCTCTTCCTTGCACCATCGTCTCATCCATGCATTGAGACTCCGGAGCTCTGCCTGCCTTTTGGGTCCTGCGCGTGGAATGGGAAGCATTTTGGAGAATGCTACCCTGGAAGTTCTGGATTTCAGCTTTTCACTTAAAAGCCTAAATTTGGCCTCCAGAACCTCCCTACTACACTTTCCTATATCATTGGTACCGACATGTACCAAGACAGTAGACTTCTCCCCAGCACTTTTTAAGACTTTGTCTAGGTGGCGTGTGAGGTCTGCTACCTTCGCACTAGGCAGACATGGTACCAGGTGATTCTCAAGTCCACCAGTCACCCAGCTATCTACATGCCTAATGATTGAATCACCAACTATAACAGCTGTCCTAAACCTTCCCGCATGGGCACATGGCCCTGAAGAAACCTCCTTAGCATGAGAGGGTTTTATATCACCTGGAGGACAGGTCCTAGCTACAGGATCACTTCCTGCCACACCAGGGTGATGCTCTTATTATTATTATTTTTATTATTATTAAAGACTTATAAAGCGCCGCAACATATGAAGCGCTGTACAAACATAGAAGAGAGACAGTCCCTGCTCATCAGAGCTCACAATCTAATAAGACAGAAAACAAAATAAGTTACATAATACAAATAACAAAAATTTACAGGACAAAGTAAGCAAATATTGATAGAGAGATCAAGATAGGGTAAGACAGGAACGGAAAGCAATAGTGAAGAGATGGGATTTTAGTCTGGACTTGAAAATGGCCAGGGAGGACACCTGGTGCACAGAGATAGGAAGACTATTCCAAGCAAAGGGTGCTGCCAGTTGGAAGGAGCGAAGTCTGGAATTGGCAGTACGAGTAAAGGACACAGATAAACGAAGACTGTTAGAAGAGCGAAGCAACCGAGAGGGGGTGTAAGGAGAGATGAGAGATGAAAGGTACTGGGGGGGCAGAAGACTGAATACATTTATAGGTCAGGAGGAGAAGTTTAAAATGGATAGGGAGACAGATGGGAAGCCAATGAAACGACATGAGGAGAGGAGTGATGTGGGAAAAACGAGACTGGCAGAAAATGAGTCGAGCAGCGGAGTGTTGAATTGACTGAAAAGGAAAGAGGTGGCTTGCTCTCCTGTCAAGTGACCTCTCTCCTCCATGACAATAGGGATGCTGCCAGATTGAAGGTGGGACTTCAGTACTACATCCCTGTAGGTCTCATTTATGTTACTCTCTGTCTTCCTTATGTCCTCCAAGTTTGCTACTCTAGCCTTCAGAGATCAGACTCGTTCCCTGAGAGCAAAGAGCCCCTTGCACCTAGCGCACACATAAGAACCCTCACCAACTGGGAGAAAATCATACATGTGACACTCAATGCAAAAGACTGGAAAGCCCCCATCTCGCTGCTGGACTGCTGTCTGCATCTTAGTTTTAAGGTTGTGTTTAGGCCTTTAAATTGTTTACTTACTTAGGTTTGCTGGGGATCCTTATACTAATAAAACTATACCTAATACATTTAATGGACTTTGTTCACCTCAATTAATCTCAGATCCTTTATGTATGCCTGATGAGGATAAACAGCTGCACACGAGAGTGAATATGGCACCTCCTTCTCTTTAAGAGGTTTAAGCACCTATAAAGCTATGATTATCCCAGGGGTGGGTAGGAGTCGGGGAGGGAGGGAGTGAAGGAATACTTATTAAAAGCTGGCTGCTACACAGTACCCTGTCCTGTACTTCTAAGGTAATCTGTGACTAATTTCCTGGGCAATTCACACAGCCCTTGCTTTGATAGAGGGAGTCTCTCACAATACCCCTTTGATCTGTCACTTTGCTTTAACACTTATTTAAAACAATTTCTCAGGTCTCTTACCCCCTTTCTAGAAGGCCTCTTTGTAAAGGTCTCTAGAAACAATTTATTGCTCAAAGAATACTGACCCTGTTGTTCCTTTTATGCTAAGTTATACTCTGATTTGATTTAAATTAAAGCGCTTTGCTGATACTAAGCCCTGACTGAGTATTAAATTTAAACTAGAAGCTCTCTGCTGGGTTTTAAATTTAAACTGAAAGCTCTCTGCCAGGTTCTAAATTTAAACTACCTGTTGAGTTTTTAATTTAACTAAAAGCTCTGTGCTGATACTAGGCCCTGACTGATTTAACAAATACACTGGATTCTAATTTACACAGATTAATCATCTTTAATCTAAAGAATTCATTTTCCCCAAGATTTAGAAAAATTCCCAGAAGTAAATACTTACAATTGCATATCTCTCTCCAGAAGTAGCAGTTCCTTTCTGTAGTCCTTCAGCTGCTGTCTGCATTGGTGCTTGTAGAGTGTCCTGACTCCAAGCATCATATCTGGAACAGTGGGTTAAAGATAAGTTAGCTAACATTCCTTGGTCTTGTGAATACCTTTTTGGCAAAAGCTGGAGAGAGAAAGGCTTGGGAACTTGAGGCAGATGATCTTACCCTCAAGAAGACTTTAAACCCTTCTAGAAAGAAGACCACTTCTAAGAAGCTTTTCTATGCTGGAAAGAAGGGATGTTATCCTTCTTAACAACCATCTACTACTTACCAGCCTTAGCAACAGCAGCAGAGGCCTCATAGTCCTCGACAACCTAACAAGACTAAGACTCCTAAAACCCAACCAGCTGCTACACAACAGCCAGCACCTGGTTTTTGACTCTTTCCTAGACAGCGTAGCCATTCAACCTCTTCTGGATCCCCACCCCCTACACATTTCAGGTCATCTTTGTGCCTATGCCCACAGATGGCATCTCATCACATCAGAGAAATGGACTCTCAACATAGTCACAAGGGCTTCACTTCCAGAGCTTACCCCCAGCCACCTCTCCAAGGGCTTACCCTGTAAATCTTCCAAAGGCAAGTATTCTACAGAGGTGGCCATCCTTTTGACTCGGGGCTATCAAAAGAGTCCCTCCCACCCAAGAAGGCATGGGCTTCTACACTCCCTATTTTCTTATCCCAAAGAAAATGGGAGGGTACAGGCCCATCCTTGATCTGAGAGATCTCAAGTTCCTCATTCGGGAAAAGTTCAAAATGATTTCCCTCGGTACCCTCCTGCCCTAACTCCAGAAGGGGTGACTGGCTATGTTCTCTAGATCTCAAAGATACTTACACGCATTTGCTGATCCACCCTCATCACAGAAAATATCTGTGCTTCAGGGTTCAACAGGTACACTACCAGTATCAAGGGCTACCTTTTGGCCTAGCCTCTGCTCCCAGTCCTCACAAAGTGCATGTCAGTTGTCGCTTCCTATTTCTATTTGCACATGCTGGGGATCGCCATCTTCCCGTGCTTAGATGACTGATTGATAAAGGGAAACTCCCCAAAAGAGGTAAAACTGTCTCTTCATCACACTATCACTGTGCTCTAGAGTCTAGAATTCATTCTAAACTTTCCAAAGTCACATCTTGTTCCAGCACAACAGTTGGAATTAATTGGAGCACTTCTAGACACATGTCAGGGCTGAGTGTTCCTTCCCATGGATAGCTCTATACACCTCATTGAGCTGGCCTTTGTGATTCAAGGCCAAAACATCGTGACGGCTCGAGACATGCTACGCGTTCTGGGACACATGGCCTCCACAGTGCATGTTGTAGCCTATGCCCATCTCCACATGAGACAAGCCCAAGGACACTTTCGTCCCAGTGGTCCCAGGCGACGGGCTGGCATCTCAGACAAGATTTGTGTAACAACTTCTCTAGTCAACTCTCTTCAGTGATAGTGTTCCCATCAAAATCTTCTAAAAGGGTCACCTTTTCAGATGCCTCCAACCCAGTGCATCCTAATCACAGATGCTTCCAAACTCGGTTAGGAAGCACATCTGGACAACCCTACCACTCAGGGCAGTGGACGGCTCACGAATCCCAGATGCAGATCAATCTCATGGAGCTTCATGCTCTCATAAATTTCCTTTGGGTTTTTCAACCCCAACTATCAGACAAATACGTATTAGTCCACACAGGCAACCAGGTAGCTATGTTCTATGTGAACAAGCAGGGAGGAACCAGCTCCTATCCCCTGTGTCAGAAAGTCCTTTGCCTCTGGTCCCTTGCGATCACACACTGCATCCCACTTTGGGCAGTGTACCTCCCAGGTTAATCAATGTCTTAGCGGGCAGACTCAGCTGCATTCTCCATCCACAAGAGTGGATTCTCAATCAGCAGACTGTCTGGCTCTTCCAGATGTGGGGGACCCCCAGAATAGATCTGTTTGCCACTCAGGAGAATAAGCGTCTACCCCTTTTTTTGCTCTAGAGTCCCCTCCCCAATAAGTCAAGCAATCGATTGCTTTCTCCTCGATTGGGGACATGGCTTGCTTTACACATTCCTACCAACTAAACTAAACTAAAAAGTCATGGGATAGGAGGCAGTATACTGTTGTGGATCGGGAACTGGTTAAAAGATAGAAAGCAGAGGGTAGGGCTAAATGACCAATTTTCCCAATGGAAAAGGGTGAATAGTGGAGTACCCCAGGGATCTGTACTGGGTCCGCTACTTTTTGACATATTCATAAATGACCTGGAAAAGGGAATAACTAGTGAGGTTATCAAATTTGCGGACGACACAAAACTGTTTAAAGTTGTTAAAACCCAAGAGGACTGTGCAAAACTGCAGGAGGATCTGGATAAATTGGAAGGCTGGGCATCCAAATGGCAGATGAAATTTAATGTGGACAAGTGCAAAGTTATGCACCTAGGGAAGAGCAACCCAAACTATGGTTACACGATGCAAGGTTCGACATTGGGAACCACCACCCAAGAAAAAGTTTTAGGAGTCATCGTGGATAACATGTTAAAACCCTCCGCCCAGTGTGCAGCGGCGGCCAAGAAAGCAAATAAAATGCTAGGTATCATAAGGAAAGGAATGGAAAATAAAACAAAGGATATTATAATGCCTCTGTATCGTTCCATGGTACGACTGCACCTTGAATATTGTGTGCAATTCTGGTCGCCGTATCTTAAAAAGGATATAGCGTTATTAGAAAAGGTACAGAAAAGAGCCACCAAAATGGTAAAGGGGATGGAAGGCTACTTCTATGAAGAAAGGCTACAAAGGTTGGGGCTCTTCAGCCTGGAAAAGAGACGCTGAGGGGAGATATGATAGAGGTCTATAAATTAATGAATGGAGTGGAACGGGTAAACGTAAATCGATTGTTTATGTTATCAGAATATAGAAAGACTAGAGGACATGTAATGAAGCTACAAGGTGATCTATTTAAGACAAATAAGAGAAAATATTTTTTCACTCAACGTGTAATCAAACTCTGGAATTTGTTGCCGGAGGATGTAGTAAGAGCTGTTAGTGTAGCTGGGTTTAAAAAAGGTTTGGACAAGTTCCTGGAGGAAAGGTCCATAAACCATTATTAAAAAGGGACCCAGGATATCAATGCTTGACCCAATACAAGCATTGTGGAACCTGTGTCTCTTGGGGATACTGCTAGGTTTGTATGACCTAGATTGGCCACTGTTGGAAACAGGATACTGGACTTGATGACCTTGGTCTGATCCAGTATGGCATATCTTATGTTCTTATGTTCTAACCCCTCTGATTCCCAAGATTCTATCAAGCTGCAGGCCGACAGAGCTTTTCTGATCTTTGTGGCCCCTTACTGGCCTTGTCAGTCATGGTTTCCTCTGCTACTTCATCTAGCATGGGCTCCACCTCTCAATTTGTGTTATGCCCCTGACCTCCTTTCCCAGGATCAGGGACTTCTCCTCCATCCCAATCCACGAGCCCTCTGTCTCACGGCATGGCTCCTGAAAGCGTCACCGTTGATGACCTCAATCTTCCTCAACCAGTCAGAGATATCCTGCTTGCCTCTCACAAGCCTCCTACCAGGTGATCTTATGCCTTCAAGTGGCATCGGTTCAATCTTTGGTGCCACCCCCCAAGCAAGTGAACCCATCCATTTGCCAAGTGGAGCTTATTTTTCAATATCTTCTCCCCTTGTCCTCCACAGGACTCAAAACTAACTCTGTCAAAGTTCATCTAAGTGCTATCGCAACCTATCATAAATCTCAAGATAAACTTTCTATTTCCTCGCACCTTCTGGTGCAGCAATTCATGTGGGGTCTTCTGCTTTCCAAGCCTCCGATCAGACCACCGCCAGTGGCTTGGGACCTTAATGTGATCCTAGCCCATCTTATCAAAATTCTGTTTGAGTCCCTGGCTACCATGCCTCTAAAATTTCTATCATGGAAGATAATCTTCCTCGTTGCCCTCACCTTGGCTCATCGCATCCTTACACTTGATTCCACCATGACTAGGTGGTTCTTCAAACTCATCTGCATTTCCTTCCAAAAGTATTCTACTTTTACTCTCAACCAATTGCTAATGCTACCAGTCTTTTTTCCCCAGCCCGCGTGCCTCGAAGGCTGAGGCAGCATTATATAACCTGGACTACAAGCATGCTCTTGCTTTCTACTTGCATAGAACTAAAGATTTTAGAAAATCCTCCTCCCAGTTATTTGTTTCTTTTGACCCCAGCTACTTAGGTCTTCCCTTTTCAAAGCGCACCCTATCCAACTGGATTGCCAGCTGCATCTTGCTAGCCTATGATCAGGCTGTTTTCGAGGATCACGTTACCGCTCACAATGTCAGAGCTATGGCAACATCTGTCGCCAACCTCCGTTCTGTCTCCATATAGGAAATCTGCCGAGCAGCCACCTGGTCCTCTGTTCACACCTTTGTGGCTCACTACTGCCTGGACAGGGGACTCCTATCGGGATGCTGTCTTTGGCCAGGCTGTGCTTCAACATCTATTTGGGACTTAATCTCAACTCCTACCAGTTCCATCTCTGGCACCTGATTCCCTCCTCCATGCTGTCGGCTACTGCACTGGAATCCTCTGAGGCCAACTTGTGTCCATACCTATTTGGCTCCATTCTTCCACCTCATGGACATGCTCTGTCTGGTGCCTGGGAGCTAGTGAGTTCCATCTATGAAGACTGCATTCCTGCTTCTTCCTGGAGATAGCGTAGTTATTCACCTGTAACGGATGATCTCCAGGAACAATAGGAATCAGTCTTCACATCCCACCCTCCTCCCTAGGAGTTGTTGAGTTAAATTTTTTCCTCTTGTGTCTCAGCTACAAACACAACTAAAGAGAGCTGTGAGGAAGATGGGAAGGCAGCTGCACAGGCGCAGTGGAGTACTCCCAAAAGCTTTCCTATTGGACGCTGGGGAGCGTTCACGCACGGGTTCCATCGGTACTGATGATACCCATCTGTGAAGACTGATTCATGCTGTTCCCGGAGATCACCCGTTACAGGTGAGTAACTACGCTGAGTGAAACAAACATGAATCAATTATTTACTCTTTCAAAAAGTACAAAACTTAGGGGACACTCAAGTGAAGCTACTGAGTAGTACATTTATATTTTAACTCTGTGTTTGGCAATGCAAGCAGTTGGGATGCACTTTTAATTATCCAGGCACTTGTGTCCTTTTCAGCAAGAGTAGGATATAGAGAGTAAGATTGGAGACGAATCAGACCTTAAGGATTTAGTTGGTGCAAATGTCATTTAAAATGAACATTCAAAAAAACAGACAAAGATGGCAAATAAAGTATTTTTACAAAAAGAAGTACTAGCAGTTTGAAATTGTCTACATCATTCAGTAGTTTGGGAGCCTGGTTAAATTCACATATGAATTTTCCTGACCATATTTTGAGGCTTGTTATATCAAAATTTTCTCCTACGAATGATTCAGATATTGCATCACTGTTTTTTACAACATATTTGGTAGCTCTTAATATGGGCGTTAGTTTTACCACATACAGAGGCACATTTTACAAATGACGTCCAAGTGCAATTTGGGACATCTAAGCCAGAAGAGCTGATAAAATAGCAGGCATGTCCAAGTTCAGGCATGATTTCATAAACATGGAGGAGCCTGATATGGACGGCTACGGGGCTATCTACATAGAAGAAAAGGTGGCTAAAGATGTGAAGCGTGGAGACAAAACCTTTTTCAGGTATATTTAGGAGAAGAGGAAGATCAGAGGTGGAATTGCAAGATATATCCAGTGACGGGATTCGGCCAATTCAGCCCAGTTCGCGCAAACTGGTTTCTGCTGTGGCCCGCATTCGACTTCCCCCGCCTGACAGTGTTTGATGGCATCGGGGGATCATGGCATCAGGAGTAGCCCCTGATGCCATCAGAACGTTGTCAGGCGGGGATCGGGTCAAACAAATTTAATTGTTCTTTGACTGGGTGACCAGAGAACTAGATCAAGGGCATGCGATGGATGTGATATACATGGATTTCTGCAAAGCCTTTGATACTGTTCCTCATAGGAGGCTTATCAATAAACTGAGCAACCTGGGGATAGGTCCCAAGGTGGTGAACTGGATCATAAATTGGTTGACTGACAAATGACAGAAGATGGTAGTAAATGGAACTCAGAAGAAAGGAAGGTGTGTAGTGGCGTGCTTCAGGGATTGGTCCTGGGACCGATACTATTCAATGTATTTATGAGTGATATTGTGGAAGGACTGAATGGAAAAGTCTGCCTTTCTGCAAATGACACGAAAATTTGCAACAGAGTGGACACTTCTGAGGGAATGAACAACATGAGGAAAGATCTAAAAACATTGGAAGAATGGTCTAATGCTTGGCAGTTGAGATTTAAGATTTAAGAACATAAGAGCATAAGATATGCCATACTGGGTCAGACCAAGGTCCATCAAGCCCAGTATCCTGTTTCCAACAGTGGCCAATCTAGGTCATACGTACCTAGCAGTTTCCCCAAAAGACACAGGTTCCGTAATGCTTGTACTAGGTCAAGCACTTGGGATGCAGAAATCCAAAGGAATTGTATGTGATAGGGGAGAGAGGTTGGTGTGCATGGACCAGGACAGGGACCTTGGAATGCTAGTGTCTGAGGATCTCAGGTAGTGAAACAATGCAACAAGGAGGTAGTCCAAAGCCAGTAGGATGCTGGACTGCATACAGAGAAGAATAACCAGCAGAAAGGAGGAGGTATTAATGCCCCTGTAAAAGTCATTGGTGTGGCTTCACTTGGAGTATTGCGTTCAGTTTTGGAGACCATATCTCACAAATGATATAAAAAGACTTGAAATGGTTTAGAAGAAGTCGACCAAAATGATTTGGAACCTGCACCAGAAGACATAAGAGAAGAAACTTGAAAACCTAAATATGTATACCCTAGAGGAGAGGAGGGACAAGTGAGATATGATACAGATGTTTAAATACTTAAAGGGTATCAATGAACAAACAAACCTTTTTCAAAGAAGGGGAAGCTATAAAACTAGAGGGCATACAATGAAGCTGCAAGGTGGTAAACTTAAAAGCAACATCAGGAAATATTTTTTCACTGAAAGGGTGGTGGATGCTTGGAATGCCCTCCCGATGGAGGTGGTGGGGGCAAATACAGTGACTGAGTTCAAAATGGCATGGGACAGACACACTGGATCCCTTTATAGCAAGGATATGAAATCAAAGCAAACTTACTGTAAATATCTTTTATATTTCAATAAATAGAGGGGGGCTGACCTGCACGGAGCAGTGGGTACAATGTTAAATACGGGCATAGATGGAGGTGACCTGCACAGAGCTGTAGTTACAAGCACTCTAGCCACCTTATTGGGCAGACTAGATGAACCGTACTGGTCTTTATCTGCCATAATATACTATGTTACTATGTTATGTTACTATTTTATGCTTGATTTTTCAGTACTTTCCAGTTTAGTAACTGCAGGGGGACATGCTGGAGATGCCCCTAACAGCACGGGGCTGTTGCATTTACCATGTGTTAGTTTTTGCTCCATATGTGCACTAAGTGAAAAACCTTAGCACACTTTAGTAAAAGGACCCCTTTATGTAGTTTGCTATACAGATAGTGGGCTGAATATCAGTGCTGTTAGTCATCTCTGAATCCAGATATTCAGCACCAGCCACTATTCAGATACCAACCCTGAATATCCAGATTTAAATTAGCCATGGTTGCTGGCATTTTAAGAAAAAAAGCGCTCACTGCTGAATATTGACCCCAGGGTTTTTTATGGATTTTATTTAACAGGTTTTTTATACCACTTTATCATTTCAGTCAAAGCAGTTTACATTGTAACTTCAACTTGGTAATGTACATTAAACAGGGATATTGATAACTTGGATTTTTCTGAGAAATTGGAGGGTTAAGTGACTTGCTCAAGACCACAAAGAGTGCTAATGGGAATTGTTCCCAAGCCAGTGCTTTAACTATTAGGCTTCTCCTCCATTTAAGAGCAACCTCAGAAAATACTTTTTCACTGAAAGGGTGGTGGATGCTTAGAATTCCCTCCCGATGGAGGTGGTGGGGTAAATACTGTGACAGAGTTCAAAATGGCATGGGACATACACTGTGGATCCCTTTAATCTCCAGGAACAAGCAGGAATGAGTCTTCACATATGGGTACGTTGGTACCGACTGAGTCTGCGCGGGAACGCTCCCCAGCGTCCAATCAGAACGCTTTTGGAAGCATCCCAACACGCCTGCGTGCTGCCTTCCCGCCTTTCCCAACTGCCTCTCCTCAGTTTTCGTTTTTCCGCGGAGCCGGCAGGACGTCCTCCTGTCACCGCAGAAAATTCTTCCTTTATTTTTTGTTTTTACTTGTGGTCGCGTCTACCTTCCGACGCACCGGTACCGCTGGTGCTTTCTTCTTCTTTTCTTTTACAGCTATTTCCTTCTGTAGGAAATTTTTTCCTATTTGGTGCCTGACAGGCTTCGGCCTGCTAAGGCCTCTCCATTTCCCTCATGGAAATTCTAGCCACTAGAAAGTGTTTTAACTGTGGCACTACCAAATCACTTTGACACCCATAACTGGTGCTTTCCATGTTTGGGACCTGAACACAATCCGCTGGATTGTCCCTCCTGCACTTCTCTTTCTGCAAGAAGTTTTCAGCATTGAGCTCAACTCGATACGCCGCTCCCCTCAGTCCTGAGGGTACCAGCTCCATCTTCTTTTTCGCAGGATCAGGTAACCAAACAAAAGTCTGTAAAGACTAGCCAGTCCTCGGGTGGTAGATCTCATGTCCTTCATAGAGATGCCTTTCGGCTTGCCCCCGAGGACATTTTGGCTTTAAAACCCCGGCGGGAGGTTTCTGTCTCCAAAGCACTAACAGGGTTTCAGGTTGTTCCCGGGGTTTTTACCTCGGTGAACATGCCTGAGCCATGCCCGGTGGTGGTATCCGCTTTGAGCGGTGCCGGTACCCTGGCATCGGCAATGGTGCTGGATGAAACATTCCACACCGATGATTGCAGTCGAGCGCTCTCGGTATCTTCGGTGCCACTAGAGCCGCTAACGACCGATCTTCCCACATCAGTCCCGGTACCGATGCTGGTATCCACGTCGGTACCCTCCCGATATGCATCGATAGACTCGCTTCTTTCGATACCGAGTCTAGAATCGATCTCTAGTCTGGATGACTGGGTACCGACTCATCTCGGTACCGACTTCAGACGGTACCGTAGACATTCCACCGATGATCGAGATCTGCCACATTTGGTTACCACGGTACCGATAGTGCCATTGCAGACTGATCTTCATATATCGGTGTCACCAACGGTACCGATCGCGGTACCGGTATCAACATCGGCATCAGTGTCGGTACCTCCCATGCTAGCCGGCTCGCTTCCTTCCATACCGTTTGGAATCGATCCCTAGCATGGACGACTTGCTACTGACCAGTCGTGGTACCGATTTTCATCGGTACCCACAACTATCTTTCAAGGATAATCCGATGCTCCACCCCTCCAGATCTGCTATTCCACAGAATCTGAATGAGCAGGTGGCTGCTAGAGCTAGTTCTTCAACAGATCTAGTTCTTCAACAGATCTAGTTCTTCCTCCTCTTCCTCGAGGACTCCCCTCTGGGAAGATTTCTTTTCAAGCTTTTCTGATTGATATGGCGAAGTTACTTGCCATTTCTATACCTGGTCAAGTCCCTGCACCAGCAGATCCACAACCTATACAGATCCCCTGCAATCCAAAGGAAGTCATTATGTTTCCTTTGCATCAGACCTTGCAGGATCTCCTATTTAGAACATGGGAAACTCCTTTAATGGTATCCACACCTTCTAGGGCGACTGATCTTCTATACAAAGTGCCCCCTTCTCCAGGTTTTCAAAAGCCTCAACTCCCTCATCATTCTCTGGTGGTAGAATCAGCAATGAGGCGTGTTAAGAGTACTGCAAAGCACTCTTCTTATCCGCCAGGTCGTGAGGCTAAGACTTTAGATGCCTTTGGACGTCAAACTTTCCAGGCATCCATGCTTTCAGCAAGAATCCTTTCATATATTTTCTATATGGGATTATCTCTTGAGGAGGTCACAAAAGATTTATTACTTTTGACCCCTTACCTCCAAGAGCCTAAAAGAGCAGATTTTTCTAAGCTAGTCAATCATGCTCAAAATATTTCCAAGTTCCTGACTTGTGCTTCCCTAAACTCTTTTGAGTCTGTCAGCAGAACTTCTGCTATAGCCATAGGAGCACGACGTAGAGCCTGGCTCCAAGCTTCAGACTTGGACAAATCTGTACAAGATATACTGGGAAATGCTCCTTCCACTGGAGAAAATCTCTTTAATAAGGAGACTTTACTCCAGGCTGCTCAGTTTATCACTGACACTATTGCTTTCAGAGGCTTGTCTATGCCTTCCTCTATCCCAGTTTGTAGAAAGTCTACTACTAAGCTTTGTTCCCCTAATGGGAGAAGGTTTTATCCATCTTCTACCCATCATACAGATGTTTCTAGGCAGGGGAATCACCCAGCCAGGCTCAGGAAACCACAACCTCAACGGGTTCAGCAAACCCAGCAGCCGCAAGGTTGCTGATAAACTCTTCCCTGAATCCTTTTTTCCTATTGAGGTTTAGATCCTGTAGTTTGCTTCTTATCTCTACAAGCATCTACATCGGTTCCATCCAAAAATTTACATATGTCCCTCTCAAGGACACATCCTAACAATTAGCTCAATGAGCTTCTTGAGATGATTATGCTTTACAGGTACTACAGTTACTCCTCGTCCTCTGAACTACACCGGGGAGTAACAGCTGTCAAGAAGGTCACCATCCCTTACCTTTGACTCTTCTCCTGTATCAGCATCTCTCTTACTACTTATTAAGGATTTCCTCCACAATAAGTCTTCTTTTCAACTCTGCCACTCTTCCAGGACATTTGGTCTGTAAGAGTGATACCACACTACTGAGGGCTTTTCCTAAAGCCCCTAACAGTTTTCTTTCAGAGTTGTCTCCCCCTTGCATTCTTACTTTTTCCTGGCAGCTTCTTAGACAGTAGCGGAGTCTTACCTCTCCTACTTCTGTCTGTATTTCTTTCCCAACCTTGGGACCTTCTGCTGCCCTATTCAACAGTTAGAACTGCAGGGGCTCTTACTGCTTAGACCACTAACTTGCTGTCCAAGCAGCCAGGGCTTGTTCTCCAATTTCAATGGTTTCTGGCCTTGCCACTAAGTCCCAGACGGTTTAAGAACCTTTTCTGGCTATTGTTGCAGACCTTACCTTCTCTCCTTAGCCTCCCGAATTCTTGGGTTTGACGGAGTAGTTGATGATACCTACTGGCTCTTAAACACCAGTTTTTCTTCTAATTAACCTGCAACATGCTCTCTGCATCTCTACGGAGCAGCTCTAAACTATGGGGCCTTGTTAGAGAGCACATAATGTCAGATGGTTAGGAAGGGTTTTACCTAGTCAGGCTTACTGGATTCTCCTTGCCCTTACCATTTCCATTAAAGGCTTCTTAATAAAGGTCACAGGCCTTTAATTAAGAGAAGACCTAAAGAATTATCCAAATCCCTGGTTTGCTTCACATCTCCAGGGGACCCTTTCACCAGAGATGGTTTCTTTCTTTCAGTATAGACCATCCCTGTCTGGTTTTTTCCTTCCATCCTCAATTCTTCATGGCGTGACCATGTTGAGCACAAGAATGCACCATACCCCTTTTTACCCTCATTGAGGGTAAATATGGTATTTTTATGGCATCTTTCTCCAGATATCTGCTGGAGTTATGGAAGGATTCAGACCCACTGTCTGCAGATTAAAAACATCCTCTGCATTTTCCAGGTAGGTCTCCATTCCTGATTTTTCAAGGGCAAGAGTTCTTAGAGAACTCTAGACTTCTCTTGCCAATGAGAGAACTCCCTGCACTTCCTACCCTTAACCAGGAAGTAGGGATTCTCTGAATATCTTCTCAAGCAGGTACCTCCCTTCTTGTTGTTAGATAAATCTTCTCCACATACCCTATGTGCGGACACGGGTATGTATATATATATATATGTATATATATATATATATATAATGGACATCTGTACGTCTATGCCCATATCTATATCTATATACATATGTGGTATATATATCTGTATTTACCTATCTCTATAGATATGTATTACAATATATCATAGTGGGTAGGTATATGTCTATATACTCTTACTGTCTGTCTGCCTAAATATATATATACTTATACATATATATATATCTATATTCCACCACAGACTGACAGATACTCTCTATCCCTTTCCATGCTGTCCCAGCATACTTAGGGATCTCCAGGAACAAGCAGGAATGAGTCTTCACATATGGGTACGTCGGTACCGACGGAGCCTGCACGGGAACGCTGCCCAGCTTCCA
Organism: Ichthyophis bannanicus; assembly: GCA_033557465.1. Classification (NCBI taxonomy): domain Eukaryota; kingdom Metazoa; phylum Chordata; class Amphibia; order Gymnophiona; family Ichthyophiidae; genus Ichthyophis; species Ichthyophis bannanicus. The sequence continues at coordinate 377,249,283 of CM066037.1, read as the reverse complement.
ATCAGAAAGCCTTTGGCAGCATCCCTCGCGCCTGCGCGCTGACTTCCCACCTTCTCCAGAGCCTCTCTTCAGTTTTCGTTTTTCCGCGGAGCCAGCAGGACGTCCTCCTGTCACCGCAGAAACTTTTCTTTTTACTTACTTTAATGACTTTAGTTTGTGTTTTCTTGTGGTCGCAGCTGTATTCCCCGCTGCCACCGGTATCGCCGGTGGATTTTTGACTAAATTCTGAGAAACGTTTTCTTCAGTTTTTTGCCTTAACTTGTTGGGCCTACCAGGCCTCTTCATTATGGAGCCTTCTTTTCCTAAGAAGTGCATTCGATATGGAAACACCTGTTTCTTTTTAGACACCAATAGTTGGTGTCTCAACTGTGTGGGTCCTGACCCTTTTTCCCCTGATTTGTCAGGGGATAATTTTGTGAGGAAACCTTCAGTTTTTAGAGTTTCCCTCGATACCGTTTTTTCCTCGGCAGTGAGGGTACCCGGTTTCTCCTCTTCACAGGATCAGGTAACCCACAAACAGTCTGTTAAGACTAGTCAATGCTTGAGTGGTATGTCCCATGCCCAGCATGGTGACGGCTCCGGCCTTACCCTCAAGAATCCATTGGCATTACCCCTGCGGGAGTCTTCGGGCTCCAAAGCGTTAAAGGGGTTTCAGGTTGTTCCTGGGGCTCACCCCTCACAGAACATACCTGAGCCATGCTCGGGGGTGGTATCCGCTTCGAGCGGTACCGAGCCTCCGGCATCGGCACCGGTGTCGAGTGTTCCACTCTTCACCAGGGATCGTCATCGGGCATCCTCGGTACCTTCGGGACCGATCGATACGCACCGGATTGACTTCCCTCGATCCCAGCCGTGTACGGTGCGGGTATCCGCTTCGAGCAGTACCGATACCCCGGCATCGGCTTCGGTGTCGAGTGTTCCACTCTTCACCAGGAATCGTCCTCTACCATCCTCGGCGCCCTTGGGGCCGGTCGATACGATACCGATGGACATTTCCATATCTCAACCATGCTCCGGGACGGTACCGGCGTCGATCGGTTCCGATACCCTGGCATTGGCATCGAGGTGGACCGCCTTACCCTTTGCAAGGGGTGGTCATCGGGTATCCTCGGTACCGTCGGTACCGATCGATGTAACCCAGGCTGCCTTAGTGGTATCGGCATCGCCGATACTGCCACCGGCGTCGGAACCCTCGTGACATGCATCGATAGCCTCGCTTTCTTCGATGCCGAGTCTTGAACCGATATCTAGTCTCGAGGACTGGGTACCGACGCGTCCCGGAACCGACTCCTGTCGTTTCCAGATAGGCAGTTCCGAAGATCCTAGCCATAACTCTCTCATGCTCTCGGTACCACTGCAGCAGTCCCCGATGGCAACTTCAACTGCTGGTCCTGTATCAGTATCGATGTCGATGCCTGTTCTTGCACCGATTCCACCGATGCCTAGTTTGGAACCGATACCTGGCATTGATGCAGTACCCACTGCCTCTAAGTTAACATGCCAGTATCCCTGTCCATCTACTAGGTTTCTCTCTTCACACCACTGTACGTCCTCTGGTGCTCAGCCTCTTTCTTTAGCCTTACCAGGGATGGTTCCCATAGGAGATCAGTCTTTTCAGGCTTTTCTCCTGGATATGGCAACCTTTCTTAATATCTCTATCCCTGGTTGTGATGCTACTCATGGCTCACTGGCACAAATGGAAAATATGATGCTTCCTTTACATCCTGCTCTGCAGGATCTCCTTCTGAGGGTCTGGAAATCGCCCTTACGACTTCCTCTAGTTTCTACAGCCACTGAGGTTCGGTACCGGGTGCCACCCTCTCCAGGGTTTCAAAAGCCTCAACTTTCTCATCGTTCCCTTGTAGTGGAATCAGCACTAAGGAAAGTTAAGAGCAAGAAGAAGCATTCTTCTTATCCGCCAGGTCGTTCTTCAAGAACACTCGATGGTTTTGGTCGTCAGGCCTTCCAAACCTCTATGCTGGCCTCCAGAATTCTTTCATATATTTTTCACATGAATCTAACACTCCAGGAAGTCACAGAGAAATTGTCTCTTTTGACCCCTTTTTTACCAGAGCCCAAGGCTACTGATTATTCCTTGCTCGTCAATCACAGCCGGAATATATCCTGGTTCCTGTCTCGTGCTTCTATAGACTCTTTTGAGTCCGTTAGCAGATCCTCTGCTATTGCCATTGCAGCACGTTGCAGAGCCTGGCTTGAAGCTTCAGACTTGAGCAGATGGGCACAAACTATACTGGCTCATTCTCCTTGTACAGGAGAAGGTCTCTTCAATAAGGAGGCTTTACGTCAGGTTGCTCAATGCTCCACTGACTCTCCTTCCACTAAAGACCATTCTAAGCCACCTCCTTCTTCAAGGGGTAGGAAATGTCCTACCAAACCTTCTTTCCCTAAGAAAAGAAAGTTTCATTCATCTCCTGCCTATCATTCGGCTGTACCTAAACAAGGGACGCCTCAGCCTAGCCTGAAGTCCTCCAGCTCTGGCCAGTCTCAGCATTCCCAGCAACCATAGGGGCCGGGAATTGTAATCTACAGTTCACTTCTACCCATTAGAAGTTTATTCACTGTGCTCTTCTTTTTCAGTGTACTAACCTGTCGGAAAAAGTTTTGTTCAGGGACTACAGACTTCTCCTCTTCTTACTCTCTAGAAGAGCAGTTGCAACTATCCCCTGATAGTTCTGTCCCAACTGAACATTTTTTCCTTCAGTTGACTTACCCTATGGGTACGTCACCCTCCAATTACTTACTCTACCCTCTCAACTGGGTTTTTTTTTCCCTGACTGAGGGGTACCATACTGAAAAGCTTCTCTAACAAGCTCGTTCCTCAGACAGGGAGAGGGGATATCTCCTCTCTTTTCTTGTCTGTTTTTCTTTATTGGGCACAGGACAATCTCTCTGCTGTTTCCGTCAGCAGCTGTGCCTGCAGGAGTTACAGTAATTGTATTACTGGTACTTTTTCCAAGTTCCAGTCCCTTGTTCAAAATTTTGTCTAGCCTCAGTAGTGATTCCAAGCTATTCGTCATCTATCTTGGATCCTCCTACTCGTTTAGGCTTTCTCACATTATTCTAACCATGTCCTCTCCTAGGATATGGCAACACACCTGACTTCAGTCAGTTTGTCTCATATCTCTCCTGCACAATGCTCTCTGCAGTCTTCAGAGAAGCTTTCTACTATGAGGGCCTTGCTATAGAGCATTGACCTTGTCTCTGAAGCTTCTCTATTAGTAGGGAAAAGCTTATAAACCCTTCCCATGCCTGTGAGGGTTCTCCACACCCTCTAGCCTGGGGTGTTAACACGAGATATCAGTTCTTCTGCGTGAAAATCCAAGGCTGATGTTTACGCATGCTACCTTTGGGTCCCTCCAGTAGGTCCCTCTGGTATCTTCTTCTGCGTTCCTGCACATCTGCCATGTCAGTGTTCTGTGGAACTCCCGCCTTGTTCCTTACAGATTCATATGATCATCTGTTCTCACGCGAACATCACGGTTATCTTGTTGGATTGCCTTCCTGCATCCCTCAATCCACGGAAATAGATTCTCTATACATATCCCAAGTGGGTTCACCCTCTTGTAGAGCGCAGAATCTTTTTCTTTTATATTCCCCATGTACAATTTATGGGGCTGGGTGGTAGACATGTATCTTCAACCTGTTGTCTTGTATGTAGCATCTCCATATATGTCTACATACCTATATCATTACTCTGGTGGTGCAAAACCATGCCCCACAAATGTATCTATATTTAGGTATATCATATCTATATATCTATATATATATATATATTTTGATACATTTCTCCACCCATATCCTAATATACACATCTGGACATATATATATATATTCCATCCACATATATATATCTGTATATATATGTGTCTGTTGGGGGGCTTCTTAAGGGTTGATATGTCTTACACACTATCACCCTTACTGTCTATACTAAATGTTTTACCTCCTAGAGGTTTTAGACAGTCTATCGTCCTACTTCGCATACCATATTACGATGCAGAAACTGTTAGGCACCAATAACCACTCTGGTGCTAACATCTTCCATTTTTTCTTTAAGTCCTTGAAGCATCAAGCTTCAATATTTTTCCTATCTCTCGCCAGCTAGGAAAAACAGTGTACATCTTTATCTTTGAGTACATAGCTGTTCTCCTTCGGAATAGGGTTTTTTCCAGTCCCCCTCTTCCCGCCAGGACTGGGCTAGTTCTCCAACTCCGTCAGTCTTCTTCCTTTAGTCCTCAATGTTAATGACCTTATGCCTAAAGGAGTTTTCAGCTTTTTCCCATAAAGCTTTCCATTGAAGACCTGACGTCTAATCCTACCCAGTTGACACCTGGATCGTCTACTACCTCCAGGTCTGGACCTTCCTCCTCACTGCTGGGAGGTCACCTTGAAGATTCCGCCACTGCTTATCCAGTAGACTCCATCATGCTTTCTACTTCCTACAATACAGTAGGTAAGCTGCATATTTTGAGTGTACATTAAATGTGTTTTAATGCTACTCATCATATATACCAAGGACTCCTGTAGTCTGTAGGACCCTCTAGTCCTTGGCTATGCTGTTTTTTTCCTCACAGCTCCTTTATTGTCAACTCCTACCCTCCATCCCACATTGGATGCCGGGGATTCCTGGAAACAAAATGCACCCCTGGTCCAGGCTCCTGCATTTTTATGGGATCTCCCCCTGGCATCTCCAGCTAGGGAGTCCCCATATGTGAAGACTCATTCCTGCTTGTTCCTGGAGATAGCACAGTTACTTACCTGTAACAGGTGATCTCTGGGAACAGCAGGAATTAGTCTTCACAACCCTCCCACCTCCCCTAGGAGTTGCATCTCTTTATCTTCTTCTTCCTTTTCTCTCTCGCCTTTGTCTCAGCTTTGAAACTCAACTGAAGAGAGGCTTTGGAGAAGGCGGGAAGTCAGCACACAGGCGCAAGAGATGCTGCCAAAGGCTTTCTGATTGGAAGCTGGGCAGCGTTCCCGTGCAGGCTCCGTCAGTACCGACGTACCCATATGTGAAGACTAATTTCCTGCTGTTCCCAGAGATCACCTGTTACAGGTAAGTAACTATGCTTTATCCATGATCAACCACTTCCTGTGGTAGTTCAGGAGTTTTTGTACCATGACCTTCAGTTTGGGTACACCTGAAGCCCTTCACATACTTTCCTTTTCCATTACGAGGGACTTTTTCTGAATCTTCAGAAAATGGGAGGCTACAATGCCTCCTAACTCCTATCCTCCTTGTTTTCGGATATGGAGATCTTGGAAGCTCCCTCTCCTATAAGAACTAGGTCTCTTAAGGTCAAAGGAGTTTTCAGTTTTATCCAATGGAGACTTCCGCGTTTTCCACTAAGTCCTACCTCATTGAACTGCCCCAGTTCCACTGGGATTGTTTCTCTCACCCTAAGGGTTCTACCTCAGCCTGTTTTTTGCACAATTCTTTACCTCTTCTTACATTGAGGTACCCCCTGGGGATATTCTGTTGGTTCATATTCACAAATCCTCATGAACCTCCATATAACCCTCTACAATGCCACCAGGTGAGGTCCATATTGGTTTATTGCTCTTCAATATTACCACTAAATATCACTTGCACAGAGCCTCTCTAGGCATCCTGTTTGGTCCAGCTGTTCCACAGCACATCTTTTTAGCTCAACTCCTACCCTCCATCCCTGGAATGCCTGGGAGTTCGGTAAATTAGCATGGCTGTCAAACTCGCAACATGCTGGGACTCCTCCAGGCATCTTAGCTTGGGAGTCCCCATATGTGAAGACTCATTCCTGCTTGTTCCTGGAGATAGCACAGTTACTTACCTGTAACAGGTGATCTCTGGGAACAGCAGGAATAAGTCTTCACAACCCACCCACCTCCCCTAGGAGTTGCATTTCTCTATCTCTATCTTTCCCTTTCTTGCTCTCTCTCTCTTTGCCTCAGCTTTAAAACTTAACAGAGGAGAGGCAGTTGGGAAAGGTGGGAAGGCAGCACGCAGGCGTGTTGGGATGCTTCCAAAAGCGTTCTGATTGGACGCTGGGGAGCGTTCCCGCGCAGACTCCATCAGTACCGACGTACCCATATGTGAAGACTTATTCCTGCTGTTCCCAGAGATCACCTGTTACAGGTAAGTAACTGTGCTTTGCAAGAGGATGAAATAATAATAAACGTTCATGATAATTGAACGTGAGCAGCAGCTCTTCTGTTTTTGAAACTGTTTTATTTTCTATTTATTGAAAGGTATTTGATTATATTTGTATTGTGTATAGGTGATTTTTCAGGATAATTATTTTATATTAGTTTATTGTAGTATTAATTATGTACCCACCTCCATACCTTGGTGAAAAATAGGTTGTTCTCCAGGAACAAGCAGGAAGTCTGCCTTCACATATGGGTGATGTCGGCATTGATGGAACCCCCACGGAAGCATCTCCCCAGCTTTCAAAGAAAGCCTTTGGGAGATGCACCAGGCATGTATGGTCCCCTTCCCGCCCAAGGGTGCCATCTTGCCTCAGTCTTCTTTTTCCACGAAGCCCTCCAGAGTCTGTCCAGTTTCTCGCAGAAAAAGTGTGTTTTTTTGGTAATTTCTATATGGTTTGCATACTGGTTCCTTCCCTCCAGCGAGCCAGTTCACCTCGGCATCGCTCCTGAGGTTCTTTCCTTGTTTTTTCCCCTTTTTTATTTTGAGGTGTCCCTCGACCGACATTCGCACCCTTTTTCAGCTGAAAGCCTCAGACCCTTTTTCCGATGGCCTCCAGCAGCTTCAAGAAGTGTGATCAGTGCAGCAAAATGATGGCCTTCACCAATCTGCATGACTGCTGCCTCCGGTGCCTTGGCCCAGAGCACAATGACTCGGACTGCAAACTTTGCAGAACCATGACCTCAAAGGCCCTAAAGAGCCATCAACAGCAGCAGGAAAAATTCTTACAGAAGTCCAACTCTGCACCGAAGTCTCCAGCAACATCACGCTCCAGGGCTCCCTTCGGTACCTCAGTGCCTTGCGAAGTCCGAGCCTCCTCAGAGTCCTGCGGCTGCAGTTCCTCTGAAAGGAAATCCCCAGAGGTGGAGCGCAAGAAGTCAAAACCCTCGAAGCCTGTCTCAGAGGATGGGTCCGGGAAGAAGGGGTAATCCCACTCCAGGTCCCACAGTCCCTGGCATGAGTCTGAGGAGTCTGAGCGGGAGCGGCCTCATAAGCTGCCCCCAAAGGAGTCGTCGGCACCTGCCAACCGGCCTCTGATATCCGTGGCCATCCTTGTCAAGGACTCCCCCTCGACAGTAACCATGCCAGGCCCGAAATTCTCAGTGCCCGTGTTGAAGGCTGCAGAGCCAACTGGCATGGTGACCAGGATGGCGACCTTAGAGAGCACTATCTCTGCCCTCATGGCCATGAAGCAGGCATTGGTTCATCCAGTTCATCTGCCCCAACGACCGGACCTTCTACATCGAGAACTTCTCCGGATATTGTGCTGATCCTTGAGCATCACCCACCTCGAGAGACCCAAGAGCTCTGGACGAGGGTCTGGTCCAATTTCTCTGGCAAGCAATTGCGGCTCGGACAGCAGATCCTCCGGAGGTCACGGACCGCTTTGCTCAGACCTCGACCATGGTGATCATGGAGCCTCGGATTCATACTCAGACTTCGTGTCTGACTGGGAGATGGAGGACGTGGAGTCCCCGGACACTCAGTGACACCGAGACATGCCTTTGGACCCATCTCCTCCGATGTCTCAATGCCATTCCCAGCCAGAGGATGTCGCCTTCCTCGACTTTGTGCGGGACATGGCGAAAGCTCTCACCATCAGGACCGAGGCTGAAGAAGACCCGTGCACGTAGGAACTGGAGATACTCCAGTACGAGGCCCCCCTAAGGAAACTCTTACGATATCGGAGCCTCCGATCTTCGCGTGCCTCCTCCTCCGGATGTGGGAAGTACCGACATCAATATCCATTGTCAGAAGGCGACTCAATTCCATTTACCGAGTGCACTGAAGTCCTGGGTTCCAGAAGACCCAACTTCCCCACAACTCGATGGTCATTGAGTCAGCCATGTGCAGGCTCAAGAGCCAAAAGACCATTCTTCGGTGCCACCTGGCAGGGAGACCTGAACCCTCAATGCTTTTGGCCGAAAGACCTTTCAGGGCTCAATGCTGACTTGCCGGATCTAGTCATACCAGCTTTATAGCAGCATGTACCTTAAAGAGTTGTCAAGGGAGCTCGATGGATTCTCAGCAGGCCTCGATGGGGAACCCCTGCAGAGATTTAAGTCTCTGGCCTCGGAGGTCAAAGAATGCTCAAAGTTCTTGTCTTGAGCAGCCTACAATGGCTTTGAGTCTTCAGCCAGGGTGGCCGCCGTAGGCATCTGGGCACGACGCCAAGTATGGCTACAGTCATCTGACCTAGAACAATGGGTTCAGGACAAGGTTATTGATGTCCCCTGCATCAGAGAGAATCTCTTTGTGAAACCCATGGCAGACAAAGCTGCAGAGATAGGGACCGAGTTCCTAACGAGAACCAGACTCTCAAAGACCTCGGTGCAGCCCCGTAAGAGGGGCCCCAGGGAAGAAGCCCTTCTTCCTGAGGAAGAAGGGGGGATTTGGCAGTACCTCACAATTTCAGGTCTTCTCTGCCCCTCAGCAAGACCAACAGCATAAAGGACAGGAGCATGGCGCCTGTAAGCAAAAAACCTTGAAGTCCCAGGCGCCAGCCCCAGCCCAGCCTAGAGGGAGCTTTTGACTGCCTGGGCATGTCCTCCTCTCCCCCAGGAGGTCCTCTGCAGCCCACAAGGGGGCAACTATCAGAAAATCATCAACTGCTTCAATGATGTCTCACATTGGCTTGACACAGTTAATCTCTCAATCAACCTAAAAAAACTGAAGTCCTAATAATCACCAGAAACAAAACGTTTTCCACCTCAACACCTACAAGTAAATAATGCCCTACTCAAAGTTAAAAAAGAAATAAAATACCTAGGGATCTTCTTGGACCAAAACCTCAATATGACCAAGCACATTAATATGATGATGAAAATGATATGCCACAAAACCAGAATGATACAGTACTTAAGACCTCTTCTCTCTCCAGAAGACTTCTGCACCATAGCACAAGCATTGATATGCCCCCACTTCGATTATAGCAACATCATCATACAATGACTACCCAAGCAAACTCTAAAAACCCTCCAATTAGCACAGAACATAGTTGAGTATACAATAATGAAATCTGCTAGATCAGATCACATAACACCTATACTTTATCACCTCCATTGTCTCCCAGTAATTCAAAGAATTAAGTTCAAGGCGTTGATGACTACCTTCAAAACAATAAGCAACATTGCACCTACACACCTGTGCACACTCATAAAGTTACAGCAAGACACGAGAATAAGAAGGGACAACCAGAAGAATACATTAACCACACTAAGAATATTCCACAATGCAATCCAATGAACAACCAACAGAGCATTCTAACTCTTCGCTCCAACATTATGGAACAACCTACCCAATAACCTGAGGGAAATCAAGGACTTATCACTGTTCAAAAAACACCTAAAGACACTCTTTTTTACGGACTTCTACATACATGAACAACCCACTGGGAACCATGAAACATTACCTTCCCTCTCCACAACCAGTATTTCCTCGAAAGAACCTACACCATCAATCAGAATCAAGGAACCCAACACTCGTAATTTACCAGTACATACTCACACACGATACAGCAACGACATAGCGCAATCCTTATGTAAATAGTTCTAAATCAACATTTCAACCTGTATATAGTTGTGTAAAATAAATCTTGTAATTATTAACTGTAAATTTGTAAAATGTTCATTGTAACTGCCCTGTGCAGAGTTTGTAAGATGTTCCCTGTAAACCATCTTGATTACCCAGACAAAGCAGTATATAAATCGGATAAATAAATAAATCTAGCCCTGTTTGTCCACAGGTGGTCCGCCTTCACCACTGATACCTGGGTGCTACAAGTAGTCAGGGCGGGCTACCTCCTCTACCTACAGTGGGTGCCACCCTCGTACTTTCCAGGAGAACCCATTAGACCTCTCCTTCACCAGACGCTGCTCCTCACCGAGCTCGCAGGCCTACTCCAGGACAAAGCAGTGGAGCCAGTGCCGAAGCATCTCTGGGGCATCGGCTTCTATTTTAGGTATTTCCTCGTCCCCAAGAGGACAGGGGGCCTTGGGTCCATCCTGGACCTGTGGGAGCTGAGCAGGTTACTGGTAAGGGAGATGTTCAAGATGCTGTCCCTTGGAATACTGCTGCCATTCCTCCAGCAGGGAGATTGGCTATGCTCCTTAGATCTAAAGGATGCCTACACACACATCCTGATCAATCCCAGCCACAGAAAATACCTCCGGTTTGTAGTGGGAGGAGAGCACTACCAATACAGAGTGCTATCTTTCAGTCTGGCTTCATCATCAAGGGTCTTCACCAAGTGCCTCAAGGTGGTCGCAGCCCACCTCTGGCTCCAAGGGGCCTTTGCCTTCACTTACCTGAATGACTGGCTCATAAAGGGAGGCACAGCTGCAGAGGTGCAATGTGCCACTGGACACCCCATCAACACCCTGCAGCATCTAATGTTTGTCATCAACTACCTCAAGTCCCACATCGCTCCAGCTCAATACCTGGAGTTATAGGGGTGCAGCTAGATGCCTTCTAGGCAAAGGCTTTCCTCCCTCAAGAGAGGTCAGAGTGCCTCAGGGAGTTAGCTTCAGAGATGCATCAGAAGGTCTGGTGCACTGCATTAGGGCCATGGCTACCTCTGTGGCAAATCTGTATTCCGTCCCCGTGACAGAGATCTGTCAGGCCGCCACCTGGTTTTCGGTCCATACCTTCGCAACTCACTACTGCCTGGAGAGGGAGTCCTGATGGGACAGCACCTTCGGCCAGGCCATACTCAGTAATCTCTTGGGGTGTAGGCAACTCCTGTCCTCCGACCCTTCTGTATTCAGACTACCGGAGTGCTGGTTCTCTGTCGGACACTTAGGTCTTGCGAGAGTCTCTCAGTAGGCACTCAACTGCTGCTGATCACAGCCCATCCTTTGCAGTTCTCCGTGGCGTTTACAGGTTCTTGGTAGCCTGTAGCTGGGGAGTCCCATATGTGAGGACTGACTTCCTGTTTGTTCCCGGAGAAAGGGTAGTTACCTGTAACAGGTGTTCTCCAGGGACAGCAGGAATCAGTCTTCACAACCCTCCCTCCTCCCCTTGAAGTTGCTTCTTTATTGTATTTTATTTTATTTTATTTTTTTTATTCATGAAATTTTACAATATAATCAAGAAAGAAACATAGTTCTTTCCTGCGGAAACAGGTTGACACTCAGAAAAACAAAACATATAACAAAATAGGAAAATACGCACGGCTCCACTACATCTCCCGTGGCGTTAAGAAATTATACATACAATGCCAACCTCAGTAGCCCACTATAAGGAGGGAACTCTTATAAAGTAATAATAACTATACCAAATACGAAAGAAACAAGGTAGCAGTCAAAATTCAGGACAAACACATCATGAGTTAAGGAGGATCACTTATTAAGTCTGACCACTTAGCACTAATGAAGGCTACCAGCTGGGAGGGCTCAAAAAAATATAGGAAACCTCCTGGTACTTCACCAGACATTTACAAGGGTGTTTAAGAAAGAAAAGCCCTCCCAGCTGTAGGACTACAGAACGGAGCAGGAGAAACTCCCTGCGTCTTTTCTGGGTATCACGAGCCAAATCAGGGTACATACGGACAGCCAAGCCCCTAAAGGGAAGCTTCCTTTTCCTAAAATACAGCTTCAACATCCATTCTTTATCAGACAATAGGGCAAATGTAATAAGTAAAGTGGAAGATTCCTGAGAATTAAGCCCAGAATTCTCTATCAGATCCGTGATATTCAATTCTTCCCCTTGGCCCAATCCTACCCCTAGGGCCCCACCAGATATTCTCTTCCCCTTAGGGAGATAATAGATCTTAACCAAAGGAGGCATTAATTCAGGTGAAACCCCTAATATCTCACTCAAATATTCCTGAAACATATCTCTTGCAGAAACAGAAGGAACCCTAGGAAAATTTACAATACGCAAATTATGTGCCCGAGAAAGATTATCCAAATGCTCCATTCTATATTGTACTGACAGGAAATTCTTCTTAAAGACATCAACTTGATCTTCCACATTAATAACTCTATTTTGTAAACCCCCCACAGTCACAGTCACTTCTGAAAGTTTCCTTTCTAGATCAGTAACAGAGGTCGTCACAGATTTCACCTTAGAAACCAAGGAAGAAAACTGAGGGAGTAAAGCTTCACCCAAAGAGGCTATAGCGTTCAATATTGCCTCTAAAGTAAAATCCGAAGGGTGCTGCAATGTAAAAGTCAGCCCTGAATCAGCAGGCAAACCTTCAGCCTCTATGGGCGTCAGCAGATCAACTCGTCCCACAGGACCGGCTGTTCCCTCTGCCAAGACACCTCCAACTCGCACCGAGGCTTGTGAAGAGACAATCTCACCACCAGCTTGTTGATCACGCTCCACCAGCCTTCCTTCTCCTGGCCCTCGTGAAGAAACACCGTCTCCTGTCGACACAGAAGCGAGCACTTCCAGGAAGCCCTCCGGCAACAGAGAGCTGCGTGGGACCTTCGGCGCTAGACTCAACACAGGGGAGAAGGATATCACCGAAGCAGACGCCGAACTACCCAGTTCCGGCAAAACCGCAGCATGGCACTCTCCACCAGCTCCTGAATTCAGTGCGGAACGCAATAGGTAAGCATCAATAGGACCAGTCACAACGGAAACAGGCGTCGAGGCCCCAAGGGGCGGTGAGGGCAACGGCCCCATTTTGCCTTTTCGTTTCCTGCCCATAGGAAAAAACGTCCTCACACCGCTAAGACTGCTGCTGCCCCTTTATCGTATTTTAAATTTTGCCATCTTAGCTGTATCATTAGACTGAGGCAAGATGGCAACCTTGGGCAGGAAGGCGACCACACATGCACGGTGCATCTCCCAAAGGCTTTCTTTAAAAGCAGGGGAGATGCTTCCGCGGAGCTCCGTTGGTGCTGACATCACCCATATGTGAGGACTGATACCTGCTGTCCCTAGAGAACATCTGTTACGGGTGAGTAACTACACTTTAAAGCTAATCAAATCAAACCAAGCATACGCCGTAGAAATGATAGCCAGACTGAGCATATTCTGTTGTTCATGTGTATGCAATTGGGAGGATATCACTGTAATGTTTTATTTACAGCCTGTGATAAGCAAAGAAACCTGGTATGCAGAGAATCTCCAGAAGAGCATCTCCAGCCTTTCAAGGATAAAATGGAAACATTTGTTCAGAAAGGTAAGCAATAATTCTTACTAGGGTTACCAGGTGGACAGGATGCCATCTGTTTTATATAGAAATGTCAGAAAGGTAGACAGCTGGGTAGTATCCAGCATTCAGTCATTTTCTAATCGATTAAGGCCACCTAATCCACTTAGCACTCTCATTGTATCCCATCATCCTCCCTGTGTCTGAAAATGTTTCTACAACCTTGCTGGTTTGATAATAAAAATATTCCTTCTTAAGTTCAATTTTACAACTATAAATCATGTTCACTGGTATTTTCAGTGTTTGAAAGATATATCAAGTTAGTGCAATTGCTGGATTTGCAATGACTCCTCATACCTTTCTTCTGAGGAAATGTGCCATCTTGCCCTTAGGACTAGATTGATTAGTGTGTTATTTTTGGCACACGCTAATGCAGTTAACCTGCATTGTCGGTAAATAGGTTCCATTGCATAAAATGAGACCTGTGGTAAATAACATGTATAAATGTATGTTAGCGCACAGTTACTCAGTAGTTGATTTTATGAAATCTTGCCCATAGTTATATATTCCTTCTACAAGTATTGGACTGATAAGTCAATTTGTTCCTCATTTCTTGTTTCCCTTTAGGCCCTACAGATTCTCTTTTCAAAGGAGATTATTGGTTACAGCAGTGGTTCTCAACCCAGGCCCTCGAACACACTCAGGCTTTCAGATTGGCAGGATATCCACAATAAATATGCATGAGACCGATTTGCTGGCAATCTCATGCATATTTGAGAGGATCCTTTCAGGACCCTCACCAATGCAGCACGCTTTGTGTATAGGACCCTACCATGCTGTCCCAGCCAGTAGATGCATGCCATCTTATAACATTCTCCTGTGGGATGGCTTCTTTGGTTCTGCCAGCTCATATATAATCTCTGGGATCCTGCTGGGTGTTGTGGATTGGCTTGTTTGTGTGGTTTGGTTTGATGTTGGTTCTGTGTTGGTGTGCATTCGCTCTGTATTTGTTGGACGTTTATTTTACTTTGTGTCCAGTATGGAATCTCCTTTGATTCTTAAACTAGTCTGCTTGTGAAGAGTGTGTACAAGTCAGAGTTCCCCCACCACCTGAGTATTGGAGAGCTTGGGTTACAAGCCTAAAGAAGCGAGTATAGAGCCGGACTGGAATTTGTGTAGTGGAGAAGGTACTGTGAGAGAATTTCCATCAGTTTGGAAAGGGAGAGTGAGAAAGATTATCCCAATGAGAAGGGATTGAGTCTGCTGCATTCTGCTAATCAATATTGGAGCCCAAGAGGGGGACCATCTGTCTATTGTAGGACAGACAACAGTCGAATTAGGATTACAGACAGAAATACCATAAGTGCTGCAATCCTTGTTACCAAGGACTGTATATTCTCTATGCAGAAGGACTGTAAAGGGATGCTGTTTTGAGTTATACTTTATACTCAGTAAAGTAAGTTGAAGCACTCCAATCCATGTTGTACAGTTTCTTTGGATTTCTGTGCTAGAACCTTAAAGGAATATCCCTACCCCCTGTGAAGAACCTGCTCCCTTTGAATAAGAATGTATGCTGGCTGAGTTAAGGAGTAGGAGAGAACCCAAGGAGTAAGTTGCTGTTTTAGGACCCTTGGAGTATGAACTGCACAGTGACCAGAGGGGACTCCTTACATATTCACTGTGGATATCCTGAAAACTAGACTGGTTGGATATATCCTGAGGACTAGGCTGAGAACCCCCCTGCATTAGAGCAATGAGATGAATGGACACCAAAATCTCTTACTTCAGCAGTTCAGCTGAATGTCAGGCCCTTGTGCTCTACATAGACTATCTATATAGAGGGTAATATGAAAGTGGTCATGGTACTTTTAACCCCCATAGAGTTTCCCTTTAAAAATTTTACTGGTGCACTCAATGCAGGCACAATGGGCCCAATATTCATCTCTGGCAGCTAGCCGCCGGTGCTGAACATTAAACCCGGATAGTCAATGCCAGGGTCATATCCGGCCTTAGCATTGAATATCCAGGTTTATTTCATAGGCCGATTGCTAACTGGACAATGGCAATATTGAGCCACTGCCTGGTTTGGTGATATGTGGTGAAAGTTAGGCCAGGGTTTTCTGCACCTGGCTTTCTCCGCATATCACTAACCAGGCAGCGGTTGAATATTGCCACTGCCCGATTAGCGATCAGTGCCGCCTCTGCTCCACCCCAGAACACCCCCGACACACCTCGACGGTAAGCGGTTAGCATTGGGGTGTGTAGTGGCGGCATCCATGGATATGTAGAGTCACTGTTTTAGTGCCCTGAATATCCCACAGAGCAGCATTTACATGGCTTACTGGTCTGCAAACTGTAAAAGCCGCTGAATATCAGACCCAGGGAACCTACCTACTTTGCACCTTCCTAGAAGCAGGTGCTATGTATGTATAGAAATTTATATAATCTCCTCATGTAATTTCTGTCCTTGACCTTCCTACACCCGTTATTTAGCAGATAAAAAAGAATACATGCACTTTTAATGTAAGCATTTTTACTTACCGAGAGTGGGGGGTGTTGGCAATTACCAGCCAGGAGTTTAATCATGTAAATAACTTTGATTACATGCCTGTTTCTGTAAACTTATGCTTCTTGATTTGTTCCTTGTTATGAACATGTATGTTTGTCCATATGTAATTGTTATGTATATGATATATGGGGGGGATATTCCAAAGCCTGTGCATGCTTTTCAGAGCTGCAAACTGTGGAAATGCTGCTTGGTGGATATTCAGCGGCACTACACGCCCTGATGCTAACCATTTAGCATTGGGGCATGTCAGGGGCATTTCAAGGTGGAGCAGACGCAGTACCTATCTCTAACCAGGCAGCAGCGATATTGAGCCAGTATCTGATTAGCGATATGTGGCGAAAGCCGGGTGCAGGAAATCATGGCCTAACTTTTGCCGCTAATTGCTAACCAGGTAGTGGCTCGATATTGCCGCTGCCCAGTTAGCGATCGGCAAATGCGGCCAACACAGATATTCAATGCAGGGGCCAGATATGACCCTGGAACTGAATATCTGGGTTTAATGTTCGACGCCAGCAGCTAGCCGCTTTATCAGCACTAGCTACCAGCACTGAATGTTGAGCTCTGTATTTTTATTTATGTATGACTTGTAGCCCGCTTCAGTAGGACATTTTGATGGAAAGGCCTAAATACATAAATGGATTGCTCCCATAAATACACATGGAGAGGGGAATTCACACATCCAAGTCAGGATATGGAGAATTCCCATGCCAAACATAGACGGCCCAGTATTCAACAGCAGCCGCTAACCAATCTAACGCGGCTAGCTGATGACGATGAATTTTAAACCCAGATATCCAATGTTGGAGTCATATATGGTTCCTGCATTGAATGTCCGGCTTGGCTGGATTTGCAGGTTGCTAACCAGCCAGCAGCAATATTAAGCCGTTGCTCAGTTAGCTTCTGCAGCAAACGTTAGGCCAGCCTTTGCTGCGCCTGACTTTTGCTATGTAGCCATAACCGGATGGCGACTCAATTTTGCTGCTGCCCAGATATGGCCAGGTGCCACCCCAGACCACCCAGTGCTAACTAATTAGCATTGAGGCGTGCCGTGGTGGTAGCCGTGGATATTCAATTTAGTGTCATTTACAAGTTTGCAGGTCTGCAAACCATATAAATGCCTTTGAAAATCGAAGGCGCAGCAATTTTAAGAAGCTGCACATGAGGGGAAAAAAGAAAAGAAATCCAGATATGCATCAGGGGCAGCATCTTAAAATTGCTGTTCCCACTTTGCCTGTTCACCCATTTTAGCATCACTGGTTCCTCACCCCCAATCACTCCCCCTGTCCTCAATCTCCACCTCATACTTCCTCACCTCATCCAATTTCCCTTTATCCACCAAAGCATCTGATCCTCTATAAAAGCAGCCTCCCCATACTCAAATCCCACTGGCAACACAACATCCCCCCCTCCCGAGGCCCCTAACAGCTGTACCCCTCCACCTCCCAAACCTTCTCCCTTGCCTTACCAGTGTCCCTGGTATCTAGTGAGCACAGAAGCAAAGCCCAATCACTCTTGCTCTTACTGTGTCCAAATCCAATATGCTATCAATGACCCCTAGCAGTAATCTCAGAATACTGCGAGATTTCTGCTAGTGAATTTTGGTGCCACTTTGGATCCAGGCACAGTAACAGCAGGAATGTATAGGCATAGGTCTTGCTCCCACTAGTCACAAGAGACTCTGGTAAGGCCAGGGGTAAGGATTGGGAATGTGGGGGTTATGGGGCACTGCTGGTGAAGGGGGAGGTTTGTGCCCCTGGAAGGTTGTTTTTAAAGAGGATCGGATGCTTTGGGAGGGTAGAGAAGATTAGATGTGGTGGGGGAGTCAGGGGATGGGATCAAGGTTGGGGATGGTGATCGAGGGGAGACCCAGACCTTGACATTGACAGCACACTCTGCCAGCAGTACTTAAATATGCCTCAGGGCAACTGTAAATGTGGACATCTAGGGCCTAATATTCAATAAGGCGCTGAAGGTGGCGAAAACTGCCAAAGGACACATGCACAAAAAGGCTGGAATCATCAGAAAGGTGGCAGATACACAGGCATTCGTAGAAACTAAGCGTGCAACGGCTGTTCCCAAATGCGGGTATGTGGCTTGAAAGTGAGCGTCCATATTGGATATATCCACACACCCCTTCAGACCTTTGAAAATGCCCATGTACATGCCAAAGCGCAGAGGGATGCCTATCCATGTACCATGCAAAGGCCCGCCAGTGTAATGGACCACCCATAGAGTGTCATAAGGTGCAGGCTCCAACACAATTATCGCCACAAAACCTATGCAGCATGATATGCCTCAGTGTTAACTGTGTGATCACATGATCACACACACGGGTACCACAAAGACCCCACCTATCAATACTTGTGTACCACAGCACGAGCTCCGATTGGCACACTCCATGTGGTGGGCGCCCCTCCCCTGCTTTGGGGAAGTTCGTCCCAAGATAGCATCCTGGAGGAAACAGCAAAATTTCACCCCTGAGGAGAGACAAGCCCTAGCATGCATAGTGCTGAAGTGAGAGGGGGGCTGTACCCCAGGGGCCACCATAGGGCAAATCTACAGCTGGCAATGAGAATATGGAGGGCAATCCAGTTGTGGCTGCACAGATGAGTAAGCAATGGGTGTGGGAGAGGCATGGCAGTAGGCAGGCTAAGAGCAGTTGCAGCAGGCTTAGGTGAGGGACAGTGTTGCTGCATCATTGAGTGAGTCCAATCATGTAACCATGGTACACCAATGTTCCATAAAACCTCTAATAACAAGTGGAATTCTATCTGTCCAGGGTAACCATATACATATAGGGGGTCATTCCGATCTCAAATAGCAGGGGCTGGACGTGCGATATGGATGTCCAGCCTCCTCCATTCCCCTAGACCAGGGGTGGGCAATTCCAGTCCTGGAGGGCCGCAGACCAGTCAGGTTTTCATGATGTCCCTAATGAATATTCATGAGATCTGTTTGCATCCACTGCCTTCCATTGTATGGAAATAGGTCTATGACTATTCATTAGGGACATCATGAAAACCTGACTGGTCTGTGGCCCTCCAGGACCGGAATTGCCCACCCCTGCCCTAGACCCAATTTGGCGCGCAGAGCTCCAAACATACTGCGGAGATGTGCGGGGAGCTCTGTATGAAAGTGGGAGGGGGCGGGTCAGAGGTGGAGTGAGGGCGGGCTGGAGGTGTGACCCTCAACCTGGATGTACAAGGCCTATTCTGGTGACGGCCCTGTACGTCCAGACTGGGGGACCTGGATGGGGGACTTAATCCACCTCAGAGCTGGAATATGTCCCCCCCCCCCCCGAAAGAGGGGGGCAGCCATGGTAGGACCAGCAGAGGAGGTGAGGTTCCCCACAGCCCAATCCTGGCCCCAGAAGGCCCTATTGGGGGTCAGGCGGTGGGGAACACAAGTTTGACGATGGTACAGGCGATAGGAGCTCCTGCACGGAGTCACAGTGCCATGGCAATAGGACGCCACTGCACCGTGTCTCCATGCAGGCACCCAAGTTGAACTATCCAGGGAATCGGCGAGACATCCAGCCTGGCAGAATCGAGGCATGGCCTGCCCGTCCAGGCCAGTTGCAACCGATTCTGATCCCGCGAGAATGTACAGCCCCCGCGGGATCAGAATTGGGCGCAAATCTGGCCCGTCCAGATTCTGGATGTCCAGACGGGCCCCAATGAGAATGGGCTTCTTAATCTCACAAAAGTATCCCTATGAAGCATACTATACTTTTTTATGTCTGATTCTGCTCTAGGACACCATCCCAAAACTTATGGTCCCTTTTTGGTCACCTAAGTCCTTTTTATTATATAGATAGATATTAATGAGAATATGAATATTCTGAAAAGCAGACCCAGTACAAACTAGGATCTGAACTCGAAAGTTAAAGTTGCTTCAATTCTTAAAAACACTACATGGCACAGGACAATGCACCCACACCTATGGTGGCCCAATGGCTACATCCCCCATCAGCCATAATGTTGGTATAGTTGCTTTAGGCAGCAGTGGCAAGACATATGGCACAGGAGCCCTGCCATAAGTTGCTAAAAGGACCCACATATCACCTTACATGACACTGTCTCATCCCTGATGTCAGCATAGCAGATGGAGACTACTACTACAACTACTAATCATTTGTATAGTACTACAAGGCATACACCGCGATGTACATAAAGACATAAGAGACAGTCCCTGCTCATCAAAGCTTACAGTCTAATCAAGATGAAAAAGCATCACAAAACTGGGGACTAGAGTATGATAAGATAAACATAAGTAGTGAATGAGAGAGTGAGGGGCATCAAGATACAAAAGCAGCTTCAAAGAGGTGTTTTTTTAAGCCTGGATTTGAATGTACCAACTCAGGTAGTTTGTTCCAGCATATGGAAAAGCAAGTTGGAATGAATGAAGTCTGGAGTTGGCAGTGGCAGAGAAGGGCACAGATAAAAGGGATCTGTTAGAGGAGCGGAGTTCCTGAGTATACAGTAGAGTAAGATAAGAGAGGAAAGGTAGTGTGGAGCCCTTGAATAAATGCACTTGTAGGTAAGTATGAAGAATTCTGAACTGGATGTGGAAATGGATAGGGAGCCAGTCAAGTGACTTGAGAAGAGGGATTACATGATCACTGCAGCACCGGAGGAAGATAAGACGTGCAGCTGAATTTTGAACAGATTGAAGGGGAGAAAGATGCAGGTTACAATAGTCAAGATAGGAGGTGACTAGTGAGTGGATGAGGATCGTAGTAGTGAGTGTAGAAAAGAAAGGATGAATTTTGCCAATGTTATAAAGAAAGAAGTGACAGGTTTTAGCTATCTGTTGGATATGTGTAGAAAAAGAGAGTAGAGTCAAAGATGACACCATGGTTGTGAACTGAGGAAACAGGGAGGTGTGTAGTGTTAGCCACAGAAATAGAGAAGGGAGGGGAGGTGGGTTTAGAGGGAAAGATAAGGAGTTCCGTTTTCTCTATGTTCAGTTTCAGATGGCGGTGAGATAAGCATGAATGTTGGATAATCAGGCAGAGATCCAGGCCTGAATTACTGGAGAGATTTCAAGCACAGAAGGGTAGATCTGATAGTCGTCAGCATAAAGATGGTACTGAAAATCATGGGAGGAATTAAGTACACCAAGAGACTGAGTGTAGAGAGAGAAAAGGAGAGGTCCCAAGACAGAGCCCTGGGATACACCAACTGAAAGCAGAATGGTAGTAGAGGAGGATCCACCAGAACATACACTAAAAGTGTGATGAGAGAAATAAGAAGAAAACCAGGAGAAAAGAGCCCCACAATCCAAGCAAGGACAGGGTATTGAGGAGAATCTGGTGATCAACAGTGTCAAAGGCAGCAGAAAGGTGAATAAGGATGAGAATTGAGTAGAAGCCTTTGGATTTGGTGAAGAAGTCGTCACTGGAGACTTTGGCAAAAGACATTTCTGTGGTATGTAGAGAACAAAAGCCAGATTGCAGTGGGTCTAGAACGGCTTGAGAAGAAAGAAAGTCAGCGGTGGCGAACTGCTCATTCAAGTAGTTTTGAAGCAATAGGGAGGAGAAAGATAGGGCGATAACTGGAAGGACAGGTAGGATCTAGTGAAGGTTTTTTGAGGAGAGGTATAATCACAGCATGTTTGAAGGCCACGGAACAGTTGCAGTGGAAAGCGATAGGTTAAGGGTATGACAGATGGAAGGGATGACAGTGGAAGAGATAGAGCTTAGTAGATGGGTGGGAATGGCATCAGAGGAGCAGACAGTTTGGAGGAGGAGAGAAGATTTGCAGTTTCCTCCTGAGTGATTTCAGAAAAGGAAGAAAGGGTGACTGAAGATGAGGGAAGGATTTGGGATTGAAGAAGGGAAGGGGAAGGGGGAGGTGGAGGTGAACCTGTGGAGAATTCAAGGCTAATCTTTTGGATTTTGTCATGGATGTAGTTAGCCAAGGTCTGGATAGACAGTGAAGAAGGGATTGGAAGAGGAGGGACCTTGAGGAGAGAGTTGAGCAGAGCAAAGAGATGCTGAGGGTCAGAGGCAAGAGAGTTAGTCAGATGGACATAGTACTCTTGCTTGGCAAGTGCTATGGTCGACTGGAAAGAGGTTAGCATGAATTTGAAAATAGATAGCAAGGGTATGTGATTTAAGCCAGAGGTACTCAGTTGAGTGTTGAGAAGGGAGACACAGCACTGCAGAGATTAGGAGAGCTGAGTAAAGGGCATACAGAAGATAGGACATACACTGACAAAACAGAAACGTAGACAGAACATACATAACAAGCTAGATTCTAAACAGGTAAAGGAAAATGCCTAAACAGAGCATGCAAAGTTAGCAGAGGCTTGCAATGAGGGTGTTGTCCTAAGCAGGAACCACCAAATGAAGGACAGCCATTCATGTGTTCAGAGAGGAAAGTAGGGGGAGGGGCGGGGAAAGCGCTGAAGGCAAATAAGTGGAAGCAGGCAGATTCTAAAGGAAGTGCCTTAGTAAAACTCAGGCAAGGTAAAAAACGTAAGACTTTAAATACCTATAAGACAGGCCTTGTAGAGGAATGGGGAAGAGAAAAAAAATTAAAAACACTCCTAAATGTGCAGTCAGGTAGTACTAGTTAGAGAACAAAGGCAATAAAATGTTGAGAAGGGAGAAGACAGCACTTCAGAGAGCAGGAGAACTGGGTAAAGTACAGACAGAAGATAGGATACACACTGACAAAACAGAATATAGACAGAACAATAAATAATAAGCTAGAAAGGACACCAAGTGGCAGTACAAAGAGCCATAAACAGACACGGTCTGTGTTGAGGTGGCTTTTGTGCCATGTTGGCGATGCTAGGGACAGATCCTCTGCCAATAAAGGCTTCAGGCCTATCAGCCCATGCCCCATTTGTGGAACACATGCAGGAAGTGGTGCTTCCCCAATCTATTACCATGGGCCGCCCCCAACAGAGAATTTGTCAAGGAAGAACAGTCACTGGGAAGTGTCTGCAGCCAGCCCTTCAATGTCACACGATGCTGCAGAGCACAGTCATGGCCAACCTCCACTGTATCAAACAACCAGCCACTTACTTACTAAGCAAACACAATAGCTCACCCTGGAGGGGCAGTGCTGTCTGACCAATGAGACACAAATTCAAGTCTGATCTAGAAGCCTCCCAAAAACAAATATGTGCAATTATTCCATGCTAGCAGCACTCAGTTTTGCAATGCCAACCTCTGCCATGTGGCATCCCAAATAGATATATTTTATCCTGAGTTGTTTGTGTGTCCTCAGCACCTGTATGGCCCAGTGAAAATGAAATGTTAGAGCAGCTAACCACCACCCAGGAAAAAGATTTAGGCATCATTGTGGATAACATGTTGAAATCCTTCGTCCAGTGTATTGTGGCTGCCAAGAAGGCAAATACAATGCTAGGAATCATAAGGAAAGAAATGGAGAATAAAACCCAAGGATATTATAATGCCTCTGTATCGTTCTATGGTGTGACCACATCTTGAATATTGTGCTCAATTCTGGTCGCCATATTTAAAAAGAATATAGCAGAATTATAAAAGGTACAGAGAAGAGCTATCAATATGGTAAAGGGGATGGAAGGATATACCTATGAGGAGAGGCTTAAAAGGTTAGGGCTCTTCAACCTGGAAAAGAGGCGTCTGAGGGGAGATATGATAGAGGTCTATAAATTAATGAATGGAGTGGATTGGGTAAATGTAGATTGATTGTTTATTCCTTCAAAAAGTAGAAAGACTAGGGGACATGCAATGAAGTTACAGTGTAACCCGTTTAAGACTAATAAGAGAAAATATTTTTTCACTCAATGCGTCATCAAGCTCTGGAATTTGTTACTGGAGGATGTAGTAAAAGCTGTTAGTGTAGCTGGGTTTAAAAAAGGTTTGGACAAGTTCCTGGAGGAAAGGTCCATAGACCATTATTAAAGAGGACCCAGGAAATCCATTGCTTGCCCCAATGCAGGCATTGCGGAACCTGTGTGTATGTTTTGGAACCTGCTTAGGTACTTATGACCTGGACTGGCCACTGTTTGGAAACAGGATACTGGGCTTGATGGACCTTGTTCTGATGCAGTATGGCATATCTTGTGTTCTTATGTTCTCAGCTAGAGGAGAAGGCAAGCGCACATGGGGCTTGGGGAGAATAGCGTTGTGTGTAGGTGCACTATGGTCTGCCCTAGGAAAGCAGCAACACAGAGAGCGCATTAGTGGCCTGAGAGCTCTGGGAGGGCAGTATGGAACAAAAGGAGGCAGGAGAAGGCCTAAGATGGTGTGAGGATTACAGCAGAGAAGCAGCAAGGTAGAGGCAGGGTACAGCAGTGTGTGGAAAAGAGGAGGCAATGGCAACCGAGGTTGGGTGTCAGAGGATGTGAGAGGACAGCAGGAGCAGGGATGGGAAAGAGCACTCTAGAAAGCACAAAGGGTGGCAGATGATGTGGATGCTGTTGGTTACAATGGCCAGATGGTGAGAGAGGAGGGATAAGACCCAGGGGATGCATGGATCGAAAAGGGCCGCCTCCCAATGTCATCTTTCTCTCCCACAGTGACTTTGGTGTGAAGCGGACCCTGGAGGCCCTGAAGTGCAGGCTCCGTACCATGAGACAGCAGACTCTAGACCTCATACAGCGCCTCCAAGAGGAGGCAGCAGCTGCAGTTGGTGAGTATGGCCTTTTCCATGCCACTTACACCCACATGACAGAACCCCATGCAGACAGATGGCTGCACCAGGGGAAGGAGTCTGCTGTGACACTGCGACCTATCCCTCTGCCATCCCCTGATGGCAGGCTCGCCATCAGCATCCAAGCAATCAACCCTGTTCTGCACCACAGAACAGCTGACCTGCACCCACTGTATGATTTATCTGCTCCCCAGTGATGCTATGTAGGCACAAACAGGCCCCAATCTGAACATGCCATATGGCATAATGGGTCAGACCATGGGTCTGCAAAACACAGATCCCCGATTCCAATAATGGGCAATCCAGCTAACAGGTACTTGTCAGCTATCCGCAGAGGGTCTGATTCCAAAGGGTCCTACGCACATATCACTATCTCATAAGGCACACATCCACTTACAAGGGGCTGGTGGGCAGTCTGCGAGATCAGATAATGTACCTCACACCCACACCTACCAGGCAAGAGGTGGGATCCAGGGCGGAACATGCAGGGCAAATGGCTGTGTCCCAAAAAAATGTGTGACAAGAATGTCACCCAGATAGGGCCATCTATCGTGTGGTGGTAGAGCCATACCTGTGTTGTAAAAGATGCCAGGGCATCCAGTGTGCTATTGATGATATCAGGCCTAGCTGCTGCACTTGTCTAACAGCAAACACAGGAGCCCAGTGCAATACTGGAACATATCTGCTCTGAACAGACCCTGAACTGCACAGGCCAAAAACACTAAGTCTCACTGGGATTTGAACCCAGCACCTCCAGGTTATAGGAGCAGTGCCCCTAATCACTGGGCCAAACCAGGCTATAGCCCTGAGGGATACAGCGTACACTGCAGTGATCTGCCAGAAGAGCAGGGATAGTGAGCCAATGAAGTGACCTAAGAAGAGGGATAATATGAGCATAGCGAGATCACTGGACAAGTAGCCACACAGCTGAATCCTAAACAGATGGAAGGGGAGAGAGATGATATATATAGAGGGAGACCAGCAAGGAGGGAGGTTTCAATAGGTCAGACAGGGGTTGACCAGTGACTAGAAGCATGTCTTAGTAGTATGCCCAGAAAGGAGACCTCAAGGATCACTGATGTCTTTACAGAAGGATATGACACATTGTGTGTGGAGGAGGGGAGGAGGCAATTATGACCCAAAAGTTGAAAGCTGGGGAAACAGGGAGGAGTAGAGTGTTATTGGTAGAAGGAGAGAAAGGAGAAAGAGGGGAGGTGCGTTTAGGGGGCTAGATAAGACACTTGGTTGTGGCTGTGGTCGCTCTCAAACCACAGTGAGACATTCACGCAGCCATGTCAGCTAGACAGGCAGAGAGATGGGCCTGACTTCCCGGGCCAGTCTCACATGTGGAGAGGAGAGGCACATTAGAGAATAATCAGCATAAAGATGGTACTGCAAACCATAGAAGGAGATGAGTGCATCAAGGGACTGGATATGGAAGGAGAAAAGGAATGGTCCCACAGCATTAGCTAATATGTTGGTGTCACCTAAGTTGCGTGTGTACCTCTAGCATTGTGTGTGTATCGTATGTAGCCATGAGATGCCATGTAAAGCCACATGTACAGAACATGTGCTGAACTACTGTTTTCCATTACGCAGTGCAATGGAAGCAGGACACTGCCAGGGGGCCAGCTGGAAGCAGCCTGGCTTTAGTGGGGACATAGCAGCGACAACTGCAGACAGCACACAGCTGCAACAGCAGGAGGTCAGCTCCAGCTCCACCACATCCTCCTCATCTGGGAGCTCAGGGCTTGATCAGCTACGGAAGTCAGAGGATGGAGAGGCGGAGGAGGAGAGCGAAGAGGAAAAGGAGGAGGAAGACGGAGGAGGAGGAGGAAGGAGAGTAGGAAGAGGAGGAAGGGTAGGAGGAAGAATAGGAGGAGGAAGGATATGAGGAAGAGGAGGAGGAGAATGTGGAAGAGCTGCATGGTGACATGATCGAAGTGTAGCCAGGCACTGCAAGGGAAGCAATGGAGGGGCCACCTGCAGCCACCAATGTGCCACAGGCTCCAAGTGAGGGTGGGCAACTGGTTGCACCTGTGGGTGCCTTATTGGACCCTGGGTTCATGGAGGTGGAGGCAGGGGGCACAGAAGGGCTACCATTGCACCCCTTCCAGGGCTTGGCATTCCACAGACCTGCACAGGGCACCCCTTGGGGGGGGGCACCATGCCTTCCACTGGCACAGCCCACACTACTGACCACCTCCGCTACACCATACCCCCCTTGCCTCTGCCCTGCCCCAGGAGCCAGTGCCATCATTGGCAGCTGTGATGCATGAGCCATGGCTCCTGAGGGAGGCAGTGGAGGGTGCTGCAGAGGGGATACAGGCCATCCTCCAGGCCCTCATCACAGCAGTGCTGCACCAGTAGCACACATACTGAGACACCCAGGGTAGGAGGAGGGGGACTCTAGACAGGCTAGGGAAGGGGGTAGGTGGAGGAAACGGGTTGGGAGAGGTGGGGATGTATGTTTCAGATATGTAGGTATATGTGTTACATGTGACTTATGACTGATATTTTATTTTTGATACATAAACATTTATATGAATCACATCATCTGTATCCACTTTGGGTCTGTTCCGTAGGCAATGGTGGCTCCCCCTTGAGGGGATGCTAGGTATGTATGACCTAGATTGGCCACTGTTGGAAACAGGATACTGGGCTTGCTGGACCTTGGTCTGACCCAGTATGGCATATCTTATGTTCTTATGTTCTTAGGGCTGTGTGGTGTACTTCACAGATGGGCTTGGCATCGGAAGGCAGCCACAGGGTGGAGGGATGTTGCACAGGCAGGCATGCCCATGGGAGCCTGTAATTATAACCCCTGAAGGCCCCACCCCCTCTACCTATGTTCGGATCTGCAAGCTGGCACCATTCCACAGATGGATGGCAAGCCTGGCCTACATAGACACCATAAGGAGGTGATGACGCTGATGTGCTGCCAAAAGCAGTTTTAGGAGTTCCCTCTGACAGGTGGGCTGTTGCTTGATGGGCTATTCCCCGGTGCAGACTATATCCAGTATCCCACCCTGGATGGGCAGCCGTATGCCAGGGCCCCTAATTCGCACCCTCGGCCAATGGCCACCCGCACTCTGTGTGTGCCCATGCAATGCTTGTTGCCATGCAGCATCGTCTTAGATACCCTATTCTACCTGGGCACATTTTCACTAGGAATAAAGCCCGTTACATGGAATCCCTCACACCTCTCTGTTCTTGTGCCCTATTCCAATATGCCCTGTCTGTGCCCTTTCAGCTATGTATCGTCCCACTCCTCCCTGTTTAACAGTCTCTCACAGCTACTTCACCACATGGATGTGCCATTGGCTCTGCCAGGTAGTATCCTGCCTTCAAATGGAAGGATTGCTGGTTTAAGACCAACCCATGGAAATTGTCATATGAAGGATCTCTGTTTGCAGTTGCCTCTTATCTTGTGATGGACAGCTGCATACCCCCCCCCCCCCTCCCCAGGCTTCAGTGACAGCACAGGCTAACAACATATTGTCATTACATGGGGTACAGTGTGGCCCCACTTTAGAACAAACCCACAGAGGGAAAGAGGAACCATTCCCAGCTATGGTATCAACCTGCACAACATCCCATCTGGCATCTTCTGTCTTGCATGTTGTGTGAGGTCACCGTTGAACTATCGATAGTGTTGCACTGCTGGCAGCCCTGCCTCAGGACCTGGCCGCCAGCTGCCCTTGCTGATACAGGCCATAACTCCATCACATCCATCTCAGAGCACAGCAGAGGACCTTCACACATCTGTGCTCTCCAGCTGGTGACCGACACTGCACTGCAGAGCCAACTCTGACAGTCTCCACGTGGCCCATGTGTTGTTGCCTACATGGCCAACTGAGGTGAAGTAGCCCAGTCGCCTCCCCTTGTGCACACCATAAGCCCTTGGATGTGGCTAACAGAGAACAAGAGATGACCAGCGTGCACAGGATGTGGGGCCAGGAGAATGAGATACACAGCATGACCCTGAGATCTAGCTGGGCAGGGGTGGTGGAAAGAAGATGGGAGCTGTAGGACCAGGATGGTGGGATGAGTAGGAAGGATGGGCCTGGGAAACAAATTGGGGAGTACAGGTGGCTGGGGGAGAGGGGGGGGCGGTATAAGGTGTCTGACATGGAGATGCAGTGTTGGCCTGAGGGGTTACCAGCTGTTGGAGGATATGCAGTAGATCAGACACAGAATGTGGGTCCCTATGGGAAGAGGAGAAGACAGTGGAGGCAGTCATGGTGTGCAGGGTACTGCCAGTTCAGAACACACAACTTTGAGCGATGGTATGTGTGAGGGTCCAGTGCTGGAATGGGAGCAAGCCAAGAAGGGAAATGGTTTGCTCTCTTGCAATGATGGGAGGAGTAGCAGTCCTGAATATGGGTGGGAGACCATCCCAAGGCAGTCAGCTCCCATGTTACTCCCTTCATTCCCCCACATGCACAGGTATACAATACAAGGGCATTGCCCCACCCTGTTCCCCCAGCCCTGGTCTTTCATGTGTTCACTCCCTGTGGCTGTGTACAGCCCGGGCCCAGGGTGAAGGGGGGAGGCATGGTGGCTGACACTTGTGCTAACATTGCCTGCCAAGGGCTTGAGAGCTGCAGGCAGTGAGCCTCTTCTGTCAGCACATGCCACATAGTCAGAGCCGAGGCCTGCTGACACAACTGTGTATCTGCCCTCAGCATGTCATTAGAAGGGCAGACACACTTGCAGGGTTGTCATGTTACAGGGGTGAGATGTTTGCCAGTTCTGGATCTACATTAGCATACTACACCTGATCTCAAAACCATGTGGTACTTATACACATTACATTAACAGAAATCCGCACACTGTATTGTACATACATCATGGTAAGTTCTATTATTAACAGCTGCAGCACAGTACAATAGTGCAAATCACAGTCACACCTCACTCAGACTAACACATAACCCAGAGTCAACAGATCGCGGAGATGAGGTGGATTGAATTATCCCAGATCTGTTGACGTAGGATTATGTGTATGTCTCAGTGAGATGTGAATGACATCTGGATGATTGTATTGTAATGAAGTTGTTGATAATGGAACATACTGTTATGTTTGTCTAATACAGTTTCTATAACGCTTGGAATGTAATCTTGATGGTACCACATTTCATTCAGGTCATACTGTAGCATACAGTATGGTATATACAGTCCCTGATGTTACTCATTCAAACCAGTGCTGCATGCCCCATGATGCATGATCATGAGTTGTCTTACATCTAGGATGGACCTTGAATGTCACCCCTGGAACTGTTTAACTTGGGAACTCTACACTTGGGCCTTCATCAACATCTACAGAGTGACTCCTGCCACACATAACCTTTACTACATCCATCAGCCACTCCTTTCCAATCCCACCTATTGTGCAGCTCTACAAGGAAGAGTGCAGACATAATGTGATGGTATGTGGATTTGGATCCATGGCATATTGCAAATACATTGGTAGCATGGCAATGTGGGCAAGTGGCTGCATATAGAACTGTTTATCTCTGGTGCTGGTGCCCAGCGTCACCATCCATATTGAGAAATCTTGCAATTAATTTAATTGTGCCTATGAGGCAGCGACTTGCATGGGAAGTATGGCCAGGCTTCCCACTCATAGCCACGTACCACGCCAATTTACACGGTTTGTCTCCACCATACCTGGATATCCTTTAAATATGTGAAGTTAGGCATTACCACCTGATTGCGGCCATGAAGAAGATGAGAAAGCAAAATTTCTCTCCAGTAGAGGTGGAGCTCACCATTAAGCTGGTCTTGAGGGAGCATGGGGACCCTCTTTGGGGTTGGGGATGCCCACACCCAGCAGTGTGCGTGGCATGAAATTGCCAAGCAGGTTGATGCTGTCTACCACCACAAGAGGGAAGTAGAGGACATAAAGAAAAAGCGACGTTTGCCGCAGCAGCATGCTAAGAAAAAGCAGCCTGAGAACATGAAGCTATCACCAGAGCAGTGGAAGTCCCTCAGTAACCTGGAGGAGAGAGCGATCGTCTGTATGGATGACATCAGTATTGCTGGAGTGACAAGGCAAGATAGCTCAGCTACTGCCACGCCAGAGGGTGAGTAGGGCTCTTCACTAGTGCCCATGTTTCTCCACGATCCACCCTCACCAGCAGCCTCCCCTGGGACAACAACAGGTGACTGGTTCCATGATCAGGTGTTGCATTTCTGTGCTCTAGGCACAACCCTTTCCTTGTGTGGCCCTCAATCCCTGCAAACATCCTATTCTGGGTGGCTATCCTTTTGCTGGTGCTGATCCCTGGGCAGGTCTGACCCATCTTGCTGTGGCTCTGTCGTGTACCTGGCTACTTTCCTTGTGATCTGTCCATACCCCTCCTCCACCCAGCTACCACCATCATGCTATAATGGACATCTCACAGGTAATGGCAATTGTCCCATTGGAAAAGTTGGGGCTACTTTATTCACCACACAATGTATGTTCACAGCCTCACTTGGCATATCAAATGGTTCTGGTCAGCCAGGTATCCTACATTCCCCCCATGTGGGGTACATAATCATATCATCAACTTGTACATAGTCATGGTTTTCCCATGCAGCAGGACACACTCACCCCTGTGAAGCAAGAGAGGTGAAGATCTAGTGAGTGGAATATATAGTGTTTCGCCAAATGCCTCCCAACATCACCGCCACACATATTCACAGGAGTATCCATACTCTACCTCCCCCCAGGGCACACACAGGGGCCTATTCTATTGGTCTGGGTTCTTGAATATCGATCCAGCAACACTGCATTCCAACTGGACCATTGTGTAGCAAGCATCATGCCATATGTGTCTTTCTTGGGTTGCCGCCTGAATCTCCTTTCCCAGTGTCTGCTCACCTTGCCCTCTGTCCCCCGTTAACCCTAGCTCTACTCTGCTTGTGAAGTCCGTGTCAACATGCTCCATTGGCTCCCGGAACCTGCTTCTTGCCCATCCTCCCCTTTAGCCAAATGTTGTATAATTACTCCAAGTATAACATGAGAATGTCCTAACCCCTACCTAATTGCCTCTCCTCTTACCTCTCCTCTTACCTCTCCTCTTACCTCCTCAAGATAACATCTCAACCCTACTGTACACATGTAACACCCTAAATTCTCAGCAATCAATTCTCAGCAATCAATCTCATTGTACATATGTAAGTAGTTCAGTTTGCATCCCCCGCGTTATCCAAGTTGTTACTCCTGTTCTCTGTAAAGCAAAACATGTTATCCAAGTTGTTACTCCTGTTCTATGTGAAGCCAAACAGTTTGTTATGGTCATTTTGTTGTATGTAAACCGCGCTGACAATAGTGCGGTATATAAGAAATTGTAATAAATAAATAAATAAAGACAATTTCTAACTTCCCACATCAAACATTAAAGTGTTTAGCACTGGGTCTCAGACTCATGTGAGCTATGGTATTCAGTTCATAACCAAATGCTCAAATTCGCATCAATGACCCTTTCTCTGTAGTATCGTGCTCTTTTTCTCTATAACATATAAAATAAAAAATTTTCAAAGATAAACAAGTCAGGCTTAGCTTTTGTTGAAAACTCCCAACGCCAGTCTCAGCGCTGCTGCGTTTCACGAAGGTATCGTTTCTTCAGGGGTTAATGCGCTGACTTTTTATATCGTTAAATTTTCACTGGGAAAACAGATAAAATATTCTCCGGTTAATGAACAACTTTTCAACAAAATATTCATGAAGACATATATATATCCTACAGCGTCAGTAGACTCATTGCTTTAGATCATAAAATAGCTCACCACATGTTCTCCCCATTAGTGAGTATTCCTGCCTTGTGAAAAAACGCCGCGCATGCGATCTAGGTGCAGTAAAGGCTCCATTTATCAGCAATCAGTTAAAGAACCATGGTGACGTCATTCAATTACCCACATAGATTCCAGTCAATCTGAGAGTTAAGGCCACCCGGGGAAATAGTTTGTAAAATAAAAATCCAACGTTGTTCCTTATAAAATAAGGTTTGATCCAAAGATCTACCTCCAGTACCCCGAGCAACACGCTCAATACAAAAACAACGAAGATCTTGAAATGTGTGATTGTGGGTAATACAATGCTCAACTAGTGGCGCCGTCATAGTTTTGCATCGAAGTCTGCTGCGATGTTCGGCTAGCCTCACTTTAAAAGCACGTAAAGTTTTCCCAATATATAATAACTGACAGGGGCATTGAATGGTGTAGACAACTTGCGTCGAAGAGCAATTAGTAAAATGCTGTAAGTAATAAATCTTTCCATTGGTACAGAAAGAAGTAATTTGCCAATTCACATCACATAAAGAGCAATTCCCACATCGAGTGTGACCCTTCAGCTTATCTGTATTGATGTCACTGGAAGTGGACACAATCGCCGGACAGAGAATTTCCTTTAAATTGCGATTACGTGTCCACACACACCGTATTTGTTTGTCACGCAGTGTGGGGATACTATGAATCACATTCATATGTTGTTTTATAATAGCTGCAATATCTCTGCTATAAGGTGAGTATGGAGTCACTAAATTAATAGATACATCTGTCGAAACTGGCGATTTTGGAATCAAAAGTGTCTCACGATGATTGTACAGAGCACGTTTATAGGCCATCTCAATCGTGCATTTTGGGTAACCTCGTTCCAGTAATTTTACTTTCAATGTGCTTGCTTGAACTTTAAATTCATTAAGATCCGTACAATTCCTCCTATATCGGAGGAATTGAGAAAGAGGAAAGCTATCCTTTAGTTTCTTCGGATGTATACTATCATAATGTAGCAGTGCATTACGATCGGTGGATTTGCGGAAGATGTTTGTCTTCCACCCTGTATTGCCTTTGGTAGCTTCCACATCTAAAAAGGCCATCTTTTCTTGGCTATAAGCACTGGTGAATTGAATAGTTGTTTCACACTTGTTTAACCAATCTATAAAATTCAATAATAATGGTAATGGACCTGACCAAAGAACAAAAATGTCGTCTATATATCGACACCAAAGCTGGACATGATGATATAAAATAGATTGTGGAAGCCACTTAGCTTCAAAAGCTGCCATATAGATGTTGGCTACAGAGGGAGCGCAAGTAGCGCCCATTGCAACTCCAACCTTCTGAAGATAGATACATTCATTAAACAAAAAGTAATTATGGAACACCAATTCGGTGATCTTATCCAAAAATGGCAACTGGGATGCAGACATATCAGGCCTCCCCTTCAAAACTGCCATAACTTCATTGAGGGCTTGCTTTTGTGGTATGTTGGTATATAATGCATTTACATCTAAGGTAACCAACCATATATTAGGATCAAGACTACTATGTGCATGTGTTTCCAATAGCTGTAAAAAATGCATAGTATCTCGTACATAAGAGGGAATACGGGAAACCTCCCCTTTAGCCTACACTGTCTAGAAGTTTTTCTGAATTGGTCTTTTCCTTGCTCCTTTTGCTGCTGCTGTCACATGCTGGCTGCCTCTCTGGTACTCCTCCTCCTGCCCCTCATGCCTACAGTCTGCTTCCCCTCGCATCTCCTCCTGAGGCAGATGTATCCCCCTCTCTATGGAAATGTATGGAGGATGCAGCATGCTGTAAATATGCTGCAGACCCACTTAGTGCTGTAGAACAGCTCTCCCCCACTCCTTTCCAGACACCTGAATCTGCTCTTCATGAGGCTTATTGCATGCTCCACCACCTCCCTTGTCTGCGCCACTGCTCGTTTGTAGTTCTCCTTCTAGGCTGTTTGTGAGTTTCACAATAGCATCATGAGCCAGGTTCTCAAAGTTTAACCATGATCACCTGTGGAATCATTGATGGGGGTCACATATAAGAGCTGCTACACTGGTGGGGGTTTGTGGTCTCTACAACAGGCATCATCACATCTACAGTACATCAGATACATGTATGACTTCTTGAATTCCTATGCACTTCAACTTGAGCACCCCTGCAGTCTGCCAGAGTCCCAGAGTGACCTTCTGGTGTTGCTGCCCAGTACACTGTTGCACATTCAGCGATGTGCTTCCCCCACTACACAGACAATAGCGTTGGCCAGTCCCTGAAACTCTGTAGGCAAACGGTGCCCTATACTTTGTTACTCCCCTCTGTTGGGCATCCAAGGGCTGTGCTGTCAACATTTAGTACTACATCTTCACTAGTTGAAGATAGCTTGCACCCACTCTGGGGCCTGCCTCAGTCCTAGCACTCCCACTTCCCCCTCCTGCATCCCCCAACTATATGAACATAACATAAAGAAATGCCTACTGGATCAGACCAAGGTCCATCAAATCCAGTATCCTGTTTCCAACAGTGGCCTATCCAGGTCACATGGTTCCCAAAAAGGCACACAGGTTCCACAATGCTCGTCCCTGGACCTTTCCTCCAGGAATTTGTCCAAACTTTTTTTTAAACCCAGCTACACTAACAGCTTTTACTACATCCTCCAGTATGACATTTCCACGCACATTGGCCACATCCCTGTGCTCCTGACACAGATTCCCACCTGCCTTTGCAGCCCCACTGCCCCATACCAGCATGCACCCATGGCTTTACACAGTCATTTCAGTGATGTGTCAGTCACCTAGTAACTAGGCATCACCAGGATAGCCCAGACTGTGATAGGACAAAGGCATCATGGCAGGATCCTGGGAAAGGTGCACACATGTCTGTGATTTGCATGTGGGCATCGACCACAACCTGCATGTTCATTGAGTGGTATCGGTGCCTGTTCCGATATGCCCTCTCATCCTGCTCGGAATGACACCTAGGACCGATCAGAAGGATGCAATCTGGTAGAACTCCTGCATTGTCTGTCATCTAGTCTCTGGAGTAGCAGGGAAGTGGACATATTCACTGAGCCTTCTCAGGAGGGCTGTTGTAAAAGCCTCTATAAAATGTGATGTTGCTGACTGTGTTATACCTTTGGTCACCCCCACCATAGGCTGAAATCTACCAGTTGCCAGGAAAGTCCAGATGGTGGTCACTTTCAGAGGCACAGGCATTGTATAGGCTCCAGGTCATGTCTAAGCATGGCACACAGGTCTGTTATGGTGGCAGTATCAAGGTGATACCACTGAAATTCTTCCTCTGCGGTCAGCTGCTGGTATGTGACACTTGGTCAGTACACCCTGGGTGTCTGATAATGTCTCCTCCCTGTCTGGCCCATAACCAGCTGCTATGGCTGCTGCTGGTGTTGGTCTCCTGCCTGTCTGTGGTGCCTTCACCTCAGCTGCTGTCTGGGTAGCCAGCATATCCATTGGTGTTTGTTGCATTTTAGCTGGATTGACTGCTACGGCAGCTGGCACAAGCCCACGTAGCAAACAGCATGGATTTTCGTAGCAACTGTCACTAAACTGGATAAAATCTTGGCCTAGCGCTGTACAGTTTTCAGTCTTTTGACTGCATGCCATCACTGAATATCAGCATTCCATGCGTATGTGGAGGCCTCGCCCATCCTCTGCCCCGTTATGCCCTCACAGATACATGGTTACACCATGGTGTACAGTGTTGATATTCATGCGTACATGTGTCGCTCAATATCCGGTTTACCTGCATTTGTCCCTCCTGCATGGTTTATGGCCTGTTTTACCTGCCTATCCGCCACCTAACATTTTGAATGTTGGGCCCTTAGAATTTTCCCTAGAAATGTGGATTCCCTATGTGAAATAAATACACAGCTATGTTGTAGGTCCAACCAAACCACTCCTTCTCCTTGCCCTCCCCACACCTCCAGGAATTTTAAACATGATAAGCATCCCCTAATTTTAAAAAGCCCCTGTTCTGTATGTCAGTCTGCTTGTGTAAATGCACATATTTACACATGTAAGGCCAATATTTGGGAGCATTTACACAGCTTTTTTTAAAATTTAAAGTGCCATCGAGTCAACGCTGACTCTTGACAACCCAGCAGCCCTTGGGTTTTTTTGGCAAGGTATGACCAGAAGTAGATTGCCGAGGCAGTGGTGAGTAAAGCAACTTGCCCAAAGTCACAAGGAATGCCAGTGAGTATCAAACCCTGATCTCTTGGGTACTAGGCTACTCCTCCATTCCTTACAGTTGATAGACCTGTAAACCATGTAAATGTCCCTAAGTGAGACTGTGTTAGTGCCACTGAATATCCTTGAGTACAGACACTATACGCCCCAATGCTAACCAGTTGGCATCAGGGCGTTCTGGAGGCATTGAACACTAGACCTGGATATTCAGTGCCGTGGCCGTATCTAGCTACCAGCATTGAATATCCGGGTCAGCCACAGAAGCAGGAATCGAACCATGCGGCAGCAATATTCTGCCGCTGTCCAGTTATCCATGGGCAGCCAAAGTAAGGCACAGCAAAAGCTGGCCTAATTTTGCCATCAAGGCTAACTGGGCAGTGGATCTATATTGCCGTTGCCTGGTTAGCTTCCTGCCTCTGTGGCTAACCCAGATATTCAATGCCAGTAGCCAGATACGGCTACAGGATTGAATATCCAGGTTTAGTGTTAAGCGGCGACAGCTCGGTGCTGCAATCACGCTATAATTTGTGTGTTCTTGAAAAATCTAGGCATGGACATTTTACACCAGCCATAGGACGGGCATAAGTGCTCACGCCTGGTTTAAGAGATGTTTTTGTCTAATTATGCCCCTATTTTATATAGCAAATTATGCACAAACCTTGCTTTATAAAATAGGGGCTAGTGACACACAGAAAAATGTGCATTAACGACATAGGACTTTAAATGTTACCCATTGTTCGATAAAGTCTGGTGGTCTATTTGAGCGACACTTTGTCAGCTTTCACATAGTAGTACAGAATTTGAAAGACTGTTGTAGAAAGAGGAAGAGGTGCTTGTGGCTGGAGGAATGAGGTAGTCTTGAGCTCAATCGTCTAAATTTTCTAAACACATCAAGTTAGGTAGTGGTTTCGGCTTTCTCACAGAATTTTTATGTGAATGAGTGGGAGTGGGAAGTAGGGCTTAGGATAATTATCAAATTTGATTATATATTGTAATGCTGCATTTGAATGTATTTTATTGATATAAGCCACCTGAGACCTTTCTAGGCAGCATATAAACACACAGTATAAAGTAATTTTTTAATAATTAGGAGTCCAGAAGAAAGGCACTTTAATCTTCCAGTTGTTGGATCTAATGATGGTCTACTGAAGTCAAATTTTGAGTGGTTAGGTGTAAGACAAGAAGTGGTGCAGTGACTCTTAACTGTTCCTGTATTCTAACCTCGGAGTTCTACTGCCAGCCCTGCATAGTAAGACATCATATTTTAGGACATATCTTTCCAAGATTTGTAGTACTTTGTGCGCATCATATATGCATAAGGGGCGATTTTCAAACAGACATCCATGGTTGCATAGTACATCGGCAGCATTAACATATGTTC
This sequence comes from Ichthyophis bannanicus, assembly GCA_033557465.1. Taxonomy (NCBI): domain Eukaryota; kingdom Metazoa; phylum Chordata; class Amphibia; order Gymnophiona; family Ichthyophiidae; genus Ichthyophis; species Ichthyophis bannanicus. Next base: position 377,211,385 of record CM066037.1, on the reverse strand, counting down.
TTTACAGAAACTTTTGTTGAAAATTAGCAAGTAAAAAGTATTCACATTCGGACTGTAATTTTATAATAGGGCACCCAGGTAAAGTGAGCAGGAAGATACCTATTTTGGTGCTGTTTTATAAGCCTATGCGACTTCTTAAAATACTAGCACAAATCTAGCATCGATAACACTTACATTCAAGGCTAAGACATTATACCTGTTCAAGGGATAGTGTAAATGTTAGCATGTATTTTTTTTTGAAAGCTTTATTTATTAACCATCAAGAACATAACTTCTAATACAGTTCCAACAATGAGCTTCAACAGAGTGTACTCTTATCTCCGCTGAGGCTAGCACGATATACAGTTATGTAACTACAACAGAGCTCACTTCCCATTATTATACAATTTTGGTTAAACTTTTTCTTTTATAACAAAACCCCCCCACCCCGTCCCCCCTCGCCCTCTCCCCAACCCACCCCCATCGTCGCAACCACTAACTCTATCATGAATGTCGACAGTGAACCTCTCCAATTGTCCCCTCTCCTCCATCTACTCCCCCTACCCTTGGACCTTAATATCCCACATTTACTATCTCATTCCGACAACGGGACCCCAGGCTCTGAATATAGGGTTCCCATATCAACATGAAAGTGGACCACCTCTTTACTGAACCCCGAGCCCTCCAGCGCTCTGCCAGCATCAGCTGATGGAAACTATTGCGCCATTCCAAGAACGTGGACGGGTCTCGATCTCTCCACCTATGTAAAATCAGACCCTTCCCCACCAGACATGCCTTACGCACCAATAACCGCTCCCATCTCCCAATGGGAAGAGTTCGATGCAACTGATCCAGTATAACCAAAGCTCTGGTCCAGGGAAACCTCTGCTGTAACATTCTCATAATGCAGCTACTAATATGGGACCAGTAGGGAAGGATGCATTATTTTATAAAATCTGTGCGTAAATTGTGATTCCGTCCATTCTCCACCCAAACTCTGCCCCTCTGCGCATTTCCTGTACAAGTACACGCTGGCTTTTACTTTTGGGCATGATCCATAAATAGAGTGTCCATATACGTTACACCTGTTATCTGTATGATGTATCTACATTTTGGAAACTTAATGTATGTATGCTATATTACTCCCTTGACCCAAATCCACAAGAAGGTCTCCTTTTGATATGGTTTAAAACACACATATAGCCTGTATGTGCTTATTGCTGCATTTGAGAAGGGAATTTTCCAGACAGGTTACATTAAGTGGATACATGTCTTTGAAATTTTATCCTTACAATTAGTAGCACTCTCTGTTAATGTCACTATTAAAGGTTCCCAGAGTCATCTGGAGCTATTGTAGCCACTGCATCCAAAACTACTATTACTAATCATTTGTATAGTGCTACAAGGCATATTGTGATAAGGAAGACTCTAGTGAGCCCATGGAAGTAGAAGAAAAGAATGATTCTACCTTTAGGAAAGGTCACAGCCCTGCAAAGCACACGTTCCAGCAGTTCTCTGGAGAAAACAAACACAGGGATTCAAAAGCTAAGCTGACACAACAAAGCCCTGATGACATAGCAACAGGCTTGGAAACTGATTACAAACACCTGTCTAGAGAGTCAGGGAGGTTTTTCAGAGAACAGGGATATAAACCAGGGCTGGAGAGTGAGTCAGCACGAGAGAGAGCAGCACGGAAGGCAGCCCAGATGGGAGCACAGTTGGAGGAAACACAGTAGCTGGAGGAAGGAAGCCATGTGGAGGAAAGGAACTGAAGCAAGCAAAGCAGAAGGGGAGAGGACACAAAGGTGGTCTGGAGTGCTCAGAGAGAAAGAGCAGGAAAACCTTCAAACCCCAGCACTGAAGGAAAAGGTTCAGAGAGTTCAGAGGTGGGTGCCCAAGACTCAGTGCAGAAGTCTGCAGAGCCCAGCCTTGAACGGAGAACCGTAGCAGAGCTCCAGGGAGGAACCTAAGCTAAGGGACAAGGGACTGTTTCCCCAGAGCTGGCAAGAGATAGCCGCACAGCTGCAGAGAAGAGGAGTTTCCTCAGGCTCAGGTACTGCTTATCCCTATTCACTAGAGCTGTGTTTAAAAGACCCACAGGGAGTTTTAGGGAGAAAACACCCTGAGGCATTCGCCAGTAGTTTAAAGCAAGGCAGTGCAGCACAAGAACCTGAAGCAATGCAGGTGGACTCTAAGGAGGGTGATTCCTTACAGCCAGAACAACCTATGGATTGTACTTTGTGCTTTGCAGACAGTATTGAAAGCCTTTGCTAAACTGTATAGTATAAGCTGAGTGTAACCTAAAGAAAAGAAGATATTTTCTTTGGTAAAGGAAGCGGCCATGTTTTGTTCTTTTTCTGTATACGTGAGAAGCAGCTGCATTTGGATTGAATGAATGTAAAAGCTCAGCCAGCACACTTGTATAAAGAACCTTTTTGAACAAATACTGGAGAAGTATCCTGGTGCAACTTACTTTGAACCTTTGCTTTTGGGAAAAATAAACTTTGTTATAGTTTTGCCTATAACTCTGGCTTCATGACTATTTTTATCAGAAGGAAAACTACTTTTTCCAGCATGCATCACGAGAGGAAAGTTAGTTGATTTAACCTTCAATAGAGAAAAAATAATGGCTACCCCAGCCCTCCAAGCCTAATACAGAGCGGTAGCCCCAAGGGGGCGGCAAGGGAAGGGGCAACTGCAAAAAAATATCTCACCACCGATTTGGCAGCCCTCATCCTCCCCGCCTGTCTGCCCACCCTCCGCCACTGCTTTTCCTGCATCGGCGGCAGCAGGCCTTCAACTAAAAAAAAAAAAAAAAGAAGCAGGGTCTTGAACTCCTGCGCTGAGGCTGGTTTGGTCCCGCCCCCTCTGACGCATGTTTCGCATCAGAGGGGGTGGAACCAGACCAGCCTTCCTAGTATGGAGTCTCAAAGACCCACACTTATTTTTTCTATCTTTGAAAAGTCGGAGCCCTGTCGCTGCTGCACAGGTAACGCAGTAGTGGTGACTGATGTTAGACATACAAGGAGGTGGGGAGCTATGGGGGGTAGATATTAGACATGGAGGGAGCCGGCCAGGGGAGAAGATTTTAGACATGAAGGAGAGGGGTGGAGGCAGATGCTGGATTGGATAGGAAGACAGAGAGCAGATGCTGAATGCAAAGGTGGGGAGGAGGGTAGGTGTTGGATACAAAGTGGAAGGGGTGAAGCCAAGGGGGGGGGCAGGTTCTGGACATTAGGTAGAGGGGTAGAGAGCAAATATACGAGGGGGTACCCAAAAAAAACAGGAATAACATTGCCGTGGGCGGAGCTTGTGTAGTACGCACTTCTGCCGCTAGGCGTGTATAGTGCAACTCATTGTCAGTTCAGTGCCACCTGTGTTGTTGACCTGGCTTGTTCTGTTCATGTGCAGTGATTGTTTTTGCTAGCGCTGTTTTGTTCTTGTTTCTTTTTTTGCCTTGTTTGAATGATGCGTTTACTATGTTTGCTAAAGCAGCGCTAAGTTCCTGTTTTGACTTTTTTATCCACTCCACCGGGCAAAGGTCGAGCAGGGAGGTTGTGGTTTAGTCCTGATATAGTGGTTTCAATGATATGGTGATTTCAATTCTTTCTTTAGAAATCTTCGCAAATGTTCCCCATTCAGTGTTTGTGGACATGGAGAGGTCCCTTCTTTTTTTTAATTTGTTTATTAAGATTTTCCTGAATACAAGAATAAATCAGTGCAAAAATATCCTTTAACAAAGATCATAAGGCATCCAAGATCAAAATATCATTCACATTAATCAAAACACATCAAGAGAGAGAGAGACCGAATATAACTCCCCCAAAAGGGAGATAAACAAATATCAAGGAAAAAAGGAGTTTAAGTAAAACTCCAAATTTGGGAGCACAAGTGAAAAAGCTAACCCACCTAAACTTCACCCTCCCTAGCCACACCCTCCTTATCGGCAAGAAACTGACGCAGATGAATCACATCAATATACACATAATCCCGACCCTCATAAGTTACTAAACATCGACAGGGAAACTTCAAGAAAAAAGAGGCCCCCGGGGCTACAACCCGGGCTCTAAGCTCGAGGAACTGCTTCCGCCGAGCCTGAGTCACCCGACCCACATCTGGAAAAACCTGGAGTTTATATCCACAAAACATTGCATCTTTACATTTAAAATAAGCACGTATAATTCGCAGTTTGAGAGATTCGGACACGAATGTCACCACCAAAGTACAACGCTTCGGAATGACATCCAGCGAATCATGCAAAAACTCCGTTAAATTAAGGCCAGCCGAATTATCCAAGGGAGGAGATTCCTCCTTGGCCTGCGACATTGCCTTAGAACCAGGAAAAAAGGAATACAATTGCACAATATCCACAGAATCATTTAAATGTAAGATCTCAGACAAATACTTTTTCAGCAATATCTCAGGAGAAAGCAATTGAGTGGAAGGAAAATTCAAAAAACGCAGGTTCCTAGCCCACTGTTGATTTTCAAGCAATTCCAAACGATAGGAAACTGAGGAAGTATCCTTAACAAAAACATTAGAATCCTTATACGTTTGGAGCTGAGAATCTTTATCTTTATTAAAATTTGATATACCGCTATGGCAGCGCATTAAGCGGTGTACAATAAAATTGATCAACACTACAATCCAGGAAAAAGAACGCCAAATTTAAGACAGGAAAGAGAGTTAAAGGAAAGTGAGCAAATTATATTACACCACCAGACAATAACTCATAATAAATCGGACACAACTGAGGTTAACAATGTACAGCAAATCATAACGAATCACAAAGAAATGAATAGTAATCATACCAGGGCATACAAATACATGATAGACAGACATAGACAGTACTTGGGTTGGACATACAGACAAGACCAGTCAGGGTAGGTCTTCAGAGGGGAGGTCAAAAGCTTTCTGGAATAGGTAGGTTTTAAGTAGAGATTTAAACTGAGGGTAGGATGGTTCCAGACGTAATGAAGTGGGAAGTGCATTCCAGAGTGAAGGTCCAAGGAAAAACCAAGCTGAATGCCGCGTTTGTTCCAGACGGGCTTGTGAAGGTGAAGAAAGAGACAAACGGTTTGTTTGAGTGGAACGGAGCAGCCGGTGAGGCGTATACCGTGAGATGCAGTCTGCGAGGTAACGAGGGGTGCAAGTGTAAATAGCCCGGTGAAGAAGAATCAGAAATTTGTAGTGGAAGCGATATTGGAGAGGGAGCCAGTGCAGTTGAAGCAAAATTGGAGTGATGTGATCATATTTACCGGAGGAAGTGACGAGACGGGCGGCAGTATTCTGGATACGTTGTAACCGCTGGAGAGAGTACTTAAGAAGGTTAGCCAAGTATACATTGCAATAGTCTAGTCTATTGATTACAAGAGCGATAACAAGCGTAATGAGAGCACTAGAAGGCAGAATAGACCGGACAGCCCTAATCTGTCGTAAAGCAGAAAAGGAACAGCGGGCTACATTGGACAAGTGATCAGAGAACATTAAGGAAGAGTCGAGAGTTACGCCCAGATACCGAACTGAAGAAGTAAGAGGAATGTTAGTTGAACCGATAGAGGGTGCGAGCGTGGGACAGACACCACTAAGTGAAACCCACATTGCTGAGGATTTTGCTGGGTTGAGATGGAGAAAGTTCTCCGATAGCCAGGAAGCAACGTGGGAAAGACAAAGGTTCAACTGGGTAATATCGGGGGAGAGAGGTGATGTGTGAAACAGAAGAACTATATCATCAGCATACAGGTAAGATGAGATTGAATATTGCTGTATAATCAGGGGCAAGGGAGCAAGAAAAATATTAAACAACAGAGGGGAGAGGACTGAACCTTGTGGGACACCACACGAGAGGGGAAGGATAGATGAGGATTGATTCTTCGTATGAACTGAGAAAGAGCGGGATAACAGAAAAGAGTGAAACCATGACCAGACGGAACCACGGAGACCAATATCAGAGAGTCGGGAGAGAAGTGTGTGATGATCAACCAAATCGAATGCTGCGGATAAGTCAAGAGATACAAGAAGAGTAATATCAGCCCGGGCCAGAGAACCAGCAACAGCAGTCATTTGATTATCAATAGTTTTAACCTTAGCAACAACATCATGTGAAAAATTACACAAAGAGGTAACAGTAGTAGTCAAACGAGACTCAATCTTTTGAAGCACTGACCAAATATCCAAGTGGGTCACCTCACTTTTAAGTGGCACAAAAAGATTTTCAGAAGTGGGAGGGACCACAGGAACTAGCACCAGAGATGCATCTTGCAAGGGTAACTCCAAGGACGTAGAAGAGTGTGAAGGTTGGGGGAAGGGAGGTGGTGTCCGGATGTCCGGGCTCAGAGAAGCCCCATCCAGAGACTGGCAAGCAGGTGGAAGGGAAGTTATGTGTTTATCCATAGGGCCAGACACCTTACCTCCATCCCCTGATGTTACCTTGGCAGCTGGTTTCGCCTTCCGTTTCCCCATCGAAGAACACACAACCACTAGCACTCCTGAAAACCACCACAGGAGCACCAAAGGAGCACACAAGGAGCGTGTCTAGCCCCTTGTGACACGCCCCCTAGGATACGACCCCGCAGGCCACGAACACGCGGCCGCGTGTAACTCCCGCTGTGCTTTGTAGGTCTCGGGGGGGTCCTCGGCACAAGGGGCGGCTACCCACTGCCTGCAGCAGTCTCCGCAGGCACCCAGCTCCAGCCGACCACGCTGCTCCGCGGCAAGGGAAAACCGTGGCAGCTCCCACACAAAGCAGCTCTCCAGCAAGGCACAGCTCCCCGCTGTGCTTTGTAGGTCTCGGGGGGGTCCTCGGCACAAGGGGCGGCTACCCACTGCCTGCAGCAGTCTCCGCAGGCACCCAGCTCCAGCCGACCACGCTGCTCCGCGGCAAGGGAAAACCGCGGCAGCTCCCACACAAAGCAGTTCTATCTTCGCAAATGTTCCCCATTCAGTGTTTGTGGACATGGAGAGGTCCCTTCTTACTGTTATGGGTTGTGGGCTGGGTTATTGAAGCTGCTTGTACTGTGCCGCTAGTTGTTGTGGTTGTAAGCTTGGAAGTTGGTTCATAGTGTTAGGGGTTTTCATTAATCTCTTGACAATATCAAATAACTCACGTGGTTTGTTGATTGATGACATTATACTCTTCGTGTGATCTGCTCTTTTAGCATTATCTGTTTCAGTGCGGTATTTTATTTATTTTATTTTATTTATTACAAGCTTTTATATATCGCACTATTTGGGATCAGCGCGGTTTACAATATAACAAAAGACCAGAACAAAAAGCTCTTTGGTTTTTCATTGAACAGGAAAAAGAACTTGGATAATACATGGGGAGATTGTTAACTGTTATGTATATATTTCTATACCGCCCTTGATCGCTGGAAGGGGCGGTATAGAAATATATACATAAATAAATAAATAAACTGAAACTATTTACAATGAATTTACATGTATATTGTGATGCAGCAAGGGGTACACAGCCTATGCAAATTCAGGTAAAGGAAAGACTTACCTCAGAGTCAGCTTTAGAAAGCAGCACTAGGCACTCTGATTCACCGGAGCAAGGCAAATTCTTGCTACGTAGCAAACAAAAATCCCATCAGGAACACCTGAGTGAAAATCCCCAGGTCACGTGCAGAGCTAGGGATTACTTAAGGCAAGGTTCCAGTCAGTGGAGTAGATTGGGAGTGGCAAGAGGAGGAGCAAGAACACGAACACCAAAGGGAACTGCAGAGAGTAGGACTGGACTGCAGGTCGGGTTGCAGAGAATAGCAGGAGGTGTGGCTCTCATCAGCTGAGCAGAAACCCCAGGGGATTGCTGGGAGGAAACTCTTCTCACGGAGAACCAGGAAGTGAGTCTGACTCCAGCTCTCGAGAAGAGAGGTTCAAGGCAAGCTGTTCCAAGAGTAAACCTGCTACCAGAAATAACCTGAAAGAGAAGCTAGGAGGATCCCACTACACTAGAGACCGGTATGTGCCAGCTCAAGGCAGAGGTCACTGTGAGAGGAAAGTGTTGGGGGATGGGAACTCCAAGCACGTCTGCAGCCTAAGAAGTAGGTGTAAAACTAAGTCTAATTGTACTCCTGCACAACCAGCCTGGAAGGCAAAAGCCATAAGGTATAGGGAGCCAAGTATTAAGGCAGTCCCTGCAGAGAGAAGGAATCCTCCATATGATTATAGGGAGAAGTTTAAAACCCCTAAGTACCAAGGGCGTGGTCCTGAATATAACTACAAGCAGCAAGGTGGTTCAGAACTGTTATTCTGGGAGGAGAGCCCAGGCAGAAGATACCACAGGCCAGAGAGGTATAGCCCTGAAGGGAGAAGAGCCTCTTTTGATTATTACAGTGATTTATCACAGGACACTGTGTCTGAGCGCCATTTGTATGAGGAGTCTGACACAGGGAGTTTGGGCACTGCTGAGGAGAATATGATATGGGAAGACGCTAGCAATCTTCCGGAGCCCATTCCCATGGAATGCAGCATGTGTTACAAACGCAGCCTTGCTATGTGAATGATTGCAAAGAGAACTTTGTACAGGAAATAAGGATTATTTGTTTGCCATTAATTTGTTGCTCTGTTCATCTTTAAGTTTCTATTTTCTTGACAAGTCCGAGCGGGACGGGGAATAAAACCCACTTTAAGTTTCATTCAAAAGTTGCTCTGAAAGACTCTTTTATTTAACAAGCCAGAGCAATTACTGGTTCATAGGCCCTAGGCAACCGCCTATACAGGGCAATAAGGGCTCTAACCACGGGCCCCATCACAATATACATCAGTATTTATTCTTAGATCGGGTTGGGTATTTGTCAAGCTCATTCATGTAGTGTACTCTGTCTATTTCAACCTTTGATTTTCTCCATCTTCTCTCGATGCGTCTGAGCTGTGTCTTTAATTTCCGTAGTGTGGGTGTGTACCAGCTTGCCATTGTCGGTCTTGTTCTGTTTCCTATGTGGGTTGTTGTTGTGCTGCTGATGCGATTACGGTGTTCCATTTGCTGTTCATGATTTCTATTTCTATTTCAGTTGATTCATTCGAATCAGCCTGCAATTTTGGTAGTACTTGTTGTAAGAATTCTTCCTTGATGAAAAGTTTGAATCTTCTTGACAGCTGATCTCTTTCCTTAATGGGTGGATGTTGGTGTGAACTTCTGAAGGTAATAAGATGGTGATCTGACCATGGGACGGGTGTGATCTTTGTATTGTTGTTTTTCATGGCGTCTGTCATGTTGAGGAAGATGAGATCGAGGGTGTTACCCTTCTGATGGGTTGGATCATGGATAATTTGGTTAACTTCCATTGCCTTCATCACTTCAAGGAATGCAGCAGCTTGTTTCTCTTGCAGGGATGGGATATTGAAGTCTCCGTGGATTATCTGTTCTTTCGTGGAGTTGGTGATGTCTTTCACATGTTTGAGAATGTCTGATAGGTCTGAATTGAATGATGGTGACCGATATACTAGGCATATTGTGAACCAGTTATTGGTGATTGCGATGATGTCTGCTTCCTCTGTTTCTGTTAAATATTTCCAGAAGTGTAGCTTGGATTTGGCTAGTATGGCTACTCCCCTCCTCTGGCATGGGTTCGGGAGCAGTTGTAAAGACTGTATCCGTGTGGTGTTAGCTGGTTCATGAGTACTGTGTCAGATTCGGTCAACCATGTTTCAGTTACGCAGAAAATGTCAATATTGAGAGACATAATGAAATCTTGGAGCATGGGAAGTTTATTCCTCACTTATCAAGCATTTATCAGAGAGATTAGGAGTGCTGGGGTGGTAGTTGGAGTTGTGGTATGTTTTGGGGTGAGAGGAATGGATTTGAGCCTTCTGTATGGTTGTGTCTTTGTGGTATCAGTTGTTTTTGTTTGATTCTGGGGGGTAATATATGTTAGGCAGTTTGGATTATATATAGAGATTGCTTGTAGGTGGCTGAAGTATTGTGTGTAGGGAAGTCTACTCAGTAAACAAGGTGGCATGTTTACAACAGCACCTTTGCTTCAGTAGTTCTTTTTTCCTCTGCTTGTTCCAGGGTTGTCTTGTTTGTTGCAATGACCTGTTGTCCGTTGGTTGGATTGTATTGACTTCGGTTTTGGCGTGGGGTAGTATGTCCCCCGCCTGGCAGGCCCGCGCCTAAGGGCCATGTCAAAGGGCCCTCTGGCGAGGGCCTCAGGCATGGGCCCGCCAGGCGTGGGCACACCCTTCTGCGACACCTCTTAACGGCCTCCCACTGCCCCGATTGTGCAGGAGCTTCTGAGCGGGAGGTTTTCCCGCTCAGGCACTCTGCCCTGATCGGGGGAGCTGTGTGGCTGTGCGGCCGGGATTGTGAGTGAAGCGATGGTCCGGGGATGGTGAGTGCAGCTGCCGGTCCCGCTGCTTCTGCGACACCTCTTAACGCCTCCTACTGCCCCGATTGGGCAGAAGCTTCTGAGCAGGAGGTTTTCCCGCTCAGGCGCTCTACCCCGATCGGGGGAGCTGTGTGGATGTAATTAGTGAGATGTGCGTGGCAGATCTAGGCGCTATCACTTACACCAGGCCTACACTTGGTGTAAATCTACACATTTAAAATTGTAGAGAATGCGTGTAAATTATAGTATTTTATAATTTATGTACGTAAATTTGCATTCTGGCTACATGACACCCAAACTCCGTCCCTGTGCACACCAACTCTGAAACTACACACCATTGGCCTGACACGCATACTTACAGAATAGCAGTCATTAAAGCATGCTTGTAAAGGCTCATCCCTATGCATAAGTTAGTGAAATACATGACTTATGCACAGTGATGGTGCGTAACTTTATGCTGTTCCTTATAAAATAATTTCCTTTATGTTGACGATATCTGGGCATATTACACAAAATTTTGTGATCACAGAATTGTTCTTTCCACACATGGTACTACAGCCATCAGCAGCCAAGCCAAAACCTTTTTTTTTTAAATTTTATATTTATTTGCATTTATAATGTTACATTCTCAAATAACAAGAATTAAGGCAAAATCAAGAAACAAAAATATCAAGAAAAATCATTCCAGAAATTCAAAACAAAGATACATAAGCCCAACAAATACATAGGGAGCAAACTTAGGAAAATATTTTATGTAAAAAAATATCAAGATGTGGCAAGTAACACAGCCAGTTTAAACAGAAAGAACACTAACCCTCAGACGCCCCCTCCTGACTCACCAAAAAACGAAGGAGCTGCTTAGGGTCAAAAAACAGAGATCTCTCTTATTCCTGGAAAACAAAACATCAACAGGGAAACTAACAAAAAGTAGCCCTCAGGGCAAGAACCCTTGGTTTTAACGCCAATAATTCTTTACGCCTTAATTGGGTAGCCCAAAAAAACTCAGGAAAAATGTGAATCCTGGCCCCCAAAAGCAGCTCCTGCATATATCGAAAATATAACTTCAACTCCATATGACGGTCATCCTCAATAGCAAAATTAACAAGCAAAGTAGTCCGTTCTGTCACAACATCCAGAGAACTCTCTCAAAAAACAGTAAGGTCCAAAGAGCCCATCTGGTTTTGGGATTGCATCAATCCAGTGGCAACGGTAATGGAACCCGAAAACACATATTACGTCCATGTTATCGTGGGCAAATTGTCCACCAGTAAATTTAGGATTTCCCGGAAATATTTCCTAGCCATCTCGATAGGTGGTAGGTATCAGTGGTGATTTAGGAAAGTTAATAAACCTTAGATTATTCCTTCTGACGGAGTTCTCCAGTTATTCCATCTTCCGAGATAACACTGAAGAGTCCTTAACCATTGCACTTTGAAAATCCTGTAGTTTCCCCGAATCTAGCTTCAACAACAGACAACCTAGATGCCTGCTGAGTCTGCTCCTGGGAGACCGCACTCAAAGGATCTTTCACAGAAGTTAAGTCCAAAGAAACAGTACCTGCAAGAGTTTGCATGGAAGAGTTGACCAGAGCTACTGCTTCCCACAAGGCTTCCAAAGTCACAACTGCTGTTTTTTTCAGTCCACCAGGGCCCGGGAGAAAAGGCATTCCACCCTCGGACATCGACTGCCCCCCAACAAAGCCATGGTGTTCGATGGCACCAACCCCCAACAATGGGGGAGGACGTCACAGCAGGGGAACTTCCAGGGCACACAACGGTTCCACCACTCACATCCAAAGCCAGCAGCAGCCACACAGGCGGACTGGTAATACTTCGCGTTGTGGGGGTGCAGCTCTATCCTCAGGGCTTAGAGACACCCCCTCCAAGGCCGTTCTTCAATATCACTGCCAGCCCTGCTGAAGAACTACTGCCATATGTCAGGCTCACCCCTGAACCCCAGGGCCAGATGCCATTGAACCAGAGGACTGGCTCTTTGGCTTCCTCTTCCTCCCCGCCCATCTGAGGCCAGGAAACCCTCAGGACATGACATAAGCTGAGAGTGAGAACCGCCGCTAACAGCCAGATGCCAGCTTGCTCCTTCCGCCAAAACATCTTTTTATTTCAAATTGATATGCTTCCAGAAAGCTGGAAATAGCTCTAAATTTGCCCTCTCCCCTACCAGATTCCAAAGATAATATACAAAAAAAAACCAAAACCTAGGTGCAATGCTATTCTGAGAGTGACTGTAATAGTGCATCATCACACAGAGCTGCTTTCATCAATGATAAAGGAGTAACCTGTACCTTTTAACATCTCTAATCAGTTCTTCATGGATTGCTGAACCAAAACACGCTTAATTGGTGCTGAACTTTTTGTTCGGTGTAGGGATATTTCCTTGCCTGAAGGACTCTACACCAGTTCCCCGAAGTGGTCAGTGGTTGTGATGCTGGAATGACATACAGTATGCTGTGCTAATTGCAGTCAAAGTGCACACACCAAAAAACAGAGCTGCATTATATTATGTATATGCTTTTCTGTTGAAGCATGAAAAACCATGTCAGCGTGATGTGCATGCTTTTCACATTTACAGGGTATGTTTACTGAAGCACCTTTGCTGCAATTACCACAGATGTAAACATCACAGGGTAATTGCCAAAGTTGCACCCCATGGGTGCACCATACACCAGCGCAATGGATTGTGTTAGCTGCATCTGCAAAGCTAACATTCTCCAATCTCTGTGTTTTCTCTGTGGTATCTGCTGGGGAAATGCTGGGAACACCCCCCAGCAGATACCATGGGACGTTTGCAGCTAACCTTGACTTTTTTCAGCTATCGCCTGCTGTTAAGCTGCAAAAGCCCAACACAGCTTAGTAAACATATACCACCACGTTTGCAGCAGGGCTTTGATTAATCACCAGACACACTATGACTCCAGCCTTTTAATGTATCATCTTTCTCCCATGTTTTGCATTAGCTTTTTCCATACTGCACGCACTCACCCATTTGTTTGGTCTATATAAATCAATGAAATAGGAAAATTACTATGTAAACCACTAATCAATGGTGCCTATAGTAAGTACAAGTTTGGAGTGGAGGAGTGGCCTAGTGGTTGGGGCAAGGTACTTCAGGCCAGAAGGTCGGGGATTCAAATCCCACTAGAGGACAGCAACCTTGGGCCAGAAGTACTGGGGTTCCTAGTCCCACAGGTGCTCCTTGTGGTCTTGGGCAAGCCACTTAACCCTCCATAGCCCATGTTCCCTGTAAAATAGTTATCTCCAAGTTATAATGCCCTGTTCAATGTAATTTCAGTTTGTTCAATGTAAACTGTACTGATGCAGAATAGCATGATATATAAGAGAATATAAATTAAATAAATACAGAAAGTATTATCTGCCTTTAGAAAAAGTTCCTGAAGGAATTATCTGCCACACAAAAAAAGCTATTTCAGAATTAGGTCTGCTCCTCAGTGTTGAGCTTTTAAATAGACCTTCTGATGGCACTGAATTTTACCTTTCTTTGATGCTGCTGAGTTAAAACACTCTTCCTAAGTGCCAAAGCAGCTACTCCACAGACCATGGATGAATTACAATCAGGGGCACAGTGTTAATTACTCTGTTATGTCTCTTATACTGTGCAAGCATGAAGATAGCAGGACTGCACCTAGGAGTTATTGCTGAGGTTAGTTTTGGGACCTTTATAGTGGTTAAGGATTTTTTTTTTTTTGGCATGCAAACCATTAAGACAGAGTTTTCACAAAGCATGTAAAAAAAGAATCTCTCTGCTCATTAAGCTAATAAGACAGAGTTAGAAAGAACAGCTAGGAGCCAGGTCACACTGCATGGTCACACTGCATACGCAGCCCAGACCTAGTTAACAAAATGTACACCTTAGATTGCTTGAGCAGATGGGGGTGTGGAAAGAAAATCGTTAAGCAAGGAAAACAATACCATCACATCACCCCTTAAAAACAGTCTTTTCACAATTCATACCTCTTAAGAAATTACCAAAACCAGACTATAACAGGTGGTTTATCAGAAAGAAGAAGCCAAACCCTTGAGGATCTAAATACAGTGCACAACATGGCTTGCTTGCATTTCACAGCAGCATGTACAAGTGACCATGGGTTAGGTTTTCATCACAGGCACAGGCTGATTGAGCAAATGGGTTTGGTGGAAGAAAGAAAGTCTGCCTGTACTCCCCTGGAATAAATACCTTCTTGCCCCAGGTCCTGATCCCATGGGATTCTGTGGGAGGAAAAACCAAGCAGTATGCTGCATACAGCAATGTTAAAATAACAAATACTCCCCCTCCCTCCTGCCCTGCGGTGCAAAGGAAAAGCCAGTGCTTAAACTCCAATATGGTAGAGGTGATGGAAAATTAAACAACTGCACTCTATTAAAAGATATTGACTAATGAGAGATTTTTTAAGCAATGAATTTATTAGTGGAGATTTTTTTATAGCAGGTAGTACAATGGAACTTGGTGCCTGAAGCAAGGCTCCCTTACTCCCCAGCTTGCTCTGTGGTGCTCTAACGTTCCTCCACAGGTAATCTCATTGCCCAACTCAAGGTCTGTCTCTTGCGACTTGCACCGCTTGCCATCTCTGCACGCACTCTGGAACTGGCATGTCTGAGAGCTCTGCAGCCAGACATAGTAAATTCTTTCTCACTTGTAAACTGGACCTCCTGCATGCCAGCACGTGGACAGAGAAGCCTTTATATTTCTTCAGCTCGCAGCAACACCGAAAACAGTTCTGTGTGCTGGCTTTCTCCTATCCTGCTGCTTCTCATCGGCCAGCACTCTGGGATGATGTGCTCTGCTATTGGCAGTTTCATAGCTGCCTGGACCAACCAATAGCAGAGTTTTGCATCTGGAATTTGACCACTGAGATATAGCCAAAGATCGACATCATCACGATGTGACTCTGTTGGGCTGGAGTGGGAAAGAATACGGAAGACACTGGGACTTTGCAATTTTCCCATGCCATTTTCCTGCATTTTTCTCACAAACAATGGTATGAGCCATAGTTCAGAAACAGATGACCCGCAAAACTTTCGTAGAGCTCTCTCTAGCAGGTATAAAGTTAGAAAAAGTAGGGTTCTACCTTTACCTTTAGAGATAACACAATACCTCTTTTTCCTCAGCCGTTGGCTTGGCAAAGGTACACACTCAAGATGACTCTGGGCTTCTCTTCCTTATGCCTCTGCCTAGTTCTTGGGAGGTAACCCCCTCTTTACACTCCTCTTTACTATTGTCCTGAGCCTTATTCAGCACCAAGGAGCATACCTGCGCTTTATTCAGTGCCCTGGACCCCACTGGCAAGGGAAGATTCTGCACCCCCTCAGTTCAGCTTGACAGAAAAAAAGTGAGAGAGAAACAAAATCTTCCTCTTTTAAGGGTGTCTCATTCTGGAATCTCCTTGGATCATGTTTTCCACTTATCCTAGGATTGAATTCGTGTATGGGATCCTCCCTCCACAAAGTCTACACTTAGACTGCTTCTGGGAGCCAAAAAAATAAAAAAGACAAGTTTTCCTGCAAAATACACCTTTTACTAATTCTGCTACATCTCTAGCTCTTCCCATAGCCCTCCTGATTAGGAAGCCAATTAGAAAATTCCTAATTGGTTATACATTTATAGAGAGACCAGGGCAAGTCATACCCCTGCCACAATTAATGCACCCAATTTACTTCAAACAGGGCAATTCAACAAGTACCGCTTAATACATATGTTCTTCTAGAATTCCTTTTAAATATCTTGATTGTGAGGTGATTAAGGAAGCCATCTTCCACTGAGGAAACGCTGACCTACTAATCTGTTACTCTGTTCTCTGTACCTCTTTGAGGTAAATAATCAGAATTGGATCCATGATGCAAATTATAGAACAGCTTCATTGGCTGCTCACCTGGGAAAGGAATATATTTAAAATGTTATTTTTGACTTTTAAAATTCTGAGGGAAGAAGGTCCAAGCTATTTACAAGGGCTTTTGCTCTGGTACCAACTGGGCAGAGTACTGAGATCTAGTCTGAGTTCTCTCCTGGTGATCCTGGATCAGTGAGAAATCTCATCACAAAAACGGAGGGGAAGAGTCTTTGTAATGCCGGCACCCACTCGGTGGAATAAGCTTCCCAGTAGATTACGGCAAGAAAAGGATGGTGCTAGCTTTCATAGGATGCTAAAAGTATTCCTATTTATAGGCTAATTGCTAGGGGATTTAGAGGGATGACAATATAGGCAAGGAGATAGGCAGTTGACAGTTCCAATTGGTATCTATATTGTTATAGTTTCTAAATGTTTTTATTTTTTATTTTATGTGATTGTGAACTGCTTCAAATGTTGTTTCATATTAATAGTATACAAAAGCTTTGAAATAAATATATTCATAAGATTTACACCAGTAGCTTTGCTTGGTTTATTACCTAAAGAAAATTTATGCTCCAAAATTTGCACTCTTTGTACATAATTTCTCACCACAAAATTATGCATGCAGTTTGATTCTCTGCCCTGGGGCTGCTTCGCACATTTATCTGTGTTCAATATCGACTTGTGTTGGGCAATGATTAACAAGGTCTTTTTCGGGGCAAAACACAGAGGTGATTTTGATCATTCTTTTTGGAGGTAGTTTATAAACAACTTCAGCATTTATATCAGTATTATATGTACTTATATAGAGGCTTATACAATTGCCCCAGCTTATACATGCATAACAGTAGACACTCATAAAACACAGCACAAACTTTTCTTGTGTGATACGTGTAGACATTTCTGGGGATATGTCCAGAGAGTGGGCAGAACAGGGATGGGATCAGCACTTGTGTGTGCATTTTGTTGAATTTATTCATATACACCATTTTCTACTAGTACGTGCATGCACTAGGTGTGAATTTGCGCTTGAATGTTTTTGGTAGCCTATATGGTTGGTTTATTTATTAGTATTTTGCTCATGCCTTTCCAATAGTTTAAGGTGAGTTACAGTCAGGTACAGTAGGCAGCAGTGAAGGAGTAGCCTAATGGGTAGAGCAGCAAGCTGGTGACCAAGAGGTCAGGGTTTGATTCCCACTGCCCCCCTTGTGGCCTTGGGTGAGTCACTTTGCCCTCCATTGTCTTAGAAGGAAAGCTTGGCAATCTACTTCCAGTCACACCTTGGCAAGAAACTCCAGAGGCTGCTGGGTGGCAAGGAGTCAGCATTGACCCAACAGCAAACAGCGCATTATAAAGGCAAATATCTGCCTTCTTTGCTTAGGTGCTCTGTTATAAAATTACCCTCTGCATGGATAAAAGTATATTAGGGGCAATAATTGAAGCATTTTACCTATAAATTTACTCGGGGGTAGGTACTCATACAACACAGGAGCCAATATTTAAAGTAAGTTTTGCATTTGCTGACGGGTGGTGAATGTATATCTCAATTTTTGGTGCTTATACATCTAAATTTAGACCATTTAACTTTATAATCAACCTGAGTTTATGTGTATAAAAAGGAGCCATCATTGCTGTAATGTGAAAGTACATATTTAATAGTGATATTTTGGCCATTAAACAGATAATTCATGCATTTAAAGCTTTAGTTGAGAGGTGAATACTATCAAGAAGTGCTAGATAGTAATATGAATGTTTTCTTTTTGCAGCTAAAGAAGAAAATGAGATGAAGGAAAAGCATTTGGAAGATGCAGGAAGTAGGTATGAGCTCCTCTCTGCTTTAGCCCTTTGTCCCCCTGTGGCAGTGTTCTTGTTCTTAAGTGCAAATAAGAAAGAAATAGCCATTGCTGTCAAGTTTCACAATTTGTGGGACTTTGGACGGGAGAGAAGAGCTGCAGCCTGGAGCGGAGGCAGCACGGCAAGCCACCCAGCTCTAAGGTAAGTTTGCCACGCTGCCTCCGAAGTGTGGGCCTGGCCGCAAGGGGAGAGGGGATGCCTGCCCCCGGTAGCGAGGGGGCTAGGAATGCTACTGGGTAGCTGTGCAGTTTTTTCAGAGCAATGATCGTAACTGTTTGTTAATGCTACAGCAACCCCATGGGAAATAGGGCCCCTGGTATTTCTTCTGGAAGCAGTACTATTCATGGAGCCCAGATGAGAATGGATTGCTTGGTGTTATGTGGCCGAGTGTCTGTTGCTAGGTTACAGATAAGAGTGAAATGTCAATGTTCCCTGCAGCAATATCCCTATCCCTGGAGTACAAACGAAAAAGAAATGTCTGTCATTTTCTGTGCCAAAATTCAAGACCAAGTTAATCATTAGGCAGTCTGGGGGGCAGCAAAGGATGGCGTCAGTCTAGGCAAATAATAGGTTCTGACAGCCACACAGATTCAAAGAAGCATCAATGCTTTTACCTGCAGGAAAGTCGAGCAGTTTCAACTAGCCCGTTTACCAGGACCAGAGAGTATTCATCCCATCACCCTGAAAGAGTTCAGAGATGGAATCGCTAAACTGTAACTAGTAATCTGTAATTCAAAAAGGTCATGGTATCTAAGGATTGGAGGGTGGTCAGGTAATCCGAGAAACTATAAGCTGGTGAGCCTGATGTTGGTGCCAGGCAAAGATGGTTGAAGCTATACTAATAAACAAAATCACTGCCAATATAGGCAGACACGGCTTAATGGGAATAAGTCAGATTGTGAGGGTTTGTAGAAGGATCTTGTAAAACTAGGAGTCAGGGCATCCAGATGGCAGATGAAATGTAATGTGAATAAGTGGAAAGTGATACACAGGCAAAAATAACCCCAATTACAGGCACTAAAAGCTTGGTTCTGAGTTAAGAGTCAAACAAAAAGATCTTGGAGTCATTGTGGACAATATGTTGAATTTTCAGCCCAGTGTGCAGGGGCGTCTAAAAAAGCAAATAGAATGTTTGGGATTATTCAAAAAGGAATGGAGAACAAAACTCAGAAGATGATTATGCTTCTGTATAGGTCCCTGGTGTGGCCATACCTTGAGCATTGAATGAAATTCTCCAGATGGCATTCCATGAAACTAATGATCAGCAGACTGAAAACAAAACATAGAAAGTTTTTTTCACATAGCATATAAATATATTATTGTATCGGTTGCCAGAGGATGTGGTGACGGTGACAAAAGTAGTGGGATTTAAAAGAGGTTTGGACAAGTTTCTGGAGGAAAGGTCCATAGAAAAGGGTTAACATGGTAGACTTGGGAGAGCAATTGCCCTTCCCTGGAAATGACCTAAGAGAACTGGATCTACTTTTGGGATCTAACAGGTACTTTTTGACCCAGACTTGCTTCTATGGGAGATGGGATTCTGGGCTCGACTGGACTCAGCATATTTTCTTATATTCATAAATTACCTTTGAAAATTTCCCTCAACGCGCGTGTGTGTACACCCCCTCCCCCTGTGACTGTATATACACCCCCTACAACTGCTCCGCCACTCCCTGAACCATCAAAGAATATCCCCCCAACAGCTGCTCCACCACCCCTAAACACTATAGGCCTGATTCTACAAGGTGACTAGCGGGGCTGTATGTCCCAATGGGACATACAGCCCTGCTAGCCATTACAGACGTATTTGGCCACACACTCTCCCCGCATGCCCAGAGCCACAATGCAGGGAGAGCTAGAGGGGAACTGGAGGGGGCGGGCTGAGGCAGTAGGACATAAGGGCTGATTCAGGTCGCGGCCCAGTAGGTCCTGCGGATGGGGGTCAGACATACTGCTTTATACCACCGTGGAGGTGGAATAAGCGGTGGCAAGGTTGGTGATCGGGCCCGGGAACCACCCTTAAGGCTGGGTTCGGGTGCTGCTATGTCCCCGCTGCCCGATGCCGGCCCCAGCAGACCCGCTGAGGATCGGGCGGTGGGAGCACCAGTCTGGGGGTGGTGTCCAGCATTAGCACAGCAGCAAGAATGGAGGGAGTACTGGCCGTCCTGCCAGTTGTACGTCCCCTGCAGCTGCTGAGGGGGCACTCTGGGCCATCCCATTGACTGATCCTGCTACTATGGGAGCATCTTGCTCCTGCGGTGCAGAATCAGGTACAATAGAGTCAGTCCTGGTCTGGGACGTCTGGATGACCCAGATGTGCCTCTTCCAGGATCGGGCTCCACATATTAATATCTATCTATCTATATACAGTATCAGGGTCATTCCAAGGCATGAATAGCAGTCCATATCCTGTTGGGATGTCCATCCCTGCTATTCATGCCCCCTCCCGTGTTGTATGGGGGAGTTAGACGGGAGCGGGGAAGGGGCAGATCGGGGGCAGCGTTGCAGTGGGAGGTCATCGGCTCCGGACATACAGGGCCAATTCCAATGTCGGCATCGGCAGCGTCGATAGACCAGAGGTTCCTGGCTATTGAACACAGTCTGGAGGTTCTCCTTGCGGCATCGATGCCCTCGGAACCGCGTCAGACAGTTCTACCGGTACCGGCACCGACATCGGCACCAGTACCGACAGTATCGGCATCGACATCGGTGTCTGCATTGCCAGCACCTAATCATGCTATGCCTTCCGGTACCGATACACCGGTACCAATTCCCCCCGGCACCGACTTCGGTCGGTACGGGTATCGTGCTCTTCAAGAGCATCCGGACACAAGGTACTTCGAATCCTCGGAGGAGTCTGAGGATTCTGACAGCTCCGTTGGTACCGGAGTACTTCTCCCGGAGGAGCCTTTCTCTCCTAAACGCAGGATGTCTCCTCCAGAAGATATCTCCTTTCGGGACTATCAGGGAGGTGGCTCGAGGTCTTTCTATTACTGTGGCTCCTGAAACAGAGCCCAGGGCAAAGGAGTTGGAAATTTTGCAATATCCCAAAGCTCCTAAGGAGGCAGCTACTTTGCCTGTCCATGAGATCTTACATGATCTCATGTTGAGAATGTGGGAAACACCTCTTACCACCTCTCCTCACTCTCGTAGACTGGATACCATGTATCGAGTCCCTCCTTGTCCTGGTTTCCAGAAGACTCAGCTTCCTCACCACTCTATTGTAGTGGAATCAGCTATGAGAAGGATCAGAAGTGCAAAGAGACATGCCTCTAATCCTCCAGGACGTGAGTGTAGAACTTTGGATGCCTTTGGACGTTGTATTTTCCAGGCTTCCATGCTTTCTGCCAGGATCAGTTCCTATATTTTATATATGGGAATGCTTCTTAAAGAAGTCACAGGAGATCTGGAGGTTTTGAGCCCTCATCTTCCTGAAGATAAAAGGCAGGATTTTCTCACATTGGTTAAACATGACCAGGATGTTTCTAAATTTGTCAATCGTGCAGCTTTTGACTGTTTCGAGTGCATAAGCAGAACCTCTGCCATTGCCATGGGTGCACATAGAATTGCCTGGCTCCAGGCATCCGATTTGGAGCTCTGGGTGCAGGACAAACTGGGCAATATCCCTTGTACAGGTGAGAATCTATTCGGCAAAAATTGGCAAGAGAAAGCCAATGAGCTGGATGCTGACAACTCCACTTTGGATAGGTTATCCAAGGCCACAGCTGATCCTGCAAGGAAGAAATCTTTCAAGAAACCATTCTTCTCAAAAAAGAAGAGGTTTTACCCCTCTTATTCCCAGCAGGGACGTTTGGCAGGTCAGCCTGCCCGAAAGAGTCAGCAACCATTTAAACAAAGGAAAGCAAAGACTGCTAAGCCTCAACCGTCTGAGCAGTCTCAGCCTCCACAAGGCCTTTGACTTTCATCTAAAGAACTTAGCCTTCCTGGCCCTCAATGGACCAGAGCCTTCCACCATTCCAGGAAGGTTATGTCACTTTGCCCCCAGATGGGGGCAGATAACAGCAGAACATTGGATTCTCACCATTATAAAAGAGGGGTACAAGCTGCATTTTATCTGCATTCCCCTTCCCACAATGGTAAGACAGTTCAATTCTCAGACCTCTCTCATCAACCTGTTAGATCAAGAGGTCACTATGCTTCTTGCCCAAGGGTCAATAGAAGAAGTACCCATTCCCCAACAGGGTACAGGGTTTTACTCCCCCTATTTCCTTATCCCAAAGAAAACAGGGGGACACAGGCCTATTCTAGATCTCAGAGAACTGAACAAATTCCTGTTCAAAGAGAATGTAAATTGTACAGCAGAATGTAAATTGTACATAGTTTTCGCTGTTTTTTTCCAAGTTGTCTTCCCTGTTTGATGTAAACTCGGGAGTGCCCTGTGGTCCTCGAGTCGTTCTGTTAACTGTAAACCGCACTGATGATAAACAACGCGGTATAAAAGAAATGTTAAATAAATAAATAAATAAATTCAAGATGATTTCTCTGGGAACTCTGCTGCCAAACCTTTAGAGTCAGGATTGGCTTTGTTCTCTAGATCTCAAGGATGCGTACACTCATGTTCTCATCCATCCAACTCACAGAAAGTTCCTTTGGTTCCTTTTCCAAGGAAAGCACTACCAATACAGGGTGCTTCCTTTTGGCCTGGCCTCAGCACCAAGGGTGTTCACGAAATGCATGGCTGTGGTAGCAGCATTTCTTCACACTCTAGGAATATTTGTCTTCCCCTACTTAGACGACTGGCTCATTCGAGCCCCATCAGAGTCAGAGGCCAGTACTTCTCTATCTTACACAATGCGTATCCTTCAGTATTTGGGTCTAGTCATAAACATCCCAAAATCCAGTCTAATTCCCACTCAGTCTCTAAAGTTCATAGGAGCTTTGCTGGATACCAGAAAAGAAAGGGCCTATCTCCCCCAGGCCCGTTGTCTTCGCATGGTGCAGTTAGCTTCTCAAGCAGTGCTAAAGCCTCATCTCACTGCTCGAGAAATGTTACAACTACTAGGCCACATGGCATCTACCATGCATGTGGTTCCTTATGCTCGCCTCGCCTCCACATGAGAGCAGCCCAGTGGACTTTATCCACTCAATGGACCCAGGCATCAGGGTGCCTGTCAGACAAAATAGCAAACACAAATCGCCTTATTTTGTCCCTCCAATGGTGGCAGTCCACTCAAAACCTGTTGGTGGGGTCCCCATTTCAACAGCCTTTACCCCAGGCAACTCTCACAACAGATGCATCACCAATAGGTTGGGGAGCTCATCTGCAAGACCTCTCCACCCAAGGCACTTGGATTCCACAGGAGACTCATCTACACATCAATCTCTTGGATCTCAGAGCAATCTTCCTTGCTCTGTGAGTGTTCCACACCCTGCTCAGCTACAAGACAGTCCTCATTCAGGCGGACAATCAAGTAGCCATGTTCTACGTGAAAAAGCAGGGAGAAACAGGCCCTCTGTCGCTTTGCAACGAAGCTTTGCAACTATGGGCCCTCGCCAGAGAGCATCAGATTCATCTCCTGACAGTGTATCTTTCCGGTATTCAGAACTCTTGGGCAGACAGACTCAGTCGAGTTCTGCTTCCACACGAATGGTCTCTACATGCAGACCAGGTGGCCAAGATTTTTCAAATTTGGGGAACCCCGGACATAGACCTCTTTGCAAGTCCGTTGAATGCCAAACTTCCCCGGTTCTGTTCCAGAATTCCGGCTCAGGGCTCTCAGGCCAAGGATGCATTCCTCCTTCATTGGGGTCAAGACTTCCTGTATGCCTTTCCATCCATTCCCCTGATTCCCAAAACCCTGTTCAAGCTTCAGGGAGACAGAGGCCGTATGATTCTCATAGCTCCACAATGGCCACGGCAAGTGTGGTACCCTCTGCTTCTACATCTCTCTCAAGCTCCCTCTCTGGAGTTAGGATCTGCTCCAGATCTCCTGTTTCAGGAGGGCAGAATGTTATGGCATCCCAATCCCCAGTGTTTGCATCTCAGGGCTTGGTTGCTGAAGGCCTAGATCTCCATGATCTTAACCTTCCTCAGCAAGTAAAGGATATCCTTTATACTTCTAGAAAACCTTCCACAAGACGCTCTTATGCTTTCAAGTGGAAAAGGTTTACCATACGGTGCTCATAGAGGGGTCTTAACCCCCTTGCGATACCTCTGGAATCATTACTAGAGTATCTCCTACATTTATCCAATGCAGGACTTAAAACTAACTCAGTAAGAGTCCATTTAAGTGCTATTGCGGCTTCTTTCAAGCCTTTAAATGGACAATCTATTTCCCCCCATCCTTTCATAGCAAGATTTATGAGAGGCCTTCTTCTAACTAAGCCTCCCATTAAGCCACCACCCGTGGCATGGGACTTAAATCTGGTTCTTGGCCAGCTCATAAAGCCACCTTTCGAACCCTTAGCTACTACCTCGTTGAAATTCCTTTCTTGGAAAGTGATCTTTCTCATTGCAATCACATCAGCACGTCGCATCAGTGAGTTGTAAGCACTAGTGGCTGATCCACCTTATACAAGGTTCCATCATGACAAGGTAGTCCTTAGGACTCATCCACACTTTATGCCAAAGGTGGTCTCGCCTTTTCATCTTAACCAAGCGGTCTACCTGCCTGTGTTTTTTCCAAGGCCTCATGCATCAAATGCAGAAAGGAATCTTCATACTATGGACTGTAAAAGAGCTTTAGCTTTTAACTTACAAAGAACACAGCAACATAGAAAGTCCTCCCAACTCTTTGCTGCTTTTGATCCTTCTCATTTGGGACTTCCAGTCTCCAAGAGAACACTGTCCAACTGGATTGCACAGTGTATTTCCTTTGCCTATCAGAGTAAGAACCTTCTTCTGGAGGGCCATGTCACAGCTCACAATGTGAGAGCCATGGCAGCTTCAATGGCTCATCTACACTCTGTGTCTATCAACGACATCTGTCGAGCAGCCACTTGGGCCTCGGTTCATACCTTCAGAGCCCTTTACTGCTTGGACAAGGACTCACGCCGGGATGCCTTGTTTGGTCAGGCTGTTCTCCAACACCTGTTCCATACCTAATCAATTCCTACCCGCCATCCCTTCTTGGATGCCAGAGATCCATGGGGGGAAGTGGAGCCCTTTCACAGGGACACACAACTTCGGGGGTCTCTCCCTGGCATCTAAAGCTAGGGAGTGCCCATATGTGAAGACTACATTCCTGCTTGTTCCTGGAGATAGCATAGTTACTCACCTGTAACAGGTGATCTCTGGGAACAGCAGGAATTTAGTCTTCACAACCCACTGACCTCCCCTAGGAGTTGTATCTCTCTATCTCTTTCTCTTTGTCTCAGCTTTAAACTCAACTGGAGAGAGGCAGTTGGGAAAGGCGGGATGGCAGCACGCAGGCGCTGTGGGATGCTCCCAAAAGCTTTCTAATTGGACGCTGGAGAGTGTTCCCGCGCAGGCTCCGTCGGTACCGACGATACCCATATGTGAAGACTAAATTCCTGCTGTTCCCGGAGATCACCTGTTACAGGTGAGTAACTGTGCTTTATCCACAAGAGAAATGTCCAGTTACATTAGTCATTCTTGTACTTTATGGACATTTAATGCAAAATGTTGTTGAATCCTGAAAAAAAGCTAGACATTTGGCTTATCTCACGGGGGCCCCCCAAAATTTGGACCCAAATTATGTGCATAGTTTTTCTCCTTGGTTTAATATTTAATGACATTGCTCTTGTTTTTTCAGCAAAATATATCTTCTTTGTGTTTTCTGTATTTTTTGCTAATAACATTTGCTGGGTTACAGTAGAATTAACAACAAGAGAAATAAAATGAAGAGCTGAAAGACCAAAATGCTTCCTATCAGGGATTGATAGAGAGTTATTTACATTCCACTATATGTGTATGTGTGGGGGTGTGCGTGCGTGCGTGCGCGTCCTCTGTGCTGAGCATGTGTTGTGTGTATGGAGAAGGAAGTAGTAGAATGGTGGAGACATGTTGGGTTAGTTCCAGGAGGAAATTTTGTATGGCGGGTGCAGTTTGCAGGGTAATAAGAAAATTGAAGAGGATAATTTTTGAGAATGAGGTTTGGAGGATGGTGGAGCAGATACAGGGAGTTTTTGGAGCCAAGGAGGTTGTGCAGATAGTTTTTAAGGATGAGGATAGTGTGCCGAGGTAGTGTGGCAGATGCAGAGGGGTAGTAATTTGATGGTGGTACAATTTGCGGGGGCCTGGGGCAGTTAGGGGTAGATTCTGAGGGTGATGAGTGGGTAGTGTATGGGGCTAGGGAAGTTTGCAGAGTAGTGGAGCAGTTGTTGGGGTAGTTTTTGGTGGTTGAGATAGTGTGAGGTAGTGGTGGGGCAATTGCAGGGGGCAGTTTTGGGAGAAGAGACAGTTTATGGGATAATGGGACAGTTTCAAGGAAGTGGTTGGTGGTGTGGAAGTTTGTAGGGTAGTGGGGCAATTGCAGGGGATAGCTTTTTGGGGATGGGCAGTTTGCAGGTTTAGCTTTTCCATTGCACATTGGGTGATCTTTTCATTTTGATTGTTTATTGCGATCACTTGAGTTTTTTAGGGGGTTTGTTTTTTGAGAACATGATTATTGGCAGCCTTATAAACAATTCAAATCAGTTTGAACAGAAAAACCACATTCCCACTGCAGTAAAATTAGACACACCTCTGATCAATTGACAGTACTCTCATGACTTGAATCAACCAATGAACGATGGCTCTAATGTTTAAAATGGCCACATTCATTCCCTGTTCCATTTTCACAATGGTGAAGACAAGAGAACTGCCTGAGACCATCAGAAAAGCCATTATCAAACTTCAAAGAGGTACAAGGCCATCTCCAAAGACCTTGGGATTCCTGTGTCTACAGTTCACAATGTTATTAGGAAGTTTTCTGCTCAAGGAACTGTCAAGAGCCTCCCAGGATATGGTGGGAAGGGGAAAATTAATCCAAGAAGTCTTCAAAGGTTAGTGTGAACTATTGGAAAAACGTACAACATCCAAAGAGCTTAAGACTGACGTGGAGAAATTTGGAGTGGTGGTATGCGCTGTGCACTAAACAAAGAAGGATTTCATGGATGAAGGCCAAGGAGGGACCCCACTGCTCAAAGACATAAAAAGGCTTGCCTGATCTTTCCCCAAGCCCACCTTGAAAAAACCACAATCATTCTGGGAAAGTGTTTTGTGGACAGATGAAACCAAATTTGAGTTCTTTGGCAGTGCAAACCAGCAACATAATTAAAGGCAAAGAAGTGAAGCTTATAAAGAAAAAAAACACCCTTCCTACAGTTAAATATGATGGAAGTTTCATAATGTTGTGGAGCTTTTTTGCTGCCTCAGGAACTGGAGACCTAGAACATATTAAAGGAATCATGAAGTCAAGGTATTTTGGAGCGAAATGTGCTACCTAGTGTCAGAAAGCTAAGTCTGGATCAAAGGTCATGGGCCCTCCAGCAAGACAGTGACCTAAAACATACATCCAAAAGTACAAATGAATGGTTAAAAAGGAACAGATGGTCTGTTTTAAACTGACCAGCAATGAGTCCAGATCTCAATCCAATTGAGAACCTTTGGAAAGAGCTGAAATTTTCCATTGGTAAAAGGAATCCTGGAAACATTCATGAGCTGGAATAAATCATTTGAAGAGTGGGAGAAACTACCAGCAGACAGATATATGAAACTTATAGATGGCTACAAGAAATGTTTGGAGGTTGTCATCACTGCCAAGGGCTGTGCAGACAAATATTAGTGAAGGGTTCTATTACTCCTATTCAGCATAACACAAAGGAGTGAGGTGTATCAGCTGGTGTCTAAAAGCTTTATTGATGAGGAACCCCTAGAAATTAAATAATAACGTGTAAAACCAACCATAAGATAATAAATATGGAGAATAAATAATTAATAGCAAAAGTGAATATAAAAACAAAATTTAACGGATAGCGACATAAGGTATGAAATATAAATAGAAACAAAACTAAAATCAATATGTACAATCATGAACCCAAAGAATCATTTCAGAGCCCTATTAGTGCACCTATAACTTATGGTTGAGGACGAACTTTAGACAGGACTGGGTATAACAAGTGTACTAGAGCCCACATATATACTCACTCTATAATAAACACCTATGTACTGTAAGTAGTCGTGTGTTTTAATATTATAGAGTGAGTATATATGTGTGCTCTAGTACACTATTGTTATACCCAGTTTTATCAATAAAGCTTTTAGACACCAGCTGCCGATATATCTCTCTCCTTTGTATTGTGCTTCGCTGTTCTGCGAGTGTGTGTGTTCTTGGACGTGTTCATTATTCCTGTCCAGGTCATTTGTTTTTTTTCTCAGAAATTACTACGTCTAAGTTGCACAGATCTCTCTTTTTTTTTTTGTATACCTTTGAACATACTATTAAAATATTATGATGACATACAGTTGGAATATTTCCAATTATTTCCCAAGATATTGTACACAGCCTGCCTATAATGTAAGGGTGTCAATAATGTTGATCACAGCTGTTGAAGAGATGTTAAATACATAAATAATTTTCAGGGATGGGACAGTTGGGACATGTTGGAGTAGTTGCAGGGGGTAGTTTTGTGGGTTGGGTACAGTTGTGAGGTGTTGAGGGAGCTGCAGGGGATACGAATTTGAGAGCAGGGGCAGTTTGCATAGTGAAAGGGCAGTTGCAGGAAACTAGGTTTTGGTGATGGAGCAGTTGTGGAAGGGTAATTTTTGGGGTTAGAGTAGTTTGTGTGGTGATGGGACAGTTGTGATGTATAGTTTTTGGAGTTATGGCAGGTGTGGGAGGGATGTTTTTAGTGGTGAGACAATTTACACGGTGGTGGGGCAGTTGGGTGTGGATAGTTTCTGTGGCAATTGCATGTGGGTTGGAGCTGGGTTATGGGGTTGTTGATTGTTTTATCCTTGTCTGACTGTAAATCACATGGAGCAGTCCCTAATAGTGCAATATATGAGCTTTAATAAATAAATAGGGGATTTATTTGGGGGGGGTGGAACAGTTTGCAGAGTGGTGTTCTGGGTCATGGGGCAGTCATGGAGTGTATAGATTTTGGGAGTGAGATAGTTTCGGGAGTTATCTAAAATTCTTATATCATGCCCAATCGTCATGGTTCAAGACGGTTTACAATAAACATCAATGACTGAAATAAAATTATGATAAAATAGTGACAATATAGACATATTAGAACTAAAATATAATAAATATCAACTACAATATCAGAAAGTTCTGGTAAATAAAAACAAGGTTTGACTTCTTACATAAACCATTTAACACAGAAACAGCACACAAGTCATTTGGTAATAGATCCCATGCAAGCAGAGCATATGTCAAAAAAGCTCTTATACAGATCGCCTGCTTCCTGTCACCTTTTAATGATGAAACAATTCAGTAGAATACATGGAGAGGCAGTTTGAAAGGAAGAATTCCCCAACTGTTATATTTCACTGTATGCAAGTTTCTATGCTACAGAAGCTGGAACTCCTCCTGCCATAGAAAGACATAGGACCAATTTTTGGGGGAGAGGGACTTATTTTTCTGGAATCCACTGTTAATTTCACCCATTTTCAAACTTGATATGCCTTTTTATTTTACCAGTTTTAACATGTGCAAAGTTTCACCACATTCCGTTAAATTTTCAAAGTTTGGTGAAGGGGGATTTATTTTATTTATTTATTTATATGCCGCCCCTTCCAGAGTTCAAGGGCGGTTTACATCATAACAGTTTAAACTTTTACAAGGAACAGTAT
The DNA here is from genome assembly GCA_033557465.1 of Ichthyophis bannanicus. NCBI lineage: Eukaryota > Metazoa > Chordata > Amphibia > Gymnophiona > Ichthyophiidae > Ichthyophis > Ichthyophis bannanicus. Next base: position 377,181,594 of record CM066037.1, on the reverse strand, counting down.
TTGTGAACTTTATACAAAGAACTGAGTAGATACATAGAGTGGTACTTAGAGATACTAACTATTTACAGAGCTATGTACAGGTGTCAGTCATAATATGAGGGGTGTCCAATATTAAAGGTGGCAATAATACCGGCTCCGCATGAGCAATAATGCCGTCATATGCAGGACTACTTGTACTCGTAGTAGGAGAGTCTGTAGCGTTGTTTTGTTAAACACTCAAATTACGAGTAGTTTTTGGGAAGCAAACAAACACGGCGTGTGTAATCGCAGAGTATTCGAAGTGTGAGGTGCGTGGAGTTATCAGATTTCTGCAAGCCAAAGGAGTTAATCAGAGCGAAATTCATCGCAGATTAGAGGGCGTGTATTGCCCGAACGTTTTAAGCCTAGAAGAAATCAGCGTCTGGTGTAACAAGTTTAAAGATGGCCGAACGGAGTTGAATGATGATCTGGAAAAGAAAAGAGGCAGACCAAGGACCTCACAGATGAAAACTGCGGTTGACACAGCGGAAGTGAGAGGTCCTGCTACATCCTCCGTATAGGCCAGATTTAGTCCCTTTGGGTTTTCATTTATTTGGACCTTTGAAGAAATTCTTGGCGGGGAAGCGCTTTGCGGATCAAGAGGAATTGCAAGACACCGTTATGGACTACTTCAAGCAACTTGACATGCAACTGTACCGTGAAGGGATGTTCAAACTAGTGTCATGCTGGGATAAATGTCTCAATGTTTATGGCGATTATGTGGAGAAGTAAACAAAAGTATGTAGTTTTTGGTGGAATGTATTAAATAATTTCTTTAAATACAAATGTTAGTGTAATTTTGGCCTTTACCTTTAATATCGGACACTTCTCGTAGTATGAAGATCAAATGATTTCAAGGAATTAAATCAACAGGTTCAGATCAGAGGCTATCGGGAGGGGGAGGGGGACGGGGATGGGGGGGAAGCGGCTGAGAGGGTGGAACACCTTATGTGTTGTTGGTCTTGGCGTTGGTAAAATGTTCTATAAATAGGTATGTTTTTAATTGTTTACGGAATGAGTTCAGGTCTCTGATCCCTCTTAGCGCTTCGGGGAGGGCTTTCCACTGCAATGGTGCTATGTATGTATATGCCCTATTGCTGGTAGATTGTTTAGTGTTACGGATTGTATGGGGCACTATTAGACTGTTTTGGTTGGGGGTTCTTCTGGGTCTGTTAGATGGTTGTGTTTGGATGAGTGTTGAGAGGTGTGAGGGTGCTAAGTTATGAACCAATTTGAATGTGGTCATTATAATTTTATATCTTACTCTTGATGTGATTGGAAGCCAGTGGAACTCAAAAAGAATAGGTATAATGTGTTCAGAGAGTCTTGTTTTTATTATGATTCTGGCTGTGACATTTTGGGCCATTTTCAGTATGTTTAATGTTTTTTTGGGTATTCCTTGAAGGGAGGCTATTACAGTAGTTGAAGTGAGATATTATTAGAGCTTGTACTACTGTAATGAAGTCAGACAGCTCAATGAGGTTTCGCAGGGGTTGTATTATCCTTAACTTATAGAATATGGTTTTGTTTAGGAGTTTTAGGTGAGGTTCCATGGTTAAGAGTTTTATCCAGTGTGACTTCGAGATATTTGACTTCATGTTTAACTGGGAATTGATTGTTATTTAAATTAATTGTTGATTGGGGGGGAGGGGGGTTTGGGATAGACTCGGGAGTACGCTGAGGAAATATTTCTTCACAGAAAGGGTGAAAGGGTCATGGATCCATGGAACATCCTCCCAATGGAGGTGGTGGAGACGAGAACTGTATCTGAATTCAAAAAGCATGGGACAAATACAGAGGCTGTCTGAGGGAGAGGAAGGGATTGTAGAACTTATAGATGGGCAGTCTAGATAGGCCGATTTTCGAAAGCCATTTACATGGTTTACAGTCCAATAAACCGTGTAAATGCCTTAAATCGGGATATTCAACGACACTTACATGGTTAATGCGTTGAATATCCCCTTTTAATTCCCCTACGTGCCCCGATGCTATCCGGTTAGCATCGGGGCATGTCAGGGCATTCTGGGGCGGCGACAAGCAATATCCGGGCAGCAGCGATATTGCATGCTGCCCAATTAGCGATCTGTCCCGAAACGATGGGCGAGGAAAACCCTCATCTATCTTTAAGGCGCAGGAGCTAACTGGCAGCATGCAATATTGCTGCTGCCCGGTTACCTAATACGGCTTCTGGCGTGTGCGGCGATCCCTGGATATTTAATGCTGGGGCTGCATATGACTCCGGCATTGAATATTTGGGGTTAAGGGTCAGGGCTACGCACCGTAGCGGCGCATAGCCTGCCCAGAAGAATATTGGACCCCATGGTTTTTATCTGCCATTATTTTCTCTGTTTTCTGTTTTTCTATGTTATTTTGCCCCCAGGCACACAAACAGACAGATAAACATTCAACCCCTTTTGTATAATTCTTTCCAACTTTGATTGTGTTGGAAAGAATAAAAATGGATGCATGGTTGCAAGGAGTGAGACAATTTGCAGGGGAAATGAGCGGGGTTAATTTTTCAAAGTAGGGACAGTTTGTGGAGTGATGGAGCAATTGTGGAGAGTAATTTTGAGGGAGTAAGACAGTTTGGGTCATGTTGATTTGGTTGCACTAGGTACTTTTGTGGGCAGGTGCAGTTTGTAAGGTATTGGGGAAGTTGCAGGGGGATAGTTTTTGAGAGTGGAGGCAGTTTGAGGGGTGGTGTGACAGTAGCAGGAGGCTAGTTTTTTGTGAAGGGGCAGACTTTTTAACTAATTCTTAAATAGATTTTTTTAAATCCTAACAGCCTACATTTTCTATCTTGATGGAAAGCCAGTATCTAAAAAAGTAGTGGATGATAAATATATGCACTGAACTCCATGCTCCACGTTTACATATCTCCTGCATAGAGAGTGAGCTACAGTGAGGTGCAGAAGCTGTCATTGCTTTTACATTATAAGTATTTATATGGCCATTTAAGGACAGGCTTGCTTTGCTACAGCGCTTCAATATTGATTTTGAGATCCATTCCAGTTTCGATGCCAATACAGATCTGTTTGGATCAGAAAAGAAGAGCTGAGTGGATTTTGTAAAATTGTTTTGTTCTGTGGGAGCAGTTTTCTAAAGCTTTTTCTGCATACAGGAGGGAATTTAATAACAGCTTTCTAATTACATGAGTTCGTAAATTCCCATTCTTACACTGGATGCTACTTTTATAAGTTTACATGTAGATCCAATAGGGCGTACTTTCACTGTGGGTGTGCATATAAGCAGAGTGCACAAGTATGCATGTAAATTGTAAAATCTTCTCATTTACACTCATTCCTTAGACAGTCTAGGTGCGGGCATTTACATGAGCTCTAGGGCAGCTGTAAGTGATCAGGCCTTAAATTAAGGCACATTTTCGGCCACTTACGCCTGTATTTTATAAAAAAAAGTAGGTATCAGCTTTGTTTTTAACATAAGCACATTTTGACTGCCTTAAACTAGGCATCCTGTTATAAAATTGCCCTCATTAAACCTGGTTTACATAATGAAAAGGGCTTTTATAAAATTGCACAACCACATGTATACATAAAAATTACATTCATGGAAAGTGTACCTACTTTTATGCAATCTGCATGTAGATAATACCAGGGAAGTAGTTTGGACATAATGGAGGCGGAATTGCAATGTAGACATGGATTTTGTGAAATGCATGGTACATGCATAGAATACATATTTACCTGACTCGGCGGGTCAGCACTTGTGCACTATTGGGACAGGATCTGGGAGCTTATTTTATAATGATACATAGGCGCCTATGTTGTTGTTATAAAATAGGATTAAAATAGGTGCCTTTTTGGACTTCACATAGGCATCCTGTTATAAAATCAGGCTGTATCTATGTAAACAAGAGTGCCCTTTTACAATCTAAGATTACAGGTATATAGGACCAGTTCTGCTCTTTGAGCTTAGGACTTTGGAAAGACGGAGGAACATTGGACTAATGTAAGTGAAAGTTGGAGACTACTTTTGGAAGACATTTTGGATATGTATGCAAATCTACTTTAAGAATTTTGCGTATTGTGATAAGCCACTAGTGCAGGAAATATTCTTATGTCTCCAGAAGAAGTGACTACTATAAGGCGTAGTGTGGCCTTTTTCAATTATATTTCTGCAGACAAATGGAGGTTTCTCACAGCCACTCTCATTTTTAAAAAGAAACCTGATGCAGGGTTAATGTCCCTGCAGGACTGCAAGCCCCTTGGCTTGTCTGTTTGCTTCTTTACTTTTATGGTGTAATACTTGAGATTGTAACAAGTATCTCTGGGTTCAAAGGGAGGTATTATTACTATCTCCAGGAACAAGCAGGAATAAGTCCTCACATATGGGTACGTCGGTACCGACGGAGCCTGCGCGGGAAAGCTCCCCAGCTTCCCAGAAGGAAAGCTTTTGGGGCCTCCCACTGCACATGCGCGCTGCCTTCCCGCCTTCCTGACCAACTCTCCTCAGTTCTTCTTTTTCCGCGGAGCCAGCAGGTCGTATTCCTGTCACCGCTGAAGAAGTTGTTATTTTAATTTATTTCTTTGGCCGCGTGTCTGCCTTCCCCGATTCCAGACCGGTACCGCCGGTCTTTTTTCCTTTATTTCTAAAAAAAAAAAAAAAAAAAATCTTCTTTTTTCCTCACTTGGTGTGTTTGTTCTGTGAGGCCTTTAGGCCTTCACAAATTCTCCCTCATGGAGAAACAAGCCTCTGGGTTTAAAAAATGCACCAAGTGCAGAGGTACTATTTCAGTCACAGACACCCATGAATGGTGTCTTAAATGTTTGGGGCCTGACCATTCCATTCCGGATTGCCCATCCTGTTCTTTGATGTCTAAACGTGGCTTACAGAACCGGGCAGCCAAGTTTCACATGCTGTTTTCTACAGATACTCCAGCATCGACATCTTCCAGGTCTTCCTCTCCTGATGGATCTCAGGTAACCAAACATTCCTCTGGCAGGTCCTCAAAGGGCAAATCTCCCTCTAAGTATCGAGATACCCCTGGGCTTGACCCTGAGGACCCTGCCCCAGCCAAACAACCCCGGCGGGAAGTTCCGGCTTCCAAAGCTCCTCCTATGGGGTTACAGGTTGACATCGATGGCACGGCCTCGACCGATCACCTGTTAGACTGTTCTGGGGTACCGGCTCATTCATCCGGTACCGACATCCAGACAGTCGTGGCGTCCATGGATCAAACAGTTCAATCCATGCAGCAGGCCATTTTCGCTTTCATTAAGGCTGCGACGCCCTCGGTACCGCACCCTGCGGTACCGACTCCGGTTCCGGTACCACAACCGATACCGGTACCCAGGCCATCCACATCGACCAGGATACAGATTCCGGTTCCCGGTTCCGGGTACCCCCGATGTCGATACCGGTCGATACGCTTATCGATCCCTGGAAGCAAACAGACGATACTTTGAGTCTTCTGATGATTCTGATTCATCAGATGACTCTGCTGAAGTATCCCTTACTCTACCTGAGGAGCCCTCTTCTCCAAAAAGGAGAATGTCTCCTCCAGAGGATTTATCCTTTCAAGACTTCATCATTGAAGTAGCTAAAGGTCTTTCTATTTCTGTATCCTCTGAAAAAGAACCTAGAGCAAAAAAGTTAGACATTTTAGGATACTCTAAGGTTCCCAAAGAGGCAGTCACCTTGTCCATCCATGAAATTCTTCAAGAACACATGATGGACCTATGGGAGACTCCTCTCACCCTATCTCCACATTCTCGTCGTCTGGACACCATGTATCGTGTCCCCCCTTCTCCTGGGTTTCAAAAAACTCAGTTCCCTTACCACTCCATCGTGGTGCAGTCAGCTATGAAAAGGATAAAGAGTACTAAAAGACACTCTTCTACTCCCCCAGGAAGAGAATGTAGGACTCTGGATGCTTTTGGAAGAAAAATCTTCCAAGCAAGTATGCTTATTGCCAGAATCAACTCATACAGCCTCTATATGGGCATGTTTCTGAAGGAGATTGCATTAAAGATACGCCATTTTCTCCCCTTTATCCCAGAGGACAGAAAGGAGAGTTCCTTCTTTTGCTAAAGCATACCCAAGATATTTCAAAGTTCTCCAACAGAGCAGCCTTTGACTCCTTTGAGGGTGCTAGCAGAGCCTCAGGTATTGCCATTGCGGCTCGCAGAATTGCTTGGCTCCAGGCCTCTGACCTAGAACCCTGGGTCCAAGATGGGTTGGGAAATTTGCCCTGTACAGGTGAGAATCTGTTTGGTAAGGAGTGGCAAATCAAAGCCACTCAAATGGATGCAGAAAATGCTGCATTAGATAGACTTTCTAAGTCTACCTCTACCCCTGTCAAGAAAAAATCTTTCAAAAAGCCTTTCTACAAGAAGGCCAGATTTGCCACAAATACTGGCCAACAATCTTCTGCAGCTCGCTTTGCTCCTAAGCGTCAGCAGCCTAAACAGGCCAGGGCAAAACCTGCAGGGGCTGCTACAGCCCAACAGTCCCAACCCCCTCAGGTTTTTTGACTTAAATCTAGAGAACTTAACCTTTCTGGCTCTAAAACCAGAACCTCTCACCATTCCAGGAAGGTTAACTCATTTTGCTCACAGATGGGAGCAAATCACATCAGAACAATGGACCCTCTCTATCATCAGAGAGGGCTACAAACTACATTTCTCCAACCTTCCTCCCCATACCATGGTGAGAAGTTTCAATTCTCCCCCATCTCTCCTAGACCTTTGAGTCAGGAGGTGACCACTTTTCTCGCACAAAAGGCAATAAAGAGGTTCCTCTTCCTCAACAGGGATCAGGTTTTTACTCCCCTTATTTTCTCATTCCCAAGAAAACAGAGGGGTACAGACCTATTCTGGATCTCAGAGAATTGAACAAATTTCTATACAGGGAGAAATTCAAGATGCTTTCTCTAGGTACTCTCCTTCCATACCTACAGAGTCAGGATTGGCTTTGTTCTCTAGATCTCAAGGATGCGTACACACATATACTCATCCATCCATCCCACAGAAAATTCCTACGGTTTCTGTTCCAGGGAAAACATTTCCAGTACAGAGTACTTCCCTTCGGTCTAGCCTCTGCTCCAAGGGTATTTACCAAATGCATGGCAATAGTAGCTGCATTTCTACGCGCCCTGGGAATTTTTGTCTTCCCATACCTGGACGACTGGCTCATCCGAGCTCCATCTCAGTCCGAGGCTCAGACTTCCCTGGATCGCACCAGACGCATCCTGCAGTATCTGGGACTTGTGATCAATCTGCCAAAGTCTCAACTCACCCCTACGCAATCCCTGGAGTTCATAGGGGCCTGGTTGGATACCACCACTGCAAAGGCCTATCTACCTCAGGCCCGTTGCCAACATCTAGTGCACTTAGCCTCTCAGACTCAGTCCAGAAGCCACTTGACTGCCAGAGAGATGCTACAACTATTAGGCCACATGGCCTCCACAGTGCATGTGGTGCCTTATGCTCGCCTACATATGAGAGCAGCTCAATGGACTTTATCCACCCAGTGGACTCAAGCATCAGGAGCTCTCTCAGACCAAATAGCAAACTCCAATCGTCTCTTTTGGTCTCTCCAATGGTGGATATCCACTCAAAATCTGTTGTTGGGGGCCCCCTTTCAACTGTTGTTGCCCCAAGCAACCCTCACAACAGATGCCTCCCAAACAGGTTGGGGGGCTCATCTCCAAGATCTCTCCACTCAGGGCACTTGGTATCCACAGGAGACCACCCTTCATATCAACCACATGGAACTTCGAACAATCTTTCTGGCTCTCAAAGTTTTTCATACCCTCCTCAGCAACATGACAGTCCTCATTCACACGGACAATCAAGTAGCCATGTTTTACATAAACAAACAAGGAGGGACTGGCTCTCTGTCACTTTGCAACGAAGCTCTAAGATTATGGGCCTTCGCCAGAGAGCATCAAATCCATCTCCTGGCAGTATATCTTCCAGGAATCCAAAACTCTTGGGCAGACAGACTCAGTCGAGTTCTGCTTCCACACGAATGGTCCCTGCACATGGATCAGGTACTCAGAATCTTCCAGAAATGGGGAACCCCGGACATAGACCTCTTTGCAAGTCCGTGGAATGCCAAACTTCCCCGGTTCTGTTCCAGAATTCCGTGTCAGGGAGTTCAGGCCAAGGATACCTTCCTCCTGCATTGGGGTCAGGGCTTCCTGTATGCCTTTCCTCCCATTCCTTTGATTCCCAAGACTCTGTTCAAACTTCAAAGGGATCAAGGGTCCATGATCCTCATAGCTCCACGCTGGCCACGCCAGGTGTGGTACCCTCTACTTCTGCATCTCTCCCAAGCCCCCTCCCTGGACTTGGGAGTGGCTCCAGACCTTCTGTCTCAGGAGGAGGGGACTTTGTGGCACCCAAACCCCAAGTCCCTTCACCTCAGAGCTTGGTTACTGAAGGCCTAGACCTTCACCACTTCAATCTTTCGCAGCAAGTGAAGGATATCCTACATGCCTCTAGGAAACCTTCCACTAGGCGTTCTTACACTTTTAAATGGAAAAGGTTTTCCATTTGGTGTGCTCAAAAGGGTCTTAACCCTCTAGCACTCCCATTGAATTCTATTTTGGAATATCTCCTGCATCTCTCCAATGCAGGACTCAAAACGAATTCAGTAAGAGTCCATTTGAGTGCTATTGCGGCATCACTTAAGCCCATCAATGGACAACCTGTTTCCTCTCATCCTCTTATTGCAAGATTCATGAGAGGCCTAACCTTAACTAAACCTCCCATTCGACCTCCTCCGGTAGCATGGGACTTAAACTTGGTTCTTGGTCAGCTTATGAAGCCACCTTTTGAACCCTTAGCCACTACCTCCTTGAAATTTCTTTCCTGGAAGGTTATTTTTCTTATTGCAGTCACCTCAGCTCGCCGTATCAGTGAACTGCAAGCTCTAGTGGCTAATCCACCTTATACAAGGTTCCATCATGATAAGGTGGTCCTTAGGACCAATCCCCACTTTATGCCTAAAGTGGTCTCCCCTTTTCATCTTAATCAAGAGGTATATTTACCTGTCTTTTTTCCAGCTCCTCATGCATCCAGTGCAGAGAGGAACCTTCATACTCTAGACTGTAAAAGAGCTCTTGCCTTTTACCTCCACAGGACACAGCAACATCGAAAGTCTTCTCAGCTTTTTGTTGCTTTTGATCCTTCTCATTTCGGACTTCCAGTCTCCAAAAGAACACTCTCCAATTGGATTGCTCAGTGTATCTCTTTTGCTTACCAGAGTAAGAACCTTTCTCTGGAGGGCCATGTCACCACTCACAACGTGAGGGCCGTGGCCACCTCTATGGCTCATTTAAACTCTGTGTCCATTGACCAGATCTGTCGAGCAGCCACTTGGGCCTCGGTTCATACCTTTACAGCCCATTACTGTTTGGACAAGGACTCCCGCCGGGATGCCTTGTTTGGTCAGGCTGTCCTCAGACACCTGTTCCATTCTTGAACAACTCCAGCCCACCTTCCCTGAATGGATGCCTGAGATCCATAGGAAGATGAGGAACCTTTCAGGGTCTCATACCCTTCAGGGGAATCTCCCAGGCATCTTAGCTAGGGAGTCCCCATATGTGAGGACTTATTCCTGTTTGTTCCTGGAGATAGCACATTTACTTACCTGTAACAGGTGATCTCTGGGAACAGCAGGAATTAGTCCTCACAACCCACCCGCCTCCCCTAGGAGTTGTATCTATCTCTCTCTTTCCTTTCCTCTCTCTATTGTCTCAGCTTTAAACTCGAACTGAGGAGAGTTGGTCAGGAAGGCGGGAAGGCAGCGCGCATGCGCAGTGGGAGGCCCCAAAAGCTTTCCTTCTGGGAAGCTGGGGAGCTTTCCCGCGCAGGCTCCGTCGGTACCGACGTACCCATATGTGAGGACTAATTCCTGCTGTTCCCAGAGATCACCTGTTACAGGTAAGTAACTGTGCTATGTGTGAAAGTCCACCTTAAGATCTCAGAACAGAGCAGGTTTTTTCTATATGGTTTTAAGTGAGAAAGGCTTTTCATAAAATGACTTAACTAGAGCATGAGAAGAAATGTGATTCCATATTGTCTTGCTAGACCAGTCCAGACAAGTGGATTGTGTTCCCTGATAAGTGGATTGGGGAGACAAAGAACCAATTGAAAGCCCAGGTTTTAAAGACATCAGTCCCATGCCTCTATGTACGCCTCAGCCACCAGAGAGAGGTCTCTTCAGTATTTCTTTGTCTCCAGCAGATGGTGGATGGATTTTCTGCTCTCTGAAGAAATTCTGGAGATCTGAGAGGAAAGAATTAATTAAATGCTCGTGAACAACCACCTTGAGGGTGACTCTCTCACTTGAGCTTGACATGGAAGGCTCCACTAGACCGCGGTCTTTTCGGTAGCAAAAGGAGGAGGGAAAATTAGTGCAGCTCCACACGCTTATCATGATAAGAGCCTATTGAGCAGCCATAATTTGGAAGAATGCAGCAGCATCACACATCCTCATCTCCCTCCTACTCTCTTCCCCTGTACTCTCTCCCGAAGATTGCAGAAGGGTCTCAGAAGGATCTGCCTGCCAGCCACCTTAAATGCAGTGCTGCAAATGCCAGTGAAACAGTATCAGGGGAGTAGAGCTGAGCTCAGCATGGATCCGCTGCCTGGGGCTCTCAGAAAGGGAATATCATGGCTTGACGCCTCATCATTGCCCTCGTTGGGGGCTCCTGATTCCATCTGTGTGGAACGCAATTTGGGGTAGACTGCTGATGACTGTTGGTGCAGTATGGGGGTTTCCTGCCATTTCTGCATACAATAGTAGTGTTTTCTCCTATTTTGCACCTGGCAGTCGCGCAGTCTGTATGTGCGTTCCACCCAAGTGACTCCAATGCACATTCCGTACCCTAGTGCCTGTAATGCACATTGCAGTAAAAGCGCAGTTAACGGGCACCTTCCTGCAGCCTCAACCTTAGTGTACTGTTGTGATACTTGCCTTAACTCTGTCTTCTTCCAGGAATTATTGTTTGGCCTGTAGCAAGCAAGGTGCTTCATCTCTGGCCTCTGCACTTTGCTCTTCTAGCATGGCAGCTCCTGAGTTGTCCCTGGAGGAATTGCTTCACCTCTCTATGCCGGGGGATACATTTAGTCCAGTCTTGCCTACTTAAGGGCAGGAGGTGGCAGATGGCGTTGTGGGTAAGCATAACCAGCCAGCCGGAGGGTCCGGCAACTGAGTTGTATGAGGCTCCCCATCCTCTAGGGGATTGATGAAACTGGGTCCCCTGGTGTAGGGGGGGGGGGTCATTTCCATGAGTAGAGCTTACAGAGTGGAAGGGCTCGGGACCGATGGAACTGTGGGGAGGTGGTGTGGTCCATCAACTGCCCTGAAGCGAGGGCCATCAGGTGGCTCTTCTGCATCTCTGACCCCTATTTGAGGGCCAGGTGGTTCACGTGTTCTCAGACAGTGTCACAGTGGTGGCTTATATCAATCGGCAAGGTGGCACAAGAAGTGCCGGGGTAGCCTTGGAAATGGCTCTCCTATTTGCCTGGGCGGCAAAGAGCCTCCTAGTTTTTCAGATCTGCACATTGCAGGAGTGGATACTGTGAAAACAAATTTTCTCAGCCTGCACTATCTGCTCCCAAGAAAGTGGGAATTGAGTCAGGAGGTGTTTTGAGTTGTTTCTGTGTCGCTGCAGTCACCCCAAGAGGGAACTGATGGCAACCCGCTGCTATGCCAAAGTCTGCCACTTCTTCAGTCACCGCACAGTGATGGGGTCTGAAGGCCTTGGTGCCCTGGCTCAACCTTGACCAGGGCAGCACCTGCTTGTAAGTGTTTCCTCCATGGCCCCTGGTGGAACTGCAGGGAGGTGGTGTGGTCCATCAACTGCCCTGAAGCGAGGACCATCAGGTTGGCTCTTCTGCATCTCAGACCCCCATTTGAGGGCCAGGTGGTTCATGTGTTCATGTGTTTTCAGACAGTGTCACAGTGGTGGCTTATGTCAATCGGAGACACCTTTAACGGTGTCTCCACACTCTCGGAGACTTGATACCATGTACCAAGTTCCACAATGCCCTGGGTTTCAAAAGACTCAACTACCACACCATTCAATGGTAGTGGAATAGGCGATGCGTAAGATCAAGAGTGCTAAAACGCATTCTTCCAGCCCTCCTAGTTGAGAATCGAGGACACTCGATGCCTTTGAGCGTCGATGCTTTCAATCCTCAATGCTATCAGCTAGAATCAGCTCTTACATTCTCTACATGGGAATGTTTCTAAAGGAGGTTACAGGGGATTTAGAGCTCATGGCTCCACTTCTCCCCGATGACAAGAGAACATATTTTCTCACTCTGGTCAAACATGCCCTTAATGTGTCTAAGTTCATGAACCTTTGAATACATTAGCAGAACTTCTGCTATTTCCATCGGTGCACGTCGTATTGCCTGCCTCCAGGCATCAGATTTGGAACTATGAGTGCAGGATAAATTAGGTAATATTCCTTGTACAGGAGAAAATCTATTTGGAAAGGACTGGCAAGACAAGGCCAAGCAGATTGAGTCTGAAAATACCACCTTGAACAGACTGTCAAGGGTTACAGCCAATCCAGCAAAAAAGAAGACATTTAAGAAAGCCTTTTTCAACAAGAAAAATAAATTCTATCCGTCTTATGCCCAGGCAGGTCCCTGTCCAGTTCATGCTCCCCAGAAGGGGCAACAGCAACCCAGACAGCAAAGAAAAGCCCAAGTCTCCAGAGCTCAACCAGCTCAGCAGACTCAGCCTCCTCGGGGGCTTTGACTCTTTCCTAGAGAACTTGGTCATCCTGCTCTTGAAAGGTCCAGAACCTGTCACCATCCCAGGCAGACTGTCATTTTGCCAGAAGATGGCAGCAAATAACATCAGAAAACTGGACCCTTTCCATTGTTCAAGAGGGGTACAAAATTCATTTTCACAGTATGCCCTCTCCCACCATAACAAGACAGTACAATTCTCAGGGCCCCCTCCACCACTCTCTTGTCTCAAGAGATCACCTCCCTATTGGCCCAGGGAGCAATAGAAGAGGTACCCATATCCCAGCAGGGCATGGGTTTCTACTCCCCCTACTTCCTCATTCCAAAGAAAACAGGGGGATACACACCCATACTGGACCTCAGAGAGTTAAACAAATATCAGTTCCGAGAAACATTCAAAATGATCTCCCTCGGAACACTTCTCCCTTACATTCAGAGCCAGGATTGGCTATGTTCTCTAGATCTAAAGGATGCATACACACATATCCCTTATCCACAGAGATCACCAAAGGCTTCTTCGATTCCTTTTTCAAGGAAGGCATTACCAGTACAGGGTGCTTCCTTTCGGACTGGCTTCTGCCCCAAGAGTTTTTACAAAATGCATGGCAGTAGTAGCAGCATTCCTAAGAACTTTGGGAATATTTGTCTTCCCCTATTTGGACGACTGGCTCATCCGAGCACCAACAGCTCCAGAAGTCAGCTTCACTCTCTCCCGCACAATGCACATTCTGCAGTATTTGGGTTTGGTCATAAACCTTCCAAAATCTCAACTCACTCCTTCTCAATCTCTAGAGTTCATAGGGGCTTGTCTAAACACAAAGCAGTCAAGGGCTTTCCTGCCACATCAACGCTGTCTTCGAATACTTCAGTTAGCATCTCAAGCAGCACTAAAAACCTGGTTGACTGCTCGAGAAATGCTTCAACTGCTGGGACATATGGCATCCACTGTACTGTACATGTGGTTCCCTATGCTCGACTCCATATGCGAGCAGCCCAGTGGACCCTGTCTTCTCAGTGGACACAGACTTCAGGTCGCCTGATGGACAAAATCAGAAATTCCACACGTTTCATTTCATCCCTAAAGTGGTGGCAGTCACTGGAAAACCTTCTCGTAGGCTTCCCTTTCCAACAGCCATTGCCCCAAGCAACATTGGTGACATATGCATCCAAGTTGGGCTGGGGGGCTCACTTAGACAGTCTCTCCACACAGGGTCTTTGGACCCAACAGGAGGCTTGCCTTCATATAAACATTCTAGAACTCAGAGCCATCTTCTATGTTCTTCAGGTCTTTCAAACCCACCTCAGCTACAAGACGGTTCTAGTCCAAACCGACAATCAAGTAGCCATGTTCTACGTAAACAAGCAGGGTGGAACAGGTTCTCAGGCATTATGCAACGAAGCTTTACGCCTCTGGACCTTGGCCAGAAATTCTCAGATTCACCTTCTAGCGGTATATCTTCCAGGTACGCAGACCCTGTTAGCAGACAAATTCAGTCGAGTACTTCTGCCACACAAGTGGTCTCTTCATCAAGAGCAAGTCACTCAAATTTTTCAGATCTGGGGAACCCCAAAGATAGACCTCTTTGCAAGTCCTCAGAATGCCAGACTTCCCCAATTCTGCTTGAGAATTCCGGCTCAAAACTGTCAGGCAAGGGATACTTTCCACCTCCACTGGGGTCAAAACTTCCTCTATGCCTTCCCACCCATTCCCCTCATTCCCAAAACTCTGTTCAATCTTCAGAGAGACAGGGGCCATATGATCCTCATAGCCCTACATTGGCCACGGCAAGCATGGTATCCTCTGCTTCTACGTCTCTCTCAGGCCAGACCTCTGGAGTTAGAATATGCTCCAGATCTACTTTCTCAGGACAACGGGACGCTGCTGCACCCGAATCCTCAATCTCTACACCTCAGGGCATGGCTCCTGAGAGCCTAGAATTCCAGGATATCAACCTTTCTCAACAGGTAAAAAATATCCTTCTGGCTTCAGGAAAATCCTCCACAAGGCAAGCCTACAGCTTCAAATGGAAAAGGTTTTCTATATGGTGTTCTAAAAAGGAGTTTGACCCCTTTTCGCTACCAGTAGAGCAGTTACTTGAGTACCTGCTCCAGTTATCATCCTCTGGTCTCAAGACCAATTCAGTATGAGTCCACCTTAATGCCATTGCTGCTTTTCATAAGCCCTTAGATGGACAACCTATTTCCTCTCATCCTCTTGTATCAAGGTTTATGAGAGGACTACTCTTAACTAAACCTCCCATTAAGCCAACCACCCGTGGCATGGAATTTAAATCTTGTCCTTGGGCAACTCATGAAACCGCCCTTCGAACCACTAGCCACTACATCCCTGAATTTTCTGTCTTGGAAAGTAATCTTTCTAATTGCGCTCACCTCTGCGAGACACATCCGTGAACTCCAGGCTTTAGTAGCTGATCCTCCTTATACAAGGTTCCATCATGATAAGGTAGTTCTTAGAACTCACCCACATTTCATGCCAAAAGTGATTTCACCTTTTCATTTAAACCAGTCGGTTTACCTTCCTGTATTTTTCCCTAAGCCTCACGCTTCCAATGCAGAAAGCAATCTACATAACTCTAGACTGTAAAAGCGCATTAGCCTTTTATCTGCAAAGAACTAAGCAACATAGAAAATCTTCTCAACTCTTTGTTGCCTTTGACTCTGCTCATTTTGGACTTCCAGTTTCTAAACGAACTCTGTCCAAATGGATTGCAAATTGCATATCTGTAGAGCAGCCACTAGGGCTTCAGTACATACCTTTGCAGCCCACTACTGCTTGGACAAGGACTCCCGTCGGGATGCCTCATTTGGTCAAGCTGTTCTCCAGCATCTCTGTCAAACTTAGAACAACTCCTACCCTCCAGAGATCCATGGGAGGAAGCATGACCCATCTCATCCTGGGTTTTGCAGCTTTCTGGGGTCATCTCTCTGGCATCTGCTAGTTAGGGAGTCCCCATATGTGAAGACTCTATTCCTGCTTGTTCCTGGAGATAGCGTAGTTACTCACCTGTAACAGGTGATCTCCAGGAACAGCAGGAATATAGTCTTCACAACCCACCCACCTCCCCTAGGAGTTGTCTCTCTCTATCTCTCCTTTGTCTCAGCTATAAGCTCAACTGAAGAGGGAGAGTTGGAAAGGCGGGAAGGCAGCGACGCAGGCACTGTGGGATGCTCCCAAAAGCTTTCCTATTGGACGCTGGGGAGTGTTCCCGCGCAGGCTCCGTTGGTACCGACGATACCCATATGTGAAGACTAAATTCCTGCTGTTCCTGGAGATCACCTGTTACAGGTGAGTAATTATGCTTTCGCTTGCCTCCATCTTGGGACTTATTGTGTCAGGGGTCGCATTTCCTGGAGGGCCCGACCCCCTTTACTTACAGTTTTGCTCCTGTAAAGAGACAGCGCATATGGGCTATTCTCTGGCAGTGGTGATCCACTCTGCTCAGAACCCAAAGGAGGTCTGCGAATCTAGCATAAGTGCAGGTCTGGTGCCTTGCGTGCTGGTGTGGCATATGGCAGCTGGTTCCTGAGACAGCCAAAATTCTGTGTCTGTGGCCTTTTCTGCAGGGTGGTCTGGAGAAGGGCCTTTTTTCTTTTAGTTCCCTGAAGGTTCAGTTGGCAGCTTTAACCTGTTTCAGAGGGCCGTTGGCTGGTAATTCTCTAGCCATACACCCAGAGGTTTTGTCTTCTTCAGAGGGGTTCGGCATCTGCGTCCTTCCCTATGTGCTGTGGTTCCTTCCTGGGATCTGTGTCTGGTGCTTTGGGCCCTGATGTCTGAGCCCTTTGAGCTGTTAAAGCGCACTACTCTGCAGGACTTGATGATCAAGACAGTCTTCTTGGTTGCGACTGTTAGGCAAAGCAGTGTTCCGAGCCTCAGGCTCTGTATTGCCAAGATTCTTACCTATTTTTTTTCCTGAGGAAGCCATTTTCATTCAGCCTGTGCCTTCCTTCTTCCCAGACGTGGTTTCTCCCTTCATGTGAACCAGGCAGATTGCTTGCCTTCCTTCTCTAAGGAGCAGTGTTGGGGGAATGGTAGAATCTTTGCCTTGTGGATGTCTGGAGGGTGCTTCTCTGGTTCTTGGAGGTTATGAATTCTTTTCATAAGTGAGACCATCTTTTTTGTGCTGATGCTGGCCCACGCAATGTGACATGACGGCTCAGTCTGCTTTGGGGCACTGGGTTAAGGAGGCCATTGTCTGTTGTGTAACCGGACCGTTCCTTAGGGTTTGCGTGCCCATTTTACCCAAGCTCAAGTGTCCTCGTAGGTGCAGCGGAGCTCAGCCCCTTCAGACATTTATCTGGCAGCAACATGGACATCACCTCCATTTTTTTTAAGCATTTCCACGCTCGGGCAGACAAGGTTTTTGGCTCTAAGGTTTTGTGAGCTGGTGTGTCTTCGTCCTACCCACTGGACAGGTCTAGCAGGAAGATATAGAAGGTAATGTCCTTTCCTTGAGTCCTGCTAAACCAGTCCAGGGTTCACCCCTGGAACTGTCTTTGCTTTGTTCTTCTGAGGCAGTACCCTTGGGTCTGCTATGTTTCCTATATTTGGCTCTTCATGTTCATCTTGTATGAATAATCTTCTCTTTATACTTTCCTGTACTTAGTTCTCTACTGTTTGATTGCTCCTGGTTGTCCATGTTGAGATTGTGTAATGCCTGCCATGTTCTCCCATATGTTTTGGGACAAATACTGAAGAGACCTCTGGTGACTGAGGTATATAGAGGCATGGGAGTGATGTCATTGAAACCTGGGCTTTTCATTGGTTCTTTGTCTCCACCAATCTGCTGGTAGGTGAACACAACCCACTTGTCTGGACTGGTCTAGCAGGACTCAAGGAAAGGACATTATCTGGTAAGTAAAATGTCACCTTTTGATTCCTACTGGTTATGTTGTATGATTGTTACACTAAGAAAAACTGACTGAATTTGTGTACAAGCCAGATTTAGATAGGTGATTTCGGAGCCAAAATTTCCCAGGGGTGATATGGGGGTACATAGGTTCTGTACAACATCATGCGCTAACAGATCTTTTTCTGCTGTTTTCAACCATAGCTTTGAAGAGATGGTCAATTACTTTGGGCTGAAGCCAAAGCCTGGGGAGAAAGAGATTGCCCCCAGCTATGTGTTCACCGTCTGGTACGAGTTCTGCAGCGACTTGAAAACTGTTTGGAAACGAGAGAACAAAGCCTTGTCTGTAGAACGGTATGGTTCTTATTCCTCTGAGCATCTGAGAAACATAAATCTAATACTGCCATGCCCAAGAGGAACAGTTCTTATGCTACCAACCTTGTAAGAAGTATAGCGGGTGATATTCGAAAGCATTTATCCAGTTAACTTTGGGATTTAACAAGATAAGTATTTGCTTTTAAGTTTAGTGGGCTGCATGGAGGGTAATTTTAACTTCTGCTCCTGGACCCGACTGCACCAGCCTCAACTCTCTCACTTATTCAGTTGTAGTTCTAGCAGTGCATCACAATAACTGGTAGGATTAAATAAAACTGGATATTCAGCACCAGTATCCAAATAGTGGCCAGCATTGAGTATCTAGATAGTGGGGTCAGCCGCAGTCATTATCCAAATAGCAGCAATTTTCAGTGCTACTATACAGATTGCTATCTGTATAGCATTTTAAGACAGCTTTTTGCTATCCTAAGCTTATCCAGATGACAGCATTGAAAACTGTCACTATATAGATAATTTCTATCTCCATTTCAAAGTTTCCTCTTATCCATGACCTAACTGGAAAAGAGAATCCTCTCAATTCTAGGAAGTACTGGATGGCATAAAAAGTTCATTTATTATAATTAGTAAGCAACTAATTATTCCCACTTTTTACTCCCAATCGGGACAACTTCATCAAGTGTCTAAATCTAAACTCATATTTCTACAATAATTATTGACCTCTTAAAATATACCCACACAGCAATTTAATTGTTATAATGTATGTGTGATTCTATAAGTAAATAATCTTTATCTATAAATTTATAAATAATCTTTATCTTTATTATTTCATCTACCTTCAAAAATCTATATAGCACATTGTTCGTTGCTCATTTGCACATTACACCTATAATAAATACAATTCTCATTCACCATTCAATCATATTTACTATCATAAACCATCACACACTTCACACATCCATACTTGCATCCAAATACATAAGTCTCCAACAGTACAAATATGGGCATATTAAACAAGACACCCCCCCCCCCCAAGAGCTCGCCATAACTAGGTATGAACTCCCATCACTTTATCTGTAAAATTGCTACAAAAGTGATGATATACATCAACATTAGAAAGTGAAAATATACTCTTGAGTTCATCAATTCAAAGATCTGGGGGAACATTGGGTGATGACATCAGAGATTTTATAGAACGGAGGAGTCATTTGGAGTAAAAACATTTTTTTGATATTGTTAGTGTAGCTGTTTCATTATGGCCAAAAGACATTGTACCTTTGAGTTGGTTTTCTTGATATAATGGCTCCATGTCTGTGAAGGGGTGTAAATGATAAATAAATTAATATGTAAATTTTAATTGCCACGTTTCTCCAGCTCCCCACAGTTACTTCCCATGCATAGTGGGTCTTTTACTAAAGGGTGCGAGCTGGCAGCATGTGTTCTGGCACACGCTGAAGGTACGCTGGGACACGTGTTGCCAATTAGCATGGAGTCATGACATTTAATACGAGACAATACCCACTAACTTTCATTAGGATCCTGAGTGAGTGGGTTAGGGGCGGAAAGTGGGCATGATGAGCTCAGAGCAGTTAGCACTGGAATTATAGGAAATTGGTGGCCCCAATTCTGTTCTTGTCTAACATGGGTTAGTTTGAGCTGTTTGTTTATTTTTATGTTTTAGGCTGAGAATGGCACAACAATCTGTGAACAAGCTAACAGCAGAGAAGAAGGTGGAAACCAGGAAGATCAACCCAACAGCCAGCCTGGTAACGGCTTCTCCCTTTACTTTACAAAGGCTTTCCCGTATGGAGAAGCACATGTGCTATATTCACTGTGTATTATATACACAGCAGACTGCGGGGAGGAGAGTGTACTCACACACATGTCATACATATGTATTTAACAATTAAAGTATGCACACTATCCACATGCTTATACAGACTTTTACTCCTGGGAGGCATTCTCTGCAAAAAATTTAAGGGGGATATTCAGAGGCATTTACAGGTTTGCAGACCTGCAAACCATGTAAGTGCTGCTGGACGGGATATTCAGTGGCACCGACATGTTAGTGCTGCTGGATATCTGCGGGTGCCACCACTACATGTCCCGATACTAAGCAGTTAGCATTGGAACATGTCATGGACGTTCTGGGGCGGAGTGGAGGCCGGACCCGTCACTAACCGGGAAGTGGCTATATTGAGCTGCTGTCCAGTTAGCGACAAGCAGGTGAAGTCATGAAAGCTAATGGGGCAGCAGCTCAATAGCACCACTATCCGGTTAGCTTCTGGATTCTGCGGCAACCTGTATATTCAATGCCGATGGCCAATGACGGTCCCGGCATTGAACATCTGGGGTTAGAATTCAGCATCGATGACAAGGCACTTTATAAGCGCTAGTCGCTGCCATGGCCAAATATCCCACCTCCCCTTAGAATTCTGCACATACGGTACGAAATTTTGCAAAATTCTGCACACTCTGAGCTGTATTTACTAAAGTGCAGTATCAAATTGGTGTTCAGTAATGCTGTTAATGTGTGTTATAATAAATAGGTCAGATTGCATGAAATGAGAGCTCTGGAAAATAACATGCTGGTTTTTGGAGTTAAGCTTTGATGCTAAAAAGCACAACAACATACATTTTGGATGCAGAAATTCTAGGCAGTGGTACAAAATAGAGGGGTTAGATACTGTTATACAGTCTCTTGGAAACAGGCCATGTGGTAATCATGTCAGATGATCTCAAGTTAGTAAAAGGGTGTGATAAAATGGTAGCTTGAGCCAGAGGAATGCTAGGCTGCATAGGAAGAGGCATAACTAGCTGAAAAAAAGAAGATAATAATGCCTCTGTACAAATCATTAAAGAGATCTTACCTATTATACTGTGTCCAGTTCTGAAGACCAAGTGGTTATGGTGGTCACAAGTGCTTTATTGTTTGAAACAAGCCCCGATGCGTTTCGGCTGAAGCCTTCCTCAGGGGGCTGAGAAAATTACACACACAAAGTTTGTAAGTTTCCAAGTGAAAACACCTAGTTGCATACAGTGTATATGAAATCCAGTTTCAAGACACTTCTGTGAAAGAGATTGAATCTGTTTGTAAGAGAACATCACCACAGCACTAGAACCTTGGGGGAACATGACTGGCTAGGGACCTGGACTGTAGAGATGCCCACTGCATTAACAGCGACTAATGGGGACGGGCAGGACCGCACTGACTGGGACCTGGCGATGCATCTTTTCACTGCGGAGGCTTTGCTGCACAGAAATGGGGAGGCTCGGCAACATCTATCATTGTGGAATATGGTGTGTGGATGTACATCTATGTCTCCAGGAACAAGCAGGAATGTAGTCTTCGCATATGGGTGAAATAGGTACCGACAGAGCTCATGCAGGAACGCTCCCCATCATCTATTTAGAAAGCCTTTGGGAGCACTCCACTGCACCTGCGCAACACCCTTCCCACCTTCCCAATTCCCTCTCTTCAGTTCTTTGTTTTCTGTGGAGCCAGCAGGAAGCAAATCCTGTCACCACAGAAAAGCTTCTTTTTGTGAATAACATCTCTGCTTCCCATCGACACTGGCACCATCCGAAGACATTGCTGGTTCCTTTATTCTTTTATTTTTTTTATTTCTTTATCTTCTTTTTAAAAAAAAACCTCTTGGGCATCAATGCCCTTTTTAGGCCTTAAGCCTGCCATACTCTTCACATCCTCGAAGGTATGGAGAAACCAACTAGTGATTTCAAAAAATGTTCTAATGGTACCAGCACTATTTCGGCGCCTGACACACATGACTGATGTTTAAAATGCCTCAGCCCAGACCACCAGCCAAAAGATTGTTCCCTCTGTCAGAAAATGACACGGAGAGGCCTTCAAAACCGGACTTATAAATTTGGAGCACTCTTCACTTCAGATGCGGTATCAATGGTGTCCACTTCGTCGAGAGCCTCATCATCCTCCCATGGATCTCAGGTATTTTCGAAATTGAAGTTCAAGCAGAAGGTCACATCGAAGTCTAATAGTATTTCCAGGGGAAGATCTCGCTCAAAGCATTGAGACCTCTCAGGGGTAGCCTCGGAGGCGGATTGGCCTGCTAAACAGCCCCAGTGGGAGGCCCTGTCCTCGAAAGCCATAGTGGGGCACCAGGATGCTCCCAAGGCCTCGAACTCCAGTTTCATATCTGGAGTCACTTGATTCTCGGGGGTCCTGGGACCTACCTTCGGACACTTCCCCACCTCAATAGCGATGTATGTCAATTCCGGAAGACACGTCCTTTCAGGAATTCATTTGAAACCTTGCCAAGGGTCTCTCTATCATGGTAACATTGGAGAAGAAGCCGAGGGTGGAGGAATTAGAGATCCTCCAATACCCATCTGCACCCAGAGTGGCAGCCACCTCACTGGTGTACCGCATCCTTCATGACTTATGCTCCAGATGTAGGAGACACCTCTCACGGTCTCACTTCAAAGTCGACGTTTTGATACCATGATTTCTCTTAGCATTTCATCATCTGTCTGTTCATTCTGGCCGGGCGTTTGGTAGTACACCCCCACTGCCATCACCTTCCCCTTTTTACATGGGATTTCTATCCATAGAAATTCTATAGTTTATTTTGTTTCATGCAAAACTTTAATCCTTTGTGACTCAATGCCCTCTCTAACATAGAACACAACTCCTTCACCAATTTGATCTACCCTATCATTGCGATGTAGTTTGTACCCAGGTATCACAGTGTCCCATTGGTTGTCTTCTTTCCACCAGGTCTCTGAGATGCCAATCATATCTAACTTTTCATGTAGTGATATATATTCTAGCTCTCCCATCTTATTTTTTAGATTTCTAGCATTTTCATACAGGCATTTTAGAGGCTGCATTTTATTCATATTAATCTGGTTATCAGTTGATAGAGGCAATTTGGAATTTTTCAACTCTGTACTTAAGGGCATCTGGGTTACTTTTACTTGTATTGGAATCTCAATGTCAGGATGCACTAACTTCCCTCTTTTGCTAGTATCCTTCATTCCGAACCATGCGCTCTTGGTGTGACTGTCAGCTTTCCCCTATTATCTAGTTTAAAAGCTGCTCTATCTCCTTTTTAAAGGTTAATGCCAGCAGCCTGGTTCCATCCCGGTTAAGGTGGAGCCCCTCCTTTCTCCAGAATGTTGCCCAGTTCCTAACAAATCCGAAACCACCACCTTTGCGCCATTGTCTCATGCCTGCATTTTGGGTCCTGCGCGTGGAACAGGAAGGATTTCAACTTTCTACCTAAAAGCCTAAAATTGGCCTCCAGAACCTCCCTCCTGCACTTTCATATGTCATTGGTACCAATATGTACCAAAGCAGCAGACTCCTCCCCAGCATTATCTAAAACCTTATCTAAATGGCGCGTGAGGTCCGCTACCTTCGCACCAGGCATGTATTGTTACCAGGCAATCCTCACGTCCACCAGCCACCCAGCTATCTACATGCCTAATGATCAAATCACCAACTATAACGGCCGTCCTAACACTTCCCTCATGAGCACACGGCCCTGGAGAAACATCCTCAGTGCGAGAGTGTTTCACATCACTGGAGGGACAGGTCCTAGCTACAGGATCACTTCCGGCCACATCAAGGTAATGCTCCCCTATCATGGAATCTCTCTCCTCTATGGCAACAGAGAGGTTGCCAGACTGAAGGTGGGACTTCACTACTATGTCCCTAGTATGTGTTGCTTATTAACTGAAAAGGACAAAGGCTATTAGAAAATCTACATAGCTTTTCTTCTCCTTTGACTCCACCAGTTGTGGTATTCTAGTACCAAAGTGTACACTAGTTAATTGGCTAGGGTCATGTATTCAGTTCTATCATGATCAATCCTCTGACCAGCAGAGACAAGCATCATCAGATTAGAGCCACTGCTGCTACCATAGCTGTCTTGAAATTCGCTTTACCAGAGAGAATCTACAAAGTAGCTTACCTAACCCTCGCCTCATACCTTTGCGTCACAATACTACCTGGACCAACCTTCAGTTAAAGACAATGCCTTTGGCCAAATAGTATTAAATTATTTATCCATATATACAGGGGCGGCCCAAGGGGGGGTGCGGGGCCATGTGCGGAGACTCATTGTATGGCCTCATTTGCATAAGGAACCTCATTTGCATAAATATTAGCATAATGTTAACACACCTCTTAATGAGTGTCTGGATAAAGAAAGACTACCAGATTTCTTCATTACTATACTCCAGTGCCAACCGCCAGGCCCATTAGGAAGTACTATAAACACTGATCATTTAGAACCCATAGCAAACATGCCGTATCATAACAGCACTACGAGGACTCACAAAGCACCAAACCCTACCTATCAAAAGGCAACACTGCAAATATTAAACCAATATATCTCAGAGAATACCAATACATCTCCTACTGGGGAAACAGAACAAGTGGGACTGTCAAATAGAAACTGCATCAACAGAATACCTCAGCTCATTTACACATGCAGATCATAGACTATCACCAACAAAGAACAAGGGATCACAATTTAGAAAACAGGAAGACAATAATTAAATTGGGAACACCTAAAGCCAAACTTGGAAGGTACAACACTGGAGAAATAAAACTATACATTAATTTCCTCTTGTACTAAACAAAAACATAAAGACGTTAGTTATACACATTTCCCAGAGCTGACATATTCCAATTAATAAATTCGAGATAAAAACATATTTTTCTGCCTTTTGTTTGGGCATTTTATTTTTTCAATTGCAATTACTCCAATCACTTTCTTTGGGTTTCTTCTGTCTTCTGCTAATTCTCCATTGTCTGCTGTCCATTTGTCCTTTCTTCTCTCTTCTAGATTTTTTCCATTCTCTCTTCTACATCTGCTTTAACATACTTATCTTTCCTCTTTTGCTCTTTCCCCCATTTCTTTCTTTATTCCTTTATCATCCACTCAGATTTCACCTTTCCATCCTCAATCCCTACTTACTCTGCCAATACCCAGCCACTCACAGATTTTTCTTCCCTCCCATACAAAATATCTTTTCCCAGCCCCATCCCCTTCTAGTCTTCCCCCAACATCAGCTCCCTTCTAATTCCAGCCCCACTCAGCATCCACTCAGTTTGACAATCTCTGCTTCCATAGTTTGAATTTCTGTTGCAAGCCTGTTCCCAGGGAGGAGCTAATTAGATTATCTTACAGCCTGCCATACAAATCTGGTCAGCTCCAGTCTGCACAGCTTCAAGAGCCTCCACACAGTTTTCAGACTAGTCGTGCTCAGGAATTTACAATAGTTCTGAGGCCTGGGCGAGATCTTCCATCCCGGCACTGTTGGACAACGTTACACCATCTGTGTTCTTGATTAATCCCACTATCTATGGAGAACACCTATAACAGGTTAATGGCTTTGCTTGCTGCATAAGAAAAGACACTGTAGCTTCACAACCATTCCTGTTAATGTCATTATCAATGGCTTACAACATCGGGTTTTGATGATATCAACAGAGACACCCGCAGAGCTATGGGGCTATAGGCCAGTAAGAGCAGATAATCCAAAGGTATTGACAGAATGAGCTAGGCCATTTTGTAAACCATTTATAAATGCAGTTTTAGATGTATAAAAGTACTTTTATAAAATTAGGTCGCTCTAAAAGATGCCTGGAGTGGAGGAATAGCTTTTTAACCAAGAGACAAGGGTTTGAGTCCCACTCCTTGTGGCCTTGGGCAAGTCACTTAACTAACTCTCCATTGCCTCAGAAGAAAGGTCTGGCAACCTTTTTCTGGTCAAAAAAACCCAGGAGCTGCTGGGTTGCCAGGAGTCAGCACAGACTCAAAGGCACGCATAACATTTTTTGCAAAAGTATGCCTGGCCCAAGCTGGTGCGTGTTTATAGAATAGGTGTGCTGAGGAGAGGAGTTTGGACAGAGCATATACAGAGCCACAATCTACGCATGCGTATACATGTAAAGTATGTGCTAACATATACGCCTGATCTCAAGCAGGTGTAATGTCCACACCTTCAATCTAGGCGCCATTTCTGCAAAATTTGTGCTAGTATTTTATAAAGACACATAGACATCTATGTCTTTTTATAAAATAAGCTTAAAATAGATGCCGCCTTCCTCCAATCTACATACCCTGTTATAAAATTACTTTAGCATCCACATGTCTGGAAATTCAGCTAGGTAATCGGGTATTAATTGCGAAAGATGAAGTAAAGAAGCTGGGAGTCTGGCTAGGCTCATTCTTAACTGTGAAGAAGCAAATAGGTAATACTGTCAAATCCTATTTTATCATCTCTGAAATGCTCAATATGTTTGCCGCTATGTAGGTAAGTCTGACTTGCTTACGACTGTGCATACATTGATTACAGCATAGCTGAATCATTGTAAATACCACTGTGTTGACTTGTTAAGAATAGCTAAAGCAATTTCAATATATTCAGAATACAGCAGTCCACCCTGTTTCAGGAGCTGAAACTTGGGAATATATTAAACTGGTTCTTAAAACTTTGCACTGGCTACCCATCTTTCAGTGCATCAAATTTAAAAAAATAATCATGATTTTTAAGCTTGTTCATGGGAAAATCCCATTTATATCTCTACTCTTATGTTGAATTATATGTTCCCATGCGCTATTTATGTTCTACAAATCAAATGTTAAGATGCCTACAGATATTATCTCTTTGGAACTTGCTTCCCCTTGAGCTGAAAATGCTTAATGGAATTTCTGTTTTTCAGAAAAAAATTTAAAACATTGCTATTTCAGGTTGCTTTTAAATGATTGTATGGTATAGAAAAATAAGACATAAAAATTTGCTGACACAGTATTACTGATTGCAGCTTTGTAGACTTTAAATCGAAGATGAAATGTTAGAAAGAGAAATAATAATCGTTATTCTTCTTAAACAGAAAGAGCGGCTGCGTCAGAAGGAAGCAAGTGTGAGCAGCACCTGAGAGAATCCCAGGACAGCAATGACCTTGAGACTGAAGACAATGGCAGGAAGTTCTTCTGCCCCATCTCTAGAGGAATATCTTGTCCTGTGTCTCCATATGGCTTGCGCCTCCTGATGACATGCAGCAAAGAACCTTTCCACCCCTAAGTGATATCAGTAAATGGTTTGTCACTCATTAGGTTGAACACCAAGGTTTCATGTCCATGAGCAGTGAAACCCACTGTCCATGTACTCAGATGTGGCATAGAGAGACTGAAATGTAAAACTTCCCTTGGAAATTTTATAGGATTTATTTAGGACTGCTAAACAAATGCAGAAGCTCAGGTTTTACTTAAGAATGTGGAGTATTTTATGTAAATCGTACTTAAACAGTTTGTCTGCCCCAGGAATTCCATGTTTCTTGATTCCAAAACAAAGTCCCTGAAATAATATGTACGTCCTTTCTAAAGCGATAGAGCTCATTCAAACATTTATGCTGGAAGTGTACTACTCCTCCTCACCTCTATGCGCACATGATGCCTTGTGTTTTGCACTCTCCCACATAAAAGGCATTTCGTGGCTCATGTCCATAGTTACTGAAATAGGCCTTCAACTGCCTACTGCAATGTGAGGCCACCCCAGTCTGTGAATTTCTTGATAAAATTCACCTTTATTTTGGTGAAATCCACAGAATTTAAAAGTGCATACGGAAAAGATAAAAACCAAACCCTGGTTACTCTAAATGGGACTTTGATTCAAACAAGCTAATTTGTGATATTTTTCCTTGACTTATTTTCCTTTTTTTAAGTCCAGTCTCATGCCTCCTATAGTCAAGCTGATCTTCATCATGACAGCCTCCTCATTGACTGGTCCTTCTCCTCTTTCTGCTCCCAGGAATGTTTGTATTGACTATCTCACTTGACCTTACAGCTGCCTTTAACTTGGGCATAACCTTCAGCTTCTCCAGCTGTTCAGTATCAGCCTCTGTGGTAATGTTTTCACTTGGTTCTCCGCTTTTCTCTCCAATAGGACTTAGGAGGTTAGCATGTACCATGTCACATCCGCTCCCTATCCCCTTCCCTGTGGAGTCCCGTAGGGTTCAGCTTTAGTGCCGGTACTGTTTAATATTTTTCTCAGCTCCTTAGCAAGTCTCATCCAACTGTTAGGCATCCTGTTTTATATGTACGCTGATGACATCCTCCTTATTGCCCAGAATGACAGCTCCCTCCCTGTCCTTTCCTCTGTTAAAACTGCTGTAGAGAAAATATTCTTCTGGCTCCATGTAAATGGTCTTAAGCTTAATCCTTTAAAAACTACGGCCACATGGATAACTGGCTCAGGAACAACTCCATCCTTAGCCCCATCTTTTGGTTCTACTTCGATCATACTGCATCTTTGTTTTAAATATCTGGGTGTATACATTGATTCTAAGCTATCCTTTAATACACAAATTAGTCACCTTTCCAAATCTGCTTTCTCAGCTTTCCATAGGTTTTGGGTGCTGTAGCCCTTCCTGGGACTTGCTACACAAATGTTCATCCTTCTTAGCACTGTAATCACACAGCTCGACTACTGCAATATGATTTACACCAGTTTACCTAATTATCTCTCCATACAAAGATTTGACTTGTTCAACCCATGGCATTTTCAATGACATCATATGGATGTGAAAGTTGGACAGTGAAAAAGATAGACAGGAAGAAAACTGATGCCTATGAATTATGGTGCTGGCGACAAATACTGTGTATACCATGGACTGCCCGAAGAACAAACCTACAGTACTAGAGGGGATGAAATCTAAGCTTTCTTCAGAAGCTCAGATGACAAGACTTTGACTTTCATTTTTTGGACACATCATGTGAAGAGAGAGATCGTTAAAGAAAGATATCATGCTTGGCAAGTTAGAAAGTCAACGCAAAAGAGGAAGGCCAGCAATGAGATGGATCTATACAATAACAGCGGCTATGGGTGTCACTCTATCAACAATGAGCCACCCGACTGAAGACTGAACACAGTTTAAGACAACTATCCAGAGGGTCGCCATGAGTCGACACCAACTCGATAGCACTTAAGAACAACACCTAATTATCAATTAAAGAAGCTTCAATCTATTCAAAACACCGCCATTTGGACATTAGCTCGAGCTACGAAATTTGATCATGTAACCCCGCTTTTTCATTCATCATCACTGGCTCCCACTCCTCCAATGCATTCAGAATAAGATCCTCATTTTGATATACAAGGCTCTTCACAATAATGCTCCTCAGTATCCTTCCCGCCTTACTATTCCGTATGTTCCCCCTCGATGTCTACATTCTTCATGATAATAGATTAGCTCTACTCCCCCCCCCCCCATGCCAAATATGAATCCACTAGACGTGCCACTTTCTTCTTTGTGGCCCCAACCCTCTGGAGCTGTTAGAGTGGGTTATTGGGTGATTATGATGTTTTAATATTAATATATTAGCTCCCAGTTTATATTGCTTTAAATTGTAAATAGCCTTAAACTTAATTATAGAGGCAAGACAATCAAATTTGAAATAAAAAATAATTGCCTTTTGGTTCATCTACAGCAACCTGCTCCTTGCGTGTCTCCCACTCAACCATCCCTTGAAATTAGTCTTTTCAAAATTCAGCTGCACAACCAATCTTTCCTTATTGTCACTTCAAGCATGTAATCCTTTTCTCCAGATCACTACATTGGTTCCCAATCTGCTTCCATACACATTTCAAGCTTCTCTTACTCACCTACAAATATATTCACTCTGCAGCTCCCCATTATCTACCTTTTCTTTTCTTACAGCCTTTCAGTGCCCTCCGTCTTCATCTTCGTCTTTTGACCTTGCTGTTCTTTATTCCTGGATTCAACGTCCTGAGTTTCATGCTCCCTCTCTAGCCATAATCAAATCTAGTCTAAAAGCTCAGGAGCTATCCGGATAAGTGGCAGCTAAAAATCCCCACTGTGCAGAGAATGTTGCCAACTGAGCTCTACCCATGTCTTGCCCTTCACTTACCGGATAATGCTGGGGTGGTCTGTGGAGATATTCAACGGCACTGTCTCAGTCAGCGCCCTTATCCGGAGAGCCTCCTGCGGGTTATCCAAACAAGGACTTTGAATATCCACCCATCAGTTTTTAAGGGTGCTATTAAATCTTCACCATTATGAACTCCTGCTCCTTCCCCCTGGTTTTTCTTAATTTAAAGCTTTATATGAAACATTTGTGAGCCTGCATGATGACACTTGCATAACAACTCCAGATTTTCATAGTATACTGCTCTAGAAAGATCTTAGAGGATAATTTTTAAAGATATGGCTGCACATAAAATAGGGCTATGTGTGCTCATTGGGAAGGCATGCCCAGTGATGGGGTTGGGGTGGAGAATGCATTTATACACAAACATTTGGATTTTCAAAAGCGCACACATGAGTTTTCACAGAAAAACTTCCCATACAAATAGTAAGTGGAGATCTATACATTGTCACCACTCACCTTCCCAGAGGCATGCAGCTTGAGCTAGGTGAGTGGGCAGTTGTGCTTCGTGTGTCTGGGAACCACTAGGTGAGGTTTGGAACGGCCTCTTGGGTAATGTAGTTCTACAGCACTTGAAGAAATTATAGTTGTGCACGAGTGATTTTCAGGTTAAATAGGAATTTATTCCCCTCCCGGGGTTGGATATCGTTGACCATTGAACAAAAGGTTACAGTAACAGAAAAACCAAGCTTCTGGTATAACAAAAATAAGTAAACTCAAACAATGCTTGTCTTCAGCTTTAAGGCACAAAAGAACAGAAAACAGTTTAGCTCCCAAATGCTCTTTTGGACTGTTTTCTTCTTTTCAAATACTCCAACAGTGTTAACAAAGAGACTTTACATTATCAGATACCATATATGAGCAGTCCATGTATACCTCAGGCTCAGGGGGTTGGTAGGAATCCCATTGCATGGGGTCACTTTCTCCTTCAGTGTCCCGTGGAGAGAACTCTTCTGCCTGCTGGGAAAACCTCTCAGCTTCAGTCAGTGTATTCCCTTCCCCCAACCAGCTAGAGGAGTCTGGGTGTTTACCATAAGTATTGGATTCTCGAGCACACAGCTCCTGATAAGTGCAAGGATACAAACTGTCCTCTTCTGCTTGGCTATTATGAGTTACGTGCCTGTCTTCTAAACAGCTTTTTCCCAGGAACCTCTCTTGGCTGCAATCTGGTGTCAGGTAAAACTTTTTCTTTCCTTCAGATAAAACCTTTGTAACAGGAAAATGAGCGTTACCTTCAGGATATCTGTAGTTATAAGACTGTGGCTGTCTTCTCTGGCTTTTAGAGTAAACCTCCTTGCTTTTGGAGTGGCAGAAATCCCCAGTGCTTTTGCCAGCTGTGCACTGCTCTCTGCGACCTGGGACTGTATATCTCTCACAGTTCCCCTCCTCCGAGAAGCTTCCCTGAGTGAGATTGGGACTCCTTTCCCTTCTCTCTTCTCCCAGCCTCAAGCCTTGGCTGAATTCAGGGTATCTGTCTTTCTCTATTTGGCTTCTTCCAGGTCTCTCTCTGTGTCTAGGATTATACCTAGGACTTCCTTCCTGCCTCTCGTCAGGTCTCTCCTCATGTCTCTTAGTAGTCTCCCCTCTATCCTCCACTAAGGGATTTTTATCTGTGTTTCTTTTTCCGTTGGGCTGGGCTCCACCCCCCACCAGCTGTTTCCCCTTCCCTGATGAAACAGGAATTAGCTTGTGGGATGGGCGTTCCCTAGCATACTGTGACGTTATTTGTTTGGGGTTTCTATGCCAACCCTCCATGCTTGCTTCAGAGCTGTCAACCCTGGTTTCACTTTGCAGTGAATTTTCTGTTTCCATCGGCTCTGAACCTTGTACCTCACGACAACATCTACGTTTCAAAGTCAAATTTTTCTCTTTGAATAATTCAGTCTGTGAATAAAAAATACCCACAGATTTTAAATAAGCACATTTTTGAACGTTGCCCCTTCAGAGCTTTGTTGATGTTTCTCCTGCCCAAGTTCCATCAGATGATGACATCCACTTGTGAAGACATATCCTGCTATATAAACTTTCCCAAAATAATTCCAATTGCATCAAAAATTTTTCTCCATTTCCTTTTTTTTTTTTGTTATCAAGTCAATGCTGACTCCTGGCAACCCAGCAGCCCCTGGGTTTTGTTGGGAAGATATGACTGGAAGTAGATTGCCAGGCCTTTTCTTCTGAGGCAATGGAGGGTAAAGTGACTTGCATAAGGTCACAAGGAGTGCCAGTGGGAATTGAACCCTGATTTCTTGAGTAGTGGGACGTTGTTCTAACCACTAGGCTACTTCCAAATGATGGTGCCCTGCTTGATGCATGATTCCTCAGTTCTTTGGGCAGAAATTTCCTGGGTGCTTCTATTAAGATACTCAAAAATTTCCTTACATACATTGCTGGAGTGGCTCACATTCGGACACCAAGGCCATTTACTGCACATTCAAAAGGAAGGTGCTGCTCTGACGGTCACTTACATTTCTCAGTTCCTTCCTACATTTTCTGTCAGCAACAACCATGGAGTGGAGTATACAAAGTTGTAGAGTTAGCCATTTCCAGGAGTGAGGTTTTAAGCCAGTCCTGGATTTCTGACAATCTCATCCTGGTGCATTATGGGACCCATAGCACTGATTCCAGTGGGTAAAATCAAGGACTACAAATACTGTACTGCATTTCAAGGCACATTTAAAACCAGAACTGGCAAAAAAAATCTCACTCCTGGAACAGGGTAACTTGGCAGCTCAAAGTATATTGATATCATTGCTACAATATAAAATACAAATTGTACTCAGACTAGACCTCTTCAAGGAAAAATCTCTCACAACGTACTCCAGTGTTTCTCAAGCTAGTCCTGATGTAACCCCTAGTCAGGATGGTTTTTAGGATATCCACAATGAATATGCATGAAACAGTTTTGCATGCAAATCTATCTCATGTATATTCATTGTGGGTATCCTGAAAACCAGACTGGCTAAGGGGCACTGTTCCCTCTAAGCTGTGTGCGTGTGCGAGCGCACATACTTTACAACAGAGCGCACAAAAATTACGGTTCTGATTCTGATAGAAAACAACACAGACGTCTTAAAATTTAAAAGTTGTGATTGTAATTACTAGAAATTTTCCGCTTCATTTAGTAATCATCTATTATCATTTAATTTGATTAAAATCAATGTGGTGTACATACTGTATTCTGACGTGTAGTCAAATTTTAAAGTATATAACTCCGAGTGTCGTTATGTGGCGCACAAAAATTTAACCTTCCTTCAAAAGCTGCACAGCTGATATTTTATGCGCACACAGCCTACAGAAAATTAGAGGGAACATTGCTAGGGGGTACATCAGGAGCAGCTTGAGAAACACTGGCAAATTTCATTCTAAAAGTTTGAATAAAACTGGGCA
Source organism: Ichthyophis bannanicus (assembly GCA_033557465.1). Classification (NCBI taxonomy): domain Eukaryota; kingdom Metazoa; phylum Chordata; class Amphibia; order Gymnophiona; family Ichthyophiidae; genus Ichthyophis; species Ichthyophis bannanicus. The sequence goes on along the minus strand of CM066037.1, from coordinate 377,148,309 downwards.
GCGCCAGCGCTACTGCTGTGGCAAAGTGCAATCAATGAATAAGTCCAGGAGTCAATTGACAGGGTCCAAGCCAATTTATTGTGCACAGGCCCAGTCAGTCAAAGCTTCAAAAGGAACTGAGCAAAAGTTTATACAGAGACATAACCATTTATACCTCTTTTCTCAGTTTGATACATGAGAATTTTCTATTGGTTCCAACTTGATACATGCAAACTTTTCATTGGTTATACATTCCCTGCACCTGTACAATTAGAAATCCCTCCGGAGCCTAGCAACCGGCCCCCTCCCTTAGGATTGCTCTAACAATCGGCCCCCTCCCTTAGGATTGCTCTAACAATGGCGCAGTTCTTGATTTCGTTACTTTTCTACTGCAAGGTTAACTTTGGCTTCAGGAATGCATATACTGAAACATTTCTGTTCTTTCACATACAAGAGAATAATAGAAGACTTATGAATTCATGAAAACGTCTTATTAAGCATTTTAAAACAGTTTTCTCATTTTCCACAGATTTTTGGTTCTTTTCTAGCTATAATGGGAGTTAGGATCCAGGCCTAACTTACAGGCCTTTCATAGTAGCAGGCCATGCTAGGCCATAGCCTACCACATTTCCCCCTTTAATTATTCTCACCCGCAAGTGAGGAAGGGTGAGAATTAAATCACTCATTAGTCAATTAATACATTAGACTGGTGTAATGGTATCATCGTGGGGTATAGGGTAATATTGCCACATAGCTAATACTTTCGCAGCTGCCTTCCGCTCTATAGTGTTATCAATTGATGATGTTATCATGCGTAAGCAAAGGGGTAGGAGACAAGGGAGCAATAAGCACATGGCTAATATGAATAGTACGATAAACATAAGGGATTTCAGACCACCAATCCAAGAAAACAATGAACCAAACCACCCATCCATCTTTAAACTGTGCCAGGTCTGGACAGGCACAAATGTCTGCTCACTCATCTGGGTGGCTAAATCTTCGACTACATGCCCATTATTATCAATCTGTAAACAACAATTACTGAGATTCAACTTCCCACATACCCCACCTTCAGCTGCTAACAAATAATCTAAAGCTAAACGATTTTGGTAAATAGCTGTGCGCATTTGCGTACTTTGCTTTTCCAGAAGGGTTAGTGCTTTACTAGTTTCATTGGTTATTATTTCAACAACAGCTTGCAAACGTATTATTCGATTAATCATATAAACAGCAGTACGATATCCCCAAGTCCCATCCTGCTCCCAAGTAGCAGGTCCATAGTATGAGATGATTCTTTCTGGTGGCCATTCTTCAGATGACTCATCCTATTTGTCCCATTGGCCTATTTTCAAGGCCTCCTTCAGCTGTCGACTTCTGTACACAGGATATCCCAGTTCTCCCTGGGATGTAGGCAGAAGAAAAAAGGAAGGTCGTATGGTTCCCAATACACATGCGCCTCCCCAATGGTGAGGAAGTCTGGCATATGCTTGGGTTCCGCAAATCCAGTACAGTCCAGGTGGTGCTTGCCAAGAATTATATGCTGCTAAGTTAGTCCAGATACTGGCAAGTTTGGGGAACTGAACTAGAGGGTTGAAAGGTTCAGTAGTGTTGACTCCTGACCACCAAGACGTCGTCTTAGTGGTACTGTTGTAGAACTTCTGATTGAGACAGACCAGCTGCCCCACTTCCATATTAAACATTGGTCCATAGCGAGAAAAACATAAGTTACCCACAATGGAGTGGGCCAATACCCATTCACTTGTGGTATTGTGTATATTAGTCTGATTATACGGAACAGAATAGTTCAGTTCTTGTGCCTCCCAAGGCCATTGGTCTCCCATTGTTGTTCCTCCACAAAACAAACAGTCTGAAACATGGAGACTAGATGCAACTGCTCCCGCTAATTCAAGAAATAAGTTCTGGGAGGCAGGAGGAATTTCAAACTCTGATTTCATGGCTTTATAGAAGGAGTGATGTATACGATAGGGTGAGGATACATGGGTTTTGGTGTTTAATTGCAGATATAAGATAGTCCCAGGATCTACACCACCTCCTGCAATTCGCAACCCAAACTTGTATCCTTGCTTCCCGTGGCTGGGGTTGGCTATGAGGAGTTGTAGAGGATTACAGGCACCTTTCTGGCATTTCTTGGGTTCTAGTAGTCTGATCTTTGTTAGGCTGCCTTTGCGATGATCTCCATCTCGTCCCGTCGGTGCATTCTTCCAGGTAGCAAAATATACACATTCCCATTTTGGGCAAAAGTAATCATGTCTAGATGAGGTGGTTTAGATGGTGGCTGCTGTACTCTTTCCTGTACACCGTCCCCATCCGTAAGCTCCTTCTGGACACATGTATTTATCATCATGGTAGTATGCTCGCTTCCATGACCCACATCTGTGTTAAGCATTTCTGTTGATTGCATCGCAAGCATCAAAGTTCAGGATGATAGGTTTTGTCGCATTCAGGATGGCTCCATCTTCATCATTCCAGCGTATCTCAAATGTATAGTATAATGGGTTTTGTCGAGGGTTATAACAAGTCTTACTTTTCCCCTTTGTGCAAATGTTCAGTTCAGTGCCATTATAAACACACCGGCTGACTGTACCAGTGCAAGTATAGTAGGAATGATAGAGCAAAGTCGGAGTAATCTTTTGTCCTGTTCGGGTGGTGGTTATGCAGGCTGCACAAGGGGGTAGGGCAAAAGTCTTTTCCAGAATTCCCAAGATCACCACTCCCACAAGGCAATAGTGGAAGAACATTGTGATTACAATCTTTGAAGGTTAACTGGAAAGTTGAAGGTAATGAACTTTGCTGAGTTTTCTTCTATTTCTGCTGTGATGGTCACTTTCGCGTGACGTAAGTGGATTCTGAAGATTCTCTATAAAGCTGGCTGTCTCCTCAAGGTGAGTCGCAATGGAGTCTCGGGATCATTCACTGATGTCCATTGGCCAGGATCAGGAGCAGCTGCCGGCTTCACTCGACTGTGGTGGATCCAGGGTTCGAATTCTGCAACTTTCACTGCAGTGGGGGTTGACAGGATGATGACGTAGGGTCCCTTCCAATGCGGCACCAGCGGGGTCTTTCTCCACTCTTTCACCCACACGGACGTTCCTGGCTTGAAGGGATGCAGAGGCTCGGTCAGATTGATGGGTAGTCGGTCTTGCACCCACGTTTGGAGTTTCTGCAAAACAGAACCTAAAGCTAATAGTTCTTGTCTTGTTATTTCAGATCCTATCTGTCTCATGTCTCCCTTTATTCCCTGCACTATGGGTGGAGGTCGCCCATACAAAATCTCAAAAGGGGAGACTCCTAAGGATCTGGTAGGAGCTGAACGTATCCTAAGAAGGGCTATGGGTAGAACTTGGAGCCACTTTAGGTGTGTTTCTTGACAAAGCTTGGATAACTGAGTTTTCAGGGTTCTATTCATTCGTTCTACTTTCCCTGAGCTCTGGGGTCTGTAAGCAGTGTGCAACTTCCATTTTATTTGCAAAGCTTGAGCTAACTGTTGAGTCACTTGGGATACAAAGGATGGACCATTATCTGACCCTATAGTTGATGGTATTCCAAATCAGGGAATGATCTCATGGAGCAATACCCTAGTGACTTCTCGGGCTTTCTCAGTTCGGGTGGGGTAGGCTTCTACCCACCCTGAAAATGTGCAGACTAACACTAACATATAGTGATATCCATTTGCACGAGGCATTTCAGCAAAGTCTATCTGTATATCACTCATGGGGGTCACCCCTACTGACTGAACTCTTGGGGGTGGAACAGGACCTTGCTTGGCATTATTTTTGGCACATATCAGGCATTGCTGTGCCACCGAGGCGGTCAGGGATCCTAGCAGTGAAATACAGAAATGGGGCCTCAGGGCTTTCTTCATGGCTGTTTTTCCATAATGTGTGGCTTGATGAAAAGCTTGAACAAAGGCTGGCCCTAATGCTTCAGGGATGACTGTAGGACCTGGAGGTGGACTACCTTCTGGGGGTGGCAGCACTATCCAACCTTGTTCTGTTAAGACTCCTCCCTCCTTTTCGCAATAATAGTCTAACTCTCTTGTAGTATATCGGGGTGCCCAGGAACTAAGGGGCACAGGGAATAGGGCTGCTTGCATTACAGTATCTTGGGTCCTAACTTGTCCTGTGGTGGCTGCCTTTCGGGCTGTGGCATCTGCAAATCTATTCCCTCGGGTGACTTCTCCTGCTCCTGCCTGATGACCTCGGCAGTGCATGGCTGCCACTTGTTTGGGGGCCCATACAGCATCTAATAACATCAATATCTCAGGCCCATACCTAATGTCCTTACCCCCTGAGGTGATCAAACCTCGCTCTTTATACAAGGCTCCATGTGCATGCAAAGTAGTGAAGGCATATTTGAAATCTAATGTCAAGGCTCTGGTGAGTACCAAAGAATTATTAAATATCGCTCATGTATCAATAAAGTAGAATATGCATTTATTTCTTTATCTTCTTCAAAAATTTTTTATATATTTCTATAAATTATCTAACCTGAGGTCTCAGACTCTGCGGCTCTGCTATTGGGACTAACGTCCGTTATTCAAGCAGTTTGCATCAATGACCGTTTGCATCAATGACCTCATACTGAAAAGCACATATTCAGGTGACTATATTATGTTCAACTGTTGAATGTCTTTTAACAAAGACTACTTATCTTAGATATGTTGCACCCGTCAATGTAAAAAAGGACAGTTTAAGAATCCCGACGCCCTCTATGGGTACCGCTCTCGCGTTTCAGACTGAGACTTTCTTCAGGGGATACTCCTTAAACTCATAGTCCTATAAGCTTTTCAACATTATCAAAACGCTGCTGCCCGCATTTCACTTAAATGTTATCAATTTTCTCTTCGGCTCAAGAATGAAACGCCGCGCATGTTCCAAGGTGACTGGCATTCCTTGAGAAGTCCGTACTTCAGCAGTTTCATCAAATGGCAGTGGATTCCTTCAATGGCTGGTCGAGGGAGAGGATACTGCTTCACATGCACTGGTTCCGCTCCTGGCTTGAGGGTGACAATGACAGGGGCTATGTTCTTCGCTAGGCCAGGTGGATTATCTTCTGCCCATACTTCAGGTGGGGCTATAAGGTTGGTAGGTATACAGGGACTGGTTGACTTTATTGAAGGTGCACTATAGAACCGCCATTCTTCTTCTCGGGGAACAGTAAGCACCATCAATCCAGCAGGCTTTGGGTTCACAGTCATTTTCATTTCTCCTCCTTCAGCAAAGGATATTTGGGCCTGGAGCTTGGCAAGCATGTCTCGTCCCAGTAGTGGAATAGGGCACTCAGGCATATACAAGAACTGGTGCGTTATCTTCTGTCCCCCTAGTTCACACATGCGGTTCTGCAAGAATGGTTTTGTGGCTTTATTTGCAGTGGCTCCCACAATGGTGACAGATCATGAGGACAGAGGAGCTACTGGCTTGGCTACTACTGAATGTTCTGCTCCTGTATCTACCATAAATTCCATGTATTGGTCCCCTATCTTTAAACTGACCATAGGCTCCTGGGGACACAGGGTGAACTTGGAGCCCGGTCTGGCCTAGTCTTCATCTATGTCATCCAGGTCATAGCCCGTTGCTACTGCCACTCCCTCAATGGCTTCTTCCCTCTCCTGCTGGAACTGTGTTCGATTCATTCCTCCTCTCCTTCGAAATCGTCCTCCGGGCCTCCAGGGACTCCCTCCTCCCCTTGCAGGGGCGGAGTCCAAATTCGGGCACTCATTTCTCCAATGTCCTTCTTCCTTGCAGTAGGCGCACTGATTTGCACCTAATGGAGGCCTTTCGCTTCCACGGCCTCTTCCACGTCCTCTGGTCCTTTGATTAGGAATACCTCCTCCACGTCGTTCGGTTATAGCAGCAGCAAGAAGATCTGCCGCCTTCTTCATCTTTCGTTCACTTTCTCTGTCTCGTTCATTTTCACGATTCACAAATACTTTCTGAGCGACTTCCATTAACTGAGCTGTATTCATGCCCGCAAATCCATCCAATTTCTGCAATTTTTGTTTTATATCTCTCTGGGACTGACTAACAAAGGCCGCATTTGCCATGCGTAAATTTTCCTGAACGGCGGGATCATATGGAGTATACAATCTATAAGCTTCAGACAACCGCTCATAAAAGGCCGCTGGGCTCTCATCTGGACCCTGGAGAACTTCCGATACTTTCCCGATATTCACGGCCCTCTGGCCTCCCTTCTTCAGGCCCTGCAATAAGGCCTGGCGAAATCTGGTTAGGGCCGCCGCCCCCCTTTCCTCACTTGGGTCCCACCTGGGATCTTCATTGGGGTATTCTGCAGCTGCTGCTTGCGGGGGATTTATTCCTCCCCTTTCTACAGGGTTCTCTTCTAACCAACGGAGGGCTGCTTGCCCAATTCGGCCTCGCTCCTCAGTAGTGAAGAGGGTGGACAGGAGCTGGCGACAATCGGCCCAGGTAGGCTGATGGGTTTGCATAATGCTAGACATTAATTCTGTTAATTCCTGGGGCTTGGCTGTGTAGGAAGCATAATGCGTTTTCCAGTTTAATAAATCTGTGGTGGAAAAGGGTACATAAACTAAGCTGGTAGGTCCTGGCGCCATCTGGCCCTGATCATTTAAAACAGGCATTCCAGGCACTTGGCGTAATGGCATTAGGTGCCCTGCTTTCTCCTTCTTCTTGGGAGTTACGCTTCTTAAATCATAAGGCTCCCGGACACAAGTCTCCTTGGTGGGTGACCCTGAACTGGCAGGAGTGCCTCCGCTTTCTATCTCATCAGAGGACTCGAGGCCCCCTGCTATGCCTGGGCCTGACTCGGGACTTTCACTCGGGGTAGGGCGCTTCTTAGGCTGTTGCTTCGGTATTTGCAGGGGCTCCTCTTCGGGCTCTACTTCAAGTCGCGGTGCTGTGGGGACTAACTTCTGTGGGTGCTGGGGTAACCTATCCAGAATATCTGGGGACTCTGGGTCAGAATACACAGGCGGCTTCGCTTCCTTAGCCTTTTTGGTTCCCCTAGTAGTAGCTACAAATATTTTACAGTGCTCCTCATAACAGCGCTTCATCCATGAGGGCTGCTGTTCACATACACTTAACCAGGAATCTATATAGGGGAACTGGTCAGGATACGCTCTCAATATGAGTTGATGGATTCGTAAAACTGTCTCAAAATCAAAGGTGCCCCCTCGGGGCCATGAAGCAGCTAATGCGGGCCACTCCCTTTCACATAACATTTTTAATCTGGATGGAGTAATTTTTGTACCATAATCGCCCGAAAATCCTTTACGGAAATTCTTGATCATGCATGCCAACGGAGTTTGCGTGGACTCCGTCCCTTCCATAATCTAAACGTACCTACATACACTACCTACGTACTCAACGTACCCTACGTACACGTAATGATGTACAAGACAACGAACAATAAGGATAGGTAGTATGGCTGTAGGTAAGGGGTCCGTACAGCCCACAGAACACTGGGGGGGGACAAACACCACTCGCTTCCTCCTGTTCGCGACCTGGGCGCGGTCGCCCGGCCAGGAACTGCGCTACTTAGGAGTCTGCTCTCGCTCGGTCTATATTTCAAGACCTCTCACTCACACACGCAAGCATATTTCAACAAGATATCATATTTCAATATTTCAAGTGCCCAGGTTTTCTGACTAACTGACTTTTCTAAACAAGAAGGGTCGATGCTTCGGCTTCCGCTTTCCTTACGCGGAGCTTACTAGGACCGCCCTTATGGGAGGTGATCAGGCTCCCTTGTCTCGCGCATACTCATGCGAGATTTCCCAGTTAGTCTATACCAAATCAGGCTTGCGCACACAAGACGTTGTCCCAGGCTGTTCTTTCTGACTATCGAATTACAAAAATGTCTACTCACCGGATCCGGTCCCCGATACCACACCAGCTTCTGAGTTGGAACCTGGACTCCCCCCGGGTCGGAGGTGTTGGCCAGCTGGACCCGATGGCCCGCCGAGGCAGGCGGAACCCTCTCCGGCACAAAGGGGCCGGCGGCACCTGAGGTTTCCCCCGCGGTCGGACAGACACGGTTCCAACCGGGCCAAACCTCAAGGCGAATTACGTGGATTACTCACTTGAATACCATTTACCACTCGCACTTCCCAGCCAACGCACCAAGAATATGCTGTGGCAAAGTGCAATCAATGAATAAGTCCAGGAGTCAATTGACATGGTCCAAGCCAGTTTATTGTGCACAGGCCCAGTCAGTCAAAGCTTCAAAAGGAACTGAGCAAAAGTTTATACAGAGACTTAACCATTTATACCTCTTTTTCAGTTTGATACATGAGAATTTTCTATTGGTTCCAACTTGATAATGCAAACTTTTCATTGGTTATACATTCCCTGCACCTGTACAATTAGAAATCCCTCCGGAGCCTAGCAACCGGCCCCCTCCCTTAGGATTGCTCTAACAATGGTGCAGTTCTTGATTTCGTTACTTTTCTACTGCAAGGTTAACTTTGGCTTCAGGAATGCATATACTGAAACATTTCTGTTCTTTCACATACAAGAGAATAATAGAAGACTTATGAATTCATGAAAACTTCTTATTAAGCATTTTAAAACAGTTTTCTCATTTTCCACAGATTTTTGGTTCTTTTCTAGCTATAATGGGAGTTAGGATCCAGGCCTAACTTACAGGCCTTTCATAATAGCAGGCCATGCTAGGCCATAGCCTACCACACTACGATTAGGTGAACACAGTAATTGCATAGAGCGCTGGCACTTGGGGGCGCTCACAGCTGCCGCTGTCACCCCTCTTGGGACAGGCAGCAGCGCCAATGGGCACAAACATCCCCATGATGCTTACTTTTAAATTTCAGTGCCGCGGGGCTTTTGCTTCCACTCCTCAGACACCCAATACCAACTTTCTGCTACAAACAGGAAGTCAGCATTGGGCGTCCAAGAAGCGGTGGAAGCAGACAGCCCCACGGCACTGAAGTTTAAAGGTAAGTGCCGTGGGGCTGTTTGTGCCCATTGCCACTGTTGCACATTCCAAGAGTGTCTCCTTGCACCGGCTCTTCAACTGGGGAATAGCTTAACAATCAGCAAATTGGATGGCAGTGTGCTAAAATGTGAACGGCTTCTCGAAGTCAGTTTTATGCAAAAACATTGGCAAATAGAATCCCAATCAGGTTTCCAATTAAATTCTTGCACTATTTGCCTACACTGTCACTCAGAAAAATAATGCAAAAATTTTTTTTGCAAAAATTAACTATATCTACAATACAGAAGGTCTGATTAAGTATTTTGCAAAATATGCATGATTTCATGCTGACTTTTTCACAAACTTTAATACCACAAAACAAGAAGAATATATTTAAATGAGCAGATTGTTTTCAGTAAACGATTTCACTGCTTAGTACATTGGCCTTCTAGATTTGAAACATTGGTAAGGAAATATATCTTTATTTCCTTACCAATTCATCTTGTACCAAAATAAAATATTTATTCTGTAAAATAAATAAATAAATAAAATGGGTTATGGGTCCATTGTAAACAACATCAATAATAGAATGTATGTATACAATTTATATGTAAATAGACTGTTATTTTCATCCTAAAGAACAGAGTCATTGACTTACAAGTGTAATTTTGTATGAAAAATTTCTTGTTCAAATATTGTAGATTTGGTTATTCTAAGCAATATGTCTGGATATAATAATATATTTATCCTGCCTTAATTCTCTCTTAGCACTAAATAAACTAATAGCCAAATATAAATCATGTATTTTTGATGTCTGTAAAAGGTTGTTAAGTGCAAATGTTAATAAAGGATGTTCTGCTGAATCTGCCCTGCTGTGCCTCTCTTTTTATGTTTTTATGCAAAGCTTAGCTTGTGCTGATAAAATACTTGTATATCCCATCAAAAGCAGTGAAGGGATGATTATATGACTGATTATTGGTTTCTCATGTGGGCTAATATCTCCAAATGGATTACTTTTTACATATCATAACAAGAGTGACCATCATCCTTAAGCCAGGGTATGTTGGATATGATTTCATTCATGCAGATTTACTGCTAGAGCTCATCTCAAACTTGCACTGTGCCAAAGATCCTGCTTCTGGAGCTCATAGTGCATGATCAGACTGAGGAGACGTATTTACTAAAGGTCCTTCACTGAACCTTATCTAGTTCTGCTGTATCCTTTCAGAAATGGGGTGACCAGAATTGCATACAATACTCGAAATGCGATCACACTAAGGACCTATCTAGAGGCACATGGATATCCTCAGTTTCTTAATTCCTTTTCAAATAATCCTTAACATTCTACTTCCTTTTTTTTTTTAGCAACCACAGCACACCGAGCTGAAAAATTCAACATGTTCTTCACAATGACTCCAAGATTACTTTCTTCAATTGTGATTCCTAACTCCAAATCCCGCATTTTATATAAGTAATTGGGATTATTTCTCTCTATGTGCATCACTTTGCACTTCTACACATTCAATTTCATCTGCCAATCAGATGCTCCGGGGCCTTTTTACTAAGGCACGGCATGTGCAAATCCTGTGCAGGGTGTGTGCCCGGTATCTTGTCCTACAGTTACCTTACAGGATAGACACCACATGGTAGCGAAGGAGCATCCATGTTTCCTGTTGAGGCAGGAAGCATGGGCCTGGAGCGAAAAAGCAGAGAAAGGACATAGAAACATGATGACAGAAAAAGACCACAAGGCCCATCTAGTCTGTCCTTCCATAACAACAACTACAACAGTCCACTTTTTACCTTTAGAGATCCTCTGTGTTTGTCCCATGCTTTTTTGAATTCAGTTACTGTCCTCATCTCTACCACCTCCACTGGGAGACTATTCCATGGATCCACTACTCTTTCCGTAAAGAAATATTTCCGCATATCACTCCTGAATCTATCTCCCTTCACCCTCATCCCATGTCCCCTCGTCGCAGAACTTGCTTTCAATTGAAAGAGGCTCTCTCCCTGAACATTTATGCCACGGAGGTATTTAAACATCTCAATCATATCACCTCTATCCCGCCTTTCCTCTAAGGTGTACATATTAAGATCCTTAAGTCTGTCCTCATATGCTTTATAATAAAGACCACTAATCATTTTAGTAGCCACCCTCTGCACCGACTCCATCCTGTTCACATCCTTTTGAAGGTGCGGTCTCCAGAATTGCACACCATACTCCAAATGAGGTCGCACCAAAGACTTATACAGAGGCATTATCACCTCCTTTTTTCTGCTAGCCATTCCTCTCCGTATGCACCCAAGCATCCTTCTAGCTTTTGCCGTCGCCTTTTCTACCTGTTTAGCTACTTTAAGATCATCGGACACAACTACGCCTAGGTCCTGCTCTTCTTTAGTGGACAAAAGTACTTCACCTCCTATGCTGTATTGCTCCCTTGGATTGCTGCAGCCCAAATGCATGACCTTACATTTAGTACAAATAGTAGCAACGCTGCACTCACACTCCCCGCGCCAACCCGCCAACCCCCCCCCCCCCCCCCATTCCCCACAGGGTTTACCAGAAGTTCCCTGGTGATCCAGTGGCAATCGGAGTAGCATCTCTGGTAGCATGCAAATGAGCTGGTCTCATGGTACTGCCCCTAGTGGTAGGACATGTTACTGCCTACTTAAATGCCTGTCTCTGATCAACAGTGGCCATGCTACCAGGCTGCAGGTAACATAGATGTGCATAATTCCATCTCTTAAAGAGGCCTTAAGTGCACCAGGCTATTGGCAGTGATGACATCCAGCATGTGACAATATCCCACACACTGACTGTTACTGTCTGCCATGCCCACTCTACACCCTGATCCTGCCCTGCGGCATGCTGGGCAGAGAGCACAGATTTAACCCTCCGCTGTCTGTTTAGCACCCGCACTAACTTAACCAGGCCATGAGCAAGTGCTCAAGCTTGTATCAACAGCCGGTGTACCTTAGTAGGCAAAACCCTCAGTTTCCTAGTCTCACAGTTCTCTGCCGGTACAGACCCTTTAGATACTGTATTTCTCATGAAGGATTTTGTCAAATGCCTTCTGAAAATCCAAATATACTATATGAATCGGCTCACCAAAAACCTAATAAATTGGTAAGGCAAGACTTACCTTTGCTGAGCTCATACTAACTCATTCATATTAAACTATGTCTGTCTATATGATAAGTAATTTTGTGTTTTTAGTATAACTGCAATCATTTTGCCCTGCACTGACATCAGGGACAGTGGTCTATACTAAAGTTTACTGGATCACCAATGGAGCTCTTTTTAAAAATTTGTTACACTGGCCATCATCCAGGTATCTTGGCAATTTAAAATAGGTTATGGATTGCTAGAAGCACATTTGCAATTTGAGCTCTTTTATGACTCTGGGGTGAATTGAAGATTTGTTGGTCTTTAATTTGTCAGTTTGAACTATTACATCTTCTAGACTTTAGTAATCTTCTTTAGTTGCCCTGAATCATCAGCATCAAGGAGGGTTTCTAGTGTGGGTATTACCCCAACATCCTCCTCAGTAAAGATCAAGATGAAAAAAATCATTTTGGTTTTCTGCTATTATCTTCTCCTCCCTGAGAAAAGCTTTTAGTATAATTATTGAGACCTATTTTCTTTATTTGGATCTATTTTCCAATTTTTGAAGGGTGGTGTTAATAGCTTCTTTTATCTCACTCTTTAACCATGCTAGTTCTCCTTTGGTCTTCTGTTCATGTTTTTAAATTTGTGGAATACATTTAGTCTGAACTTCCAGGATTCTATTTTTAAAGTGTCCATAAGTCATGCAACCTTTTTACCTTTCAACAACTCTTTTCAGATTTTTTTTTTCAGATATTCAGGACCTTTTATCCAGTTAGTCAGTGTGAGGCTGGCAAGTTAAGAGTGCTGACTGTAGTATTCAGCGGCACTGTCCTGATAGTGCAACTTTTTTTTTTTAAGTATTTTTTTTATTTCAGAGCTTCCAGAAGCTAAAGTCAGTACACAAAAAAAGAGTACAAAACAAAATAGAAACCTCCATCCAACATCGTGATCCCACTAGAAACAGAGTTTATAAGTAAACTTCAAAGGGAACTATTACAAAATTATGTGACCAAGATCCTTACAGAAACCTCCAAGCTCTACTTTTTCATTTTCTCCCCATTCTGACACTCTCACAGCATCCACACTTGCACTTCCATATTATCAACATGCACTCCCCGCACACCCAACATTCATTCCGTATCACACTGCTCCCCTTCCTTATGTCACAAACTGTGTCGCATACATTTATACTGTATCAATCCTAGAGTGACTTTTAAGGCATGGCTACAAATCTCCCATTCAGGCCTCTCCGCTGCCAACCGGTGGCCCCTCTTCACTCACCAAGTGTGTCAAAATTGCTTTTTTAATCAAAAGTAGAGCCACGTATAGAAATGTCCTGCTTAACTTTGGTGCCACCTTGTCCCACAGCGGAGAGTCTGCCTCTAACAGCAAAGAGTTTTATGTCTTTGTCTTTATTAGAATACTTGATATACCGCACCTTCGCAATATTCACTGCACCTGCATCCTAAGAACCTTTTTGATGATCTGCAGTGCCCCTGTCCACAGTTCTCTGAGCTTCCTTTTTACGGCATTTTATACATTCAGTCTTTTTCACATTCCTAATTTCTTCCCCTGCTCTTTTGTTATATATGTCCTATGCAATATTTTAAACTGCATTTCCTTTAGATTTGTGCCAAAGGTCCCCAAAAAATGTTGTAACTCCTCCAATTCCAGTGTCTCTCCACCAGCCTGCTCTCAGCAAACCCTAAGGGGTATGTTTACTAAACCGCAGTAATCGTGAATAACGCGCGTAATGTACGGTTAACGATCGTTCGCACGTCCGAACGCGCGTTCTAACGTGCGAACGACCGTTAAGCGTACATTACGCGCGTGAACCGCAGTTAACGATCGTAAACCCCCGCGGCGCGTTAAAACAGCGCGGAAGGTGGAGAGTGGGCGGAGAGAAGGGGTCAATGGGCGGAGAGTGGGCGGGGAGAGGCTCCCCCCACACCAAAGCGCTGATTATCTGAGCAGAATCCCAACGCGAATGAAAACCTGCCGTTAAAGGCATATTAAAGGGAAGAGAAACCATTTCCGTCAGCAATGTACGCAAACCCGGGGAAACCAAAAAGACGTGAGCAGTGTGATACATGTGCACAGAACAAAATAGCAAATAGAAATGTAAAAAGATCATAACAAAAGCTAAAAGAAAGTATAAACCAGCTGTGCAACAGAGATATTAATGGGTAACCATAAAAAACAAATCCTGGAAAGCCTCAAACAACCACAAATGATGTATGGAAGGTTCTACGGAGAGTAGACCCGTCCACAAAACATTCCCTAGACAGTATTACCCTGAGCTCTCCTGGGAGTGTCTGCTATGGTTGCCCATCAATATCACCATTGGCCAGTTTGGTTAGGGTCTATCCCCTATTTCCGAGGTCAATTTCGGGGTTTATGTGCACGTTTGTCCCCATACAAGGTGAATGAGCCGACAGTAAAAATGTGCAGAGCAGGGTTTCTGACTCACTCTGCCAGGTTTTCTATCTCCAGGGACTGCACTGTCTCCGTGGCTAGAGTGTAGTGAAGCGGACACAGCCAGTACCTATAGGACCAGAGGGTCACAGGTTCAAATCCTAGCTGGAGCACCCACCAACCGAGTTCCCATATTTTACCCACCACTAAACAGAGATAGTAAAGACACCCCTTTATCGCAGAGAACATGGAACAAACACCTATATTTTACCCTACCCCCCCCCCCCTAACAATGGGCAGTACCCACAGCCGAGTCCCACAAATGCAGTCCTGGAGTGCCACACCTTAATCAGCTCATAGGCATTTGCCAAGATAAGGACATGTCAGCATGTTGGCGGAAGGGTACAGGTGGTGGAGGGGGCAGTGGCCTTTAGCCACAGCAGACAGTGGTCCAGCCATGTGCAGGCTGGCACGTCCACTGCAACAGACAGGCCCTGTCGGATGTACAGACATGGACCCCCTAGGGAATGCAGCCAATCTGTGGCAACACAGTGGTGCAGTGCACACAGACAGTGTGTGCCAGAACAGAAGGTCACAGGTTCCAAGCCCAGCTGTGGCTACTGGCAATACAGTCCACATATTTTTCCCACAACTAAACTGTGATTTTACTCTCAAAACGTCATTGCTGAGAACATATGCTGGGTTAATACGCCTATATATCACCCCACCGAGCACACACACCATAAACAGGCGCATAACCTAGAGCAGAGTCTACAAAATGCAGTCGTGGAGGGCCACACAACGGTCAGGTTAAATGCTGCCCCAAATAAAGATGCCTGTGCCGCATATCCATGCGCACCCCCATGGCATGCAGATGTAGCTCATGCATATTAATGAGCAACAGCATGCAAATCCCAACAGTGTCTGGCACGTCAGGACTGGTTATGGCAACCTCTGCCGTAAAGCAGCAGCCAACAGGGGGCAGACACACCCCCACCCACCGACCCAGGCCCCATTGGGAAATGGTTCCTGGAGAGGCAGGACATTGGGCCCTGTGTGCATCTCCCAATACTAGCATGTGCATGCCTTAGCAATGCCACCCCACACCTGGGTATGCGGTACACACCTATCAAACGTGTCCCATGATAACTGGCAGATAGCAAGTCCTATGTTAAGCACAGTTTGCCCATTGGGCCCCATCATAACAATATGTCTGATGTCTGCATTGTGTGCCACAGGTCTGATCTCTGACAGTGTTTACCACCCTGGGGGCTCACCCCCCCAACAGTATCGCGTACCATATCCATGCCTTAACTGTGCCCTGGACTGGTGTGGTGGACAGGGCTGCTGAACCCCTCTATGGTTGCACAATTCTTGCACAGGTGTTGGAGTGTGTGTCTGTCTATACAGTGTGCGGAGGCTGCAAACACCTTCAACAGCCCACACTGCCAGCACCGTTGCCAGTATGGGCCTGCCAATGTGCATAATGAGGAGCAAGGTACCATGGGTAGAGGCCAGACAGGGCGGCCTGGCCAGGCTGCATCTGCACAGCGCATAGGGCACTGACTATGACATATTAGTGCCTGGCCACCACCACCACAGACAGGGCAACCGCTGTATGTCCTGCAGGGAGATCATTCTCACCCTGACTGTGCAGTGACCACGGCATGGCTAGGCATCCCCTTAGTGCCATATAGGACCTCTGTTATGTGATATGTATGTGTCTCCTTTTGGGGGCCAGTCACTGACTGAGCTGCTTGTGGTGTTTGCTGCCATCCCAGGTCTGGGTGCATGCATGTCCAACAGGAACATGCATTAATGGACCAACTAGCAGACTGTTTACAGCTGGTATGTGTCTTGATGGAGTGCATAGCAGGGTGCAGCGGCTGAAGGCCTGCTGCAGGAAAATATCAGATAGTGTCTGGGTGCAGCCTAGCATATACAGGCCTACTCTTTGTCTGCCTGTGTGCTGTGGATATTGTAGAGTGCTACAGTGACTGTCCTGTAGGGTGTGATATCCACAGCAGAACTGAGGCTGGTGGTCCCCCCCTACTGCCCCCATTGCAGGGAGGTAGAATGTGGATCTGTTGATGGGAGACCTGGTTTACCACCATAATCCTTCTAGGGGGCCGTAGGGACTACACCTGACAGAGACAGGCAAATATCTCCAAGGTGTTTGTGCAGAAATGACCTATCTCACACATTACCACCTCTGTGGGCCTCCACCATGGCCTATGTCTGCCATGGATGGTTCTGTGGACCTGGTGCTGGGCACCTCACTGCACCCTCAAGGTGAGCACAGTATCCACACAATGTGACGGCGTGTAGCCACTGTGTGCCAGTAAAACAGATGGTCAGTACCCCCTACCAGGATGAGGTGCTGTGGGGGTGCACATGGTCAGTTCCCCCTACCAGGCCGAGGTGCTGTAGGGTTGCATTCCCCATCTCGTGTCAATCAGTGGACAGGTGATTTGCATGTGTAGTGCATCATGGTAGTGACTGCTCCAATCAAACCCTGTGAACCACAGCAGATGGACTGTGTGGTGAACTGAAGTCGCTCTGTAGCCAGCTAGGCATGTAGAAGGAGCTACAGAGGCCTACTCCACTGGCAAATGCAGTGACTGTGCAGACAGAACCTATGGGTATGAGGCCACTGTGGTGATACATGGCAGGGCTGCCAGGTGCAGCTGCATCTGGAGTAGTGGTGTCTGTAACCCAACAATAGCAGAGGTAAAGTACAGACTGCAAGCCGATATTTGTCTCCAAAGAGCAAGAGAGGACCGAGAGAAAGGGTGTAGGAGCACGCATGACAAGGCTACAACTAATGCTATAGACATCAAAAGAGACAGATACACAGAAGCTCTACATTGTTCCGGATGCCACCTCCACAGTATGCCATTCAGGGACACCCTCTGTGCCCTGGTCTCCATCCACCCCACTAGAACCATGTAAACAAAAGGGACATAACAAATGTAAGAGATATCTCCACATCATGGACAGTCCTCGACAAAGCAATGTGAAATATCCCTAATGTGAGATGTCAGAAGCAGAAGGTGTTAGAACACATGCTGCAGACCCTGCAATATCTAGCAGTAGGACAAAAATGTGGGGGTTTAAAATCCAGCTCATGCCCACAGTCTAGGATAAGCCATAGGCCATCACATGTATAGATGGTAGCGTTAATGTGAGTTGCAGTACACCATGAGGATCTGCCAACGCACATGCCAACGCCCTTCCGCCGACAGCAACGCATATAAGCACGCGCCGTGTCATGGCCCCAAACCGATGTCTTTGTGCGCGTGGCCACGCCCCACCAATGCATGTAGCTACACCCCCATGAACGCACGTGGCTATGCCCTCATGAACTCACGTGGCTATGCCCTCATGAACTCACGTGGCTACGCAGCTAAGATACACTCAGAGTAGATGGCAGCCATGTCACGAAAGCCTGCTTTCACTCACAGAGATCTGTACCTGCTGACAGAGCTCTTCTGTCTCCCCCAGCAAGGCCTCTTCCCTGGCTCGTCCAGGAGGCAGAACCTGACAAGGGTGAGGAGGGCCTGGGACCACCTCACCAATAGATATAACAGGAGCTCTGATTACCCACGTGAGGTAAGTGTCTGGGGACAGGCACCCCACATGAGGATGTGGTGAAGAACAACCTGTAACCACAGCACCATTAATATCTGCACTGCTGGAGAATGTCTGGTGTTGCTGCGGGCAGCATGTAGCTAGGTCATCCACACACACAATGTCAGAACCCCCAAGCCCACAGGGGGTAGCTGCAACCATGGCAGAGGTGAACTAATGACCACAGTGGTATGCTACAGGGTGCAGTTGCATCCTCAGGGATGTGCCCAACAGAAAACCACAGGCCCAACACCAAGGTCAAGGGACACACGGGTCTGTCACATGCCCCTGTCAGCTAGCACCAAGCACAAAGACATTCCAGGATGGTGCAGGCCCGTAAAGTGGGTCCACCCCCTGTCCTGGTGCTATGGATACAGGCCTTGGTTGTGCTCACAAGAATCTGCCCATAGCCCCAGGATGCTGAGGATCCCAAATGAGGAGCCCATCCCCTGTCCTGGTGCTATGGATACAGGCCTTGTTTGTGCTCACAAGAATCTGCCCACAGCCCCAGGATGCTGAGGATCCCAAATAGGGTTGCCAACTGGCCGGTTTTCAGCCGGCCTGGCCGGCTGCCGGCGCAGAGGCAAAACTGGCCCTTGAAAAGCTGGTTTTTTTGCTCTGGCCGCAAGATCGGGAGCGGCCAGAGCAAAAAAACCGGCTTTTCTCCCAACCCGGAGAGCTTCAGAGGGAGCCGGGGAAGCCCGCGCGAGGCCCCGTCTCCCTCTGAACAGCTGCCAGTGTGAAGAGCCTTTACCTTCACGCTGGCGGCTGTTCCTGTGAAGCCGCGAATGCTGGGAAAGGTTAAAGGGCATTGCCTTTAACCTTTCCCACCAATCGCGGCTTCAAAGGAACAGCCGCCAGCGTGAAGGTAAAGGCTCTTCACGCTGGCGGCTGTTCAGAGGGAGCCGGGGCCTCGCGCGGGCTTCCCCGGCTCCCTCTAAAGCCTCAGACACCCGCGGTTTTGGGGGGGGGGGGGGGAGGCCATGGAATGCCTGGGGGGTGAGGGGGGGAGGGGCCCGGTAATGGAAAAGGGCTAGGAGGGGGGAATTTGACTGGAAATGGGTTGTGATGGGGGGGGGGACCTGGACCGGAAAAGGGCTATGGGGGGGGGGACTTGGACTGGAAAGAAATGGGCTGTGATGGGAGGGGACCTGGACTGTAAAAGGGCTATGGGGGGACGGGGACATGGACTGGAAATGGGTTTTGATGGGGAGGGGGACCTGGACTGGAAAAGGGCTAGGGGGGGGGGGACATGGACTTGAAAAGGGTTGTGATGGGGAGGGGGACCTGGACTGGAAAAGGGCTATGGGGGGGGGGAACTTGGACTGGAAGAGGGCTGGGGGGGGGGGGAACTTGGCCTGGAAAGGGGATAGGGCGGAGGGGGGGGGAACGTGGACAGGAAATAGGCTGTGATTAGGGGGACGGGGACTGGAAAAGGGTTGTGAAGGGGGGGGGCACCTGGACTGGAAAAGGGCTATGGGGGGGCATTGGACTGGAAAGAAATGGGCTGTGATGGGGAGGGGGACCTGGACTGTAAAAGGGCTATGTGGGGGGGGGGGGACATGGACTGGAAATAGGCTGTGATTAGTTGGGCTAGGACTGCAAATGGACTGTGATGGTGGGGGGGGGGGTAAGACTGCAAATGGGCTGTGATGGTGCGGGGGGACTCCGACTGCAAATGGGATGTGATGGGGGGGGGGCCTAGGACTGGAAATAGGCTGTGATGGGGGACTTGGACTGGAAATGGGCTGTGATTGGGGGGGGGCTAGGACTGGAAATGGGCTGATGAAGAGCTGGAATAGGACTGGAAATGGGCTGATGTGGGGCATGGGAGAATGGGATTAGAAGGGAGTGGATGCTGTGTGGGTCTAGAACTATAAGGGAATTTATTTTGGGGGAGGACTAGAATAGATGGGGAATGAGTGGAGAGGGGAAAATATTTTGTGTGGAAGAAAAGTCTATGATGGGCTGGGTATTGGGAGAGTGAGGGGCTTGAGAATGGAAGGGTGAAATTTAAATGGATGGTAAAGGAATAAGGAAAGAATTGGGGGAAAGAGCAAAAGGGAAACAATCAGTATGTTAAAGCAGAAATAGAGAATGGAAAACATCTAAAAGAGAAGAAAGGACAAATGGATAGCTCGCAGAAGACACGAAGAAACCAGAAGAAAGTGACTGGAGCAATTGCAACTGAAAAATAAAACAGAAGGTAGAAAAATACTTTTTATTTTGAATTTATTAGCTGGAATATGTTTGGTCTGGGAAGTGTGTATTGATAACATCTTTGCGTTTTTGTTTAGTGCAAGAGGAAATTACTTTATAGTTTTATTTCTCCAGTGTTGTACATTTCATGTTTGGATTTTGGGGTTCCCAGTTTAATTATTATCTGACCAAGGAAGTTAGCCTACACGTATCCTCGGTAATTTTTGTGGGTGGGGCTGGGGGCGGGGCAGGGGTGGGACTAGGGGCGGAGAATGGGTGGAGCATGGCGAGCCATAGGTGTCGGGTTTTTCTCGGTGAAAAAGTTGGTAACCCTAATCCCAAATGAGGAGCCCACCCCCTGTCCTGGTGCTATGGATACAGGTCTTGTTTGTGCTCACAAGAATCTGCCCACAGCCCCAGGATGGTGAGGATCCCAAATGAGGAGCCCATCCCCTGTCCTGGTGCTGTGGGGAATGCCCCAGTCAGTGGATAAAAGGGCAAACCACATCCCCAGGATTCAGTAGGCCTCACTACAGGTCCCCATACCTGATCCTGGTGGTGTGGGGAATGCCCCAGTCAGTGAACAAAGGGGCAAACCACATCCCCAGGATGCAGTAGGCCTCACCTCAGAGCCCTACCCCTCATCCTGGTGGTGTGGGGAATGGCCCTGTCAGTGAACAAAAGGGCAAACCACATCCCCAGGATGCAGTAGGCCTCACAACAGGTCCCCATACCTGATTCTGGTGCTGTGGGGAATGCCCCAGTCAGTGGATAAAAGGGCAAACTGTAGCAGCAAAGCGCAGACAAACCAATGATACCAGGAGTCTGTTCAAAAGGTCCAAATCATTTATTTGTGCACAAGTCTCGAACCAATCAATTCTCAAAATGGCTGAGCAAAGTTTTCAAGCATTACAACAACTTTTATAGACTTCTGTTCCATTCTAGGTATAGAAAAACATTTCATTGGTCCCGGTAACCTCCCGTACCTCTTCTATTGGTCCCGGTACTGATAAGTTTATCCAATTATGTCCCTCCAGTGGGCATGACACCTGCATACCCCCCTTCTAGTCCCAATTACAATGGTCAGTTCATCAACTTGTTACTTTCACACTCTCAAGGTTATAGAACCAATTTGTACGTGCAGAGGAGCTGGGCTCTGCAACTCATCTGTCAGCACTCCTAATTATTTCTTTGCAGATGTACTTTTTCTTATCAGTAACTTTTAAACATGTCTTTTCTGTATTTTTCCATCTTTCAATACTGCAGTTCTGCTTACCTAAGCTAATTCAATACTTCTACTGAGTTCTATCTTACAATAGCAGCATATTGGGGGATGTGCAATCCTATATGCCTCTCCACAGGCCTCATTTACAGGTCAAGCTAGCCATGCTGGCCTGCTTATGTTCAGACACTGTGGGTCACAGGCCTGCACCTGCCACATTCCCCCCTTTGATTAATCTCACCCTATTACTTAATAAGGTGTGAGAATTAAATCACTTTCTGAAGAATCACATCCTGGCTAAAGGATTTCTACCAGGACTGGCTGTATATAAAGCCATGATTTTTGTTGCGGTCTTCCGCTCTACTGTACTATCAATAGTATTATGAATAGAACGCATACAACATGGGATTAAACATGGTAATAAGAAAATAACAGCAACAAGGATTAGTACCAATACGATGAAAGTCTTAAATCCTCCCACCCATGAAAAGAGGTTAGCAAACCAATTAGGAAATTTCAATGAGTGCCACGTCTGTACTGGCACATAAGCATGTCTTTGCATATCTTTAGCAATTTCTTCAACTACTTGACCTTTATCATCTATTTTCAAACAGCAATTGGTTAAGTTCAGTTTACCACATACTCCTCCTTCAGCTGCTAACAAATAATCAAGTGCTAAGCGGTTCTGATATATCGCAGTGCGCATCTGTGTACTTTGTCTAGCTAAAAGCGTAAGAGCATGACTAGTTTCGTTAGTTATTATTTCAACTACTGCTTGTAAGCGAATAATACGATTAATCATATAAATTGGGGTACGATAACCATACATACCATCATCATTCCAAGTGGCGGGTCCATAATATTCAATGATTCTTTCTGGTGGCCAGTCATCACCTTGCCATTTCTCCCACTTGCCTATCTGTAAGGCCTCTCTCTTCTGTCTTAGTGCTCTTTTGTGTCGGTGGGTAGTGTATACTGGGTATCCTAATTGTTCTCCATGTTCAGTGTTTAAAAGAAAGAAAGAAGGTCTGATGGTTCCTAAGACACATGCTCCTCCCCAGTGTGGTGGGAGTTGTGCATATGCTCGGTTTCCACAGATCCAATATAGGCCAGGTGGGGCTTGCCAGGCTTGGACTTTGGCAAGGTTAGTCCATAGACCTGCAAGTTCAGGAAATCTGGCTAATGGGTTAGGAGGTTCAGGATGTCCAATTCCTGACCACCATGCTATCTTCTTGGTCGTGGCATTATAGTACTTCTGGCTAAGACAGACCAGCTGTCCTACCTTTTGGGTGAACTGGGGTCCAGTTCTGGCATAGCAAAGACGTCCAACGATTGAGTGCGCTAACACCCATTCACTGGTAGTCTTGTGTAATTCAGTCTGATTGTAAATCATGGAATAATTCAATTCTTGGGCTTCCCATGGCCACTGATCTCCCATTTGGGTTCCGCCACAGAAAT
This sequence comes from Ichthyophis bannanicus, assembly GCA_033557465.1. NCBI lineage: Eukaryota > Metazoa > Chordata > Amphibia > Gymnophiona > Ichthyophiidae > Ichthyophis > Ichthyophis bannanicus. Next base: position 377,125,363 of record CM066037.1, on the reverse strand, counting down.
AACAATCTGTGATCTTAAGACTAGATACTACTGCTCCGGCTAATTCTAGAAATAAATTCTGTGAGGGGTGAGGGATCTCAAACTTATTTACATGCATGGCTTCATAGAAAGTATTATGAATATGATATTTAGATGACTTGTGGGCTTGGGTATTCAATCTGATATACACAATGGTCCCTGGATCTATTGCTCCTCCAGCAATACGTAAACCAAACTTATATCCTTGTTTCCATGCATGGGGATTGTGTATACGTAAGTGTAAGGGGTTACAAGCATCTTTCTGACATTTATCATTTGTGGTTGGCTTGGTTAAAGTAGCCATTCGTTTATCTATTTTCTCATCAGTTATACCAGTGTTCCAGGTAGCATAAAAAACACATCCCCAATACGGGCAATAGTAGTCTGCTGCTGGGGCAGTACTATAGCCTGGTTCCTTTTTGCCTGTACACTTTCTCCATCCCGTGGCACCTTCTGGACACATATACTTATGGTCATTTCGATACGCTTTCTCCCATGTACCACAGGTGGAGTAACTATCTCTATTAATAGCATTGCATGCATCAAAATTCAAAACAGCAGGTTTAGTAATATCCTTAAGTGGTGGCGTTGCAGCTAATATAGGTCCATCTGCATCCTTCCATCGTATTTCCATCATGTAATAGGATGGATTCTGATGCGGATTATAGCATGTTTTAATTTTTCCATGAGTGCAAACATTTAGTTCAGTGGTGTTATAGATACACCGAGTTACTGTCCCCTTGCAGGTATAGTAAGAATGATAAAGCAAAGTCTGAGTTACTTTCAGTCCAATTCTAGTAGAAGTAATGCAGGCAGTGCATGGAGGTAAAGCATGAGTCTGTTCAAAACCTCCAAAGAAGGCAACCAAAGCAAAGCAAAAGTAAAGATGCATGTCGATGTTGATTGGAGTTCTTCTGAATCCTCAGCTTGCTGATCTTGATCACGACGGTCTTTTATTCTTCGTCCCGTTTGCTAATGAAGCAATTTAATGGGTGCTGAGTGTTGATTGAAGATCCTCAGGTTGTCCAGTACACATTGACCAACTTTTTAGCAATTTCAGTTGGCCTGTGAAGTCTGGCTTAGTCAATGTAGTCTCAAAGTAGTGTGTCAAATCACACACAAATTGGGTTCGTTGAAACAAAGCTGTTGCTGCATGGAAAGCAGCAATCCTCTTCGAAAGACTTGGCTGCTGCAAAGCACTTGTGATGAAGTGTCTAAGCTGCTGGTTGCCGTCTCAAAGTAACTCGCAAGGGTGCATCAAGATGCTGTTCTGCCGTCCACTGCTCAGGTTCAGGATCAGCGGCGGGCTTGACTCTGCTGTGGTGGATCCAGGCGTCGATCTCGGCTACCTTTACTGCAGTTGGGGTAGACAGGATGACGGTGTACGGTCCCTTCCAATGGGGTTCCAACGGTGTCTTCTTCCAGTCTTTGATCCACACCGAAGTACCAGGCTGGTAGGGATGCAAGGGTTCCGTCAAGTTGATAGGCAACTGGTCTTGGATCCACGTATGGAGAGTCTGCAGAACAAAACTAAGAGCTAGAAGTTCTTGTCTGGTTATTTCTGAACCAATTTGGGCTAGACTTCCTTTGATTCCCTGCACTATTGGTGGGGGTTTACCATACAAAACTTCAAAAGGGGAAAATCCTGTTGACTTTACAGGAGCTGAGCGTATTCTGAATAAAGCTATGGGGAGCACTTGGGGCCACTTCAATTGTGTCTCCTGACAAAGCTTAGACATTTGGGCTTTCAAGGTACGATTCATTCGCTCAACTTTCCCTGAACTCTGGGTCTGTATGCAGTGTGGAGTTTCCATTGTATCTGCAAAGCTTTTGCTAACTGCTGAGTAACTTGGGAGACAAATGAGGGTCCATTGTCTGACCCTATTACTGCTGGAATTCCGAATCTGGGGACAATCTCTCTCATTAAGACTTTGGTAACTTCTCGGGCTTTCTCAGTTCTGGTTGGGAATGCTTCTACCCACCCAGAGAAAGTACAAACTAATACTAATAGGTAATGGTACCCATTGGCTTTTGGCATTTCGGTGAAATCAACTTGGAGGTTGTGCATAGGGGTCACACCTCTTAACTGAACTCGGGGTGCTGTAATAAGGCCTTGCTTGGCATTATTCTTGGCACAAGTTTGACATTGTCGTGCTACTGAAGCCGATATGGTTGTCATCAGAGGGATGTAGAAATGTGGTCTGAGTGCTTTTTCCATAGCACTTTTCCCATAGTGGGTGGCTTCGTGGAAAGCTTTGACAAAGGATGGTCCTAACAGTTCAGGGATTACTATTCGTCCAGGAGGTTGACTGCCCTCTTCTGGAGGCAGCTCAATCCATCCATCTTTCAGTACTCCATTTTCTCTGTCACAATAGTAATCCAATTCTTTGGTGGTATATCGTGGGGTCCATAGATTCAAAGGTACTGGAAACAATGCTGCTTGCATTGGCATAGCTTGTGGGGCAATTTGTCCTGTCATAGCTGCTTGTCGTGCTGAGGCATCTGCAAATCTATTCCCTCGGGCAACTTCTCCTTTTCCTGCTTGATGTCCTCGACAATGCATGACAGCTACACGTGTTGGGGCCCAAACTGCATCAAGTAACATCAATATTTCGGGACCATATTTGACTGATTTTCCTCCGGATGTGATGAGTCCTCTTTCTTTATAGAGAGCTCCATGGGCATGCAGGGTAGTGAAGGCATATTTGGAATCTGTATATACATTCAGTATAAGTTTTTCTCCTAACAACAATGCTCTGGTGAGTGCTATCAATTCGGCTTTCTGGGCTGATGTGCCTGAGGCTAGGGCTGATGATTCAACTACTTCATGTTGAGTGACGACTGCATATCCGGCACAGCGTCGTCCATCAAGGATGAGACTGCTCCCATCAACATAATAGGTTTGGTCAGGATTGTCTATGGGCACATCTGTCAAGTCGGGTCGGCTGGAGAACACAGTCTCCATGACTTCGATACAGTCATGTTCTGGGAGTTCTTCACTGATGGGTATCAAGGTGGCTGGATTCAGGGCATGGCTCACTTCAAGTTGTATCTGTGGGTTTTCACATAACATGCTCTGGTACTTCAACATTCGGGAATTGGTGAGCCAATAATTTGCTTTCTGTTCCATAAGGGCAAGGACTGCATGTGGCACAGTGACTTGTATGTTCTGTCCTAGTGTGAGTTTGTCTGCTTCACTCACTAGTAGCGCTGTAGCTGCAACTGCTCTCAAGCAAGGTGGCCATCCTTTGGCCACAGGGTCCAATTGTTTCGATAGGTAGGCTACAGGTCGCTCCCAATTTCCCAATTTCTGAGTCAACATGCCCAAGGCATTTCCCTGTGCCTCATGTACAAACAAGTGGAAAGGCTTGTGGACATCTGGTAGTCCAAGTGCTGGTGATGACATTAATTCTTCTTTTAACGTCTTAAGGCTGTATCCTGCTCAAGTCCCCACTCCAGTGGCGACTTTTCTTCTCCTTTTGTGACTTCATACAGTGGTTTGGCAATTTGGGCAAAGTTGGGTATCCAAATTCGGCAATATCCTGCCGCTCCCAGAAAGGCTCTGACTTGCTTTCTGGTTGTTGGAGTTGGAATTCTGCATACCGCTTCTTTTCTTTCTCTGCCTAATCTTCTGCTTCCTTGGGTGATACGAAAACCCAGGTATTTCACTTCTTTTTGGCATAGCTGTGCTTTGGCTCTGGAAACTTTGTATCCAGCTTCCTCTAGTAACTGCAAGAGATCTTTGGTGGCTAGTATACATTCACTTTCTGATACGGCAGCTATCAACAGATCATCCACGTATTGGAGAAGCACTCTCTTCCCCGGGGCTACTGGATAGCTTGAAAGGTCTTGATTCAGTGCGGCACTAAAGATGGTAGGCGAATTCTTGAATCCTTGGGGTAATCTTGTCCAGGTAAGTTGGCCCCCTCTTCCAGAGATGGGGTCCTGCCATTCGAATGCAAACAATATTTGGCTTACAGGGGCTAATCTTATGCAAAAGAATGCATCTTTCAAATCCAGTACAGTGAAATGGGTAGCTTCAGCAGGTATCAGTCCTAGGAGGGTGTAAGGATTGGGTACGACTGGATGTATGGCCTCAGCTGCATCATTTACTCTTCTCAAATCTTGCACTGGGCGATAATCATCTGTCCCAGGCTTCTTTACTGGCAAAAGTGGAGTGTTCCATGGGGATTGGCATACTTTTAGTAGGCCATACTCAAGCAATCTTTGTAGGTGGCGATGAATGCCTTCAATTGCGGCTCTTGGGAGAGGGTACTGTTTGACGTGCACTGGTGTAGCACTAGGCTTGAGGGTTACAATCACTGGAGCTATATGTTTGGCTAGGCCTGGGGGGCTGCCTTCTGCCCATACTCCAGGTGGTGCATCAATGCTTTTCAAAGTTTGTTCAAAATAGGTATCTTGAATCGAATCATCAATGTAGTATCTCCATTCTTCTTCTCGGGGAACTGTCAGCAGCATCACTCCTGCTGGTTTGGTTTGGGGATTTACTGTCATTTGCATTTCTCCTTGCTCAGAGAAAGATATTTGTGCTTGAAGCTTGGCTAACATATCTCGTCCCAGTAGTGGCACTGGACATTCGGGCATGTAAAGGAATTGATGAGTTACTTGCTGTCCTCCCAGACTGCATATTCGGTTTTGAAGAAAAGACTTTGTGGCTTTGGCACCAGTTGCTCCTATAATGGTGACTGCTTTTGTAGTGAATGGGGCTATCTTTTTGTCTATTACTGAATGTTGTGCTCCAGTATCAACCATAAAGTCCATAATTTGGTCTCCTATTTGTATTCCGACCATAGGCTCCTGGAGACCTAAAGCAAACTTGGAGCCCGGTCTGTCCTAATCCACGTCATTCTCATCATGGGCTGGTGTGGCCAATGCTTGAATGGCTCCTCCTCTCTCTCGCTGGAATTGTTCTCGATTGGCTCCTCCTCGGCTTCGGGGATAGCTTCGTCTTTCTTCTCGCCACTGATGGCTGCTGTCGTCATCATGCTGGGCGTCTTCGAGTTGCGGGCACGTATCTCTCCAATGTCCTTCCTCTCTGCAATAGGCGCATTGGTTCACGCCTAGTCTCTGGGTCCGGCCTCCGCCTTGACCCCGCCCTCTTCCTCTGCTCCTTCGACTAGGGACACCTCCCCTTTTCTGTTCCACTATGGCCGCAGCCAAAAAATCAGCTTTCTTCTTCATCTTTCTATCACATTCTCTCTGTCTTTCAGTATCACGATTCACATACACTTTATGAGCGACTTCCAATAACTGTGTTGCATTCATGCCCGCAAACCCTTCTAACTTCTGTAATTTGCGTCTAATGTCTGGTTGAGACTGGTTTACAAAAGCAGAATTCACCATACATAAACTTCCTGGTGCCTCGGGATCATAGGGAGTATACATTCTGTAAGCTTCAGTTAATCTCTCATAAAAATCTGCTGGGCTCTCATCTATCCCTTGGATAACTCCTGCAACTTTGGAAAGGTTCATAGCTTTCTGGCCCCCCCTTTTCAGGCCTTGTAAAAAGCCTTGGCGAAAACGGGCTAGGGCTGTGGATCCTTCATCTGTATTTGGATCCCATTGGGGGTCTTCATTCGGGAATTCTCTCTGAGCTGCTTCTCGACGGTCTATTATGTTCTGCCCCTGTGCCGGAGCTACAGGGTTCTCTGCCATCCATTCAATAGCTGCTTTTCTAATTCTTGCTCGCTCTTCTGTCGTGAATAAGGTGGTCAGGAGCTGACGGCAATCTGGCCAAGTGGGTTGGTGAGTTTCCATAATACTAGTTACTAATTCTGTCAGCTCCTGGGGCTTACTAGTATAGGAGGCGTAATGCGACCTCCAATTTAATAAATCAGTTGTAGAGAAAGAGATATACACATAAGTTAGGGGTCCCGCTACCACTTCATCATTATCATTCTTTACGGGCACTCCCGGGACTTGCCGTAAGGGAAACAGTTTGGCTGCCATGGGTGTCTTTTGGGATCTAAGGGTTATCGTTGTTGCCTTTGCAGGAGTCGCTTTCTTTTTCTCAACAGGTTTTGCTTTGGGTTTCTCTCTCACTGGCGTGCTAGTGCTAACGCTAGCTTTCTCAATTATTTGTACACTTTCCTCCTCATCTGGGGGATTCTCTCTTTCTCCTTCTTCGGTCTCCACTTCTGACTCGCTTTTTAGGTCCTCCTCTTCTTTTCCCGCTAATTCTTCCTCTCTCTCTCCTCCGGGAGGGGGATCAGGGGTTGGGTCCCGCCTCAGCTCTGGCCGTCTCTGGGGTTCTGGGGCAGAACGCCGGGCTACTCTTACTGGACCTGGGGTTCGGGGCTGCCTGAGAGTTATTTCTGGGGAATCAGGATCTGCCAGGATGGGTTTCTTTCTGGCTTTCTTATCCTGCTCTTTCATTCTAGGCTGTTCCGTTTTCTGTCTAGAATCTGTTTTAGCTAACATTATTCTGCACTGTTCCTCATAACAGCGCTGCGCCCAGGGGGGCGGATCTTCACAAATACTTAACCAGGAATCTATATAGGGGTACTGGTCGGGGTGCGCTATCCGCACTCTACGGTGTATTGACTGAATAATCTCTACTTTGAACGTTCCCTCTCGGGGCCAGATGGGGTCTAGATCGGGCCACTCCCTAGTACACAAAATCTGCAAACGGGCTGCTGTCATTTTAATACCATAATCTCCTGAATATCCCTCTTTAAAATGTGCGATCATACATTCTAATGGAGTGTTTCTAGTAGACCCCGCCCCTCCCATTTCGATGTGTGCGCGCAACAACAGACAGAAGGGAAAAGGAGGGCGGACCGTGGGTAAGGGGTCCACACGGCCCTGGAAACGTATAAGGAGTACAAATAACAAGACAAGACGACAATCGCTTCCCTCTTTTCGCGACCTGAACGCAGTCGCCCGGTCAGGAAATGCGCTACTCAGGGGTCCGCCTTCACTTGGTCCGTGCTGCCAGACCTCTCATTCACACTTCGTTCACACAATCATGCTAGCAACGTATCCCAGAATGCATTCGTTTCTATCTGTTCTGACTAGTCTTTTCCAATTTCCCAATTACAAAAAGGATGGGGGTTTCACCCGGCGAATTCCCATGCGGGGTTACTCGGCCCTTCCTTGAGAGTTGATCATGCTCTCTTACCAATTCCCAATATCTCGAGATTACAAATTCCAAAGTTCCAAGTTCCAATGGCAGTACTGCGCTTTCTATTTCTGTCTAGACCCAAAATCAAAACTATACTCACCGGATCCGGTCCTCAAACTTCCCAAGCAGGCGCATGAGTTGGACCTCGGACTCCCCTCACTCGGGTTCGAGGCGTTGACTCCAGCCGGGCTCGTCACCCGCCGAGGTCCGACCAGCTCCCTCCGATACAAGGGACCGGTGGCGCCAGGGAGCAGCCCTCGTCGGAAGGGCGCGATCCCGGCAGGACCAAGCCTATAGAGGCGGAAAGTCGTTGTATATTGCCCTATATACACTTTGATTCCACAACTTCCCGGCCAACGCACCAAGGAATATGTAGCAGCAAAGCGCAGACAAACCAATGATACCAGGAGTCTGTTCAAAAGGTCCAAATCATTTATTTGTGCACAAGTCTCGAACCAATCAATTCTCAAAATGGCTGAGCAAAGTTTTCAAGCATTACAACAACTTTTATAGACTTCTGTTCCATTCTAGGTATAGAAAAACATTTCATTGGTCCCGGTAACCTCCCGTACCTCTTCTATTGGTCCCGGTACTGATAAGTTTATCCAATTATGTCCCTCCAGTGGGCATGACACCTGCATACCCCCCTTCTAGTCCCAATTACAATGGTCAGTTCATCAACTTGTTACTTTCACACTCTCAAGGTTATAGAACCAATTTGTACGTGCAGAGGAGCTGGGCTCTGCAACTCATCTGTCAGCACTCCTAATTATTTCTTTGCAGATGTACTTTTTCTTATCAGTAACTTTTAAACATGTCTTTTCTGTATTTTTCCATCTTTCAATACTGCAGTTCTGCTTACCTAAGCTAATTCAATACTTCTACTGAGTTCTATCTTACAATAGCAGCATATTGGGGGATGTGCAATCCTATATGCCTCTCCACAGGCCTCATTTACAGGTCGAGCTAGCCATGCTGGCCTGCTTATGTTCAGACACTGTGGGTCACAGGCCTGCACCTGCCACAAAACCACATCCCCAGGATGCAGTAGGCCTCACTACAGGTCCCCATACCTGATTCTGGTGCTGTGGGGAATGCCCCAGTCAGTGGATAAAAGGGCAAACCAGATCCCCAGGATGCAGTAGGCCTCACTACAGGTCCCCATACCTGATCCTGGTGGTGTGGGGAATGCCCCAGTCAGTGAACAAAGGGGCAAACCACATCCCAAGGATGCAGTAGGCCTCACTACAGGTCCCCATACCTGATTCTGGTGCTGTGGGGAATGCCCCAGTCAGTGGATAAAAGGGCAAACCACATCCCCAGGATTCAGTAGGCCTCACTACAGGTCCCCATACCTGATCCTGGTGGTGTGGGGAATGCCCCAGTCAGTGAACAAAGGGGCAAACCACATCCCCAGGATTCAGTAGGCCTCACAACAGGTCCCCATACCTGATTCTGGAGCTGTGGGGAATGGCCCTGTCAGTGAACAAAAAGGCAAACCAGATCCCCAGGATTCAGTAGGCCTCACTACAGGTCCCCATACCTGATCCTGGTGGTGTGGGGAATGCCCCAGTCAGTGAACAAAGGGGCAAACCACATCCCCAGGATGCAGTAGGCCTCACTACAGGTCCCCATACCTGATTCTGGTGCTGTGGGGAATGCCCCAGTCAGTGAACAAAGGGGCAAACCACATCCCCAGGATGCAGTAGGCCTCACTACAGGTCCCCATACCTGATTCTGGTGCTGTGGGGAATGCCCCAGTCAGTGGATAAAAGGGCAAACCACATCCCCAGGATGCAGTAGGCCTCACAACAGGTCCCCATACCTGATTCTGGAGCTGTGGGGAATGGCCCTGTCAGTGAACAAAAGGGCAAACCAGATCCCCAGGATTCAGTAGGCCTCACTACAGGTCCCCATACCTGATCCTGGTGGTGTGGGGAATGCCCCAGTCAGTGAACAAAGGGCAAACCTCATCCCCAGGATGCAGTAGGCCTCACTACAGGTCCCCATACCTGATTCTGGTGCTGTGGGGAATGCCCCAGTCAGTGGATAAAAGGGCAAACCACATCCCCAGGATGCAGTAGGCCTCACAACAGGTCCCCATACCTGATTCTGGTGCTGTGGGGAATGCCCTAGTCAGTGAACAAAAGGGCAAACCAGATCCCCAGGATTCAGTAGGCCTCACTACAGGTCCCCATACCTGATCCTGGTAGTGTGGGGAATGCCCCAGTCAGTGAACAAAAGGGCAAACCACATCCCCAGGATGCAGTAGGCCTCACCTCAGAGCCCTACCCCTCATCCTGGTGGTGTGGGGAATGGCCCAGTTTGTGACTCGTTGGGCAAAACCATATTGCACACTGATAAATATATCTGTGTTGCGGCACTGGCCACCAAAGGGTATCTGTCCCCTAATGTCAATATGTGTTATCACTCCAATAGGTCGAGGATCTCCGCAAAAAGGCGCGGGAGCTGAGGGCACGGTATCCCCATTTTTTGCGGCGAGTGCAGAGGGAGCGGCTGGCCCAACAGGACGGTGAGTGATGTGACATGGCCCTATGGGGCAATGGCTGTCATGACCACAGGATGTATGTTACTGCTGTGGCAGATGTGTGAACATAGGGATGACACGTGTTCCCCTCTCCCACAGCGGATGCACGTGCTGCGGAGGAACCCTTGGTGCAGGATGAGGGGCCCGAGGAGCCACCAAGAGATGATGGCATGGAGGTGGTGCATGAACCAGGCGACATGGTGGTGGAGCAGGATACACCACCTCACGGGGCCGAAGACCCATCTGACACAGAGGGGATGGAGGGGGAGGATGCGGAGGAGGGGGGGGAGGGGGAGAGGGCAGAGGTGCTGGGTGAGGAGGGGCGGGTGCAGGTGGCTAGGGAGAGTAGGGGCCCTGCTGTGGTGGGGCTGGGGTCGGAAGGAGGTGACCTGCCCAACTTGATGATGGAGGGGGATGGGGTGGGTGGGGGGTTGGGGGGGCATGTGTGCCGGGTGCCCATCGTCATGAGCTGTCACAGGGCTACGGGGGCGCCAGCGAACTGCACCATGGTGATGGCGATGCGACCCCCCTGGACGTGGGCATGCCACACATAGCTGAGGACATGCGCAACGTGGATGCAGCCACACAGACACGGGGAGACCTGTGTCTATGTGGCTGCATGTGCGGGCTGCGCGTGGTCGCAGCTGTGCATGCACATGTACACGCCCAGAGGCAGCACGCCCTCATCATTGGGCAGGTCCTGGCGACCCTGACCATGGTGGCTGACCAGCTGCGCTTGCTGGAGGAGCGCGTAGCTGGGGGTGCGCCGGATCAGCCACCATGTGACAGGGGTCCCCGGGGTGTGTAGCGCATGGATACGCATTGCACACCCGCCCTGTGACAGCCCATGCAATGGCCTACCCCACACATGGAGGGCAGCAGGGCTGAATGACAGGGATGTTGCCATGATGGCCAATGCCACATCCACCCCACAATGTTTCTTTGTAAATAAAGTTGTACATTATTACCATTTAACTGTGCTGTCCAGATATCCCTCTTTGCTATGGGTCAGTGTTCTGTGAGCGACACATGAGGGCACACACATGTGTGTCAGTATAAGATACAAAGGGTGTGTGCAAGGTACTGTACACATGTCATGCGTCTAGCGATATTACGGCCATTACATGGGCTAGTGCCACACATGTCCCAAAGTACACACATGTAACAGTGCCCAGGGGTCAGCAGTGGTGGAACATGCAAGGCTATGTGCAGCATCTGTGATGGGCGCAGACCAGGGTGGAGGATGGCATGGACACAGCAAGTGGGCTGATGGACACTGAGCCTGGAAGTGCACAGGGCTATGGGTGGACAGAGTGGACATGGCCGCAAGGGGACATGGGCTGGGCCACAGGTTGGGTCCATTCCTCGTGTATGTCATGGTGTCGTGGGGCTTCTTACAAGTGATGCACATGGGGGTTCCACTGCATAAAGGGTGACTGTTGTCATTCATCTATATATGATACATAGGATGGAACAGAACACAGGACAGCAGCTCGGACATTGACCCTTGCAACCACATGGACCGTCCCTCCACACATGTGCCTGTGGGGCATCTCCGGAGGGTCTGGATAGTATGCAAAGTGCAAGAAGTTAGTGGCACGGGAGGAGACGGACATGTAGTTGGTATGTGGGGAAAGCTAACCGTGTGCTGTTCTGTGTGCTACACTGAGGGCTGACCAGAAGCCACAGGGACAGGTATCGGACACAGTACGATACATAACAGAGAGGACTGGCAGTCTGACTGTCATTCCAAATGTGCCTTTGCTACAGTCTATGGTCATCAGAGGACAGCTTGTAGACTCAGTAGTGCCTGTCTATGACTGAGGGTATACAGTACCGTCCCTAAAGCTGTGCTCGCAGTCTGGGTTAGTGTATCTGCTGTGCTCTGATCCCTTTGGTGTTTCCCGAGACCTGGATATGTGGAGTCCTATCCTGTTCACATAGGAGATGGCAAGGCATGGTGAGTGGGGCATAGACACCCCATCAATGTACTGGTGCCCTCAGCAGCTCATGTCCTCCTCCGAGGACCCTTTTGATGCCAGACATATTCATTTTGTGGAAGCAAACTGGGCACATGCCATAACCTTGCTCCACCCGCCCACCCACCAAGATATCTGTCTACCCCCCCCCCATGAGCCCATGTAAAGGCCCTGCACCATCATGGGTGTACTGTATGTCAAACACCACCACCACTCATCTCCAATCAGAGCCAATGCAAACCGCCCAGATTCGGTGACAGCCCCATCAGGACATTTCCGGGAAGCCACGAATAGGCCATTGCCAGACCTTTCCCCCCACCAATCATCCCACTGCACATTTCCAGTCCAACCCCCCCCCCCCATCACCCACAGCCCACATAATGTCATGCCCTTTCCCCCTCCATGGCCCATGAGCGGTTGTTCCAACCCCCCACCCCCCCCAGCTCACGGGGAAAGGATGCGGAGAACAGATGTTGGCTGCAGCTGCTGGGCAGTGTGTGCCTGCTGGTGTGCACCCAAGAGCAGGTGGAGCATCCCATGCTGCCCACAGCAGTGTCGGTGGCTACACCATATGGCAGAATATTTTGCATCGCCCAGGCCCCAGGTTCATGCACGGGTGGGCTGTGCGTGATACTGACCCCCCACAAGCAACACGGGAGACATGACATGTGCTACAGCCACATGTTCAGCTTTTTATTTTCCCCTCCCCCTGCCCCTGCCACGCCTTGCGCGGCCCCTCCCACCCTGCGATGATGGTGGCTCTGCTGCCGGCATTGCTGCTGTTGCTGCTGCTCCCACTGGTGTTGGTGGTGGCGGCGTCACCCCCATGTGTGCTGCTATGCCTTGCAGGCTCACAGCCATGCTCTCTGCAGCTGTGGCTAACCTCGGGACCCCCATCAGGACCCTGGACATCATACGCTGGTGTCTGCATAGTGCATGCCTTTGCCGGCGCTGCTCCCTCAGACACGCATGCAGTAGATGCCGTATACCTGTGAAGACAGCAGGTAGTGCATTGTCGTCATGGAAAGAAAAGACTATCTATGCAGACGCATTCTGAACAGAACACAGTTGGGGACTCACCCTCTGCATCCCTGTGTGCCTCTGCGGTGTGCGCCTGCATCTGTTGGATCACATCGGCCACGGCGGACATCGCCGCATCCCTGTTTCGGGGTCCTCCCTCTGCAAACACGTCCCCGGTGGCGCCACCCGTGTTTGTCCCCCCTCCACAGGCAGGCTGAGTGATGGTGCCACTGTCCTCATGGGGGGTGGTTGGGGGAGCTCCTTCATCCACCTACAACACCTCCGGCACTGGATCCATGGGGGTGCATGCCCACAGCTGGCTGTCCCCTTGCGCATCGTTGGCTGCATCTATGGCAGCTATGTCACCTGTGGGACAGAGTATCATATAGGTCAGATGCAGCATGACTGCCTGTCTGCACCCATCCCACTCCCCTAAGAGCACATGTGTGTGGGTGAGCCACATGGGTCCTGGTGGGGGCCCTTCCCCCTCCCCTCTCACCCATTCCCCAATGCCTAGAGGGGCCATTAAGAGGGGCCGTTGCCCTGCAACTTTCAGTGACCACTTCCCCCTTGCATGCTACCACCCCCCCCCCCCATGCAGCCCCGTTACCGCTATCAGCCCTGCAAACACAGTCCATGTTAGACACAGGTACATTGTGCTGTCCTGTCGGCCATGTTGACACCTGTGTGGGCGTGCTGCCTCCACCAGCCCTGCACCCTCTCCACTGCAACACATTGACAGCCTCTGCTGGTACTGTAGGACCTTTTGCCTTGCCAACGCACCCATCCGCTGTGCTATACCACTCCCTGACCACCATGGACATGCCTCCCCCAATGGGTCATGGCCCAGAGGCTGGTTGCATGCCTGTGCTGCCCCCTGGGTCCTCATTTTGCACAATCATGGCACCTGCACCACTGTCCACCCTTGGCCACCCCCACACATGTGCGCTTACAGGCTCCCACTGGTACAGATCACTCACACACTTACCAGCACCTGGGTGCACTGTGTCGAGCTCTGGGGCAAGGCCATGTATGTAAATATTGCTGAGTCGCTCTGCCAATCGCCATTCGAGTGCACTCAGGTTTGCGACCTGTGCTGGGCCGCCTCCTGTGCTCTGGGCCCCTCTCCTCTCTCTTGTCAGCTCATTCCTGATGTTGCGTTTAATGTCGCAGTACCTTTTACGTAAGCTCTCCACATCTCTGTGTGGCCCATCGGCGGTTGCCACCTCCGCTTGTACCTCGGCCCATGCCTTGGCACGTGTGGCACCAGATGTTGTTGCACTCTGCTGACCGAATAGTATGTCATATCGGTCAAGGATGGCTGACAGGAGGAGGTCATTCTCCTCCTGGCTGAACCTTACGGCTCATTTGCGGTATTCCTCTGGGAGGGTGGGCCTGCGACGCTTCTGACCCTGTGCACATGGGGTCACCTGTATGCCTGATGGGCCTGGCCTCTCACCATCAGTAGGGTGGGTGTCCATTGCTGGTGTGCTCCGGCACTATCCGACATCTGGGTTGTCTGCTCCATTGCGGATGTGTGCTGAGGTGCGTGCCATTTTGTCCTCCACAGCTTTATATAGGTCTCGTGTGGGTGTGGCTCTGAGCGCGTTGTGTACGCACGTTGCATATGCGCTATCCTCCTGCACACGCATGGACGTGCGTTACGTGTACGCGCGTGTGACCGTTGTTTGTGTCTCTGTGAGATCTTGGCGTCTTCCATATTTGGAAAGGTGTATGCCTCGCGGAACCTTTAACGTATGCTGCGTCACATGGGGACACGGAGTTTGTCATTATCGGAATGGCTTTTGTCTGGAGCAATGCGGGGGTACGCGCGGTCCTCCGCGCGCTACGTTGAGGACTATAGGGCCTTGCTGACTACAGGGTGATGGCTGTGATGGATGTTCCTGGTTGACCAGGTGTGTATTGTCTGTGTGATTTCTGTACCCGCCCTGTACCCTATTTCCCAGCCACCTGTCCCACATCCTGTGTCTATCATGGCTCAGACTGTGAATGCAGGTGGTGCAGTAATTGCATTGCTGGAGCTAGCTGGGCTGCACTTTCCGGCAGAGGGAGATGATGGTCCTGGGGCTGAGGTCCTGGGCATGGGTCCTAACCCGATGCAACACAGGCCTGCAGCTGTGGAGGGTCCACATGCGGGTGTGGTGGAACAACGGCGCCGTAGGTGTCCTGAGGGGTGGCCATGCCTGCAACGCCTCTACAGGCCCAGGGCCATGCTACAGAACATCAGGGAGGACCAGGTGATCTCCCTCTACCGGCTAGACACAGGGGCTATTAGGGAGCTCTATGAGGATCTACGACCTGACCTCGAGCCCCTGACTGCCCGGTCACATGCCATACCGGGACTAGCCAAGCTCCTTGCTGCCCTACATTTCTTTGCCTCTGGCTGTTTCCAATCCTCAGTGGCCGCAGTGGGTGGGATGAGTCGGCCAACGTTCTCTCGCTGCCTCCACCAGGTACTGCGGGCCATGGTCAGCCGGGTTGGGAATTACATTGCCATTCCCAACAGTAGGCAACATTGGGTGGCCCTGGGACATGCATTCCAGCAGATTGCAGGGATACCACACGTGATGGGCGCAATAGATTGCACACATGTTGCCCTCATCCCGCCACGCGACAGGGAGGTTGTGTACCGCAACCGCAAACACTTCCATTCCCTCAATGTGCAAGTTGTCTGTGATGCAGGTATGCATATCCTGAATGTGGTCCCGCGGTTCCCAGGGTCAGCCCATGACTCCTATATCCTGCAGAACTCAGCACTGTTTGGCCTGTTTGAGGCCGGGCAATATGAGGACCATGTCCTGCTGGGTAGATATTCCCCACATCCTGTGTGTAACTACCATATGTGTTTCACGGAGGCAGCATTGTCACCTGTGTCCTCTGCATGCATGACATGGTGCTGTTGTGTCCTTGTGCTGCCTATTCTGGAGCTGTGACTACAGCACGCCCTGTCACCTGGACTGTGGTCACGTACCTCTGTGCGGCACCACACATCCCCCTGCCTACCATGTGCCTGTTCATGCTCATCTGGGTTACCCCGCACCCATGTGGTGTCGGCTCTACCTTGCCTTAGCTGTTCACTTCGCAATCATCCTTCTTCAGGGGCATTCCGGAAATGCATGGTGTGGAGGTTTCACATATGTCTGCCTGTGTGTTGTGCCCATCTCACGCCCAATGTGCCACGGGATTGTGCATGTGCCATCCGGGGAGGGGGGGCATTGGAGAATTCGGGGAACAGGACCATAGACCTGCTGTACAATGCGTATGTGGCCTACTCATCCACCATGTAGGGGGTGGCACGTGTCAGTGGCTATGTGCGAACCTGCTATCACACATGTCTGATGCACGACTGTTTGCTTTGTCCTGTCTGCGCTGACACTCCCACCTCGCACCCCCAGGTTGTGGTCCACTGACATATCCCCTGTATGCCATATACCATGATGTCCCTTTGACTTGGCAAACTGACCATCTTTGTCCCGGCCAGTGTGATTTTGATCTCGCACATGCAGACTCTGGTGCACCCGAATTGTGTGCAATGCTGTGCCGTCAGATGTGTGTGACCATGCTTCCCTGCTGTCCATTTGTGCATTGCTACATCATGGGTTCCATAGGTTCATCTTCTCACGTGTGCCTTACTGCCATTTCTGTTTGCAGATGATGCAGGATATGGGTGTCGTGCCTGGCTGCTGACCCCTGTGCGTATCCCTCGGACAGGTGCAGAGATGTGGTACAATGAGGCCCACGCCTCCAGCCGCTCTGTCATCGAGCGCACCTTTGGCGTTCTCAAAAGTCACTTCAGGTGTCTGGATAGGACTGGCGGGGCCTTACAGTACGGGCCCTTGACTGTGGCAAAGATCATACTAGCCTGTTGCATTCTCCACAACATTGCTCTCAGGCACAATGTTCCAGTCGATATTAATGAGGATCTTGGGGTTGATCCTGTGTGCCCTCCTGCACCTGGCCATGTTGACACACGTGCTGGGATGGCGGCCAGGCAACATCTGATTGAGGAGCTCTTCTCCTGTAAGTTCTGCTTGTGCTGGTGACGTTTATTCGTGTTGACCATGTGTGGGCAGGTGTATGGATTGTGCAGCAGTACCGTGTCATGTCTCGATATGTCTGATGTTTTTCTGCCTCCCCAGGATGAGCTTCTGCTTTCCGGGCCCCCAGGGATTGGCTGACCATACTGCCCGATGCTGTGCTACGTGTGGGGAGCGTGTGTACATCACTGCAACAGGCAGATGACTCGGGTGAGTTGCAATACAGTGCGGTTTTCATTGCTGTCGCCATTGTCTGACACATATATGTTGCTTTCTCTCCGCTGCTCCTATGGTGCTGCACTGGTCTATGGGCCACTACCCCATAACCCTTAGCTTCCATTTGTCACACATGTGGCCATTACCTGTGCACATCCTGGGGGTGTTGATGGCATTTCTGATGCACATGACACGCTGTGTGCGTCCACAGAGACAGGGCATCGTATAGTTTGGGAGCATGTGCATCACTCACTGCCATTGTGGCATTAACAGGATGCAGGGCACTCATGCATGTACTGTGATGGGGGTCTCCACATCTCGAATATTTTCAGGGGTCCTGCCATCTGCACCCTCGGGCATGCATACCTTGCATCACAGTGTATGTCTCTGTGTCTGTTTGGCCTGTCTACATGACCGATCATTCGGCGCCTCGCTGACTCTGTGTGTTGCACGGATGTGTATGGCCACCGCTCCAGTGATGTTCCCTCATCCCTCCTTCCAATTCTGCGTGTGGGCTACTGTACATTGTGGGCATGTGTTATCTATTCGTTTCTGACGTGTATCACGTTTGATGGTGGACCGATGTACGTTACCATTTTGGTTCCACACAACACAGCCCACCGTGGACATGCTACACACACAGCTACCCATGCACACATGCTCATTTCCGCAATACATTGGTGTCTGCAGCCTGTATTTGGGGCTCTTTGCGCTCTTGCGTAACATGGACATTCCCAGTCAGGTCTCAGCTCTACCTTTCAGGTAGGCCTTAGCTTCCGGACTCTAGGGCATACACCACGTGCTGGCGCTGCATTTGGCCTGCTGCTATCATCATGGCATTGGCTGTTTTTGGTGTGCGACACCACTGCTGGACATGGTCTGGACCCCAGTGGTGCCTGTGTGTCATGTGCATTTACATGAACATATTGGGATGGTGTTCTGGTCTTCGGGGACATCTCCTGCAGTTGCCCATGTGCACTGTGCCCAGTGTTGTGGCCATGTCATGTGGTGGTATGTATGCATTCTGGGGAGACCTCATTCTATTTGCCTGTCTCTTTTCAGACCTACAGGGGCCGTGGGTTGGTGTGACATTCCATTTCCAGATGTCAACATATCTTCACACAGGACAAAGACAACATACATGACACATCTGCTAACCTGCATCTGGCGATCCCGTCATCCATATGTGTGCGGACACAGCAACCCCTGTGGGACTGTCCCTGGTTGCTGTTGCCACAGGGATGAGGGCCTCTGATATTTTGACACAGGCCTTCTCCTCGGACTCATTGATGGCCTATTTTGAATGTCACTGGAGGGACTGTGCCCCCATTGCTGCCATGGACTGTCTGTGTATCTCGTTTCTGGCAGTACAGGGGGGGGGGTTGAGCTGTGCATGCATATGTTGCCTTGATACATAACTGTCTACATGGCATGTTGCCTTGTCACTCTGCATGCTTTTCCCATGTTGGTTTGGTGGCTGGGGATGGTGACTGGTGTGCATACGGTGGGTGCGGACACTGGGGACATGGCATTTTGGAGCCCTTCACATTTCATATTACTGTATGTTAGCGACTGCTGATGAGATGCGGCATAGGGGTTGGGTTTGCAACAGTAGGGGGTGCTCAGGGTGTTTATGCTCCACAGGCAGCAACGGTTGGGTCGACTCGCACAATGGATTGGGTGTGTGCTGGCAACGGGGGCAGCGACACCCGACCCATGTCTTTGTCCAGGTCATGTGGTGCGCCAGGATGCAGGATACATTGGCTGCTTCGGTCTGGTGACTGCCTTTTGGGGACTACTGTTTGCACCTTTGATGTGTTGTATAATTGTGGTGTTGGTGACCCGGTTTCATTGCCACTCGGTGGTTGCTAGTTTGGGAATACACTGGCATTGATCGTTTCCTTCCTTGTAAGGTGCTTATTTGGCCATATGCTATGTGCAGCCCCATCACATCTGCGCCCACCCTCCCTGGTTGAGCTGTGCATGTCAGTGTGGCCTTTTTGCGGCCTGTGTGCCACATTGTCTGGACTCTTCCTAGATTCCCTCCTGTGGTGGGGCATGTGACTGGCCTGCCTGTTTACTGGGCCCGCTGCTGCCGGTTGGTCCTGGCGCCATCACTGAACTGGTTGGTCATGCACATGCTCCTCTTACGGTCGCTAGTCCCTCACCACAACCCATCCACATGGCTTTCCATTGGCCTGTACCCTTCCAGTCCTCATTTGTCACTCCCCTGATATATTGCATTTGGTGTACCCTGCATGATATTTCCTGGGTCGTGTGTGGGCCGGTTCATATGTGCCTCCCATCCCACCTGTGGACTGTGATGTTGGCTGTGACCCTGCTCAGAATGTGTAGTGCATCTTGGTTAGTCTTTGGGGTGCCCTCACCTGGCACACAGCTGTGGTTTTGTATGTTGACATGCTGTGGTCCTGTATGCATCCATTTCTGTATGCCTACTGGTGTTATGGTAGTTATTCTTTTCCTGCAGCGCTTTCCATCCTAGTGTTCATGGCTGTTCACTCTCTGTGTTCCCCTGTTTTTATGTCTTTCCTTCACTGATACCTGTGGTCGCTGTAACAGTCATCTCTTGGCTTTTAGTTCCTGTCCACTCTTATCATCCTCATCACATTTGGGAATCATCCTTTGGTCCATCTATCTGCATCAGTGTGATGTGACATGTCCTGTATGTTGATGTGCACTGTTACCCCATATCCTACACTGCTACCCTTGTCTGCTTTGCATCTCTGTGTTCTTGGCGGGCCTGTGCCTGTTCTGCGTGGCAGGCCCACTCCTCTGGCCTCCTCCACCTCCACAGGGTGACACATTTTCTCCTCACCTGCCACACACTTTTGTTCTAGTACTCTAGGTTGCCAACAACCTTTGGTGTGTTGCTTTTGCCATCAACATGTTTGTCTGCGCTGCTTCCAGACACATGGGATGTCCCCAGGGGTGTGGGTCCAGTGACTCCCTACTGTCCCTCCGTCAATCACCTATCCATTGTCTTTACCGTGGGTTCTGTGTGGTGTTGGTACTACATCTGTCTCTGTGGCTTTTGGTTAATGAAACAGGTCTGTGATGTTAATGGGCCTTTTATATTTGATAATGATCTTGACCTTGGTCTTGATTGTGTTTGCCATATGCCCTTGTGTGCTGAGACCTTGGTTTGTTTCATTGACAGGCATTCTTTGTATGTGCATGGGGCAATTGCTGTTGATCTGGTGTGGTGATTTGTAGCATTTCACAGTTCTGCTCCATGGGATGGCCACCTCATTATTGGGACTGTGTAATTTTCACTGACTAAATTGGCGACTAGCTATTTCATTACCTGTGGGGGCCACTATGTCATGGATTTCAGCCCACAAATGGATTGTTTGGTGGCCCTTTGGGGGGCATCTTGTGGTTTTACTTTACATTGGTGCTGACAGCAGCACCACCCTCACAGTGCAGGATCCTCACAGTACCTCATCAGGAACCCTATGGCATGACCTATGGGGCTCTCTGTAACACGCCCCATAGGGTGCACAGACAGACAGTGCACATTTACCTTTACCCTCTGGTATGACTTGTAGGGTGCCCTATACAGCACCCTCAGGGTATAGCTCTGTGAGTGTGTGTTTACCACCAGAGCCTGTTAAACATACAAGACAAGCTGCTTCTGCCATCACTATATTGGTGTGAGGGTAATGTCGCTGATGCCTCCACAGATACATTCGCCTGTCAGGTACACATTCACATGATACAGGGCACAGAGTTGGGCCGACCAATGCATGGCGTGGTGGGCCCAGAAATGGATTTCAGAACAGAAATGGATCTTTTTACTTAAAACGGTCCATCTGTCTGGCCTTAACATTCAAGTGGACTGGCACCCAATTTTGTAATTTGCAGTATTTCTAAAGTTTAAGCCTTTCTTAAGAGAGGGGGTTTCTGTTTTGGTGGCTCCTCCTCTAGCTCTTACGGATTGGCTTTCAAAGTTCTTGGCACATCTGATTGGAGGTTACTGATCGGCTGTGCAAACGTACCTGATGCAAGGACTTTTAAACTGTTCCTCCTCTGACTGCTCACATTATGGCTGACGACTTTCCGCGAGACGCTCGACCTGAAACAGGGTGTCTAAGCTGAATGAACCTGAAACGTGCCACGTCGAATTGGCGAACAGCGGAGCTACTGGGAGCAGCCTTGAACGGGTTATTTACCAGCTAAGTAAAGCTGCTGTGTTTTGAAATTTTCACTTTATTAAAATGGAACAGCCACGGCGGTGATAGACATGATTTCTATTCACTGTGTTGGCTACTAGCCTGTGCAGCATGACCCGGATTTTCATTTCTGTCGCTGTGGAAATGAAAATCCAGGTTAAGGGGGTCAGGGCACACAGCCTGCCTAAATGAAAATTGGACCCAAAGTATCTTAGGGAAAATTACCATTTTAACTAAAGCCACCCTTTCCAAGAGTCAATGGGAGATCCTTCCACCTGTCATGCAAATGTTTCATGTGCTCAGTTTTCCCCAAAATGTTCTTTTTATACATGGATGAATCACTAGTGCTTAAGGTGATTCGCAAGTACTTTGTGCTGTCTGTTACCCAAGTCAACTGGAATGCACTACACATTCCCTGCAGGTTCTTTTCCCTCAGTGCCAGGCTTCTGACTTGAGGTAATTGATTTGCAAGCCAGAAAACCTCCCAAAACCACATCACTGCTGGGAGCTCCCATTGAATCTCCCCCAGGAAGAGAAGCGTATTATTTGTGAAGAGATTTATCCTATAATTTCTTTCCCCTACAGTGATCCCTCCAATATCAGGTACCTCCCTAATTTTTATCACTAGCCGACTCCAGGTTAAAACAAATAACATAGGAGAGAGAGGACATCCCTGATGTGTACCTATAGACTAGTCAAAGGGATCTGACTGCTTACCATTTATAATTAACTGGGCCTGTGGATAATCATACAAAAAATGAACCCATTCCAAAAAATGTCCAGTGAGTCCAAACGTTTCAAGTACCCACGTCATGTACCCCCAAAAGACCTTATCAAATTCCTTCTCAGCGTCCAAGCTTACCAATTCCACATTAGCCACCCCCACACCCATGCATTCTAGCCAAAGCCCTCACCAAGTCTGTAGATGCATGGTGACCCTTCATAAAACCAGTTTGGGCTGGGTGCATCAGATCCAGTAACACCACCCGCAGTCTCTCTGCCCAGACAACTGTCATAAGTTTGATGTTCTGATTCAGCAGGAAAATAAGCTGGTAGGAACCTACATGAACAGGGTCTCATCCTGGTTTTGGAATAATGTGCTAAATTTTGCATATTCTTCCCTACTCCTTCTGCACAATCCCCACTGTCAATCGTCCCAAAGTAAAGGCCATCAAATTCTCCAAAATTTTATAGAATTTGGCTAGGAGCCTTTGCCAATTTTAACTGCTTTATAGCCCTTTGAATATCTTTCCCCTTAATGAGCTGATTCAGTCGTATAATTTGATCTTTATGCAACGATGGAAGGACCAGTCCCTCAAAGAAATTTCTAAAATGCTGACCAGACATAATCTCCCCTTTATATAAGGCCGAGTAACATTCTACAAATTCTTTAGTTATCCCCCTCACTTGTGTCTGCACTTGTCCATTCTTGTCTTTAATAGTCATTATAGGTTTAGTTCCCCTATGTAAGGCCACCAGTCTGGCTAAAAGCTTCCTGGTTTTGTTGTCCCACTTATATAAACCATACTTACAGAGTGCTGTCAGTTTCTGCCCTCCTCTGCATAAGATCATTAATTTTCCTCTATGACCCTAAGTATTTCTGATGAGACTCTGCAGAGTTACTGGTCAGGTATCCCAGGTGGCATTTCTGCATCTCAGCTGCACATTTCAGATGCTGCCTATCAATCCGCTGCGTCTTACTCCTCACATATGCAATAATGTTTTCTCTCAAAACCACCTTCATAGCTTCCCAAAAGGTACCACCTCCCACTTCCCCATTTAAATTTTCCCTTTCATAGCTCTACCTGACCTTCCTCAAATAGATACCAAAATTTTTATCATTATAGAGCATGGGATTCATTTTCCACATCCAATCACCACCAACATCCCTGAGATGCAGGCTAACCTTCACTGATGCATGATATCCCAAGCTTCATAATTTCTGTAGGGCCCAAGGTAGCAAACAACCCCTCTAAGAAGTGATGTACCAATGACAGGGTGGTGGGTACAGCCCACCCCTGGTGCCAGTCGGGAGTGGGTGTATCCCTGACTGGCCCAATGGAGGAAGCATGGCAAACTTGCAATGGTGCTTCACACTGCAGGGGCCAGTCGTTCTGCTCTCCCAGCTGAAGTCTCATGATTCATGAGACTTCAGCTGGGAGAGCAGAACAACTGGCCCCTGCAGTGCAAGGCACTGCGGCAAACCAGCTTAACAGTACATTTGCCGTGGTGCCGTTGGGGGTTGGTAGGAACTCCACTGTCAAAAGGTAATCCAGCCTGGAGCACATCCCATGCAGTGCCAAGTAGAAATTAAAATCGGGATCATCAAGATGCAATGTGCGCTAGGCATCAATCAACTCCAGATTCTTTAACAAAACATTGATTCCCCTCTGCTCATATCCCTTCACCCAGGATTTCACAAGCTTACAATCCTATACATGGTCTTTAACCATGTTAAAAGCACCCCCAGTATAATCTCGTATCCCCCTATATTCCCCAGCTTACTTGTGATAAGGGTAAACAAGCTGGGGCTATACACATTTGGGCCATAAATGCTCACCAAAATATGCCTGCTTCCATTTAGTTCCCCGAATATAAATATATACCTCCCTTCTGAATCTGTTATTACTTTGTGCAGCACAACGGGTAATTTCTTGCTAATGAGCACTGCCATCCTCCTCTGTTTACTATTATAAGAGGAAGCGTACACCTACCCAATCCACCCCCTGCCCAGCTTAGTGTGCTCAGCAGCAGTTAAATGTGTCTCATGCAGCAATCCAATCTGGACATTCTGAGTGTTCAAGGCCCTAAGAACCTTTGCTCATTTAACAGGAGAATTCAAACCATAGATATTCCAAGTTATTCTTTCAAAAGCTGTCATCCTTCAGCATCGGAGTTGCAGGCTTCCTGTACACATCTATCTATATCCATTGCCTCCCAGGAATCTCCCAGCTGGGCCCCTGGGCTTTAGCAATGCAATTCAGCCATTGGCTTGCATATTCTAGAACATCGTCCAGTATTGCCTCTCTTGCACAGCAGCTAAATGTCTGCTTTTCTCTGATCAGAGAAGAGCAGTGCTTTTTACAGTGCTCTGCTAGAGAAGTGGATATTTGTCTACTGTGACACCTTGCTGTGAGTTCTAGCTGTTTATTAATTATTTATTGTTTGTCTTAGTGGTGTGCTAGTTCAGCCTTCTCAGCTATAACTTACCTTGCCTCTCTCAACTAACTGGGCTTTGTGTGGTAGCCAGGTTAACTGTTCATTTTAAATTAAATCTCTCTCCCCAGAACCTGCTGTGTGTTAAATTTTTTTTCCTGTCCTAGCCTGCCTGAGTGAATCCTCCCCCTCCCCCCCCCACGAGGTATTGTGTAGCCTTCTTCCTGTTTCCTCCACGTGTGCATAGTCTGTTTTAGTCTGCTTTTCTCTGATCAGAGAAGAGCAGTGCTTTTTACAGTGCTCTGCTAGAGAAGTGGATATTTGTCTCCTGTGACACCTTGCTGTGAGTTCTAGCTGTTTATTAATTATTTATTGTTTGTCTAACTGTTTATTTAATTATTTATTGTTTGTCTTAGTGGTGTGCTAGTTCAGCCTTCTCAGCTATAACTTACCTTGCCTCTCTCAACTAACTGGGCTTTGTGTGGTACCCCCTTCCCCCCTGCTGAGGGTTCAGGACAGGGTACCTTGTAACTGCCCTCTTTAATAGGACTTATCTCCCTCCCTCCCTCCCTCCCCCAGCACCCACCCACCCCTGGGGTAATTGTAGTTTTATAGGTACTTGCACATCTTAGAGGAAAGGGGCTGCTCTCAGGTGCAGCTCGTTATCCAAATCAGTCATACACAGAGGACCTGAGATTAATTACTTAAGCTTCAGGTACACAAGGTGTATTAGGGGTATTAGATACACTTTTATTGGTATAAGCATCCACACCAATCCTTATTATATACAGAATTTAAAAGACCTAAACACAAGCTTTAAACTAAGATGCAGACAGAGGTCCAGCAACGAGATGGGGGTTCTCCAGTCTTTTGCATTGAGTGTCACATGTATGATTTTCTCCCAGTTGGTGAGAGGTCTTACGTATGCACTAAGTGCAAAGAACTCTTTGCTCTCAGGGAACGAGTCCATTCTCTAGAGGCTAGAGTAGCAGACCTGGAAGACATAAGAAAGACAGAGAAGTACATGGACGAGACCTACAGGGATATAGTCCTGAAGTCCCACCTCCAGTCTGGCAGCATCCCTGTTGCCATGGAGGAGAGAGGTCACGTGACAGGAGAGCATCACACTGGTGTGGCAGGAAGTGATCCTGTAACTAGGACCTGTCCTCCAGGTGATGTAAAACCCTCTCGCACCGAGGACGTTTCTCCAGGGCCATGTCCCCATGAGGGGAGGGTCAGGACAGCTGTTATAGTTGGTGATTCAATCATTAGGAATGTAGATAGCTGGGTGGCTGGTGGACGTGAGGATCGCCTGGTAACATGCCTGCCTGGTGCGAAGGTAGCGGACCTCACGCACCGCCTAGATAGGATCATAGATAGTGCTGGGGAGGAGTCTGCTGTCTTGGTACATGTTGGTACCAATGACATAGGAAAATGTGGTAGGGAAGTTCTGGAGGCTAAATTTAAGCTTTTAGGTAGGAAGTTGAAATCCAGAACTTCCAGGATAGCGTTCTCCGAAATGCTTCCTGTTCCACGTGCAGGACCCAAAAGACAGGCAGAGCTCCGGATTCTCAATGCGTGGATGAGACAATGGTGCAAGGATGAGGGTTTTGGATTTGTTAGGAACTGGGGAACATTCTGGGGAAAGGGGGGGCTTTTCCGAAGGGATGGGCTTCACCTTAATCAGGATGGGACCAGACTGCTGGCATTAACCTTTAAAAAAGAGGTAGAGAAGCTTTTAAACTAGAAATTAGGGGAAAGCCGACAGTCACCCAGGAGTGCATGGTTCGGACAAAGGTATCCTTGAAGGATACTACCAAAAGCAGTGAGGTTCCAAAAGGGAGTATAGTAGCCCAAATGCCCTTGAGTAAGGAGCAGACAGAGCATAAAGATTCCAAATTACCCCTGCCTACCAATAGCCAGATTAATATGAATAAAATACAGTCTCTAAAATGCTTGGATGCCAATGCTAGAAGTCTAAGCAATAAGATGGGAGAGTTAGAATATATAGCACTAAATGAGAGGTTAGATATGATTGCACTCTCAGAGACATGGTGGAAGGAGGATAACCAGTGGGACACTGTGATACCTGGATACACACTATATCGTAATGATAGAGCTGATCAAATTGGTGGAGGGGTTGCGCTCTATGTTAGAGAGGGCATTGAGTCAGAAAGGATTAAAGTTTTGCAGGGAACAAAATTTGCTGTAGAATCTCTATGGATTGAAATTCCATTTATGAAGGGGAAGGTGATGGCAGTTGGAGTATACTATCGACCGCCTGGCCAGAATGAACAAATGGATGATGAAATGCTCAAAGAAATCAAGGAAGCTAACAAAAGTCACAACAGAGTAGTAATAATGGGTGATTTCAATTACCCCGGTATCGACTGGGTCAGTGTCACAGCAGGACAAGCTAAAGAGATAAAGTTTCTAGATGGAATAAATGACTGCTTCTTGGAGCAGCTGGTTCATGAACCGACCAGAGGGGAAGCCATACTGGACCTAGTCCTTACTTGAACGCCAGATCTGGTGCAAGAAATAAGGGTGTTGGGACCACTTGGCAATAGTGATCATAGTATGATCATGTTTGATTTAATTAGTGGAGGACAGATAGTAAAGGCATCCACAGTACTACCTTTTAACTTTCAAAAGGGAGACTATGATAGAATGAGGAATATAGTTAGGAAAAAACTAAAAGGAGTGGTTCCAAAGGTTAAAGACTTACAGCAAGCTTGGGTGTTATTTAAAAATACTATCCTCGAAGCCCAGACCAGCTGTATTCCACGCATTAGGAAAAGTGGAAGAAAGTCCAAAAAACTGCCAGCATGGTTTAAAGGTGAGGTCAGAGAGGCTGTTGCTGCCAAAAAAGCAACCTTCAGGAAATGGAAAAAAGAGCCAAATGATGAAAACTGGAAACAGCACAAGCACTGGCAAGTTAAATCCAAAGCATTGATAAGGCAGGCAAAGCGGGAATTTGAGAAGAAACTTGCTACGGAAGCAAAAACACGAAATAAAGACTTTTTCAAGTACATTCGTAGCAAAAGGCCTGTGAGAGAGTCAATTGGACCATTAGATGATAGAGGGGTAAAAGGGGCAGTAAGAGGAAACAAGGCTATAGCAGAGAGACAATGAATTCTTTGCTTCGGTCTTTACTGAGGAAGATGTAGGGATGTTACCCAAGACTGAAGTGGTATTTAAAGGTGATACTGCAGAGGAATTGAGAGAAATATCGCTACATCGGGAAGATATATAGCGTAGTTACTCACCTGTAACAGGTGTTCTCCAGGAGCAGCAGGAATCAGTCCTCACTTATGGGTGACGTTGGCGCCGACGGAGCCCTCGCGGAGCAATTTTCCCCAGCTTTCAAAGAAAGCCTTTGGGAATTGCAGCGCGCATGCGCGGTCCTCTTCCCGCCCAAGGGTGCCATCTTAGCCAGTCAGATGACATAGCTAAAAAAGACAGCCTAAAAATTTGCAAAAAAGTAAAGCAGACGATTGCAACTCCAAGGGGAGGAGGGAGGGTTGTGAGGACTGATTCCTGCTGCTCCTGGAGAACACCTGTTACAGGTGAGTAACTACGCTTTCTCCAGGACCAAGCAGGAAGTCAGTCCTCACTTATGGGACTCCCAAGCTTAAGGCTACCGGAGACCCTAAGCACAAAAATGAGCTCCCTCTAGCTCAGCAGCACAGAAGGAAAGGATCTTCGCTGAATTATTACCCACCGGTAGCCCACATCCGGGATGGAGGGTAGGAGTTGCTCAGACCTCAAAGAGATTATGGAGGACTGCCTGTCCGAAAGCACTGTCCCTGCGGGACTCCCTCTCGAGACAGTAATGGACCGCAAAAGTCTGGCTCGAAGACCAAGTAGCGGCCCGGCAGATGTCTGCCAGCGGAACAGAGCGGAGGAAAGCCACTGACGTGGCCTTTGCCCGAACGCAATGAGCCGTGACTCGACCGTCCAAGGAGAGTCCGGCTGCCCCATAAGCCCAAGTGATACAGTCCGCAACCCAGATGGACAGCGTACGCTTGGAGACTGGGAGCCCCAATTTATTGGGGTCAAAAGATACAAAAAGCTGAGCAGCCTTACGGTGTTCCCGCGTACGGTCAAGGTAGAAGTTCAAAGCCCTTCTACAGTCCAGGGTATGGAGGACCGTTTCAGCTCGGCTGGAGTGTGGTCTGGGAAAGAAGGTTGGAAGTACCACCTCCTGATTGATATGAAAAGGGGAGACCACTTTTGGAAGAAATTTTGGGTGAGTCCGTAGGACTACCCTATTTTTGAAGAACCGAGTGTAAGGGGGATCAGACACGAGGGCCTGCAATTCACTTACGCGTCTAGCGGAAGTGAGGGCTATCAAGAACAGTGTTTTCCAAGAAAGAAAACGGAGAGAACAGGTAGCCATAGGTTCAAAAGGCGGACAGGTGATCCGCTGTAAAACCACATTCAGATCCCAGTCAGGCGCTGGCGGGCGCAGAGGTGGTTTAAGTAGAAGGAGACCTCGGAGAAACCTCGCTACAAGAGGGTCGCTGGAAAGAGGTCTGCCGTCCACCGGCACATGATGTGCTGAAAGAGCACTGAGGTGAACTTTGACGGAGTTGGACTTAAGTCCCAGATTAGAGAGGTAGAGCAAGTACTGCAGGATCACCGACACCGGGCAGGAGAAGGGATCCTGAGACTGTTGGCCACACCAAACGGAAAAGCGACGCCATTTAAGGGCGTAGCATTTGCGGGTAGAAGGTCGCCGAGAAGCTAGGACGACCTCCTCCACTTCTGCCGGCAGGAGAAGGGGAGCGAGGACTACCCTCTCAGCAGCCAGGCCATCAGGTTGAGAGACCTGAGGTTGGGGTGTAGCAGAGACCCCTGATCCTGAGTGAGGAGATCTGGTTGTAACCCCAGAGGGAATGGATCCTCCACCGCTAATTGCAGCAGGAGCGGAAACCACGGCTGTCTGGGCCAGCGAGGGGCCACCAGGATCATGAGGGCTTTGTCTCGGAGAACCTTGAAAAGAGTCCGAGAGACTAGCGGGATGGGAGGGAAAGCGTACAGAAGGCTCCCCGACCATGAGAGTAGAAAAGCGTCCGCCGCAACCCGAAGGGGGTGTGGCTGACGAGAGCAGAAGCGAGGAAGTTGCCGGTTGTGAGGACTGGCAAAGAGATCCATCGTGGGGAGTCCCCACTTTAGAAAGAGCTTCTGAACTACCAAGGGATCCAGACGCCACTCGTGCGGCTGGAGGATCCTGCTGAGTTTGTCCGCCAGGTAATTCTCTTGGCCTGGGAGATAAACTGCTTTGAGGAGAATGCCGTGACTGACGGCCCAAGAGCAGAGCTTCTGTGCCTCCCGGCAGAGGAGGAAGGAGCCCGTGCCCCCCTGCTTGTTCACGTAGAACATGGCAACTTGATTGTCCGTCTGGACAAGGACGGACTGGTGAGAAGTCAGGTGGGAGAAGGCCTTCAGAGCCAGGCGGATCGCCCTGAGCTCCAGGAAGTTGATCTGCTGAGCAGACTCCCACGTGGTCCAGAGGCCCTGAGTGCGTGCCCCTTGGCAATGCGCTCCCCAGCCCAGGAGGGATGCATCTGTTGTCAGCACCCGGGCCGGCTGAGGTGACTGGAAAGGCATTCCGCAGATCA
The DNA here is from genome assembly GCA_033557465.1 of Ichthyophis bannanicus. Taxonomy (NCBI): domain Eukaryota; kingdom Metazoa; phylum Chordata; class Amphibia; order Gymnophiona; family Ichthyophiidae; genus Ichthyophis; species Ichthyophis bannanicus. Next base: position 377,095,404 of record CM066037.1, on the reverse strand, counting down.
GGTTCGGCTGCTGAAGCCACCACCGGAGAGACGAGATCAGCGGCTCGGAGACGCGCACTAGGTCTACTAGGCCGCCTGTGGCTTGTCGCCACTGCTGGCGGAGACACCATTGAGCAGGCCGCATATGCAGGCGGGCATTGGGGGTCACATGGACGGTGGAAGCCATATGGCCGAGTAGTCTCAGGAAGCGCCTGGCGGAGACCAGGGGCTGGCTGCGAAAATGGTCGGCTAGGTCCATGAGCCGTTGAGCCCTGTCGAGCGGTAGGTACGCTCGTGCCTGAGGAGTGTGCAGCCTTGCGCCGATGAACTCGAGATCCTGTGAGGGGAGCAAAGTGGACTTTGCGAAGTTTATAACAAAGCCCAAGTGCTGCAGAAGAGTCACCGTGCGGCGCGTGGCGTTGGTGACCTCCAGAGCGGACGCTGCTCTGATGAGCCAGTCGTCGAGGTACGGAAAGACATAGAGGCCGTGAAGCCGGAGATGGGCCGCCACCACCGCGAGACATTTTGTGAAGACTCGCGGTGCGGAGGACAGGCCAAAGGGCAGTACTCTGTACTGGTAATGATTTCCTGCCACCACAAACCTTAGGTATTGTCGGTGGCTTGGGTGGATGAGGATGTGCGTGTAGGCATCCTTTAGATCCAAGGAGCATAGCCAATCTCCCTGCTGGAGGTAGGGCAGAAGGATTCCAAGGGTAAGCATCTTGAACTTCTCTCGCACGAGGAACTTGTTGAGGTTGCGCAGGTCCAGGATGGGTCTGAGGCCTCCTGTTCTCTTTGGTATCAGAAAATACCTGGAGTAAAAGCCTTGACCTTTCAGGTGGTGGGGCACCGGTTCCACCGCCTGTTCCTGTAGAAGACCTGTTAACTCCTGAAGGAGTAATTCCCTGTGCAGAGGGGGTCGTGGAGGCTCTCCCGGAAAAAAGGAGGGAGGGACCTGGTGGAAGTGGAGAAGATAGCCTTCTCGCACGACTTGAAGCACCCAGGCATCTGAGGTGATGCTGGACCACCTGTGGGCGAAGTGAACCAGCCGGCCTCCGGTGCTGGGAGGAACCAGCGGGGGGGGGGAGAGGCTATGCTTAGTGAGTCAAAAACCCCCACCCTGCTGAGCAGGGGCTGGTGGTGCAGGCTTGGGGGCTTGCTGCCTACGGGACCCGTTACCCCGTCCCTTGGCCTGCTGGCCCTGTTGGGGAGCTGCAGGGGCCTGATAATGGGGGTATTGTTTGTAGGCAGCCGCCTTCCTCGGGTAAAAGGACTTCTTTCCCAAGCCCTTCTTTTTCTGGGAAGGGGCGGAGGTCTTCCTAGAAAGCTTAGTCCTGGTGAGAGTCTCCGTCTCAATTTGTGCAGCCTTTTCAGCCATGGGCTTGCCAAAGAGGTTTTCGCCTCGGCAGGGGACATCGACCAACTTGTCCTGCACCCAGGGCTCAAGGTCAGATGACTGAAGCCAAGCCTGTCGGCGGGCACCGATGCCGGCTGCGGCCACTCGAGCCGACGCTTCAAAGCCATCGTAGGCTGCTCGGGATATGAATTTTGAGCATTCCCGAATACCAGTGGACAAGGCCAGGAACCTCCGCAAGGGTTCCTCGGACAAACCAGCGGAGAATCCGGCTAGCTCTTTAGCCAGGTCTCGGAGATACATGCCCATGTATAGCTGGTAGGTCTGGACACGACACGCAAGCATAGAGCCCTGGAAACACTTCTTGCCAAGGCCATCCAGGTTACGGGCCTCCCTGCCAGGAGGCACCGAGGAGTGCATCTTCTGGCTATTAAGACGATGCATGGCCGATTCCACTACCATGGAATGGTGTGGCAGCTGTGCTTTTTGGAAGCCAGGGCTCTTGCGGACTCGATAGATAGAATCGACCCGCTTGCTCAGGACCGGCGAGGTGGCCGGACTCTCCCACATGCGGAAGAGTAGTCGTTCCAGCATGGGAGGAACCGGTACAGTAAAGTGTTCCCTTGCGGGAGAGTCATACTGGAGGGCGTCGAGCTCTTCGGCTCGAGGCTCCTCCTCGGGGTCCGCAGGGAAGGCCAAAGCCTTGGCCATATCCCTGACGAAGTCCGAGAACCGGGCATCCTCCGGGGGGGACTGCTTCCGAGGCTCGGACTCCGGTGAGTCCGAGGGGACACACCGAGTCCGGAAAGAATCAGGCGACTCTTCCTCTTCAGACTCCCAGACCGACTCCGACGAGGACTCGGTGGGGTCGGCCCGGGCAGGGCGCCTGCCGCCCCGACGCCGAGGGAGTTGGCGTCGGCGACCTCGGTCCCGAACGGGAGGCCGAGGGTGACCTCGACCGAGGATCGACTCGAGTTCGCATCGACTCGAGGATCGGCTCGGTCTCCGGGGTCGACTTGGACGTCGACGTCCCGGCGGTCGGGGCAGCGGCGCCAGCGAAGCCAGCGAGCAGTGCCCGCTGCTGGTCCATGAAGGCAGACAATCTGCTCTCCAAGGCCGTCAACCTGAGTCCGAGCTCAGGTGACCCAGCAGCCCCCGACTCGGGCCCCGACGGCGTCGGGCCCGACGTCGGCTGTCTCGGAGGCGAGTCCAGGAGGACCACAGGACTTACCCGAGCAGGCAGCTCCGACTCCAGGCGAGGTCGCTTCGTGAGATGCTCCTTCTCCAAGGACCCGGGACGGCTATCGGGGCTATGCGACCTGGCCCTCGCGGAGCCAGGAGCGTCCACCGACGCCGCCCTCGCGGGTTTCACCTTACGACGATGGTCCCCGGAGGGAGAACCCCTGTCGGAGGAACTCCGGCGACGGTCCGAGCTGGAACCTTTGGACGCGGAGGCCTCCGACGAGGTCCGGGTACGGCTGGGGTCAGCGAAGATCCTATCCCGCTGATGCCGCCGACTTCTCAACGCTTTGGAGGACATTTTGCCGCAGGGCCCACAGATCATTTCTTCATGATCCGGGCCCAGGCAGCGGAGGCAAAAGTCGTGTGTGTCAGTTAGTGACATATTTCGGTCACACTGACCACACCGCTTGAAACCACTGGCAGCCATCGGGGGAAAAAGGGCCCCGGCGAGGTCAAAGGACCGGGCTGCCAGGGAAAAACCGAAACGAAAAACTGACTAAGTCAGAAAAACCGAAAAATAAGAAGAGGACTCGAGACCGGCGTCGCGAGTCCGGCGGGAAAAAGACCGGCGTCGAACCGAATGGAAAAAAAAAAAGAGAAATTCTGAAGAAAAATCAACTTTTTCGCGGGGACACGACGGGTACGTCTGTAGGGCTCCGCGGAAAAAAGAAGACTGGCTAAGATGGCACCCTTGGGCGGGAAGAGGACCGCGCATGCGCGCTGCAATTCCCAAAGGCTTTCTTTGAAAGCTGGGGAAAATTGCTCCGCGAGGGCTCCGTCGGCGCCGACGTCACCCATAAGTGAGGACTGACTTCCTGCTTGGTCCTGGAGAATACAACTATTTGATAAACTGAATAGTAGCAAATCACCTGGACCGGATGGTATACATCCCAGAGTGTTGAAAGAACTGAAATATGAGATTGCAGACCTGCTATTGGTAATCTGTGAACTTTCATTAAAATCATCTGTAATACCTGAAGATTGGAGGGTCGCCAACGTAACACCAATTTTTAAAAAGGGTTCCAGGGGTGACCCAGGAAATTACAGACCGGTGAGCCTGACGTCAGTACCAGGGAAAATGGTAGAAACCATCATAAAGAACAAAATTACACAGCATGTAGATAGTCATGGCCTAATGGGAGACAGCCAATATGGCTTTAGACAAGGAAGATCTTGTCTTACTAATCTGATATGTTTTTTTGAAGGTGTGCATAAACAGGTAGACAAAGCTGAGTCGGTTGATATAGTGTATCTGGACTTTCATAAAGCTTTTGACAAAGTCCCCCATCAGAGACTTTTGGCGAAGCTAAAAAGTCATGGGATAGGAGGCAGTGTACTATTGTGGATCGGGAACTGGTTAAAAGATAGAAAGCAGAGGGTATGGCAAAATGGCCAATATTCCCAATGGAAAAAGGTGAATAGTGGAGTACCCCAGGGATCTGTACTGGGTCCGCTGCTTTTTGACATATTCATAAATGACCTGGAAAAGGGAATAACTAGTGAGGTTATCAAATTTTCAGATGACACAAAACTGTTTAAAGTTGTTAAAACCCAAGAGGATTGTGGAAAACTGCAGGAGGATCTGGATAAATTGGAAGACTGGGCATCCAAATGGCAGATGAAATTTAATGTGGACAAGTGCAAAGTTATGCACCTAGGAAAGAACAACCCACACTATAGTTACACGATGCAAGGCTCCACATTAGAAACCACCACCCAGGAAAAAGATTTAGGAGTCATCGTGGATAACATGTTAAAACCCTCTGCCCAGTGTGCAGCGGCGGCCAAGAAAGCAAATAGAATGCTAGGTATCATAAGGAAAGGGATGGAGAATAAAACAAAGGATGTTATAATGCCTCTGTATCGCTCCATGGTACGACCGCACCTTGAATATTGTGTGCAATTCTGGTCACCGTATCTTAAAAAGGACATAGCGTTATTAGAAAAAGTACAGAGAAGAGCCACCAAATTGGTGAAGGGGATGGAAGGCTACTCCTATGAAGAGAGGCTAAGAAGGTTAGGGCTCTTTAGCCTGGAGAAGAGACGGCTGAGGGGAGATATGATAGAGGTCTATAAATTAATGAATGGAGTGGAACGGATAAACGTGGTTCAATTGTTTACGCTATCAGAGTATAGAAAGACTAGGGGACATGTAATGAAGCTACAGGGTAAACTATTTAAGACAAATAAGAGAAAATATTTTTTCACTCAACGTGTAATCAAACTCTGGAATCTGTTACCGGAGGATGTAGTAAGGGCTGTTAGTATAGCTGGGTTTAAAAAAGGTTTGGACAAGTTCCTGGAGGAAAGGTCCATAAACCACTATTAAAAAGGGACCCAGGATATCAATGCTTGACCCAGTACAAGCATTGTGGAACCTGTGTCTTTTGGGGATATTGCTAGGTACGTATGACCTAGATTGGCCACTGTTGGAAACAGGATACTGGGCTTGATGGACCTCGGTCTGACCCAGTATGGCATGTCTTATGTTCTTATGCCACATACCAGTCCCTTCTCATCTAACACCATGCACGCTCCTTTCAGTCCCATACATACAATCACATACATACACACACACCCGTTTCCCATTCCATGTTATCATGCACTATCACCCCTCCCATTCCATCTACATCCAAAAATTACAATCGGCTTCTCATTCCCAATTCCCTAAAGCTGTGTAACTCAGGAAATCATATTCACCCCCTACTAATCTTAAACCCAAGACCACATAACTTTCCCTTCAAACAGCCCTATCATATTTCTTAATATATATAGTAGAAAACGTACCCCAAAACATCCAGTATCTCCCTCAAGACATATGATAGAGAAAACAATCCACGAGCACTGTAGTCAACTAAACCCATGCAGTACAGGCCTCATACCATGCTCCACTCTAACTCACGCTCTTGGTGCAATGCGTGGTCTTCCAGGAGCCAACCACACCACAGGTCCACTCAAACAGTCTGTAAAGTCCAGGTAGCTCCATCTGCTCCCTCCCTTTGGAAGAGATGCCATTCTCTTCATCAGCATGTGCAGGCCAGGCATCCTCACTGATCCTCACACCAAAGTCAGTGCCATACTATCAAGGTCAAACAGCTCCACCCAAAGAAAGAACAGTAGAAGCAGCAACAGCTCAAGTCTTCAATGAACCAAGCCCTGCAACTCAACAAGAACAACTCCCATAGGGCAAGAAAAAGGATTAACTAACTTCTGCTCTCAGGTACATCAACATAAAGGGGCTAGGTCTGTCAGGGCCGGATTTACCTATACGCCATGTACGCCATGGCGTAGGGCCCACAGCTGGCAAGGGCCCACAAAAATGGAACAAGCTAGCTTTTTTTTTTAAATAAAATTTTAAAAAAAACCTGCTGGCTGCTGCCGCGGCAGCATGGACTGACCCGCGGGGGCCCCCTCTGCAAGCTCGATCCGTCGGTCCCTCCCTCCCTCCATGCAGGCTGTGAGAGACGCGAAGGGAGACTGTCTCCCTCGCGTCTCTGTTAAGCCATCAGCCCCTGCGGGCTTAACAGAGACGCGAGGAAGACAGTCTCCCTTCGCGCCTCTCACAGCCTGCACGGAGGGAGGGAGGGACGGACGGACGGACGGACCGACGGATCGAGCTTGCAGAGGGTGCCCCCGCGGGTCAGTTCATGCTGCCGCGGCAGCAGAGGGGGCCCCGCGGCGGCAGCCAGCAGGTTTTTTTTTAAAATTAAATTTTACTTTAGGCCGGGGGGGGGGGTAGGACTGGTAATGGGCTATTGGGGGGGCTGGGACTGGAAATGGGCTGGGGGGGTTAAGGCTGGAGGTGGGCTGATGAGGTTAGGACTGGTAATGGGCTGTGGGCTGTTGGGGGGTTAGAACTGGTAATGGGCTTTGGGGGGGTTAAGACTGGTAATGGGCTGTGGGCTGATGGGGGCTGTCTGGTAATGGGCTATGGGGGGGTTAGGACTGGAAATGGGCTGGGGGGGTTAAGACTGGAGGTGGGCTGATGGGGTTAGGACTGGTAATGGGCTGTTGGGGGGGTTTAGAACTGGTAATGGGCTATGGGGGGCTGACTGGAAATGGGTTGATGGGGTTAGGACTGGAAGTGGGCTGATGGGGGGTTAGGACTGGTAATGGGTTATAGGGGGGGCTTAAACTGAAAATGGGGTGATGGGGGGTTAGGACTGTAAGTGGGTTGATGGGGGGCTAGGACTGGTATTGGGTTGGGGGGTTGCTAGGACTGGAAATGGGCTGATGGGTGGCTAGGACTGGAAATGGGCTGATGCAGGGACTAGAAGGGAATGGATGCTGGGTGAGGCTGGAACTAGAAGGGAGCTGATATTGGGGGAGGATTAGAATGGGATGGGGCTGGAAGAGTAAAATGGAGAAGGGAAAAATATTTTGTGTGGGAGGGATAAAAAATCTACAATTGGCTGGGTATTGGGAGAGTAAGTGGGGATTGAGGATGGAGGGGTAAAATTTGAGTGGATGAAATAGGAATGAGGAAAGAGCAAAAGGAGAAAGATTAGTATGTTAAAGCAGATGTAGAGAGAGAATGGAAAAAAAATAGAAGAGAGAAGAAAGGACAAATGGACATCAGACGATGGAGAGTTAGCAGAAGACACGAAGAAACCAGAAGAAAGTGGCTGGAGCAATTGCAGCTGAAAAAAATGCACAAAAGGTAGAAAAATATCTCTTTATTTTGAATTTATTAATTGGAATATGTCAGCTCTGGTAAATGTGCATCATTAACGTCTGCGCTTTGTTTAGTACAAGAGCAAATTAATGTATAGTTTTATTTCTAGAGTGTTGTACATTCCAAGTTTGGCTTTTGGGATTCCCAGTTTAATTATTGTCTTCCTGTTTCTAAATTGTGATTACTTGTTTGGTGATGGTCTATGTTCTGCATGTGTAACTGAGCTGAGGTGTTCTGTTTATATAATTCCTATTTGACATTGCCACTTGTTCTCTTTCCCCAGTAGGTCATGTATTGTTGTTCTCTGAAATGTATTGGTTTAATATTTGCAGTGTTGCCTTTTGATTGGTAGAGTATGGTGCTTTGAGAGTCCTGGTAGTGCTGTTTGGATACGGCGGGTTTGCTATGGGTTCTAAATGGGCAGTGTTTGTAGTAGTTCCTAATGTGTCTGGCAGTTGGCACTGGATTATAGTAATGTAGAAATCTTTTAGTCTTTCTTTATCCATACACTCATTAAGAGGCACGTTTACTAAAAGTTAGTATATGGTAACATTATGCAAATATTTATGCAAATGAGGCCCCGCACCCCCCTTGGGCCGCTCCTGCTGGGGGCCCACAATTTTTGTTGGCGTAGGGCCTCACTCAAGGTAAATCCGGCCCTGAGGTCTGTTACCCCAGAGCAGCAAAGTCCAGGCCCTGTCCTACTCCCAGTCAGGGAGGGCAAAGATATGTTAGGAGTTTGGATAAGGATTCCTTGTCGGAGAGGCCACAGACTCATCTTATGGATGTTTATGCAATGGAGATGGGAGAACAGATTACAATAGCGAGCTTGAATGAATCCATGATGGATGTGGACACACGGAATGGTGTAATGGTCTGGCAGAAAAGTGAAATAAGGCATGGTAACCTAGTGAAAATCATAGCAAGAATTCCAGAGCTAGTTCAAAAAATGCAATATAAGTTTAGTATGGAGGACATTTATCTTCCAGAGTAGGGTTTACCAAGCTGGATGCACTATTTCAGATCACTGTTCAAAATGCATAGCATGTTTTGGACATGCCTCAAAATACAGACATTTTGGAGATAGATTCATAGGATGGCATTTTTGAAGGCATTTACATGGGTAACTGTCCTAATTACCTATGTAAATGCCCTACCCAGGATTTTCCAAAGGCACCTACAAGGGTAGTTCCTTTGGAAAATCACAGATAAGTCCCTAAAGTGCCCCAATGCTATGCAGTTAGCATCGGGGTGTATTGGGAGTGTTCTGGGGTGGAGCGGGGACGGAGGAAAGGGCTAAATGGGTTGCAGCAATTTTCGATGCTACCTGCTTAGCTTTCTGCACCTTAAAGATAGGTAGTCTTTCCTCGCCTATCTTTACGGCGCAGGGACTAAGTGGATAGCATTGAAAATTGCTGCTACACGTTTAGCCTTGACAACTCCGGGTACATCCAGCCAAACCCAGATTTTCACTTCCGTCAGTGCAGAAGTGAAAGTCCAGTTTAAAGGGTTCCGCAGGCAGGCTAGGCACCGACATGGCGCATAGCCTGCCTAAATGAAAATCGGGCCCATAGTTTGTAGATTACCGAGCAAGGATTGTTTTGAACCCCTGGGATGTACTGTATGATGAACTTTCCATGCTGTCAGTTAGAGGCCTGGGATTGTGATTCTTGGTGAGAAATTCCAGGTTATTGGGGAAGAAGAGTATTTGGGTAAGATGGAAGGGTTCCTCCCTCTCATCATATTGGCAGTGGCCAAATTGGTCTCTTTGGCTTCTGCTGCTAGGATGATGATCTTTGCAGTTTTCCGAGTCATGCTGTGTCTTAGTAACTGAAGCCAATATTTCAGCCACCATACTGTGGCTTTCTTCAGGGTAAATGGTTAAGCGGGTGGATATCTGTTCTTTTATAGAGTAGTCCTTGAACCGGATTGAGGAAGAAAATTTGAATTTTGGCTGGAAAGTTCACTGGAGAGAGGCTGTAGACATCTCTTTTCCCATAGGTCAGGAAGTCCCTGGTGAGTTTAAAGATGTTCTCCCCATAGAGTTTCTTTAAATGTTCTCTTTGACCACAATAACTAGATGGTTTGTGTTGGCCACTAACCAGATACCAGCGATGATATATGGATTAATTTTTTAAATATATTTAACCATGGCAGCTGGTGTTTAAAAAAATGTTCACCATTGCAGCTGAATACTGACCCATGGGGATTTTCACCAGGGAGAGGCAGTGAAGGAACATCTGCACAGGATAAGAGAAATGTAATGGTCTTGTAAGTTTTCTTTTGGCAGCACTTACCCTGGAGTTTGTTTTAAAAGAGGAAACCTAACTGTCTATTTTCAGCACCACTGGACATCACCCTAAAGCTTGGCTGATTTCATCCTGTTTGTCAATGAAGAGCAATCAGTTCCAGTGTTCCCAAATGTGGTCTTATATACAGTTCTCAAACTGGCATACTTTTCAAAAACACACTTACCCTTTTTGGCTGATTTTCCCTTTTAACAAAAACAAAATGGATCTAGCAACTCAGCTTGTCATCTCCATTTCTTTAACACAGCCATTATTCTTAATGGCAAGTGCTATTCATGAGCACGAGTCCTCTGTACCCAGTAGCATCAGCATAGGCCTTCCTCAATAAGATCCACACTGAAGAAACTAGAATTCATCACTACGTTTCCCAGTTCAGACCTTTCTTCTAGCCCAGAGCGTTTTTATTGTGACACTTTTTTCTCTTCCCATGGTGGCCTGGTATTTCTAGATTCACGTCTACTCTCAGCAAGCCTCCTCTCCAGCCCTTAGACCAACAGTGGGAGCTGAACAAGTTATTTCCCATTGCTCCTCTCTGACCATCTTTCTCTGGTGCAACCTCCAGTGGCAAAATGACTTGAAACCATATCTGAGGTTCTTGGCAGTGCCATAAAGCCACCACTCATGCTCCCAGGACCCTCTTCTATTTTAACTATAGCAGAGGGAGGCAGTCAACAGTGCTTTCCTTGCTTCATCCCAATACCAGTCAATAGAGATGTCATGACCCAGATAGCACTTTTGAGTTCATAGCACTTCTTCAGCCCTATGATCTTGCAGCTACAACTTTTTCTTCTTTTGAATAATGTTATAAAATATCGGGACTATATTTTCCTACAGCCACTATCTTTCTATCTCTGTGGCTGGTCTTTACCATGATGTGCACTTTTATAATCAAGAAACATAGGAGGAATGGGAAATTATCCATTTCAGAAATGATGGCCAACTGCTTCCTGTGTCCCCACATTGCATACCTACCATTACTGCCACTGATCTAACTGCCAGGGAGGAGAGGAAGTGAAGGAAGGGATAGCTATTTAAACTTGATCATATTGGATAAAGTTAATTCCAAAGGAGAGTCCTGAATTCTCAGCATCAATAGGTACCCGAACTTTAACCCAGGGTACATAAGAACATAAGATATGCCATATTGGGTCAGACCAAGGTCCATCAAGCCTAGTATCCTGTTTCCAACAGCGATCAATCTAGGTCACAAGTACCTAGCAGTTTCCCCAAAAGACACAGGTTCCACAATGCTTGTATTGGGGTAAGCAGTGGATATCCCAGGTACTCTTTAATAATGGTTTATGAACCTTTCCTCCAGGAATTTGTCCAAACCTTTTATAAACCCAGCTACACTAACAGCTTTTACTACATTCTGCAGTAATGAATGCCAGAGTTTGATTACAGGCTGGCTGAAAAAATATTTTCTCTTATTAGTCTTAAATAGGTTACACTGTAGCTTCGTTGCATGTCCCCTAGTCTTTCTATATTGCATATACGGTGTAAACAATCAATCTACGTTTAACTGTTCCACTCCATTCATTAATTTATAGACCTCTATCATATTTCCCCTCAGCCGTCTCTTTTCCAGGATGAAGAACCCTAACTTTTTTAGCCTGTCTTCATAGCGGTATCCTTCCATCCCCCTTACCACGTTAGTGGCTGTTCTCTGTACTTTTTCTAATAACACCATATCCTTTTTAAGATACGGTGACCAGAATGGCACATAGTATTCAAGAAGCAGTCACACCATGGAACAATTCAGAGGCATTAAAATATCCTTTGTTTTATTCTCCATTCCTTTTCTTATGATTCCTAGCATTCTATTTGCTTTCTTGGCTGCTGCTGCACACTGGGTGGAGGGTTTCAACATGTTATCCACAATGACGCCTAACTTTTTTCCTGGGTGGTGGTTCTTAACGTGGAACCTTGCATCGTGTAACCATAGTTTGGGTTGTTCTTTCCTAGGTGTATAACTTTGCACTTGTCCACATTAAATTTCATCTGCCATTTGAATGCCCAGTCTTCCAATTTATCAAGGTCCTCTTACAATTTTTCACAATCCTCAGGGGTTTTAATAACTTTGAATAATTTTCTGTCATCTGCAAATTTGATTACCTCACTCGTTAGTCCCATTTCCAGATCATTGACAAATATGTTAAAAAGCAGCGGACCCAGCACAGATCCCTGAGGTACTCCAATATTCACCTTTCTCCATTGGGAAAATTGGCTTTTTAGCCCTACCCTCTGCTTTCTATCTTTTAATCAGTTCCTGATCAACAATAGTACACTGCCTCCTATCCCATGACTTTTTAATTTCGCCAAGAGTCTCATGAGAGAACATAAGAACAAAAGATATGCCATACTGGGTCAGAACAAGGTCCATCAAGCCCAGTATCCTGTTTCCAACAGTAGCCAATCTAGGTCATACGTACCTAGCAGTTTCCCCAAAAGACACAGGTACCACAATGCTTGTATTGGGTCAAGCATTGATATCCTGGGTCCCTTCTTAATAATGGTTTATAGACCTTTCCTCCAGGAACTTGTCCAAACCTTTTTTAAACCCAGCTACACTAACAGCCTTTAGTACATCCTCCAGTAACAAATTCCAGAGTTTGATTACACGTTGAGTGAAAAAATATTTTCTTTTATTAGTCTTAACTAGTTTAGCCTGTAGCTTCACTGCATGTCCCCTAGTCTTTCTGTATTCTGATAAAGTAAACAAGCGATCTACGTTTACCCGTTCCACTCCGTTCATTAATTTATAGACTTCTATCATATCTCCCCTCAGCCGTCTCTTTTCCAGGTTAAAGAGAGACCTTGTAAAAGGCTTTCTTAAAATCCAGATACACTATATCAACTGACTCACCTTTGTCTACCTATTTATTCACACCTTCAAAAAACATAAACATTAGCAAGACAAGTCCTTCTTTGTCTAAAGCCATGTTGACTGTCTCACATTAAGCCATGACTATCTACGTGTTCAATAATTTTGTTCTTTATAATGGTTTCTATCATTTTTCCCAGTACTGATGTCAGACTCACTGGTCTGTTGTTTTCTGAATCACCCCTGGAACCCTTTTTAAAAACTGGCATCATATTGGCCATTTTTCAGTCTTCAGGTATTACAGATGATTTTAATGATAGTTCACAGATTACTAATAGTAGGTTGCAATCTCATATTTCAGTTCTTTCAACACCCTTGAATGTATAACCATCCAGCCCAGGTGATTTGCTACTCTTTAGTTTATCAAATAGTTGTAATACATCTTCCTGCTGTATCGATATTTCTTTCAATTCTTCTGCGGCATCACCTTTAAATACCATTTCAGTCATGGGTAACATCCCTACATTTTCCTCAGTAAAAACCGAAGCAAAGAATTCATTCAGTCTCTCCGCTATGGTCTTGTCCCCTCTTAGTGCCCCCTTTTAACCCCTCTGTCATCTAATGGTCCAACTGATTCCCTCACAGGATTTTTCTTACAAATGTACTTAAAAAAGTGAAATAAAGACTTTTTCGCTTCCACAGCAAGCTTCTTCTCAGATTCTCTCTTTGCCTGCCTTATCAATATCTTGCATCTAACTTGCCAGTGCTTATGTTGTTTCCAGTTTTTGTCATTTGGCTCCTCTTTCTGTTTCCTGAAAGATGCTTTTTTGGCAACAGCAGCCTCTTTGACCTCACCTTTAAACCATGCTGGCAGGATTTTGGACTTCCTTCCACTTTTCTTAAAGTATGGGCTTCCAAGATAGTATTTTAAACACCACCCATGCTTGATGTAAATCTTTAACCTTTGCAACTGAACCTTTTAGTTTTTTTATTTCCTCATTTTATCATAGTCTCCCTTTTGAAAGTTAAAAGGTAGTACTGTGGATTTCCTTATCATCCCTCCTCCATTAATTAAATCAAACGCGATCATGCTATGATCACTATTGCCAAGTGGCCCCAACACCCTTCTCTCTTCCACCAGATCTTGTGTTCCACTAAGGGACTAAGTCCAAAATGGCTTCCCCTCTTGTCAGTTCATGAACCAGCTGCTCCAAGAAACAGTCATTTATTTCATCTAGAAACTTTATTCTCTGTCCAGTCAATACCGGGGTAATGGAAATCACCCATTATTATTAGTGTGCTATAACTTTTGTTAGCATCCATGATTTCTTTGAGAATTTCATCATCTATTTGTTCATACTGACCAGGCAGTCGACAGTATACCCCCACTGCCATTGCCTTCCCCTTCTTACATGGAATTTCAATCCATAGAGATTTTACAGTGAATTTTGTATCCTGCAAAACTTTACTCCTTTGTGACTCAATGCCCTCTACAGTGCAACCCCTCCACCAATTTGATTAGCTCTATCATTGTGATATAGTTTGTACCCAGGTGTCACAGTGTCCCACTGGTTGTCCTCTTTCCACCATGGCTCTGAGATATCAATCATATCTAACCTCTCATTTGGTGCTATATATTATAACTTTCCCATCTTATTTTTTAGACTTCTAGCATTTGCATACAAGCATTTTAGAGGCTGCATTTTATTCAGATTAAGTTGGCTATTGGTAGGCAGGGGTAATTTGGAATCTTTAAGCTCTGTCTTCTCTGTACTCAAGGGCATTTGAGTTACTTTTGTCTTTATTAGAACCTCTCTGTTGATATGCCCTAGCCTCAGGCTTTTGGTAGTATCCTTCAAGGCTACATTGTTCCGAACTATGCACTCTTGAGCAACTGTCGGCTTTCCCCTATTATCTAGTTAATGCCAGCAGCCTCGTTTCATCCATTTAAGGTGAAGCCCATCCCTTCAGAAAAGCCCCTCTTTTCCCTAGAATGTATTCAATTCTGAACCACATCTGGCCACCGCCATTGAATATCCAGGGTTGCTATACAGCCACACGTGGCGCAGAAGCTAACCATGCAGCAGCGATATTCAGCTACTGCCTGGTTAGCTCCGACGGCAAAAGTTAGGACAACTTTTGCTATTTGTGTTAGTGTCACTGAATATCCCGCTTGGGGCATTTACAAGGTTTACAGCTCTGTAAACTGTGTAAATGGCTTTGAATATCAGGCCCCTTCCCCCTAATTAGATGAATTAATGAACATGGGAGAGTTTTGTACAGTGACTTGTAATGCAGCTTTCCAAGTCAGTAGTGCAGAATGAGAGAGAATAAGCCACCCTTCCAGCACTCTCCCACGGGGAATGGCAAATTTATTGTAATCCAACAATGACTTAAAACACCTTTATCATTAGCGGAATGTAAAACAAACCTTATAAACATGAAATAAAATGAGTTGCAGCCACCCTTTCTGTACTTATACTGGAACCATTAAATTCACTGCCAGAATAGCAATGAAAGTTTAATTTTCACAACAGTTTAATTTTCTAAAACAAAAACAGAAAGTAGAATGTACAGTTTGTTATCTATGATAGTCTAATGTTAGAAATCCAGTTTTCATTCAGATCTGTACAGTACTAAGAATGTTCTACTCTCCAGGATTTACATAGACAGGCTTCTGCTTCTCAGGGGCAGCTGCTTCCATCATTCACTTGCTCTTACAGCACTTCTTTGTCTTCCTCAGAAAAGTGAGGGGCAGATTTCTTAGCTACCACATTGTCAAGCCTCTGTCCCTGCAGGAATGGATTCACGCTCTGCAAAAGAAGACACCAGAGGTAGTCAAGAATCTGCAGAATGTCTTTAGGAAGGGGAGTGAGATGGAGTAAATGAGAAAATACTTCAGAACTGAGCATATAAATACACTGTAGCAACCTTGATGGCATATATCACTGAATCAGAAGACCCACCTTAAAACAGTGACTTTAAAACGGTCGCATCAAAATATGCAGCCCGATATTCAAGGCAATTATCTGGTTAAAAGGCGGAGGCTGCTACATTAGCACCAAATATCCTGAGTGGCTGATCAAACACTCTGTTCTCATTTCCCTTTAATTGCCTCTCCTCTCACATGGGTTTATGCTATCTTCATATGTACAGTATGTTACGGAAGGGACCAGAGCTATCATATAGTGTTCACTGGATCCCATATTCTTACACATGCCATGTAGTCACCCATCCCCTGGAATAGTCATAAGAGGAACAGCCCTAAGTCAAGGTCACTCATGAACATGAGTTAAGGGATTAGTGACAGCAACATGTCACCTGTTTATTTCTACAATGTCCCTGCTCCATCCCTTAAACCTTCAGAAGTGGTGCTCATTTGGGCGCAGGGCAGGGGCAGGGGGGATTCAGGCAACAGATGATGTAGAAACTCATACTAGCTCAGGGAATTTTGAGGGAGGGAGGTACAGGAAGGATGGCCTGCAGTGGTATCAGTGGTCTCTATGGACTGTAGACGCATGCATTCCTAGGATAACAGAGCTGAGCCAAGGGGTTGTGGCACCCTGAGCCAACCTTTGCTATTGTATTCCAATAATGGGGAAATCTTGCACTACAAACCATATAGATGTCAGGGCTCATATCACAAGAATGGCCCCACACCAGAAGGAAACCAGTAATGTAATTTAAATGCCAATGCTTACCTAATTTTTGGACTTAGAAGTATTCCACAAATCTAGATCCCACAGTCCTCCCCCTCTATAAGTGGGCACTTTCTCTGCTTTTGGTATTGCTGCCATGTTCAGCTTCCCTGTCTATTTATGCACATGCAGACTAAATAATCTTCCTCCTGAACTCCCTTTTACTGCTTCAGCGAGTCCAATGTAGGAATGGACAGATAGAGGGATACAAAAATCCCTAATATTTAATTGAAGATAAATGAATTTTTTTGTTTCAGGCCTCTAATATGCACCGATTAGATGAATTTTGGTGACAGTGACAGTCACTCATGTGTTTAGCTTTTCACCTACTGCTTTTAAATAGAATTATTTATTTTATTTATTTAACTAGGCTTATATACTGCTTTTCTACCAGTCAAAGCAGTGTACATTCAGGTACTGTATATATTTTTCCCTTGTCCCTGAAGGGCTCACAATCTATATTTTTGTACCTGAGGCAACAGAGTGTTAAAGTGACTTGCCCAAGGAGCATCTGTGGGACTAGAAATCCCAGTCCTTCCGGCCCAATGTTGCTGTCCTCTAGCAAGATTTGAACCCTTGGCCCTCGGTAACTTGCCCCAACCACTATGCCACTCCTCCCTCAATTAGACATAATGGTCATAAGAACTGTATAACTGTTCTAAAATAATTAAAGAACTATGCTGGCATAAGTGTAACCATGAACTGTACAACTACATGTATAAGTCAATGTACAGTCAAACCATAGGTCACTGCTGGCACAGCATAATTTTTGCAATCTTACAGTTTAGACAACTTTCATTTTGATAAAGTAAATCTTGTTTAATACATTTGTAATCAGCTCTTGTTCTGTGAAAGAATTCTAGTGACACCTTGTGTTAGTTTAGGTTTATGAATATGGCTATGTTACTTTGTCAAATTACCCAATAAAAGCAGGCCTCAGAGAAAAGGAATTCCAATCAACCAGGTTTCCACCTAAAGATTAATTTTTGAATCTCTGTCTCAAGTCTCTCTCTCTCTTTTCCTCACTGTATTGAGGATCAGATTTAAAGAACTGAAGAGAACCTGCCCTTATTTGAACGGGTTAAAACATCCAGTAACAGCTCCTGGCTGGCACCAGCCACAACTGATAGGAAGAGCACAGGGCATTAGTCAGTTCCTGAAATGGAAATGCAAACTTAACTCGATTGGCCACTTCTGATTACATTCTAGCCCAAGTCAGTTTCAGCCACCCTCTAAAGCTACTATTATAATTTAATATAAATTACAGTCACTCTAATATACATTTTAAATATAATTTTCATTCACATGGAACATTTCCAGATCAACCAATCAACTTCCTGAACAATCAAACTCCCCGAACAATGGGTGCAAAGCAGAAATAGATTACAATTCAACATACCAAAAAGGTTCTGTTCAAAATTTAGTATTACATCACTGATGACAACACAAACTCCTTCAGACACTGAAGTAATATAAAACCTTGCAGTCAATCAAATTACCAGACCAGACCAAGTCAAATAACAAACTGCATCAACCCTAGCTATGAAAATTTAGCACTGCACATATTATAGAACACCAGTACATCTCCAAGTAGGAAAAGAGAAGAAGCCAAACTGTCTCTCTTAGCCATTTTCTATTCCTCTTAAGTCTTTTTCCAGGATCTCATTTCCATTATTGGGGGGGGGGGGGGGTGTTTCACGCTCCCTATCTTTTTCCTTTCCTCCTCTACATGACAGTGATCCTTCTGTAGGTATTCAGGAGTGGTCTAATGGTTAGAGCAATAGGCTGATAATCAAGGCAGATAGGTTCAAATCCCAGTACTGCTCCTTGTGATCTAGCACAAGCCACCTAACCCTCCATTATCTCAGGTTTTAATATAGCATGAATATAATTTGCCTCAAACTTCTGAGCTAAATAAAATGAATCTTATTTCTCTCATCTGCCTTCTTACCTACCTAAGGCCAGATTTCATTACTCTTCCCTCTCCAGTCTTCCGCTTTTTACCTACTTAGCAGCTTTTCATTTTCAACTCTTACGCCCCTATTTTTTTATTCCACACCTCTGTCTCGTTCCTTCCCTAGCCTCCTATTCCCTCCATGTCTTTCACTAACTTTCTAGTGTCCCATTGCCACCCTCTCGACTTATCTTCTGCCCAGCTTCATCTACCTCTTATCCTCTCATCAATCCCAGCTCCTTTTCTGTCACTCATCCCCTCCAGAGCTGGATTAAAGCACAGGCAAACTAATTATATGCCTAGGACACAAATATTTTAGGGGGGGTGGGGTGGAGACCCTATCAGATGTACTCAGGCCTCAGAGGGTTAACACTGAAAACTGTCTGGCTTTTTCAGGATTTTATGGATTTTTCCATTATTTGTTTGAAAACCAGAAGGATGGT
This sequence comes from Ichthyophis bannanicus, assembly GCA_033557465.1. Taxonomy (NCBI): domain Eukaryota; kingdom Metazoa; phylum Chordata; class Amphibia; order Gymnophiona; family Ichthyophiidae; genus Ichthyophis; species Ichthyophis bannanicus. The sequence goes on along the minus strand of CM066037.1, from coordinate 377,076,926 downwards.
TAAAGTGTCTGGATCTTTTAAGAGTTTAAAACTTTTTATATGCAATTCTCTAATACTCCCCCCAACTGCAAAAGTGACCCTACCCTTCCTGCTTTCAGAGTCACTAGCAGTAGCAAAGACTATGGTTAAGATCCAGCCAATGAGAAGGCAGTTCTCATCAGAGGAAGGGAGGGGGTAAGCCAGAGGGATGTTCCTATGCTGTGCAAGTAATGTAGGGGTACCAAGCCCTTGGGTGACCTTGGAGAGCGACAGTGGGTAGGAAGAGGGGGGGGGGTGACTTTGAGGGGGCTCATGCAGACTGCAGAAAAGAGCTGGAAATGCAAGAACTTTACATGACAATGTGCAGAGCCAGAATGGCAGTGCTACTATCACAGTACCCAAAATTAGGCCCTGTAGTTTTCCCCACACTATTTCTGGAGAGTGACAGAATGGAGAAATTAGATCTTACCTGCTAACTGTCTTTCCTTGAGTTCTCTCCGGGCCAGTCCAGAGAACAGTAGGGTTGTCAATCCCCTTCAGCAGCTGAGGACTGAACTCTCAAAGTTTTTGCTGACAGCCTAAGCCACTCCCCCTGGTGTCAGTGCTCCAGTCTTCTTCTGTCAAAGCACCTTAACTTACATAGTACGAACAACAATCAATGAAGAAAACAAACCTAACAGAAGCCCTGAAACATCGGTATATTTCCCTAGGAAAGGAGTGCCCATGGTACATGCCATGCGATCCTCTGAATTTGTTGTGCTGTTCGGTTCCTATCTGTACTCTTTTATGTCTCTTTTGAAACCAAAGAACACTCCCCCCCCCCCCCCCGAAGGATTCTGAGGAAGGCCCAAAAACCACGCTCACAAGAAAATCCAAAAGAAAAAAAACAAAGGCTGTCACTCAGGTAGGCGTGAATTCACTGAAATAGTCTCTGACTCAACTGAGGGTGGGCCCTGGACTGGCCCGGAGAGAACTCAAGGAAAGGCAATTAGCAGGTAAGATCTAATTTCTCCTTCCTTATCGTTTCTCCGGGCCACTCCAGGGAACGGTAGGGCAGTACCAAAGCAGTACCTAAATTCGGGAGGGACCCGCGAGCCCCGCCACAATGGCAGAGGCCCCAACCTTAGCATCGTCTCTGGCGAGAACATCCAGCCTATAGTGCTTAGTATAGGTGTGAAGCGAGGACCAAGTTGCGGCTCTACAAATATCCACCGGAGGAACCAAGACATACTCCGCCCAAGACGCTGCTTGACTACGCATGGAATGAGCCTTGAGCCCCTCCAGAGGCGATTGGCCTGAGGCAACATATGCCGCTTCTATCGTTCGCTTCACCCATCTGGCAATTGAAGCTTTTGTAGCTGCCTTACCCTTACGCGGTCCCGCAAAAAGTACAAATAACCTGTCTGATCTGCAAAACGTTTTAGTGGCCTGGAGATACTTCCGCAAAACTCGACCGAGATCCAACTTCTTTAGCGCTCGATCCATCCGAGAACCTGTTAGATCGGAGAAAATGAAAGGACACCACCTTCAGAAGAAAAGAGGGTACAGGTCCCAAAACCACCTTTTCCGCCATAAATTGAAGGTACGGCTCCCGACAAGACAGCACTTGCAGACCCGAAATCCTTCTTGCCGAACACAATGCCACAAGGAACGCCGTTTTCCAAGACAGCTCCTTCAAATTTACAGAAGATGTGGACTCAAATGGCGGTCCCGTCAAGGCCTCTAGCACCACATTCAAATCCCATGGAGGTACCACTCTCCGTACCGGAGGCCTGATAAGTCTTGTTGCCCGAAAAAAACGCTGCACGTCAACGTGTTGCTAAACTGCGCCTTTGCACTGACCCTCTATAGCAGGTCAAAGCTGCCAAATGTACCTTGAGAGTGTTGAGCGCTAAGCCTTTCTCCAGACCGTCCTGAAGAAATGACAACAGGTCCGGCACCGCCGCTGAGAAAGGACTAAGGCTCCGCTGAGCACACCAAGTCTCAAACACCCTCCAGACTCTAACATACGCCAGCGAAGTCGATAATCTCTTAGACTGTAGCAACGTGTCCACCACAGACTTAGAATATCCTTTTTGTCTCAACCGGTCCCCTTCAAGAGCCAAGCCGTAAGCAAGAAGCGACCCACCTGTGGCAGAAGCACGGGACCCTGAGCTAGCAGATTGATCTGGTCGGGTAGCCACCAAGGCGTATCTATCAAGAGTCGCACCAGATCTGCATACCAAGGCCTTCTGGGCCAATCCAGAGCTATGAGAATCACCTTCCTGTTGTGCCCTGATATACGTTGAATGACCCAACCGATCATCGGCCAAGGGGTAAACACGTACAGTAGCTGGCCCAACGGCCAGGGCTGAATCAACCCATCGAGGCCCTCTGACATGTGTTCCCTGTGCCGGCTGTAAAACCGAGAAGCTTTGGCATTGTGCAGAGTAGCCATCAAATCCATCACCGGCTGCCCCCCCAGCGCTTTGTTATGTCGTGAAACACCGCCGCGTTCAGTTCCCACTCTCCGGGATCGAGAACATTCTGACTGAGAAAATCGGCTTGCACATTGTCCTTTCCTGCTACATGTGCCACCGACAGAGCCAGCAGATGAGACTCCGCCCAGAGCATCAACTCTTGGCTCTCTTCCAACAAAAGGACACTTCCCGTGCCCCCCTGCCAATTGATATATGACACCGTCACCAAATTGTCGGAGAAAACTCGTACCGCTTTTCCCGTAAGAGTCCAAATTGCTGAAAGGCAAGTCGAACCACTCCAAGTTCCAACCGATTGATGGACCAAGAGCTCTCCTCTGCGGACCAGAGGCCCTGTGCCACCTGAGCCTGACAATGAGCCCCCCAGCCCGACAAGCTGGCATCTGTTGTCACAAGGATCCAGTCTGGGTCTTGCAAAGGAACCCCTGCTCGAAGATGACTTGCGTCCAGCCACCAAAGCAGACTGTTGCGTACCAGTTCCGGACAGACCAACCTCTGTGTGAGTGGCTGAAGCTGCGGTGACCATCTGGACAGCAATGCCTGCTGTAGAGGACGCATATGCGCTCTGGCCCATGGTACCAGATCCAAGGCTGCCGCCATGGAGCCCAAGAGTTGCAAGTACTTCCATGCCGAAGGAGCCTCCAGTTGCAAGAACACTTGCACCTGGGCGAAGATCTTTATCACTCTGCTCTCGGGAAGGAAGACGGATCCTACTTCCATGTCGAACAGAGCTCCTCGGTAGAGGAGTTGTGTCACCGGTTGTAGTTGACTTTTTGCCCGGTTTATGACCCACTCGAGTTGTTCCAGAACTTGAACTACCCGAGAGGTGGCCGCTACAGAATCTTTCCAAGACACGGCCCTGATCAACCAATCGTCCAGATAAGGATGCACCCGGATACCTTCCTTCCGTAACACTGCTGCAACTACAACCATGACCTTTGTGAAGGTTCGAGGAGCCGTCGCTAGACCAAAGGGTAGTGCTCGGTATTGAAAATGCCCCATGGGCATGGCAAATCTCAAAAACTGTTGATGATCTGCTCTGATCGAAATGTGCAGATACGCCTCCGTGAGATCTATAGCCGAGAGAGGTTCCCCTGGCCGCAATGCTCGTATAACAGCTCTCAACATCTCCATCCGAAAATGAGGCACTCTCAATGTCTGATTCATGTGCTTGATGTTGAGAATTGGGTGAAAAGATCCCTCTTTTTTGGGGACCACAAAATAAATCGAGTATTGACCTAATCCGTATTGGTCAAGAGGAACCGGAACGACCGCCTGCAGTTGTAACCGCTGCAATAGAGTGTCCTCTATTGCTTTCCTCCGTGGACCCAGAGCACATGGAGAAACCATGAAAGCTGCCCTCAATGGATGAGTGAATTCCAGCGCATAGCCATTTCGAATGATCTCTAGCACCCATTTGTCCGTAGTTATCATGGCCCAGGCTGAGAGAAACTCCCGTAAATGTCCACCCACAGGAATTTCCGCCTGGACCAGGTGACCTTCATTGCGCCTTTTTAGAGGAGTTCTGCTGGGCATTGAAATGACCTCTGCCGAACCCCCTAGTACCTCGAAAGGACTGACCCCGAGGTCCGAAACGACCTCTGGGACAGGGAGCAAACCGAGCCCCTCGAAACCTTCGAGGATCTCTACCTTGCCCCCGTTGCACTGACCCCGCTCTGGGAACCTTGGGCCGATCTTCTGGCAATCGACCTCCCTTGGAGTCTCCTAGATCCTTAACAATCTTCTCCAAGGCCTCTCCAAAGAGCAGCTTGCCCTTATAGGGAAGTTTACTAAGCCGTGTCTTAGAAGAGACGTCTGCCGCCCAATTTCGTAGCCACAGGAAACGTCTGGCAGCGATTAGTGAAGCCATCGACTTCGCTGAGATCCTAACCAAATCATAGAACACATCCGCTAGATAAGCAGCCACTGACTCCAACTTAGCTCCCTCAGCGGAAGAGCCTTCTCCTGCATCTGCCGTGGTATCCCCTTGGAGCCACCGTATAGAAGCTCTTGACACATACGCGCCACAAATGGACGCCTGTAGGGAAAGCGCACTAGAATCAAAGGCCTGCTTTAGGAGAACTTCCAGCTTGCGATCTTGCAGATCCTTAAGCGCCGCTCCCCCTTCCACCGGAATTGTGGTCTTTTTCATTACTGCAGCTACTAAGGCATCCACCTTAGACATTTTTAACAAATCTCTCTCCTCCTGTGGGACCGGGTAGAGACGTCCCAAGGGGCGACTACCCCTTAGAGTCGCCTCCGGGAACTCCCACTCAGACTCAATCATTTGTTTGATCACGCGGTGCAACGGAAAACAGCGGTGCTCTGCTTTAAAACCCTGTAACAAGGGATCCTCTAGAGGCTCCTGAGACACTGTAGGCAGCAGAAGATTTAGAGCAGCCAAAGACTGCGTGATAAGAGCCCCCAATTACTCCTTGCAAAAAACCTTAAACACATTAGGGTCTTCACCTGGCGCAATTTCGCCATCTTCTAACTCTCCAGCCCAAGGCTCTAACCCTGCCTCTGATAGAATTTCTCCGTCCTCCATCCCCTGCGTCTCTGAGATCGGAGGCTCGCAGTGCTCCAAGGCAGACCCTGTATTTGGCACTCTTTGAGAAGGACCTTCTCCAGGATCCATTCCCCCCAAGTTAGGGAGCCCTATATCCAATAGCTGGGAATTTGGAGGGCTACTGGCCACCTGTGAAGACTTTAATAAATAGGCCTTTTGGAGAGCCAATATAAAATCGGGAGAAAACAAATCTGTTAAGTTTTCCTGAGCTTCTGGCAACTTTTTTGGCAGTTTAGTCACAGAAGGAGACTCTTACTCGATTTTGCCTTTCGTTTGCCCTGCTTGTGATGGCCCGCAGGCGAACCGGCCGGCTCTACCAAAATGGCCGCCATTCCCGCCTTTTCCAAAGGACTCAAAGGCCTCTCAGACTCCGTTAAAAGTTTGCCTTCCATCATAAAAAATGAAGGGCAACTGTCCCAAAATGGTTCCCAGCCGCCCGCGGTAAGAAAAACCGCCTAAACTCACTCATCGCACAGGTTTACTCACCAAGAAAAACCCCCACCTGAGTGCAGAAATTTACCGCCGTGTCACCGCGTCCCCGCAGCTAGCGGAACACAGGAAAATGCAGTTGAACAGCGCAGAGAGGTGGTAACTGGGGCTCCCAGATCCAAACCTACTCTCAAATAGACGTGAACCCAAGAAAGGCAGGCTCTGCCTTTACCGCTGCTTAAAACCGCAGCTCAGGACCGTCTACATGCCCGATCTAGTTTTTTTATTTATTTATTTATTTTTTTTAAACAAATCTGCACCAGGAAAATATAGCAGCTAAGTAGCCCTGCTAGAGCTAAACTGCCTTTTGAAATTAGCGAAACAAAAAAAATTCCTAATAAGTAATCTGAGGGAGAAGGTTAGCTTCGACGTCCAGTTCAGATGCTGAGGACTGAAAGACTGGAGCACTGACACCAGGGTGAGTGGCTTAGGCTGTCAGCAAAAACTTTGAGTATTCAGTCCTCAGCTGCTGAAGGGGATTGACAACCCTACCATTCCCTGGACTGGCCCGGAGAAACGATAAGGAAATATGTACGTACACGTGAGTATGAGTATCTAAAGAGCAAGAGTATGCAAGCGTGTGTGCTTGTGTATCTGAAGAGTGAGAGTGCATGCATTTGCATGTGTGTGTGTGTATGTGTATCTCAAGAATGAGAGCGCATGCATGTGCCTGAAGTAGGAGAGTATGTGTCTGCATGTGTCTGAAGAGTGTGTGCGCGCATATGTGTGGCCAGGGCGGCCCATCCATTGTGCGAGAATGTTGTTTGCACACAGCCCCGCGCTTCAGGGGGCCCTGTGCAAACTTCATTCCGCACATGTGTTCCGTTTAAAGGGCCAGCTTCAGAGGGAGTCTTGGAGACCCGAAGCCCCGGCTCACCTCTGCGCAGAGCTGGAGTTAAGAGCGGCATATTTCTTCACTCTAGTATCTGTATTCTCGTGAAGTGTGCTGAAGACTGGGAAAGGTTAAAGGGTATTTCCTGTTTCCCAGCCCTCAGTACGCATTAACAAGAATACAGCTACCGGAGTGAAGAAACATGCCGCTCTTCACTCTGGTGCTGTGCAGAGGTGAATCATGGCTTTGGGTCTCCCAGGCTCCCTCTGAAGCCGCTCAGGGAGGCACGGGATTCTCGGGGGGGGGGGGGGCGGCTAGGATAGGACTGGAAATGAGCTGATGAAGGGGCTTGGGCTGGAAATGGGCTGATAGGGGACTAGAATAGATATGTTAGTGAGAAGAGAAAGGGTAAAAGTGGTATTGTCAGACTCAAAGATGAAGGGGAGGAATATGTAGAAGCTGATGAGGATAAAGCAGAATTGCTTAACAAATATTTCTGTTCTGTATTCACAGATGAAGAACCAGGAGCAGAATCTCAGAAAACACTCACAAACAGGAACAGAAGCGAGGGGTGTCTTGAACAATTTTCAGTGTTCGTGAGGAACTAGCTAAACTTAAAGTAGACAAAGCGATGAGACCAGATGGGATACACCCGAGAATATTGAGGAAACTCGAGGACATTCTAGCAGCTCCTCTGACTGACCTTTTCAATGCCTCGTTGGAGTCAGGAGTAGTGCCAGAGGACTGGAGAGAGGCACATGTGGACCCTTTATACAAAAACAGAAGATGTGGTTGAAAACTACAGGCCAGTTAGTTAACTCTGTGGCGAGTAAATTATTGGAAGCGCTGCTGAAAGAGAAAATAATGAGGTTTCTGGAGTCCAACGGATTAGTGAATCCGAGGCAGCATGGATTCACCAGAGACAGGTCTTGTCAGACAAATCTGATTCATTTCTTTGACTGGGTGACCAGGGAGTTGGACCGAAGGACAGTCCTAGATGTGGTGTTTATTTAGATTGCAGTAAAGCCTTTGACACCGTTCCACACAGGTGACTTATAAATAAACTGAGCACCCTAGGAATGGACCTTAAAGTTACTGATTGGGTTAGAAATTGGTTGCGTGGGAGGCGACAAAGGGTAAAGGTAAATGAGTGGTGTGTCCCAAGGATCTTTCCCTGGTCCAATTCTTTTTTTTTCCATTTTAAATTTTTATTAACAATTTTGATGAACATTACAAATCTCTTCATTCACAACTTTATACATTTTACGCACCACTTACATATGCTACCCTGTTTATTCCCACTTTATTGTTACCCCCCTCCTTTGTCCCTCCTTATAACATTCTCCTCTCCCACCCCCCCCCCCCCCATTCTCCCCCTTCCCTCCCGCTCTTCATTCATACATTCATCTCCCGCTCAGCCATCCACTTGTCTGTATCCCCTCTCATGTCTCCCGTTCACCATCAGTCTGCCTCTGGGTATGTATCCGAAAATTTCTTAACTATAGCCCATCCCGCCTTCTTCCGCTGCCGTCCCCCTCTCTCCAGCCTTCCATGTTTCCAACACCACCTTCATTGGCTCCCATTGAACTTCCGAATACAATTCAAGTTTCTCATTTTAGTGCACCAGGCTATTTACTCTCACAGACCCCAGTACCTAGCTGATTTACTAACTTTTCATACACCCACTCGTAGCCTGTTCTATCCATATCAACCGCTTACACCTCCCTTCCCCCTCACAGGCACATCTCCAGTCAACCAGACAATCAGCTTTCTTTTATCTCGGTCCCTCCCTGTGGAACTCCTTGCCCACTGCCCTTCGACTAAAAGAGTCTTACTCTAAATTCCGTTCCCTCCTAAAAACCCACCTTTTCTCCTCTGCTTTCAATCTTCCCCCTAACCTCTCAATTCCCCACCCTTTTCAGTACTGAATTTTACTATTACTTTCTTTTTTCCTCTTTCCTTTTTCTTATATTGATTGTAATTTATTTTCCTTTCTGCTATATTTGTTTTTATTATATTGTAAACCGCCCCGATGTAACGGGGGGGGGGGGGGGGCGGTATATCAAATGTTTTAATAAACAAACACTGACATACTCTCTTCCATTGCTCCGCACTGTTCCCCCCTTTCCCCCCGCCTCATCTCTGTCAATCTGTGCATCAAACACATCTCTGTCACCCTTCTGACAAAGCCTGTCAATTGTGGTTTGCCCAATCCCACCCAGTGCTGTGCTATCTCACATCTTGCTGCTACTATACAGTGATGTAGCACCCCACCATCCCTTTTTGGAATATCTTCCTCTAGTTGATGCAATAAGCAAACCTCTGGTTTCCTTTGCAATCTATATTCTGTCATTTCATAAATTTCTATGATCTTTATCCAGTATGCTTGTATCCATTCACACTTCCACCACATATGAACGAATCCCCTCTCTCATGGCAACCCCTCCAACATTAGTCAGTGTGTCCCATCCCAGCTCTCTTTTTACGTACTGGAGTCCAATACCAGTGAAACAATACTTTATAAGCATTTTCTTTTACTTGTGTGGCAATGGAAATACTTGCCATTGTCTGTATTATCTTATCCCACACCTCTTCGTTTCAGCTCGCCCCCAGATCTTCCTCCCATTTTAACATATACCCCAGTTTACTCTCCTACCCCTCAGTTAATCCTTTGTAAATTTTGGACAAAACTTCTCTTTGGCCTAAATGTCCTAAACATAGTGCCTCAAACCACCCCCTGTTTTCCCAAAGATCCTTCCACACCTTCTGCTGTCTCACAAAATGACAACTGTATATATGCATAGTAATCACTGTCCACCAGCCTATATAGGTCCTTAATGCCCTCAAACTCTAGAATGCCCTCCTTGCTCACTATTTGAGAGATTGTGTAAGCCCTGCCTTCGCCCATCTGCACAGAATTTTCACCCCTGGTCCCTGACCCCTATCAAAACATGCCTCCAGTGTCATGCCCTTTGTATATCCTTTGTCTTGTACTAATAGTTTTCTGTTTTGTCTCCACACGTTCAAACTATGCGCTATTAGGGGATGTTGGCATTTATTTTCTGGGGTATTACTCCCCCTCCACACTATTTTGTCAAGTCTCTCTCCCCTGATTGAATCTTCTTCCATTTGAACCCATTGTTTCTGTGTTCCTCGCTGCCAACCATGTATCGTTTTCAGTTGTGCTGCCTTATAGTATTTTCTAAAATTAGGCACCCCTAGCCCACCCTCACCTCTAGCTCTTTGCATTACGTCCGTAGCTACCCTTGGCCGTCTATTTTGCCATATGAACCGATTAACAATTCTTTGTAACTGTTTTAACTTGCTAAGCGGGACCTTTATTGGCAGCGTCTGGAACAGAAATAAGAATCTTGGTAAGAGCATCATCTTTACTGTGGCAATTCGTTCGAACCATGAGAGATATCCCCGCCCCCATCCATCCAACAATCTCTCTACCTGCCCAAATAGCTTCTGATAATTTAGCTTATATAATGCTTCTATCCTATTACTTATTTGAATGCCCAGTATCTAATATTTTCTCTAGCCCACTTGAATGGGTATTTCTCTTGTAGTGTTCCCTGTGCATCCCCTTTTAGTGTTAAATTTAATATTTCCGATTTGGTCCAGTTAATAGTAAAACCTGAGAGCCTGCCAAATTCTTCTAATTCCCACATTAATATTGGGATAGAGAAGCGAGGTCTGGCTACATACAAGATTATGTCGTCTGCAAACAGTTATTTTATATTCTCTCCGCTCTACTTTTATTCCCTGTATATCTGCTCTCTCTCGCACCCTCTCCGCAAACGGTTCTAAAGAGATGGCAAAACGTAGCGGTGATAGTGGGCATCCCTGTCTCGTTCCTCTCCCCTGCCCAAAAAATTCCGAATAGGCTCCATTCACCCTAACGCATGCTTTCAGGTTGTTGTATAGCGCTTTTACCCAGCTTAGGAATTCTGCCCCCAATCCCATTCTTTCCATTACCTGGAAAAGAAATGGCCAAGGCACCTGGTCAAAAGCCTTTTCTGCATCTAGGGACAACAGTAAGGCCTCCTTCCTACTTTAAGTGGACCAAATCATATTCAAGATCTTTCTGATATTGTCAGCTACTTGTCTACCGGGAATGAATCCCGCTTGATCCTATCATCTTATTTAATCGCATAGCTAGTATTTTAGCTAATAATTTGGCGTCTAAGTTGAGCAACAAACATAGTACATTTATTTATTGTACTGGGTCAAGCATTGATATCCTGGGTCCCTTCTTAATAATGGTTTATGGACCTTTCCTCCAGGAACTTGTCCAAATCCTTTTTAAACCCAGCTACACTAACAGCCTTTACTACATCCTCCGGTAACAAATTCCAGAGTTTGATTACACGTTGAGTGAAAAAATATTTTATTAGTCTTAAATAGTTTACCCTGTAGCTTCATTGCATGTCCCCTAGTCTTTCTATATTCCGATAACGTAAGCAATCGATCTACGTTTACCCATTCTACTCCGTTCATTAATTTATAGACTTCTATCATATCTCCCCTCAGCCGTCTCTTTTCCAGGTTAAATAGCCCTAACCTTTTTAGCCTTTCTTCATAGGAGTATCCTTCCATCCCCTTTACCACTTTGGTGGCTCTTCTCTGTACCTTTTCTAATTATGCTATATCCTTTTTAAGATACGGCGATCAGAATTGCACACAATATTCAAGGTTCTGTCTCACCATGGAACGATATAGAGGCATTATAATATATTTTGTTTTATTTTCTATTTCTTTCCTTATTTCTTTATTTTATTTATTTACATTCTTTTATATACCGCGCTATTCTGCATCAGTGCGGTTTACATTGAACAAACTGAAATTACATTGAACAGGGCATTATAACTTGGAGATAACTATTTTACAGGGAACATGGGCTATGGAGGGTTAAGTGGCTTGCCCAAGACCACAAGGAGCACCTGTGGGACTAGAAACCCCAGTCCTTCCAGCCCAAGGTTGCTGTCCTCTAGTGGGATTTGAACCCCCGACCTTCCGGCCTGAAGTACCTTGCTCCCAACCACTAGGCCACTCCTCCACTCCTTATGATACCTAGCATTCTATTTGCTCTCTTGGCCGCCGCTGCACACTGGGCAGAGGGCTTTAACATGTTATCCACAATGACGCCTAAATCTTCTTCCTGGGTGGTGGTTCCTAATGTGGAACCTTGCATCGTGTAACCATAGTTTGGGTTGTTCTTCCCTAAGTGCATAACTTTGCACTTGTCTACATTAAATTTCATCTGCCATTTGGATGCCCAGTCTTCCAATTTATCAAGATCCTCTTGTAATTTCCACAATCCTCTTGGGTTTTTAACAACTTTAAATAGTTTTGTGTCATCTGCAAATTTGATAACCTCACTCGTTATTCCCTTTTCCAGGTCATTTATGAATATGTCAAAAAGCAGCGGACCCAGCACAGTTCCCTGGGGTACACCACTATTCACCTTTCCCATTGGGAAAATTGGCCATTTAGCCCTACCCTCTGCTTTCTATTTTTTAACCAGTTCCTGATCCATAGTAGTACACTGCCTCCTATCCGATGACTCTTTAGTTTTGCCAAAAGTCTCTTATGAGGGACCTTGTCAAAAGCTTTCTGAAAGTCCAGATACACTATATCAACCGACTCACCTTTGTTCACCTGTTTATTCACACCTTCAAAAAAAAACAGATTAGTAAGACAAGATCTTCCTTGTCTAAAGCCATGTTGGCTGTCTCCCATTAGGCCATGACTATCTACATGCTGAGTAATTTTGTTCTTTATGATGGTTTCTGCCATTTTTCCCGGTACTGATGTCAGGCTCGCCGGTCTGTAGTTTCCCGGATTACCCCTGGAACCCTTTTTAAAAATTGGCGTTACATTGGCGATCCTCCAATCTTCAGGTATTACAGATGATTTTAATGAAAATTCACAGATTACTAATAGGTCTGCAATCTCATATTTCAGTTCTTTCAACACCCTTGGATGTATACCATCTGGCACAGGTGATTTGCTACTCTTCAGTTTATCTAATAGTTGTAATACATCTTCCCGATGTATCAATATTTCCTTCAATTCTTCCGCACCTTTAAATACCACTTCAGTCATGGGTAACATCCCTACATCTTCCTCAGTAAAGACCGAAATAAAGAATTCATTCAGTCTCTCCCCTATCGCCTTGTCGCCTCTTAGTGCCCCTTTAACCCCTCTATCATCTAATGGACCGACTGACTCTCTCACAGGTTTTTTGCTACGAATGTACTTGAAAAAGTCTTTATATCGCATTTTTGCTTCCGCAGCAAGCTTCTTCTCAAATTCTCCCTTTGCCTGCCTTATCAATGCCTTGCATTTGACTTGCCAGTGCTTGTGCTGTTTCCAGGTTTCATCATTTGGCTCTTTTTTCCATTTCCTGAAAGATGCTTTTTTTGGCAACAGCAGCCTCTCTGATCTCACCTTTAAACCATGCTGGCAGTTTTTTGGACTTCCTTCCACTTTTCTTAAAGCGTGGAATACAGCTGGTCTGGGCTTCCAAGATAGTATTTTTCAACACCACCCAAGCTTGATGTAAGTCTTTAACCTTTGCAACTGCTCCTTTTAGGTTGTTTTTTTTTTTTTTTTAAACTATTTTCCTCATTTTATCATAGTCTCCCTTTCGAAAGTTAAAAGGTAGTACTGTGGATTTCCTTACTATCCCTCCTCCACTAATTAAATCAAAGGCGATCATGCTATGATCACTATTGCCAAGTGGCCCCAACACCCTTATCTCTTGCACTAGGATCTGGTGTTCCACTAAGGACTAGGTCTAATATGGCTTTCCCTCTGGTTGGTTCATGAACCAGCTGCTCCAAGAAGCAGTCATTTATTTCATCTAGGAACTTTATCGCCCTAGCATGTCCTGACGTGACACTGACCCAGTCGATACCGGGGTAATTGAAATCACCCATTATTATTACTGCGCTGTAACTTTTGTTAGCTTCCTTGATTTCTTTGAGCATTTCGTCATCCATTTGTTCATTCTGGCCAGGCGGTCGATAGTACACCCCCACTGCCATCGCATTCCCTTTTTTACATAGACTTTCAGTCCATAGATATTCTACAGCACTCTCCCTCCACTTCTTGGCTGTATTCACCTCCTCTCTCACTCAATAGCAATCTCACCTCCATTTCTCTATTGCTGTTTTTCCACTGCTGGCTCCTGTACAGCACTGTTGTCACTCGCCATACTTCCTGCCTCTGGCACTCTCCATGCCGTTTCTCAAGGCTCCCCTCACCGCGGCCACGTGCTTCCTCACACAGGCCCTTCTCTTCGCTCAGTCCAGCTGCACCTTTGAATGCCGCTATTTGGACTGCCTCCTTCACTCCTCCTGCAAGACAGGCTCCCGACTGCTGCGACGCCTGCTCCCCCCAGCTCTCCTGCCCCGATCGCCTTCTGCGGCACTTTGGGAAATCCCACCACTCACTTGTATGCGTCCCAATCGGGTCCCGCTCTCACTTGTTTCGCCGGTACTAGCGTTTATCGCCGTCTGCTCCTGTTGCCGCTTCCGGGGGTAGCCTCCGCTATTTCACCTCCTTTCTGCCACCTTTTCTTCGCTATTGGGGGTACCTTTCCCCACTTTTACAAGCCTTGATGGCGGAGCTCAATCTGTACTCCGCCATTTGATCCAATGACGTCACCGGAAGTCAGTCCAATTCTTTTTAACATCTTTGTTAGTGATAAATGCGGAAGGGCTGGTGGGTAAGGTTTGCCTCTTTGCGGATGATATCAAAATCTGCAATAGAGTAGACAGCCAGGAAGGTGTAGATAACAAGAGGAGGGATCTAGCTAAGCTTGAAGAATGGTCTAGAATTTGGCAGCTGACATTTAATGTTAAAAAATGCAAGGTCATGCATTTGGGTTGTAGCAATCTAAGGGAGCGATATAGTATAGGAGGTGAAGTACGTCTGTCTATAAAAGAAGAGCGGGACCTGGGCGTGATTGTGGTCTGATGATCTTAAAGTAGCTAAAGAGGTAGAAAAGAATGCTTGGGTGCATAGGGAGAGGAATGGCCAGCAGAAGAAAGGAGGTGATAGTGCCTCTGTATTAGTCTTTGATGCGACCTCATTTGGAGTATTCTGTGTAATTCTGGAGACCACATTTTCAAAAGGATATAAACAGGTTGGAGTCGGTACAGAGGGTGGCTACTAAAATGGTTAGTGGTCTTCGTTATAAAGCATGAGGACAGACTTAAGGATCTTAATATGTATACTTTAGAGGAAAGGCAAGATAGAGGTGATATGATTGAGATGCTTAAATACCTCCATGGTATAAATGCACAGGAGGAGAGCCTCCTTCGATTGAAAGCAAACACTACTATGAGGGGGACATAGGATGAGGGTGGGAAGGGATAGACTCAGGAGTAATATGTGGAAATATTTCTTTATGGAAAGAGTGGTAGATGCGTGGAATAGTCTCCTAGTGGAGGTGGTAGAGATGAGGACAGTATCTGAATTCAAAAAAGCATGGGAGAAACACAGGATCTCTGAAGGAAAAAAGGGGACTGTTGTAGTGGTGGATATAGAAGGGCAGGCTAGATAGGCCATGTGGTCTTTTTTTGCTGTCATGTTTCTATGTTTCTATGGAAATGGCTGATAGAGGGGCTAGGATTGGAAACGGGCGGATGGGGGAGCTTGGACTGGAAATGGGCTGATGGAGGGGCTAGGATTCGAAATAGGCTGATGGGGAGAGCTTGCACTGGAAATGGCTGATGGGGGAGGTTAGGATTGGAAATAGGCTGATGGGAGGCCTGGACTGGAAATAGGCTGATGGGGGGCTAGGATAGGACTGGAAATAGGCTGATGGGGGCTAGAATAGGACTGGAAATGGGGGGCTAGGATAGGACTAGAAATGAGCTAATGGGGGCTAGGAGCGGACTGGAAATGGGCTGATGGGGGGCTAGGATTGGAAATGGGCTGATGGGGGTCTTGGACTGGAAATGGGCTAATGCGAGGGGATGGACTAGAAGGGAGCGGATGCTGGGTGGGTCTGGAACTAGAAGGGAGCTGATGTTGGAGGAGGGCTGGAAAGGGATAGGACTGGGGGAGTGAGGATGGAGGAGGGAAAAGATTTTGCATGGGAGGGAAAAAAAATCTAGAATTGACTGGATATTGGGAGAGTAAGTGGGGATAGAGGATGAAAAGGTGAAATTTGAGTGGATGAAAAAGGAATAAAGAAAGAAATAGAGGAAAGAGCAAATGAGGAAAGATTGGTATGTTAAAGCAGATGTAGAGAGAGAATGGAAAAAACTAGGACAGCGAAGAAAGGACAAAAACAGCAGACAATGGAGAGTTAGCAGAAGACACAAAGAAACCAGAAGAAAGTGACTGGAGCAATTGCAAATGAAAAATACAATGCTCAAACAAAAAAGGTAAAAAAATACTTTTTTATTTTGAATTTATTAACTGGAATATGTCAGCTCTGGGAAATGTGCATCACTAAGATCTTTGCGTTTTGTTTAGTACAAGAGACAATTAATTGATAGTTTTATTTCTTCAGTGTTGTACATTCCAAGTTTGGCTTTTGGGGTTCCCAGTTTAATTATTGGCTCAAGGCAATCTGCTGCCGAGGCGAAGGATGAGATGGCGCCCCCCTCCCCTGTAGAGGGGGGTGGGGCTTTTTCAAAACTCCAATCATGGACTGAACCAAACTGAAAAGCTAATTAGATTATATAGAGGAAATGCAAGATGTATGCACACCAAGGAACTAAAAGAACGAGAACCACAGCACAGTTTATAAAACTAAAATTATAACTCATTTTTATTTTGTTGTTATAAACTGCGTTATGGTTATTGCTTTTTCTTTTTCAACATACAGTATATTTTGCATCCACAGAACCCCCTTCAACAGTGGTTGCAGAGTAGAACCAGGACATTCACCCACAGAACTCAATATCTTAAAAAAAAATTCTGATTCTGATCATCTCTCTAACAAACATTTTCCAGTACCAGGCATATTGTGAACTAATACAAAACCCTACAACAAAGTCACTGAATATAGAGCAAATCTGCCATACCATATCAGCACCAACTTCCAAAACTCACATAAGGAGCTCACCAAAAAAAGTGTCACTGTAAATATTACAGTGGGCCCTGGAACATCCATACACCTATTTGAAAAGCTGAACATGTCAAATTACAACAGTACAGTATAGATCTTTATGTACAAACTCTATGTTAACAGAACACCTGGGCACAGTCATACACTCAGAACACAGACCCTCACCAAGTACAGAATAAGTGACTTACAATCTAAAGTAAAAATAAATATATGTAGACAAAATTTAAACTGAAACCCCAAGAAGCCAGACTCCTCAAGCAGTGCAACATCAGATAAATAGGCAGTTCTCCCATACAGTATAAAATATAAAGATAACACCAAATGTAATTTTGCTGTAGCTTATGTATAATTTAATGTAATGTACTGTAGTTTACTGTAATGTACTATCTTGTTGTCTCCCCCCCCCCCCCCGATGTAGTCCCTCTGTTGTCTTGTTGACCACTTTGATTGAAGGATAAGGTGGTATATAAAACTGATTAAATAAATAAAATAAAGTCCAGTCACTAAAATGAAATATAATTATTTTTTCTACCTTTGTGGTCTGACCATTTTATTCTCTGATGATGCTGGTCATGATCTGAGGCTTCTGCTTTCCTGTCTTCTCTTAGCTCTCTTTGTGTGGTCTATGGTCCATCACCCATTTCTTATCTCTTCTTTTGTTTTCTTCACTTCTTTCCATCAGCCTATATCCAGTCCCAGTAACCCTTGCCAGTATCAGCCGCTTTCCAGTCCTCCCTCCCAATACCTTCCAATGTCAACTTGTATTCCCCATGACTGCCACTGGTGTCCATTCCCTTCCAGTCCCCCTCCTTCCCCCCTGTCCAGCTCCTTCTAGTCCAAATACCATGCCAGCCCCTCTCAGCATCCACTCCCTTCCAGTCCCACTCTCCCATCCCCTCACATCAGCCCATTTGTAGTCCTAGCCCCTAGTTTTCTTCCAGGGTCAGCAGCTCTATCCTCCCCTCCCTACCATCAGCCCATTCCCAGTCAAAGCCCCCCAATCAGTTTACTTCCAGTGCTAGTCCCCTCTCAACCCCATTACCAGTGCTAGCCACCCCTAATCAGCCCAATACAAGTCCTAGCCTCCACTAATCAGCCCATTTTCAGTCCTAGCCCCCCTGATCAGCTCATTTCCAATGCTAGCCCCCATCAGTCCATTACCAGTCCTAGCCTCCCCTAATCAGCTCATTTCCAGTGCTAATCCCCCCTCAGCCCATTACCAGTCCCAGCCCCCTTCAATCAGTCCATTCCCAGTCCTAGCCTTCCCTAATCAACCCATTACCAGTCCTAGCCCCCCCCCCACGATCTGCCCATTACCGGTGCTAGCCCCTCATCAGCCCATTATAATCCTAACCCGCACTGTCTCTCCTCTTTGTCCAACATTTCTCCCCTGTCTGTCCTATATGTCCCCCTGTCACTCCCCTTTGTCCAGCATTTGCCCCCCCCCATCTCCCCCTTTGTCCAGCATATCCCCTCTCCCCCTTTGTCCAGCATCATGTCCCGTCTCCCCCTTTGTCCAGAATGTCCCGTCTCCCCCTTTGTCCCCCCTGTCACTCACAGTTATCTCTCCTTGTTATCCACCTCCTGTCCTCATTCCCTCCACCTTCACCTCTCATCAGGCAGCAGCGGGGGGGAGGGGGCACTCCGGCTGTTTAAATTTTAGATTTTGCCGCCTCTGCCCTGCCTTTGCTTTCTCGCCGCTTTTTTTTCATAAGGAAATACTTGCAAGAAAAAAAGCGGCGGGAAGGCAGAGGCAGGGCACTGGCGGCAAAATCTAAAATTAAAACAACCGGAGTGGCATCGGACAAATCAGTCTGATCACTTGCAACTGCAAGTGATCAGTCTGATTTGTGCAGCGGTGGTGGCACTCCGGTTGTTTTAATTTTAGATTTTGCCACCTCTGCTCTGCCTCTGCCTTCCGAAGTGGGAACTCAAAGGCAGGCCAGAGCCTGTAAAAGGTAAAATTAAAAACAGATTCGTAGTGCTGCCGATGTCAGGAGTGCCGCCCCCTCAGAGTGCTGCCTGAGGCGATCGCCTCAGACAGCCTAATGGATGAACCGCCCCTGATCCCTTGTTCTTTGTTTGGTGATGGTCTATATTCTGCATGTGTAACCGAGCTAAGGTATTCTGTTTATATAGTTTCTATTTCACAGTGCCACTTGTCTCTTTCCCCAGTAGGAGATGTATTGGTATTCTCTGAGATGTATTGGTTTAATATTTGCAGTGTTGCCTTTTGACAGGTAGGGTTTGGTGTTTTGTGAGTCCTGATAGTGCTGTTATGATACAGCGGGTTTGCTATGGGTTCTAAATGGGCAGTGTTTATAATACTTCCTAATGGGCCTGGTGGTTGGCACTGGAGTATAGTAATATAGAAATTTTGTAGTCTTTCTTTATCCAGACACTCGTTAAGAGGCATATTTACTAAACGTTAGGGCACATTAACATGCAAATATTTATGCAAATGCCCGCAATGAGTCTCCGCACATGGCCCCATACCCCCCTTGGGTTGCTCCTGTGTGTGGTTGAAGAGTGAAAGAGTGATTTGTATAGCAGAGAGTGCATGTGTGTGTTGTGTCTCTTTTTCTGGTGGGGACAGTCAAATAAGAGATTTACTTTGAAAATTATGACTGAAAAGGAGAAATCCAGTGGTAGAAACATGGGGCCCAGGATGCTAACAGACAGACTTGTTTAAGCAGCACAAGTTGTTGAATGGGGAAAAAGCGGAAAGCTAAGGGGGCTAAGCAGCCCTCTATAGCCCCCTTGGCCACGACACTGTTAACTTTGCAGGTCTTAGGAACATTGGATTCTTTTTTCTCTCCCTTACTGCAGCAGCCAGCCCTTTCTGGGAAGGATAGCCCGGCATTACAGTCGCCTAAGGTGGAGATCTACTTTGGGTGTTGAATCTTTCTCCCCAGGCTCTGGGCGTTCCCAGGTTTTCTGCCGGCAAGAGGTTCCTGAGTCAGGGAAGCAGGCAGAGGATCTCATGGTAGTGGACTTAGTCTGTAAGTAGGGGCTGGTCTCGGACTGCAGCAGGCAGAGGCCTGGTGACGATGGCAGAAGGAAGGGTAGTGGGATCGGCTGCCTTAAGTGTGCCTGACTCGGTGCGGAGCAGAGTGAAGGATGTGCCTATGTAAGCGGGAGTCTCTCCATGTTCCTCCCTAGTGTCCCCAGAGGTCATAACATCGTAGTCCTTTTGGTCCGCAATCATGCAACTCAGGGAGGACCTTCTGCCACAGATGTCTAGCTTGTCCACTCAGATTTTTAATATACTCCACTGCCATTCAGGAGAACACAACCAAGTTACTTTCTTTTCAAACTGGTGCATCTGATTTACAAGCCAAGGTGATGGTACTGGAAGGATACTCAGATGCTTTCAAGAAGGATACTATTGCAATGACAGTTAAGCTGGAGATGCTGGAGAATACAACTAGAGCTGTAAATCTACAGTTGGTGAATTTTCCCAGGGTAATGACTGTGTCAGCAAGGGACATGCTTTGTTCTTATGTAATAGAAACCTTGGGTATTCCTCCTGAATCACATCCCCCTATTGTGAAGTTATACTGTCTGCCTACTGTTAAAAAAGAAGATAGCATTGGGGTTGTGGAGTTATCACTTGTTGATGCTTTGAATGTACAGTATCTGCCTTGCTTGAGCCATCGCAGGGAGAATCTGTAGTTCTTTCCACTTTATTGATTACATTAGCATTGTTATCTGATAAGGAGTGGCTGATGAAAATGCTGTTTAAAGGCCTAACTGTTCACATGTTTCCTGACCTCTCTAGGGATACTCCTTCTCTGATCTGAGGTCCAGCAGCTGGAAGGGCTCTTTTCCCTTAAATATTTATGTAAATGTCTGATTAAGTATCAGTATGTGTTGTATATTTTTTATGAGCCCTCCTAGCTACTGGCCTTCACTAATGCTCATCGCTTGGAGGTTGTGGGCACTCTACCTTCTGCTTCTACATGAGCATAATTGTAATGACGTCTGTTTAGCCTGTTTTTTCTTTTCTTCTCTGTTTATGCGTTTCATTTTTATTTTCCTTTATTGGGCTCATTCTATGGTTGTGGGAAACAGTGGGTTGGGTATATATTGATGTATTAGTTTATGGTTTTTTTTCCTTAACTTGTTATTTCTGTTACCTTGCTCAATTCTGGTCAATAATGTATTGTTGAATGTTTTTCTGTAAAATTTAAAAATAAAAAATAATAAAAAAAAGAAACATAGAAAAATGATGGCAGAAAAAGACCATATGGTCTATCTAGTCTGCCCTTCCATATCAATTACTATAGACCCTTTTTTTCTTTTAGAGCCCTTCTTTGTTTATCCCATGCATTCTTGAATTCAGATACAATCCTGGTCTCTGCTACCTCCACTGCATCTACCACGCTTTCCATAAAGAAATATTTCCACATATTATTCCTGAGTCTATCCTCTTTCAAATTCATCCTATGTCCCCCTCATTGCAGAGCTTTCTTTTAATTAAAAGCAGCTCTCCTCCTGTGCATTTATGCCATGGAGGTATTTAAACGTTTCTATTATACAGTTATCTCCTCTCTCCTGTCTTTCCTCTAAATATACATATGAAGATCTTAAAGTCTGCCCCCATATGATTGTTAAAAAAAAAAACTGACCATTTTGGTAGCCACCCTCTACACCAACTCCATCCTGTTTATATCCTTTTGTAGGTGTGGTCTCCAAAATTACACACAATATTCCAAATCAGATCTCACCAAAGATTTATACAGAGGCACTATCACTTCCTTTTTCCTGCTGGCCATTTCTGGGTTTAAAAAAGGTTTGGATAACTTCCTGAAGGAAAGGTCCATAAACCATTATTAAAAGGGTCCCAGGATATCACTGCTTGACCCAATACAAGCATTGAGGAACCTGTGTCTTTTTGGGAAACTGCTAGGCACGTATGACCTAGATTGGCTACTGTTGGAAACAGGATACTGGGCTTGATGGACCTTGGCCTGACCCAGTATGGCATATCTTATGTTCTTATGACCTTTCCTTCAGGAACTTGTCCAAACCTTTTTTAAATCCAGCTACACTAACAGCTTTTACTAGATCGTCTGGTAAATTCCAGAGTATGATTACCCGTTGAGTGAAAAAATATTTTCTCTTATTAGTCTTAAATAGGTTACCCTGTAGCTTCATTGCATGTCCCCTAGTCTTTCTATATTCTAATGACGTAAACAATCAATCTACATTTACCTGTTACACTCCATTCATTCATTT
Organism: Ichthyophis bannanicus; assembly: GCA_033557465.1. Classification (NCBI taxonomy): domain Eukaryota; kingdom Metazoa; phylum Chordata; class Amphibia; order Gymnophiona; family Ichthyophiidae; genus Ichthyophis; species Ichthyophis bannanicus. Next base: position 377,055,243 of record CM066037.1, on the reverse strand, counting down.
ATAGACCTCTATCATATCTCCCCCTCAGCCGTCTCTTTTCCAGGTTGAAGAGCCCTAACATTTTTAGCCTCTCTTCATAGGGGTATCCTTCCATCCACTTTACCATTTTGGTGGCTCTTCTCTTTATCTTTTCTAATAACGCTATACCCTTTTTAAGATACTGCAACCAGAATTGCACACAATATTCAAGGTGCGGTCGCACCATTGAACGATACAGAAGCATTATAATATCCTTTGTTTTATTCTCCATTCCTTTCCTTATGATACCTAGCATTCTATTTGCTCTCTTGGCCGTTGCTGCACACTGGGCGGAGGGTTTTAACATGTTATCCACAATAACGCCTAAATCATTTTCCTGGGTGGTGGTTCCCAATGTGGAACCTTGCATCGTGTAACCATAGTTTGGGTTGTTCTTTCCTAGGTGCATAACTTTGCACTTGTCCATGTTAAATTTCATCTGCCATTTTGATGCCCAGTCTTCCAATATATCAAGATCCTCTTGCAATTTTCCACAATCCTCAGGGGTTTTAACAACTTTAAATAGTTTTGTGTCGTCTGCAAATATAACCACCTCACTCGTTCCCATTTCAAGGTCATATATGAATATCTTAAAAAGCAGCAGACCCAGCACAGATCCCTGGGGTACTCCACTATTCACCTTTCTCCTTTGGGAAAATTAGCCATTTAGCCCTACCCTCTGCTTTCTATCTTTCAACCAGTTACTGATCCACAACAGTACACTGCCTCCTATCCCATGACTTTTTAGTTTTGCCAAAAATCTCTCATGAGAGACCTTGTAAAAAGGCTTTCTAAAAGTACAGATACACTATATCAACTGACTCACCTTTGTCTACCTGTTTATTCACACCTTCAAAAAAACATAACAGATTAGTAAGACAAGATCTTCCTTGTCTAAAGCCATATTGGATGTCTCCCATTAAGCCATGACTATCTACACGTTCAGTAATTTTGTTCTTTATGATGGTTTCTACCATTTTTCCCAGCATTGACGTCAGGCTCACTGGTCTGTAGTTTCCCAGATCACCCCTGGAACCCTTTTTAAAAAGTGGCATTACATTGGCCATCATCTAAGCTTCAGGTATTACAGATAATTTTAATGATAGTTCACAGATTACCAATAGCAGGTCTGCAATCTCATATTTCAGTTCTTTCAACACCAGTGGATGTATACGATCCGGTCCAGGTGATTTGCTACTCTCCAGTTTATCAAATAGTTGTAATACATCTTCCCTGTGTATCAATATTTCTTTCAATTCTTCCACAGTATCACCTTTAAATACCACTTCAGTCATGGGTAATATCCCTACATCTTCCTCAGTAAAGACCGAAGCAAAGAATTCATTCAGTCTCTCCACTATGGCCTTGTCCCCTCTTAGTGCCCCTTTTATCCCTCTATCATCTAATGGTCCAACTGACTCTCTCACAGGTTTTTTTGCCACGAATGCACTTGAAAAAGTCTTTATTATGCATTTTTGTTTCCACAGCAAGCTTCTTATCAAATTCTTTCTTTGCTTACCTTATGAATGACTTGCATTTAACTTGCCAGTGCTTGTGCTGTTTCCAGTTTTCATCATTTGGCTCTTTTTTCCATTTCCTAAAAGATGCTTTTTTGGCAATAACAGTCTCTCTGACCTCATATTTAAACCATGCTGGCAGTTTTTGGACTTCCTTCCACTTTTCTTAAAGCATAGAATACAGCTGGTCTGGGTTTCCAAGATAGTATTTTTAAACAACACCCAAGCTTAAATGTAAGTCTCTAACTTTTGCAACTGCTCCTTTTAGTTTTTCCTCATTTTATCATAATCTCCCTTTCAAAAATTAAAAGGTAGTACTGTGGATTTCCTTACCATCGCTCTTTCATTAATTAAATCAAACATGATCATGCTATGATCACTATTGCCAAGTGGCCCCAGCACTCTTATCTCTTGCACCAGATCTGGTGTTCCATTAAGAACTAGGTCCAAAATGGCTTCCCCTCTGGTCGGTTCATGAACCAGCTGCTCCAAGAAGCAGTCATTTATTTCATCTAGAAACTATCTCCCTAGCATGTCCTGCTGTGACTCTGACCTAGTCAATACCGGGTAATTGAAATCACCCGTTATTCTGTAACTTTTGTTAGCTTCCCTGATTTCTTTGAGCATTTCATCATACAAATTGCTCATTCTGGCCAGGTAGTCAATAGTACACCCCCACTGCCATCGCTTTCCCCTTTTTTTACATGGAATTTCAATCCATAGAGATTCTACAGCTTCACAGTTCCGATATTGAGGCTCCTCCGGAATCCCCCGGATCCTTAGGTTACATCTCCGTGACCTGTCTTCCAAATCCTCCAGCTTCATCTGCTGGTCCACCTGGGTCTGCTGAAGCGTCCCCCAGCGCTGCTGTAGATCCACCATGTCCTCCCCCTGCTGTTCCATCTGGAGCTCCAGCTCCTCCACTCTATTGCCAATGTCCACAATATCTTGTCGCAGTGTCTGTATAGATTCTTTCAGTTCGTGTTTTACTCCGCTAATTTCTGATTTAATTTCCTCTTTCATTTCAGTGAGCCACGCCTTGAGTTGGGACAGGTCCCCAAGTCCGGCTCCACTTTCCATCTCCTCTCCCTGCTCTTTCGGGTCTCCCACCTGCGTTCGGCTCTCTTTCTCCCCCTCTTTTCCACTTTTAGCTGTGGCATATGGGGAGCGGAAATCAGCCAGTTTTTTTTCGTGCTGCTGCCCCCCCCTTAGTTTTCTCCATCCGTATGCAGGGGGGAGAGGCCTTGTGCTGCTCTAAAGACCCCGGCCTGCGAAGTGTGCCTCTGCCAAGCTTCTCCCCTGTATGGAGGGGCACCCGCAGCCGACTCCGCTGGTCTACTATTCTGCTCTGGACCCACCGTCTTCCTCCAGGCTCCCCGCAGGCCTCTCTCCTTGCCCACTTGCCCGGGCCAGCTGCTTCCCCGGAGCTCTCACCTGAGTGTTAGCTCACGCCACTCGTGGCTGCCCCCGGAAGCTGCCCCCGGCTCTCCAGCTGTCGTGATGGTCGATACAGCCGCCCGCAGTCACAGCCCTCCTGGCTGCTCTCCGGCTCTGCTCTCTGGGGTAATCAATACAATACTGGCTCACTCCGGGTCTCAGCTGGCCTCCTCATGCCAGGCACTGCTTCCAGCCACACTCTCCACTGACCTCCCTTCAGAGTCCGCTGCAGCACCCCGCTCTTCTGGTCCTGCCGCTGCCGGCCTCCTACTGCTGGCTCGTCTTGTCTCCGCCACTCTGTTCCCGCGTAGCTGCTGCTGCGGGGGGGGGGGCACCGCTGAGAAAGTTTTCCCTTTCACCCCCTTGCTGTTTCTCTCCGGAGCTCAGTCTCCTGCTGCCTCCAGACTCGAAGGGGGGGGGGGGGGTGGCACAACTCTCGGAGCAGATGAAGATCAATTCTGCCAGTTACAGAGCCTCTGCCGCTCCCCTGCAAGTCGGGTGCAGCGCCGCGGCCCCCCTCCGACTGCCACCACGCGGTTAATTGGGCCTCCTGAGCAGCCGGCAGCGCCTCGCGTCCCGGCTCACCGGCGCGTCGGGAGTTTTCACCGCTGCCACGTCGCGGCCCGGAACTCTTCCCCTGCCTCTGACTCGCTTTGGGGCTGCTTATTCCACCTCTCGGGGGTAGTAATTCCCCCTTAATACAGGCCTTGGCGGCACGAACTACTCACGCCGCCATTAGCCCCGCTGACGTCACCGGAAGTCCTGCATCTTAGTTTTAAGGTTGTGTTTAGATATTTAAGTTCTTTACTTACTAAGGGTTGCTGGGGATACTTATACTAATAAAACTATACCTAATATGTTTAATGTACTTTGCTCACCTGAAGCTTAATTAATCTCAGGTCCTTAATGTATGCCTGATGAGGATCAACAGCTGCACCTGAGAGTGAATATGGCACCTCCTTTCCTTTAAGAGGGAAAGAAGACTTATTAAAAGCTGGCTGCTACACAGTACCCTGTCCTGTGTTTCTAAGGTAATCTGTGACCAATCGCCAGGGGAAGTCCCACAGCCCTTGCTTGGATAGAGGGAGTCTTGGGGTCTAAATTTAACCAGAAAGCTCTCTGCTGTGTTTTAAATTTAAACTGAAAGCACTTTGCTGCTACTAGGCCCTGACTGATTTAACAAATACGCTGGGTTCACAGATTAATCAATTGCTTCCCATTGAATGCAAATATATCTCATGAATATTCATTAGGGATATCCTGAAAACCAGGCTGGATTGTGGTGCACCAGGACTGGAGTTGGCTACCCCTGATCTAGATAGTTTGTGGTTGATCAAGGATGATTTTCAGCGGCACTATTTGGACAGTGCCATTGAAAATCACTGGATAGCCTCAGTCAGCAGCACTTATCTATATATTGACCCGATGGATACCTCTATAATTTTTCTTTTACTTTGGCAATGTGGAAAAATAGACCTATTTATGCTTTCTTACCAGTTATTTTGGGAATTTTGTGTTTTCTAGATTTTTTTAATTATCAGTTACAAAGTATTTGTTTATTGTAACCTGCCAAGGATGTGAGAATGAGAGATAAATATTTTAAATAAGTTAAATATCAGCTATAGGAAGAGGCTCATTAATATGGAGGAGTGGGGACTCAGTAAAATGGGCAGCTTCAAAACACCTATTGCCTCACACAATATCTTCTCTTTCTTACAGATGGCTGAGTTTCACCAAGACATAAAGGTCCTGAATGCCAAGTCTGTGACCACTATGGATGTGCTCACCAGTGCTGCTGAGTACCTCTGCGAGGAGCTGGCACCTGGACAAGACTCAGTCTGTGATTGTGGAGCTCTTGCAGTGTAAACACATAGTCCTACCTTATGCTGGCTTTTTTAAAGAAACTGTAGAAAGGCCTAGTTGCCATGACAATGGTTTTCCATAGGCATTACAATCTATGCTGCAAGTGAAAGAATGCTTGTACCTCACTTTACAGGGTGGCTCCTATGGAGGTATATGCATGCTAACAGTGCACTCAGACTTCCTGGTTAGCAAGAAGGGATATTTCTGTGCTACCTTTCATATCTCAGAATCTACAGGATTGGTAGTGTCCCTACCTTTAATTATACAGAATGTTGTAGGCCTATTGTTACCAGAATAATCTTGGTGTCCGTGGAGATCACCTACCTAGCACTGACCTTGTTATCCAGACCAAGATTCTGAAAGGGTTTTTTTTTAACAATTTTAGCACATAGAGTCTAAAATTGGGCTCTTTGGAAGATATTTGCCCCTGTTTGTGATACATTGCATAACCATTAGATAGGCCAAGGAAACATCTCATATATGTCTACAGGATTGCAATGCTCCCAGTATTATGCTGACATTTATGTATCACATGATGCACATCAAGCAACCTATGAGCTGTGTATGACAGCCACATATGGACTTTCTAATTAATATAGTTATACCTATTACCTTTCAGAGCTTATACCAATACTTGCTTATGCACTATCTTCACATCAGCAGGACCCCCTACTAGAGCTCAGCAGCTCTGTGTTGGTCCTAAAGCACATTCCCTTTGGTACCTTACAATCATTTGTGTTCTTCCCTCTATGAAGCTTGCATCACCCAGCCCAGGCTCCTGCAACCACAACCACCCTTACAGAGGTACTGTATAGTTAACTTTCCCAAAAACCCTTAGACTAAAATGCCTACTCAGTCTCATAGTCCCCAATCATGTGATCTTAAATGGGCACCATCCCCACAACATCTTCCTTACTCTCTCTACTTCCACTGCAGATGGACAAAATTCCAACTCAACACCAGATACCTTTTGAAAAGCAACTCACCATTTGGGTCAACTGGTGCCATTTTAGATTTTGGTGCTAAGGGAGCAGAAGAGCTTGGGCATCACTTTTGTTCAGTTTGGAGCCAGCCAGCCAATGAGAGGAGGAGGGATATTAAAAAAACAACACAGGGCTGAGCATGGGTGGGGGGGGGGGGGGGAGATAGATATTTCATATCTGCAGTGGAGGAGTTAAATTTGAGACCAGGGTCAGTGTTTAGAACCTGGGGGACAGGTGGGGGAAAGAGGAGTTGTGATGTGTCCTGGGGTTTTGGGGAGGGGAGCTGCTTTGTGGAAGGGATTATTTGATGGCGGGTTGTGGATTATTGTGTATCTGTGGTAGACAGGAAGGGATGAGGTATCATCTGAGATCAGGGCCATGGTCATGAATGCCCATTGCTGCATCAAGCAATGTGCAAAAATTTCTACTTTGGTAACACATGCTCTTGATGCTACCACAGGATTAAATAAACTGCAGCACTCAAATTGCAGTTTAGTGACTCATGTGAACATTTATTTGCTTTATGACAGCATGTTAATGTGCCATTTGAATGAAGCTTAACAAATAGACTTCTCACTTAGAAGGCCCAGTGTCTGTGGCATGTGTGCTGCATAGAAGCCTTTCTGGAGTACATCTACAGCTACACTAGTAAGAACACTTTCTCTACTAGAAGAATACCCTGTAGTTTTCCCAGATGCATCATGACTACTGATCTTTTCACAATGGATAACAGTGTGCATTATACACGTGCCACGGCACAGTTCAAGGCAACCTAAACCATTCCTGGCATTACCTGTTTTAACTTTTAAATATTCTTTTCCATACATACTGTAGTTTGTATGCAAGATCTGTGATCCATGTTTGTTTGTTTTACAGAACAGACTAGCCCTAGCGATGAGTCATATGTTATTGCTATTGGCTGGAAAGTATTATTGTACCCAAGTAGGAAACATAAGAATAAAAACTGCTATGCTTGGTCAGACAAAAGGTCCATCAAGCCCAGTATCCTGTTTCTAACAGTAGCCAATTCAGGTAACAAGCACCTGGCAGTATCCCAAAGAGCAGATGGATTCCATGGGGTAATTTTCAGCAGTAATGGTTGGTGTTTAAATTGATACTGTCAGACGGCTGCCTAGGGTGAGAACTTACACAATCTTGACGATGCATATATTCATATGATTCTTGCAAAGTATTGTGGGTATTGTAGTTCATTCACTCCCAAACACAGCTGATGACAATAATTTGAGTTGTGAAACCAAGTGGTAAGATCAATAAAATACTTCTTTTATTGATGGGGTTTAATTCACCCAGCACATGTATGCTTGATAGCACTATAAATGAGGTTACTTGCTTGCAGTGTTTAAATGGATAACAAAAATCACAAAATAAACCAGAAAACAACCTTCAGCTTGTCAGGCAATTAGCTAATGTTTTCTTAGCAAATAATTACCAAATACCAAGGCACAAAGTAAAGAATAAACTTTGCTGGTTAGGTTAACTTCTGCTTATTTTCCACGCCGATCTCAGCAGTGATTCTCCCTTGCTCACACACACAATCAGGTGCAGCCCTAATTACTATCAATGGACCAGCTGAAAGCCTTTAGCTGGCTGGCTGCTACTGTGTGAGCCCAAATCCTGCTTTAAGAGCTGTGTGCAGTGGAAATAAGGAACAAAGTTAGGTTTCTTTGTGATGGCTGATGTGTTTGCTCACAGAAAGCTAGCATTTAGATAGAGAACAGTCCATATAAATAGTTTCATCTGCTGTATCAATTATCATAGGGTCATTATCATACATTGGCACAGACGAGTCTTTCATTAAGGCACTATCATGAGAATGCTCATTCCCTTGCTGCCATTCTCTATTATAGATAGGGTCTGGATCAGTGTTCATACCTGAGCCTCTCCTGCTATCATTATTCCTCTCTGTATAGCCTGGCCAATATGTAATCCAATTCTGATGTCCAGCCTTCCAATCTTGATCCCTGGACACTGGATCTCCTCTCACATACCTTCTGGCCTTGGTCTGAAAGTCCCTTCCACATGCAGTCTTCTCTCTTCCAGGTAGCCACTGGTGATTCCTATCTCTGCCACTCCATTCCTCTGGCTGAATCCAGTCCAATGGACTCTGCTGGCTTTTGGAATACCTCCCAGTATGAGTACTGCCTTGGAATCTCCCAGACCTTCCAATGGCCTTTCTTCTCTTCCTTCCAGAGAGTTTCCTTCTCTCTCTATCTGCTTGGCTTGGCTTCTGTTTCTCCAGGTGATACTGGTGCTTGAGCTTGTAGCCGTTGCTGTCTCTGTCTCTGTATCTCTTCCTCCCTCTGTAGCTGAAGCTCTCCCTGAAGCTGGGCTGGAGCTTGTAGTAACTGTTATCTGAAGAATAATCTCTATTCTTATTCTTTCCTAATGTGTGCTGCTCCCTAACACAGTGCAGCTGTCTTGAATCAGGCCCTGCCCTTTGAGATGAGTGCTTAGGGATTACCTCATAGCTCTCTTGATTGCACACACATTTCCTCACTTCAGCCCCTCTCATGGCTGCTGGAAACCTGGTGCATTCTGGGACTGGTAGTCTTTTATGTGAAAACTCTGTTTTCTTGCTTCTACCAGAACTGACAGGTTGCTTGTTCAGAGTCACATCATCTTTTTTATAGCTCCTACCTGAGCTATGATAAGCTTCCTTATCACAATACATATAGTCAGTGTTCAGAAAACATACTGGTTGCTGACCACTGCTTGGCAGGCCTAAAGTAAACATGTAAACTATCCTTATATCAGCTGACTATTGCCATTACATGGATAGTTTTTGATTGCTTCCCTCACTTCACCTTCCCTCCACTATATGGCTAGCTCCAGGATGATCAGATGTATTTTCACCCTCCATATACCTTCTGAATATCTATGGATAATGGACTTTTTACATTTACTGGCCATAGATAAAATATATAACTTCATCTGAAAATTGACTCTCATGATGATCGCACTCAGATATAAACAGTGGCTGTTTCTAAGTCAGCCTGATTAATAACAGTTTATGGACTTTTTCTACAAACCTTTTTTTAAATCCAGCTATGCTGCTTTTCACCCCTTTTCGTTCTCAAGCATGTACTTCCTTTATACCAGAAATCCAAGAGAAGTGACTGCAAACTGGAGACAGTGAAAGATTTCTTTCAGTTTCATGCTGACATCAACCATAGGATTTAGAGGCTGGAATAATAAACTGAAAGTTTATGAGGGCTGACAATGAACACCTTGAAACCGTAGAGATTAAGGTTGCGTTCTAGCGACCACTCATGACTTAGAACAGTCCTGTGCCAGCTCCAGCCTGTAAGTTCTTATAAGGAATGCTGTAACCATAGCCTCAGGTTTTCTAAATTATGGCTTAGGGATATGCATTTATTTTAAAATTATTGTTAAAAGACAACAAATATTGCCATTTTTGGTTTGTTCCCATTTAAATGAACTGTGAGGAAAGGAGTATAGAATGAGACAAAAATAATTTGGTTCCATTCATTTCTTGTATCATATAGACTATGGGCCCGATATTGAATTGGGCAGGCTATGCGCCCCTACAGCGCATAGCCCTGCCCGCTGACCCTTAAACCCCAGATCGTCAATGCCAGGGTCATATGCAGCCCTGGCACTGAATATCTGGGGACTGTCGTACATACAGTACCGAAAGCCACAGTAGCTAACCAGGCAGCGGCGATATTGCATGCTGCCTGGTAAGCTCCTGCACCTTAAAGATAGGTGAGGGTTTTCTTTGTATTGCTTTAAGGCGCAGATCGCTAACCGGGCAGCATGCAATATCGCTGCTGCCTGGCTAGCAGCAGTTTCCGCCTCCGCTGCACACTGGAATGCCTCCAACATGCCCCGATGCTAACCAGATAGTATCGGGGTACGTAGGAGAGTTAGAAAGGGATATTCAACGGCATTAACCGTGTAAGTGCCGTTGAATAACCCCATTTAAGGTAGCTACATGGTTTACTGGGCTGTAAACCGTGAAAATGTCTTTTGAAAATCAGGCCCGATGTGGCCAGGGAAAACAGCCCTTGTTTTTTTCTTTGCCAGACACAATGGAGCCGCCTTGGGGAAAGGACAAGGAGGAAGCAGGAAGTAGGAGGCATTCGGCCTATCATGCTGACACCTTTTCACAAGCAGCCAAAACAAGTCTGTTCTGGCCTCAGTTCTTCCAAATCCCATGGCTGGTGGTATCAGCATGAAAGTAAAAGGCACCTTATATTACTGCCATTTTGCGGTCACTTCTGTCTTGAATTTCAGAGAGAGGAGATCTGCTATTAGGAAGATGAAGGCTTGAATGTGAAATGGGGTGAAAATATCAGACTTAGAGAAAGATAAACCAAAGACCACATAGATCTCAGATACAGAGGGGCTAGGCATAGACTGTTTGTGTGTCAAGGAAAAATGAGGTTGCCTAGGTGTAGAGTTTACAGATCCCATTCTGAGGGGTTTAATAGCCATAAAATAAACAGAAGCAGCTCAGGAGAGACAAGGCTGAGGCACAGGGGCATCAGGCACATATTGATTGAGGTTTTTTATATGAGACACATGACTTCATTTGTAAAACTGTTATGCCTTTGTAATCCTGGAAATTGCACCTAAAACAGCAGATAGTACCATGTGACAGGGATTGTGTACATGCTTTAAGTATAACCATGAGATGGCCCCCTTCCTATGCCTGCATGCCATGGGCAGGGGATGGCTGTCTTCCTTGAGTATGTCTTAGAATAGGAAATTAAGCTTAGCTAAGGATATGACAAGAGGATATGTGTAAGATGCTATACCACAAACAACTGGTGGGCCTTGCTTGCATGTGTCACCCTATAAACATTGCTGCATTACCGATAGTAAATCAGACCACAGCCTGACACCAGAAACTATGGTCTCAGTATTATTGGTCTCCTTGCAAGCCTGCATCCTGTAATAAAAAAATAAAACCACAGAGGGGAACCTGCTGTTTCTTTGATGCTTAGGGACTAGGGAAATGATGACAATAGTTTTCTGGTGACCCTGATGTAATTAGGAAGTCAGGGTTTATTGTCCTGTAGCAGTCAAGAAGGTTTCTGGATTAAGGTAAGATGCTTTCTTTTGTCTTGCCCAGCCCAGTTGTCTTGAATACAATGTGTGCCTTCGAGTCAAGGCAGCTCCTGGGTTTTCTTGGCAGTGTGACTGGAAGTAGATTGTCAGGTCTTTCTTCCAAGGCAATAGAGGGTTAAAGGGCTTGCCCAAGGCCACAAGGAATACCAGTGGGAATCAAACCCTGAGTCTCTTGATTACCATGCCAGTGCTCTAACCATTAGGATACTCCTGCACTTGCCCAACCTGGTTGTCTGTAAAGGCAGTTAATTTCTTTTAGCTTGGAAACCTCGCTGCCCTGTGTGAACCATTCCCGGAGGTAAACTGGGGAAGTATCAGTCCCAGAAGCAAACTGGGAAAGTAGTAGTAGTTCTGAGTGAGAAGAATTGGGAAAGTAATAATTCTGAACTCAGGGGAACACAGAAAATCATTTGGGAGGACACAGAAACCAGGTTGATTAATTAATTGATTAGTATTTGGGTCATCATACACAGTCTATGCATTGGCATGGGCAGCTAGGATGCTGACCCTCTAGGATCATTATGCCTTGGTGACGCTGGGTCTCTGATTTATCATAGGATCCTTGTGCAATTGGCATAGTGAGGAAGACACCGACTCCTCCCAGCCATCATGCATTCAGGGACATCGGCTCTGTAGTATTTGAGACTATAGAACGGCTGCTATCCAGAAGTGGTGCAGCTGCAGCTCTGGAATAAATTGGGAGTTAAGGGTGCCTGCATTAAAAGAATCAACAGGACTGCTACCCTGTGAGAGTTAGGAATTGCTGTGTGTCTACTATTAAAAGAGGAAGTGTTGACATCGAACCACTAAGAGTATAATGGGATCCCAGAATTCAAAGGACAGGAAAATTGAAAAGCCAGGAGGAGAAAGCACATGCCCTTACCCAGCGGATTCACTGGCTGCAATAATATATAACAAGTATAAACATGGTGTTTGTGTTTACCTCCCTAAATGGCATTCCTATACCAGAGACTGCACTGACAGATAATTCCAGCTTGGTGGGTCATGGGAAATAAGTAAACTGGTTTACCTAAGGGAATCTATGTCTAGCAAGAAGTATGTCGCAAAGATTAAACAGATCCAGTGGAATTCTTGCTATGTTTGGTATGATGAGGCTGTAAAGTGTAATAGGTAGCAAGAAATGTCAAAGGTTAGGTCCCAAATGTATGATAAACTTAAGGCATTGGAGAACAAGGCCTCTTACTTTGAAAAATAAGTGTTTGTTCGAATCTGTGAAGTCTTCCTATCCAAGTGCACACCCTCCTGATTATGAAGAGTCTGATGAAGTGAGGTGCAAGTGGCTGTACTGGGAAATGGAGGATGCAGCTGCATTGCTTTACGAGCAAGAGAAAACACCCCGGCTTGGTCCCCTCTAGCTCTGTCCTCCTTGGGAGGTGGGTAGGGGGTTGGGCCCAGTGAGACACATACCTCCCAAGGGGGTGGCCTAAGTGCTGGCCCCTTGACAAGGCAACATAGTAAATGACTGCAGATAAAGACCAGTATGATCCATCTAGTCTACCCAGCAAGGCGGCAGAGTAAGTGCACCTGCCTTTCCGTGCAGGTCACCCCTCCCCATGCCTTTGTTTAGGGATGTACCAATCGCTCCGTGTAGGGCACCCCTTATTTGTTCAGATATAAGAGATAGTTATGCTTATTTTGATTTTATCCTGTTGCTGTAAAGGGATCCACTGTGTCTGTCTCATGCCATTTTGAATTCTGTCACTGTATCTTCCCCCACCACTTCCATCGAGAAGGCATTCCAAGCATCCACCACCCTTTCAGTGTAAAAGTATTTCCTGACATTGCCTTTCAGTTTACCACCTTGCAATTTCATGTTAAGCCCTCTAGTTTTACAGTTTCCCCATCTTTGGAAGAGGTTTGTCCATTAATACTCTTTAAATATTTAAAGGTCTGAATCATATCTCCCCTGTCCCTTGTCTCTAGCGTATACATATTTAGGTCTTCAAGTCTCTTCTCATATGCCTTCTGGCGCAGGCTCCAAATCATTTTGGTCGCCTTCCTCTGAACCGCTTCCAGCCTTTTTATATCCTTTCTGAGATACGGTTTCCAAAACTGAACATAATATTCCAAGTGAGGCCTCACCAGTGACTTGTACAGTGGCATTAATACCTCTTCCTTTCTGCTGGTAATTCCTCTCTGTATGCAACCCAGCATCCTTCTGGCTTTTGCCACCGCCTTGCCACACAGTTTCGCCACCTTGAAATCATCAGAAACAATCACACTGAGGTCTTTCTCCTGATCTGTGCACATCAATCTCTCGGCTCCTATCGCATACAATTCCCTTGAATTTCTGCTTCCCAAATGCATTACTCTGCACTTCTTCACATTAAATCTTAACTGCCAAGCATTAAACCATTCTTCCAGCTTTTGTAGATCTTTCCTCACATTCCCCACTCCCTGAGGGGAGTACACTCTGTTGCAAATTTTGGTGTCATCTGCAAAAAGACAATATCACTCATGAATATATTGAACAGTACTGGTCCCAAGACAGAACCCTGTGGCACACCGCTTATCACCTTCCTTTCATCCGAGTGAGTTCCATTTACCGTCACCCTCTGTTGTCTGTCAGTTAAACAATTTCTGATCCAGTTCACCATCTTGGGACCCATCCCCAAGCTGTTGAGTTTATTGATAAGCCTACTATGAGGAACAGTATCAAAGGCTTTGCTGAAATCTAGACAGATCATATCCATCACATGCCCTTGATCTAGTTCTCTGGTCACCCAGCCAAAGAACTCAATCAGATTTGTTTGGCAAGATCGTCCTTTGGTAAAACCATGTTGGCCTCAGATCATGCAACCTGTTGGTTTCAAGGAAGTCCACTATTCACTCTTTCAGGAGCGCCTCTATTACTTTTCCCGCCACCGAGGTAAGGCTTACTGGCCTGTAGTTTGTCACTTCTTCCCTATTACCACTTTTGTGGAGAGGTACCACAACAGCCCTTCTCCAGTCCTGTGGAACTTCTCCTGTCTCCAAGGATCTAATTAAAACATCCTTTAAAGGCCCTACAAGAACTTCTCTGAGCTCTTTCAGTATCTTGGGGTGTATCCCATCTGGCCCCATAGACTTGTCCACTTTCAGTTTGCAAGCTGTTCTAACACATCATCTTTTGTGAATGGTGTGGTATCTACTCCATTCCCATTTGTATATTTGCCAGTCACAGGTGGTCCTTCTCCAGGATTTTCTCTAGTGAAAACAGAGCAGAAGTATTTCTTTAGCATTGTCGCTTTTTCAATGTCACGTTCCACAAATCTGTTCCCAGCACTTTTGAGTCCTGCAATTCCACCTCTGAGTTTCCTCCTCTCCCAAATATACCTGAAAAAATTCTTGTCACCACTCTTCACATATTTAGCCATCTTTCCTTCTGCCTTTGATTTTGCTATCCTTATTTCTCTTTTTATCTCTTTTAGTTTGATCTTGTATTCTTTTCTGTGTTCCTCTGTTTGCGAGCTTCTGAATTTTGTGAAAGCTGTGTTCTTTGCCTTTATTTGGGCAGCCACTTCTTTGGAGAACCAAATAGATTTCCTTTTCCTCTTGTTTTTATTTACTTTCCTTACGTATGTATCTGTTGCACCTTTTATTGCTTTCTTTAGTTTAGCCCATTGCAATGCAATTTCCCTAAACTCCTCCTACCCTACTAACTCCTCCTTCGGGTACTTGGCCATTTTAATGAAGTCAACGTTTTAGAGGTCTAAGATTTGAGTTTGCTGTGATTGGATTCCACCTTGGTTTTTATCTCAAACCACACCATGTGATTATCGCTGCTGCTGACATGGGTACACACCTGGATATTCGACACACTATCTCCGTTGGTGAGCACTAAATCCAGCATGGAGCTCTCCCTGGTCGGTTGCATCACTATTTGTTTAAGCAACACATTTTGGAAGGCATTCACAATTTTTTTACTTCTTTCCAGATTTGCAGAAGGAACACTCCAATCCACATCGGGTAGATTAAAGTCACCCAATATGATCACTTCCCCTTCATGGCTATATTTGCAATATCACAATCAATTCACTATCCATTTCTTCAGTTTGAGTTGGAGGCCTGTAGACCACACCAGTATGGATGACAGTGCCATCTCCTCTTTCCAATACAATCCAGAGCGCTTCTTTTTTCCCATGCCCCCTGCATTTCAGCAGCTTTAATATTGCTTTTGACATACGGGGCTACTCCTCCTCCTTTTCTACCCTCTCTATCTCTTCTAAATAGATTATAGCCAGCAATGGCTATATCCCATTCATGTGACTCATTGAACTATGTTTTTGTAATGCCCACAATGTCCAAGTCCATTTCCACCATTAGGGCTTCCAGATCAGGAACTTTGTTGGCTAGGCTTCGTGCATTTGTACTCATTGCTTTCCAGCATTTGTTGAATGGCTTGCCTGCTTTTTGCATGGGTGTTCTACACGCCCCTTCCCGCTTGCCATTGATGTGTTGTTGTGTGGCTGTTTCCAATGTTGTTTTTCTTTTGCTGGGAGTGATGTACTGAACTTGTCCTTCTCCATCTGTCACCCCCTTTCCCTAGTTTAAATGCCTGTCCACATAATGCCTGAATTTTTCACTTAGGATCTTTTTCTCTACAGCAGAGAGATGTAAGTCCATCAGTACAATATAGTCTCTTGTTGATCCATATGTTTCCCTAGTAACCTATATATCTAAATCCTTCTTGTCTGCACCAGGTTTGGAGCCATGTATTAAAGCTGTTTATGCAATACAGCCTTTCTGCCCCCTTACCATGAACAGGTAGAACTTCTGAGAATGCTATAGTGTTAGCAATGGGCTTGAGTTTCTCTCCCAGAGTCTGGAAGTCCTTTTGAACTGCAGAGGCACTGTTTCTAGTCAAGTCATTTGTACCCAAGTGAATGACAATATCAGTTTTGAGTGCTCACTTTCTGCACTAACTATACCAACAATTTGGTTAGTATTCCTGCAGGTGCCTCTGATGATGGAATCTCCAATGATTAGTAATTTTCTGTTTTGTGATTTTTTTCTTCCTATTTGGTACATTATCAGTAGATTTGGCATTAAGTCTATCATTTAAGGGCACTTCAGTTTCCATCAATTGGGCACCCTCATTATCCAAGGCAGAGAAGGCATTATGCAGGGATATCACTTGATGCGTAGGGTGTCTCTGCATTGCAGGTCACAACCTACCAGAGCCCACTGTGATCCATTTGTTCCTGGACTTTTGATTCTTTGTGGAAGCGGTGGTGGATTTTGTTCAGTTTATAACCTAGAGGAAGTGTGTTTAATTGCTCTAATTCTTTCCTTAGTAAAGTCAATTCTTTATGCATAGCAGCTAACTTGAGGCATATAGGGCAAGCTCTTAGGATC
Organism: Ichthyophis bannanicus; assembly: GCA_033557465.1. Taxonomy (NCBI): domain Eukaryota; kingdom Metazoa; phylum Chordata; class Amphibia; order Gymnophiona; family Ichthyophiidae; genus Ichthyophis; species Ichthyophis bannanicus. The sequence continues at coordinate 377,038,952 of CM066037.1, read as the reverse complement.
CAAATAATTCTTCTTGGAATGAAAGCACAACAGTTATTGCATTGAATACATGACATTCTGACTCAGCTGTCCTAGAAAGAGAAAAGAAGAAAAAGTGGGTATAATACCTAATTAAAAGGATAGAAGTCAATGTATATGAAGACTATATAGGCAATGCAAACTAGGGGTGGGTGGTATGAGGGGTAGGGTGGGTAGGAACGTAAGTGTCCCTGGCCAGTAGGCCTTCTGTGAACCGAGGGCACACCCAGATATCAGATTTAAAGGCTATGCAAGGAACATAGGCAGGCTGAAGATCCCTAAAAACCTATATGTAACAGGTAAAGTTTATCAAAAGACAGGCAATGATAAAGTTTGAAAGCCTTATCTGAGTATGTAGTCTCTTGAAGTTCTGATAAGCAGAATGGTTCAGGTATTTGGTCAGTGGTAGAGCAGCTTTAATTTAATTAGCCCCTCCCTGTAAGGCAGGCTTGCAACAGACAAAGGAAACTAAAAAATTCAAACTGAAATCTTACTGCTATATATCAGCCTACTAAGCAAAGGTCCCTATAATCTTAAAATTATACCCTTGCTTAACAAAATTTAAGTAGGAGACCTAAGTAGAAGACCAGGTATAGCTGCAAGTCTAAAAGCAATGTATATTTCTGTTCCAAGTAGCTATATATCACAAGTGTCCCTGACCAGTAGGCCTTCTATGAACTGAGGGAACACTCACATAATATCTGATTTAAAGGCTTCGCAAGGAACGTAGGCAGGCTGAAGATCCCTAAAAACCTATATGCAACAGGTGAAGTTTATCAAAAGCCAGGCAATGATAAAGTTTGAAAGCCTTAGCCGAGTATGTAGTCTCGAACTTCTGATGGCTCCTGCAAAGCGGGGATTTGGTTAAGTCACAATTATGGCAGGACTATGAGGCCCTAGCAGGGACCTTGCAAGCCTCACCATCAAGGCCAAGTCTCAGTTTTTCAAAGTTTCCATTGGGTAATTACAAACCATGATTCAGGGACTGCGGCATAGGGTTGATTCCAGGCTGGGAAATACCATTGGGATCAAGATCATACCCTTCCGAGTTATTCCGGGGCCTAACGGTCCCTGCCATGTTGAAGCTCCTTGGACGCCATCCAAGCTTTGCCTAATGGTACAGGATTTCCCCAATCCCTGGAAGAACCCCCAGAAATGGGCAAATGAGAAGCAAGTGATAGTCCAGACATATGATTCTACCTACTGGGATTTGGCCTGTGTCCTAGAAATGTTGTTGCCAAACCCCGCAAATCTTTCCTCCCTGAAAAGGGGATCCCAATACCCTGACACTTACCCAATCAGGGCTATGACATCTGGAAACAGGCAAGACAACAACTGCTGGATCAAGTGCCACACTTGTTTGTACCCAAGTCCAATTGGTTTAAAATTAATGCTTGTAAGCAGTTGAAGGAGGAAATGTTTACGAGTTTCCTCCCAAAATCACTGATTACCTTCAAGAAATATTCCGGAGTCAAAGGTCCAGAAGAGAATGCTAAGGAAGGAAAGATAGCAGCTTTTGTCAATGGCCTGCTCTCACCGATCCAACAGCTGCTAAAGACTACCACTGTGGATTGGGAACACAAATCCCACTCTGAAATTCTCAGCATTGCCTATCATTTTGAGAAACAGCTGGCAGAGAAGATTGCTCAAGAGGTGAAACAGAAAACCAAATGACTGGAACAGCAACAAGATCAGCTAGCTGTTGGCCCTCCAGATACAATCGTTTCAAAGCATAGAATTCCAGGGCTGTGGCTGAGGTTGAGGATATTACAGAGGAGGAACAATAAGCCTCACCCCACCGCAGAGAAGAGAGTGTCGTTATTACGGATTGCCTGGACACTGGGCTGCAGAATGCCCGATGAGACACAGAGATATGCTTTGGACCCAGCCTCCAGAAGGCGAGCCTGGCCACTGGACCTCCCCCTCTAATCCCACGGCCCAATATTATGCAGACTTATGATGAGAACGCACAATGACTATCCATGGATCACAACCACCTAGTATTCCGAATGGGTGCCTACCCCCTTATCCCTCTCTCCCAGGACTGTGAAGTAGTTGTCTCGGTGGCAGGAAAGAAATTATCCTTTATCATTGACAATGGGGCTATTTGTTCTGCTGTCCAACAGGCAGCTGTAGGAAGTTGGTCAAAGGAGGCTTGCATCATACAAGCTGAAGCTCTGGAAAGAAAACCAATTGTCCATGGCCTCACCAAGCCCCTTCTGATGACACTCGGCCAGTGACTCAATCAAGTTACCATTTATGGTCAGTCCTACCTGACCTGTGAATCTCTTGGGCCGGGATTTCCTTACTAGCCCTCAGTTGCTCGGTAATCTTCTTTCCGGATGGTGAAGTATGCCTCTATATGCCCGATCCAGACCCTCCACCAGAAACCACATTGACTCTGCTGACCTACGAGTCTCTAACCCAAGTGACTGAAGGAGCTGGAGAGACCACATGACTCTCACCAGCAGAACTTCAGCAAGATTTGGAAAGCCTCCTGACTCTGTGGGCATATGACTCTTCAGAGGTAGGCCGGCTGCATGTCCCACCTATCTGGATAACTTTGCAGATCCTGCAGCATTTATCCTTTTTCACCTGAAGCAGAGGAAGTCATCTTTTCAGTGGTACAAGCCCTCCTTCAGCAAGGAGTTATCTATCCCTCCACTTCATCTCACAACACGCCTATATTTCCTGTCAAGAAAGAGGATGGCAAGATGTGGCGCTTTGTTCAGTACCTCTGGCCCTTTAATAAGGGCATGGTGAACTCCATCCTAATGGTGGCTAAATTGTCTATGATCTGGTCTCTTGTGCCACTTTCCGCTGCAAACTTCACCATAGTGGATTTGCATAGTGCCTTCTTCTCGATGCCTCCCTGCCCTTCCAGCCAGCCTTATTTTGCTTTCACCTATAAGGGGTGCCAATATATCTGGAGTACTGTTAGTCAAGAGTACACCGAGTCTCCTTCATATTTTTCACAGGCCCTGAAGCAGGCCCTGGAGGATTTCCTTTTCCTGTCTGACTCCACTCTTCTGCAATATGCTGATCATCTCCTGGTGTATTCTAAGGACCTTACCTCAGCTCAAGCGGACTCCATGGGCCTGTTACATTATTTCCATCACATTGGGCTGAAGGTTAATAAGAGGAAGCTACAATATTGCCAACCAGAAGCTGCTTTCCTTGGCTGCCAATTAAGGTATGGCCATCGCAAATTAGTCACCTGGCGGATACAAGTCATTGCCTCGTTTTCTCAGCCTCTCACAAAGAGATAGTTGCACAAATTTCTTGGACTTTGCAATTACTGCTACTATTGGATTTTGGACTTTACTGTGATTGCTGTCCCGCTTACTGACCTCCTGAAGGGGAAGATACTGGAAACTGAGTTGCCATGGGCAGACTGCCGATAAAGCCTTTTGTCATCTTAAGCAAGCCCTGTAGGCAGCTCCGGCCCTTGAACTGCCTGACTATTCTTTGCCGTTTCAACTCTTGTCATGAACGGGCTGGGGTTGCCACTGGAGTCCTTGTCCAGGAAAGTGACTTTGGTCGTCAATAGGTGGACCTGGTTGCCAGGGGCCTACCAACCTATTTACAGGCTGTTAGTGCTGCGGCATCTCTTCTTAAATTGGCTGAACCTATCCTGTTGGACCACCACATCACTTTCTGGATCCCACACTCTATCGACACCCTTGCTAATTCCAGCAAGACTCATTTTCTGTCTGTGGCACATCTTGTACACTTGGACATTGCTCTTTTAAATAATCATAATCTTATGGTGTACCAATGCACCCAGCTTAACCCCGCAATGCTTTTGCCTCGCCCAGAGGAGGGACTACTTCATGACTGTCTACAAGCCATTGATCTGGAGACTAAGCCTAGATCAGACCTATTTGAAATTGTTGAACATGAAGATTTGGCTGATATTTTCAGTGTCTAGGCTGCTGAACTTGTAGCCCTCATATGGGCCTGCCAACTGGGCCAAGATAAACTCTTGACTGTTTTACTGATTCAAGGTATGCCCACGATCTCATCTGGGACTTCGGCATGATATGGAAAGCTTGAGGGTTTCTTATCTTCTACAACAAACCCATTGCTCATGCTGATCTTATCTTCAAGTTCCTTGAGTCTTCCCTGCTACTCTCTGCATTGGCCGTTGTAAAGTGCAAAGGCCATGGCTCTTCTAATACTGAGGTTTCCAAGGGCAATACTAGGATGAATGCTGCTGCCAAGGCCACTGCCCTTCATCATATCCACACTTGCTGTATGACTAATCTTCTTGCTTTTCATGTGCCGACCATAATGCCTATCCATGATGTTCAGCAAATTACCACCCCAGAGGAACTTAACTTGTGACAGTCCTCGGAATATGGACTGACCAAGCTGGTAGGCCTTTCATCCCTAAATTTTTATTACACCCATTGTGTCAATTGTACCATGGGGTTACACACGAAGGAAAATCTGCTATGTTGCATGCCATGGCCCTAAACTGGGGAAACTAAGAAAGTGCCCTTTATAAGGACATAAACAAGTGTGTTGGAGCTGCCATATTTGTCAGATAAACAATGTGGGGAAAGCATATAAGGTAAATCCCCAGCAACTCCCCAGACCTGAGGGGCCTTTTTTAACATTGCAAATAGACGTTATTCAATTACCTAAGGTGATGGGGATTGAGTACTGTCTGGTAGTGTGCATGTTTTCAGGATGGGCAGAGGCTTATCCTTGTCGGAAGGCAGATGTTGCTACAGTGGCCAAAAAGCTTTTGCAAAATTTAATCTCTACTTGGGGAATGCCCCAGGTCCTCTCGAATGACCGGGGAAAACATTTCACAGGGACAATAATGGCTCAGGTATGTCGGGGACTGGGAATCAAACAAGCCCTTCTCCCCCCCCCCCCCCCCATTACCCTCAAAGCTCTGGCCAGGTGGAGAGAGTCAATGGGATTCTTAAAATGAACCTGTCCAAATTAACCCAGGAGTTGAATCAAAATTGGGTACAGGTCCTGCCTCTGGCACTGAGGAGTCTCCACACCACATCTAGTAGGACAAGGGGCCAGTTAATCCCTTATGAGATTGTTACTGGGAAACCCTTATCTCCATTCCATATACACCCTGAAACAGACCTGGTCTTAACGTGCAGGGAAATATTGTCCTATCATAAAGGTCTTATGGCCTCTTTCTCTGGTGAACTCACAGGTGCAAAGACTGTCCCAGCTCCCCGTGCAAGGATATAACTTCCAACCAGGAGACTGGGTCTACCTGAAGGCCCACCAAAGGAAGACCTTGCTGGAGCCTAGGTGGAAAGACCCCTACCAAGTTCTGCTTACGGGATATTCAGCAGCCAAGCTTGAGGGATGTCCAATGTGGGTCTATACTTCTCACTGTAAGAAGGCGACGGAGCCCAAGGAATTTTGGCCCTCACAACCATCTGAAGGCTTGCAGTTGAGGATCCAGTGCCGATAAGATGGACCCCGAGATATTAAGATATAGACTTTGTGGACACCAACCAAAAAGGAACTGGCATTTGCTGGTTCTAGGCATTCTTATATTGTTAATGTGTGGGATAATTGTTTACTTGTTAATGTTTTATGATGGGACCTGGGGAGAAGGCTCGAAGGGTAAACGTAGTGGGAAAAGAAGTGTTAAGCCTCCACTAATTCTCAATCTATTTGTGCAGGCCTTAAAGGAATTCATTGAGCCTATTGGCTTAACCAACTTTCTCATCTGTAGTAGGCTTCCCCCTGCCAGGATGGTACAGCTACCCTTTGTTGCCTACCCCCTTAACGTTTCCCAACACGAACCTGATGCCCTAACTGTGCGAGTTGTTACAATATTACCTGGAAGGAAGCGGGACTATTACACATGAAAGCCAAAACCCTTCTAGGTAGTTTTCAAGGTAATCCCATGTTTTGCTTCCAGGGGCAGAGGAATCATTCTGTGGAGGAAAGAAGAGGTTGTTGATATACCTGGTTGTCCAACGCTACCTGGGTTTTCCTTAACGGGACACAGGTAACATTTTGTTATGGATCCCAGCTGGATGATTCCTCCTGGACCCTCATTGACACTCCTAATTGTACTTATGAGGGAAACTGTTTAGTAATAGTAAATGACGGCAGATAAAGACCACTATTGGTCCATCTAGTCTGCCCAGTTTATTTTGACTTTATCCTGTTGTTGTAAAGGGATCCACTGTGTCTGTCCCATGCCATTTTGAATTCTGTGACTGTGTTTGCACCCACCACTTCCATCGGGAGGGCATTCCAAGCATCCACCACCCTTTCAATGAAGTATTTCCTGACATTTCCTTTCAGTTTACCCCCTTGCAGCTTCATGTTATGCCCTCTAGTTTTGCAGCTTCCCCATCTTTGGAAGAGGTTTGTTTGTTCATTATTTCTCTTTAAGTATTTAAAAGTCTGAATCATATCTCCCCTATCCCTCCTCTCCTCCAAAGTGTACATATTTAGGTCTTCAAGTCTCTTCTTATAAGGCTTCTGACGCAGACTCCAAATCATTTTGGTTGTTGGCTCATTCCCCCGGGCCAGTCTTGGGCTACTATATCCCCGTTATCGCCGATGAACAGCTGTCTAATGTCTCCAGAGCCATTTGCCTTACAGACTAAATGTTTCTTAGAAATTGGCAGTGCTTATTTCCCATGCCTATTTATATTTTCCCAGGGGCCGAATAGCCCAAGTAGGACAATACTTTGTGTGTGGAGACCTAGCTTACCAATGTTTCCCTGAATTTTGGTCAGGTACTTGTTTTGTCACCCATAGTACTCCCCCCACTCTCTATTTACCCCCTCCACTGGGATAACCACCAGGCCCAGCTTCCTGGATCCTCGTCTCAGGATTTTGATCAGGCTCCCCGTCTTCGTGTGTGAAGGGATGTTCTTTCCGAACCTACTGAGGAGGAAAGAAATGCCTCCCTTAAAGAAGCCCAAGAATATATTGAATCCACCCCAAACTTACTATATCCAAATTAGATGCTCTTTCAGGCACAGGTTGGTTCCCTTCATGGGATCTGCCATCGCCGCAGAATTGGGCATGGCCATTCGCCACCTAGGGGCTGCAGATGAACTCCTTACAGATATTAACATAAGAACATAAGATATGCCATACTGGGTCAGACCAAGGTCCATCAAGCCCAGTATCCTGTTTCCAGCAGTGGTCAATATAGGTCATAACTATCTAGCAGTTTCCCCAAAAGACACAGGTTCCTTAATGCTTGTATTGGGTCAAGCAGTGATATCCAGTGTCCCTTTTAATAATGGTTTATGGACCTTTCCTCCAGGAACTTGTCCAAACCTTTTTTAAACCCAGCTACACTACCAGCTTTTACTACATCCTCCAGTAACAAATTCCAGAGTTTGATTACACGTTGAGTGAAAAAATATTTTCTCTTATTAGCCTTAAATAGATTACTCTGTAGCTTCATTGCATGTCCCCTAGACTTTTTATATTCAGATGACGTAAACAATCGATCTACGTTTACCCATTCCACTCCATTCATTAATTTATAGACTTCTATCATATCTCCCCTCAGCCCTAACCTTTTTAGCCTCTCTTCATAGGAGTATCCTTCCATCCCATTTACCATTTTGGTGGCTCTTCTCTGTACTTTTCTAATAACGCTATGTCCTTTTTAAGATACGGCGACCAGAATTGCACACAATATTCAAGGTGAAGTAGCACCATGGAACGATACAGAGGCATTATAATATCCTTTGTTTTATTTTCCATTCCTTTCCTTATGATACCTAGCATTCTATTTGCTCACTTGGCCGCCGCTGCACACTGGGTGGAGGGTTTTAACATGTTATCCACGATAACGCCTAAATCTTTTTCCTGAGTGGTGGTTCCCAATGTGGAACCTTGCATCGTGTAACCATAGTTTGGGTTGTTCTTCCCTAGGTGCATAACTTTGCATTTGTCCACATTAAATTTCATCTGTCATTTGGATGCCCAGTCTTCCAATTTATCAAGATCCTCTTGCAATTTTTCACAATCCTCTTGGGTTTTAACAACTTTAAACAGTTTTGTGTCATCTGCAAATTTGATAACCTCACTCATTATTCCCTTTTCCAGGTCATTTATGAATATGTTAAAAAGAGCGGACCCAGCACAGATCCCTGGAGTATGCCACTATTCACCTTTTTCCATTGGGAAAATTGGCCATTTAGCCCTATCTTGTAACCAATTCCTGATCCAAGATAGTATATCACCTCCTATCCTATGACTTTTTAGTTTTGCCAAAAGTCTCATGAGGGACCTTGTCAAAGGCTTTCTGAAAGTTCAGATACACTATATCAACCAACTCACCTTTGTCTACCTGTTCCATTCACACCTTCAAAAAACAGATTAGTAAGACAAGATCTTCCTTGTCTAAAGCCATGTTGGCTGTCTCCCATTAAGCCATGACTATCTACATGCTGAGTAATTTTGTTCTTTATGATGGTTTCTACCATTTTTCCCGGTACGGACGTCAGGCTCACTGGTCTGTAGTTTCCTGGATCACCCCTCGAACCCTTTTTAAAAATTGGCGTTATAATGGCCATCCTCCAATCTTCAGGTATTACAGATGATTTTAATGATAGTTCACAGATTACTAATAGCAGGTCTGCAATCTCATATTTCAGTTCTTTCAACACCCTTGGATGTATACCATCTGGTCCAAGTGATTTGCTACTTTTCAGTTTATCAAATAGTTGTAATACATCTTCCCAGTGTATCAATATTTCCTTCAATTCTTCTGCAGCATCACCTTTAAATACCACTTCAATCATGGGTAACATCCCTACATCTTCCTAAGTAAAGACCAAAGCAAATCATTTATTCAGTCTCTCCGCTATTGCCTTGTCCCCTCTTACTGCCCCTTTTACCCCTCTATCATCTATTGGTCAAAATGACTCTCACAGGTTTTTTGCTACGAATGTATTTGAAAAAGTCTTTATTATGCGTTTTTGCTTCCACAGCAAGTTTCTTCTCAAATTCTCTCTTTGCCTGCTTTATCAATGGCTTGCATTTAACTTGCCAGTGCTTGTGCTGTTTCCCGTTTTCGCCATTTGGCTCTTTTTTTCCATTTCCTGACGATTTTTTGGCAACAGCAGCCTCTCTGACCTCACCTTTAAACCATGCTGGCAGGTTTTTTTGGACTTCCTTCCACTTTTCTTAAAGAGTGGCATACAGCTGGTCTGGGCTTCCGAGATAGTATTTTTAAACAACACCCAAGCTTGATGTAAGTCTTTAACCTTTGCAACTGCTCCTTTTAGTTTTTTCTTTACTATTTTCCTCATTTTATCAGTCTCCCTTTCGAAAGTTAAAAGATAGTAATGTGGATTTTCTTACCATTCCTTCTCCATTAATTAAGTCAAACGCGATCATTCTATGAGAGCAGCAGTCGCCATTGGAGGTGAGAGCGGGAGCTCCACCTCCCTCCACAGAGCCTGCCCACTTCACCGGCATGGTTAGCACTCGACACCTATAAGATAGGCAAGGAAAAACCTTGCCTATCTTATAGGCACCGAGCACTAACTGTGCAGCATCCAATAGTCTGCATGGTTAGCCTCGGTATCTACCGAGCAGTGCAGCCAAACCCGGATATACACTTCCGTCGCAACTATCTTGCTACAGGCTGGTCTTCGGCATGTTAATAAGCTATCCATTAAATGTATTGATCTGCGAGTCCCAGTATAAGTTCCATATGAGTGCTTATATTGCTCCTTGGTGGGTGTTTCAAAAAGGGTTTGCGGAGAGCAATGCATGTCCCAAGTGCAATATGGATCCAGCTCATTTGGAACATATGATTTGGTCCTGCCCTCAAATCAAGATCTTTAGGAAGAAAATCTTCCGTTTCTTGTCTGAATAATAGAAGTGCTCATACCCTAGCTGTAGAACTGCTGTTTTCTGATTTTTCAATCATCCTTTTCTTTCAGAGGGAATAAGATTTTTTTCTTTTGAAGGCCTTATTTTGGCTTGTAAAGATATTCTTCACTTTTGGAGAAAGCCAAAGTCTCCTGGTTCAACCACTATAAAGCCCTGCTTTTTGATTTATTGTTGTTGGAAAGAAGGGCCACAGGGGATGATTGGCCTGTGAAATGGAGGGTCTTTCAATCTCAACCACAAGATCTTGATACCTCCAGGAGGAGATTCCTTTCTTTTTTGGCCATATCCCCTTTTTCTAAATTTATATATGTTATAGAGTATGTTTGATATTTTTAAAGATACTTAGATGCTGGATCTTTTTTCTCACCATTTCCATTTCCATCTTTTTATTCTTTAACTTTGACAATGTTTGGTCGCTAACCAAGTTGATGATGGGGTGGGAAGTAAAATTAGTGTTCTGGGTAATTGTTTTTTAAAAGAAACTGGGAAATGTGGAAGAGAGGGGAGGGGGAAAAATAAAAACAATTGTATCTCAGTGTTTGAGTGGATGTTATTCAGTCTGCCAAAGAAATAATCGTATGTTAGCTGTACTCTTCATTATTAGGGCTTTTTGTCAACGAAGAAATTGAAATATAAAATAGGGTGTAAGTGCAAAGCACATGTGTACATTATGGGTTGATCCTAGAACTCATGTAAATGACCATATCTATTTTTTGCAAGTAGGTTTGTAAAAATTTTAGGAATTTTATAATCTATGCTTGTGCAGTCCACAGTCCACCCAAATTCCAACCCTGTGCATACCCAACGTGAAAGTATACACGATGCAAACATACTTTTACACTAGTCAGTAAGAAGCCACTTATGTGCATAGATGATTAAATTACTGACATTTATGCGCATACTTGCCAATAAATCTAGGTGGCTCCTTACAAAATTACCCCAGTATGTCTAAAATTGCAATGCTCTATTGTAATCTGCTGAAAAACTTGTGATCAGCAGAATATAAATTTTAATAAATAAAATGAAAACAGTTAAGCTCTAGAATTTGTTGTTGAAAGATGTGGTGAAAGCAGTTCATGTAGCTTGTTGTGAAAAAAGATTTGGACAAGTGCCTGGAGGAAAAGTCCATAAACCTCTATTAAGGTAGACTTGAGGAAAGTCATTGGTACCTCTTGGAGTAAGCAACATAAAATCTATCTGCTTTTTAGGATCCAGCCAGGTACTTGTAACCTGGATTGGCCACTGTTGGAAAAAGGATACCTGACATGATGTATCTGTGGTCTAACACAGTATTACGGTTCTTATATTCATATGCTCTAAATGAGTTCAAGGAGGATCATTTTGGGTAGTCATCCAGATAGGAAGTTTTTGACAATGAAAAGGATTAACATAAAAGGTGTTGGCGCTGGTGCTGGTAGACACCTTATAGCTGGAAGTGCAAAAAAAGGTTAAAACCTTCACTTAGGAAGATGCCTGCATGCTAGCCACTAGGGATATGCATGACCAAACAAAAAAACTTCAGTTAGTTTGCAGATTTCATAAATTTTTCCCCGATTTTCATTTTTGCATTTTTTCACATGTTCATTCTAAATATCCACTTTGTATCTGTACTAGGACTTTTTTGCATGTGCAATTCTATTGTATATGGATTAATTCATCGGTATACATACGAGGTGTGACAAAAAAGAAATGAGACTGTGGCAGCCACGCCCATGACTCAATGCCAATTGGCTAACCGCTTATGTCACTGTGTTGTGCAACATCTCGCCACTATTCTGCTATAATATTTTTCATCTCTCTCTCTGGTTTTTTTTTTCAGGTATTTTTGTAGCACACTGCTTTATCACTTTGTCACGCAACTGGAGGTGGCAGAAATATGGAACAAAGAATCAACTTAAAATTTCTGGTTAAGTTGGAGAAGGGCCCAACTGAGTGTCTCCAACTTCTCCAAAAGGCTTATGGAGAAAATGCTATATCAAGACCACGAGTCTTCAAGTGGCACAAATACTTCAAGACTGGCCGCGAGGAGGTAGAGGATGACCCCAAGTCAGGACGGCCTTCCATGACAAAGACAGCTGAGAACATTGACAGAGTGAACCAGCTGGTGCGGAGTGATCGCAGATTGACGTTGTGGATGATAGCTGAGGAGCTCAGCCTGAGCAGGGGAGTCAGTGCAGACCATCTTGGTGCAGGAGCTGGGGATGCGGAAGGTATGCGCCAAGATGTTGCCCAAGCTTTTATTGGATGACCAGAAGGAGCACCGGGTTAATGTTTGTCGAGGCTTGCTAGAGAAGATCGGAGAAGATCCAGAGTTCGCTGGCCGAGTCATCACAGGAAGGCACGCATGTCCAAATCAAGGATCAAGGTCAAGCTGATCGCATTCTTCGACCAGAAGGGCACGGTCCATCATGAGTTTGTGCCTGAGGGTCAGTCAACCAGCACTTCTACCAGCAGGTCCTCAATTACCTCCATGACCGGGTTCGGCGCAGCAGGCAGGCTCTGTGGAGAGACAAGTCGTGGCTGCTCCACTACGACAACGCACCCACACACACCGCGCTCAGTGTGAGGCAGTTCTTGGCCAACAAACAGATCACAGCTCTCGACCACCCTCCTTATTCCACAGATCTCGCACTGTGTGACTTCTGGCTCTTCCCCAGGCTGAAGACTGTGCTCAAAGGAACTCATTTCACCTCTGTAGAAGAGATCAAGGCCACTGTGACAAGGAGCTGAGGGGACCTCAAGGAGGAGGACTTTACCGAGTGCTTCTGTACATGGCAGAGAAGCAAATGCAGAAGTGCATTAACTCGGGGGGGGGGGGGATTACTTTGAAGGGGACAATGCATAATTTCTCTGTAGATTTTGTAATACAACATTTATTGGACAGTCTCGGTTCTTTTGGTCACACCTTTTATGTACAAGTGATTGGTGCTTACAAAGTTAGCGGTTACCTTAACTGAATGTACACTAACAAATGTACACCCTTCCTAGCCACTCTGTGTGACCTACAGATGAATGGCAGTATTGGCTTCCGACACACTGATTTACCAGAGGGATAAGCTGATGGGTAATATAGAGAAAAAGAGTGCTAGAAGTAGAGAAGCAGTGGGATGCAACACAGTAAAAAGAGTAGTCACCCTGGTAGGCAGTACTTTAAGCATGAGAAGATGAGAAGAATCCTGTCAATTATCACTTCACCGCCCCTCTCCACTTTCACACACCAGCCCTCATGGGCACCACACAGAACAAGCTTTGACAACATAGTGGTAAGTGGACAAGATCAACATCTATCCACTTTAAAATGAGACTCCTGCGTGTATTTCAGTGGTATGGACTTTTGCAAAGCCCTCTGATATTATGATCACAGATTTGTTGGGATACTAGGCACACAGGTTTGCAGTCTAGCCACATCTGGCCAAGATTGCACACTATTTCCTTTTCTTCCCACCAAAGAGCATGCCCAGGGAATGTGTATTCTCAATGGCAAGGGATATTTTGAGCCCAAGCATTCATGGTAGGCACCATACTGTATGTGTGTATGTGTATTGAACAAAATTTAAGATATATGATGTTTAATTGTACATTTTTATAGGCTTGTTCTGCAAGGGGTGGTTTGGGGATGATCATGATTGAGTATAATTATCAAAATTCAAGAGGGGTGGGAAGGTGCCTAGGAACCTGAAAGTTAAATGGTAGGGAGGGGCAATGAGAGGGGGAGCAGAAGGGCACAACGCTGAAGGTTCACCTAGGGTGCCTACAACCCTTGTACCAGCCTTGGGAATTCCATAACATAGGACCAGCTACTGTAAAAGCACAAGAGCTCAGTAGAATCCTTCTAGCAAGCTGGTTGGTCTTCCCCAATATCAAAACAGTCTTCTGCTCCTTCAGAACAGTGCTGTTCGCCTAATTACTCACACCTCCTGCACAGATCACATTACACCCACACTCATTCATCTTCATTGGCTTCCCATTCAGTCCTGCATTCACTACAAAATACTCATCCTGGTTCACAAGATCATCTAAACCAGTTCCCCCCAATACCTTGCCAATTTCATCCATCTCCATGGCTCTCACCATGCCCTCCGATCTCTTAATGTTAATCAGTTATACCTCCCCTCCGCTTCACAGGCACACCTACAATCCACTCACAACTCTGCTTTCTTTTTCCTTGGCCCCTCACTATGGAACAGCCTCCGCTCTACCCTTCGTCTTGAGCTCTCCTTCCATAAGTTTAAAGCTATGCTGAAGACTTATTTGTTCTTCCTTGCTTTGACTCCCCCCCCCCCAACACTCCATAATCTCGCTCCTCTTCACCCCTAAAGTTCCCCTCTCCTCTCCCTGCTCCTTTTGCATGATTACATCTGCTCTGTTCTATCACATTTTGGTGTTCTTTTCATTTTTTTCTTCGCAGCTATTTTCTATTGTAAATTGCTTTATTGCTTTTGTTATGAGCTAATATTTGTTTCATGCCCTCTTTGGCTCTTTTATAGTTCCTGTCCAGCTCACAAGGGTGATTCTGTGATGGCTGCCTATGATACTGTTCCTCATGAGTGGTTGAGCAAGAGACTATAAACTTTGGATGTGCAGGAACAAGTGGTATCATGGGTACATTCCTTTTGGGAAGAGCATATTCAGGTAGTATTATGGAAGGATCAGCATGCAAGTCCAAGATCTTTGGATTGTGGGATCTTCTAAGGACCCGTGCTATCATCACTCTTATTCAATGTTTACTTGCACATGGCACCCTTGGGTTGACTATTAGATCATCAAGGGATAGATTCCATTTGAACCAAGCCAGGATCAGCAACAGGATATTGGACTCATTTCTTCAGACAGCTCTGGCCCTCATTTGAATTTGTTGGTGCTACATAGGGGATGTGTATAGGCAAGAAAAAAAAATCCGTTTTTGGTTGTTTCACAGATTTTTCCTGATCTTGGGGTTTTTCATCTGTTACTTTCACACATTAGTTTTAATAGGAAATTTACAAAGCACTAATGAGCAAATTAATGTGCATTTAATCAATTTAGTGCATACTAAATTTTAAGGTGCCTTATCGAACCAAATGTGCACTAACAAATGCATGTCCCTAATGCTTCATGCCACTATTGGTGCTGTTGTTGTTTAAACCCTCTCCTTTGCCTATGGATCTTCATATCTCCCTAGGTGCTTCTTTGTCCTTCTCCCGATGCCTTGGAGTGTTTCTGCCACTATCAGTACTGCTCTTTCTTTCCTGGTGTTCTGTTGGTTCATGCTGTGGATGCTGCTTTTGTCCCTTTCTTAGTGCCATAGAGTATTTATATAATCATTGTGATGCCCTTTTCCCCTTCTGTTGCCTTGGGGTGTTCATTCCATCTTTTGTTCGACTTTGTCCTCTCATGGTGGCTTGGATTGTTGATGCCATCATTAGTGCCCTTTGCTCCCTTTTTACAGTAGAGTCATGGTATGTTCATGCCAAACTTGGTGCCTTGGAATTCTGCTACTTGAAACCAACAGTAATAGAGGCAAGTTTATTTAAAAATTGATAGAAACCCCACCTACAAAATTGCTTCCCCCAATGACCTTAAAGGAACTGAATGAAACAAATTTCAGGATCAAAAAAAAAAAAATGCCGTGAAAATTGATCTAAAGATAAAACAAAACAAAAGTGTTCCCTAGACACATTCATCTAATTGCTGACTAACTGGGTTTTTTTTTGTTTCAGGCCACAGTGAAGGACGGGTGTTTGCAAAGGATTGCTGATTGGTTGTTATGTAATAATTTATGTTTAAATACAGAGAAGAGTGATGTACTTTGGATTGGAAAAGATGATTCCCAGGACTATTGGTCCTTCCTTGAAGTTGACTTCTGGAGAATATTCTCTGGTGACTAAGGCCAGGAATTTAGGGGTTATTGTGGATTTGGATTTTCATATGGTAGTTCAGATTTCTCAAGTGGTTAAGATAATCTTTAAGTTAAAACTAGTGAGGAAATTGTATCCTTTACTAAAAAAGAAATTGTTTCACATGGTGGTTCAGCTGTATGTACTTGTTCATCTAGACTACTGTAATGGTCTATATCTGGGCTTACCTGAAAGGTTACTGGTAAGGCTGCAGTCTGCACAGAATGCTGCAGCGAGATTGATCTTAAGTGTTCCTCTCCTTTATTGAAATATTTGCATCGGTAATCAGTAAGATGTCATATTCAGTATAAGGCGTCTGCAGTAGCATTTCAGCTATTACATGGGCTTGGCCCGTTTTTTTTATGGGATAAATTTATGTAGTATAATCAGAGTCAATCTTTACGTTCAGGTCAGCAAGGTGAAGTTGCCATTCAAACAGCGAAACAGGCTATGAATGTGGAAACCTGGAAAAGGTCTCCACATTCATAGCCTAGTTATTTAAGAGGTTTATATACCATCTTACCAGCATAAGTCATCTAAAACAGTGTACACAAAATAAATAACTCAAATGTCTTATTTATCTATCTTAGAAGAAAGGTGCCTTTCATGCTGCAAAACTTTAGTTTTCTGCATAATCAAAGTTTATGCCATTTCAAGCATCACATCTTTAGTGCTTTCAGAAATACGCAGACCACCAATCTGTCAAAAACCAATCCCATAAGCTATGATAAGAAGAAAATAGTTGGAGATAAACAGAAATTTACCCTTCTCTTTCTCTTTGTTCCTCCTTTCAGCCTCTCAAATAATTTCTTGTTCTGAAAAAAGAAATTTAAAGGATTACATTATACTATTTCATGGAATCTTTTATGAGATGAAACAGGGAATAAATGTTGCACAAGTGATTAAATTATACAACAAAAAATGAAATATATCCCAATATTTAACGTTAACAAGGTCAATTTTCAGTAGTCCATGGACTGCAAAACTTTAAATGGATATAATCTCTGTTATAATATTATAACTGCTATTTGTTCATTTGTACAAGTTCTGTCCAATGGCCGAT
Source organism: Ichthyophis bannanicus (assembly GCA_033557465.1). Classification (NCBI taxonomy): domain Eukaryota; kingdom Metazoa; phylum Chordata; class Amphibia; order Gymnophiona; family Ichthyophiidae; genus Ichthyophis; species Ichthyophis bannanicus. Next base: position 377,022,125 of record CM066037.1, on the reverse strand, counting down.
TTTTACCACTGAAAAGATTATTTCAGCATTGCCTCCGACCTGTCCCAAACCACATTCCATTTTAAAACAGGTAACTTTCACTTTTTAAAAATTGCTAAATGGACAAAGTTATCTGTGTAAATGCCCTGAATTTTATTTTTGAAAAGCGCTTATCCAGTCATCACTACTGCTTCTGCATATTGAGCTTTAATGCATTCTATGAGAAAGGGAATCCGGATGTTTAAGTAAAGATAGTTGTCAGTGTTTTCCTTCTTCTGCTATAAGATTCGATTTCTAGAGAAATGTTTTCAGAAAGTTCCCATTTTTTTTATAAATGGTGTGAGACTGTTAAAACCCACCTCAGCTAATCATGGCCCTCACCCCATTACTGGCATGCAGGCAGGGCCAGTCTGTCCACTAAGTGAGCTAGGCGGCGGCCTACCCAGATGGGCAGCTTTATGCCGCCACTTTGTTACCTGCAGCAGGACATGTGCTTCAGCAACTTACTGTCAGAGAGGGACCAGAAGCGGCAGGCTAGGTGTGCTGAAGAACATGGCAGGCAACAAAGCAGCGGCACAAAGCCACCGCTTTTAAAATACTACCACCATCCCCCGCCTTCTCCCCCAAGCGGAATCAGCAGCAGCAGGGGGCGGTGGTGGCTTGGTGCAGGCGGAGGAGCAGAAACTCTTCGGCCAGTCCTGCATGCAGGGACCATACCTAACTAATGTATACATAATTTACAAAGAAGGATGTATTTAGGCTGGGTTACCAAAAGAGTCTCAGTCTTTGCATTGCAAATAATCTTTTCTTGCCGTTTCTATGGATTCTGTTTTATTTTTTTCCATGATATTAGAAAGATGTTAAACGCTGGTTTAGCATAAAAGTTAGGAACAGTCTCATATTTGTGTTATACTGTATTTGAGAAGACATTAAGTAGAGTAAAGTTGTTGGACTATATTTCTAATAATGGCATACTATATCATTTATACAAACAATACTAGACAGGAAACTCCATTCTGATTAAAATCCCTCCTTCAACTCTAAACAACCAATCGGCTTGTTACTTTGATACAGTCTCCTGTAATTCATTTCACAAAAAAAGCACTCCACTTGATTCTGTTGTTTAAGCCATTTGATTGTATACTATTCAATCTAAAAAACCACTGTTGCTCTCTTTCTTCTCCTGATCTCCTCCTCTTTTATTTATTATTTGATGTCAGGACTGACTCAAAGGCACACAAAAAAAAATGCAAAAACATTGCAAGAAAAAGAAAATATGATTCTTATCTAAACAATTCCAACTATTAGTTCTTCAGTTGCATACCTTATCAAGCTGCTCTTACATTCTATCATTCTAATTTTATATGGTCTTTATCTTTTTTTCAATATAATACAGTCCACATGGACAAATAATTCTATAAGACACGTCCTTTAAAACATTTATTTTTACAATCAAAAGAATTTTGAAACTCTCAACTGCAAAGTTCCACACACTAAAATTCCCATACTTATAGTGAATCTTTTAAAGTAATCAGTTAAGTTATAGCATAGTTACTCACTTGTAACAGGTGTTCTCCGGGGACAGCAGTAATCAGTCCTCACATATGGGTGATGTCAGCACCAATGGAGCCCTCGTGGAAGCATGCCCCCCCAGCTTTCAAAGAAAGTCTTTGGGAGATGCCACCACACACGTGTGGTTCCCTTCCCGCCCAAGGGTGCCATCTAGCTCAGTCAGATGACTTAGTTAAAAGACGGCAAAAATAAAAGATGGTTAAGGAGCAACTCCAAGGGGAGGAGGGAGGGTTGTGAGAACTGATTCCTGCTGTCCCCAGAGAACACCAGTTACAGGTGAGTAACTACACTTTCTCCAGGAACAAGCAGGAAGTCAGTCATCACATATGAGACTCCTCAGCTAAAACAAAGGCTCCATGAGGGAGCCCAATAGCAAAAATAGGGCTCCCTCATGGGGAGCTGCAAGCAACAGCAATTGAGTCTGTGCCCACAGATCACAGTAGAACCCGTGTGTCCGATAAACCAGCACTCCGGTAGGCTGAACATAGAAGGGTCGGACGGTAGGAGTTGCCTAAACCCCGAAAAGGTTATGAAGCACCACAACCTGGTTGAAGGCAATGTCCCGTCAGGACTCTTTTTTCAGGCAGTAATGGGCTGCAAAGATATGGACTGAAGACCGGGTGGTGGCCCAGCAGATATCCACTATCGGGACAGAGTGCAAGTTTGCCACTGAAGCTGCCATGGCCCTGACATAGTGCGCCGTGACGCAGCCTTCCAGCAGGAGCCTCGCCTTCTCATAAGTGAGGGCAATACAGTCTACCACACAAGTGGACAGCATATGCTTGGTCATCGCCTCCCCCAGCCTACTGGGGTCATAGGAGATGAAAAGCTGAGAAGCCTTGCGGTGGCCCTGAGTGCGTTTGATATAGAAGGACAAAGCCCTCTTACAGACCAAGGTGTGAAGGACTGTCTCCACCCGACTGGAGTAAGGTCTTGGGAAGAAAGTAAGAAGCATCACTTCCTGGTTAAGATGGAAGGGCAACAGTCAGTCACACTAGCCTAAAGACACCTGCTTCATGTATACTACAAGATGGAAGGGCAACACTACCTTCAGCAGGAATTTGGGGTGTGTACGAAGCACCACTCTGTTCTTGTAGAACCAGGTATAGGACGCCTCTGCCACAAGGGCCTGAAGCTCGCTAACTCTGCGAGCAGAGGTGAGCGCAACTAGGAAAACCACCTTCTAAGAGAGGTAGCAAAGGTGGTAGGTAGCCAGAGGCTCAAAGGGTGGGCAAGTGAGCTGCCCCAACACTACACTGAGGTCCCATTCGGACCTACTATGAACCCACAGGTACTGCCTGTGGTTGGGGTGGGTGAGGATGTGCATATAAGCATCCTTGAGGTCTAAGGAGCATAGCCAATCTCCCTGCTGGAGGTATGGCATCAATGTTCCAAGGGAGAGCATCTTGAACTTCTCCCTCATCAGGAATTTGTTGAGGTTGCACAGGTCGAGGTTGTGCCTTAGGCCCCCTGTTTTCTTTGGGATGAAGAAGTATCTGGAGTAGAACTCCTTGTCCTTGAGGTGGTGGGGCACTGGTTCCACCACCTTGTCTTCAAGAAGACCTGCCTTCAGGAGAAGGTTCCAGTGTAGGGGAGACCTGAGGGGCTCTCCCAGGAAATAAGAGGGAGGTGACTGAGCCAGGTGGAGGAGATAGCCCTCCCTGACTACCTTCAGTGCCCAGGAGTCAGTGGTGATAGCCACCCATCACTGGGCATAGAGGGCCAGGTGTCCTCCTGTGGGCTGTTGACCTCCTTGGGGTAGAGAGGCTATGCTCAAGGAGTCAAAAACTTCCCCCTGGCTGGGCCGGGGCTGGTGCCTGGGGTTTTGGAGCTTTCTGCTTATGCAGGCTGTGCCCATGTCCCTTGGCCTGCTGACCCTGTTGGGTAGCCAGGAAGGCCTGATAGGGTGGGTAATTTCGGTAAGTAGCTCCCTTCCTCGGGTAAAAGGGCTTTTTACCCGAGCCCTTCCATCGGGGAAGGGCAGTGGTCTTCTTAGAGAGCCTAATCCTCAACATGAACTTGGTCTCCAGCTCGGCAGCCTTGTTGGTCTTGGGTTTTCCAAAGAGGTTCTCCACTTGGCATGGGACATCGACCAATTTGTCCTGAATCCACTGCTCGAGATCAGACGACTGAAGTCAAGCTTGGCGGCGTGCACCGATGCCCACTGCGACTACCTGATCCGCTAACCCGAACCCATCATAGGCAGCTCAAGACAAATTTGGAGCACTCACAGACGGCTTTGGTCAGTTTCTTGAACCTCTGCAAGGGTTTCTCAGAGAGACCAGCCGAGAACCCGGCAAGTTCCTTCGCTAGGTCTCTTAGGTGAATGCCCATGTACAGCTGGTAGGCCTGGATATGGCAGAGAAGCATAGAGCCCTGGTAGCACTTTCTGCTGAGGGGGCAACGAGGAGTGCGCCTTCTGGCTTTTCAGCCAATGCATGATTGACCGACCGACCGACCCCCACCATGGAGTTATGTGGCAGGTGTGACTTCTGGAAGCCCGGGCTCCGGCAAACCCGAAACTAAATCCATCGGAAACCAGTTCATACAGACCCATATCCAGCCTCCCCTTCTTGACTAAAATACTAGAAAAGGTTATCCACCAACAAATCCAGGATCACATTGACTCCTATGCACCTCTGAACTCCCAGCAACATGGGTTCTGCCAACACGAGGTTGAAACCCTTTTAACGACTCTCCTGGACAGACTCCACACAGGCCTAAACAAAAGAAAACAAGGATTCATCCTAATATTCATGGACATTGCCTCTGCTTTCGATATGGTGAACCACAATTTCCTACGCACCCGCCTGCATCAAAAAGGCATAAGGAACCAAGTCCTCAACTGGTTCAAGTCATACCTCTCGGATCGCCAGCAATAAGTCCGCATAGGATCCCAGTCATCCACACCATTTCAACAAATGCAAGGAGTCCCACAAGGCTCATACCTCTCCTCCCTACTCTTTAATATTTATAGTCAACCTATCTGCAACATTATACATTCATTCAACGTTTACTACCACATCTATGCTGATGACATCCTACTCTATGCTCCTTTCTCCATAGACAAGCCTGACTTTTCGTCCATTACAGAATGCTTCAATGCTGTCTCGGACTGGCTCGCTACCCACCATCTGATGGTCAACAGTAAAAAGTCAGAGGTCTTATTCATAAGCTTTCACCCCACCAACCTCCCTCAGGCTAAAAGATGCCGTACTCACGGTTTAGCAAAAGGTACATTACCTTGGAGTCATCGTGAACCAACATCTAAACTGGGAAGCCCACATACAAACCGTCACCAAGGCTGTCTACCATAAACTAAGAACCCTCCAAAATCTACGCACGCTCCTCGAACCCTCGGACTTTCGCTCAGTATGCCAAGCCCTTATCTTTCCTCACTTGGACTATGCCAACATAATCTACCATGGCCTGTCAAAGAACGTGCTTCAGCCACTACAACTAGCCATGAATACAGCCGCCCGAACACTCCTATCTGCCTCAAAATTTGAGCACATTACGCCTCTTTTGATCCAGCTACATTGGCTCCCCATAGCAAGCTGACTGGTATACAAAGCCCTGTTACTCACCTTCAAGTTGTTGCAAGAATATCTGCCACCACCCTCACAAACCTCATACAGGGTGCCCCTGAAAACAGAACCAGATCATCAAACATGGTGAACTCACTCAACACCCCCTCAGCGATAAGGACATGCAACCAGTCAACTAAAAATCACACCTTTTCTCTCTATGCACCAATCCACTGGAATGCCCTACCCTCCAGCAATCCGTGCCATCACAGACCTTACAGCCTTTAGGGAAGGCCCTAAAAGCGTAGTTACTCACCTGTAACAGGTGATCTCTGGGAACAGCAGGAATTTAGTCTTCACATATGGGTATCGTCGGTACCGACGGAGCCTGCGTGGGAACGCTCCCCAGCGTCCAATAGGAACGCTTTTGGGAGCATCCCTCAGCACATGCGCGCTGCCTTCCCACCTTTCCAACTGTCCCTCTTCAGTTAAGTTTGTAGCTGAGTGAAAGGATAGAGGGAGAGAGGAAAGAGACAGAGATATAGAGACAACTCCTAGGGGAGGTGGGTGGGTTGTGAAGACTAAATTCCTGCTGTTCCCGGAGATACCTGTTACAGGTGAGTAACTACGCTATCTCCAGGAACAAGCAGGAATGTAGTCTTCACATATGGGGACTCCCTAGCTGAAGATGCCAGGGAGATAGCCCCAGGAAGGTGCCACCCTAGAAGGTGGGAATCCTTCCTCCCATGGATCTCTGGCATTCCACCAGGGTTGGTGGGTAGGAGTTGATTTAGGTCTGAAAGAGATTTTGAAGAACAGCTTGGCCAAAGAAGGCATCCCGACGGGAGGCTTTATCCAGGCAGTAGTGGGCTGTGAAGGTGTGTACCGAAGCCCAGGTGGCTGCTTGACAAATGTCATCGATAGACACAGAGTGGAGATTAGCCATAGAAGCTGCCATGGCTCTCACATTATGAGCTGTGACATGGTCCTGAAGAGGAAGACCCTTACTCTCATAAGCAAAGGATATGCATTGGGCAATCCATTTAGATAAAAGTTCTTTTGGAGACTGGAAGTCCCAAATGACTAGGGTCAAAAGCTATAAAAAGTTGGGGGGCGGAGCCTGATGTCCAGCGGGATGGTCGCATAACGCTGAGGCTCCCGAGAGGCCTACTCAGAATCCTGAATTAACACCTCACATACTTGGAACTTCTACTCTGATCTTGCCGGGGCACATTGGTGAGATGGCGGGGACCAAACCAACGCGCCTGGAATTTGGATCTCCAGCGGCTTCTCACGGCAAACGTTCCAAAACTGAACCTCCGTCTCCGCAGAAGGGGCCGGCCTTGTGCGAGGCCCCGAAATGCAGCAGGAAATCCTCGTAGAGATTAGAGGGGTCAAAAACCTCGTGCAGGCAAACGGTGAAGCACTCCGAGCGCTGCGGGAAGATTTTGGTGTGCTGCAAAGCAAGCTAGAAGGGCTTTCTTCGCGTCAGGACAAAATGGAGAGCATATTGGACTCCCATGCGGCCCGGTTGTCCAAACTCGACAAAGTTGAACGCCAGGTGCGGGCCTTGCAGAAAGAGGTGGAAGATGGCAATAACAGAGCGCGCCGCAACAACATACGACTCGTGGGCATACCGGAGGGAGCGGAATCGGGAGACATGAAAGAGTTTTTATGCAAAATCCTCCCTTCCCTGCTCCAAATCACCTTTACCAAAGATTTGGAGATTGATCGCGCTCATCGTGTACCCACAAGCATAACGCTCAACAGGAAGACCCCGCGGCCTATCATTTTTCGACTTCTGAGATATCAACACGTGGATCAAATTCTAAGTGCCTCTCGGGCAAAGGGCCATATGGAGTTTGAGAGCCACAAGATCTCCTTCTATCCCGACTTGGCTAAACCCACGGTCGACCGCCGAAAGCGCTTTCTGGAATTCCGGCCGAGGCTTCAACAACTACAAGCACGCTATGGCCTGATGTACCCGGCCAAGCTCCGAGTCACGCTTCACAATCAGACAAGAACATTTGAGGACCCTGATCTACTAGCGGAGTTTTTGGATTCCAAAGAAGCCGACTTGATGCGCTGACTTCCAGAATATTCCTGCAAGTCTCCTCATATCCGCTGTACCTGCCATGTTGGATCTGCCGCAGCCTAGCAAAGAGTCTGGCGTGGGCAGTCTGTTTGCCTTACTCTTGAGGGTATCTGTGACCCGACTCCATCTACCCACAGTAGCCTCGATGAGTATCAGAGACAGTGTTAATTATGGACTCTGGTGTTTCTTTTCTTTTCTATATGTCTTTCTATTTCCTCTCTAGGGCCTCCTCCCGCAGACATATGGTCGCCATATTCTTTGGGGGTTTTGCTTCTTCTCTAAGATACGTTGGTACATACTTTTCAATATGGGGTGTATTAGCCAGAATACTCGGTGATTCTGATATTGTTGTACAGATTCTGATTATGTTGTATGTTATCAAGCGCCCTTACCTAGAATGTCTATTACCGATTGATGGCACCATGTAAGATTTTCTCATTGAACGTAAAAGGAATCAATAATCCGATAAAACGGAAGAAAATCCTAAGCTACCTCAGTCAGGAAGCAGCGGATCTGATTTTTCTCCAAGAAACGCATTTAAATTCGAAGGAAACTCTTAAACTCAATATTAAACCTTACATGGTGGCCGCCTACTCCCCAGCCGTTTCTAAGAAATGTGGGGTTGCCATATTGGTTAGGAAATCTTTGCATGCTACTATTATTGCGACTAGCTCAGATACAGAAGGTAGATGGTCTAGAGTTCACCTCAAGATAGGTAGCCTTGAAGTTACATGTATATGCCTTTACGCTCCTAATGTGGATGACCCTGCCTTTTTTGCTACCATTGCTCAGGTTGCGCAGGCTTCTGCTAATACTTCATTGATCATTGGGGGGGATTTCAATCTAGTCCTTGATCCTCTGATTGACAAACAGCCGCCTAGGACGAGTGGTCCCCCCAAGAGTCACGCCACGCTTACCTCCCTGATCAAGGATCTTGCTTTAGTTGATCTATGGAGGTTACTACACCCCAATGAGCTTGACTTCACCTTCTTCTCCTCCCCTCATAAATCTCAGTCTCGCATAGACTTCTTTCTAATCTCAAAACTGTTAGTTCCTCAGGTGGACACTGCAAAGATTCACTCCCAACATATTTCAGATCATGCTGCCATTTCCTTTCAATTACACACTACTGCACCCCAGGGGAATTCGGGAGCCTGGTTCTTTGATAGAGCCCTGTTAACTCAGCCAGAGTTCCAGTCAGAAATTCGAGCAGCCATACAGGATTACTTCCATTTTAATCTACCCCAAGATACTGCGAATTGGGCTTGGTGGGAGGGCTTCAAAGCGGCCATTCGGGCAACGATCACTAGCTATCAAATCCGCCTGCGGAAACAACGCAAACAGCAGCTGCTCATACTAGACCAACAAATAAAAGCAGGCGAACGAGTTCTAACTTCACGTACTGACCCATGTGTATTAATTCGATTACAGCGTCTCCGTTTTCAATATAATTCAATCCTCTCAACTGCAGCTTCTAAGAGTATTGAGCTTCAGCGAGGGACATATTATCGTGAAAATAACCGAGCCGGTCGACTCTTAGCCAACGCCTTGAAAGGTCAAAAAGAAGCCAAACGCGTAGCGGCCCTTCGAGCTCCACAGGGAGGGGGCATAGTGACCACAGACTCCGACATTGTAGAGCTCTTTCGGGATTTCTATACCCGCCTATATCAATCTGAATGTGAGTTCTCGTCAGAGACATTCGAGCGATTGTTTTCTGGCATTCAGCGGCCGACCCTCTCTGAAGATGATAGGGATGCGATGGATGAACCCTTCTCTACTTCAGAGATCCAATCTGCCCTAAAACGAACAGCCTCGGGCCGTGCCGCAGGGCCCGATGGTCTCCCGACCGAATTCTACAGAACGTTCAGTGCAAATTTAGTTCCCTATTTAAAACTCTATTTTACTGCCCTTGCGGTAGATACATCCTCTTTGGGATCCTTTTCTGCAGCTAATGTGGTAGTATTTGAGAAAGAAGGCAGAGACCCGCTACTGACCGCCAACTACCGCCCAATCTCCCTACTTAATGCCGATTATAAGATCTTCGCAACGATCTTGGCCACCCGGCTATCTGACATGATGGCTACCCTAATTCACCCCGACCAATGCGGTTTTATACCCGGCAGATCAACTGCTGACAATGCTCGGACCTTGTGCCATGTGCTATCCAGTGCTGCCAATCTCGATCATCCATGGGTGGGTCTTTCCCTGGATGCCGAAAAAGCCTTTGATCGTCTAGAATGGCCCTTCTTATTTGCAGTTCTCCGATGGTATGGCTTTGGAGAGGGCTTCCTCCGATATCTCCATGTCATGTATACTCAACCCGTCGCCAGTATTTGTGTAAACGCCATCAAATCTCAGCCATTTAACCTCCAAAGAGGCACGCGTCAAGGTTGCCCCCTATCACCAATGCTCTTTGATCTAGCTCTTGAACCCCTAGCCCTCCTTATTAGACAGTCCGCACGTATTCGAGGTGTCCCCTTTAGTCATAGGGAGATTAAACTCTCTGCATATGCAGATGACCTTATGCTCTTCGTATCCCTCGATTCGGTTCCAGCTGTCTTGGATCTGATTGACGGATACTCACAATTATCGGGCTATAAAATTAACTGGACCAAATCTATAGCATTCCCACTGAACCGCTGGGTACATGAGGCTGACATGCAGGCCTTTCCCTTCCTCTGGCAATCCCGCATGGTGAAGTATCTCGGGGTCCATTACTGTTCTCCTTTAGAAGACACTATCAGTTTTAATGCCAAAGAGGTAGTCTCCAAAGTCCGTGAACTCACAAATCGCTGGTCTCCCTTATCTCTCACATGGTGGGGCCGCTTAGAAACTGTGAAAATGATGATAGTCCCCAAAGTGAACTACATTTTAGAAATGCTGCCATGCTTACTTCCGTTACATACTTATAAAGATATTGAGGGCCTTCTCGTCCGTTATCTCTGGCAGGGCAAGCCACCAAGGATAGCTAAACATAAACTGCAGTCTGCAAAGGAACGAGGGGGTACCAGATTTCCTGATTTTCTTAGATATCATCAAGCCTTCCTACTTAAGCAAGGTGCCCGATGGCTAGATGCCTCAACAGACAGCAGACCAGTTTGGCTTGACATAGAAGAGGAGCTTAGTAGCCCAATTCCGTTGACCCATCTCCCCGGTATGTCCTATCAAGTAGACACCCGCCATCCACCAATGATTGTCGATACTCTTGCGGCCTTTAACACTCTCATTCTATCACTGGGCCCGAATGTATGTCCTCAGGACGGACTCCCGCTATGGAATAACCCCAGAATTCAAGTCCTAAATCGCACAATAGCATGGAAACCCTGGTACTCAAGGGGGATCTGGACACCCCAACAGCTTTTCTCTGCAGCTCGTTGGAAAACCTTTTCTGATTTACAAAAGGAATTTGCGTTACCAGCGAAACACTACTTCCAATTGATGCAGCTTCAACACTGCCTCAAAAGTGCTCGAATCATGCCGCCCTCTGCCCCTACTGAGGATGGGCTATTAGAGATAGTTCACTCTATTAGTAGTACACATGGGGTAGCCTCTAACTTTTATAAAATAATATGTCAGGGTACAGACACGGCCACTTTTAGAGCCCAACAAGCCTGGGAGCGCGAACTGCAAACCACTTTAACCCCTGTGCAATGGAGCGTCTTCTGGAGCAAAGTAGTGCGGGTTTCCCGGTCTGCCTCTGTTACCCAAACTCTCTTCTTTTTTGCACACAGATGCTTTTATACCCCAGAAAAAATAGCCAAATGGAACCCAAATGCTAGGGACCTGTGTTGGTCTTGCCATACTGCTGTGGGATCCTTCGCTCATGTTATTTATGAATGTCCTCAACTACAGGTCTATTGGGGGCGGGTCTGGGGTCGTATTCAATTTATCTTACACTTTCACGAACCTCTCTCTTGGAAGGTCGTGGGACTCCGCTCTGTGGCGGAAGTCCCCTCTCTTCCTAAGAAGGGTCGCTTTCTCCTTGATTTCATGCTGGGTATAGCCATATGCTTAATCACGAGGAATTGGAAGGATAGCTCTCGACTTACTGTCAATGAATGGTGGAACCTCGTCTGCTTATATAGTAAATATGAGCAGATACCTCGGAGAGCTATTCCCCATGTCCAAACTCACTCTCGCTTGTCTAAATGGCAGATGCTTAATGATTATGTACAATCTGCTCATTGTTCCAACATGCCTGTATAATGTGCACTCATCATGTTTTAGATCACCGTTAGGTTTTGTAACACAATAATGTAAATACACGCCCGCTTCGGGAATGCTTAGTTTTCTAGAGAAGAAGCAGGGGGGAGGGGGGTGGCAGGGGTTTACTTTGGTATATGTATTACACGTTGTGTATCTGTCTTTTAGCTGTATGTCTTCCTTTTCCTTTGTTGTTATAAAACGAAAATAAAGAATTTAAAAAAAAAAAAGCTATAAAAAGTTGCGAGGACTTTCTATGTTGCTGTGTTCTTTGTATGTAAAAGGCTAAGGCCCTTTTACAATCCAAAGTATGAAGGTTTCTTTCTGCATGAGAGGCGTGAGGCCTCGGAAAAAATAGAGGAAGATAAATTGATTGATTTAAATGAAAAGGCAAAACCACCTTTGGCAGAAAGTGTGGGTGAGTTTGAAGAACAACCTTATCATGATGAAACCTAGTATAAGGAGGATCAGCTGCTAAAGCTTGCAATTCACTAATGTGACGGGCAGAAGCGATTGCAATTAGGAAGATGACCTTCCAGGTCAAAAACGTAAGGGCTGTAGTGGCCAAAGGTTCAAAAGGCGGCTTCATGAGCTGCCCGAGAACAAGATTTAGATCAAATGCCACCGGTGGTAGCTTGATGGGAGGTTTAGTTAATAAAAGGCCTCTCATAAATCTTGATATGAGTGGATGAGAGGAAATTGGTTGTCCATTCAGAGGCTTATAAGAAGCTGCAATTGCACCAACAAGGACTCTTACCGAATTTGTCTTTAGACCAGAATTCGATAAGTGAAGGAGATACTCTAGTATCGATTCTAAGGGTATGACAAGGGGGTTTAATCCCTTCTTGGAGCACCATATAGTAAAACGTTTCCACTTGAAGGCATAAGATCTTCTTGTGGAAAGTTTCCTAGAAGCTTGAAGGATATCTTTTAGCTGTTCGGACAGGTTGAGATCCTGGAGGTCTAAGCCTTCAGCAACCAGGCCATGAGGTGCAGGGACTAGGGATTTGGGTGCCAAAGCGTCCCGTTCTCCTGGGAAAGGAGATCTGGAGAATGCCCTAACTCCAGAGGTGCTGCTTGAGAAAGATGTAGACGCAGGGGATACCACGTTTGGCGTGGCCATCGTGGTGCTATGAGGATCATGCGACCCCTGTCTCTCTGAAGCTTGAAGAGTATTTTGGGGATGAGGGAAATGGGTGGGAAGGCATAAAGGAAGTCCTGACCCCAGTGAAGGAGGAAGGCATCCCTTGCCTGACAATTGTGAGCCGGAATCCTGGAACAGTACCGGGGAAGTTTGGCATTCAAGGGACTTGCAAAGAGGTCTATGTCTGGAGTGCCCCAGAGATGAAATATCTTTGTCACCTGATCTAGGTGGAGGGACCACTCGTGAGGCAACATTACTTGACTGAGTTTGTCTGTCCATAGGTTTTGAATGCCTGGAAGATATACCACTAGAAGGTGAATTTGATACTCTCTGGAGAGGGCCCACAGTCGCAAAGCTTCATTGCATAACGACAGAGAGCCTGTTCCGCCCTGCTTGTTCACATAGAACATGGCTACTTGATTGTCCGTCTGGACTAGGACTGTCTTGTAGCTGAGCTGGGCGTGGAATACTCGAAGAGCTAAATAGATTGCTCTTAATTCCAGGAGGTTTATGTGTAAACCGGTCTCCTGTGGAGTCCAGGTTCCCTGGGTAGAGAGATGATTCAGGTGTGCTCCCCAACCCACCTGTGATGCATCTGTTGTTAGGGTGGCCTGAAAAGAGGGTTGATGAAAAGGAGACCCCACTGTCAGGTTTTCTAGTGACTGCCACCATTGGAAGGACAAAACTAGTCGAGAGTTTATTTTGTCCGACAAATGACCTGTGGCCTGTGTCCCCTGTGTGGATAGGGTCCACTGAGCTACTCTCATGTGGAGGTGAGCATATGGGACTACATGAACTGTGGAAGCCATATGTCCTAGTAACTATAGTAGCTCTCGAGCAGTGAGGGAGGATTTGCCTGCTGCTTGAGAAGCTAGTTGCATTATGCGAAGACACCGGGCCTGTGGAAGGAAAGCCTTTGCTTATCTGGTATCTAGACAGGCTCCTATGAATTCCAGGCATTGGGAAGGAACAAGTTGGGATTTTGGAAGTTTATTACCAATCCCAAGTATTGGAGAATTCGCATTGTACGGGACAGTGCAGTGCTGGCCTCTACAACTGTAGGGGCTCGAATGACTTTGAAGATGATACAAGACCAAAATTGTTTTCTCAGGAGGAGATGAATGATTTGGTAAGAGACATGAATCTTCCCAAAGATGCCGTTGAGTTACTCGGATCAAGGCTGAAAAGCAGGAATTTATTGTTGCTAGGAGTGTCATCTTCTTGGTTCAGACATCACGAAAAGGAGTTCGTTCCTTACTTCGCCCAGGAAGACAAGTTGGTTTATTGCATCGATGTCGAAGGTCTGATGGGTCAATTTAAAATCCAATATGATTCAGAGCAATGGCGTCTTTTTATAGATTCTTCAAAAAGAAGTCTCAAAGCAGTTTTACTCCACAACGGTTTTTACGCTTCTATACCTGTAGGTCATTCCGTACACTTGAAGGAAACCTACGAGAACTTGGAATTGGTTCTTCGTAAACTTAAATATGAAGACCATGGTTGGCAAGTGTGTGGGGACTTCAAGGTCTTTGCATGCTGCTCGGGCAACAAGCTGGGTATACCAAATATCCTTGTTTTCTGTGTCTATGGGACAGTCGAGACCGACAAAATCACTGGACCAAGAAGAGTTGGCAGCCGAGGGTGCTAACAGTCGGTGAAAAAAATGTCCTCCAAGAAACTTTGGTACCTTCCCAGAAAGTTCTTCTACCACCTCTCCACATAAAATTGGGATTGATGAAGCAATTTGTAAAATCACTTCCAAGAGATGGAGAATGCTTCCAATACTTGGTCACCAAGTTTCCAGGCCTGTCGGAGGCAAAATTGAAGGAAGGTGTGTTCGTCGGACCAGACATTAGAAGGCTTATAGTTGATCAAGAGTGTCAATACCATGACGGATTCTCAAAAAGAAGGGTGGATTGCATTTAAAGAAGTTGTACAGAAAGTTTTAGGCAATAACAAAGATCCTCACTACAAAAAGATCGTCGGTCGAATGCTGAAAGCATTTCAAGCTTTAGGTTGCCTGATGAGTTTGAAAGTGCATTTCCTCCAGACCCACCTTGACTACTTTCCTGAAAATTTGGGAGTTGTGAGTGAGGAACAAGGTGAATGATTCCACCAAGACATTAAGAGATGGAAAGGAGATACCAGGGAAAATGGAGCATTACAAATGATGGCAGACTACTGTTGGATGCTTCAGAGAGACATTCCAGATGCTACTCACAAGCATAAATGCACCAAGAGGAGCCTCACAAGGAAGAAGAATCGAGTTTAGTGTGTGTAGGTGAGCTCATTTCAGTTCAAAAAAGGATTTTCATGAAAATATTGTAATAAAACTTTAATTTTATAAGTCTATTTCCATTTATTTTGAGGTATTGCCTTATTTAACATAGTTACCTAAATTGTCAGGAAACGTGATGTCCTATGACAAAATGGAGGTCATTTTCGGATTCAGCGCACCATAAAACAAGATTACGTGGAATAACCAAAACAGCTCTCAAAAAAATTTTTTTGCAGATCTTATCCCATAGTGTTCATGCTCGACCCCCTCCATATGTCTAAGACAAGGGTAACTGGTGAAAGCGCGAGCACCTCCCCAATACATTTCTCCAGATATTGCTACACTACACTCCAATAAGCCCCCATTCATCAACAGTGCCAAAACATAAGCCCTAAGGTCACAGCATCCACTCCACAATGAGGGCATTGGTCTCCATACTCACCTCGGGGCAAAGTACAGGTGGCGAAGAAGTTTATATTGCAGAACCCGGAGTTCCACCAAAACACTCAATGATGGGACTTGACCTAAGGCTTCCATCACTTCTACCTCCTCCACCTGTATTC
Organism: Ichthyophis bannanicus; assembly: GCA_033557465.1. Taxonomy (NCBI): domain Eukaryota; kingdom Metazoa; phylum Chordata; class Amphibia; order Gymnophiona; family Ichthyophiidae; genus Ichthyophis; species Ichthyophis bannanicus. The sequence goes on along the minus strand of CM066037.1, from coordinate 377,006,764 downwards.
CTAGATCCTGTATCCAAACCCGAGCCATACACTCATCAAGAACTCGTGATCCCACCTCCACCAAGACCTTATGCAGGTGAGTGATTTGAACCTGACGATCCCCACTCAGCTGAAGTTCCTCTAGCTTGGAGCACACACTACCAGTCAATGACTCCTGAGACAAACTACGAACATTCCTTTTAACCCCTACTGCTCACATAACGATGAGAATACCAAAGGGACACCTGACTCTGAAATCACATTTTCTAAGTTCACAATCCCTGCATGCTCCCATCGCACAAAACCGGCTCCATCGACTCCCAGAAGGAATCTGCCATTGCCTCGGAGCAGGAGAAACGGGGAACTGGAGGCAGTTCAACCCAGTAGACCACAGACCGGGGCAAACAGGACACTCTGGCTTATTGGCATTGCCTCGCGAAGGGACTCTGATATAGAACATACCGCAGATGTAATGGCATAGCTAATGCTCGTTCCCACAACACAGGCATATAGTCAGTCATGCCCATAGCCAATCGCAAACATTTCTTAGCATACAAGCCATATTATATCTGCTGATATCTGGGAAACCCATTCCTCCCTGATCCCAGGAACACTGTAAGACCGAAAGCTCCACAGGAGGCTGTCAGCCCCTCCAAAGAAGGATGTTGGTGTACTACTCGTAAAGACAGATGTCCCGTCGCTTAAGTACCAATGGCAATGTTTGCAGCATATACAGCCACTTTGGGAAAAGGACCATCTTAAATAGTGCAATCCCCCGCTCCCCCCCAACACTAGTGGAAGATCATGCCATTGCTACATCCGTCGCTCTGTCTGCCAAGAGTCCAGAGTACACCACGAAAAGCAAGGTACCACGTCAGATCAAGAAACCAATCCAACACGTAGAATTATGGAAAGACAGAGCTTTGTCATAAACCAGGGACAACCTGACACAGGCCGTGATTTGATAACCTTCGTCAGGGGTTAAATCTGGCACACTCTGTATAATGTTATCCCATATAGGTCTTGTCAAGCTCCAAAACACTAAGAAACTCTTCCACGATCCTCTGTATGTGTAAAGCATGTATACACTCAATTCCATAAAAGAGGCTCTAAAGTCAACACAAATAGCAGGGTGTAAACCTTACCTTGTGGCCGATATAGAGGGAAATCTGTTGTCAGGCCACCATTCACCATGATTGCTCCTCACGGGTCCGCATACAGCAGTTGGACGACATCCACAAAAAGACCCTGGAAGTCCATAGTCTCCAGGACCTGGTACATGAAATTCCAACTCACCTGGTCGAATGCCTTCTCTGTATCAAAATTAATCAATATGGAAGAGCACGCGTCTCCTAGACTAACACGCATTGAAGCCAGAACATGGCACATGCTGAATTCCATACTTTGGCCTTTGACAAACCCACCTGGTTCATATGTATTAGCTCTGGTAAATATAGTGCTATATCTGCCATAATTTTCGACATAAGTTTGATATCCACATTTAGCAGTGAGATTGGCCATGACAAGCCCAGTAGCAAAGGGTCCTTTCCAGGCTTAGGGAAGACCAGAATCAAAGCCTTGTTAGGTTCAAAAGTAAAGCACTCATGCTTAACTAAGTCCGCATAGTATTCTGCCAGGGGTATTGCTACCTTATAACCCAACAACTTGTAGAATTCACTCCTAAAACCGTCAAGCCCAGGAGCTGACCCCCCTTCAGCCCCTTGATACCTCGCTGGACTTCTTGCAGGGATATTGAGCTACTTAGGGATATTGGGGTATTTAGCGCTGTCAACTGAGCTTCTGTCAACTTTGGAAGTTTGCACACCTGAAGGTATGTCACCCCATGTCCCCTTCATCCATGTCATCCTGATATAACTTTCTTATTTATGATACAAACGTTCCCCAAAATGCCACCTTAGATGCAATATCATATCTGATGTGAATTCTTCAACATATTATTTCATCTTATATTCTTGATTTAGAACCGGGTCTCAGACTATTTTCAGTACTTATAATGGGATTCAACCCCGTAGTACTAGTTGCATCAATGACCACGGTCCTTTAGTTTGTTCTTTTCTTTATATCAATCTCTTGATCTTATACATGTGAGCATAAAGCTTCTACTTTTAATATAAGTATGACTGAAGAAATGGAACTTAACTTGTAGATGCTTTTGTAAGCGTGAATTGTGCCCTTGATTAGGCTTTCCCCGACGCCGTCTGTCGGCACCGCTTCCCTCCGCGTTTCACAGAATGTTTCTTCAGGGGTTGAGCTTCATCAATAGCTGAAAAGCAACACATTCTGAATGTATTCCAAGGTCTACTAACTTAAGTAATAACAGACTGTCCAGTTCTTGTTCCTACCTCACTGCAGTATCACCTTTTTTCTTTTTATCTTTTTTTATTTTCTCATTTTCAGTTTTTCGCGCATAACCTGCTCCTTTCACAATGAGCTCTCTGGCCTGAAAACGCCGCGCATGCGGGCTATTTTATCTCAGGGCCATTTAAAGCAATACTAGCAGATGACGTGATCAATTGTCCATTCATAGGCAGGCACTCCATTCAATGTTATTGTTCAAACCTCCAGGGAATACTGTGCCTAGACGGTAAATCCATCGCTGCTCTGTTATGATTAATGCTTGTTCTCTAGTTTTACCATTTTTACCTACTAGCACTCTATCCAGACAAAAACATCGTAAATCTTCGAAGCAATGTTGAAATTGCATACAATGGGCGACTAAAGGAGCCTCTTGTGTTTTACAGCGTAGACGACTACGATGTTCATTTATGCGTGTTTTGAATGGACGGATCGTTTTTCCAATATAAAGTAATTGACACGGACATCTTATGCCATATACCACATAATCTGTTGTGCAGGAAGTAGAGTGTCGCAGATAATAGATCTTATTGTTATATTCAAATTGGGCAATATCTTCAGAAATATTGCAAATAGTGCAATCTCCACAGGGATGGTGACCTGGATTAAATGATAATAATGCATTGACCTCAGATCGAAGAACAGCGGGACTAATTTTCTCTTTAAGATTTTGATGACGGGTCCAGACACACCGGACCTTCTTTGTCTCCAGACCAGGCAACGTGCTGACCACATTATAATGTCGCTTGATGATCTTCTGTATGTACTTATCATAAGGAGAATGTTTAGTGATTAGATTAATATGGCCTTCTTCTAATGGTTGTACCTTTCTTGTTTCAAGTAAAAGCGCTCGATTGTTGTACAGGGCTCGTTTGTACGCTGAATGGATCACCTGTTCTGGATAGCCTCGTTGGTGAAAATCCTGCATCAATTGTTTGGCTTGTCTTTTGTATTCTTGTGTGTCTGAACAGTTACGTCTATAGCGCAAGAATTGTGACAGGGGAAGACTATTCCGCAACTGTTGCGGATGTCCACTACCATAATGCAGGAACGTATTCCTATCAATTGATTTTCTATATAAGGAAGTGGACCAACCATTGGTTCCTTTTGTGACAGTAACATCAAGAAAATTGAGACTTTCCCTATTATAGACATATGTGAATTGAATGGCTGGGTCTAGATTATTTAGCCAGATGAGAAATTGCTGTAAAAGATACTCTGATCCTTGCCACAACATGAATATGTCATCAATATATCTTTTCCACATTACTACATGTGCTGAATAGGGAAACTGTGTCAACCAACGTTGTTCATATGCTGACATGAATAGATTAGCCACAGACGGTGCACTTGTTGCACCCATAGCCACACCGCTTTTTTGGAGGTATAATTGTTGTTCAAACAGAAATTTTTTTTTGAAAATTACCAATTCAGCCAGTTGGGAAATAAATGTATTCCATTGCCGTTGTTTTACTATGGATAGCCAGTTACCTCATTGTATTATTGAGTTGCAATTTAATAGTTGAATGTTTACTTTTATAAATTTGTTCTATGTAAAAACCTGTTCTATGTAAAATAGTTCTAAACCTGTTCTATGTAAATTAGTTTCTAAACCTGTTCTATGTAAAATAATAGCATTCTATTATTAAACTTTGTTTACTTGTAAACCGCCACTGATCGCTGGAAGTGGCGGTATAGAAGAGATGTATAAATAAATAAATAAAATAAATAAGTCTAGAAGGACCAACTTGTGACAGTGCAGCCACGTCTTGAGCTACTAGATCCCTAAATAATAATAACGCTTGAGGGACTGGCCCTGGAGGACTCCAAGTAGACCGTAGTGGGAGAGGGATACGTTGTTCAGATGGGAGAGTTTCCGGTCTTGTGGCTAGCGCAGAAGCCGCAAAAAATGTTTTTAAATGTAGCTTACGGACCAGGCTTTCAAGATCCACCTTCAACTGGAAACTATCAAAAAATATTTCAGGCACATATGATAACCCTTTATTTAGAACTACTTCCTGTTGTGGTGACAAAGGGGTGTTGGATATATTGACTACCACTGAAACTTGATGATCTAATGATTTGTTTGTCAGTTGAGTGTTCGATCTTTGTTGCGTGCATCTTGTTTGCCTTGTTGTCTGGTCATTACGCCATTTTTCTTTTTCACCTTGGCATTTCCTGGATCGGAAAAATCCCCCTAAAGGACCGTGGTCATTGATGCAACTAGTACTACGGGGTTGAATCCCATTATAAGTACTGAAAATAGTCTGAGACCCGGTTCTAAATCAAGAATATAAGATGAAATAATATGTTGAAGAATTCACATCAGATATGATATTGCATCTAAGGTGGCATTTTGGGGAACGTTTGTATCATAAATAAGGATTTGTTTCCTCTCTAAAACAAAAACAGACCTAAAACAATACGTGTTACATCCTGATATAACTGGCAGTAGAAATCACAAAACCTTTTTCCACTCCAGCAGCCATTGGCATCTCAAAGCGCACACATGTGACTTGGGCCCCCATCATCCTGGATCAGGGAAGATAATAGTTTGCCCACTCTATTCCCAAATTGATAGAGTCGATAGCGATAAAACATTAGCAATTTCTTAGCATGCTGGTGGATGAGCAAGTTCAGTTCCAACTGGCTCATAAACACCCAGTTTTGGCTTCGGTGCTCGGAAGGGAGGCACATCTGCATCGGGAAACCCCCAATTCACGTTCCAACTGCAGTACCCTGCTGTTCAGGTGCTTGCACTTGGTCCAGATATAGCTTATGATTTCCCCTCACAATACCATTTTGCCCGCTTCCTAGGACAGAGACAGGTTGTACATATGTTGCTGATTATGGAGCTCATAGTCAGCCCACTTGGCCCTGAGGTAGTGTGCAAACTGGGCATCCCCCACCACCATCCAATAGGAATCTCATAAGAAGATAACATAAGAACATAAGATATGCCATACTGGGTCAGACCAAGGTCCATCAAGCCCAGTATTCTGTTTCCAACAGTGGCCAATCTAGGTCATACGTACCTAGCAGTTTCCCCAAGGGACACAGGTTCCACAATGCTTGTATTGGTTCAAACATTGATATCCTGGGTCCCTTCTTAATAATGGTTTATGGACCTTTCCTCCAGGAACTTGTCCAAACCTTTTTTAAACCCAGCTACACTAACAGCCTTTAACTACATCATCCGGTAACAAATTCCAAAGTTTGATTACACGTTGAGTGAAAAAATATTTTCTTTTATTAGTCTTAAATAGTTTACCCTGTAGCTTCATTGCATGTCCCCTAGTCTTTCTATATTCTGATAAGGTAAACAATTGATCTACGTTTACCCGTTCCACTCCGTTCATTAATTTATAGACTTCTATCATATCTCCCCTCAGCCGTCTCTTTTCCATGTTAAAGAGCCCCAAACTTTTTAGCCTTTCTTCATAGGAGTAGCCTTCCATCCCCTTTACCATTTTGGTGGCTCTTCTCTGAACCTTTTCTAAAATCTCTATATCCTTTTTAAGATACGGCGACCAGAACTGCACACAATATTCAAGGTGCGGTCTCACCATTGAACGATATAGAGGCATTATAATATCTTTTGTTTTATTTTCTATTCCTTTCCTTATCATACCTAGCATTCTATTTGCTCTCTTGGCCGCCGCTGCACACTGGGCCAAGGGTTTTAACATGGTATCCACAATGACGCCTAAATCTTTTTCCTGGGTGGTGATTCCTAATGTGGAACCTTGCATCGTGTAACCATAGTTTGGGTTGTTCTTCCCTAGGTGCATAACCTTGCACTTCTCCACATTAAATTTCATCTGCCATTTTGATGCCCAGTCTTCCAATTTATCAAGATCCTCTTGCAATTTTCCACAATCCTCCTGGGTTTTAACAACTTTAAATAGTTTTGTGTCATCTGCAAATTTGATAACCTCACTCGTTATTCCACTTTCCAGGTCATTTATGAATATGTCAAAAAGCAGCGGACCTAGCACAGATCCCTGGGGTACACCACTATTCACCTTTCTCCATTGGGAAAATTGGCCATTTAGCCCTACCCTCTGCTTTCTATCTTTTAACCAGTTCCTGATCCACAATAGTACACTGCCTCCTATCCCATGACTCTTTAGTTTTGCCAAAGGTATCTCATGAGGGACCTTGTCAAAGGCTTTCTGAAAGTCCAGATACACAATATCAACCGACTCACCTTTGTCCACCTGTTTATTCACTCCTTCAAAAAAACATAACAGATTAGTAAGACAAGATCTTCCTTGTCTAAAGCCATGTTGGCTGTCTCCCATTAGGTCGTGACTATCTACATGCTGAGTAATTTTATTCTTTATGATGGTTTCTACCATTTTTCCCGGTACTGATGTCAGGCTCACAGGTCTGTAGTTTCCCGGATCACCCCTCGAACCCTTTTTAAAAATTGGTGTTACATTGGCGATCCTCCAATCCTCAGGTATTAGAGATGATTTTAATGATAGTTCACAGATTACTGATAGCAGGTCTGCAATCTCAAATTTCAGTTCTTTCAACACCCTTGGATGTATACCATCCGGCCCAGGTGATTTGCTACTCTTCAGTTTATCTAATAGTTGTAAGACATCTTCCCGATGTATCAATATTTCCTTCAATTCTTCCACACCTTTAAATACCACTTCAGTCATGGGTAACATCCCTACATCTTCCTCAGTAAAGACCGAAGCAAAGAATTCATTCAGTCTCTCCGCTATCGCCTTGTCGCCTCTTAGTGCTCCTTTAACCCCTTTATCATCTAATGGACCAACTGACTCTCTCACAGGTTTTTTTTGCTACGAATGTACTTGAAAAGGTCTTTATTTCGCGTTTTTGCTTCCGCAGCAAGCTTCTTCTCAAATTCTCTCTTTGCCTGCCTTATCAATGCCTTGCATTTGACTTGCCAGTGCTTGTGCTGTTTCCAGGTTTCAACGTTTGGCTCTTTTTTCCATTTCCTGAAAGATGCTTTTTTGGCAACAACAGCCTCTCTGACCTCACCTTTAAACCATGCTGGCAGTTTTTTGGACTTCCTTCCACTTTTCTTAAAGCATGGAATACAGCTGGTCTGGGCTTCCAAGATAGTATTTTTCAACAACACCCAAGCTTGATGTACGTCTTTAACCTTGCAACTGCTCCTTTTAGTTTTTTCTTAACTGTTTTTCCTCATTTTATCATAGTCTCCCTTTCGAAAGTTAAAGGGTAGTACTGTGGATTTCCTTACTATCCCTCCTCCACTAATTAAATCAAAGGTGATCATGCTATGATCACTATTGCCAAGTGGCCCCAACACCCTTATCTCTTGCACTACATCTGGTGTTCCACTAAGGACTAAGTCTAATATTGCTTCCCCTCTGGTCGGTTCATGAACCAGCTGCTCCAAGAAGCAGTCATTTATTTCCTCTCTCTGAACTCCTGGAATAGCTGAAACACGCTGAACTCTCTGAACTTGCCCACGATTCTGGACTGGAACTGGAACACAAACAGTTTGAACCGCAAACTGATCCTGAACCTCTTTCTGCCCTTCTGAGCAGGGTTTATAAGGCTGCTTCTTAGCTAGCCTTTCTCTGTCTCTGCACAGGTGTTTGCCATTTCTCCCTGAGCATGCACTTACGTCAGTAGAGCTTGGGTGTGGCAAACTGGCTCTATCAACTCCGTGCTTTCTTTCTTTGACTGCAGTCTGGAACCTGTGAATTTCAGGAATGTCTCTTTCCTTAAAGGTATATTCACTATCTTTTCCTATTTCCATCGGTTCAGCAGGGCTCTCCTCATCACAATACAAATACTGAAGAAAGGTGACCCAACTGGTTGTGGAAATTATCGCACAATCGCTGTGATCCCACATGCCAGCAAGATTCTACTCAAGATCATTCAGCAGAGACTACAACCATATCTGGAACGAGAACTGCCTGAAGTGCAAACAGGGTTTAGGAAAGGGCAAGGAACAAGAGACATCATCACGGATGTGAGATGGATCCTTGAAAAGAAAAGAATACCAAAAGGATATCCATATGTGTTTTATTGACTACAGCAAGGATTTTGACTGTGTAAACCATGAGAAACTCTGGGTCACATTAAGAAGCATGGGTGTACCAGAACACCCAATCGTTCTCTTGCACAATCTACATTGATCAAAAAGCAACAGTTCAAATGGAACAAGGAGAAACAGAATGGTTTAAAATCAGCAAAGGTGTACAACAAGGCTGCAAACTTTCCCCCTACCTCTTTAATCTATATGCAGAACAAATCAGAGAAGCAGGACTGTATGAAGACAACCGAGGTGTGAAGAATGGTGGAAGACTCATCAAAAACCTTCACTATGCTGATGATACCACATTACTGGCTGAAAGTGAAGATGATTTGAAACATTTGCTTCTCAAAATCAAGGAATATAGTCTTAAAATGGGTCTGCACCTTAACGTTAAGACGACAAAGAACCTGACAACTGACAAAATCAACAAATTCATCATTGATGGAGAAGAAATTGAAATAGTTGACAGCTTTAACTTACTTGGATCAACAATCAATAAAGAAAGGACTAGCAGTCAAGAAATCCAATGATGCATTGCTCTTGGTAGAATGGCTATGGAGGACCTAGACAAGATCCTCAAGATCAGAGATGTCTCTCTTCATACAAAGATTTGACTTGTCCAAGCCATGGTATTTTCAATAACGTTATATGGATGCGAAAGTTGGACAGTGAAAAAAATAGACAGGAAGAAAATTGATGCCTTTGAATTATGGTGCTGGCAACGAATACTGTGTATACTGTGGAGTGCCTGAAGAACAAACCAGTCAGTAATACAGGAGAACAAACCTAAACTTTCCATAGAAGCTCAGATGACAAGACTTTGACTTTCATACTTTGGACACATCATGCGAAAAGAGAGATCATTGGAGAAAGACAAAATGCTTGGCAAGGTAGGTAGTCACCGTAAAAGAGGAAGTCTGACAATGAAATGGATTGATACAATAATAGCAGCTATAGATACCACTCTATCAGCAATGAGCTGCTTGGCTGAAGGCTGAACAAAGTTCAAGTTAACTATCCAGAGGGTCACCAGGAGTCAACACAGACTCAACGGCACTTAACATCATTGCGATATAGTTTATACCCAGGTATCATAATATCCCATTGGTTGTCCTCCTTCTACAAGGTCTCTGAGATCCCAATCATATCTAACCTTTCATTTAGTGCTATATAGTCTAGCTCTCCCATCTGATTTTTTTGCTAGTAACCTTCAAGGATACATCCTTCTGAACCATGCACTCCTAGGCGGCTATCGTTTTTCCTCTATCATCTAGTTTAAAAGCTGCTCTATCTCCTTGTTAAAGGTTAATGCCAGCAGACTGGTTCCATCCCAGTTATGGTGGAACCCATCTCTTTGGAAAACCCCTCCCTTTCCCTAACTGTTGCCCGTTTCCTAACAAATCTAAAACCCTCTTCTTTGCACCATTGTCTGATACACACATTGAGATTCCAGAGCACTGCCTGCCTTTTGGGTCCTGCACGTGGAACAGGAATCACTGCAGAGAATGCTACTCTGGAAGTTCTGGATTTCAACTTCCTACGTAAAAGCCTAAATTTGGTCTCCAGAACCTCCCTTCCACACTTTCATATATCATTGTTGCCAACACGTACCAAGACAGTAGACTCCTCTCCATCACTATCTAAAACCTTGTCAAGGTGGTGCGTGAAGTCCGCTGCCTTTGCACCAGGCAGGCAAGTTAACAAGCGGTCCTCACATCCACCATCCATCCAGCTATCTTCATGCCTAATGATCAAATCGTTAACTATAACAGCAGTCCTAACCCATAAGCAGCATTGCTAGGAATGGGGAAGTGCTACTGATAGGGTATTTCAATATACCAGATGTTGATTGGCACATTCCTGCTGCAGTATCATCTAGAAGTAAGGAGATCCTGGATTCTTTACAGGGAGAACTATTCAGGCAATTGGTAATAGACCCCACACGTGAAGGGGCCATACTGGACTTGATGCTTACCAATGATGAAAGTGTTTCTGATGTTATAGTGGGAGATCATTTTGCATCCAGTGATCACCAGATCGGGTGATTCAGTATTAGGACTAGGGCTGATAGAATCTATTCAAAAGCGAGGGTCTTAGACTTTAGGAAACCTAACTTTGCCAAGATGGGCCAATATCTCAGGGAGCCGTTAGGGGGGTGGGAACAGCTGAGGGATGTAGAAAAACAGTGGGCAAAAACAAAAGGGGATATTTTAATGGCAACCAACCTTTTTGTTAAAATGGTAAATGAAGGTTAAAGGAAAAGGAGACTGCTATGGTTTTCGAAAGTAGCAGCTGAAAAAGTGAAGAAAAAGAGGGAGGCCTTCATGAAATACAAGAGATCAGAGAGAGAGGAAGACAAGCATCTATATTTGGAAAACCTTAGAGAAGCTAGCAAAGTAGTCAGGAAAGCAAAGATTCAAAAAGAGGAGGAAATAGCCAATGCAATAAAATGGGGGGATAAGACATTTTTCAGATATGTTAGTGAAAAGAGGAAGGGCAAAAGTAGTATTGTCAGACTCAAGGGTGAAGGGGAGGAATATATAGAAGCTGATGAGGATAAAGTGGAATTGCTTAAAAAATATTTCTTTTCTGTGTTCACAGATGAAGAACCAGGAACAGGACCTCAGAAAACACCCGCAAACAGGAACAGAAGTGAGGGGCATCTTGAACAATTTTCAGAAGACTGCATTCGTGAGAAGCTAGCTCAACTTAAAGTAGACAAAGTGATGGGACCGGATGGGATACACCCTAGAATACGGAGGGAACTTGGAGACGTTCTAGCAGCTCCACTGACTGACCTTCTCAATGCCTCATTGGAGTCCAGAGTGGTGATAAAGGACTGGAGAAAGGCTCATGTGGTGCCTTTCCACAAAGGGGAAGTAAGGATGTGGTTGAAAACTACAGGTCAGTTAGCTTAACTTCGGTGGTGAGTAAATTATTGGAAACGCTGCTGAAAGAGAAAATAGTGAGGTTTCTGGAGTCCAGCGGATTACAGGATCCGAGGCAGCATATATTCACCAGAGGCAAGTCTTGTCAGACAAATCTGATTGACTTCCTTGACTGGGTGACCAGGGAGTTTGACTGAGGGAGAGCCCTAGATGTGGTGTATTTAGATTTCAGCAAAGCCTTTGACACCGTTCCTCACAGGTGACTTATAAACAAACTGAGCACCCTAGGGATGGACCCTAAAGTTGCTGCTTGGGTTAGAAATCGGTTGAGTGGGAGGCAACAAAGAGTACAGTTAAATGGAGCTCACTCTGAAGAGAAGGAAGTTACCAGTGGTGTGCGCCAGGGATCTGTCCTTGGTCCGATTCTTTTTAACATCTTTGTTAGTGATATAGCGGAAGGGCTGTCGGGTAAGGATTGCCTCTTTGCGAATGATACAAAAACCTACAAGGAGCTCGTAAAAGGGTTTTTTGTATATTTTTAAAGCAAGGTTACTTTCTTTTTGGTGCTTTAGTGGAACTTTCCTTGAGCACAGTAGGTTGCTGAACTCTAGTAACCTCCTCAGTTTTGGAAACTGCTAACACCTAATCAGGAGTTAGTGGGCCTGATTACCTGAGAGCAGCTGAGGCCTGCATAAAAGGCTCCAGTGCCCTGCCCTGTTGAGGCTTTCCTAACAAGGGCTCTACAGATCAACCAACAGTAAGGATTTGAGGGTTTATTTGATTATATTAAATTGCTAACTCTGACTGGGAGCTCTTAAAAGGGTTTTTTGTATATTTTTAAAGCAAGGTTACTTTCTCTTTGGTGCTTTAGTGGAACTTTCCTTGAGCACAGTTGGTTGCTGAACTCTAGTAACCTCCTCAGTTTGGAAACTGTTTATTGCCTTTTACTCGACTTATATTGTCCAACTACATATCGTTATGTGGGTTTGCTCTTGCACTACATTGGGGATAAATAGCCAGATTTATGCATTGCCCTTGTCAGCGGTTATACTTCCGTGCAACTTGTTTTCTCTGTCATTAATATGACCAAACAACTCTCATTTAGTTTTCTATAAGGTTTTTGAGGGGTCAACAAGTTTAAATTCATTCTTTGATTTGTAGACTAAGGGGTATGTTTACTAAAGCGCGGTAACGTTACCGGCGTTAAGTGCAGCATTAACGTGAGCAATGCCATATAAGGAAGTGGGCATACTGGCATTAAGATAGCAATGGCTGTTTAACACGCGTTAAAGAGCACCTTGGCCAGTTAGCGCACGTTAACGGGACATTGCATGTTAAAGCAGACAAAGCAAACACGTTACAAGGCTGACAAGGCGCTTTATAAGGTGCCCTATAGGGCGCCTTATAAGGCACCTTATAAAGCGCCTTAACCTAAGGCACCCGAAAAGGTGCCTTAAGTTAAGGTACCTTATAAGGTGCCTTAACCTAAGGCACCTCATAAAGTGCCCTAAGGATGTTAAGGTGACCCAAGATATGGTCCCCAAGGGCAGTAAGGTGCCCCAAGTTGACAAGCATGAAATGTAAGGCTAAAAAACAGATGTAACCCTAACATGGCACAGAGCACCAAGGAAAGACAATGGACAAGTGATGGAAGGAAGTAGAGGTGGGAGCTGATGGACCTGACAAACCTGCATGCAGCCGATGGGGCAGCTGGTAAAATGGACAAACATATTGGAGGCTGCTGTACCGATTCACAAGGTGTTGGCAATGTAACGTGCTACAATGACAGTGGATGGAAGAGGATGGGAATACGTGTCCGCCAGTGGAGGTAGAGGTGGCAAGATATTTCCAATGATAGGAGGACAGAGGAGTAGTAGTGCCATGCAGAGCAGACACAGGAAAGGCAAGCATGAAGAGCTGCAATGCAGAAAAGGGTACCAGTGCAGAATATGGGGTAGCAGCCTGCACATGAAGACAGGACACTACACAGTTGACAGACGCAGATAGACAGACAGATAGACAGAAGGATGGCTGGCAACTGTGATGAGGGTACTATGTGCTGGCAGCACAGATCTGCAGAGATATGACTGTCACAGGAATGAAACGGACTTGCCTCGGACAGGCCTAATAAAATAAGACCACGGAGGAATTGAACCCATGACCTCTGCCTAGGACGTCATTGTATTAACCAGTGGGCTATACCTCTATGGCTTCTGTCTCAGCAATGGCTGGCTACAGAAAGACTGCAGGTCACCGCACAAAATGTCTGCTGTGTTTACCAGGATAGGGTAACCCTACCAGTACCCGATGCAATGCACATGCAGAACAGCAGTCTACATCTGATCACCAGATGGGGTATGCAGCTCTCCAGTACCTCAGCTTGGTAGGAGGAACGGACCGTGTGTGATACTGGCACAGAGTAGCTACACACCATGCCATTGTGCCGGTTCTATGTTCACCCTGAGGGTGAGGTGGGGCGGCCAGCACCAGGTCCACAGTACCCGGGTTGCTTGAGATAGGGCCATGCAGCAAAGCCTATCATTGCCAGTGTGTGTGACAGGTATTCCTTACAGCCACACCTAAGATAATCCTGTGTCCATCTGTATTCCCCAGTCACATCTAGTTCTTGGGGACCAGGAGCCACCCAAGATAGAGCATATCCAGTGTGGTTGCCATGGTCACTTGTTATAAGAGCAAGGGGGTGTCTGGAACCACATGCGGATTATGTAGCACCACCTACCAATCCGCCCTCTCTGGGTCTAGGTGGTGGACAGGATCTGCCCCCAACAGACCCACACTCTACATCTTTGCAATGGAGGCAGTAGAGGGGCATGATGAAGGGCTGTGGGACCAATCAACCCCAGTCCTGATGGCGAAAGGGCACCGTCCAGGGCAGTTGATGCAGATCTGTACTTATCACACAGGCATTGGGAGACAGGCAGTAGGCCTGGAAAAGCTCAGCTACTCCCCACCACAATCTGACATTCACCAGCAGAGGGCACAGTCAGTCTGCACCTGCTGCACCCTGCAAGGTTTTCCAGCCATACACATGCTGACTGCAGACATAAGTGGGATGTAAGCACAAACACCAAGCAGGTATCTCAGTGATTGGGCCCCAGAACAGGGAACACACAGATATCACTTGAGAGAAACTTTGTATAGCACTATGTTGGAACCTAGACATGCCATGGTCACTGCTCAGTCAGGGTGAGAGTGACCTCCCAGCATGACATGCTATGGCCACTCTGTCTATGCAGGTGGTGGTCGGGCACTACAATGTCCCAGCCATTGCCCCACACTCTGCAGATGCAACCTGCTCAGGCCGCCCTGTCCGGGCGATACCCACAATACCTTGCTCCTTATTATGCACATTGGCAGGCTAATGCTGGAAACAGTGTAAGCATTGTGGGCTCAGTGAGGAGTAGGCAGCCACAAAACAATGGATAGACATACACACACTCCCACTCCTATTTCAGCATTCTGCAAAGATAGGGGTGGTTGGCAGCCCTGCCCGCCACACTAGTCCTGAGCACAGTGCAGGCATTGCTAAGGTATGCGTTTAAATTTCTTCAGCGCTCCAAGGCACGCCCGCAGCAGCCACCAGCCCGATCGGCATCGGGGAATGTAGCAGGCAGGTAAGCTCCTCCCTGCTCCCCACCACAAGGCCAATCAGACCGAAGAACTCCACCAGAGCAACGTTTAAATTTCTTCAACGCTCCAAGGCGCGCCCGCGTCTGGTGGGCCCGTGCCTGAGGGCCGTGCCAGAGGGCCCTTTGGAGTGGCCCTTAGGTGCGGGCCCAGGGGTGCTCCGGCATGTGCTCCGTAGCTGCCGGGGTCGAGCAGGCTCGATCACTCCTACACACATCGCCTCCTAACCAAACCATCTCACGACCTCCACCCTGATACCTTCAAGTAACTCCTTTGTCTTGTTTCCCACTGCTGGCATTGTTCTTAGAAACATAGAAACATAGAAATATGACGACAGAAAAAGACCACATGGCCTATCTAGTCTGTCCTTCCATATCAACAACTACAACAGTCCCCTTTTTACCTTTAGAGAGCCTCTGTGTTGGTCCCATGCTTTTTTGAATTCAGTTACTGTCCTCATCTCTACCACCTCCACTGGGAGACTATTCCATGGATCCACTACTCTTTCCGTAAATAAATATTTTCGCATATCACTCCTGAATCTATCTCCCTTCACCCTCATCCCATGTCCCCTCATAGCAGAACTTGCTTTGAATTGAAAGAGGCTCTCTCCCTGAACATTTATGCCACGGAGGTATTTAAACATCTCAATCATATCATCTCTATCCCGCCTTTCCTCTAAGATGTACATATTAAGATCTTTAAGTCTGTCCTCATATGCTTTATAATGAAGCCCACTAATCATTTTAGTAGCCACCCTCTGCACCGACTCCATCCTGTTCACATCCCTTTTGAAGGTGCGGTCTCCAGAATTGCACACTATACTCCAAATGAGGTCGCACCAAAGACTTATAGAGAGGCATTATCACCTCCTTTTTTCTGCTAGCCATTCCTCTCCGTATGCACCCAAGCATCCTTCTAGCTTTTGCCGTCGCCTTTTCTACCTGTTTAGCTACTTTAAGATCATCAGACACAACCACGCCTAGGTCCCGCTCTTCTTTAGTGGACAAAAGTATTTCACCCCCTATACTGTATTGCTCCCTTGGATTGCTGCTGCCAAAATGCATGACCTTACATTTTTTAACATTAAATCCCAGCTGCCAAATTCTAGACCATTCTTCAAGCTTAGCTAGATCCCTCCTCATGTTATCTACACCTTCCTGGGTGTCTACTCTATTGCAGATTTTGGTATCATCCGCAAAGAGGCAAACCTTACCCGACAGCCCTTCCGCTATATCACTAAGATGTTAAAAAGAATCGGACCAAGGACAGATCCCTGGGGCACAACACTGGTAACATCCTTCTCCTCAGAGTGAGCTCCATTTATTTGTACTCTTTGTCGCCTCCCACCCAACCAATTTCTAACCCAAGCAGTAACTTTAGGGTCCATCCCTAGGGTGCTCAGTTTGTTTATAAGTCGCCTGTGAGGAAAAGTGTCAAAGGCTTTACTGAAATCTAAATACACCACATCTAGAGCTGTCCCTCGGTCCAACTCCCTGGTCACCCAGGCAAAGAAATCAATCAGATTTGTCTGACAAGACCTGCCTCTGGTGAATCCATGCTGCCTCGGATCCTGTAATCCGCTGGACTCCAGAAACCTCACTATTTTCTCTTTCAGCAGCGTTTCCAATAATTTACTCACCACCGAAGTTAAACTAACCGGCCTGTAGTTTTCAACCACATCCTTACTTCCGCTTTTTTGTAAAGGCACCACATGAGCCTCTCTCCAGTCCTTTGGCACCACCATTGAAAAGGTCAGTCAGTGGAGTTGCTAGAACGTCCCCAAGTTCCCTCAGTATTCTAGGGTGTATCCCATCCGGTCCCATCGCTTTGTCTACTTTAAGTTCAGCTAGTTTCTCACGAACACAGTCTTCTGAAAATTGTTCAAGATGTCCCTCGCTTCTGTTCCTATTTGTGGGTGTTTTCTGAGGTCCTGCTCATGGTTCTTCATCTGTGAACACAGAACAAAAATATTTGTTCAGCAATTCCGCTTTATCCTTATCAGCTTCTACATATTCCTCCCCTGCACCCTTGAGTCTGACAATACCACTTTTGCCCTTCCTCTTCTCACTAATATATCTGAAAAATGTCTTATCCCCCCATTTTATTGCATTGGCTATTCCCTCCTTCTTTTGAATCTTTGCCTTCTTGACTACTTTGCTAGCTTCTCTTAAGTTTTTCCAAATACAGATGCCTGTCTTCCTCTCTTTGTGATCTCTTGTATTTCATGAAGGCCTCCCTCTTTTTCTTCACTTTTTCAGCTACTTCCTTCAAAAACCATAGCGGTCTCCTTTTCCTTTTGCCTTTATTTACCATTTTAACAAAAAGGTTGGTTGCCCTTAAAATATCCCCTTTCAGTTTTGCCCACTGTTTTTCTACATCCCCCAGCTGTTCCCATCCCACTAACGACTCCCTGAGGTATTGGCCCATCTTCGCAAAGTTAGTCTTCCTAAAGTCTAAGATCCTCACCTTTGAATGATTCTAACAGCCTTAGTCCTAATGCTGAACCACACCATCTGGTGATCACTGGATGCAAAATGATCTCCCACTACAACATCAGAAACACTTTCACCATTGGTAAGCACCCAGTCCAGTATGGCCCCTTCACGTGTGGGGTCTGTTACCAATTGCCTGAATAGTTCTCCCTGTAGAGAATCCAGAATCTCCTTATTTCTAGATGATACTGCAGCAGGAATGTGCCAATCAACATCTGGCATATTGAAATCTCCTATCAGTAGCACTTCCCCTCTCCTAGCAATGCTGCGTATGTCTTCAATTAACTCTCTGTCCACCTCTTCCTCTTGTGAGGGAGGTCTGTATATCACACCAATGCAAATAGATTTCTCTTTCCCTCTTTCTAGTTTAACCCACAATGCCTCCTCTCTCCCTTTTAAGCTCTGTAATTCCAAAGTTTTAATAATAGTTTTTACATATAGTGCCACTCCTCCTCCCCTTCTTCCTACCCTGTCCTTTCTGAATAAAGTATAGCCAGGTATAGTTTATTTATTATTTTTATTTATTTTATTTATTTTTCTTATATACCGCGCTATTAAAATCAGTGCGGTTTACATTATAACAATACAACAATGTTTTAAATAACACAAAGTGCTTACATAGAACAGGGGACAATGATAAAGGAGAGAGAACGGGGGAAAATATTTACACAATATATGCATAGTAATTACATATACAACTGATGCTTAAACTTAAACTCTTCGTGTGATCATAGTTGGTACAGCCAAGGGAGAGGGGTGACTAACCATTCTCATGTTGGGTTAGAGCGTTGGGATAGTTGGAGCAAGGGGTGAATGCCTGTGACTTGTGGTTTCCGGGACTGGTTTCAGGATAGTAGATTTGAAATAGATGGTGTTTTATTGCTTTTCTGAATGTGGTGAGGCTTGGTATGGATCGAATCCAGGTAGGAAGTTCATTCCAGGCTGTCGGAGCAAAAATCGAAAAGGCTCTATTAGAAGTTGCCTTTATGCACCTTGTGGTAAATTTCGGTACTGTTAACATGTTCAGTAGTGCGGACCGCCTTATTCTGTTGTCAGGTATGTTGTTTATCAGATTGCTGATTGGTGTGGGAGACTGATTGTTCAATGTCTTGAAAGTCATGACTAGTACTTTGTATTGAATTCGGGCTTGTAGCGGTAGCCAGTGTAACTCTCATTACTGGCGTTATATGATCCAATCTTGATACACCTGTTAGAACCCTTGCAGCAGAGTTCATGGCCAGCCGAAGCGGGCTGAGGGTTGCCTGTGGGAGGCCATGGAGGATGATGTTTGCGAAATCCAGGTGTGGGATCACTAGGGCCTGAAATATCGTTCGATAGTCCGAAAAATCGAGTAGTGGGCGGAGGTGGCGTAGGGTTCGTATCTTGTGGTAAACTGATCTTGTAACGTTCTTAATGTGGGATGTCATATCTAGATGCCGATCTAGAGTGATGCCAAGATATCGGATTGTATCTTTTGTTGTGAGTTCAGCGTTTTTAACTTGAAGGTAGGGAGGTGGGACGAACTTCTGATTCCTTGTGACAAAGAGGACGTCGGTCTTGCTATGATTGATCCTCAGGTTTTGCGTGAGGAGCCATTCAGCGACTGCATCAAAGCATCTGATGATAGGGGAGAAATCAGGCTGCTCAATAATGAATGGAATGTATAGTAGTATGTCATCAGCATACAAAAGGCATTCTACATTTAAGGAGTGGATCAGAGAGCATATAGGCTGCATATAAATATTAAATAGTAAAGCAGACAGTGATATTCCCTGGGGTACTCCCTGCTTCTGTAGGAAAGGCTCAGAGGATGTGTTGCCTGTTTTTACTTGCTGCCATCTGTTCGTCAAGTATGATTCGCACCATTGTAGTGCAGTGTCCTGTATCCCTTTTTCTTGGAGACGTTGTAATAGTATCTTATGGTCCACAGAATCAAAGGCGGCTGCAATGTCGAGAAAGATAAGGACGAAGCCATGGTGTATATTGTTAATTCCTGTAATTAGTTTGTCGAAGAGGGTAGTTAAAATGGTGTCTACCCCATGCGATTCTCTGAAGCCATGTTGAGCTGGGTCGAGAGGAGTCTCGGCATCAACGTGCTGATGGATCTGTCGTTGGACTATTTTCTCGATGATCTTAGCAAGCAGGGGAATACTCGATAAAGGTCTGTATGATTCGACTTTGGATGTATCAAGGCGGCTATTTTTTATTAAGGGCCTGATTGATGTGTGTTTTAAACTTTGTGGGAAGACACCCATTGATTGGTTGGTTATATTACATAATGAATGGCTTAGTTCATGTCGAAGTTCCTTTATCCAGCTTGCTGGGCAAGGGTCATTAGGAGCCGTGGTAAGGTTGATGGAGGCAATGGTGTCTTCAATTTCCTTAGTAGATACTGTAGAGAAGTTGAGTAGTAGGGTAGGTTTTGGTATACTTATTACGATTGTTGGGTTACATGTTGATGAAATCATATTGGATTGGATCATTTTTGATTGCAAATAGTTTGAATAATCCTGTGGTTGAGGCATGAGTGGACATACTGGTGCTGGGTCCCCTATTAATGATTTTACTATATTAAATAGGTCATGTGTCTTATTCAAAGACCGTTTTAGAATGGTTGAGTGATGTTTCCTTTTTTCACTTATTTTTTCTCTGTGTAATGCTAGATGTGAGTTATAATTGTGGTAGGCTACTGTAGTCTGATTCCTTCGCCATCGTCTTTCGAGTCTACGTAGTTGTAAGAGGGATGCTCGAAGGTCAGAGGAGTACCAGGGGGCATGTTCACGTTTCCTGGGTACCTTGTTAGTGGATGGGATACAGGCTATGTCTCTGATACTGTTGTTCCAATTTGCTACAAGTTCGTCGGGGTCAATTGTAGAAACATCGAGGCGTGGCAGTAGCTTAACAAGAACATCCTCCTTGTTGAGTGGACGAAATCGTGTTGTTAATATTCTGGAATCGGGGGTGTTGGTCCTGTCTCTGATCTTATGATGGTAGGTGACTGGTATGTAGAAGTTGATGAGATTATGATCAGACCAAGGTACTGGAGATATAGCAGTCAACAGTTGAAGAGTGGAGTCAGCTATATATTGGGGGGCGAAAATAAGGTCAAGGATACCGCCCTTTGTATGTGTGGGGGAGTGTACTATTTGCTTGTAGTCCAGGTCATATAAAGCTTCAAGGAAGGATCTTGCTTGTGCTTCAGGTAAGGAGGGGAGGTTGAAGTCTCCCATTAGCCAGTTTGAGGATTGTGGGTTATTCGAGTTGCATGCAAGCTTGATGATTGCTGGTAGGTCATCAGAAGAGGGTGTTGGGGCTCTGTAGAGTGCATTGATTGTGCAATGGTCGTTTGATATTGTAATAGTGTCGAGGTGCGCTGAGGTAGATGCGTCATTTAGCTTGAATTTCAATTCTGTTTTTGCGAGGATGAGTACCCCCCCTCCTTTCTGTTTAGCTCTGTGACAAGTATATGGTGAGAAACCGGCTGGGATCATCTGACTGATGATAGCATTATCACAGTCTGATAACCACGTCTCAGTGATCATTAATATGTCAAGGACGTGGAATGTTATAAGGTCAGTGATTGCTGGCCATTTTTGGCGTGTAGATCTTATATTTATAAGCGCACATTTTAGTAAATGTTGTTGCTGATGTTTGTCCGGGTGGGTTTTTTTAATATTTTGTAATGGAATGTATAGTAGATGCTGATATGGAGTATTGGAGGTGTTATGAGCAGTTTGATGTAATTTCTCTGACCATCTCCTACTATTGCTGTGGAGGATTGGTATATGTTTAGCACATGTATTGAATGCCTGACTATGAAGTCCAAAAGTGAGGAGGAAAAAAGAAAGTGGTATGAGTATAGACATCTTGGGGGTATTTGTCTCAGTTGAGATATGGATAATTATTAGGAGTGATTCAGTGGTATGGTATCGCTAGGCAGTTATGTGACTAAGCTAATTTAGTTAAGATATCTTAATTTACAGGAGGCTGGCATGCACCTATGGACTTGGATTCAGTACTACACAGTACTATATAGTTGGACTAACTTCAGCGTTAGAGATGGATACAGGAAGTGGCAGTGTTACATTACATACCGTGTGTCACATTAACATGCGGTTGTTCTGCTAAATAAATATGGTCTTACAAAGCTTAGCTGTGCAGAAAATAGATCTATCTACATTATGGTCTCACTACGGACACTGCTACTTTTGTTTCTAGGCTTAACTTATTACAAAGCTTGATCATGTAGCATATGGATCTATCCACAGAAATATTGTTACAGAGGTAGATAGACGGTATCTGATGGGCAGACTTGCCTTGTCTCTAGGCCTCCACCAGACCTCTGCCTAAGGGCCATGCCAAAGGGCCCTCTAGCGAGACCCTCAGGTGCGGGCCCGCCAGGCGCGGGCGCGCCCGACCAGCGGCGGCTTAAGGAGAGGAGAGGTTGCTGCCCCGATTGGGCAGATCACTCACGTGGGTGGTGGTGGTGCTCCGGCCCGCTCTATCCCCGTCTGGGAGAGCTGCTTGCAGGGGCCGGAGTGCTGCTGAAGAGGCCGCGCGCTCCGACCACCAGCGGCGGCTTCAGGAGAGCAGCGGGTGCTGCCCCGCTTGGGCAGATCACTCACGTGGGTGGTGGTGGTGCTCCGGCCCGCTCTATCCCCGTCTGGGAGAGCTGCTTGCAGGGGCCGGAGTGCTGCTGAAGAGGCCGCGCGCCTGACCAGCGGCGGCTTAAGGAGAGCAGAGGTTGCTGCCCCGATTGGGCAGATCACTCACGTGGGTGGTGGTGGTGCTCCGACCCGCTCTATCCCCGTCTGGGAGAGCTGCTTGCAGGGGCCGGAGTGCTGCTGAAGAGGCCGCGCGCCCGACCAGCGGTGGCTTAAGGAGAGCAGAGGTTGCTGCCCCGATTGGGCAGATCACTCACGTGGGTGGTGGTGGTGCTCCAGCCCGCTCTATCCCCGTCTGGGAGAGCTGCTTGCAGGGGCCGGAGTGCTGCTGAAGATCATGGTTTTCTGTGAACCATGTTTTTGTAACTGCCACTAAATCCAAGTCAGCCACTCCCACCAAAGCTTCAACATCAGGGATCTTATTTCCCATGCTACGGGCATTTATACACACTGCTTTCCATATGTTACCCCTGTTACCCATTTCCATAAAGGTATTTAATGTATCGCCTACCTAGGGGCTTTCACTTACCTGGGGGCTTTCTTCACCCATCCCCAATGAATCTAGTTTAAAGCCCTCTTCAGTAGATTAGCCAGTCTACTACCGAAGATGTGTTGACCTTTCTTGGACAGATGGATGCCATCTCTGCTCTGCAACCCTTGGAACAGCATCCCATGGTCTAGGAAACCAAAACGCTCTCGATGACACCATCCACGCAGCCATGCATTCATCTCCAGGATGCGAGCCTCTCTGCCTTGGCCTTCACCCTCAACAGGGAGGATTGAAGAGAACACCACTTGTGCACCTAACTGCTTCACCCTCTGTCCCAGAGCCATGAAGTCACTTTTGATACGTTCCGAGGTATACCTGGCAGTATCATTTGTTCCAACATGGATTAGCAACATTGGGTAATAGTCAGTGGGCTTGATGAGTCTCGGCAAACTCTCCATAACATCTTGGATTTTGGCACCAGGCAGACAGCATACCTCTCTGGACATCAAGTCTGGTCGGCAGATAGACACCTCAGTACCCCTCAGATTTCCTCCCATTACCCACCTAGAACTTGCTACGCACTGCCTGCACTGTACTGCTACCCATTGTTGGCATTGAACTGCTACCCACTACCTGCATAGCACTACCACCCATTGCTTGCTTAGTATTGCTCCCATTGCCTGCATCGTACTGCTACCCATCGTTGCATAGAACTGTTATCCATTGCTTATCCATTGCTTGCATACTGTTGCTACCCATCGTTGCATACAACTGCTACCCATTGCTTACAGTGAACTGCTACCCACTGCCTGCTTATTTGCCTATCACTTGCTACCCACTGTTTGCCTAGTACTTGCTACCCATTGCTTGCTCAGACCTTGCTGCCCACTACCATGGCCCCACATCTCATTGTCGTCCTCTTCCTTATCCTCCCCAACAGCCTCCCCTCCTACCAACACCCTCCCTTCCTCTTCCCCCTACCTTCCTCACTTCTCCCTCCATTCTGTTCCCTAGCCTAGCATCTGCTCTTGAGCTTCTTCACACCATCCCCCCGCATTCAACCAGCCCCCCTTTCCTTAAGGCAATCCCACCCTCGCTTCCGCTGTACTATCTCCACTTTACCTCGTTCTCTAATACTCATTCTCCTTCTCTCATCAGGTAATATCAACCCCAACCCTGCCCCCCCCCCCGATTTCTTTCTCACACTAAAAAAAAGTTCCTCACGTACCCTATCTAATCTTATCCACATCCCGCTCCTCCCTCCTTCCGCCCTCCCTCATTCATTCCACAATCACTCATCCACAGATATCAACTCCAACCCTACCCCCAAAAATAATCCCTCACATAACCTATCCAATACCATCAATTTACCCCTCATTTCCCCTCCCTCATGTCCCTCTTGGAGAGCACACACACCCAGACATACCCACCCACACCCTGCTCCCCCTAAATCTAGGTATTACCCTAGAAATAGACCCCCACGCTACTCTGATAAGAAATCCACACGTAAATTATCCAACCTTATCCATATCCCTCTCCCCCCTCCTCCCGTTTTCATGCGCCCTATGGAACGCATGCTCAGTCATTAAAAAAAAACCCTTTTATTCATGATCTTTTTATCTCTAATGCCCTACACCTTCTTGCCTTGACCGAGACCTGGCTCCCCCCAGACGACACTGCATCCATTGCCTCTCTCTGCTATGGGGGCTACCAGTTCTCCCATACACCTCGATCTACTGGTCGTAGTGGTGGCGCTGGCCTCCTACTCTCTCCCTTCTGCCAATTCCAACCCCTCCTGCCATCCCAATCACACTCCCCCCTCTCCTTCGAAGTCCACTCCATTCGCCTCCTCACACCACTTCCCCTCCGAATAGCTGTTATTTATCGCCCATCCGACAAATCCAAATCAACCTTCTTCAGACTTCGACTCCTGGCTTTCTGCCTTTATGGATCCCTCCTCCCCCACTTTTATTCTTGGCGATTTCAACATTCACATCGACAACCCCTCCGAACCCCATGTCTCAAAGTTCCTCACTCTTACCTCCAACTTTGCTCCACTGCCCCCACACATCTACACAGCCACTACCTTGACCTAATACTCTTCTCCAATTCCTCTCCCTCAAACTTCCGCAAATCAATCCTTCCCTCATCTGACCATCGCCTCTTAACATTTACTCTTCAGCTTCTGCCGTCCCAACCTCGTCCTGTCTCCTCCGACCTATTTAGAAACCTTCATAATATTGATCCCCTGACTCTCTCCACCATCTCTCCATCTCTTTCCTCCATTTTATCCTCCAAGTCCGTCGACGAGGCATTATCTTCATACAATGGTACACTATCCTCAGTCCTCGACACTCTTGCCCCTCCCACCCCACATCCTGTCAAACGATCTACTCCCCAACCATGGCTCTCACCCACAATCCATTACCTACACATCTGCGCCCATTCTGCCGAACGAGCTTGGTCCAAATCCCGCTCCCCGGAAGACCTTCTACACGTCAAATTCATGCTTGGCTCCTTCCAGTCAGCCTTAGCACTTGCCAAACAAGATTACTACATCCATCTGACCAACTCCCTTGCCTCTGATCCTCGCCATCTCTTTAATACCCTCAATTCTCTCCTCAAGGTCCCCCCACCCCCGATCCCGCCTTCCCTTTCTGCCCAAACCCTAGCCGACTACTTCCACAACAAAATCCACAAGATTATCCTCCAATTCCCTATCCCATCTACCTCCTCTCCTCCCCAATTCTCCTCCCCATCCATACTCCCTCTGCTACCCTCTCCTCCTTCCCTCCGATCTCTGAAGAAGAAACCGCACTCCTTTCCTCCTCCAAACCCACCACCTGTTCATCAGACCCTATCCCCACCCATCTCCTACGGCTCCATCCCCCTCACCATTGTCCCCATCATCACTCATACCCTCAACCTTTCACTCTCCACTGCAACTGTCCCTGTTGACTTCAAACATGCTGTTATCACACCCCTCCTCAAGAAACCCTCACTTGATCCCACTTGTCCTTCTATCAACCCATCTCCCTCCTTCCCTTCAAATCCAAACTATTAGAACGAGCAGTCCACCATCGTTGCCTCGACTTCCTCACCTCCCAGGCCCTCCTGGACCCACTACAAACTGGCTTCCGTCCCCTACACTCCACCGAAACGGCACTCACAAAAGTCACCAACGACCTGTTCCTGGCTAAATCTAAGGGCCTCTATTCTATCCTCATCCTTCTTGACCTTTCTGCTGCCTTTGACACCGTTGACCATGACCTTCTCCTCACCATCTCTCCTCGCTTGGCTTCAAGGACTCCGCACTATCCTGGTTCTCCTCTTACCTCTCCCATCGCTCATTCAGTATATGCTCTGGTGGCCTCT
Source organism: Ichthyophis bannanicus (assembly GCA_033557465.1). NCBI lineage: Eukaryota > Metazoa > Chordata > Amphibia > Gymnophiona > Ichthyophiidae > Ichthyophis > Ichthyophis bannanicus. The sequence goes on along the minus strand of CM066037.1, from coordinate 376,980,800 downwards.
CCTCCCCTACCCCGCTCCATGTAGGTGTACCCCAGGGATCTGCCTTGGGCCCCCTTCTCTTCTCTCTCTATACCCAAGGCCTTGGAGCGCTTATCTCCTCCCATGGCTTTCAGTACCATCTCTATGCTGATGACTCCCAAATCTACCTCTCTACACCTAATATTTCTCACCCAGTCCAAGATCTCTGCCCATCTTTCGGACATTGCTGCCTGGATGTCTCATCGCTGATTGAAACTGAATATGGCCAAGACTGAACTCCTTGTCTTTCCACCCAACTCCTCCCCCCCACTCCCCCCTCTCTCAATCCACGTGGATGGATCTACTATCCTTCCTGTTCCCTCGGCCTGCAATCTAGGGGTTATCTTTGACACCTCTCTCTCCTTCTCCGCTCATATACAGCTTGTAGCTAAGACCTGCCGCTTCTTTCTCTACAACATCAGCAAAATCCACCCCTTCTTCTCTGAACACACTACCAAAAAACGCTTATCCACTCCTTAATCTCCTCTCGCCTCGATTACTGCAACCTACTCCTCGCTGGTCTCCCCGTGAGCCACCTCCTTCCTCTTCAATCTATACAAAATCACGCTGCTCGACTAATCTTCTGCCAGCCTCACCATGCCCACATTACTCCTCTTCTCAAGTCGCTTCATTGGCTCCCTGTCCAATTCTGCATCCAATTCAAGCTTCTCCTCCTGACCTATAAATGCATTCACTGTATGGCCCCTCAATACCTCTTCTCTCTTCTCTCTCCTTACGTCCCCTCTCGAAATTTGCACTCCGCTAACAAATTACTTCTATCAATGCCTTTCACCCGCACCGCGAACTCCCGACTGTGCTCCTTTCACCTTGCTGCACCATATGCCTGGAACAGCCTACCTGCGTCTGTGCACCAGTCATCCTCCCTGGCCCTCTTCAGGTCCAGGTTGAAGACCCACCTCTTCACCGTTGCATTCATATCCTGACCCTTCCTCATCTTACCCTAACCCCCGTCAACGTTTATGACCAAACTATAGACCAAACTGTACCACACCGTACCTTGCGCAGAATTGACTAATGCTCTGTACTGTTCTAACTAATGTACTGTTCTAACTAGATTGTAAGCTCTGATGAGCATGACTCTAACGGGCAGGGACTGTCTGTATGTTGGCTACCTCCTGTAGGTTAGCTGTGCAGCGCTGCATGCGTGGCACTTTATAAGTGCCGAACAGTAGTAGTAGTAGAGTAGGTGCTAGTAGTAGTGCTTTGGTGGTAACTACTGCTCCGTGCCGGGACCAACAGTCTGACTCTCCATGAGCCTTTGGATAGTGGAGCCTGTGTGTGTGTGAGTGTTTGTGCCCCTGTTGGCCGATGCTCTAGGGAGTACACATGTTTATATTGTATGTGCTATGTACGGTAAAATGTAGGGACATGGTCTGCAGGAGCCACAGCTGGGACTTGAACCTGCAACCTTCTGCCCCAGGACACACTGACTGTGTGTACTGCACCATACTGTTGCCACAGAGGCAGGTCAGTCCCTGGGGATACCATGACTGTTCATCAGACAGACCTTGTCTGTTGCACTGCACGCCACCCACCTGAACAGGGCTTGGCCTTGATCTGCTCTGGGCAGATGCCACTGCCCCCTCCCCCACCATGCCGACATACCCATATGTTGGTGGTGCACAGTCCCAGGCCATCCAGTGTGTAGGTAGGCAGCTGCCTAGGATGTGGGGTAGGGGGTGCCTACATAGACATCCACGCTTCCCCCCGGCACCGCCTGCCAATGTTATGTGCCCTTTGGGGTACTTGAAGGGTAATGTCCCCTGGATGGGACACTGTGGGCATGGACTCATGGGCATGTTTATTTATTTATTTACATTTTCTTATATACCGCGCTATTTTCCATCAGTACGGTTTACATGGAACATTTTACATACACATTTCAAATGACTTGATTTGTGGCAGGGAGCATAGGCAGGGAGCCCAAATGTTTGACCTTGGTCAGTTGCTGTCTTGCTAATTTCCAGTTTCTGCGTTCCTATATGCCACCTAGGCATCTGTCTAGTCCACCCTGTGCCCCAGCTGGAGCCCCCTATGCCCCATTTCCAGCATCACCATAGTGCCCAAGTATGAAAGGACACTATGCTGATGCTGCACTACTATCACTTTTTTTGGGCTCCCTGCCTATGCTGTACATTGCTGACACTGAAATGGTTTCTCTCTCCTGCAAATGTGCATCTAACGACAGGTTTTCACTCGCGGTAATGTTCAGCCCTTCAGTTCCCCGCGTTAGTGTAGCAGGAGCCTCTCCCTGCCCATTGACCCCTTCTCTCCGCCCTCTCCCCACCCTCTGCGGGACTTACCGCAGCCAAAGACGTTAGCGCGTGTTAACGTAGCCGCTGCTACGTTACCACGGTTTAGTAAACATACCCCTAAGTTAAGGTGATGTCAAATATGTTGTCATCAAGCCTCATTTTAAAACTTGCACCACACTGTTCCTTTCCCCTTCATTGCTTTTTGAGGATAGCTTTCCTCGCTGAAAAGAAATGGCATGATACTTTCCAAGCCATACTGCTTCAAGTGCTGTTTTGTAAGGTTTCTGTACCGTAACTAAATAAGCCATCTCACTGCTAAGAACTTTTTATTCAGTTTTAGACCAATAATGGTTATTTGTCTCGTAGTTTGTTTTTTGCACCGATTTTGCAGTCCCCACGGCCTCTGATTACCGGTATTGTTAGACGTTTATTATATACCTTAGTTTAAACCTTGCACCTTGGATTTGCACATTATTAGAAATAAGCATACTCACACATTGATAACACCTTTCCTAGCTTCCCTCTTAGATGGTGCAGCAAGCCTAATGAGACCAATATGTTAGGTCTCTTATGATAGTTTCATTGATCAGTACAATTAAATTGCTCTTTTTGGACATCACTTGGTGTCCACATATGGATAATATAATTCAGACTCAATACTTCTTGCTCATTTAATGTCATCATTCCACTGTGTATATATTTTTTATATAATTCTCTCTATATATTTATTTATAAATTTTTTGTATCCCGTTTAACAACATCGTTTGGGTTTATGATGAGTTTTGATATCATATTAGTTTTAAGGCAATTTAGTTTGATCAGCATAATAGGCTTCCCTAATTTCTTTCCTCCCTTCCACACTTAGGGGTATGTTTACTAAACCACGGTAACGTAGCAGCGGCTACGTTAACGCGCACTGTTATCAGATGCAACGTTAACGCGCGCTAACACCTCCGGCTGCGGTAAGTCCCACAGAGGGTGGAGAGAGTGCGGAGAGAAGGGGTCAATGGGCGGGGAGTGGGTAGGGAGAGGCTCCTGCTACACTAACGCGGGGAACTGAAGGGCTGAAATTACCGCGAGTGAAAACCTGTCGTTAGATGCACATTTGCAGGAGAGAGAAACCATTTCAGTGTCAGCAATGTACAGCATAGGCAGGGAGCCCAAAAAGGTGATAGTAGTGCTACATGTGCAGCATCAGCATAGTGTCCTTTCATACTTGGGCACTATGGTGATGCTGCAAATGGGGCATAGGGGGCTTCAGGCGGGGCACGCAGTGGAGCAGCTGGGGCACAGGGTGGACTAGGCAGATGCCTAGGTGGCATATAGGAACGCAGAAACTGGAAATCAGCAAGACAGCAACTGACCAAGGTCACACATGCCCATGAGTCCATGTCCCACAGTGTTGGGGAAGGGGGGGGGGAGGCTTTCTCGGTGTTCGGCCCAATATGGTGGAATACCTTGACAGATGAAATAAGAATGTGCACGGATTATCTGTATTTCCATGGTTTATTAAAAACCTTGATGCTCCAGCAGACTTATGCAGTATAGTAGGGGACAAATGTGGGGTGAAGGGGGAAAGGGTTATAGGTTGGGAGTTGTATGTATATTAATATGGGGTGACTGTTAATAGAGAATAATGTGGTGGGATTGAGTGGTGAACATACTGTAAATTGTTTCAGAATGTTTGTTTAGTGGAAGCAGTGTATAAATCAGAATAAATACATTTCTGTGTAACTGGTAGGAAAGAGGGGGTTATATTGTCTTTTGCATGTTATATATTATATATATTGTCTATGTATTGTATGGATTTTTAACTGTAAGACACTTTAGGGTCTTCATTGACTATAAGTGGAATATTAAGTGCCAGTAAATAAATAAGTCCAGTTGCTTCAGACTGTTGGCCATCAGTATTTGTATTTTTACCAATTGCCAATCTAGTCACTGCTTCTCGCTTGCTTGCTTACTTCTAGTGTGATCATTTAACAAAAAATAAAAAAAGAACAGTAAAATAAAAAGACAAAAAAAGGTTTAAAAGATATTTTCCTCTTCTAGAATTGGTGTTGCAGGCTATTCGTGCCACTATTTTTTCTGCTGTGTTCCACTTTAAACTTAGACTGTTCATGCCATTCTATTTGCTACTGCTTGGCCTGATCAGCTAACTTGCCACTTTCTTATTTCCACTGGGGCACTTTGTCCCCAAAAAGAAAAAGATCCACCTACCCCCACAAAGGTTAATTTGAATGTTCTATTATGCATTATTTTCAAGTTCATTAGAGGAAGACTGCAGTTGGAGTGATTATGGCTGTTAATTTTATCATCAACTTCTGAGTTGGGGGGCTAGGGGCCTGAAAGTTAATTGAAGGGGGCACAAAGTCGAGCATTAGCAATAAATTTGAGAAACTAAGATCATACTCCACATACCTTGGCTTAGGGGTTCATGACTGTCATGGTATATGCAAAGCTCACCCATTTGGAGAAATTGCCCCTGAATGTTCGAGGGCGACTAAACCCTTTACACCATCTGCCCTCATGCAAACAGGAAGTGGAATTGAAGGGTGGGAGCACAATGGTATCGCAGAACTGGAGCCAAAGACTACTCCGACACATCGGTGCTGTTTTCAAAGCAGTGCCATACCAAATTCCATAAGCCAGGCTAGGACACCATGAGGAAAGTACTGCCTAGTCCAGTATAAGCCTCTCCAAGATGAGGCCTGCAGGCAGGGGCTTTGGACACACAAAAGGGAAGAATTCTAGCTGCTAAACATCTGTAGACCAATCCCTAAGAGCTTCATTTAGCCAGAGACTCGACCATGGGGCTACAGGCCATAATTTGTGTCCTAGGGAATTAGGCCATCCAAAAAATGCTGATGCACCAGATAACTTTCACCATCTGCTGGAGGCAGAGAATACAGGAAAGTTCCAGGACTGCATAAACACGTATGCTGCTGATGACATCACTGAAACGTAGCATCTCTTCCTCCATCTGCTGATTGGGGTGTGGTAGGCGACAGCCTATGATCCATGCTAATTGAACTAAGCAGACAGGCCTAAGCAGCTTGACCTGTAACTGAAGCCTGTAGTTAGGCCCAGAGGAATGAAAACCCTCCTGAATGATGACACCATAGAATTGAAACTTAACTTAGTTTAACTGAACATAGCTAAGCAGAAACGAAACTTATAAAAGACAGAAAACAGCTCTAATTGGTACTGATAAGAGAGCACAGCTTCTATGGAATTAATTAACTCTGCAAAAAAGCAAGGTTACAGTGCCCTGCTTCCCATATGTTTTAACAAGCTAAGCGACCTTGGAGGAGAGATGTAACAAGTTAGAGACACTGACCATTGTAATTGGGACTAGAAAGGGGGCAACCAGGTGCTGAGCCCAGACCAGAGTCCCGATTGGGTAGCCATATCAGTACCAGGACCAATAGATGGGTGAGAGGGGTTACTGGGACCAATGAAAAGTTTGCCTATGTCTAGAATGGAGAAGAACGCTATAAAAGTTGTTGTTTTACTAACAGCCATTGCTCAGCCATTTTGAAATTGCTTATTGCTTGAGCCATGTGCACATTAAACTGGCTTGGATCCTTGAAACGACTCCTGGTTTTATTTATTGCATGCTTATCTGCTGCTACAGTCTTGGTGCATAGGCCGGGAAGTGCGAGTGGTGGATGGTGTTCAAGTGAATAAATCCACGTAATTCGCCTTGAGGTTTGGTCCAGTTGGAACCATGCCAATCCGACGCAGGGGAATTTCCCTGGGCCCACCGATCCTCTTGAATCGGAGGGAGTTCTGCCTGGCCACGGCAGGCACTGAGTCCAGCTGGCCAACACTTCCGACCCGGGGGAGTCCAGGATCCAACTCAGAAGCTTGGGAACCAAATCTGGTAAGTATAGTTTTGAAAACCTGTCTAGACAGATGAGTTAGAACTGCAGTTTTGAAACTTGTAACTTGTAATCTCGAGAACTTGGAACTTGGAATTTGGAATTTGGTAATGAGAGCACTGATCCCCTCTCAAGGACGGTCCTATTAACCTTTGCATGAGTATGCCCGAGGTGAAGCATCGTCCTTCTTGTTTGGTAAGACTTAAGTCTTTGTTTGAAAATCCTTGCATGAGTATTCGCGAGGTACAGCTGTTAAAGAAAAAAAAAATCATGATTTAGCCTAGTCAGAACAGACAGGAACTTGGAATTTGTAATCTCGAGATATTGGGAATTGGTAAGAGAGCATGATCACCTCTCAGGACGGGCCGAGTAACCCCGCCTGGGTATTCGCCGGGTGAAACCCCCATCCTTTTTGTAATTGGGAAATTGGATAAGACTAGTCAGAATAGATAGAAAGGAATGCATTCTGAGATACGTTGCTAGCATGACTGTGTGAATGAAGTGTGAATGAGAGGTCTGGCAGCACGGACCAAGCGAGAGTGGACTCTGGACTAGCGCAGTTCCTAGCCGGGTGACTGCGTCTATGTCGCGAAACGGAGAAGCGTTTTGGTGTATTGTCCGTCCTAACTGTGGATCTGTTTTTTGTTATCTGTTGAAACTGCGAGTTTCCCTTCTGTTATAAATGTGAGATTATTCTGTTGAGTAATTTGTGACCGTTTCACTGATTAAGAAATTGTATTAAGAAAGGAAGAAAGAAGATGTAAAACGCTACTTTAAATCAAGGACTTCTCTCCCTCATTCTGTTTTCCTAGAGCACAGACAGTGTGAAAACTGACAAGGGGCGTGTCCTGAAGGAAAGAATGTACAGTGTCTTTTTTAAACCTGTGAGTGCTTGTTTCCAGCGTTCTGAAGCTGAGTCTGATCTGTGATTGTTCTAGGAACACTTGTGCCTGTTTTGTTCAATATGTTCTAATGAGTGGTGTTCCTTCCGTTGTGGTCGTGTGTTGTGTATCATTTGGTGGGGGTGTTTGGTCGGAATTTTGAATCCCGGTAGTTTTGGGCTTAGCCTAGGAAAGGCTAAGTTCTTATAAACCCCTTTCCAGCTCCTTAGCTGTTCTAATATTTCAAGCCCTGCTTTGTGGTTACGGACCAAGTGTGGAGGATTTTGTAAAGCTAGTATTACATGTTACGGCATATAACTTTAAAATAATACTTTATATCGATCAGATAGACAGATCTCATGGTCCAGACAGACATGATAGAGAAATTAAGAAAACTGACTACGGCAAGCACCTCATAGAAGACATACTTATTGTTAATAAAAATAAAATAGGAAGAAAAAAGTGTATATGTATTCTAGATATCCACCCACTTTAATGAAAAAGTATCCGGAATGTCTTTTGAATATCTCCTTCCTAAACTGTAATCTTTTGCAGAGACGCTATTCACCTTAAGTGCAGAGTACGGCTGGCAGTTAGTTTCTTCCAGCCATACGTAATAGTTCTCTCTGTTGGGATAGTTGTTATAACATGTTGCAAAATAATAGTTTTATATTTGAAGGAATTTATCTAAATTGTACTGATTTAGAATGAGCACACATCTATTATGCCTAGTCACAGGAAAATGCAGCCCTGACTGACCGCCCTCTGTCTGTTGTTAACTACGTCACCATGGGGGGAGGAAGGGGGGTCAGAGTCCATGCAGATTCCAGTGTTAGTTACTTCATTGCCCCGTAGTTTCCCGAGTTTAACATATTGAACAGAGAATAGTTCCCCTACATAGGATTCTTGGTTAAATGTTTTAAAAAAAAAAAAAAACACCTGCCCGTTTATTTCCCTCAGCTCTGCCATCATCCCGGGCAGAGCCTGGAACAAGGGGGGGAGGGGGGATACCTCCCTGCAAACGTCACTAAACGTCTCTAGCCACCTCCGCAGCCCTGGCACAGTTTTAAGTACCGATGGCACTACAAATAGAGATTTATTTGCTAGTTCAGCCTGATTGCCGTATGCCTTCAGATGTACATTGCACCAGTAAGAGAGAGGGTCACGTAATCCTAATCCCATTGCACTAGGTCCAGGGCCAGCTTTGCACTAGCCATGAACAGTATTATGAAAACCCAATCCAAATAGCTCAGGCAGCCTTCACTATATACCCCATGCAATCTAGCAGCCCAGGAGAATTTGCGTTTTTGTCAGTCAGTCAAAGAGAGAAGTGAATGGAAAAAAAAAAAAAAAGAAACCACCCATAAAGAGCGTTGCTAGGAGAAACAGACCCCAGGAGTGAACGTCACCAGACCAGCCTTGTAGACAACTGGGACAAAAAAAAAACAGCCCTGAGAAGTGTTAGGACTTGATTGAACTAATGAACGGAAATTGCAGAGAACTGGATGAATTTGCGGGCATAATGGTTAAATGAAAGTTTATCAGAAAAGTATGTGGATTGTTGAAGAAGGACAGAGAATGTAAAAATTGTAAGATGGAAAAGAGAACAGATATTTTAGTTGGATGATGTGGAGGTTTTCCTAATCGAAGGAGCAGCGGATGTGAAAACTGGGTGTGAGTGCGCCCATTATAGAAAAAGAAGGATATTAGAGAAGTGAATGCCCGTATCTTGACTCCTCCCCAGGAGGGGAGGAGGGAGTACTTGATTGCAAAGTCATAAAACAATAAACCAAGCACAGTGTTTCAGCATGAGAGTGAAGCAGCTATAGCGTGAGTGGCAGCCGAAGAGGGCCTACAGCATGGATGAAGACTAGGCCAGACCGGACTCTCCAGTTTCCCTGGGTCCCCAGGAGTCAGTCTGAAAAATAGGGGACCAATATATGGACTTTTATGGGGGATACAGGAGCAGAATACTAAAGCCAGTAGCCCCTGTGTTTTTCTAGATGCACCACCATTATCAGAGCTACTGGGACTAAGGCCACAAAGCCTTTTTTGCAGAACCGCATGTGTGAAATAAAAAAAAAAAAATAATAATAATAATAATGTACCAGTTCCTGTATATGCCTGAATGCCCTATTCCATTTTTGGGCCGAGACCTGCTTGCAAAGTTTCAAGCACAGATATCCTTTGTTGAAGGAAAAAAAAATGAAACTCAAAATCTGCTGGCCTGATGGTGTTAACTGTCCCCCAAGAAGAAGAATGGCGGTTCTATTCACCTGCATCCAAAGCAACAAGCTGTACACTTACCAACCTCATAGCCCCACCTGGAGGATGGGCAGAAGATAATCCACCTGGCCTAGCGAAGAACATAGCCCCTGTCATTGTCACCCTCAAGCCAGTCAAGAAGCCTGGGACAGGTGATTACCGCCCAGTGCAGGATCTAAGAAGAATGAATGATGCAGCTGAAACTATACAAACAGATGTACCAAAATCCTTATATTCTCTTGGAACTGATCTCTGCTGAAGCTATATATTTCACCATTCTGGACTTAAAAAGATGCCTTTTTCTGCATACGCTTAGCCCAAAACCCCATTACAAGGAGGGGGGGCCAACTCATCTAGACAAGATTACCTCAAGGATTCAAGAACTCGCCTTACTCAGCAAAAAGATTTGACAAGTTATCCAGTAATTCCAGGAGAAAGAATTCTTCTCCAGTATGTGGACAACTTGCTTATAGCCACCAACTCAGAAAGTGAATGTCCACAAGCCACCAGTGAACTCTTGCACCTTTTTAATGAGGCTGGATACAAAGTCTCAAGAGCCAAAGCATAATTATGTCAAACAAGTTAAATACCTAGGATTCCAGTTTGTCCAGCGGAATTCGACGCCTGGAACCCTTACCAGAACGCAAAGCAGCTGTATGCAGTATTCCTACTCCAACCACCAGGAGGCAAGTGAGAGCCTTCTTGGGTGCCACAGGTACTGTTTGTATATGGATCCCCAATTTTTGCGCTGCTAGCAAAACCATTGTATCACATTGTATCAAGCTACCAAAGGAATGAAAAAGTCTCCATTGGAATGGGGACTTGAATAGGAATGCAGTCTTTTGTGATCTTTGAAAACCGCTCTGATGTTATCACCAGCTCTGGGTCTACCAGATGTCCAGAAAACCTTACAGTCTCTATGTTCATGAGTCGCAAGGAAATGTTCTAGGAGTGTAGACTCAAACTCTTGGACCTTATTTGAGAAACTGTAACAGCAACAGCCTTCCTAGTAAGCAAAAACTAAAAGAAAAATCCCTTTGAGACAGAATCTTCAAGTTACTGTACCACACTCTGTTCTAACCAATATGAAATACAAAGGAAATTACTAGCTAACAAATCTATGAATGTTGAAGTATTAGAGTATGTTGTGTGAAAACCCCAGATACAACTGAAGGGTCAGTCAAGCTTTCAATCCTGCTATGTTGTTATCAGTTGGTCTTGACCCCCTGATCATGACTGTTTAGAAATTATGGACACTGTATTCTCAAGAAGCCGCCTGGATTTGACTGATGTCCCTCTGGAGAACCCTGAACAGACTTTCTTTGTGGCTGAAGGCAGTTTCATCATCAATGGACATTGTTGTGCTAGATATGCAGTGGTGACCCCTGATTTGGTAGTTGAGTCCTCAGCCCTGGCCCTAGAAACTTCACCACAGAAAGCTGAACTGATAGTCCCTCACTAGAGCACTAACAATAGGAAAAGAGCCCTGTCCTAAATGTGTACCCAGATTTCAAGTATGCCCTTACAACCTTGCATGCACATGGGGCCCAGTACAAAGAATGAGGGTGGATAACCTTAGGAAGCAAGTCCATTAAGTATAGCCCCAAGATATTGATATTAACAGATACATACTGCCTATAGATCTCAGAATTTAGGAAAAGTAGAATGTATGAATAGAACCCTGAAATCTCAGTTGTCTAAACTTTGCCAAGAGGTTTACCTGAAGTGGCCCCAGGTTCTTCCCATAGCCCCTTCTTAGGATATACTTAGCAACTGCTAAGTCTTTAGTATTTTCCCTTTTTTTGAGATTCTGTATGGGCAACCCCTGCCTATTGTATAGGAAATAAAAGGAGATATGAGACAGATAGGATCTGAAATTATTAGACATGAACTATTGGTTTTAAGTTCTGTTTTGCAGGAGTCTTCATACCTGAGTACAAAATCGATTACCCATCAATTTGCCTGCACCCCTGCATCCTTTCAAGCCTGGAGTCTCGGTGTGGATCAAAGAGTGGAGAAAGATACTGTTAGCCCTGCATTGGAAGGGACCCTATGTCGTCATCCTGTCAACTCCAACTGCAGTAAAAGTCGCAGAATTTGAACCTTGGATTCATCATAATCAAGTGAAGCCAGCAGCTGCTCTTGAACCTGATCACTGGACTACTGTACAGCATCCTGAGACTCCATTGCACCTCACCCTACGACAACAACCACGGACCTAAGACTTATTGGTCCCTCAGAAACTGCACTGTTTCGAGACTGTTTTGTTTATCTGAAGGTAAGCCTCGCATCTGGAGAAAACTGCAATCATCAGAAAGAGACTGTGTTGTGTTAAGAAATTGAATCTTCTAAGAGACTGTGTTTAAATACTCTGAAAAGACTGTTTTGATCTCCTAAAGAGTGAACTGCTCTAAAGAAGCAATAATAGCCTAAGAGACTATGCTATGATATTTTAAGAAATTGAGACATCCCAGAGGACAGTGATACTTTGGAATCTACAGCCCTACTCCTGCCAAAAAGTTGGTAGGTCTACGTACGGCAGAAGCTTGAGGATCTACAATCAACCCTACATCTGTTATCTGTTGTGAAATCCGACAGTTCCTCCAATTTTCCAGAGACTATGCCCATTATGAATTATTATTATTATTGCTTTACTCTGGCAACAGTTTTGGAGTGCTTTGAAATGACTTTTGCCTTGCCTCCCTGGGCAGCCTGTATAAGTACAACATGAACTGTACTCAGACCTTGTTTTATCATTCTTCCTATACTTGCATTGGTATACTCTCCAATCCAAAAGTTGTTCTAGATCAGGGGTCTCAAACACGCGGCCCGCGAGAGACCTTTGTGCGGCCCGCAATGCAGAGGCCAAAAAAAAAAAACGGCTTCTGCTGCTGCTGCCGCTGCATGGCAGCGGCAGAATCAACTGTCCCGCGGCCCCTTCCCATCTGCCCGGCAAAGCATCTGACTCCATCAGCGGCAGCTTTCAGGGACCCAGAACAAAGGAGCATAAGAAAACTGCTGGGCCAGGAAAAAAAAATCCTTGGACTGTGTGGACAGGCAGTAGAGTCCAGAGCGCTAAAAGCCCTGGACGTCCCATGTTAGGGTTACCACCGGACTCCACGTCGGCTCGGGCCTGCACTCGCTCTTAGCTCTAGAGTTCCCCATACAAGTGACAACTACAAGTCCCAGCCTGCCACGGGCTAAGAGCAGGCCTGTGTCCCGGGCTCCCGCCAGCTCGTGTGACTCACCCCGCAGGCAGCCCCGGCCGACCTAGAAAGGACAGCAGGCACGGTCTCGGCGTCCTCACTCGCACGCGGCGCTGTCGTCGTTTCCGGATCCGCGAGGCTCAGACCTGCACGAGGGCAGCGGCTCACGTCCGCTTCCGCAAGAAGAGAGTCCCCGATGCTTGCTGGAGGCTTCAGTGGGCTTGACGGGCAGTGCTAGTGCCTATGGAAACCTGCAGCCTTACCGGATGGCCATGTAACTCGCAACAGCAAATCCACTAGACAGGCTAGACCACTGCCTGGGGCGGCAGACAAGGCCCGTTGCTTCCGACCCCCTCCGGCAGCAACTTGTGTCAGAGGCAGGGCTGTCCTAAGAGTTTCAGCCGCCCCAGACAGAAACCGTAGCCATGCCCAGCCACCCCCCCATCACCAAGGCGATAGTGGCATTATGTTAAAATTGGTTTTGCACCACCACTTTGCTTCGTGTGGCAGACCATGTGCTTCAGCATACATGCCCTGCCACTTTTGACCCCCCTCCAATAGTAAGTTGCATTGGACTGGGAATCAGAAGCAGCAGGTCATGTGTCCTGAAGCACATACAAATATGACTGCAGAAAAGACCACATGGCCTATCTAGTCTGTTCTTCCATATCAACCACTACAACATTCTCCTTTTTTTCCTTTAGAGATCCTCTGTGTTTGTCCCATGCTTCGTTGAATTCAGTTACTGTCCTCATCTCTACCACCTCCACTGGGAGACTATTCCACGGATCCACCACTCTTTCCGTAAAGAAATATTTCCACATATCACTCCTTAATCTATCTCCCTTCACCCTCATCCCATGTCCCCTCATAGCAGAACTTGCTTTCAGTCGAAAGAGGCTCTCCCCATGTACATTTATGCTACGGAGGTATTTAAACATCTCCATCATATCACCTCTATCCCGCCTTTCCTCTCAAGTCTACATATTAAGGTCCTTAAGTCTGTCCTCATATGCTTTATAATGAAGACCACTAACCATTTTAGTAGCCACTCTCTGTACTGACGCCACCCTGTTTATATTCTTTTGAAGGTGCGGTCTCCAGAATTGCACACTATACTCCAAATGAGGCCACACCAAAGACTTATACAGAGGCACTATCACCTCCTTCCTTCTGATGGCCATTCCTCTCCTATGCATCCAACCATCCTAGCTTTCATGCCGCTTTTTCTACCTGTTTAGCTACTTTGAGATCGGCAGACACAACCACGCCTAGGTCCCATTCTTCTTTCATGGACAAAAGTACTTCACCCCCTATACCAGGGGTCTCAAACACGCGGAATTCCCATCAGCCCTGGCAGGCTAACAGAGCCGCGAGAGGGAAATCACTCTTCTCTTTGCGGCCCTGAAAGCTGCCGCTGATGGAGCTCAGAAGATGCTTTGCCGGGCAGATGGGAAGGGGCCGCGGGACAGTTGATTCTGTCTGCCGCTGCCACGCAGCGGCAGCAGCAGCAGAAGCCGGGGTTTTTTTTTTCATTTTTAAATTTACGTGGGCTGAGGGGGGGAGGGGGTTAGGACTAGTAAGGGGGGGGGGGTTTGGACTAGTAATGGGGGGGGGGGTAGGACTGAAAATGGGGTGATGGGGGGATAGTACTGAAAATGGGGTGATGGGGGTTAGGACTGGAGGTGGTCTGATTGGGGGGCTAAGACTAAAAATGGGGTTATGGGGGGGCTAAGAATGAAGATGGGGCGATGGAAGGGTTAGGACTGGAAGTGGGCTGTTGGCGGGGTTAGGACTGGAAGTGGGCTGTTGGGGGGCTTAGGACTGTTAATGGGCTATGGGGGGGGGCTAGAACTGGTAATGGACTGGGGGGGGGTGCTAGGACTGGAAATGGGCTGAGTGGAAGGGGGCTTGAACTGCAAATAGCTGATGGGGACAGGGTCTTGGAATGGAAATGGGCTGAGTGGAAGGGGGCTTGGAATGGAAATGGGCTGATGGGGAGGGGGGCTTGGAAAGGAAATGGGCTGTGAGGGGAGGGAGCTAGGACTGGAAATGGGCTGATGATGCGGGGACTAGAAGGGAGCGGATGCTGGGTGGGGCAGGAGCTAGAAGGGAGTTGATGTTGGGGGACGATTAGAATGGGATGGGGCTGGGAGAGAGTGAAATTGAGAGGAGAAATATATTTTGTGTGGGAGGGAAGAAAAATCTACAATTGGCCAGGTATTGGGAGAGTAAGTGGGGATTGAGGATGGAGGGGTAAAATTTGAGTGGATGAAATAGGAATGAGGAAAGAGCAAAAGGAGAATGATTAGTATGTTAAAGCAGATGTAGAGAGAGAATGGAAAAAAACTAGGAAAGAAGAAAGGACAAATGGACAGCAGACAATGGAGCGTTAGCAGAAGACACGAAGAAACCAGAAGAAAGTGGCTGGAACAATTGCAACTGAAAAAAAATGCACAAAAGGTAGAAAAATCTCTCTTTATTTTGAATTTATTAACTGAAATATGTCAGCTCTTGGAAATGTGCATCTTTAACGTCTGCACTTTATTTAATACAAGAGGAAATCAATTTATAGTTTTATTTCTACAGTGTTGTACATTCTAAGTTTGGCTTTTGGGGTTCCCAGTTTAATTGTCTTCCTGTTTCTCAATTGTGATTCCTTGTTTGGTGATGGTGTATGTTCTGCATGTTTACTAAAAGTTAGTGTATGGTAACATTATGCAAATATTTATGCAAATGATTCCCTTATGCAAATGATGCCCTTATGCAAATGAGGCCTGCGTCTTGTGCGGCCCCCGGGTTACTCTACAAGTCCTCATTTGGCCCTCAAAGCAATTTGAGTTTGAGACCCCTGTTCTAGATCTTGACTTTCTACAAGGCTATGCAAGCCACCGTTGCAATTCCTCATGCCACCACCAGAACATGTTTCTTGAACTTGCTGGAGCAATAGCATCTAGTCTCCACACTTCTGACTGTTTCTATTGTGGAGGAACTAAGATGGGAGATCAGTGGCCCTGGGAGACGCAAGAACTGAACTATTCTATCCTATACAATCAGACTGATTTACATAATACTACTAGTGAGTGGGTATTGGCCCACCCCATTGTTGACAGTTTGTGTTTTGTTTGGACTGGACCACAATCTACTACGAAGGATGGACAGCTGGTCTGTCTAAATCAGAAGCTTTATGACAGCACAACAAAGATGCAACTGAACCTTCTAATCCTTTAGTTCTTTTTCCCACTCTTGCCAAATTATGGACTCTGACTATCTGCTTGTTATTCCCTTGTTTCTTGCCACTTTGCTTGCGAATGATAACTTCAGTTATTAATAACACTGTAGAGCATAAGGCAGCTACAAAGATACTAGCTATGTGAACTTACTACCCTATACCACAGAGTGATACCTTTACCTAGTATTATGTGATTTGATTCTCACACCTTATTAACATGCGGGTGAGAATAATCAAAGGGGGGAATGTGGTAGGCGACGGCCTATGATCCATGCTAATTGAACTAAGCAGACAGGCCTAAGCAGCTTGACCTGTAACTGAAGCCTGTAGTTAGGCCCAGAGGAATGAAAACCCCCCTGAATGATGACACCATAGAATTGAAACTTAACTTAGTTTAACTGAACATAGCTAAGCAGAAACGAAACTTATAAAGACAGAAAACAGCTCTAATTGGTACTGATAAGAGAGCACAGCTTCTATGGAATTAATTAACTCTGCAAAAAAGCAAGGTTACAGTGCCCTGCTTCCCATATGTTTTAACAAGCTAAGCGACCTTGGAGGAGAGATGTAACAAGTTAGAGACACTGACCATTGTAATTGGGACTAGAAAGGGGGCAACCAGGTGCTGAGCCCAGACCAGAGTCCCGATTGGGTAGCCATATCAGTACCAGGACCAATAGATGGTGAGAGGGGTTACTGGGACCAATGAAAAGTTTGCCTATGTCTAGAATGGAGAAGAACGCTATAAAAGTTGTTGTTTTACTAACAGCCATTGCTCAGCCATTTTGAAATTGCTTATTGCTTGAGCCATGTGCACATTAAACTGGCTTGGATCCTTGAAACGACTCCTGGTTTTATTTATTGCATGTTTATCTGCTGCTACAGGGGAGCATAGCCCACTTGTCTGCACTAGTCTAGCAGGATGATAAGGAATAGCTCTTTATATAGTCACATCAAAGCAACCAATATCCAGGGGGCATTGTGGAATGTGGTGGCCTTCTGGGCTATCCTGGAAAGGGGTAATGGCACTTCCATTTATTCTGGTATGAACAACAAACCTCTAAGATAGTGGAAATGGACAGCATTCTGGCCAAAGACATTCAAAGGTTGGAATAAAAGATCAGATGATCTTGGTAGAAGGTTTTACTACCACTACTACTACTGAGCATTTGTATAATGCTACAAGACGTATGCAGCGCTGCACAGACATGTAAGAGACAGTCCCTGCTCATCAGAGCTTACAATCTAGTCAAGACAGACAACACAGGAGTTGTAGACAGGGATATAACTAGGAGGAATGGTAAAGAAACACAGGGAGATCAGGTGAGTCAAGATCCGAAAGCAGCAGCGATGAGGTGAGGTGAGTTTTTAGCCTGGATTTGAAAAGGGTCAGAGAAAGTGCCTGACATACAGACTCAGGTAGTTGTTCCAGGCATAAGGTGCAGCAAGGTGAAAGGAGTGAAGTCTGGAGTTAGCAATAGAAGAGAAGGGCACAGATAGAAGCAATTTGCTAGAAGAGTGGAGTTCCTGAGGGGGGCATAGGGAGAGATAAAAGAGAAAAGGTAGTGAGGAGCTGCAGAGTGAATGCACTTATAGGTCACCAGGAGAAGTTTGAACTGGATACGGAAACGGATAGGGAGCCAATGAAGTGACTTGAGAAGAGGGGTAATATGAGCATGACGAGGCTGGCGGAAGATTAGCTATGCAGCAGAGTGTTGAACAGATTGAAGGGGAAAGAGATGATTCAAAACCATACCATCTGCAAAATCAGTGAGAAGCAGAGAGATTGAGGGTGCTTTTCAAGGAGTTTTGCTCAGACACATGGTGATGGAACCCACAAGGGAGGAAGTGATACCGTATCTGGTACTATAAAGAAAAAGTGTCTTTTGTTTAGGTAGATGTCCACATGCCCACCATAGCACCAGTGATCATCAGACAAAATGGCTTAGTATAATGGCAAAATAGGAGTGGATGAATGCATTGCACTGTGCTTCTGGAAAGGCTTAGGGTAACTTATAACTCTAAACAGGGATGGTAAATTGCATCAAGCCTCTGAGAAAGAATTGGGGTAAACTGCATGGAATGAATGTTACAGTTCAGAAAACTGATTAACTAGCTGTTTTATGCTAAATTTTTCTAGAGATGAAAATGAGCTTCTAGCTTATTTGAGCCACAGCAAACCTTTGTGGAATTTAAATACACTTTTATGCATAGCAGATTGCACATGAAAGTTTACTTCTGTGACATTCCACCTAAAACTGTAACTTTTGGAAATTGGATTTAGCTCATAGCTTTTGCAGACGTTCAGGGGAATTAATTCAGGTGCAGAACATATTTTCCTATTCCTGGAGGGATTACAATCTAAGTTTATGGGTAAGGCAATGGAACATTAACTGACTTGCCCAAGATCACAAGGAAAAGAAGTGGGATTCAAACCTCACTTTGCTAGTTCTCAGCCCATGACCCTAACCATTAGGCTGCTACTCCACTGCTTTATGCTTAAACTAGGACTTACTAAATGGCTTTGCTAAGTTTAACCATGCTATCTGTAATAAATACATTTCCTGATGTCTCTTATTTGTCTATTTTTTTTTTACTAGATTGTAAACTCTACAAAAGAAGGAGCAGCGCACATTTATCTTCACAGTGTATCTGCACATTTAGAAGAGCAAGCCAAACATGCACACAGGCCAGCGTTAGCAGCCTCTGTATATTGTGCAAGTTTTGGCAAGCTGTCCCAGCAGGCCTCCAATACACTTCCTGCCCCCCCCCCCCCCACATGGTACCTTTAACTGAACTAGAGGCAAGAGTGATGCTCACACACTTCTGTCTCCCTGCTGCCATTACTCAAAATGTTGGCACCGATCTCCCCATAGTGCATCCTGGGGATGCCCCACTGCGGGGTGTAGGGGGTTAAGTGCTTTTAGGGGTAGAGGTTAAGTATGATACATTTGGGATTTAGTATGATAGATTTGCTTTTAATTTTTAAGTGCTAAGGATTAATAATGTTCCTGATTCATAATCACTTACTGGCTGCCCTGAATCTCACAAAATAGTTAAAGCACAGTCATTCTGCTATAACATGTGAGCCAAGAATACAGGCCTTAGCAAGAAGAGATCCAGCACCGGAAAGAACCATATAAGGAGATATCATGAGCCTTGTGAGGTGCCAGTTTGGGCTGGAGAGTCTAGACTAGGACCTGCAAGGGGATATCAGATATAGGCCTGTAAGGTCTATGTGTCAAGATATGCATACACAGGAAACCACAAAGCTACCAACATATATGCTGGGCCCGGCTCTGAAGAAAGCAGATTAGCTGGATCATGGTGAGTATGGGAAGAGGGGGGCCAGGGGGATTTTGCAACAGGAACTAAGGGGAGTAAAGGGTAATAATAGGAAATAAGGTAGGTGATGGTGAGAGAACACAAAGGAATAGCTCTGGGGACTGGACTGTATGTAAAAATGCGGAAGAGAAAAAGGTATAAATTGTAATATGCTTTCTATATTCTAATGGGGGAGAGTTGCATTCTTGAGGTGCCTAGTGCCCGATAGAACTCTCTTCCCCACTTCGCTGCCTGTATTTGGTCATCAGTTATCTAATAAACAGAGACTCTGATTGCACCTGTACTGACTTTTCGGATCTGATCATTTCAGGTAATAATAATAATTATACTAATTAGGTGGTGGTCTATTTTTGTACGAAACAGGGCCGTACAAAATTGTGCCGAAACCCGGGATTGGCCTACGGGTGGGTCTTTATGGCCAAGATATAAATTTAAAGATTTGGATTCCCCTCAAGAAAAAGAGGGAGGTACGTAAAGATTTGGATTCCCCTCAAAAGGTTGAGGGAGGTGTGTTCCCGGTGCTGAGTGAAGACCGGAGAAGAAGTGAGTGATTGATTCCCTAGGATGACGGCGGCCTGTAATGATGGCGTCGTGAGTATATTTTTAACCAAGCTTGGTATGTGTTGTTTAATTTTTGTTGTTGTTATATGCATAAAGTGTAAGAATAATTAGAGAGGGTGACAATTAGATCAATTGAAAGATCAGTCTAGTTACATAACAATGTAAACAAGATACACATCAATTGTAATTATGGAGTTCTGAACTTTGAGGTTTATTCTTTGAACATTGCCAGTACCTGGCCAGTGCTTGGTTGTGTTTAATGAATAATTGCTCCTATATGTCGTCTGATGAAAGATAGCTAATTGCCTGCAGCAGGATAAGATGGTTGCCTGTTTTTAGCTAGAAAGAGGGAGGGGGACTGCTGGGGGATTTTCTTCTGGTGATGGACGCATTACCTAGAGGAAACTCTCGATTGAGCAGTCTTTCTTGTTTGTTTAAATAAAGGATTTATTCAGTGTGACAGGAGTTGAAGTTCAGAACTCGGTGAAGTATTTTTTCCTCTGTAATTAGCTTGCTAGCTTTCTAGGTACGGAAATGACACTGAAAAAAAAAAACTGTTTATAGAAAAACTTAGGGACCTGATTCTGTTCTATGTGTGATAGTTATAATTGTTGTGAATGAATGGGAAGATCTTCCATGCTTTGATATATGATTATTGTTTTGTGGTATATTCTGGAAACAAAATTAGTAATAGAGGAACAATAACAGCTATGATATCTGCAGAGTGTGATTCAAAAGTTACTTTGCTTTTGAAGCAAAAATTACCAGTGCAGCCGTTTCCCTTCTGGAAGTTCTGTATAACACTCACGCAATCAACGCTTTCTTAATTAGATTTTATGATCTCTGAAATTGAACTGCTTAGAATTCTTTGCTACTGGTGCAACAGAAGAAAACGGTTTCCTTTTTCCATTTGACCTTCAAAGTAGAGATTAAGATCCCTGCAGGATTATGTGGTATTCTGAGCAGATTGCAACTTGAGAATGATTTAAATCCTGAATGAATAAAATGTTAACCATGTTTGGATTTTGTTCTGATTGTATTAAGCAAAATTAAAAGTTAAACAGGGATTTTATAGTGTGGCAAGGTCGAGGTTAGCTGTAACTCTCAGTGATTGAAATAACTTAAAAAAAAAGGGAAGTGTTTGCATTCTAGATGTCCACCAGTCTTTTCATGAAAAGAGTATCAGTTTCGCTTCCCCGAACTGTAAGAATTACTGTGTAAGTCTTTTGAATTTCAGTTCCAGGAGTTCTGTCTTTAGTTGCGGTTTAGAATGAGCACATATATCCATTCAAAACTACACCAATTAAGTTAGTGGGACTGAGACACTGTTTAACAATCTAAATTTATATTTTCTGCCTCCCATTTGTTTGACTTTTAACAATTGTTTTAGAAGCAGGATTAGCTGTTGTGTGCGAGCAGCAATCCAGAAAGCAATCCAAGAAGAGGAAAGGGGGAGGGGAAACAGCATTCTCTCTTTTGTTTGTACCTGTAGAATTTCAGGCAACTGAATTGGTGGAGCGAGTAACAGACATTCTGATAAGAAGTTATTTCAGATCTAATGCAGCACACCTGTGGACAACAGCGACCCCTACTGCAACTACATAATGCTGACTTTTGTGTGACCTTTTGAACTGGTTCAAGCTTGATTGAAATTTATATAGAATGGTATAATGGTATAAACAGTATGGTGTGTTCTCTCCTTCTGCTCTCTCTGAAGAATGGCAAGTGTTTGCTGCATTGTGTTTTAAATGCTGTCATGTATCAAAGTTTCACTGCTGTTGTACTTAATCCTTTTTATGCCTGGAAGCTAGTGTATCAGGCTGTATTTCTGCTCTTTTCTAAGCCATGCTTTAAGCTTACCTCTTTAGGGCTACTTTTGAATATGTGATCCAGCTCACCATTGTCACCGTTACTTCCCCCTTTGTTGCCCACTTGAATGATACTGACACTTGGACTCTTGAAGGTTTCTTCAACTGTCACCTCTGCTTGATCTACTTCCTTCCTGTATGAACTGTTGCTGACCAAGATAATTGCTGCCAAACCTGCTCCTTGGGACACCATCTGTTTCCTTCATCCTGATGGACAATTAGTCTTACTTCTGCGTGTTCACAGTACAACGCACATCTCCAAAGAGGTTCTCAATCAAACCCTGCCTTGAACTGAAATCGGGACAGTCTGTTGAACTTTTTGCTCCATTGCTATTACACGTAGGTTAGATGCTGGACTTCCTTGATATCTTTCTAGACCCCTGCCATAACTGCTGGACTTGGTATGGCTATCTGCCGTCTACAATGCTTACTGTATGTTCAAATGAAAGCTGTTATTGATTCTATAACTAAGTTGTCAGAGTCCCTAGAGCAGAATACACAAATGACTCTGCAAAATAGACAAGCCCTAGATTTGCTCCTTGCTTCTGAATGAGGCCTTTTGTTCTTTTATTAATGCCACTATCTGTTGTATAGTCATAGCGAATCATTCAGTGTTTGTGCTTAATGCTATGGATAAAATACGTCACTTGTCAGAACTACATATTGATGATTTTAAGGGTGGTTTCCAGATTGGAGATTGGTTTTCATCTCTCTCCTCCTGGTTCCACTCCCTTGGCTCTGGCTTGAAAGGTTTATTGATTTCTGCTGGCTTTATTTTAATCATTGCTTTACTCTTCTGTTGTTTGTTTCTATGTTTATATCCTGCTGTAAGAAACAACTCTCCAAAGTATCTACCTCTTTTTTGCCTGTTCAGACTAGCCCTACTCTTGTCAATGTTTCTTATGCAGCCGTCCCCATGTCAGACTATTCAGACTTGGATTTCTCCCATTCCCCAGCCGAATAAAAAAAAATAAATAAAAAAATGGGGGAGTTGTAGGGGGTTAAGTGCTTTTAGGGGTAGAGGTTAAGTATGATACATTTGGGATTTAGTATGATAGATTTGCTTTTAATTTTTAAGTGCTAAGGATTAATAATGTTCCTGATTCATAATCACTTACTGGCTGCCCTGAATCTCACAAAATAGTTAAAGCACAGTCATTCTGCTATAACATGTGAGCCAAGAATACAGGCCTTAGCAAGAAGAGATCCAGCACCGGAAAGAACCATATAAGGAGATATCATGAGCCTTGTGAGGTGCCAGTTTGGGCTGGAGAGTCTAGACTAGGACCTGCAAGGGGATATCAGATATAGGCCTGTAAGGTCTATGTGTCAAGATATGCATACACAGGAAACCACAAAGCTACCAACATATATGCTGGGCCCGGCTCTGAAGAAAGCAGATTAGCTGGATCATGGTGAGTATGGGAAGAGGGGTGCCAGGGGGATTTTGCAACAGGAACTAAGGGGAGTAAAGGGTAATAATAGGAAATAAGGTAGGGGAGGGGGAGAGAACACAAAGGAATAGCTCTGGGGACTGGACTGTATGTAAAAATGCGGAAGAGAAAAAGGTATAAATTGTAATATGCTTTCTATATTCTAATGGGGGAGAGTTGCATTCTTGAGGTGCCTAGTGCCCTATAGAACTCTCTTCCCCACTTCGCTGCCTGTATTTGGTCATCAGTTATCTAATAAACAGAGACTCTGATTGCACCTGTACTGACTTTTCGGATCTGATCATTTCAGGTAATAATAATAATTATACTAATTAGGTGGTGGTCTATTTTTGTACGAAACAGGGCCGTACAGGGGAGGACTCAGTCTTCCAAATAAGGCAGAAAATTCCTTATTTGGCAGATTGACCCGCTCTCCCTGTAGTTCATCCTGGGATGCAGAGTGCAGGATCAGACAGTCTTCACCTCAGATGTCCAGGCATCGAGGAAGTGTCAAACTTCACCTCAGATGATCCTTTTGCTCCCAGCTAGATCTTTGAGTGGTCGAAACTGGTGTAAAGATCAGCATTTTAAGTAATGCAAAAATTGTGCTGTTTCACTGCAGCACTTTGCATGCTATCAGCATGTCCACTGTGCTGAAATTTAGCACAATGGTTTTTCTGACAATTTTCCCACGCTAGCTTTTTTTCTGCATTGGAGAGAAAGCCTAACATGGGAAAAATTGCCAGAAAAATGCTGCACTAAGGCTTTCTGCATCACCCCCCAAGTCTCATACTCAAGTTTCTGCTGTCTTTCAGCTCCTCATTTTGAGTTAGGTAAAGTAACTTAAGAAAGGTCATATTACTGTAGAAAGATCAGATATATTAAGGAAATTGGACATTGAGAGTTAGTAGTGTAAGACCATAGTACTGATGATATTTTTGAGGTTGTGATGAGGATGACAATTCTTGAAATCTTGATAGTCTTCCAGACCCAGAGCTACGTAAGAAGAACATACTCACCCACTTGCCCAAGCCTAGATAATCATGTTCAGGATCAAAGAGGTGCTGGTGAAGCTGGTAGTTCCTGCTGAACTCTGCTGTGTCTGAAGAGTTTTCTAGACAGCCATCATCACCTGGAAGCAATGAGGAAATTGTACAACACAGAAAACATGTCAGCAAATAAGAACCACGTGGTCAGCCAAACAGCCCAATTTTGCCACCTTCTGTGTTTTCACAATTATTCTCCCTCATCTTAGCACTAAGGTCCCTGTGTGTCTATACAAACCATGTTGCATTCTGCCACTGTTTTGTGAAAATCCAAATTAAATCATTTTCGATAGAATGAAACCTCAAGGACAAGAAGTCATTCTATGAAGCTGAAGGGAAGAAATTTTAAAAAGAATGTGAAAAATACCGAGGGATGGGGAGGGAATTCTCCCCCCTAAGGAAAATGATGATTTATTTGGGTTTAGCTCATGCTTCAAGGCACATTACTAAGTTTGCTATCTCCTCTGGAAAATGACACAAGTGAGTAACAGGACTGCAGTAAATGAAGCTTGAAAATGCAACCATTGTGGCCTTTGACTGTATTTCTAAGAGTGTGAATATCTAATGTAATTTAAATAATTTATATGCTGCAATGTGGCACCAAAAAAAAAACCCATACAATGTATGGCACCAGTGTCAAATGATAACAGGCTGTTTGGCTGCTGGACACAGCAGGCTGAATAAGAGATAAAACAATGTAAAACTGAAGGTTTATGTTGCTGTTTGTGGGAGTAAAATG
This sequence comes from Ichthyophis bannanicus, assembly GCA_033557465.1. Taxonomy (NCBI): domain Eukaryota; kingdom Metazoa; phylum Chordata; class Amphibia; order Gymnophiona; family Ichthyophiidae; genus Ichthyophis; species Ichthyophis bannanicus. The sequence continues at coordinate 376,956,046 of CM066037.1, read as the reverse complement.
CTTAGCTTTGTCTCTGTAGAAAGGAAAGTAAATAAGTTAGTCAGTGCCCTCAGAGAAAGATTCATTATGTGAATTATTTTCGATGCGGTGCTTCATAAAGGAAACATTACCATGGATGTGACAGCTGTTTCAGTCATGGAGCTACAGCCCAAGGATCACATCTGCAAATTCCTTGCACAAGTAGCATGCCATGTCCTAACCTGCTTGCTTCACTTTCTGAATCTTGATTTACTTCAGTCCTGATTAAAAAGGAGGACAGTAATGTCACCTCTGCATTTCCAGCCTTGCTCGCTTCCCTGTTCCCAAAGACCTGTCTAGTCCTTTTTTTATAGTTTTCCTATGTTTTTGAATCCCACTTGATTAGTCTTGCTGTTCAACAGTGCTGTATTTTTATATTTGATGCTTTAAGGGACTGCTGTAGCGGCACAGGATTTTATTATACAATTTCTACAGGATTTTACTATATTTATTTATTTTATTTTATTTATTTATTTTATTATTCTCTTATATACCGTGCTATTCTGCATCAGTGTGGTTTACATTGAACAAACTGAAATTACATTGAACAGGGCATTATAACTTGGAGATAACTATTTTACAGGGAACATGGGCTATGGAGGGTTAAGTGGCTTGCCCAAGACCACAAGGAGCACCTGTGGGACTAGAAACCCCAGTCCTTCCGGCCCAAGGTTGCTGTCCTCTAGTGGGATTTGAACCCCAGACCTTCCGGCCAGAAGTATCTTGCCCCAACCACTATGCCACTCCTCCACTATATGATTTCTATTGTCGTTTGATGGCACTCAGGAATGGTTCCATTCTTCATTAACCAATGTTATCTCTGATTTTATTTTCCCTCATTTATTCTGCACCGATGAAGCAAATAAAATAATTCAAGCAACATATTTATTTATTTAAAGGGTATTTCTATCCCGCCTTATCCTTCAATCAAGGCGGTATACATAGCAAACAATCAAAGTCAGTGGAATTTATGTTGGATCAGTCTATGTACAGTGAGGGTGCGTGGGTGCAGGTGTGCTAATTAGTGTGACCTATTTACAATGAGGGCTCTTTACAGCTATATACAAGATTTGCTGGATCCACAGCATGCTGTGATTTGTCTTCGTGGAGTCTGAGGTTGGCACAAGTTTGTGGAGTCTGATTATGTGCTTGTGCCATAGTGCTCACTGAAGAGTACTGTCTTTAGGAGTTTCCAGAAGTCCTTCTGATCTTCAGTTGATCGCAGGTCATCTGGGAGTTTGTTCCAAATTGTCAGAGCTGCCAGTGAAAGGGCTCTTTGAGTGGTGGAAATGCATGCTTTTGTGTAGTTGCTTGGTGTGCTGAGTGCGTCTGCTGTGGTTCTTCTTCTAGGTCTAGTGCTGGGGGGTCAGGGAGTATGAGAGCTTGGAGGCTGAGTGCAGAGCTCTTGCGTTTGATTCTGAATATGTTTAGTATCATTTTATACTTGATGCGGTGGCTGATTGGGAGCCAGTGGAGGTCTTTTAGGATGGGGTGATGTGTGCCTGTGTTGGAGAATCGGTGATTATTCTGGCTGCTGTGTTTTGAGCCATTTGCAGCGGCCTGAGAGATTGTTTTGGGATGCCGTTGTAAATCGGATTGCAGAAGTCAAGTATGGGAGTGATAAGAGCTTGGCAGACTGTGCGGAAGTGGTTTTGTGTGAGTAGAGGTTTGAGGCGTCTGATTACTCTCATTTTGTAGTATGCATTTTTGACGGTTTTTCTGATGTGGTACTGTAGGTTCAGCTCCCTGTCGAGTGTTATTCCGAGGTATTTCACTTCGTTCTTCAGTGGTATTGCTGTTAGCTGTGATGAAGGGTGGGGGGCTGAAGTTGGTGTTCCGTGTGATGAGAGCCTCCATCTTGCTGTAGTTTATGGATAGGTTGTTGTGCGTGAGTCAGGTGGACATGCTGTTGAGACAGTTATTTTGGTGTAGTCGGGGCTGTCGAGGTTGATTGGTGTGTATATCATAATGTCATCTGCGTAGATCGTGTAGTCAATTTTATGCGTTTTCATGATGTTGCAGATTGGTTGAATGTATAGGTTGAAGAGTAATGAGGATAGTGCGGATCCTTGTGGTACTCCTTGCTTGATCTCTGTGGGTTGTGAGGTGTTGGATCCGATTTTGACTTGGAACTGTCTGTTTGTTAGGTATGATTTGAACCAATTCAGTGTGGTGCCGGTTATTCCAATGTTCTGTAGTCTGGTTAGAAGAATGTTGTGATCTACTGTATCGAATGCAGCTGAGATGTCTAGGAATATCATTAATGTTCCTTGTTTGTAGTTGTCCATGGTCTGGATTATGTCATTGAATAGGTATAGGAGTAGAGTTTCAACTCCGTGGTTTGGGCGGAAGCCATGTTGATGTATATCCAGTGGGGCATGTGCGTCGATGTGGTCTTGGAGCTGCTGTTGCACTGTCTTTTCTATGATTTTGGCCAGAAGCGGTATGCTGGAGATTGGTCTGTAGATCGCTGGGTTGCCTTTGTCCAGAGTGGTTTTCTTTGGGATCGGCCTTATAGTGGCTAGCTTCAGTTGATCCGGCATGGTTCCTTGCATCAGGGAGTTGCTTACCATGTTATGTATGAGGGTGTTGAAGTTATCCTTGGTTGCCTTGATCCATGGGACTGGGCATGGGTTCGTTGGTGCGGTGCTTGTGTTGAGAGCTGAGATGATATCTGCGATTTGCCTTGTGGAAGGGGAGTCAAATTTGTCCCAAGCTATGGTGGGCATGATTGAGTTGTTGGTTCCTTTAGATGTTTGTTGTGGTGAGTATCCTATTTTCTTTTGAAGATGATCTGTGAAGGTTTGAGGGTCGATTTGTATATCTTTGTCGGGACTAGGTTCATTGGTTAGGCTTTTTACTATCTCAAAAAGCTCTCTGGGTTTGCTGTATGCTCTCTGGATGGTGTTGGTGTGGTGTTCTCTTTTTGTTTGGTTAATGAGATCATTGTAGCTCTTTTGTTGAGTGAGGTATAAGGCCTGAGTGGATGGAGATTTGGAGCATCTCCAACAACGTTCTATTGTCCTCAGATCTCTTTTTACTTTGCGTATGCTTTTGGAGTACCATGGGGTGTGCTGTCTCTTGGTTCTTGTTGTTGCACTTGTTCTGGCTTTGGCTGTTTCGTTGATGATATCGTTCCACTTGCTTACCTGTTTGTTCAGATTGTGCATTTCTGTGTTGAGGTAAGGTAGCCTGTCTTGTAGGAATTGGTCCTTGTTGAAAGCTCTGAATCTTCTTTGTCCGTCTGATGTGTTTTGCGCTTTGCTGTGATTTTCCCTTTGAGTTGTGATCTCTATTTTGATCCTGTGGTGGTCTGACCAGGGTACTGGTGTGACAGTGGGTGGGGAGATGTCGCCTCTGTTTATTATGTGGTTGGGGGCGAATATGAGGTCCAGCATTGATCCATACCTGTGTGTTGGGGTGTTGATTAGTTGTGTGAATTGTAGGGAGTCCACTGCTTGTAGGAAGGTTTCCTTGTCCTTGTTGGTGGAGGAACTGAGGTTGAAGTCGCCCAGTAGTATTAGTGGTTTGTAGGTTGTGTTGATCGCACATACGGTCTCCAGAGCGGAGGCTAGCTCGTCAGCTGGAGCATGGGGGGGCTCTGTAGATGAGACATATGGCTATTTGCTTGTTTCCTACCGCAACATATATGCTTAAGAGAAGCCTTTAGCTGGCTCCATTCCCTAACATTGACAGGTAAAATGGTCTTGAATGACTAAGAAGTTTATTTTTACTATGCTAATTCGGAGATTTTAGAAACCAGACAGTGCCCATACCTTAATGTCTGACTACTAATTTTGCACGAAATGGAGGTGTCAAACTGGCTGAAATTCAACAGTGGGGTGGGTTGGAGTTGAGGTAAGGAAGGAGGAAACTAACATCTTTGCAGTGTAGTGACTCCAAGCTAAATTAGTTGCCCCCAACATCCACCCCGTTTGAAAATCTGAGATTAAAGTTAGGGAAAATAAAATCCCCAAATCAAGCAAAAAAAAAAAGGGCTTCACAAAGCAAAGACGATCCACTTCTACAAAAAGCAACAAAAATAACACAGCAATTTACCAACAAAATAACAAATATCCCTTTTTTTAAGATCTCAAGCTTGAAATGAGCCCTTTCAAGAATATTCAATGTGGATAACTAGTGAATCTGGGGAAATAATCTAGAATTTGGCTGTTAAGATTTAATGCTAAAAAATTTGAGCTGCAAAAACCCAAGGGAGGTAGTACAGTATAGCAGGTGAAGTAATTCTGCGCATGAAAGAAGAGCAAGATCTGGTGGTGATTATATCCGACTGTGGTGATTATATCCAATGATCTTAAGATGATCAAACAGACATACTAGCTGTACCTGACTAACCCTACAAACTACTACTAGAAAGGTGTGAGCGAAATATAAATGTGCTGTTGTTAATTCCGTCGAGTCGGAGTCGACTCATGGCAACCCTCTGGATAGCTATCCTAAATTGTGTTTGGTCTTCAGTCAGGGGGCTCATTGTTGACAAACTGGTACCCAGAGCTGCTGTTACTGTATCGATCCATCTCGTTGCTGGCCTTCCTCTTTTGCGTTGACCTTCTATCTTGCCAAGCATGTCGTCTTTCTCTAATGATCTCTCTCTTCGCATGATGTGTCTAAAGTATGAAAGTCGAAGTCTTGTCATCTGAGCTTCTAAAGAAAGCTTAGGTTTGATCTCCTCTAGTACCGACTGGTTTGTTCTTCGGGCAGTCCATGGTATACACAGTATTCGCCACCAGCACCATAATTCAAAGGCATCAATTTTCTTCCTGTCTATCTTTTTCACTGTCCAGCTTTCACATCCATATGATGTTATTGAAAATACCATGGCTTGAACAAGTCGAATCTTTGTATGGAGAGAGACATCTCTGCTCTTGAGAGTCTTATCTAGGTCTTTCATAGCCATTCTGCCAAGAGCAATGCGTCGTTTGATTTCTTGACTGCTTGTTGCTTCTTTATTGATAGTTGATCCAAGTAGGTTAAAGTTGTTCACAATTTCAATTTCTTCTCCTTCAACAATGAACCTGTTGATTATGCCAGTTGTCATGATCTTTGTCTTCTTTACATTAAGGTGCAGGCCCATTTTGAGACTATGTTCTTTGATTGTGAAAAGCAAATGTTTCAGATCTTCACTTCCAGCCAGTAATGTAGTATCATCAGCATAGCGAAGGTTGTTGATGAGTCTTCCACCAATCTTCACACCTCTGTTGTCTTCATACAATCCTGCTTCTCTGATGATTTGTTCTGCATATAAATTAAACAGGTAGGGGGAAGTATGCATCCTTGTCTTACACCTTTGCTTATTTTAAACCATTCTGTTTCTCCTTGTTCCGTTCGAACTGTTGCTTGTTGATCAATGTACAGATTGCGCAAGAGAACGATCAGGTGTTCTGGTATACCCATGCTTCTTAATGTGGCCCAGAGTTTCTCATGGTTTACAGTCAAAAGCCTTGCTATAGTCGATAAAGCACAAATAGATATCCTTTTGTTATTCTTTAGTCTTTTCAAGGATCCATCTCACATCCGCAATGATGTCTCTCGTACCTCACCCTTTCCTGAACCCTGCTTGCACTTCAGGTAGTTCTTGTTCCAGGTATGGTTGTAGTCTCTTTTGAATAATCTTCAGTAGAATCTTGCTGGCATGTGGGATCAGAGCGATTGTTCGATAATTTCCACAGTCAGTTGGATCACCTTTCTTTAGTATTGGTATAAACACAGATCTTTTCCAGTCAGTTGGCCATGATGTTGTCTTCCATATTTCTTGGCAGAGCCTTGTGTAGGGGGTTAAGTGCTTTTAGGGGTAGAGGTTAAGTATGATACATTTGGGATTTAGTATGATAGATTTGCTTTTAATTTTTAAGTGCTAAGGATTAATAATGTTCCTGATTCATAATCACTTACTGGCTGCCCTGAATCTCACAAAATAGATAAAGCACAGTCATTCTGCTATAACATTGGTGAGCAAGAATACAGGCCTTAGCAAGAAGAGATCCAGCACCGGAAGAAGAACCATATAAGGAGATATCCATGAGCCTTGTGAGGTGCCAGTTTGGGCTGGAGAGTCTAGACTAGGACCTGCAAGGGGATATCAGATATAGGCCTGTAAGGTCTATGTGTCAAGATATGAATACACAGGAACCACAAAGCTACCAACATATATGCTGGGCCCGGCTCTGAAGAAAGCAGATTAGCGGATCATGGTGAGTATGGGAAGAGGGGGGCCAGGGGGATTTTGCAACAGGAACTAAGGGGAGTAAAGGGTAATAATAGGAAATAAGGTAGGTTTGGAGGGGGAGAGAACACAAAGGAATAGCTCTGGGGACTGGACTGTATGTAAAAATGCGGAAGAGAAAAAGTATAAATTGTAATATGCTTTCTATATTCTAATGGGGAGAGTTTCCATTCTTGAGGTGCCTAGTGCCCGATAGAAACTCTCTTCCCACTTCGCTGCCTGTATTTGGTCATCAGTTATCTAATAAACAGAGACTCTGATTGCACCTGTACTGACTTTTCGGATCTGATCATTTCAGGTAATAATAATAATTATACTAATTAGGTGGTGGTCTATTTTTGTACGCTTGTAAGTATGGTAACAGCTGCATCAGATTGCTGCAACACTTCTATAGGAATACTATCAATGCCTGGTGCTTTGTTCTTTGATAAGGCTTTCAATGCTGCTTCAACTACTTCTTTCATCACCAATGGTTCCTGATCATAAGGTACAGGTTGAAACGGCTGTTGGTCCACTTGATCTTTATCATATAAAAACTCTGTATATTCCTTCCACCTTTTCTTGATCTTCTCAGCATCATTCAACATAGAACCTTGAGCATCTTGTAACATTCCAATTCGAGGCTGGAACTTTCTCTTTAACTCTCGTAGCTTTAGGAAAGCCGATCTTGTTCTTCCTCTAATAGTTTCTGCTTCTATTTCCTTGCAAGTGTCATTGTAGTACTTTTCCTTGTCCTGTCTTGCTGCACATTGGAAATCTCTGTTGAGTTCTGTGATTGTCTTTCTTTCTCCTCTGGCTTTAGCTTCTCTGCGTTTCTGGGCAATTTTCAGAGTTTCTTCCATCATCCATTTTCGCCGCTTTTGATTTTTCACCTTTTGGAGAGACTTCTCGCTTTCTTCCAACACAACCTTCTTGATGTCATTCCATAACTCTTCCGGAGCTCTGTCATTTGTATCTAAAGCAGCAAATCGATTTTGCAGGCAGTCTTTAAATTCCAGTGGTATATTCTCAAGGTTATATTTTGCTGCATTCATGAGTGGTTTGCTCTTTTTCAACTTTAGCTTGAGTTTGCATACTAGTAGTTGATGATCTGTACCACAGTCAGCTCCAGGTTTTGTCTTTGTTGATGTTATAGAACTTTTCCATCGTTGACTTCCACAGATGTAGTCAATTCGATTTTTATACAATCCATTGGGTGAAGTCCATGTGTACAGTCGCCACTTGTGCTGCTGGAAGAAGGTGTTTGAGATGAATAGATCATTGGTCTTGCAGAATTCTATCAGTCTTTCTCCAGCTTCATTTCTGTTGCCAAGTCCATATTTTCCACCTACTTTGCCTTCTTCTTCTTTGTTGCCAACTTTTGCATTCCAGTCACCCATGACTATCAGGATATCCTGTTTGCATGTTCTGTCAATTTCAGCTTGTACTTGTTCATAGAACTCTTCAATTTCATTCTCTTCTGCAGCTGTTGTTTGGGCATATACTTGAATTATAGTTGTGTTGATAGGCAATCCTCGTAGACGAATAGAGATTAAGCGTTCACTGACTGCATTGTATTTCATTACAGTTCTTGCAAGTTTCTTCTTTATTATAAATGCAACACCATTTCTTCTTTGTCTTTCATTTCCAGCATAGTAGACCATGTGATCATCTGATGCAAAGTGCCCGATGCCAGTCCATTTCAGTTCGCTGACACCCAACAGATCAAGTTGTACACGTTCCATTTCATTCTTGACCACCTCCAACTTCCCTTGGTTCATGCTTCGTACGTTCCATGTTACAATGTGTAAGACATCTTTACAGCTTCTGACTCTCATTTCATGCGCAGCTTGGTTTGCAGCTTGTCGTGCTGTGAGGGCTTGCATGCATCAGTGATGCTGAGAGCTAAACTATCGGTAGTTTAACTACTGACAGGGTCTCCCAAGATGGACAGGTCGCAGCTGAGGTGCCAGACCAAGACAAACCACCCATCTGGGCAGCAGCAGAATGGGATAGTGTTGACGGTGGAGGATCACATTTTTGTGACAATGGCAACACCACCAAACTTAAACTGCGCGGAAGAAATATAAATACTGAATACAAAAACAGCAACAGCAAAAGCCAGAAGGATGCTTAGGTGCATAGGGAGAGGAATGGCCAGCAGGGGAAAGAAGGTGATGGTGTTTCTGTTTAAGTTTCAAGTGAGACTTTGTAGTACTCTGTGCAATTCTGAAGAGCACACCTTCAAAAGGGTATAAAAAGGGTGTTGTCAGTCCAGAGGACAGTTACCATAATGACTAGTGATCTTCAGGGCCACTTTATCCACTTATGGGGCCCTGGGCAAACTTGAGGATGGCCCCTCCTTTTATTTTTCCCAAATTAACCCTGGCACCATGTAAGGAACAGAGAACTTTTATTCTACCTTACTGTGTGCATTGCTATCAGATTTATTTTTCTCCTCTATGTCTTATGGACCCCCTTGTAATGGTCTCACAGACCCCCAGTCAAGGGGTCCAGAGACCACATGTTGCGAACTAGTGATTTAGCTAAAAGAGCAGCTGCAAAGGTTTAGAGTTTACATCAGGCATGGGCATGGTTTACAAATTCCATCTGGGAAGCCCAGACCAAATATACAGTATTCCATGCATTCAAAAAAAGACGGAAGAAAAGTCCAGTGATAGCATGGTTAAATGGTGATGTGAAAAAGGCCATTATAACCAAAAGAACATTTTTCTAGAAATGAAAAAAGGTTTAGAATGAAGAAAAGAGGAAACAGCATAAGCATAGGCAAGTTTGATGCAAAGCATTGATGAGGAAGGCAAAAAGAGAATTTGGAAAGAAACGTAAGAGGCAAAAGCTCATAACAAAACCTTTTTGAGGTACATTTGAAGGAAAAAGCCTGTGAGGGAGTCAGTTGAACCATTTGACGATCATGGGGTAAAAGGGGTATTCAGGGAAGACAAGGCCATAATTGAGAGACTATGGGGCCTTTTTTTTAACTAAAGGTGTGCACTTATGCGATTAGCAGCAAAATTAATGAGCTATAGTGCAACTGTCGTGTGCTGTCGGAGCCGTGCACAGCAAATTGCCAGTAATTATGACACAATTGCATAATCAATTTCATAATCAAATGCATGGCACGATAAATCAGGTGCACCTATAGAGGTATCATTATATGGACTCATGCTAATTTCTTCATTGCCACTGAGAACACAGCAATTGTCATGACACTAGTGGCAATGTGCTCGCCACACACATATTCCACCCCTAACCTGCTTTTTCTCTATCCGAGCACCCAACAGCCTTTTAACATGTGTTTTATTGGCAGATAGCTAGCATGCACGTGCATTAGTATCCTCAGCTGCCAGTTACCACATGCTAAAACATGCATTAACTGGTTAGTGGCCTTTAGTGACAAGGGCCCCTAAATTAGTTCTTTGCTTCAGTCTTTACTGACAAAGGTGTAAAGAAAGTTTGCATTTCAGAAATAGTATTCAATGGTGGTGATTGAAAGGAACTGAAACAAATTTCAAAGAGCCAGGAAGATATAACAGGCCAAATCAACAAACTAAAGAGCAGCAAATCCCCTGGATCAGTTGTATACACTCCGGAGTGCTGAAAGAACTTACAAATGAAATTGCTGATATACTGTTAGTAATCTGTGGCCTTTCATTAAAATTATCTACAGTACCTGGCCAAGGTAATGCTAGATTTTAAAAAAGGGTTCTAGGGGTAATCTGGGAACTAAAGACTGGTGATCCTGACATGGGAGCCAAGCAAAATAGTAGAATCTATAACAACAAAGAAAATTACTGAACACATAGGCAGACATGGTTTAATGGGACAAAGTCAACATAGATTTAGCCGAGGGAAGATTGGTGAGGCAAATCTGCTACATTTTTTCGGAAGGTGTGAGTAAAACATGTGGATAAAGGTGAGTCAGTTGATAAAGTGTATCTGTATTTTCAAAAAGTCTTTGACAAAGTACCTCATGAAAGTCTGCTGAGGAAACTAAAAAGCCAGAGAATAGAAGAAAATGTCCTATTGTGGAGAAGGAGCTAGCTAAAAGAAGAAACAGAGTAAGGGTTAAATGGCCAATTTTCTCAATGGAAGAAAGTAAATAGTGGAGTACCCCCAGAATATATAATGGAACAGCTGCTTTTTAACATTTATAAATGATATGGTAATGGAACAAAGGAGGTCATAATTAAATTTTCAGATGACACTAAATTATTCAAAGTTGTTCAATAACCTGCGGACTGGGAGAAATTGCAGCAGGACCTTGTAAGACTGGGACACCAGGCATACAAATAGCAGTTGCAAATGATGCACATAAGGAAGAATAGCCCAAATTAAAGCTACACCATGCTATGTTCCACATTAACAGTCACTGCTCAGGAAAAAGACCTAGGCGTCATCATGGACAATATATTGAAATCTTTTTCTGTGCGGCAGCAGCCTATAAAGAAAACAGAATATTAAGAATTATTAGGAAAGGAATAGAGAATAAAATATTGTATTGCCTCTGTATCACTTCATGATGCGACTGCACCTTGAGCATTATGTGTAATTCTGGTTGCCTCATCTCAAAAAAGACATAGCAAAATTAGAAAAGGTACAGAGAAGGGCAGCAGAATGACTCTCCTATGCAGGGCCGGCCCTGGGCATGTTGATCACACATGGCTCTGCACCACAAGGAGCCCCACACCTGACCAGCTTAAGAGGGAGCTGGTGAGGCTTGAAGCCCGGCTTACCTCTTCACAGCTGCAGGGGCATTTTCCTTTGCTCTCTCAGCTGTGCTATTGCAGCTGTCTGTATCGCTGAGTAAACAGGGACATTTCCTGTCCTGTGCAAGAGACAGGAAGTGTCCCTGCTTCACTTCTAAGAACTCAGCAGTTATGGCAGCTGTGACTTAGCACAGCCACAAAGGAAGACGTTCCCGCAGCTGTGCAAGCAATGCAGCTATGGGCCACAGAGGAAGGAGGGGGAAAGGGAGTAACTAAGCTGGGTGTGATGGGGGGGGGGGGGGGAGCCACTGGTACTCAAAGAGGACTGCTGCTGGAGGGCTAGAATGGGAAATGGGCTAAATTATGGGGGTGGGAGACTGGGATTGGAAGGGAGATGATGTTGGGAGGAAATGGAATGGGAGGTGGACTGATACTGGAAGGCTAGGACTGGAAATGGGCTGATGCTGGAGGATGAGAAGACTGGGATTAGAAGGGAAATAATGGGGGAGACTGGGACTGGAGGAGGACCAATGTTGGGGGGGGGCTGAAACTAGAAGAGGACTATTGCTGGGACCCTAGGAATGGAATTCTGCTGATGCTGGGAGACTGGGAAACTTTAACTTGAAGGGAGATGACGCTGGGAAAGAATTGGAAGGGGGTGATGCTGGGACTGGGTGGCTGAAAGGGGCAGATGCTGGGGCCAGGGTGGAGAAAAAAAGAAGCTGGGGGAGTGAGGATGGGGATAGGGACAGATATTTTGTGTGGGAGGGAAGAAGCAAAGTCATACAGAGGGAACAGATGAAAGGGAGGGGCATAAGAAGGAATGCAGGGGTAAGAAGGAAGAAAGGCAGGGTTAATGAATATTGGAGAAGGAAGTAGCTGGGTGGGTATGGGGAAGAGATATATGAGGCAGGAGGGTAAGTACTAGGGACAGAGAGATGCGGGAGAGCAGGAACTGGGACTTAGGTGGAGACTTTAAAATTGGTTGAGAGAAAAGACGACGACACACTAAGATTGGCTGGGTACTGAAAGAGTAAGTAGGGATTAAGGCGTCGGACCCAGGGATGGTACAATTCACTGTGCCTGTAATTCCACCATCAGAAAGATCATGACATTGGGCAGCGCCATCCCCAGATTCATCTTTCTTCTTCTGAGTTAGCAACAGCAGTCAATGCTGCCCATAGCATTCACTTCCAGTGCACAGGGCCATTCACCAGAAGTGAATGCCTCAGGCAACATTGGCTGCTGTGTGCTGACTCACAAAAAGAAAGATAAAGCTGGGGATGGTGCTATGAGATCTTTCTGCTGCAGACTCAGAAAAAGAAAGAAGATGCCAGGGATGGTGTCACAAAATATTTTTTCCCTTGGGGGGGGGGGGGGGGTGGAAAAGAGATGGGATATGCTGGATTGGTGGGGAAGGGGCAGGACCACACCAAGTTAGAAATGTGCCCTATGAGACTCATGAGTCTAGTGCCCCCCCCCCCCCAACCATGCACAGGAACTTGGTCTTGTTGAGCTTTCTGGAAGCCCAGTGATGACATTGGTGGCTCTTCGGTACTTGCACCCTGTGCGGTTGCACCACTCACGCAGCCCTTGGTACGGCTCTGGGGGGGAATTTTATATATATATATATATATATATATATATAGCTAGCGAGAGAGAGATTTTAAGTTATGAGAGAGAAAGGGTATATTGGCCTGGGATAGGGAGGAACAGGGGGAGAGGAAATATAGGAGAGATGCCAGACCACTCAGGAGACGAGGATGGAGAATGGGAAGGGGATAGAAAGCTGATGTCTATGGGGGGAGGGAGGGCTGAGGTGGTGGAAAAAAAAGCATGAGATGCTGGATTTTGGGAGATGCTGAATTGGGATGGTGAGAGAGAGGGGAGATGGTGGGCATAATGGAACTATGTGAGAGAGGCCATGGGAGGCTGGCAAAGAGATGAATGAGAGGAGGAGGAGGATTACAGATTGGAAATGTCGTAGTGGGGAGTGGATGAGAAACAGAGGGAGATAAGAGGCTAGGAAAGGAGTGAGATGGTAAATGGGGAAGCTGGGCTGGAAGTTATAGGAGCAGATGGAAAGTTGTTAGGTGAAAAGTCAAAAGGGGCTTGAGAATAGAGGGGTGAAATTTGAGTGGATGAATGAGTAAAGAAAGAAATAGAGAAAAGAAGGAAAAGCAAAAGATCAGTATGTCAGAGGCAGATGTAGAGAGAGAATGGAAAAAAATAGACAAGAGAAGAAAGGACAAATGGACAGCAGACAATGGAGAGATAGGAGAAGACACAGAATGCAGAAGAGAGAGACTAGGTCAGTTGCAACTAAAAAATGAAAGCCCAAACAAAAGGTAGAAAAAAAGTATTTTATTTGCATTTATTAACCGGAATATATAACAGCTCTGGGAAATGTGCATCACTGATGACTTTAGGGGTCATTCTGAACCACGAATAGCGGGGATGGACATCCTGTTGGGACGTCCATCCCCGCTATTCATGCCCTTTTCCTGCCCCGTCCTCCTTCCCCGTGCGCTGTACAGGGAAGTTAGATGGGGTGGGAAAGGGGCAGATCGGGGGCAGCGTTAGGGTGGGCAGTGGGCAGTCAGCAGCCCAGGATACAGAGGGCCAATTCTAATGTTGGGCCCTGTAGGTCCGGGGCCAGCGACTTGATGCAGAGGAAACGGCAGGACCAGGGCTGGGAAGGGGCGGCAGGGGGCACAGAGCATTCCTCGCAGTCTGAACCTGGTCCTGGGAGGCCAGATTGGGGGTTGGGCAGCAGGGAAAGCACTTTGGGTGCCAGCGGCCAGGGATTACAGCTTTTAAATGGAGCTGCGGTGCCATGGCAACCAGACACCATGGAGCCACAGCTCCATTTAAAAGCCCTGACTGAGTTAGCCGGGCAAGGCCTGTACGTGCAGTCCAGCCTGAATCATATTCATATTCATATTCATTTATTTGATTGACCGCCCTTCATGGATAGGCAGAGCAGTCCCAGCCTGCGTGTACAGGCCTGTTCATGATTCTGATCCCGTGGTGCTAGACATGCCCCGCGGGATCAGAATCACAACTTGGGCGCACAGAGGGCCTGGACATCGGGATGGAATCGGGCTCTTTGTGTTTTGTTCAGTACAAGAAGAAATTAAATTTTATAGGTTTATTTTTTCAGTATTGTGGTGCATTCTAAGTTAGAACATAAGAATATAAGAAATGCCATACTGGATCAGACCAAGGTCCATCAAGCCCAATATCCTTTTTCCAACAATGGCCAATCCAGGTCACAAGTACCTGGCAGGTTCCAAAAAAGGCACACAGGTTCCACAATGCTTTGCCCAGGGCAAGCAGTGGATTTCCTGGGTCCTCTTTAATAATGATTTATGGACCCATCCTCCAGGAACTTGTCCGAACCTTTTTTAAAATGAGCTACACTAACAGCTTCTACTACATCTTCTGGTAACGAATTCCAAAGTTTGATTACGCGTTGAGGGAAAAAATATTTTCTCTTATTAGTCTTAAATGGGTTACATTGGAGCTCCATTGCATGTCCCCTAGCCTTTCTACTTTTTGATGGAGTAAACAACCGATCTACGTTTTCCCGTTCCTCTCCATTCATTAATTTATACACCTCTATCATATTTCCCCTCAGCCATCTCTTTTCCAAGTTGAAGATCCCAAACCTTTTAAGCCTTTCCTGATAGGGGTATCTTTCCATCCCCTTTACTATTTTGGTGGCTCTTTTCTAATTCTGCTATATTCTTTTTAAGATATGGTGACCAGAATTACACACAATATTCAAGGTGCAGTTGCACCATGGAACGACAGAGGCATTATAATATCAATTGTTTTATTCTCCATTCCTTTCCTTATGATTCCTAGCATTCTATTTGCTTTCTTGGCCACCGCTGTACACCAGGCTTAGGGTTTCAATGTATTATCTATGACGCCGCCAAAAGCACAGTTACTTACCTGTAACAGGTGATCTCTGGGAACAGCAGGAATAAGTCTTCACATATGGGTATCGTCGGTACCGATGGAGCCTGCGCGGGAATGCTCCCCAGCGTCCAGTAAGAAAGCTTTTGGGAGCATCCCACAGCACCTGCGCGCTGCCTTCCCGCCTTTCATAACCGCCTCTCTCCAGTTCGAGTTTTAAAGCTGAGACAAAGAGAGAGAGAGGAAAGGAAAGATAGAGAGATACAACTCCTAGGGGAGGTGGGTGGGTTGTGAAGACTTATTCCTGCTGTTCCCAGAGATCACCTGTTACAGGTAAGTAACTGTGCTATCTCCATGAACAAGCAGGAATGAGTCTTCACATATGGGGACTCCCTAGCTGCAGATGCCAGGGAGAGACCCCATGGTTGTGTGCCCTTGCAGAGGGCTCCACTTCCCCCCCAATGGATCTCTGGCATCCAACCAGGGTAGGTGGGTAGGAGTTGATTAGGAATGGAACAGGTGTTTGAGGACAGCCTGACCAAACGAGGCATCCCGGCGGGAGTCCTTGTCCAAACAGTAATGGGCTGTGAAGGTGTGAACCGAGGCCCAGGTGGCCGCTTGACAGATCTGGTCGATGGACACCGAGTTTAGATGAGCCATTGAGGCTGCCATGGCTCTCACATTGTGAGCTGTGACATGGCCCTCCAGAGAAATGTTCTTACTCTGGTAGACGAAAGAAATACACTGAGCAATCCAGCTGGACAGTGTTCTCTTAGAGACTGGAAGTCCTAAATGAGAAGGATCAAAAGCAACAAAGAGTTGAGAAGACTTTCTATGTTGCTGTGTTCTTTGTAAGTAGAAAGCGAGAGCTCTCTTACAATCCAAGGTATGAAGATTCCTCTCTGCATTTGATGCATGAGGTCCTGGAAAAGAGACAGGTAAATATACCTCCTGGTTCAGATGAAAAGGCGAGACCACTTTAGGCATAAAGTGTGGATTGGTCCTGAGGACTACCTTATCATGATGGAACCTTGTATAAGGTGGATTAGCCACCAAAGCTTGCAACTTACTGATGCGGCGTGCTGAGGTAACTGCAATGAGAAAAACAACTTTCCAAGAAAGAAATTTCAAGGTGGTGGCGGCTAAAAGGTGGCTTCATAAGCTGGCCAAGAACCAGGTTTAAGTCCCATGCCACTGGAGGTGGTCTAATGGGAGGTTTAGTTAAAAGAAGGCCTCTCATGAATCTTGCTATAAGAGGGTGAGAGGAGATAGGTTGTCCATTGAGAGGCTTGAGGGACGCTGCAATAGCACTCAAATGGACTCTTACTGAATTTGTTTTCAGGCCTGCATGGGATAGATGCAGGAGATACTCTAGTAGAGAATTCAGAGGTATTGCAAGAGGGTTTAGACCCTTCTCTGAACACCAAATGGTGAATCTTTTCCATTTGAAAGCATAGGAATGTCTAGAAGGCTTCCTAGAGGCATGAACAACATCTCTGACTTGAGAGAGATGAAAATCTTGAAGGTCTAGGCCCTCAGCAACCGAGCCCTGAGATGGAGTGACTGGGGGTTTGGGTGCCACAATGTTCCCTCTTCCTGGGACAAAAGGTCTGGTGCAGAGCCTAAGTCCAGGGAAGGGGCTTGAGAGAGATGCAGAAGTAGAGGGTACCACACTTGGCGTGGCCAATGTGGTGCTATAAGGATCATGGTCCCTCGATCTCTCTGAAGCTTGAATAGTGTTTTGGGAATTAGGGGAATTGGTAGAAAGGCATAAAGGAAGTCTTGACCCCAGTGAAGGAGGAAGGCATCTTTGGCCTGAACTCCCTGACACGGAACTCTGGAACAGAACCGGGGAAGTTTGGCATTCCACGGACTTGCAAAGAGGTCTATGTCCGGGGTTCCCCAAATTCGAAAAATCCTGGCTACCTGGTCCATGTGGAGGGACCACTCGTGTGGGAGCAGAACTCGACTGAGTCTGTCCGCCCAAGAGTTTTGAATACCTGGAAGATATACTGCCAGAAGATGGATGTGATGCTCTCTGGCGAAGGCCCACAGTCGCAAAGCTTCGTTGCAAAGCGACAGAGAGCCAGTCCCTCCCTGCTTGTTTACATAGAACATGGCTACTTGATTGTCCGTATGGATGAGGACTGTCCTGTAGCTGAGCAGGGAATGGAACACTCTGAGAGCTAAGAATATTGCTCTGAGTTCCAATAGATTGATATGTAGATATGTCTCCTGTGGAGACCAGATGCCCTGGGTGGAGAGATCTTGCAGATGAGCTCCCCAACCCTTTGGAGAAGCATCTGTTGTGAGAGTTGCTTGGGGTAGCGGTTGCTGAAAAGGGGACCCCAGCAACAGGTTTTGAGAGGACTTCCACCACTGGAGAGACCAAAATAGACGACTGGAGTTTGCTATTTTGTCTGACAGGCAACCTGATGCCTAAATCCATTGGGTGGACAAAGTCCATTGAGCTGCCCTCATGTGAAGGCGAGCATATGGAACCACACGCACAGTGGATGCCATGTGGCCTAATAGTTGTAACATCTCTCGAGCAGTTAATTGGGACTTTAACTGAATCTGGGAGGCTAACTGCACCAGACGTAGGCAACGGGCCTGAGGAAGATAGGCCCTTGCAGTTGTGGTATCCAGCAAGGCCCCTATGAACTCCAGAGACTGAGTAGGGGTGAGATTGGATTTTGGGATGTTTATTACTAGTCCCAAATACTGAAGGATACGCATTGTGCAGGTTAGACAAGTCTGGGCCTCTGACTGGGATGGGGCTCGAATGAGCCAGTCGTCCAGATATGGGAATACGAATATTCCTAGAGTGCGGAGAAATGCAGCTACTACTGCCATGCATTTCGTGAACACCCTTGGTGCAGAGGCCAGACCAAAAGGAAGCACCCTGTATTGGTAGTGCTTTCCTTGAAAAAGGAACCGAAGGAACCTTCTGTGTGTTGGATGGATGAGGACATGGGTGTACGCATCTTTGAGATCTAGAGAACAAAGCCAATCCTGACTCTGAAGGTATGGAAGCAGAGCCCCTAGAGAAATCATTTTGAATTTCTCCTTGAATAGAAACTTGTTCAATTCTCTGAGATCTAATATGGGTCTGTAGCCCCCTGTTTTCTTTGGGATAAGAAAATAAGGGGAGTAGAACCCTGAGCCCTGTTGAAGAAGAGGTACTTCTTCTATTGCCCCTTGGGCAAGAAGGGTAGCAATCTCCTGACCTAGAAGTTTGAGGAGAGATGTTGGAGAATTGAACTGTTTCACCATGGTGTGAGGAGGAAGGTTTAAGAAGTGAAGCTTGTACCCTTCCTTTATGATGGAGAGGGTCCATTGCTCTTTTGTGATTTGCTCCCATCTGGGAGCAAAGTAAGTCAACCTTCCTGGAATGGTGAGGGGCTCTGGGTTTCCCAGAGCTAGAAAGGCTAAGTTCTCTAGTTGCAAGTCAAAGGCCCTGAGGAGGTTGAGGCTGCTGGGCTGTGGTAGGCCTGGCAGCCTTTGACTTGGCCTGTTTAGGTGGTTGCTGACGCTTTGCAGCAAAACGACCTGCAGAAGATGCCTGCTGACCATAAGCAGGATAATATCTTCCCTTTTTAGAAAAAGATGTATTTTTGAACAATCTTTTCTTAACAGGGGCAGAGGTAGACTTTGAAAGTCGATCCAAAGCAGAGTTTTCAGCATCCATTTGAGTGGCCTTTGCTTGCCAATCCCTGCCAAACAGGTTTTCACCTGTACAAGGAAGGTTTCCCAACTCATCTTGGACCCAGAGTTCCAAATCAGAGGCTTGTAACCAAGCAATTCTGCATGCACCTATGGCAATAGCCGTGGCTCTGCTTACACACTCAAAAGAGTCAAAGGCTGCACGGTTGGAGAATTTGGAAACATCTTGGGCATGTTTGAGCCAAGTGAGAAATTCCTGCCTTTTATCTTCTGAAATAAAAGGAGCTAAAGTCTGCAGATGATCTGTGACTTCTTTTAGAAACATCCCCATATAGAGACTATAGGAGTTGATTCTGGCAGCAAGCATATTTGCCTGGAAAATCCTTCGGCCAAAAGCATCTAGAGTCCTACATTCACGTCCTGGAGGGTTAGATGAGTGTCTCTTTGCACTCTTTATTTTCTTCATAGCAGACTCAACCACAATAGAGTGGTGAGGAAGCTGAGTCTTATGAAAACCAGGACAGGGAGGGACACGGTACATGGTGTCTAACCTGCGAGAATGAGGAGAGGTGGTGAGAGGAGTCTCCCACATGCCCAACATGAGATCATAGAGAATCTCATGAATAGGTAAGGTAGCTGCTTCCTTAGGAGCCTTAGGATATTGCAAAATATCTAACTGCTTGGCTCTAGACTCTGACTCAGAGGCCACTTTGATGGAGAGGCCTCTAGCCACTTCCCTAATGAAGTCTTGAAAAGACAAGTCCTCTGGAGGAGACATTCTTCGTTTTGGAGAATCAGACTCCTGAGGAAGAAGCACCGGTGCATCGACAGAAACCTCCGACTCATCAGAGTCTTCAGAGGAATCGAAGTATCGCATGTCTGGATGCTCCTGTAAAGCCCGATACGTGTACCGAGAGGGATCGACATCGGGAGTAAGCGGTACCGGTTCGGTACCGATGGGCATCGTAGGACAGGGTACCGTTGCAGCCGACACTGAAGTCAATGTCGATGCAATCGGTACCGGCACCGGGAACGGTGCCGATGTCGGTACCGGCAACGGAGATTGTTGCGGTACCGAAGGCGTCGAAGCCTGCATAAACGCCGTAAGGGTGCGCTGCATGGACATTATTTTCTGATCCATCGACGCCACCAGAGTCTGGATGTCGGTACCAGTGGAGGCCACCGGTACCCCAGAACACGGCAACAGGTGATCGGTCGAGGCCATGCCATCGATGTCAACCTGTGACCCTATAGATATTGCTTTGGAAGCCAGAACTTCCCGCCGGGGTAATTTTGCCGGAGCGGAATCCTTGAGGGCAAGCCCAGAGACATCTCGATGCTTGGAGGGAGATTTGCCCTTCGAGGACCGGCTAGATTTATGTTTGGTTACCTGAGATCCATGGGAGGAAGAAACAGCCCTGGAAGACGTCGATGCCACCGAGGCTGCATCAGAGGGAAACAGGGTACTGAGTTTGGCTGCTCGGTTCTGCCGACCCCTTTTAGACATCATGGTGCAGGACACACAATCCGTGATGGAATGGTCAGGACCCAAACATTTCAGACACCAATCATGGGTGTCGGTGACAGAAATAGTACCACCACATTTTGTGCACTTTTTGAACCCGGAAGCGGGCTTCTCCATGAGGAGAAAATATTTAGACCTAAGGCCCAAACTAAAAATGCACAGCTGAAAGAATAAAAGGGTTTGTTTGGTTTTTTTTGAAGAAGAAAGAAAAGAAAAGACCAGCGGTACCGGTCTGACGTCGAAGGCAGACGCGACACAGAAAAATAAAGAAAAAAATAAAGAACTTCTTCTGCGGTGACAGGAACACGACCTGCTGGCTCTGCGGAAAAGAAGAACTGGAGAGAGGTGGTTAGGAAAGGCGGGAAGGCAGCACGCAGGCGCTGTGGGATGCTCCTAAAAGCTTTCTTACTGGACGCTGGGGAGCGTTCCCGCGCAGGCTCCGTCGGTACCGACGATACCCATATGTGAAGACTCATTCCTGCTTGTTCCTGGAGATATCCTTTTCCTGGGTGGCGGTTCATAACATGGAACCTTGCATAGTGTAACCATATTTTGGGTTGTTCTTTCCTGAATTTATAACTTTGCACTTGTCCACATTAAATTCCATCTACCATTTGGACGTTCAATCTTGCAATTTTTCATAATCCTGTCATGTTTTATTCAATTAACTTTGTATAATTCTGGGTCATTTGCAAATCTGATCGCGTCACTTGTGACAAAAGCAGTTAACATAACTGGGTTTAAGAAATATTTGGATAAATTCCTGGTGGAAAAAGTTCATAAACTGTTAAGGCAAATTTGGCGAAAACCACTGCATATTCCTGGTAATAAATAGCAAGGAAACTAGCTACTTTTGGAATATGTGAGGTACTTGTGATCTGTATTGGCTACTGTTGAAACAGGATACTGGATTTGATGGATCTTTTGTATGACCCAGTATGGCAGTTCTTTGGAGCAGATCTCAAATTTAAGCACCAGCATTTGTTTGTTATTAGAAATAATTCTGAGAGCCAATTTTATAAGGGTGCATAGGCATCTGTGCAGCCTTAATAAAACATGTAAAATAGGCACTTTTATAAACATTTTCCATAGGCACCATGTTATGAAATTACCTCCCTCTACCCTAAGTCATTGTGAACAAGACATTGAAATCTTCATTTCAGTGTGCACTGGCAGCCAAAAAGCAACATGTTAGGAACTATTTGGAAAATAACAGAAGCCAAAAAAGGGAGGAGAAGGGCAACACAAATGAGAATGTGAATGGAATGGCTCCCTTACGATGAAACGTGAAACAAGTTTACGTTTTTCAGCTTTCATACAATAGGTTTATAAAATTGTCTGGTATGGAACAAGTTAATAGAGAATGATTATTTACTCTATCAATCAGTACTAGAAGTAAGGGATTCATGGAGCATGTTTACTAAAGGTTTTAATGTGCGTTATTAAAATTAGCATGTGTTAAGTGCACCCAGCCCTTTTATTTCTATGGGTGCAGTGGCACTTAATGCTAATTAGCATTTAAGAATGTATATTCAGCCTACAGTTGAGCTGTACAATTTGTTGCCACCTAATAGGAGTAAAATGCTGGGCTAGATGAACTCTTGGTCTGATCTAGCAAAGAACTTGTTATCTTTTATATATATCATAAAAACATAAGATTTGCCATACTGGTTTAGACCAAAAGGTCCTTCAGTGGCCAATTCAGGTTACAAGTACCTGTTATGATCCCAAAAGGCTGATTGATTCCATGTTGCTTATCCCAGGGAGAAGCTGTGGATTTCCACCAGTCCACTTCAATAATGGTTTATGGACTTTTCCTCCAGAAACAAATCCAAACTTTTAAACCCAGCTATACTAACAGCTTTTATGACATCCTCCAGCAACAAATTCCAAATCTTATATGTTGAGTGAAAAAAGTATTTTCTCCAATTAGTCTTAAATGTACTATTTTGTAGCTTTATTGTGTGTCCTCAAATTTTTCTATTTTTTGAAGGACTGAACAACCAAATTACATTTACTCGTTCCAATCCATTTATTATTTTATAGATTTCTATCATATCGTCCCCTCAGCCATCTCTTCTCCAAGCTGAAGAGCCTTAAACCTTTTAAACTTCTAATCATTTTGGTCCCCCTTCTCTGTACCTTTTCCAGTTCTGGTATTTTGTTTTTTTAGATGTGGCGACCAGATCTGCATGCAGTACCCAAGGTACAGTCACAACATGGAGCAATAGAGGCATTATTATATCCTTTGGTTTATTCTCCATGCCTTTCCTTATAATTCCTAGCATTCTATTATCTTTCTTGGCCACCGCTGCGAAATGAGCAGAGGATTTCTATATATTATCCACAATTACAGTATGTCTAGATCCTTTTCCTTGGTGGTGACTCCTAATATGGAACCTTGGATCGTGTAGCTATAGTTTTGCTTGTTCTTTCTGAAGTGCATAACTTTGCACTTTTCCACATTAAATTTCATCTGCCATTTGGATGCCCAGTCACCCAATTTCTCAAGGTCCTATTGCAAATTTTCACAATCCTCTTGTGTTTTAACAACTGAATAATTATGTGTCTGCAGATTTGATCTCCTCACGTGTTCCCATTTCCAGGTCATTCATAAATATGTTAAGAGTAGGCTCAATACAGATCCCTGGGGTACTCAACTATTCACCTTTTTTCCACTGAGAAAATTTACCATTTAACCCTACTCTGTTTTCTCTGTTCTATCTAATTCCTTGTTCACAATAGTACACTGCCTGTCATCTCATAACTTTGTAATTTGCTCAAGAATCTCATGAGGCACTCTACCAAAGGCTTTCTGGAAATCCAGATAACGTGCTTACCTTTATCTGCCTGTTTATTCACACCTCTAAAAAAAATGTAGCAGATTGGTGAACCAAGACTTCCATGGCTTTATCCCATTAAAATATACCATTTATAAGTTCAGCAATTTTGTACTTTATAATGGTTTCTACCATTTTGTCTGGTACTGATATCAGTGTCACCAGTCTCTAGTTTCCTGGATCATCCCTGGAGCCCTTTTCAAAAATTGGCATTATGTTGGCCACTCTCCAATCTTCAGGTATTATAGACATCTCCCTTACAGCTTCAGTAAAGACCAAAGCAAGAATTCATTTAGTTTCTCTACTAGGGCCTTGTTCTCCCTGAGTGCTCCTTTTACCCCCTCCAGTATCTAATGGTCCAACAAAATTCTTCACAGGCATTTTGCTTCAAATGTATCTGAGAAAGTGTTTATTATGAATTTTTGTTTTCATGCAAGCTTCTTTTCAATTTTTTTCTTTGCCTGCCTTATCAATGCTTTACATCTAACTTGCCAGTGCTTATACTGTTTCCTGTTTTCTCCATTTCTTGGAAGATGTTTTTGGCTATAACAACCTCTCATCTCACCCTTAAACCTTGCCCCAGTTTGACCTTCCTCCACTTTTTAAAGCATGGAAGGCATATGGTCTGGGCTCCAAGATGATATTTTTAAACAATGTTCAAAATAGTCCCCCCTCATGTCAGATTCGGAACCAGCCACTCCATGAAACTGCCATTTAGTTCATCTAAAAACTTTACATCCCTAGCAGGTCCTGATGTGACATTGATCCAGTAAAGCCGAACTGATGTCAAGCATTCCACAATATAAATGTTATGCAATCGAGCTTGCCTTGCCACCACAATGGGAGCTTGTACTGCCTTCTAATGCAAGGCCACCTCACAGTGCACTGGCAGCATGCAATAGTGTATCGGCTTCCCCTTATTCCTCTGCCATCACATATCCCACAGCCCTAACATAATTCCCTCAAACCCCCATTCCACCTCTACCCCTACTAATTCCCTCACCTCTCTTCATACCCCTGTCCAGAAGGCTGCCACTCCAGGGCAGTCCCACCACATGTGCCTATAAGTACCCTGAGCCCTGCAACCCTGCTAGCATATGTATAGATACTCTGAGTATTTTCTGTAACTTGACTGGAGTTAAGTACCACCGGTACATGACTTTGTATCCATTCTCCACAGGCCAAGTCGCTATGATCCCCTTACTCCTATTCTTGAAGATCCTACCCCACATGTGATTGTCCAATGCCTTCCCCAAATCTGTTTCCCATTGGGTATAATCTTCAAGTGACCCTCCCCAGGTTTGGCCAGCAATTTATAAATTTCTGGCCAGCAGATACCTTCAAAATCGGTCAGCCCCTGTGTGACCGTTGGGCCCCAATGCTTATGCCACAACCAGTGATGTAGTTGCAAGTAGCTATATAGGTCCCGAAAGCTCAGACCTTCCTCGACCTCTCGCTACTCCTCAAAAGAATCAATTTCCCCATTCGGGCACAGTTGGATCAATGAAGTGAGCCCATTCCTCTCCCAGCCCTGAAATATGGATTGACCAATTCCAGTGGAGTCTATTATATCTAATGGGCTGCAAAAGAAACAGCTTCCCTTTCAGCCACCTACAACAGGTGGAGCGCTGCTACAGCCTCTCCACCTGCCACACATATGGGCTTAATAGTTCCACTTTGTGCCCCTCCCCCCCAAAGATGATGCTGCAGGGGGACTCACCTAGTGTAATGACCCTCTATTTGCACCCACTTACGTTCCTCTCCCTCCAGCCAGTCCATAACCTTAGCCAACTGGGATGTCACATAATACCAGTAGAGATTGGGGACTGTAAGCCCCTCCCCTCCCGTGTATATGACAGCAGTCAAGAACCACCTGGGCCACCCGCAGTGGCCTCAGTTTCCAAATATATTGAAACACTTTACATTTTAACTTCTCCAGAGCCTCTCAAGGTATGGTCACAAGCAGCATCTAAAAATAGTACAGCAGCTTAGGAAGGGATCATCATTTTCATGCATGCCACTCATCCCAACCATGACAAGGGGAGATGCATCTACTGCTCCATGTCACCATGAACCATGTGCCACAAAGATGGATAATTCTGTCAATAAAACTGTGATGGGTCTGCTCCAATTTTCACCTTCAAGTAGTCCAGTGGACCTTCCGTTCACCAAAAAATACTCTGCAGTTTGGAAATGATGGTCTCTGATAATGAGATATTTAATGCCTCCATTTTATTGGTTAGCTTTAAACCCCAAGACCCATCCATACTCCTCTAGTTCAACCAGCAGAGCTTCTAAGGACTGTACAGGGTCTTGGAGAATCAAGAGCACATTGTCCACAAACAACAAGATCTTGTGTTGCTCCTCCCCCACCGTCAGACCCATAATTTCCGGCTGACCCCTAATCCTCTTGGCCAAGGTTTCAATGGAGTGTGCAAACAAAAGCGGGGAGAGGGGGCACCCTGCCTCATGCTTCTCTCAGGCCTAAAGAAACCCAAGTAGCCACCATTAACCTTCACCGCTGCCTGCATATTAGAGTACAGGTTTTGCACCCACCGGATAAAGTGATCACCTACCCAAAATTTCCAAAGAACCAACCATAGAAATTCCCACTCCACTCTATCAAATTCCTTTTCAGCGTCAACAGCTAAGGCCATAGCTCTCACTTTCTCCACCCATGCCCCCCAAATCAAATTTACCATCCTCTTCACATTATCTGCTGTCTGCCTCCCTTGCATAAAGCCTGTTTGGTACACATCAATGAGGATAGACATCAAGCCACCCAGACTGTTGGCGAGCACTTTAGCTAGAATTTTCTCATCCAAATTCAACACTATTTATGTATATCTTAGCATAGTCTAGTTCCCAGTGTCGCTATGAACCCAATTCTGAGAAGCAACTTGCAGGGCTGCACGTCCTGGTCGGACATGTAGCCCTGCAAGCCGTCCTGCCCATACTTCCCCTGACTCTCCCCGCACGGCTAGAGAAACCATATGGGGAGAGCCAGCGGGGGTGGGAGGGGGTGGAGTGTGGGCGGGCCAAAGAGGCAGGATGTACAGAGCTGATTCAGGTGGAATAAGCAGCTTTCACCAGGTGATCAGGGCTGGAACCCTCCCAGAGGTAGGTCCCTGCCGCCTAATCCTGGCCCCAGCTGCCCAGCCTTAGGTTGGGAAGTGGGCAAACAGAGGGTCATAGTCACGGGAATCAGGGGGGCCTGCGGGAAGGATGTCCCCATAGATATGCTGTGGCATGCTGGGCTGGTTCTTGCAGTGCAGAATCGAGTCCAGACGGCCTGGACGTGCCCCTTAGGGAATCAGGCGCCACGTGTTTTGTCTTGATTTGATTGTAAGCTCTGTTGAGCAGGGACTGTGTCATACATCTATATGTACAATGCTGCAAACGCCTTGTTGCGCTATACAAATCATTAGTAGTTTTAGTAGAAGTTATAAAGTTATTCTTGGAACAAAAAAGAAAAGCTTGTGAATGACTCCATTGGAATCCACTGGTTCTGGTAGAAGGGGGGGGAGGGAGTGGAAGGGCAGCACAGTAATGATTCACACAGGGCAGCAAAAAAAAAGGAAGGTAGCACCAGCCCTGATTGACCTCACAGTTAATTTGAAATTCTAATGATACACTTTGGCTAGTCAGATCTAAGCTTGCTATTAAAAACACCTAAATTTGAACAGCCAGTGCTAAGTACTTACCTTACTTCCCCTGACCCTTGCTATACCTACTACTTAGATTCCTAAATTTTGCTGATTAGTGAAAATAGGTTCCTAAATTTAAGGACCTGGCTTTAGTTCACTTTTAAGGGTTCGATTTAGGGACCTAACTCCTAAAATGATGGGGTATGTCTACTAAAGAGTGTTAGCTGCTACCGTGGGGTTAATGCAGATTTAACTCCCTGCGGTAGCAGCTAACATGAGAAAATCAGATATTGCAGGCCCTTTTCTGCAATATCTGTTTTTTGTATGGTGCTGGGCTGTAGGGTCGGGGAGTGGCTTTGATGATGGTTGGCAGCTACTGCACAAAAACAACTTTTTCATGCAGTGGTTATCAAAAACAAGACGCTATCTGCCTGAAGGCCTGATAATTTGGCAGGGCAACCGCCATTTGTCATGGAGGCAGTTAGGCCTCCCCCCTCAATAATATTGTTGGTGCTATGGTGTTGCGATCAACAGCACTGATAATGTGCATAAACAATGAGCTGCCCCCCTCCGCAGCACCAATCCCCCTGGACAGCTCCCGATTCCTATCAAGAACAGTCTGGAAGGGGAGGAATTTGGTGCATCCCATTGCCAAAGTAACATCCCAGCTAGCCAGTCGGGGAAGCCTCCCTCCCTCCCATCCCTACAATCCACTAAGAAACAGTACTAACAAATATGGCATGATCTCGCAGGGCTGCTCCCTAATGTGACGCTAGAAAGCAGCGCTCCATGATAGCAGCTATCTTGAAGAGGTCAATGATGGGGGCAGGAGTTGAAAGGATGGCTCCTGCCCCATCGTTCCAATAGACCACCAGGATTGTACAAAGAATGACTCTGGGATTCGGGGGGCTGTAGGTCCCCTCTTTGCCGGCTGGCTAGCAGGGATATTTCTTTGTAATGGGGAGGAAGGGGGGGGGTTTCCCCAACTGACTACCCAGGATTTTAGTTTGTCCAGGAGGTGCACCGATCCCCCAGACATTTCCCGGTGCTGTGGATCACAACACCACACCACTGACAAAATTGTTAAGGGGGAAGACCGATCGTGGCTGAGGAGGGCATGGTAGCAATCAGGGCACAGAGCTACTATGCACCTAATCACTATCATCCCTCCCCTTGGATTTATCATGAGGACCCATGAACCTGCATGAACAAGCAACACGGGACTTTTCCCACGATACCTGCTGGGGCAGACAAAGAGTAGTTACTCACCTGTAACAGGTGTTCTCCAGGAGCAGCAGGAATCAGTCCTCACATATGGGTGATGTCAGCGTCAACGGAGCCCCCATGCGGAGCATTTCCCCAGCTTTCAAAGAAAGCCTTTGGGAATGCAGCCACGCATGCGCGGTCCCCTTCCCGCCCAAAGGTGCCATCTTGCTCAGTCTAATGACATAGCTAAAAGACAGCACAAAAAGAAAATGATCTATATACAACTGCAACTCCAAGGGGAGGTGGGAGGGTTGTGAGGACTGATTCCTGCTGCTCCTGGAGAACACCTGTTACAGGTGAGTAACTACTCTTTCTCCAGGACCAAGCAGGACGTTAGTCCTCACATATGGGTGACTCCCTAGCTGTGGGCTACCAGGAACCCAGGCTGAAAATAGAGCTCCCTCTAGAGCCCCAGCAACAGTGTAAGAATCTTCTCTAAGACCACACCTGAACGGTAGCCCAACACCAGGGCCGGAGGGTAGGTGTTGCCTAAACCTCAAAGAGATTATGGAGTACCACTTGCCCGAAAGCACTCTCCCTACGGGACTCCCTCTCGAGGCAGTAGTGGTCCGCAAAAGTCTGGCTTGAAGACCAAGTAGTGGCCCGGCAGATGTCTGCCAACGGAACAGAACGGAAGTGAGCTACAGATGCGGCCTTCGCCCTGACCCGGTGGGCCGTGACTCGAACCTCCAGGGAGAGGCCGGCTACCCTGTACGCCCAGGCGATACAGTCTGCAACCCAAATGGACAACGTACGCTTAGTGACAGGCAACCCCAATTTATTAGGGTCAAAGGAAATGAAGAGCTGAGAAGCCCTTCTATGCCCTGCGTACGTTCTAGGTAAAAGGACAGCGCCCTTCTACAATCCAGGGTATGCAAAACAGTTTCGGCCCTACTGGCGTGCGGCCTGGGAAAGAACGTCGGAAGTACCACCTCCTGGTTGAGGTGGAAGGAGGACACTACCTTGGGAAAGAACTTAGGATGAGTCCACAAGACTACCCTGTTCCAATAGAACCTGGTATTACGGCCTCTCCGAGACCAGGGCCTGAAGCTCACTCACCCGCCTAGCCAAGGTGAGTGCCAAAAGGAACACCACCTTCCAGGAGAGGAAATGTAAATGGCAGGTTGCCATCGGCTCAAAAAGTGGGTGAGTCAGTTGCTGCAAGACCACATTGAGATCCCACTCAGTGGCCGGTGGACGAATAGGAGGCTTAAGCAGAAGCACACCTCTGAGAAAGCGAGACAACAGAGGGTGGCCTGAAAGAGATTGTCCATCCACCGGCGAGTGGTGAGCTGAGAGGGCACTGAGGTGAACCCGGACAGAGTTGGACTGGAGTCCTAGGTTAGAAAGGTGGAGCAGGTATTGTAGCACCACCTGGACCAAGCAGGAGAAGGGGTCCTCTTGCTGTTGAGAACACCAAGTAGAGAACCTACGCCACTTCAGAGCATAGGCCTTCCTAGTGGAATGTTTCCTGGAGGCCAACACCACCTCTTCAACCTCCCTTGACAGGAGCAAGGGAGCAAGGACTAGCCTTTCAGCAGCCAGGCCATCAAATTGAGGGATTTGAGGTTGGGATGCAAGAGGGACCCCGATCCTGAGTCATAAGGTCGGGTTGCAACCCCAGAGGAAGTGGAGTATCCACTGCCAACTGCAGAAGAAGAGGGAACCACGGCTGCCTGGGCCACCTGGGGGCTATCAGGATCACCGTGGCTTGGTCCTGCTGGATTTTGAATAGAGTCCGGGCCACCAGAGGTGTGGGAAGAAAAGCATACAGCAGGCTCTCTGACCAGGGGATCAGGAACGCATCTGGCACTGTTCTCAAGGGATGCGGTTGCCTGGAACAGAACCTGGGTAGTTGCCTGTTCAGCGGACTGGCAAAAAGATCCATGGTCGGAAGACCCCACTTCAGAAAGATCTGTTGAACTACCAGAGGATCCAACTGCCACTCGTGAGGCTACAGGAGTCTGCTTAGCCTGTCTGCCAGGTAGTTTCCTGGCCGGGGAGGTAGACCGCCTTGAGGGTCATGCCCTGATTGACAGCCCAGGAGCAGAGGGCTTGTGCTTCCAGGCACAGAAGCCTGGATCCTGTGCCTCCCTGCTTGTTGACGTAGAACATAGCCACCTGGTTGTCCGTCTGGACTAGGACAGACTGGTGAGACAGGATCTGAGAGAAAGTCCGTAAGGCTAGTCGAATGGCCCTCAATTCCCACGGAGACCACAGGCCTTGGGTGCAGGCCCCCTGGCAGTATGCCCCCCAGCCCTGCAGGGAAGCATCGGTTGTCAGTACCTGAGTGTGTGCGGAGGCCTGAAAAGGAACACCCCTGACCAGATTTGGGAGATGCCTCCACCAGCGTAAGGAGTTCACCGAGAGTTTGGACACCTTTATTCTGTCGGACAATTTCCCTGTGGCCTGCAGCCACTGTGCCCTGAGGTGCCACTGAGCCGGCCTCATGTGCAGCCGGGCATGTGGGGTGACACGCACTGTGGAAGCCATGTGACCTAAGAGCCGGAGGAAGTGTCTGGCCGAGACCAGAGAGTTCGCCCGAAACTGGTCGGCCAACTTTATCAGCCTGTGAGCTCTGTCCACAGGCAAATAGGCCTTTGCATGGATGGTATCCAATCTTGCCCCTATGAACTCCACGTACTGTGAGGGGACTAAAATGGACTTGGGGAAGTTTATGACGAACCACAGGTGCTGAAGCAGGGATATGGTTCTGAAGGTGGCCTGCCTGGCCTCCTGTGGAGACTGGCCCCTGATAAGCCAGTCGTCCAGGTAAGGGAACACAAAGATCCCCTGGTACCTGAGGTAGGCCGCAACCCCCGCCAGGCATTTTGTAAAAACCCTGGGGGCGGAGGTGAGGCCAAAAGGAAGCACTCTGTACCGGAAGTGCTTTCCTCCCACCACAAATCTGAGGAATTGTCTGTGACTTGGATGGATGAGGATGTGAGTATAAGCATCCTTCAGGTCTAAGGAGCATAGCCAATCTCCCTGCTGGAGGTAGGGCAGTAAGATTCCAAGGGTAAGCATCTTGAACTTTTCCCTCTCCAGAAACTTGTTCAGATTTCTCAGGTCAAGGATGGGTCTGAGGCCTCCTCTTCTTTTTGGTACCAGGAAGGATCTTGAGTAGAAGCCTTGCCCTTCCAGGTGGTGAGGCAATGGTTCCACCGCCTGGTCCCTTAGTAGACCTTCCAACTCCTGAAGGAGTAAGTTTCTGGGCAGAGGGGGTCTGGGAGGCTCCCCTGGAAAGTAGGAGGGGGGTATCTGGGTGAAGTGGAGCAGATAGCCCTTTTCGATGATGCTTAACACCCAAGTATCCCCTGTGATGGCTGGCCACCTGTCTGCGTACAGGGTCAGCCGACCTCCTGTGCCCTGGAGAGGAGGAGAGGCTATGCTGGCATAGTCAAAAAAAACTCTCCCTGCAGAGCAGGAGCCGGGGTAGGAGGCTTGGGGGCCTTCTGCCTACGGGGCCCATGACCCTGCCCCTTGGCCTGCTGGCCCTGTTGGGGAGCTGCAGAGGCCTGGTAGTGAGGGTAGGTTTTGTAGGCAGCAGTCTTCCTCGGGTAAAAGATCTTTTTCCCCCAGCCCTTCTTCTTCTGAGAAGGGGCAAAGGTTTTCCTGGACAGCCTTGTCCGGGCAGAGTCTCGGTCTCAAGTTCTGCAGCCTTTTCGGCCATGGGCTTGCCAAAGAGGTTTTCACCTTGGTAAGGGACATTGACCAACTTGTCCTGTACCCATGGCTCGATGTCCGAGGATTGTAGCCAGGCCTGGCGGCGTGCACCGATGCCGGCCCCTGTTACCCGGCCAAAGCCTCAAATCCATCGTAGGCTGCTCGAGATATAAACTTCGAGCACTCTCGAATACCAGAAGACAAGGCCCTGAACCTCTGCAAAGGTTCCTCGGACAGACCAGCAGAGAACCCGGCAATATCCTTTGCCAGATCTCGAAGGTACATGCCCATGTACAACCGGTAGGTCTGGACACAGCAAGCAAGCAAAGAGCCCTGGAAGCACTTTCTACCGAGGGCATCCAGGTTCCGAGCTTCCCTGCCGGGAGGCACTGAGGAGTGCATCTTCTGACTCTTCAGGCGATGCATGGCCGATTCCACAACCATGGAGTGGGGTGCGGTAGCTGTGCCTTTTGAAACCTGGGGCTCTTGGGGACTCGATAAATGGAATCGACCCGCTTGCTTAGAACCGGCATCGAGGCTGGCGCCTCCCACATGCGGAAGAGCAACCGCTCCAGCATCGGAGGAACCAGGACAGTAAAGGCCTCCTTGGGAGGAGAGTCATACTGCAGAGCCTCGAGCTCCTCGGCTCGAGGCTCCTCCTCGGGGTCAGCAGGGAATGCAAGTGCTTTGGCCATGTCCCGTACGAAATCCGAGAACCTGGTATCCTCCGGGGGGGGGGGACCTTGTCCGAGGCTCAGATCCCGGTGAGTCCAAAGGGACGCACCGAGTCCGGAAGGTGTCAGGGGACTCCTCCTCCTCCGTTTCCCACGCCGATTCCTCCGAGGAGGAATCGAGCGGCTCCGAGTGGGCGGGCACCGACCCCATCTGCCCCGATGCCGAGGGAACCGGCGTCGACAACCTCGGTCCCGAAAGGGAGGCCAAGGGTGACCTCAGCCGAGGATTGACTCGAGATCGCATGGTCTCGAGGATCGGCTCGGCCTCCGGGGTCGACTTGGACGTCAATGTCCCGGTGGTCGGGGCAGATGCGCCGGTGAGACTGGCGATCAGCACCCGCTGCTGCTCTATGAAGGCAGACAATCTGCTCTCCAAGGCCGTCAACCTGAGTCCGAGCTCAGGAGATACAGCAGCCTCCGACTCGGGCCCCGACGGCATTGGGCCCAACGTCGGCTCCCCCAGAGGAGAGTCCATGAGGACTACAGTACTCATGTGACTCAGGGCCTCAGACTCCACACAAGGATGCTTTGCAGGCCTCTCTGACTCCGAAGACCCGGGACGGCGATCGGGGCTATGCGACCTGGCCCTCGAGGAGCCAAGAGCATCCACCGATGCTGCCCTCGCGGGTTTCTTCTTCCTTCGGTGCTCCCTCGAGGGGGACTCCCTTTCAGAGGAGCCCCGACGATGCTCGGGGTCAGACTCCTGAGACGTCAAGCCCTCTGACGAAACATAGAAACATGATGACAGAAAAAGACCACATGGCCTATCTACTCTGTCCTTCCATATCAACAACTACAACAGTCCACTTTTTACCTTTAGAGATCCTCTGTGTTGGTCCCATGCTTTTTTGAATTCAGTTACTGTCCTCATCTCTACCACCTCCACTGGGAGACTATTCCATGGATCCACTACTCTTTCCGTAAAGAAATATTTCCGCATATCACTCCTGAATCTATCTCCCTTCACCCTCATCCCATGTCCCCTTGTAGCAGAACTTGCTTTCAATTGAAAGAGGCTCTCTCCCTGAACATTTATGCCATGGAGGTATTTAAACATCTCAATCACCTCTATCCCGCCTTTCCTCTAAGGTGTACATATTAAGATCCTTAAGTCTGTCCTCATATGCTTTATAATGAAGCACACTAATCATTTTAGTAGCCACCCTCTGCACAGACTCCATCCTGTTCACATCCTTTTGAAGGTGCGGTCTCCAGAATTGCACACTATACTCCAAATGAGGTCGCACCAAAGACTTATACAGAGGCATTATCACCTCCTTTTTTCTGCTAGCCATTCCTCTCCGTATGCACCTAAGCATCCTTCTAGCTTTTGCGTCGCCTTTTCTACCTGTTTAGCTACTTTAAGATCATCAGACAACCACGCCTAGGTCCCGCTCTTCTTTAGTGGACAAAAGTACTTCACCTCCTATACTGTATTGCTCCTTTGGATTACTGCAGCCCAAATGCATGACCTTACATTTTTTAACATTAAATCACAGCTGCCAAATTCTAGACCATTCTTCAAGCTTAGCTAGATCCCTCCTCATGTTATCTACACCTTTCCTGGGTGTCAACTCTATTGCAGATTTTGGTATCATCCGCAAAGAGGCAAACCTTACCCGACAGCCCTTCCGCTATATCACTAACAAAGATGTTAAAAAGAATCGGACCAAGGACAGATCCCTGGGGCACACCAATGGTAACATCCTTCTCCTCAGAGTGAGCTCCATTTACTTGTACTCTTTGTCGCCTCCCACCCAACCAATTTCTAACCCAAGCAGTAACTTTAGGGTCCATCCCTAGGGTGGTCAGTTTGTTTATAAGTCGCCTGTGAGGAACAGTGTCAAAGGCTTTACTGAAATCTAAATACACCACATCTAGAGCTCTCCCTCGGTCCAACTCCCTGGTCACCCAGTCAAAGAAATCAATCAGATTTGTCTGACAAGACCTGCCTCTGGTGAATCCATGCTGCCTTGGATACTGTAATCCGCTGGACTCCAGAAACCTCACTGTTTTCTCTTTCAGCAGCGTTTCCAATACTTTACTCACCACCGAAGTTAAACTAACCGGCCTGTAGTTTTCAACCACATCCTTACTTCCGCTTTTGTGTAAAGGCACCACATGAGCCTCTCTCCAGTCCTTTGGCACCACTCCCGACTCCAACGAGGCATTGAAAAGGTCAGTCAGTGGAGTTGCTAGAACGTCCCCAAGTTCCCTCAGTATTCTAGGGTGTATCCCATCCTGTCCCATCGCTTTGTCTACGTTAAGTTCAGCTAGTTTCTCACGAACACAGTCTTCTGAAAATTGTTCAAGATGTCCCTCGCTTCTGTTCCTATTTGTGGGTGTTTTCTGAGGTCCTGCTCATGGTTCTTCATCTGTGAACACAGAACAAAAATATTTGTTAAGCAATTCTGCTTTATCCTTATCAGCTTCTACATATTCCCCCCCCCCCTGCACCCTTGAGTCTGACAATACCACTTTTGCCCTTCCTCTTCTCACTAATATATCTGAAAAATGTCTTATCCCCCCATTTTATTACATTGGCTATTTCCTCCTCCTTTTGAATCTTTGCC
Source organism: Ichthyophis bannanicus (assembly GCA_033557465.1). NCBI lineage: Eukaryota > Metazoa > Chordata > Amphibia > Gymnophiona > Ichthyophiidae > Ichthyophis > Ichthyophis bannanicus. The sequence continues at coordinate 376,921,237 of CM066037.1, read as the reverse complement.
TTCTTGACTACTTTGCTAGCTTCTCTAAGTTTTTCCAAATACAGATGCCTGTCTTCCTCTCTCTGTGATCTCTTGTATTTCATGAAGGCCTCCCTCTTTTTCTTCACTTTTTCAGCTACTTCCTTCGAAAACCATAGCGGTCTCCTTTTCCTTTTGCCTTTATTTACCATTTTAACAAAAAGGTTGGTTGCCCTTAAAATACCCCCTTTCAGTTTTGCCCACTGTTTTTCTACATCCCCCAGCTGTTCCCATCCCACTAACGACTCCCTGAGGTACTGGCCCATCTTCGCAAAGTTAGTCTTCCTAAAGTCTAAGATCCTCACCTTGGAATGGATTCTAACAGCCCTAGTCCTAATACTGAACCACACCATCTGGTGATCATTGGATGCAAAATGATCTCCCACTACAACATCAGAAACACTTTCACCATTGGTAAGCACCAAGTCCAGTATGGCCTCTTCACGTGTGGGGTCTGTTACCAATTGCCTGAATAGTTCTCCCTGTAGAGAATCCAGGATCTCCTTACTTCTAGATGATACTGCAGCAGGAATGTGCCAATCAACATCTGGCATATTGAAATCTCCTATCAGTAGCACTTCCCCTTTCCTAGCAATGCTGTGTATGTTTTCAATTAACTCTCTGTCCACCTCTTCCTCTTGTGAGGGAGGTCTGTATATCACACCAATGGAAATAGATTTCTCTTTCCCTCTTTCTAGTTTAACCCACAATGCCTCCTCTCTCCCTTTTAAGCTCTGTAATTCCAAAGCTTTAATAGTAGTTTTTACATATAGTGTCACTCCTCCTCCCCTTCTTCCTACCCTGTCCTTTCTGAATAAAGTATAGCCAGGTATAGTTACATCCCAGTCATGGTTTTCTGTGAACCATGTTTTTGTAACTGCCACTAAATCCAAGTCAGCCACTCCCACCAAAGCTTCATCAGGGATCTTATTTCCCATGCTACGGGTATTTATACACACTGCTTTCCATAGGTTACCCCTGTTACCCATTTCCATAAAGGTATTTAATGTATCACCTACCTGGGGGCTTTCACTTACCTGGGGGCTTTCTTCACCTATCCCCAACGAATCTAGTTTTGTGCCTCTGGACCCATCCAGAGGCAGATTCGGAGAAGATCCTCTCACGCTGGTGCTGACGGCTCAATAATGCCTTGGAAGACATTTTGCCACAGGGGCTGCAGACCGTAGAATCATGGTCTGGCCCCAGGCACCGGAGGCAGCAGTCGTGTTGTCGGTGAGAGACATCAGTTTCTTGCACTGATCACACTTCTTAAAGCCACTGGCAGCCATCGGGGGAAAAAGGGCCCCTGCAAGATGAAAAAATTGGGCTGCCAGGGTAAAGAAAAAAAGGCGTGAACGCAGTCTCTAAGGACAAAAACCAAAAAAAAGAGATCCAGGCTCAGCACCGGTGTACCGAGTACAGGCGGGAAAGGAACAGACATCGAACCAAAGAAAAAACTCGACCCAATGCAGAAAAATCGACTTTTTTCACGGGTGACAAGGACAGGTGTCCGTAGGGCTCCGCGGAAAAAAGAAGACTGAGCAAGATGGCACCTTTGGGCGGGAAGGGGACCGCGCATGCGTGCATGCATTCCCAAAGGCTTTCTTTAAAAGCTGGGGAAATGCTCCGCATGGGGTCTCCGTCGACGCCGACATCACCCGTATGTGAGGACTGACTTCCTGCTTGGTCCTGGAGAATATGGATCTCTTTGGTAAATCCAGAACCGCTGAGGTATCAGCAAAGGCTAAACATGGGAACACCTCATGTAGATACCATGGGAATTTTTGATTTACCACACAGTTTTGGCAGCTAATGCACCATGATAGCTGCCAAACCCTACCATGGTTTACTAGAGGTTCCCCTATGTATCTAAACTCCTTGAAAGCAGATTCCATAGTATCTCAGAATTATAAAATTTGAGTATAACTTGATTAAACTGAACTATCTTCTCTTGTTCTATTTTTGCACTATAAAATCTTTCACGGTAATGTTATGACATATCAGATACAAAGAAGCAACATAAATGTCAGAACAAAGGTGAAATACATGAAAGTACAGATTTATTTACCTGTTTTTCCAACTGGGCAGGGATTTGGAGGGTCCGGATACCCCTGATTGTTACCAAAGTCCTTTGAGACATTGTCACCTGTCAATTCAGCCACTACATTAGGAATATTACCATATGGACCCAAGTGTTGAAGGCCCTCATGAGCACCACCTATTGAAGACATATTGATTATTGTACGCCATCTTTCTTATAGGATGTTTACTATTTTTTCTTGTATTTACTGAAAAATATAATGCAGGTTATTTTATTTATTTATTTATAAATGCATGATTACCATCACTTTTATCAAAATCATTCAAAATCATTCCATTATTTATTGTTAACCAGAGAACATTCAAAGGATAACACTAAATAAAATACAAAGAAATCAAAACAGAGAAATCTAACCAAGTATTAAACAAAAATAATAAAGTATTATAGGGAAACCATATGCATTCATTTACACCTACTGTTTTGGAGGCACAAATTTTCTGGGTTAATGTAAATGCATACACTAAAGTTTTCAACCCCTCTGTTATGTCACCTCTGGGAATATCTATGCTCGGTTTGCATAAACCTAGTTGAATATGGCTGTATGTACTCAACTTTACATACATATTGGGTGGGTAACTTTATAAAATGTCATTTCCCTGGGTCAAACAAGGTCCCTTATGACAGACTCTTGAGGAAATGAAAAAGTCATGGGATAGGATTAGAAACTGGTTAAAAGATAGAAACAAAGAGTAGAGCTAAATGGACAATTTTCTCAATGGAGAAAGGTGAATAGTGGAGTACTACAGGGATCTGTGCTGAGTCCGCAGCCTTAACATATTTATAAATTATCAGGAAATGGGAATAACAAGTGAAGTGATCAAATTTGCAGATGACACAAAAACTTTTAAGTTGTTAAAAACACAAGGGGATTGTGAAAAATTGCAAGAGGACCTTGAAAAATTGGGAGACTAGGCATCCAAATGGCAGATTAAATTTAATGTGAACAAGTGCAAAGTTATGCACGTGGAGACCTATTCTCTAATGGACATCCAGCCCCTTGTGTGGCCGGGCAGGATCGGGGCATACCGGCCTAGACATGCAGGCTGGCCCCGATTCTGATTGGCCGCACGCCCAGCCGCATAGCTGGCTAACTCAGCCCAGCTCCATAATGGAGCCGCAGTGCCATGACATCTCGTTGCCATGGCACCATGGCTCCATTATGAAGCCACGAACGCTACCCACTGCTGAGATTGTCCTTTCCCCACAGCCAGACCCCTGATCTGGCCTCTCATGGCCAGGGTCCGGCTGTGGGGAACCGCCTGCATGCCTCTCTGCTTTGTTCCTGCTGGCTGTCGCTGCTACCCCACATCCAGGGGGACTTATTCCACCTCTGAGGTGGAATAAGTCCCATGTCTAACAGACATACCCTGGACATACAGAGCCAACCTCAGAATCAACCCTGTACGTCCAGGGTGACAGCCCGCCCATACACCGCCTTCACACTCCCGTTTAAGGCTCCATATACAAATCCGCTGTTCGTACAGGGAGCCTTGCATGCGGACGGCAAGGGGGATATATAACAGGGATGTACGTCCAGGTAGGGCATGCATCCCTGCTATTCAGGGCTCAGAATAGACCCCTTAGGGAAGAACAACCCAAACGACAGTTACATGAGGCAAGGTTCCACATTAGGAATCATCACTCAGGAAAAGGATCTGGACATCATTGTGGATAGTACATTGAAACTCTTTGTTCAGTGTGCAGCTACAGCCAAGAAAGCAAATAGGAATCATAGGAAATCATAAGGAAAGGAATAGAAAATAAAACCAAGGATATTATAATGCCTTTATTGCTCAATGATGCGACTGCACCTCAAATATGTGCAATTCTGGTCACCATATCTTAAAAAGGATATAGCAGAATTGGAAAAGGTACAGAAGAGTGACCAAAATAGTAAAGGGGACTGAAGGATATCCTTATGAGGAAAGGCTTAAAAGTTTAGGACTCTTCAATTTGGAAAAAAGGCAACTGAAGGGAGATATAATAGAGGTCTATAAAATAATAAATGATGTGGCACAGGTAAACAGATTGGTTGTTTTACTCCTTCAAAAAGCAGAAAGACTAGGGGACACGCCATGAAGCTATAATGTAGCACATTTAAGACTAATCTGAGAAAATATTTTTTCATTCAGCATGTAATCAAACTCTGAAAGATGTAGTAAAAGCTATTAGTTTAGCTGTGCTCAAGACAGGTTTGGCCAAGTTCCTGAAGGAAAAGTCCATAAACCATTATTAAAGAGGACTGGGGAAATCCACTGCTTAGCTCGGGACAAGCAGCATGGAATGTTTATACCTTTGGTAACTAGACAGGTACTTGAGACCTGGAATGGCCACTGTTGGAAACAGGATACTGGGCTTGATGGACCCTTGATCTGACCCAATATGGCATATCTTATGTTCTTATGTTATGTTCTATTTTATCCATGGAAATGCTTTTGACAATTACCCGTTAACATTTTCTTGTAAGCCCAACAGAGACTGAAAACAGGGCCAGATTTAAAATGTTGACACCCACAGGCAAAACTAGACAACAGATAACTGAGAATGGGAGGTAGATGATATCAGAGATCCCAAAGATTGTAGAATCAAAAGAGGAATCAGGAAAACAATGTCACAATGATGTCCCTGTGAAACAGCAGATGCACATAACACTACATTAAGTGGTATCAGGCTCCTCTTTGGTCTGGGCATTTGGTGCCTTCTAAGTTTGCCACTCTGGGTGGTTACCTATGTTGCCTATGCCGAAATTAAGGCCTGGTTGAAACAAATATTAAAGAGGACCAGAGAAAGTATGGCTGTCTGAGGGATCCCATACTGAAGGTTTCTATGGTGGATTCTATTGTCAGCTCAGTCTGAATTCTGTTCCTCAAATTGAACTATGGCTACATGTTTAGAATAATTTTGTATAGGTTGTCAAGGTGTCAAAATGGACATTTAGTTCCATGCGGTCAAGACATTGCTAGTGTTTTATAAGAAAAAGGATTCAACAAATGCAGACCCTTTTATAAAATATGTGTACTACCACTATAGAAGTATGGGTCCATAACATCCATATCACAGTGCGACAAGGCGGTAGCAAAAGCCAGGAGGATGTTGGGCTGCATTCGAAGAGGAATTACCAGCAGAAAGGAAGGGGTACTAGTGCCACTGTATAGGTCTCTGGTGAGGCCTCACTTGGAATATTGTGTTCAGTTTTGGAGACCGTATCTTGCAAAACATGTAAAAAGAATGGAAGCTGTTCAGAGAAAGGCAACCAAAATGATTTGGAGCCTGCGTCAGAAGCCTTATGAGAAGAGACTTGAAGACCTAAATATGTACATTTTGGAGGAGAGGAGGGATAGGGGAGATATGATTCAGACCTTTAAATAACGAACAAACCAACCTCTTCCAGAGACGGGGAAGCTGTAAAACTAGAGGGCATGACATGAAGCTGCAAGGTGGTAAATTGAAAGACAATGTCAGGAAATACTTTTTCACTGTAAGGGTGGTGGATGCTTGGAATGCCCTCCCGATGGAGGTGGTGGGGGCAAACACAGCGACGGAATTCAAAGTGGCCTGGGACAGACACAGTGGATCACTTTACAGCAATAAGTCTAAATCAAAATAAACTGAACAATCTAATTTCTCAACAAATAGGGGTGTCCTACATGGCGCGATGGGGGGGGAGGAGCAGAAGGTTCACTCCTAAACAAAGATATGGGGAGGGGTGCACCTGCTCTTGGTGGGTGCACCCCTAAACAAAGACATGAGAAGGGGTGCACCTGCTCTTGGTGGGTGCACCCCTAAACAAAGACATGAGAAGGGGTGCACCTACTCCCAGCACCCATAAACAAAGACATGGGAAGGGGTGCACCTACTCCCTAAAGACATGGGAAGGGGTGCGCCTACTCCTGCCATATTGCTGGGCAGACTCGATGGACCATACTGGTATTTATCTGCCGTCATTTACTATGCTACTATCCTGCTAAACCAGTCTAGATCAGTGCATTATACTCCCTTGCCAGTAGGTGGAGGCAGACTCAAACAACTTTCAGTGATGCCATTTCTTGGTATATCTTCTGGTACTGGTGGCAAGATGTTTGGATTAGTATAGCAGGAGGAAAGATTTTTGGACAAGTATAGCAGTGCAAATAGGCCTCTTTCTCCTGGCACAGACCATGGTCCTGTGGCCTGTGTGACTGATATTTGTAGGCCCAAAGTTGCTCAGAGTTTGGGTATGCCTCTGTCTCCTTCAGCAGGTGGCAGCAGACCTGTTTCTAGCATAGTTTCCCACGGGTTCCACATTGATGGGCTAGGGAGGAGACAAGAGGACCCTTATAGCATTCCTGGGGAGAGTGATATGTTGGGCCTGAGGCCCCCTTCCCTCTTGCCGTCCTCTATCTGCTTGCTAAGATTTTTCAGAAATTTTCTAATTTCTTCTTTGCCCACTTTATTTCTATTAGGCTGTATTTGGCTTTTGTACTGCTTTAAATAAAGTAGTTTTAAATTTTAAAAAAAATGTTAAGCCTTGTTTTTTTTCCTTGACAGTGGGGCCTCAAAGGCCTGCCTAGGTTGCTAAGGAAATCCTGCTTAGGTTTCCCCAGCCATCTTATCAGGTGATCGGATTCCTTTTTTAAGTCTTCCTTTCCACTGCAGCTTCTACTTTTTTTTGTGTATGTGTTTCTTTTTCTTTGCCATGTGGAGCTATGCAAGCATGCCCAGTGCTTGGTGTTGTGCCTCTTGTGGCTCTCATCATGTCAGGTCCACAGTGGGCTCCTTTTATCCCCTGTGCAATAGGGATACCCAGAGCCTGACTTTCAGCACAGTCAGAGCTCCCCATGGGGCCTAGGACCCACTGCCATTTCTAATGCCTCCTCTGAGCCCTCCATGCATTTCCCGTCGGCAAGGCAGATGGCTCTGTTGTAGGCCCACAAAGCATCTGTGCAATGGGACAGGAGTGAAGAGACCTCTGGCTCTGCCCAGCAGCCCCTCTCAGGATCCCAGGGCTCCCTCTCTGCTGATTTTTTAGCAGCAGCTACTGAAACAGCTCATGGGCTGTTTGCATTCCTTTTTTGCTACTCGGCTACCCTCTTTGCAAAGGTCTGAGGTCTAGGCCTCCTCTACAGGGGACCTTCAGTCCTTGGATGGCTTATACCATGGCTGGTTAGGGAGGTTAAGCATCCCCACACTTTGCTCCTTCACCTCCAAGAGCCCAGCCTTATCCCCTATAGAAGCTGGTTGAGACGCTGAAGAGGACTTTTTCTCCAGAAGATGAGTCTGAGGATGAAGGGGAGATTTCCCTTATGAAGGGTAAGGATCCTTCTTTGATCTGCCTTTTTCACAGAGAGGACTTTTCCGTGCTGACTCAGAACACTAGGGTGACCTTACACATTGTGAGCCTGCCACTATGCTAGGATTCATCTATGATGCTATCTTGGAAGATGTCAGGCATCCTTCAGACTTCTTTCCTTTGCCTGAGCCCATGTAGCAGCTGCTGTTCTCTCAGTGGGAGAATCCAGAGTTGGGTCTTAGGGGCCCTAATGTCCTCTCTTGGTTGCATCCTATGCCCCAGGTCAAGTTGGATCAATTTTTTGGGCTTTCTTGGGTGGATGCCCTTGTCACAGCAGTGGCAAAGCGCATGACTATTCCAGTGGAAGGGTGCACTATACTTGAGGAATCTCATAATAGGAAGGTAGTGCCCTCCTTCAGAATATCTTTGTGGCCATGGCCTTGGGCTTCCGCCCCCTTCAACGGCTGATGCAGACTTTCTGTTTGCAAACAGGAAGATATGAGGGGACAGAAGCAAACAGCCCCACGGCACCTAAGTTGTAAAGTAAGCACTACCGGCTATTTGCTGCCATTGCCGCCACTGCAGGTCCTAGAGAGGGCGGCAGCAGCGGTGGCAATCAGTTCCCTGGGGTGGGGGGGGGGGTCGCAAGGGATGAGGTTCACCTAGGGCACCTTATCTCCTTGCACTGGTCCTACCTGTCTGGGATGCATCCTCTGTCTGGAATACTGCCACAAGGACATTTATGCAGCCATCTCCAAAGACATCCATATTGGATGTAGCCACATTTCTGAAACAGAGCCTAAATTTAAACGTGTCATGCTTTTTTGGGCACGTTTTCACATGACGTTGCCAACTGCACTTGGTCATTTCTAAATATGCTTTCACTTACTCATTTAGTTATTTATAATGGTTTCTTCTACCATTTTGGCTGGCACTGATGTTAGGCTCACTGGTCTGTAGTTTCCTGGATCACCTCTGGAAACAGGCGATCTGAATGTAGCTAGTGTAAGGCAACTACTACAGTTAACAAGCTCTCCTGTTGTGCACTCCAGCGTGAATACAAACAAAGCCAAAGCCAGTCATTAGACAAACCTCAACTACAAACATGGTAATTTTCCGTGACAACTCTTCCTAGTCCTCCAAAAACTAGCTCCTGTAGACCTCCAGACTACTGATTCTATCACTATTTCTCCTGATCAACTAGGTTTCTTCCTAATTACTACCATGAAGAGAAGGAAGCTGTTGCCCATCACTTTCCCCCTCCCCCTTTCTGCCTCCAAACTTCTTCCAAATGATCCACCGGGCCTTCATCCCGGTATCTTCCAATCCTCCTCCCCACTCACAGCTTTTCATCTTAGAAAGCTGCTTAACTCTTAATCCATCATACTCATTGGCTGATGTGGTTCTGCCTAAATTACTGAAAGATAGCTGGGACTACCTTGCTCTGACAGTCTTGCCAGTGATAAGGTCACATCATTTGTCCACTGTTAAGAAAAACACAACCTTGATCTATCCTCCCCTGATAATTACTATCCATCTTCAATCTGCCTTTCCTAGGGAAATTTCTCGAAAAAGCTGTTTATGAGCAAATCTGGCATTTCTGAGAGCCGAATAATTCTGTCCATCCCTGTCAGTCCAGCTTTCAAACCCAACACAGCACAGAGGCAGGTCTCCTAGAGATAATTTATGAAGTAGCGACTCACTTGGATAATCTTTGTGATGTCTTGATAATTCAATTAGATCTAAATTCCAGATTTGATGTGATTGATCCTATGCTTTTCCTTGACTGCATTAAAGATTCAGGAATCTCCTCTACTGCCTTGAACTGGTTTCATTCCTATATGACCTATCACACATTTCAAGTCCTCATAAATGGCCATTTATCAAATTCCTTCTGACAGTCCTACGGTGTCCCTCAGGGATCCATTCTTGCCCCTACTCAATTCAATATTTCCCTCGCCCCTCTGGCTCTCTTCATCCAAGATACCAATGTAAGTTCCTACTTCTATGCAGATGACATCCAACTTATAATATAGCTCATGATATGTGGGACCCTTAATTCCAACAAGAAGGTAATACCAAACTTCATTCTATAGCAGACTGGCTCCGTCTTATAAAATGTTTTAAACCCTCAAAAAACTGAGGCACTCTGGTTATCTTATAACAGCCTAATCCCTTTTCACCCTCAAATCTCCTCTGTTTCAATCTTAATAAAAAGTTCCATTCACTCCCTTGGAGTTTTGTTAGACCACCACCTCACATTTCAACCATTCATCTCTAGAACTATCCAGAGCTGTTTCTTCGCACTGAGAAGGATTAAACTGATGAAACCATACTTTGACATCATGATCCTAAAAACTGTCATGTACATGCTTGTCATTAATAGAATAAATTACTGCAACTCTCTGCTTGCTGTTAAGCTCATCTATAGGGCAAAAAGGTACAATCATGTCACCCCATTGTTCCGTGAACAGCACTGGCTTCCTGTTTCCTCTAGCATAAAGTTCAAATTGCTAACACTGACACACCCTGCCTACTATTTCTGCCTACTCACATACCTACATTCACACCTCACTCCATATTTCTCCTCTCATGCCCTACATGAGTCAAAAATAAATCTCCTAGTCATCCCTATTAAATGCATGTTACATCTGGAAACTTACTGCTCTATGGCCTTCAGTTTCTTAGCTCCTCAGTTGTGGAACTCTTTGCCAGTTGACCTCCGTAAAGAAACCTCCTTCAAAAGATTTGAAATCAGTCTGAAACCTGGCTTTTCTCTCAGGTTTACAATAGTGCCTAGTCAAATCTTTCCTGATTCTTTATCATCTAGATCAGGCATGTCCAACTTCGAACAGGTCGTGATCTACTTTTTCCGGCCAAAAGTGTCGGTGATCTACCACCATGAAAATTAAGTTTCAAATTAGTTTCAAATTAAATTTTAACCCAATAAAGTTGGAGGATTCCCCCCCCCCAACCATTTTTAATGAACCTTCTGTCATTTACTTGGATGTGATCAGCTGTTAAGCAAATTAAGCAAAAACAAAACAGAGAGACGAAGATCCAGTAAGAACTGCGAGGGGAAATGGGAAGTACATTTTTTCTTAAAGTTTTATTGAGTAATAACTTTCTTTAACTGTCTAATAACTTTCTTTAACTTTTATTGAGTAATTTGTGTTAAATTTAGGTCGAGTATTGATCCAGGCTGATCTTGCACAATCTTTAATATTTCGCTCTTGCTCATTAGTGAGACGTCTAAGCCTGCATTTCATCCACCAGCTTTTTGAAGTTGGGTGAATATTGCGTGAGGGCCAGTCTCAGGGAATCCTGGAGATGTTCATCTGTCATGTTAGAACATTGTGTACTCTGTCATTTTCAGATGGGAAAACGCAGATTCACACAAATAAGTTGAACCGAAACAGGAGTTTACAGCTTCACTGCATCTTCTCAAGTTGGGAAATTTGTCTCTAGACACTAGCTTCCAAAACGATTCTTGCTCAGCACAGGTCTTGAAAAAAATGTCATTTTTAAGGGTTAATATTTCGTTTTCAAGAGATGGCTTGTTCAATGAGTAATTTTTACTGATAGCAGCTGCAGTTTCTTTAATGTCCACATCTGTTTTGAATGGGTATGACAAGTACTCCACAACTGTTCTAATTTTTTGGAAGTCACAGAATCTATTTTCGAATTCCTGGATAACAGAACAGATTTCTGTTCCATACTTCTCGTTCTGAAAAACAAAATTTGGATAGTGTCCCAGATGGTCCTGTGTATTAGGAAAATGATCAAAAGTGTTGTTTGCAAGGTCAGTCATCATTAGCTCAAATTTGCTCTTGTAGGATGAAACTGTGCTCATCATCTCGCCAATGCATTTGTTTTTACCTTGTAGTTCAAGGTTCATATCACTTAGTTCGCCTGTAAAGTCAGCGAGAAATGCCAGATCACATAACCACTCCTCATCTTCCAACTCTGCTTGGTCATCTCCCCTCTCCTTCAAAAAACTTATTTCATTTAGCAAATCATGAAATCTTTGCAGAAATTTGTGCCTACTTAGCCACCTTACATCTGTGTGCAAAATGATTTCCACTGCCCCTTCATCAAGAGTAAGATTGAAAAGCCGTCTTTGAAGTGATCTTCCATGAACTGAATTTAAATTTTGAAAGTGATATCCATGACAGTCTTTGTATTGAGTCTCTTGCTTGCCAAAACTTGCTGGTGAATGATGAAGTGGTAAGAAAGGAAATCTGGGAAGTCGTCATGCTGTCTACAGAGGGCTATGAAACCGTTAACCTCACCTGTCATTGCTCTTGCTCCATCAGTAGTGATGGAAACAAGTCTATGCAATGGAAGATTACACTTTGTCACAAAAGAATGGAAAGAACTGAATATTTCCTGACCAGTAGTTCTCCCTTTTAAAGAAATCATTCCAAGTAGTTCTTCTTTAACACTGAAGTCTTCAAAAACCATCCGGATAAAGATTAGTAACTGAGCTATGTCTCTTATGTCTGTAGATTCATCCAGTTGGAGTGAGAAAGAAACACAATTTGAAACATTCTCCAACAATTGTTCTGTTGTGTCTCCACACATCTTTTCTATTTGCCGCACGACAGTGTTTCTTGACAATTGTACATCTTGAATAGCGACTATGATCTCTTTCTTATTTTTAAATCCTTCACAAAGATTGTCAGCTGCTTCAAGAAAACAATCTTTTACAAATTCCCCTTCAGTGAAAGGTTTGCATTTCTTTGCGATCTGATTGCTGAGCTTGAAGGATGCTATGGTTGCATTGACTGAATGTGACCTTGGCTTCGCCATCAACTGTTGCTGAGTAGCCAATTTCAATTTAAGTTCTTTGAGCTTAAGTTTACGAATTTCACTTTTGGGTGGAAAATCAGCATCAAACTTATTGCTATGCAGAGCCTTATGATGACGTTCCAGATTACCCTTTTTGGGCAAGGATACTGGGGCATTACAAATTAGACAACACTTGTCTTTCACCATGATGAAGTAGTAGTCCATTTCCCATTCATCATGAAAGTGGTAGGTTTTTGCTCTTCTTTGGAACATTCATCTTCGTTATACTGGGGTGGCTGAATGTAAGAAGGCCAAATCTGCTAAGTTAGTATAAACACTGGCTGAATCTGGTCCAAAACTGTCACTGTCCCAAAGTATTAAAGATCAACAGGAACTGAAGACCTCTGGATGATGTGCAATACAAGGACTGGAGATGCCAAAACCACATATGCAGTTCTAAAAGTAAAAATAAGAATTCATCATACTGGCACCAATAATCAAATACCACCAAACAATCATCAAAAAAACTCAAATACCTGTCCAGCAAATCAGATAAAATCAAATACCGCCAAACGCGATTTAATAAATTCTAGTTAGAACAAAATTGGAAAAGCCCGCCAAAATCATCAAATTCTTAACACTTTGTTGTGTCTGCCCGAAAACGTTTAATGAAAGCAAACTATAAAGCGACCAACGACCAGCACATGACACAGCTAATACGGTAAGTGTATTCAGGTAAAGCCCGGGCGAATGGATATCGCCTGGTATAACACACACTTCTAAGGGGTGTTGGGGCAGGGGCAGGAATGGGTGATTCTGAGAGGCAGACCACCAGGTATGACGCCAGGCCTGTGGCGTCTCGTCAAGGGGCGCAGGCAGCAGTCCCCTGGGGTACCCACAAACTATTGGCATGAAAACAACAAACGCCCCCAATACACCCACAGGCAAGATTCCCACAGGCAGGGAAAAAAAGACAGGCAAAGGATCAGCAGCGGCGGCAAGCCCTCAGCAGACGACCTGCCGGCATGAGCTCTCTCCTAACGACGGGGCGAGCTGCTGGAGAGATGGAGCCAAGTGGGGCTGGCGATCCACCTCTGACCCCTCCACGATCTACAGGTAGATCGCAATCTACCTGTTGGATATGCCTGATCTAGATGGTTTCCTCTCCCTTTCCTCCCCCTCCCCCCCACCTGCATGTATTCCTCTGTGCTGTGAGAACTCCTGGATCTCTTTGTTGTACACTATTGCATCCCCCCCCCTCGATGTTTATCCCTTCTGTCTTTGTGTTCACCTCATCTCATTCAGTTTGGTATGTCTCTGAAATAACTGCCTTTTATTATAAACCAAGTTCCCTGACGAATGAGCGGTATACCAAATCTTAAATAAATAAATAAACCTTTTTAAAAAGTGGCATTATGTGGTCACTTTCCAATCTTCAGGTACTATAAACAATTTTAATGATAGTTTATATATTTCTAATAGTAGATCTGTCTGGTAGTGTGGTGTGTGTTGAGAAGGGGTTTTCTGTACACCATAAGCCAGACAGCAGCTCAGGAAAAGCAAAATCAGTTTTTATTTCTGTCACAGCTTGTTAGAACAGACAGCATTTCAGCAAAAACAAAAGCAGCTTTACTTCTTCTTAGCTTATTAAACCTCCCACAAGCTGGTTCTCCCGGCCCTTCCTCCAACTCCAATAAAACTTCCTACCTCAGAACTCCTCTGCATGCTTGCCTTGGAAGGTCTTCTGGCTCCATGGGCCTCTCTCCCTCCTGCAGCCTCATATGTTCTGAACCTTTCCCTGTGAATCATGCCCTCCCAGCCCTGAACTCTGAGCTACAATTAAGAGATTTTTTCTTGATCCGTGATGTGAACAATGAGGGGCCATATTGCTGGCTGGATATAAATTAGAAGCCTGAAATTTAAGGCTGCATTAACACCAAGGTCTTTTTCCTCCTATTATACTCCAGATAACATGTTTGAGTGTTAGCGGTTTTGCTGTGTTTTCATGAACATCTAGGGTTGCCAACTTTTTCACCGAAAAAAACCAGACACCTGTGGCTTGCCATGCTCCACCCCTGCCCCACCCCCAGCCCCACCACTGCCCCACCCACAAAAATTACCGAGGATTCACTCAGCCCCCCTCCCCTCAGTGCTGGTTCACTCACTCACTCACCCCCCTCCCCTGCTGGTTCACTCACTCACTCACCCCCCCTCCCCTCCCTGCTGGTTCACTCACCCACCCCCCTGTCACTCACTCACCCCCTCCCCTGCTGGTTCACTCACACCAACCCCCCTCCCCTGCTGGTTCACTCACCCACCCCCGTCACTTACTCACCCCTCCTGCTGGGTCACTCACTCACCCCCCCCCCCCCCTCCCTGCTGGTTCACTCACACCACCACCCCCCCCCCTGCTGGTTCACTCACACCACCACTCCCCTCCCCTGCTGGTTCACTCACACCCCCCCCCCCTGCCCAAGCCGCTGCTTCTGCTTTGTACAGAGCAACGGCTGCAACACACTTACTTTGAAAAGTAAAGACAAACTGTGAGGAGCCCTCCGGTCATCGCAGCGCCCGAGGAAGTGATGTCATGGGGGCGGGCTCCTCACAGGTTGTCTTTCCTTTTCAAATTAACTTTATTGCAGCTGAAGTTAATTTGAAAAGGAAAGACAACCTGTGAGGAGCCCGCCCCCATGACATCACTTCCTCGGGCTCTGCGATGACCGGAGGGCTCCTCACACAGTTTATCTTTAGTTTTCAATGTAAGTGTATTGCAGCCGCTGCTCTGTACAAAGCAGAAGCAGCGGCTGCACTGCTATGGGGAATCGCGTTCGCGCCACAGACTTCGGGACAAAAGCCGGCCAGAGCAAAAAAAACGGCTTTTCAACTTTCGGTTTTACATCTGTGCCAGCAGCCGGTCTGGCCATGGAAAAACCGGCCAGGCTGGCTAAAAACCGGCCGGTTGGCAACCCTAATAACATCTCTACGCCTTCTTCAGTAAAGACCAAAGCAAAGAATTCATTCAGTCTCTCAACTTTGGCCTTGACCTCCCTTAGCAATACTTTTAACTCTCTTTCAGCTAACAGTCCAGCTGACTGACTCACAGGTTTTGTTTTGTTTTGTTTTTTGCTAAAAATGTACTTGAAAAAGAGTTTTATTATGGAGGTTATTCTGTGCTATGAATAGTGGGGATTGACGGCCCGACAGGACATCCATCCCCGCTATTCATGCTGGATCCTGCCCCCGACTATCTTCCCACCAGTTGTGCAGGGAGGTTAGCAGGGGCAGGGAATGGGCGGCCCGGGGGTGGAGTCTGGATGGGCAGTGGGCGGTCGCTGGTCCTGGACATACAGAGCTGATTCTAATGTCGGCCTTGTACATCCACAGCCAGCAACATTTGCGGACATGTCTTAATGTCAATGTCAGGATGCGGATGGGGCATGGGGGGCCAGGGGACATTCCCTGCAGCCTGACCCTGGCAGGAGGCCAAATTGGAGGTCAGGCTGCAGGGAATAAACCCCTTTTTCAGGTGGCCGGCATCGCAGCTCTTCAATGGAGCCGCAGTGCCATGGCAACATGATGCCATGGCACCATGGCTCTAATGAGGAGCCTTGACTGAGTCAGCCGGGGGCAGTCCTCCACATGCAGGCTGGACTGAATTGCATTCCCGGTCTGCATGTGCAGGACTGATCGCGATTCTGATCCCGTGGGGGTTAAACGTGCCCTGCGGGATCAGAATCTTGTTCCCCTCTGTGCGTCTGGTCTGAACCGGATGCATAGAGGTGATCTACATGCGCGACAGTCGGGCCTATATGTTTTGCCTTCCACGGCAAGCTTCTTTTCAAATTCTCTATTTACCTGTCTTATCAATGCCTTGTATCTAAATTGCCAGTATTTGTTTTTTCCTGCTTTTGCTATTTGGTTCCTTTTTCCATCTTCCAAAAAATACTTTCTTGGCTAAAAACAGTATCTCTGACCTTACCTTTAAACCATGTCGGCAGTCACTTGGCCTTCCTTACACCTTTCTTAAAGCATGGAGTACATCCGGTCTGGGCTTCCAAATAGTATTTTAAACAAATGCCCAGCCTGATATAAACTCTCTTTTTTAATTGATTTTCATAATTCAAATACAAACAAGTATATATGAACATTGAATAGCAATTTACCATATAATAGACATAATAATATCCAACCAATAATGGTTTTGTTTTGTTTTTTGTAATTTTTATTAACACACATCATAATAAACACCACATAACATAACCACAACTCCACCAGGTATATACCATTATACATTCCATACTACATCTACAAATTTGAGAGATCCCCTCTCTCGGTGTGTACCCTATTTTCTACCATTGATACTTTATGCAATTTCCACCACCAACATACATTTGCATGTCAGAAGACCCCCACCAGCCTCTGAGATCTTCCCCCCATACATTAACAGACTAGCATCTTCCGACCTAACTGATAATCATCTGAGTTATAAACACAAGTATACGAGAACTAAAACGTTCCCCCCCCCTTCCCCCCATCCCCACCGTCCATGTAGAAACTCCCACACTACCACCCTCCCATCAATAACACTTTACAACATAAGATATAAATCCTTAACTCTATACCGGAATCATGGTATATCATAAATACATTTCAATCCCCACAGGGACTCACCATAAGTAACAGATGTAAACATTAATACCCATCCCAATACTTATACAATGGAGTTAAATGAATAGAAGTATAATCCAAACCCTTACCTTCATACTGACCCCTTCCTCTCCACTTGCTCATACCACTGTTCCACCCCCCCCCCACCCTCCACTGCTCATACCACCCCCAAACCCTGTTATACCTTTTAATAGTATGTTTTTGATGTGCTTCAATTGCACAGAAGCTCCAAAGCTGCTCCATTCTCCCCACCACCTCCGCCCTATTGTACGCATATCTATCCCTGCTCCTCCAAGTGATATTGCTGTTGGAGCTCCTCAAATCTCTGCACCCTCCCCCATCCCCCACCAGTTGACCAATTTTCCACAACCCTTTCTCCCCTCACCTCCTAAAAACCCCTGCCGCCTCCCCCATCGTACCCTCCATTACCGTCTGAATGTGAGTCTCCCTAGAGTACTGCTTCCCCCCTAATAAATACCCCCTCCATTTCACCCAAACCTGTCTCGTAAGTTCTCTATACGGATTCTCCTCCGCCTTTCCCCGTCTTCCCACCCCGGGATCCCAGATCCAAGCACCTGCACTCACCCCCTCCTCCCCTTCCATGCCCATCTACCCTGGGCACTCCACCCCCTCCTTCCAGGCAAACAATGCCCGAAGTTGCGCCGCTTCATAGTATCGGAGCAACGATGGGACCCCCAGCCCCCCCCCCCCCTCCTTCACCTTAAACATGGTAGCCCTAGCTACTTTCAGACGCTTTCCATCCCAAATAAACTGCAAGAGCAGATTTTGCATCTTATCTATTTCCTTTCTTACCAACCGACACGGCAGGGACATATATACAAACAACCACCTTGGGAGAACATTCATTTTCACAACTGCGATATGGCCCATCCAGGACAGATACAACCCCCTCCATCGAGATAAATTTATTTTATTTATTTATTTACATTCTCTTATATACCGCACTATTCAGCATCAGCGCGGTTTACATGGAACAGAAACGCTCAGTACAGTTAACATGTATGAGTTTACAGATAACAGGGCAAGTAACTTAGATAACAGGGGTAAACTATTTACAAAACTTGCTACATAAGCTTGGATCCTGCCTGATACTCTCCACCAATCCCTAATTCCAGTGCTTGATCCTGAATAAAGGGATCCCCAAATATCGAAAACTCCCTGCCACCCACCGAAACTTAAAATGGTGTCTCAGGCTCTCTTCCACCCTATGCCCTAAGTTAAATCTCAACAATTCAGTTTTACCCTGATTCATTCTATACCCTGCTATCCGGCTATACCTTTGAATAACCGTCATCAACACTGGTAGTGTTGTAAGCGGCTGTGTCA
Source organism: Ichthyophis bannanicus (assembly GCA_033557465.1). NCBI lineage: Eukaryota > Metazoa > Chordata > Amphibia > Gymnophiona > Ichthyophiidae > Ichthyophis > Ichthyophis bannanicus. The sequence continues at coordinate 376,903,043 of CM066037.1, read as the reverse complement.
AGGTAAATATAACATCATCCGCAAAGAGTCCAATCTTTTCCTCCCTCCCTCGTATCCTTACTCCCTTGATATCCACTGCACGTCTAATGTATGCCGCCAGCAGCTCAATAGCCAGTGCGAATAAAGGCGATAATGGGCATCCCTGCCTGGTACCCCTATGGAGCTCAAAACTCTCTGAATACCCACCATTTACTCTAACTCTAGCTCGTTGCCCCTGATATAGAGCTCTTATCCATCCGATATACTGCCCTCCGAACCCCATTTTCTCCAAAACCTGAAACATAAAAGGTCACTCCACACGATCAAAAACTTTTTCCGCGTCCACAGTAACCAGCACTGCTGATTCTTTAGTCCTCTGAAGTTGCCACATACCGGAGGAGCTGCGGCCATCTAACCCTGCCGGCCATCTAACCCTGCCCAGTCGGGGCAGCCACGTGCAGCAGGGATTTAAATTTCAGCGCGCCGGCAGGCGCTCATCTCATAGACTCCCCCGGCACCATCATCAGCTCTCCTCTTCGGAGGATCGAGCCTCCTGCACCGGAGGAGCTGCGGCCATCTAACCCTGCCCAGTCGGGGCAGCCACGTGCAGCAGGGGTTTTTATTTCAGCGCGCCGGCTGGCGCTCATCTCTAAGACTCCCCCGGCACCATCATCTGCTCTCCACATCGAAGGAAAGAGCCACCAGCAACCGATGAGCTGCGGCCATCTAAACCTGCCCAGTCGGGGCAGCCTCGTGCTGCGGGGGGTGTAAATGTCGGCGCGCCGGCGGGCGCTCATCTCATAGACTCCCCCGGCACCATCATCAGCTCTCTCCTTCGGAGGATCGAGCCTCCTGCACCGGAGGAGCTTGCGGCCATCTACCCCTGCCCAGTCGGGGCAGCCACGTGCAGCAGGGATTTAAATTTCAGCGCGCCGGCAGGCGTGCCCGCGCCTGGCGGGCCCGCGCCTGAGGGCCTCGCCAGAGGGCCCTTTGGCGTGGCCCTTAGGCAGTGGCACCTCAGCAATTCTACGAATAAAGGCAGAACCTTCACCCAGAACAGAGCCAGCCGTCCGTATCAGAAAAAGACGAAAACAAAGCACCGGCAACTACTCAACGCGCCGCAAAGACCTGAACCTACAGAGCTGCCCAGATGACCTTTCTCCCCTGCTTTCCGTGCAAGTATAACCCCGCAACAGCACTGCTACATTGTCATTACACTACTGCCTGTAGCTTTAATAACCACCTTTGTCTTGCTACCAGTACCTATATTGCAATTATATTTTTGTCAATAGCCTAACTGATACTTAATTTCTACACTGTTGCTGTTATACTTTCGTCAGCTGCTTTAATACTATGGTCAGTAGCCTGCTTTATAGCTAACTACTATTTGTTACCAACAGCCTTTCCAGTGTTATTTTATTATCGCCACTTGCCAGACTGCTACTTAATTACTATACTGTTACCAGTAACCTTTACTAAGGGCATTAATTACAATTACATTGCAACTTGTTTCTGTTCTATCTAGCTGTATCTGTTTTCACACTCACACCATGATTTCACCCATAGCATCAACTTCACTACATATCCTTGCAGCTTACTGCATGATTTTCACCCTCATTCACCACTCTCAAGCCCTCACCTATAACTCTATCCCTGTTCTACATAATGCATGGAAGAGACATCACACACCTCCAAACATACAACCTCAAAGACATGGGCAACCCCTACACTCCCACCTTCTCTACATATCCATCCAACAGTCCCTCCCACCCAAATCTGAGTCCCCCCCCATAACCTGAAGTGCGCACTCATTAACACCCGCTCCATCCGCAAGAAATGGCCTGCCATTACCGCCATGCTAGCAGACCACGATCTCGACATCCTATGCATCACAGAGACGTGGATGTCTACCTCAGACTCTGTCCTCCTCCACCAACATGTCCCTCCCTATTTTGCCATACACTCCTGTCATAGGACAGACCGAACTGGAGGTGGAGTAATCATCCTCTCTAAGGAAAGCCTACAATTCCAGCCTATCTCCTCTAACAGTTCCACCCACCTTGATTATTTATCCATAGCAAATAAGAACCACACCATCAACCTGATATATAGAGCACCCTCCCCAATAGCTGATGACCTTTCAGTGATTGTTGACCTTGCATGCAACCCCAGCAATCCCCGTACAGCAAACTGGGTGTTAGGAGACTTTAACCTCCCTGTACTGCAAGACACACAAGCTAATGCCTTTCCTGGATGCCCTCAAAGCATTAGGATACACCCAACTAGTTAACTCCCCCACTCATATTAAGGGAAACACCCTCGACTTGGTATTTGCACCTCAAATAGACAACTACCCCTTTCACAAATTCAATCTCTCGCTGAGCCCAGTACCATGGTCTGACCACAGTCTTGTGAGATTCTCACTGCCTTCCCTTCGCAGATCTAACTACCTCCCCACCACAATTGACAATACCATCACTACTCGGAAACGTTATCTCCCATTCAATGAGCAGGAGATCATTGGGAGAATACACCCTCCCTGGAAACACCTGAACTCAACCTTGACGACATGTTAACATTATGGAACAAGTCCCTCAACGCAGTAATAGACGCCCCAACTACCAAGAAAAACCTTAGAGGTAAGAAAAAGCACCTTGGTATTCACCTGAACTAACAGCATCCCTCCGGCGGTTACGTCAACTCGAAAAACGATGGCGCAGATCAAGGACAACCGAGAGCCATGAAGCCTATAACACCCACCTTGACGACCATAGAACAGCAGTATCATCAAGAATGAAACAATACCATTCAGACGTCCTACTGAGAGCCCATAAACAAACCACGTGAGCTATTCAATCTGGTCAAAAATCTGGCTAAGGAGCCCACCTCCAACCAAACAAATCTACCTGACGCTCAGGACCTTCGCTCAAAGACAAGCCAACACATTGCTCCTGCCAATCACCACCCTCTGAAACATACAAGCCCGCTACCTCCCGACTCCCTCCCTCTAAATGAGACAGCAGATAACCACCACATTCTTAACTCCTTCTCCCCCCCAACAGCAAGGGAGATCCAAGACACCATCACATGCATCAATACCACCACAGCTCCGAGCGACCCATGCCCGGCACAATGGATAAAAGCGCTAAAATCAGACCTCAGCCCTTTCCTCGCCAAACTAATAGGATCATCCTTCACTTCGGGGATTTTCCCACAGAACCTGAAGCAAACTTCAATAAGACCCCTACTGAAGAACAAAAGCTCGACCCCACAAAGATGGACTCTTATAGGCCCATATCGAGCATCCCGCTTCTAGCTAAAATCATCGAAAAAACAGTCCAACAGCAACTAACCCATTACATTGAAAACAACGCGCCTCTTGATTACTGCCAGCATGGATTCAGAGAGTCCATGGAGTCGATACCCTTCTGACTACATTATTCAACTCCCTTACCATTGGGCTCGATAACATCAGGAAGGGTTTTGCCCTTATCTTTCTGGACATCGCAGCCGCCTTTGACTCGGTGGACCACAAGATACTCCTATCACGCCTCACTGAGAAGGGTCTTCGTGGCAACGCTCTAGCTTGGTGCGCCTCATATCTGAATAACAGATGGCAACATGTCCGCTCCGGATCCTCTTCATCGGACCCTTTCCCACTAGAAAAAGGCGTCCCCAGGGCTCATCCCTCTCAGCACTTTTATTCAATATCTATATGCAGCCCATCTGCAATCTTATCCGGTCCTTTAACATCAACTGCCTAGTATATGCTGATGATGTCCTAATGTTCACCCCAATAGACACAGATCATCCAAACCTCGACCAGCTCTCCTCTTGCTTCAATGCCGTCACAGATTGGCTACACAACCAAATGCTCAGAATAAATCTGAAAAAGACAGAAGTTCTATTCATCGGAAGAAACCAGTCATTCACTCCCCCATCTTCAATCAAGGTGAACAACGCAGAACTCCTCTCCAAGACAACGATCAAATACTTAGGCGTAACACTGGACCAGCACCTGGACATGCATGCTCATATAGACAATACAATCAGAACAATATACCACAAATTACGGACACTACGCCTCATAAAGAACAACCTTGAACCAAACGACTTCAGAACAGTCTTCCAGGCCATAATCATGCCCCACTTCGATTACGCCAACCCCATCCTACTCGGACTCCCAAAGAGCTCGATAAACCCCTTACAGCTTGCGATGAATACCGCAGCAAGAACCCTCTATGGCGCATCTCGCAGAGAACATATCACCCCTATCCTGAAGAGCTTGCACTGGCTCCCCGTCCAGTACAGGATCACATTTAAGATCCTCACCTTGACCTTCAAAGCAGTCAACTGTATCACCGCAAATATATTGTCAGATCTGATCCAACTTACTCCAAACAGATTAAGAAGAACCACATCCTGCAATACCATCCTCCTTCCAAAAGCCATCACAAAATGCAACAAATCCACTAGAAAGCGTGCCTTTGCCTTATTCGCCCCTTCTTGCTGGAACTCCCTCCCAACAGAAATCCGCAGCATAAATAACCTCCCACAGTTCAGAAAAGCCCTCAAAATGCAATTATTTATACAACACTTTGGTAACTCCGACAGCATCACCTAGACAGTACCACATGACCTTATAGTCTAACAAGCCAACGCTGTCTAACCAATTTCCGATGAAAACTCTTCACCTCCCCCATCTATCCCCCTTAGGGCCTGTATCATAAACTTAGATGTGATGCAATCCCTGTGTATATAATGTATAAAGTTCACCTGTTACCCTTGTTTAAATCTCCCTTTGTTTGCTATGTATAAAGTTCACCTGTTATCCATGTTTAAACTCCCTGTTCTATGTAAGTTCAATGTATGGCTGTTCCTCATTGTACAAACTTGTTTATTGTAAACCGTGCTGATGCCGAATAGTGCGGTATAGAAAAACCTTAAATAAATAAATAAATAAATAAAATAAAATCTTTCGCACATTGTCACTACCTTGCCTTGCCGCCCCTTTACAAAACCCGTCTGATCAGGATGTATCAACTGCGGCACTACATCCTGAATTCTATTTGCCAGTACCTTTGCCAACATTTTTGCATTTAGGTTTATTAAGGATATGGGTCTATAAGATTCGCATACCCCCTTATCTTTACCCGGTTTCAGTAGAACCGTTATGCCAGCCTCCACCATTGTCTGCGGGAGTCCCTCCCCTTGAAGAACCCTATTCACTACCCTAGTAAAGACGGGCGTGATATATTCCGACATTACCTTATAAAACTTTGCCGTGTACCCATCCAATCCCGGTGCCTTTCCAAGTTTCGAAGTAGCTATAGCCCTCCTTACCTCTTCCTTCTGTATCTCCCACCCTAAACGCTCTCGTTCCTCCTCAGTCACTTGCGGTAAGCCACATTCCTCCAAAACCTCTGCAATCTCCTCCCCCCCCACCCCCACCCCCCCCGCCTTTAGTTCACTTTTATACAATTTCTCATAAAACTCCCTAAATATCCCCCTGATTCCTTTAGATTGGTGTACCAATTCCCCTTTAGTATTACGAATGCCCTCCACATGCGCTGCCTGCCTCCTCCCCTTAAGACGGCTGGCCAGCAACCTCCCCGCCCGATTTCCCCCTTCAAAATGGGCCTGCTTCAGTACCGCTAGCTGGTACGCTATCTCTTGGGCCCGCAATTTACTCAGCTCCGCTCTTACCTTATTGAGCCCCGCAATAATATGCGGATCCGACACTCTCTGATGCACACCCTCCAAACTTCTCAACTGTCGTAATAATTCGGTTTCCACTGCCCCTTTTTCCTTCTTTACTCGCGCCCCCAAACTGACCAGCTGTCCTCGAATTACCACCTTTAAGCCATCCCACTCCACCCCCATGGGCACCTCCCCATGTCATTTAACCGGAGATATTCCTTTATACTATCCTTAATCTTCCTCACGTGCTGCTCCTCCTCAAGCAGGGAATCATTGAGTTTCCAAAACTTTAGACTTTCATCTATTCTACCCATATCAAATTGAACGCTCACTGGAGCATGGTCTGACCAGGTAATTGAGCCATGTTCTACTTCCTGTATTCTCTCCACCCAATTACCCCCCCCCCCCCCCCCCCCCCAAATCATATCTAACCTGCTGTAGCTGCCATGTACTGGGGAGAAGAATGTGTACTTCCGTTCTCCTGGATGCCAACTTCTCCAGACATCTACTAAATCCAATCTCTCCCGCATTTTATGCAGGCTGCGCCTATCCCCTTGGCCTCCTCCCCCCTGCCCCCCGCTAGTATCAACTTGGGGATTACACATCAAATTAAAATCCCCCCCAAGATTATTGGGGTATTCCCAAATCCCTCCAACTCCTTCAAAATTTGTTCATACGCCTCCCCCTGCTTCTCATTTGGGCCATATAAGCTTATCACCCACATCTCTTCCGGCTCAATTTGCAATAGCACCCCCACCCATCTACCTCCTTTTTCCCACCTAATACCCTTCACCATATTATGGTATTCCCCCCCCACCAAGATTCCGACCCCCCCCCCCTTCCTAGGATTTACTCTCTGACCCGCCAAAACCACCTTGGGGTATTGCCTAGACTCCAACAAATACTCCTGCCCCACCCGCAGGTGTGTTTCTTGTATGCACATAATATCCGCACCCATTCTTCTACCTTCCATCTCCACCAAACTTCTTTTCTGTCTCGTATGCAACCCCTTTACATTCAATGTCGCAATCGTTAACCTTCTCCTCTGCCCACACCCCTTCCCCTGTTTCTCCCCCCCTCCCTTCCACCCCCTCCTTTCCCCCATCCCCACCCACCCTCCCCCTACTACAAATTCCAACTTTTCTCCCCAATTCCTGCTGTCCCCTCACCTGCCCTCCCCTCCCCCCTCCCCCCCAGCCCCCCTCATCCTCCTTCACTTCCAGAGGATAACTCAGGAGTAGTGCGTCCCCTACCTTCCCCAGCCATTGTACTTTCACAAACCCATTCCCCCCCATCCCCTCACTCCGTTCTTCTCTCCCCCCACCCTCCTCCACCAGCCCGTACTCAAACACCCCCTCCCTTCCCCCGCCTCCCCCTCCTCTTCACTCCTACCCCTTCCTCCTATTTCCCTCCCCTCCCCCTCCTCCATCCACATCCCATTCAACTTCCCACCCTCTTTCCTTTCCCATCACCTACCGTTTCCCTTTCCCTACTACCTCCAACACCCTCTCCCCACCCTACACTCTCCTCACCCAACACTGCCTTGCATACTACACATATAACTCTTAAACAAACAATCTTAAACAAAACACTCCCCCTTCACCCCTCTGCGCATAACCAGCATATTCTCACTCCTCAGGTTTCTTCAGGTTTCTTCCACCAGCCGATCATCTCGCAGCTCTTGCCCTTGTCCTGCCGCCAGTTTGTTCCTTCTCTCTTGGCTATCTCCGCGCTGCTCCTGCCACCTTCCTGTTGATGGTCCTGTCCCCAGGGATATCTCCTGGGGTCGTAGGCCCGCTTCCCATAGGACCTTCTTCGCCTCCTCTGGTGTCTGTGTCCTCTATGTCCGCCCTTTAAGGGTAAACGATAATCCAAATGGGTGCAGCCACCGGTACTTAACTTCCGCTTTCCGCAGTAATTGTGTAACTGGTTGCATTTCCCTCCTCCTCTGCAACGTGCCTGCAGAGAGGTCCTCATATATATTCACTGGGTACCCCTGCCATATTAGGGCTCCACCCCTCATTTTGTTGACAATTTTCTCCTTTGTTTTATATCGTGTCAAGCAAATTATAATATCCCTGGGCCTGTTTCCAACTGGTGGCCCCAGTGCTCTGTGCGCCCTTTCAAGTTGTATGTCCACAGCTGCCACCTCCTCACCACCTTTCTGTAGTACCTCGAGACACACAGACCTTGCCACTTTTTCACTATCTTGAAATTCTCTCTCTTCTGGAATTCCGCGGATTCTCAAATTATTGCGACGCGATCGGTTTTCCAAATTCTCCAGCTCGTACAGTAGGGCCTCGTATTGCGATCCCAACTTTGCACCCCTCTGTGCCTCTCCTGCCTGCAGCTGTTCAAGCTCTTGCAGCCTACTTTCTTGATCTCCCATTGTGCACATCAGCTCTCCAATTTCTTCCTTCAGGGGCCCCAGCAGCTCATTCAGCTCACTTTTCACAGACTGCACTTCATTTTTGATTTCAAGAAAACAGCCCCTGAGCTCCGCTCTGGTGACATTTTGCGCAGGGTCCATTCCAGGGGCTTTCACATTCTCCATCTCCACTTCTTCCCCCTGCTCTCTTGGCCCATCCTGGTGCTTTTTATTCTCATTCTGCCCTGAGTCACTCTTCCCTCCTTGCGACCCCGAGTATACATAGTCTCTGAGGTCCGCTGCTTTTCTTCTGGGAGTCATCACTGTACCGACTTTTTTGCCACCGAATATTGAACTGGTCTCCCTGTTCACAGACTCACAAGCACGGTGCTCAAACTTTTACTGTCCTTTCTCACTCCACCAGAGCACACTCTCCCCCTGTCTTCGTTAGGATGGCACCAGGTCTTCTCACTGCCCCTCCAAGGGTCTCTCCGACCTCACAGCACTCCCCTCTGGTCACTGTTCTGCAAACTCCCAGCTCCAGTTGCCAGCACAATGCCTGTGGACTCCACTCCTCAGCCCCTTCTCACCTCCAGCACCACGGTTCTTCTGCAGCTTCACTGCCTGGTATGCTCTATGTTGTTGAGAGTGTGGGACTCCTGCTCCTCACTGCAAACTTCCTGCCTCTCATGCAGACCCCGCCGTCACTCCGGGCACCATTTTTATTCCACACGTGGCTGCCCTCCACTCCCGCAATTGCTGCTCTCCACCTCTATGCTCTGCTGCCACCGGCTTCCCGCCAACCTCCGCCGCCTCCCGACAGCATCCTACACCTGAGGTGTCTGTTTTCCACCTCCTGGGGGCTGCGCTTTCCTCCCGATGACTGAGTCGGTGCCGGAGCAGCTCTCTCAAGCCGCCATCGGCTCCGTGATGTCACTTCCTCCCACCAATAATAAGTTTTAACCCTTAGTCCACATATCGGGGAGAACAACAAATAAAGAAAACAAGAAAATAAAGCAATAGAAGCAAAAACATTGCTCAAACATGCAGCCTACAAAAATATATCAGCCCCTTTACATCTCTCCCAAAAATCAATCCTGCATTTCCCTAGTTGCCAAGAACACCTCCAACTGAGAAGAATCCACAAAAATAAACCTATCTCCATGCAATACAATAACACATCTACAGGGATAACAAGAAAAAAAAGTTGTCCCCAGAGCAAACACTCAGTTTCAGGGCCAAAAAGGCCCTTTTCCAGAGTTGTTTAGCTCTGGAGACATCTGGAAACAACTGCAACTTTGCCCTACAGAACAAGGCATTCTTATTTTTAAAGTAAGCCTTAGAAACAGAAGCCTTATCCTGTTCAGAAACAAACTAACTAATAAAGTTGCCCTGGAAGTAATGGAATCCTGCGAGTCTTCCAGAAAACTAGTCAAATTTATATCAGAAGAAGCTTGTAAAACATCAAACCCCTCTGGAGACTCAGAGGAAACTCTCCTCCCAGTTAAGTAAAATAATTTTGAGAAACCCATAGAGTCAGCCCCAGGGAGAACTAGGACCTCTTGAAGGTATTTTCGTAACAATATCTCAGGTGAAAGTAACCAACATAAAGGAAAATTTTAAAAATGAATATTCTTTAACCTGAAGAAATTTTCATATAATTCCAGCTTATAATGAACAGAAAGACTATCTTTAACGCTAGAAGCATGCATTGCCTGTAGAGAGCTGCACTGATTTTCATATTTAGAAATCTGACTAATCAAGGATTCAACCTTCCCCTCTAACTTATTCAGAATTTTGGCTATCCCCTGAGAGAAGACACAAAGCTGAGACATCATGGTGACCAAAGTCTGTTCAGTCCGAGTAACAACCTTCCATATACCCACCAAGGATACCTCCGATTCAGAGACCACCTTGGCTTCAGACGGGGGGGGGGAGACCAAAAAACAGGCATCGGCATTTCACCTTGTGGTAAAGGGGTACTCTGCTGGGAAAGTACTTCCACGGCTGTTGAAGTGGATGGAATACTTGCAAAAGGGGGAGGAGGTGGGGTACGATTCGGAGAACTTAGCATGGTTCCCGGAGAACGTAAAGTAAGAAAATCTGAGTCCAAAGACACATTTTCCCCCCACAGTTACCTTCACATGCCTGTCCATTGGTCCTACAACAGGCTCAGCAGGTAGCAGCTTCTTTTTTCACTTATCCATAGAAAATCAGCATTCAGTCACCAGGACACCACCTGCGCCTCCTGCGGTCCTCCAAGGGGTTCCCAAGGGGCAAATAAGCCCCTTGGATCGTGCCCACTGCAAGGCACCTACAGCTGTGCCTAAGGCTGACGCCAATATATACGCAAGCCCCTGATGAAGTTGGGGCATCCCGGAGCTCAGCCTGTGTCCTCTAGCTGCTCCTGGCTGCCCGGTAATACTCTCAGCAAGAGAGAAGACGCAGCAAAATTTTAAAGCAGCCCCCGATGACGTCGGGGTGTCCCGGAGCTCAGCCTGCATCCTCTAGCTGCTCCTGGCTGCCCGGTAATACTCCCCCTGATATAAACTCTTAACTTTAAAGTTGCTCCTTTTAGGTTTTTCTTAACCATTTTCCTCATTTTATCAGTCTCCCTTTTGAAAGTTAAATGCTAGCACAGTGGATGTCTTTACTATCCTTCCTTCGTCCATTTCTTAAATCAAATGTCATCATACTATGATCACTATTGCCAAGTGACTCCAAACATTGTTCTCTCACAACAGATACTGCATTCCACTAAGGACTAGATGTAAAATAGATTCCGCTCATGTCAGTTCCTGATGCAGCTTCTCCATGAAGCAATCATTTACTGTATTTCATCTAGAAACTATGGGCTGGATATTTTAAAGGCATTTACATGGTTTACTGACTTTTAAACCATGTAAATGCCACTGAATGGGATATTCAATGGCACTAACTTGGTTAGTACCACTGAATATCCCCATCTCATCCGCTATATTCCCCGATGCTAACCACTTAGCATCGGGGCGTGTCGTGGGCAGCAACAGTTGCTAACCAGGTAGCAGCGATATTACACCACTACCCGGTTAGCAACCAGTGGGTAAAACTAGGCAAAGCAAAAGCTGGACTAGTTTTACCTGCAGGAGTTAACCGGGTAGCGATGCAATATCGCTGCTACCTGGTTAGCTTCTGTGGCATCGGAGGCTGTGTGGTGACCTCGGATATTCAATGTCATGGTTGCATATGACCCCAGCATTGAATATCCAGGGTTAGAGGTCGGCAGCAACAGCTATGCACCATAGTGGCACATAGCTGTTCCAATATCGGGCCCTATCTTCCTAGCATGTCCTGATGTGACATTGACCCAGTCAATACTGGAGTAATTGAAATCATCCATTATTATTGTGTCAAATTTTGTTAGATTCCTTACTTGATGTTAACATTTCATCATCCATCTGTTCATTCTGGGTCAGGCAGAAGGTAGCATGCCTCCACTGCCATTCCCTTCCCCTTTTTACATGGAATTTCTATCCATAATGGTTTTACAATGTATTTCATTTCCTGCAAAACTTTTGTTGTGAATTTTATATGTAAAGCCACTTTGAATTCTGATGGAATAATTGCCGAATAAGAAAAGATATTAAATTACGTACTATTAATAGGCGATTTTGATTTGGATGCTGATTGGGATATCCCTGCTGTGGTATCATCTACAAGAAAGGAGATTCTGGATTCTCTACAGGGAGAACTATTCCAGCAATTGGAACCCACATAGGAGGTAACCATACTGGAGCTGGTGCTTATGAATGGGGAAGACTGTTTAGTGGTTGATTATGTTGCATCCAGTGATTAACAAATGGTGTGGTTCGGTATTAGGACAAAGGCGGAGATGGTCCATTCAAAAGTGAGGGTTCTAGATTTTGGGAAAATTAACTTTGTCAAGATGGGACTCAATGAGTCGTTAGCTGGATGGGAACAGTTGGAGGATGTAGAAAATCAGTGGATAAAACTAAAAGGGGATATTTTATGGGCAACAAATTTTTTGTTAGTAAAGTAAATAAATGTAAAAGGAAAAGGAGACATGGTTCTCAAAAGTAGTAGCTTCAAAGATAAGGAAAAAGAGTGGTCTACAAAAATTATAAGAGATCAGACATTTTTTTTAGATTCTGCCTCTCTGACATTGCTGCCTGGATGTCCCACCACCGCTTAAAACTGAACATGGCCAAAACTGAGCTTATCATCTTTCCCCCGAATGCTTCTCCTCCTCTTTCCCCTTTCTCTCTCTCTGTTGATAACTCTGTACTCCTCCCTGTTTCTTCAGCACGTAGCCTTGGTGTTATCTTCGATTCCTCTCTCTTTCTCTTCACATATCCAGCTCGCTTCTTCCTCTGTTGACACCATTAAATTGATTGTCCACTCCTTAATCACCTCCTGTCTTGATTATTGTAACGTTCTCCTTGACGGCCTCCCTGCAAGCCACCTCTTTCCTCTTCAGTCTATTCAACACTCCGCTGCTCGACTCATTTTCCGCCAGTCTCGTTTTTCCCACATCACACTGATCTTAATAGCGCGGTATAGAAGAAATGTTAAATAAATAAATAAATAAATAAATCACTCCTCTCCTCATGTCGCTTCATTGGCTTCCCATCCGTCTCCATATCCAATTTAAACTTCTCCTCCTGACCTATAAATCTATTCACTCTTCTGCCCCCCAGTACCTTTCATCTCTCATCCCTCCTTACACCCCCTCTTGGTTGCTTCGCTCTTCTAACAGTCTTCGTTTATCTGTGCCCTTTACTCGTACTGCCAATTCCAGACTTCGCTCCTTCCAACTGGCAGCACCCTTTGCTTGGAATAGTCTTCCTATTTATTGTGCACCAGGCGCCCTTCCCTGGCCATTTTCAAGTCCAGACTAAAATCCCACCTCTTCACTATTGCTTTCCATTCCTGTCTTAGATCAAGATAGGGTCTCTATCAACATTTGCTTACTTTGTCCTGTAAATTTTTGTTATTTGTATTATGTAACTTATTTTGTTTTCTGTCTTATTAGATTGTGAGCTCTGATGAGCAGGGACTGTCTCTCTTCTATGTTTGTACAGCGCTTCGTATGTTGCGGCACTTTATAAGTCTTTAATAATAATAATATGTTAGTGACAGGAGGCATTGCAAAAGAGATACTGTCAGACTCAAGAGTGAAGGAAAAGAATATGTAGAAAGCTGATGAGGATAAAGCAGAAATGCTTAACAAATATTTCTGTATTCACAGATGAAAGGCTGGGAGTGGGACCTCAAAATACACAGGAATGGAAATGAGGTAGTTCTTAGATGAATTTCAGAAGTCTTAGTTTCAATATCTCCTCATGAACACAAAGTAGATAAAGTGCTGGTCTGGATGGGATACATTCAAGAGTATTGCAGGAACTTAGGGAAGTTCTGGCAGTTTCACTTTATGACCTTTTCAATGCTTCTTTAGAATCAGGAGTGGTCCCTGAGGATTGGAGAAGGGCACATGTGGTCCCTCCACACAAAAGTGGAAGTAAGGAGAAGGTTGGGAATTACAGTCCAGTTAATTAACTCACCACAAAGGTCAGACTAATGGAAACACCACTAAAAACAGTGGCTAGTGCGTTTTCTGGAATGCAATTGATTCCAGGATCCGAGGCAGCATGGTTTTACAAGAGACAGGCCTTGTCAGATGAATCTGATTAATTTCTTTGACTGGGTAATCAGAATGTTGGACTAAGGGAGCACATCACACCTACCTTAAAGGACTTACACTGGCTCCCAATCAGTGCACGCATCAGATACAAGACTATCATAAACCTATTTAAGATAAAACAGCACACATCAGCCAACAGCCTCCACACGCTCATACAACCAGAAACCAGCACACGTCCTAGAAGAAGACAAACATGCCACCGAGTCAGTACCCCAAATGAATACAAGCACACACGCAAGGACACAACAGACAGAGCACTCTCCATGGCTGCTCCAACAATATGGAACAATCTACCGGACGATTTAAGGGCAACTCCAGACCTCAAAGACTTCAGAAAACAGCTGAAAACCATGCTGTTCATAGAGCACTATGGACACATCACATAACCTAAGAGAATGTATAACAGCACACCATACCTCCTAACACAGTATGTATATAAAATGTGTCTTAGCACCACTGTAGATAGCCCACTTTGTACATAGCTCAAACAAATCTAGCACACAACACAGCCCACACACAACTAAGTTTCACCCTCACTGCATGTATAACACACCCACTTTACCTGATTGCTTGCTGTGATACCACCTTGATTATTAAGATAAGGCGGTTTAGAAATACTGTTAAATAAATAAATAAATAAATAAATAAGGGAGAGTGCTAGATGTGGTTATAGAGGTAGCAAACTGAGCAGCCAAGCAATAGACCCCAGGGCTGGTAAGAAACTGGTTGAGTGTGAGGCATCGTAGGTTACTGGTAAATGGAGTTTACTCTGAGAATAAGGACATTACCAGAAGTATGCCAGAGCAATCAGTCATTCATTCTATTTTTTTTATCATTTTTGTAAGTGGTACTGCAAAAGGGCTGGTAAAGCTTTCTTCTTTGTGGATTATACCAGTAGGATAGAAACCCAAGAAGCTATAGATGACATGAGGAGGGATTCGTAAGAAGTGGCCAGTAATCACAGACATAATAACGTCCCATAATCTGGATATCCTCATGGTCACGGAAACATGGCTATCCTCGGAAGACAATACCATTCTCAACCAGCTCCTCCCCTCTAACTTCGTTGCATTCACTAGCCACAGACAAAACAAAAAAGGGGGAAGAGTGCTCATCCTTTCCAGGATGGATCTCCAGTTCAAGATGGATGACTCCACTAGTAACAACAATCTGGAGACAGTATTGATTTCCAACAATCTATGCTCTATAAACCTAATTTATAGAGCTCCATCAGCCGCTCCAGATGACCTACCAACTATAATAAACCTAGCGTCCAACATCCAGTTTCCAAATAAACCGAATTGGATCTTAGGGGACATCAATCTGCCATCATTACAAGACAATCAATCAGCCGCACTCATAGAAGCTCTAGAGATCCTGGCATACTCGCAAGTAGTGCAGGAACCTACTCATGTGAAGGGTAATATACTAGACCTTATATTCGCCCCTCAGGCAGTTTGCGACCAACCACAAACCATCATGCTGTCAGTAACAGTGGTCCCATGGTCTGATCATAAGCTCATCACCTTTCAGAAGCCTATTCACGACAATCAACCAAAGATCAAAGTCAATCCAAACAAAACCTCTAGCCCAGCCGCCAGAAGTTTCCATCCGTTCAATAGAGTTCCATCCGTTCAATCCGTTCCATCCTAGCCGCAACCTGTCCACTCATCGATGAGATTTCCCTAAACCTAGATGAGCTGATCACCACCTGGAACAGCAAACTCAGTTTGATTGCAATCCGTCCTCCAACAAACAAGACCCCGAAGAAAAGAGCGTCAGCCCCATGGTTCACAGCCGACCTGAGAGCATCACTAATCCTCCTACGGCGGCTTGAGAAGTGCTGGAGGAAGTCACGCACCAGCAACTAGCTGCCCACCGCAAAGCCATCACGGATAAGATGAGACAACACCACACAGACACCCTGAGATGGTCATTAAATAAACTGCATGACCTGTTTAACCTAGTTAAAACTCTTGCTAAAGAACCAACCCCCGAGCACCAGTGCAATATCCACCCTCAGGATTTTGCAGTCTACATGCAATCCAAAATGTGCAAGACCGACAAAATAGTAATACCGGTCCCCCCTGATGATCAAGAGTGCCCAGCATCGCTAACATCCTTCTCTACTCCATCAAAAAAACTTATCGAAGACACCATCTTATCCCTTAACACTACCACCGCACACACAGATCCTTGTCCGGCATTCTGGATAAAAAATCTGCGAAGTGACCTCTCTCCAATTATAGCTAATATCATAAACCGATCCTTCAACACTGGGTCTTTCCCACCTACTCTCAAGCAGACCTCTGTCAGACCTCTATTAAAAAACACCAAGTCAGACCCCCAGAAGGTAGAGTCTTACAGGCCTATATCTAGCATACCTATGCTCGCAAAGATTATTGAAAAAGTAGTGCATAGGCAATTACAGGATCATATTGACTCTGCTGCCCCACTAGATCCATGCCAACATGGATTCAGAGAGTCACATGGAGTGGAAAACACTACTCACCACCCTTTTCAACAATATAATTGCCGGCGTTGACAACATCCGACAGGGGTTCGCACTCATTTTCCTAGATATAGCATCAGCCTTCGACTCAGTATGCCATGAGATTCTTCTTGTCTGGCTAAGAGAGAAAGGTATCAGCAGAATGGCGCTCGAATGGTGCAAATCTTACTTGTCCGGTAGATGGCAGCATGTACGAGCAGACGGGGCTATATCAGAACCTTTCCAACAAGGTCAAGGAGTGCCGCAAGGATCCTCTCTATCAGCCTTGATGTTTAACATATACATCCAACCCATCTGCAACATCATTAGATCTTTCAATGTCAGTTGTATGATATATGCTGATGATGTCCTGTTATATATGCCAGTATCCTTGGATAAACTGGACCTCGCCCCTCTGACCAACTGCTTCAATGCCATATCGGAGTGGCTACTCTCACAGAATCTGCGAATTCAGCACAGGAAGACGGAGGTTCTTTTCAACTCGAGGAATCTGAACTTCATACCACCCAACTGTGTGAAAGTAAATGATGCCGAACTACAAGTAAAAACCGCTATACGATACCTTGGAGTGACTCTGGATCAAAACCTGGACATGAAGAAGCACATAGCCAACACCGTAAGAGCAATCTATTTCAAGATCAGATCCCTCAGACACCTACGCCCGTTACTCGAGCCAGATGATTTCCGTACCATTTACCAAGCCCTGATCATTCCCCATTTCGATTACGCAAAC
Source organism: Ichthyophis bannanicus (assembly GCA_033557465.1). Classification (NCBI taxonomy): domain Eukaryota; kingdom Metazoa; phylum Chordata; class Amphibia; order Gymnophiona; family Ichthyophiidae; genus Ichthyophis; species Ichthyophis bannanicus. Next base: position 376,886,050 of record CM066037.1, on the reverse strand, counting down.
TCCATACTACAAGGGCTCCCCCAATCCACCTTGAACCCCCTGCAACTTGCTATGAACAGTGCAGCGAGGGTGTTTTTCGGGGCATCCAGGAGAGACCATGTAACACCCCTCCTGAAACAGTTACACTGGCTCCCCATACAAGCCAGGATTATTTTTAAGACACTGCTGATGATCTTCAAAGCTGGCAAGGGGCTCTCCTCCTCCTCCCTATCTGAACTCATCCAACCAATCGCACCTAACAGACCAAGAAGAACCGCAGAGTCAAACAGGCTAACAATCCCGAAAGAAATGACAAGATGCACCTCGACAACAGCTAGTAGGGCCTTCAGACTCTGTGCCCCAAGACTGTGGAACACCTTACCGGCACACATCAGGGCAATCCCCAATCTGAGCCAGTTCAGGAAGGCCCTTAAACATTTCCTCTTCATCAAATACTTCACAGACAACACCGAACCTCATCCCCACTTAAATAGCGAGAACATCAGCAACAGTGGCAATCAGGCAGGCAAGCCCTCTCAACAGGTGTCCCTAACACTGTAAACCACCAAACAGTCTCATTTTCTTGCGACACTCTTCATGTAAATAGTTTCCCCTGTTATCCAGGTTCTACTTCCTGTTAATTGTAAGACCAGACATATGTAATTTTGTCGGATGTTTCTGTTCCATGTAAACCGCGCTGATGTCAAATAGTGCGGTATATAAGAAATGTTAATAAATAAATAATAAATAAATCTAGTGAAAAATGGTTGAGAATTTGGCAGCTGAGATTTAATGCTGAAAATTTCAGGGTCATACATTTGGACTGCAAAAGCTAAGGAAGAAATACAGTATAGGGGGTGAAGTACTTCTGCCCATGAAAGAAGAGTAGGAGCTGGAGGTGATTGCTTCTGATGAGTTTAAGATGGCTAAAGAGGTAGAAAAGGCAACAATGAAAACCAGAAGGATGCTTGAGTGCATATAAAGAGGAATGGCCAGCAGGAAGAAGTGCCTCTAACTCTCTGCTGAGACCTCATTTGGAATACTATGTGCAATTCTGGAGACAGCACACCTTCAAAAGGATATAAACAGGATGGAGTATGTGCAGTGGGTAGCTACTAAAATGGTCAATGGTCTTTGTCATAAAGGATAAGGGGACAGGCTTAAAGACTGCAATATCCATACTCTGGAAGAAAGGCAGGAGAGGGGAGACATGATACCTCCATGGCATAAATACACAGAAGGAGAATCTAATTCAAGTGAAAGAGTTCTGGATAAGGGGGTCATAGGATGAAGATGAAAGGCGATATGCTTAGGAGTAACCAGAGGAAATCTTTCTTTGCAGAAAGAGTGGTGGATGCATGGAATAGCCTCAGTAGAGGTGGTAGAGATGAGGACTGTATCTGAATTCAAGAAAGTATAGGACAAGACAGAGGATTTCTAAGGGAAAAGAAGGGATTGTAGAGCTTAGTATTTGGTATGGATTGGCAGACTAGATAAGCTCTATGGTCTTTATATGCCATCATTTTTCTATATATCTATGAAAAAAAGGTGGCGAGGGAAGATGAGTGGGAACGGGTATAAGTGGCGAGAAGAAAAGGGAGAAAGGGTGCTACTATGGTAGAGAAAAACAAGGAGGGAGGGATGGAGGAAAAGATGAGAGAGGAGAATTATGGAGAGATGGCGAAGGATGAGCAAGTACAGAGGAAGAATGTACTGGGGGAGGCAAGAAGCGTGATGCATGAGAGGAGGAGGGCGAGAAAAATAGAAGAGAATAGGCGGCATAAAAAGGGAAACAAGGAAAAACTGAAAACAAAATGTGGAATCTAACAGAGGTTCTCAACTTTTTTGGTTGTGCAGACCCCTTAACCACCTCCAAAACGTTCAGGGACCCGCAAGTCATCCCCCACCACTATTCCTGGAGCTCTCCTCCCCACTTCTGCACCAAGCCTTCTCTACTAACCCTCTTTATCCCTACTAGTTTCTCTCTTTCCCTCCTTCCCCATTAGTCCCCGCCATTTTCCCTCTCCACCCAATCAGTTACTACAATCTCTCTCTCTCCCTCCCCCCCACCCCCCCCCCCCGGTCAGTTCTCTATAATCTCTATCTCTCTTTCCCCAGATAGTCTCTACCAGTCTTACTCTTCACCCCAATCAATTCCCACCAGCCCTTCCTACCCCCACCAAGCTAGTCCTCAGCAGTCTCTCTTTCTCTCCCTCCAGCAAGATCCACCAGTCAGTCAATCTTTGCCTCCAGCTCATCACAACCATTAGTATTTCGTCAGTGCAAGGGTATTGGGTGCCTTAGATGAACCTTCAGCCTTACACCCTCCCTCCCCCCCCCCCAAAACTTCAACAGCAATCATGATCATTCCAACCTGACACCTCCCACAACAGTCCTGTAAAAATGTATAATTGGTAATCATACTTTGAATATTAACTTTGCTTGGCATCTATGTGTGCCACCACTCTCCCTGCAGATAAAATATGCTCATAGCTCTTAGAATTTGTGTGGCTAGCAGGATCAGTTTTCTTTGATGGCTGCTGCTCTTTGCTGCCCTGCAAAAGCTGCTGCCTTAGACAACTGCCTAGTCTTGCCAGATGGATGGTAGCGCCGGGCCTGTTCTTTATCCTCACCTAATAATGCTGCTTTGCTCTTCTGAGGTCCTACAGACTGATGCCAGTCTGGCATACCTGCTTCTGGCCTTCACACCCCCATAGCCACCACTGTTGTCCCCACCCCCATGATTGCTTCTTGCTTCTGGTCTGCACGGCTGCCTCTGATCCCATCCCCAAACTGCTGCCTTCTGTCCCCAATAGCTACTTATATTGCTACTACCATCTCCACTCTACTGCTAATGCAGCTTCTACTGAAGGCTCTGTATTCTGCTTGCATGGATTATAGCAACATGAAAATACTTTCTTTTCTGTGTCCTGTGGACTCCCTGCAATGGTTTCACAGACTCACAGAGGTCAGTAGAATATAGGTTGGGAACAATTGACCTACAACATAAGAAAAACAAAAATGATAAGACAGAAAAACCTAGAGGAAATGCTGATAAGAGAATCTTGGTGGAGTTAAAAAGTCATGGGATAGGAGGCAGTGTACTATTGTGGATCAGGAAATGGTTAAAGGATAGAAAGCAGAGAGTAGGGCTAAATGGCCAATTTTCTCAGTGGAGAAAGGTGAATAGTGGCATACCCCAGGGATCTGTGCTGGGAAGGGGGGAGAGAGTTGAGACTAGTGATAGCCAGCCTGGGAAAAAAGGTGGGGGGAGGAGGTGAGACACTGATAGTGCGTGTATGAGTATGTACATGTGGAAGAGAGAGAGAATGTGAGGGGGGGGGGTGGAAATCTAATCATGCCCATCTGAGGGGGAAGGGGAGAAAGTTCACTCCTCCCCTGCCAGTACTCTGCGCTCTCTACTCCTTGTCTCCCCAAACAAAGCAAGCAAACTCTGCCTATAATCGTATGTTAATACTGAAATTCATGGGCTATATGTCATTCTGCAGTAGCCAACTGTAGACAACCGAAGAGAAACAAAAGAAGATCTACACATTATCTCCAACTTACAGTAAATAAAGCATTATTGAGAAAATTTAGAAAATTTTACATCATGACAAAACTTGACTTCCATAAGAAAGAATGACCAATCACCAATGTTTCAGTGTCAAGACCCTGAAAAAACTAGGGCGGAGGGGGAGGGGAAAAGGGGCATAAAAGAAAATGACAAGAAATCAAATAAAATATAAAATGTCCTAGGCCAACAAGCTCTAAAATAAAAGGATCACAAAAACTTCAACAATTTCACAGAGCAAAGCACCTATAAAATAGTTTGCCATGTATGTATATAAGGGTCTTCTTTAAATGAGGCTAGGAGAGCAGCTACAAGACAAACATGGAGCGACAATCTATGGGCATAACTAATGAACAGTGAAAAATAGCTTCAATAATAGACATGAAAATTCATAATAATGACTTTCTTAATAGAAGAAAACAGCCAAGGTTATCACAGGAAAGAGCTTATGTACCTTGAATCCTTTGAGGACCCATGAGATTCATAGCCTGGTGTGCAGTGTACTCTACTCTGGGCCTAGCAATGCCCAATTGTTCCATGACTCCATGGAGGAGGCGTTGAATATCAGCTTCCGTCACTCTGTCTGCTGACCTTGGAGTGTGACTAGAAGCCAGGGTCAATCCCAGAATCACCAGAAATATCACATTTAAAATAAAGCTTGTGGCAATTTTTGTACCCATTATTTATCTGCAAAATAAGTTGAAAAAATTATAAAGCATTAAGTGAAATTAAGCAAAATACTGTAGTATAACCAATAGATAGTTATTGGAGAGCATTCTTCTTTCTAGTTCCAGTCAGATACAAAAACATCAAAGGCCCGATTCTGTTCCAGACGTAGATCCCCCTCTGTGCATCTGGTCTGAACCGGATGCACAGAGGGGATCGCGATTCTGATCCCGTGGCACACATCTAGCCCCACAGGATCGGAATTGCAAACAGTCCTGCACATGCAGGCTGGGCCTGCGATTCTGTCTGGCCTGCACATGCAGGACTGCACCCTGCTAACTCAGTCAAGACTCTTCAGTGGAGCCGCGGCACCATGGTATCATGTTGTCATTGCACCGCGGCTCCATTGAAGAGCCGCGATGCCGACCACCAGAAAGGCCAGGGTCGGGCTGTGGGGAATATCCTCCGGCCACTCCCCCCCCCCACCCTATTTGCACCCCGGCAGCAAAAAAAAAATCATCTAGGGAAGTTATTCCACCTTGGAGGTGGAATAACTTCCCCAGACATTTTTCAAGCCCCGGACATACAGGGCCGACGTTAGAATCGGCCCTGTACTTCCAGGGCCGGCAACCGCCCACACAGACTCCGCCCCCGGGCCGCCTATTCTCCGCCCCCGTCTAACACCCCCGCACAACCGGCAGGGAAGTTATTCGGGGGCAGAAGTCCATCCCCGCTATTCGTGGCTCAGAATAACCTCCTAAAGAGTAGTTACTCACCTGTAACAGGTGTTCTCCAGGAGCAGCAGGAATCAGTCCTCACATATGGGTGTCATCGACGCCGATGAAGCCCTAGCGGAGCATTTCCCCAGCTTTCCATGAAAGCCTTTGGGAATGCAGGCACGCATGCGCGGTTCCCTTCCTGCCTAAAGGTGCCATCTTACCTCAGTCAAATGACATAGCTAAGAATAGCACACAAAAAAAGAAAAAACAAACTAGGTACAACTGCAACTCCAAGGGGAGGAGGGAGGGTTGTGAGGACTGATTCCTGCTGCTCCTGGAGAACACCTGTTACAGGTGAGTAACTACTCTTTCTCCAGGACCAAGCAGGAAGTCAGTCCTCACATATGGGTGACTCCCTAGCTCTGGGCTACCAAGGAACCCAGGCTGAACAAGAAAACTCCCTCTAGTCCCAGCATCAAAGAAAGGCTTTTCACTGACACAACCTCCACCGGTAGCCCAACAGAGGGCAGGAGGGCAGGAGTTGCCTAAACCTCAAAGGGATTCCGGCCAAAAGCACTGTCCCTACGGGACTCCCTCTCTAGACAATAGTGGGCTGCGAAGGTCTGGCTTGAAGACCAAGTTGCAGCCCTGCAGATGTCTACCAATGGTACAGAGCGGAGATAAGCCACTGAGGCAGCCATTGCCCTGACACGGTGGGCCGTGACCCGACCCTGCAAAGGAAGGTCAGCCGCCTTGTAAGCCCAGGTGATACAGTCAGCCACCCAGATGGACAAGGTACGCTTGGACACAGCCAACCCCAACTTATTAGGGTCAAAAGATACGAAGAGCTGAGTAGCCCTCCTGTGCCCCTGCGTACGGTCAAGGTAGAAGGATAAGGCCCTCCTACAGTCCAGGGTATGCAGAACTGCTTCAGCCTGGCTTGCATGAGGCCTAGGGAAGAATGTTGGAAGAACAACCTCTTGGTTAAGGTGGAAGGAGGAGACAACTTTAGGGAGGAACTTTGGATGAGTCCTAAGGACTACCCTGTTCCTATAGAAGCGAGTGTAAGGCCTATCACAGACCAAGGCCTGAAGCTCACTCACTCGTCTGGCCGGGACAGGAAGCGTAGAGGGCAAGTAGCCATCGGCTCAAAAGGTGGGCGAGTCAGTTGCTGCAAGACCACATTCAACTCCCACTCAGGAGCAGGACGACGGATTGGAGGCTTGAGCAAAAGCAAGCCTCTGAGAAAGCAGGACACCAAGGGGGTGAACCGATAGAGAATGTCCTTCCACTAGTGAGTGGTGAGCTGCTAGAGCTGAGAGGTGGACCCGAACAGAATTGGACTTAAGTCCCTGATTGGATAAGTGCAGTAAGTACTGAAGCACTACTGGTACAGTACAGGAGAAGGGATCCTCTGCACGTAGCTGACACCACACAGAAAACCTTTTCCATTTGAGAGCATAGGTTTTCCTAGTGGACTTTTTCCTAGAGGCTAGGACAACCTCTTCAACTTCCTGAGGTAGGCCCCAGGGAGCTAAAACTACCCTTGCAGCCTCCAGGCCATCAAATTGAGAGCTTTGAGATTGAGGTGCAGAAGGGAACCCTGATCCTGAGAGAGAAGGTCGGGTTACAACCCCAGAGGCAGTGGGGGGATCCACTGCAAGCTGAAGCAGAAGTGGAAACCAAGGCTGCCTGGGCCACCTGGGAGCTACCAGCAGGACCGAGGCCTTGTCCTGAAGAATCTTGAACAGGGTTCAGGCCACCAAGGGCGTGGGAGGAAACGCATACAGGAGGCCCTGGGACCAGGGTATCAGAAAAGCATCTGCTGCTATCCGCAGAGGATGCGGTAGCCTGGAGCAGAACTTTGGCAGCTGTTTGTTCAGGGGACTGGCAAAGAGATCTATCAAAGGAAGACCCCATTTCAAGAAGATCTTCTGAACTACCACAGGATGCAGCTGCCACTCGTGGAGCTGCAGAATTCTGCTCAACTTGTCGGCCAGGTAGTTCTCCTGGCCTGGGAGTTACACAGCCTTGAGGAGCATGTTGTGCTTGAGGGCAAATGAGCAAAGGTCCTGTGCCTCCTGACAAAGGAGCCTGGACCCAGTCTCGCCTTGCTTATTCACATAAAACATGGCTACCTGGTTGTCTGTCTGAACCAGGACAGATTGATGAGCCAGGGCAGGAGAGAAAGCTTTGAGTGCTAATCGAATAGCCCTGAGTTCTAGGAGACTGATCTGCTGTGCGGCTTCCAAGGGAGACCACAGGCCCTGGGTGCACTTGTTCAGACAATGAGCCTCCCAGCCCTGCAGGGAGGCGTCTGCGGTCAATACCACTGTGTACCCAGGAATTTGAAAAGGCACCCCTTTCAGTAGATTGGGTGGGTGCAGGCACCACTGTGCAGGCCGCATATGGAGCCTGGCATTGGGGGTCACATAAACTATCGAAGCCATGTGGCCAAGCAGCCTCAGGCAGAGTCTGGCGGAGACCATTGACCCGCTGAGAAACTGTTTTGCCAAGTCCATCAGTCTTTGGGCCCTGTCTGCTGGCAAGAATGCCTTTGCCAGGATAGAGTCCAGCCTTGCCCCTATGAACTCCAAGTTCTGGGAGGGGAGCAAAGTGGACTTTGCGAAGTTTATTACAAACCCCAAGCTTTGAAGAAGAGCAATAGTTCGGAGGGTGGCCTGTCGGGCCTCCTGGCACGTCTGACCTCTTATGAGCCAGTCATCCAGATAGGGGAAAACAAAGATGCCCTGATTTCTCAGGTAGGCCGCCACCACCGCCAGGCATTTGGTAAAGACTCTGGGAGCGGAGGTTAGGCCAAAAGGCAGTACTCTGTACTGATAATGGTTTCCTCCCACAATGAACCTGAGGTACTTTGTGGTCTGGATGAATGAGGATGTGAGTGTACGCATCCTTTAGATCTAAGGAGCATAGCCAATCTCCCTGCTGGAGGTAGGGCAGAAGTGTTCCAAGAGTAAGCATCTTGAACTTCTCCTTCTCTAGGAACCTGTTGAGGTTTCTGAGGTCTAGAATAGGTCGAAGGCCACCGGTTCTTTTGGGTACCAGAAAATACCTGGAGTAAAACCCTTGACCTTGCAAGTGGGGAGGCACAGGCTCCACCGCCCTGTCCACCAACAGACCTTGGAGCTCTTGGAGGAGAAGATCTGTGTGCAGGGGAGGCCTTGGAGGCTCTCCTGGAAAATATGGAGGAGGCAGCTGGTAAAAGTGTAGTACATAGCCCCTGTGGACTATGTTTAACACCCAACTGTTCCCAGTGATGTGGGGCCACTGGTGGGCAAGGCGACCTCCTGTGCAGGGTTGGGAGAGCAGGGACGGAGAGGCTATGCTTAAGGAGTCAAAAAAACCCACCCTGATGAGTGGGAGCAGGGGCAGGAGGCTTGGGGGTCCTCTGCCTACGGGGCCCATTACCCTGCTGACCCTGGGGTGCAGCTTGGGCAGCCTGATACTGAGGGTACTGTTTGTAGGGGTAGAGGTCTTTCTAGACAGCCTTGTCCTTGTAAGGTGCTCGGTCTCGAGCTGTGCGGCCTTCTCGGCCACGGGCTTGCCAAAAAGGTTCTCACCTCGGCAAGGGACATCGACCAACTTGTCCTGAACCCATGGCTCGAGGTCCGATGACTGCAGCCATGCCTGGAGGCGAGCCGCGATGCCGGCTGCCGCAACTCGGGCTGAAGCCTCAAAGCCATCATAGGCGGCGCGGGACATGAACTTAGAGCATTCCTGAATCCCCGAGGACAAGGACTTGAATCTCTGCAAGGGCTCCCCGGAGAGACCAGCAGAGAACCCAGCCAACTCCTTGGCCAGGTCCCGCAAGTACATGCCCATGTACAGCTGGTAAGACTGGACACGGCAAGCAAGCATCGAACCCTGGAAGCACTTTCTACCAAAACCATCGAGGTTTCGGGCCTCCCTGCCAGAAGGCACCGCGGAGTGCATCTTCTGACTCTTCAGGCAATGCATGGCTGATTCCACCACCATGGGATGGTGTGGTAGCTGCGCCTTCTGAAAGCCAGGGCTCTTCCGGAGTCGATAAATCGAATCGACCCGCTTGCATAGAACCGGTGCCAAGGCCGGTGCCTCCCACATCTGGAAGAGGAGCCGTTCCAGCATCGGAGGAACCGGGACAGTAAAGGCCTCCTTCGGAGGAGAGTTGTACTGCAGGGCCTCGAGCTCCTCGGCTCGAGGCTCTTCCTCGGGGTCCGCCGGGATAGCCAACGCGGTGGCCATATCCCTGACAAACTCTGAGAACCTGGTATCCTCCAGAGGGGATCTACTCTGGGTTCAGACTGCGGTGAGTCCGACGGGAAGCACCGAGTCTTGAATGTGTCGGGGGACTCCTCATCCTCCGTCTCCCAGGCGGACTCGTCCAACGAGGAGTCAGGGTCCGACCCCGTGGGGCCTGGGAGCACCTGCCCTGATGCCGGAGGCACCGGCGTCGACGCCCTCGGTCCCGAACGGGAGGTCGAGGGAGACCGCGACCGAGGTCGACCTCGAGCCTTCATGGTCTCGAGTATTGGCTCGGTCTCCGGGGTCAACTTCGATGTCGATGTCCCGGTGGTCGGGGCAGATGCGCCAGACAGGCTGGCCATCAGCGCCCGCTGCTGCTCCATGAAGGCAGACAGTCTGCACTCCAAGGCTGTCATCCTGAGACTCAGCTCGGGAGACACAGCAGCCACCGACTCGGGCCCCGGCAGGGCCGGGGCTGACATCGGCTCTCTGGGAGGAGAGTCCTCGAGGACTACAGGACTTACGTGTCCAGCAGACTCCGGCTCCACGCGTGGAACCTTGGCAGGCTTCTCCTGTTCCACGGGCCCGGGGCGACGGTCGGGGGTCTTAGACCTGGCCCTCGAGGAGCCAGGGACCTCTTCCGACGACACCCTCACGAGCCGCTTCTTCCTCTTGTGTTCCCGGTCGGGGGATCCCCTGTCTGAGGAGCCACGACGACGCTAGGGATCCGAATCCCGAGATGTCGAGGCCTCAGACGAGGTCCGGGCCCGGCCTGAGTTTGAGTCAGAAAAAAGCCTTTCTTTCTGCTGCTGGCAACTTCGCAGCACCTTGGAAGACATCGTCCCACAGGGTCCACACGTCTTAGGGTTGTGATCAGGACCGAGGCACCGAAGGCAGCAGTCGTGTGTGTCGGTGAGAGACATCAACTTCTTGCACTGATCACACTCTTTAAAACCGCTGGAAGCCATGGAGGTCAAAGGCCCGGCCTTCCAGGGAAAAAGCAAAAAAAAGGGCGTGAACGCCAGCCACAAAGGGCAAAAACCAAAAAAGAAGAAACGGGCTCGATACCGGTGTACCGAACCTGGCGGGAGGGGAACCGGCGTCGAACCGGAGAAGAAAAATAGCGAGAATCGCCAAAAAAATCAAACTTTTATCCGGGATGACAGGACACACATCCGGTGGGCTTCTCGGAAAAAGAAAGACTGAGGTAAGATGGCACCTTTAGGCGGGAAGGGAACCGCACATGCGTGCCTGAATTCCCAAAGGCTTTCATGGAAAGCTGGGGAAATGCTCCGCTAGGGCTTCATCGGCGTCGATGACACCCATATGTGAGGACTGACTTCCTGCTTGGTCCTGGAGAACAATACAACTACATCCTGACCACAAAACTCTGCAGCTTCTACTGCACAGAAGTCATGCAGCGAGGATCTGTTTTCCATACTTTTTCAATGCTCTTGCGAAAAGGGACAGGTAAAATCTGATCTTGTTTCAGTAGGCACTATGGTGTTTTTCTATGTGTCTTTTACAGATTGGGAACCCAGGTGTTGTGTTTATGAATCTGGAAGAAAAAAAAGAAAAAACTACTACAAGTTCTACTATCTTTTTGGAATGAGATATCCTGTTCCAGGGTAATGTAAATTGGAAGTTTATTCTAATATCCTTGACTTTATCTTGGTGGGCTTAGATACAAGCAAAAAGGCAGATTGTAGACAGCACTTAGAGATGGGAGTTGAGACACTGAGGTTGCAATGTACAAAATTCTGTTAGCATTTATAAAAGGCTCTTCCAAACATTGAGCCTGTTCTGAAATGATGCAAGAGTACTTAGTTATATTTACTTAACCACTGTTCAATCAAATCATCAAAGCAGTCTACATCACTAAAGGACATGTTTATTAAAGGTTAACATGCATTATGTACTGCCACAGCTCTTTATTTCTATGGGCTATTGCAGCACTTAACGTGCTTTCTTTCATTAACATGCATTCACTTTTAAATGTGCTCCTAAGCGTAAAAATAAAAAAATAAAACAAAAACAAATAAAAATAAAGATTCCATAATAAAATCTATAAAGAAAGGAACAAAGGGGAGGGAATGCAATAACCATTGTTATTTGTACACTGATCCAGAACATATGCCATTTCAAAAAAACAGGTTTTCAATCTTTTTGACAGAGGGAGCATTTTAGTTTGACTTTATAGGATATTCTCTTAAAATGGGCATAATTGCTGAAATATGGTCATGCTGAGTTTAGGTTTTATAGCTGTGTATATTAGGTAACTTTGCTATTTTCAGCATTATCCGTAATATAATATTGCTTATTAATAAAATTTATGTTTACTAAAAAAAGAAAAACATTTTCAATTCTTACCACTATTTTACTTTTATGATGATCTACATGGTTGGGTTGCATTGTTTCTTCTCCCAAACAACAACAAGATTTAGGTTGTGCAGCACATTGTCAAGAGGCAATGAAGAAGCTAAACTAATGTTTCATGCAAGGGCTTAGTCATTTCAGATGCAAAAGCAGTGGATCGAGGCTTCAGATCCTATCCTTATCTATGTGGAATATAGTCTCTGATTTAGTACAGAATACCTAGAGGAGAATCCAAGAATTTTCATTTTTGGAACCAAGTTATTAGCAATTAGCTAGATGACCTATGCCAAAACTTAATGGAGTGGTTTAGTGCCTTCATAGTGCATTTTGGTACCCTTGGAAAGTAACTTACAAGGTAGACTCTGTGGCATTATGGGGGTTATTTTAGAAGGCTTATTCGTACTTTGGATGTCTGAAAACAGACAGAGAGGTACAAAGCACAGAAATGTCTCCAGAGCCATTTTAGAAACCAGCATGAGAATGTCTGAATCCAAATGAGGGCACTCCCAGGAACTTGGAGGCATGGTTAGGGTGTCCCCACCTGATCACAGAAATGTCAGGAATATCCAGTGTCACATCTAAACCTAGACCTGCTCTGAGACACAAACAACAAACAAGCCTCTGAAAAATGCTTATTTTAGATGAAAAACATCCCGAGGGTGTGGAGAAGAATACATTCACTCATCCCCAGTACTCAACACAAAATCAACAGCAGCAGCAGGATTTGAACCCTGGCTGCCATGTTTCTAGCCAACTACTCTAACCATTAGACTATCCTAGACATCTGGGGGGTATGCAATACCATTCTGGGGATGTCTAGGTAGACGCCTCCACAGATGTCTATATCCAGCATGTCCAGGTTTGTGAAATCATATCCGCACCTGGCTGTGCCTGCATTTTTTTTTTCAGACTGGCATTCTTGCTTAGATGTCTCAGATTGCACTTGGACGGATTTTTATTTGTCTTTTTTCCCTCATCTTTGCTGATCAGGGGCCTTCAAGGAAAATTGAGGATTTACTGCCACTTCCCAAAAGCCTTGAGCCAGCATAGATGAGGAGATGAGAGAGTAAACATGGTAAAATACAAATGTATGTTTGTATATATTTCTATGATCATTTTGTGAAAAACTATATTTAAATATATAGCTTTATGTGGTATCATTATATATTTCAAAGACAATAATCCTTGTTACCAGAATATGAAGTCAACTAAGGAGAAAATCTCAAAGACACTGGGAAACTAGGAAAACAGATTAACACTGGGTGATCTTTTCTTTGATTGGCCAAATGATATGGAATAGCCATGCTTTAGAGGTGTCAAAGGACTCTTTGGCTGAACTTGTAGAATATCCCTATTCTAATGAACAGCTCTGAGCTAATGGAAATCTTTATTTTAGTAATGAGCTGAACCAGTGGGAGAGTTCTATCACGTCAGTCTGACTGCTTAGTTTCCTCCTTTCATTGTGTTATGTATCCAAAGAACATATTTGTCTACTGTAACCACATAAAATGGCCAAGTGCCTGAAGGAGGAGTTGGCAGGGTAGGAAGAGGTAATGTAAATAGAATTGTAGTGGGCCAAACTGAAGGAGGCAATAAAAAGGGCAACAGATACATATACATATGTAAGGAAAGAAAATAAAAACAAGGGGAAAAGAAACCTATATGGTTCTCCAAAGAAGTGACTGCACAAATAAAGACAAAAACCACAGCGTTCACAAAATTCAGAAGTTCACAAACAGAGGAACACAGAAAAGAATATAGGATAAAGCTAAAAGAAACAGAAAGAGTAATAAGGATAGCAAAAACAAAGGCAGAAGAAAAGATGACTAAAGATCTGAAGTGTGGAGACAAACATTTTCAGGTATATTCGGGAAAAGAGGAAGATCAGATGTAGATCTGCAAGACTCAAAAATGCCGAGAACAGATTTGTGGTGAGTGACATTGAAAAAGTGAAAATGCTACACAAATACTTCTGTTCTGTTTTTACTAAAGAAAATTCTGGAGAAGAACCGCCTGCGATTGACAAATATACAAATGGGAATAGAGTAGATGCTACACCATTCACAGAAGATGATGTGTTTGAACAGCTTGCAAAACTGAAAGTGGACAAGGCCATGGGACCGGATGGGATACATTCAAGGATACTGAAAGAGCCAGAGAAATTCTTGCAGGGCCTTTAAAGGATGTTTTCAATAGACCCTTGGAGACAAGAGAAGTTCCACAGGACTGGAGAAGGCCTGATGTGGTACCTCTTCACAAAAGTGGTAATAGGGAAGAAGTGACAAATTACAGGCCAGCAAGCTTTACCTCGGTGGCGGGAAAAGTAATAGAGGCACTTCTGAAAGAGAGAATAGTGGACTTTATCGAAACCAATAGGTTGCGTGATCAAGGCAAAATGGTTTTACCAAAGGACGATCAAATCTGATTGTGTTCTTTGAATGGGTGACCAGAGAACTAGATCAAGGGCATGTGATGGATGTGATCTACCTAGATTTCAGCAAAGCCTTTGATACTGTTCATCATAGGAGGTTTATCAATAAACTGAACAGCCTGGGGATGGGTCCCAAGGTGGTGAACTGGATCTGAAATTGGTTGACTGACAGATGACAGAAGGTGATGGTAAAATGGGAACTCCCTCAGATAAAAGGAAGGTGATTAGCGATGTGCCCCAGGGTTTGGTCCTGGGACCGGTACTGTTCAATGTATTTGTGAGTGATATTGCTAAAGGACTGAATGGAAAGTCTGTCTTTTTGTAGATGATACAAAAATTTGCAACAGAGTGGACTATGCTGAGGGAGTAGATAAAGAAAGATCTAAAAGCTGGAAGAATTGTCTAATGCTTGGCAGTTAAGATTTAATGTGAAGAAGTGCAATGTCATGCACTTGGGATGCAGAAATCCAAAGGAATTGTATGCGATGAAAGTGAGAGGTTGGTGTGCATGGCCCAGGAGAAGGACCTTGGAGTGATTGTTTCTCAGGATCTCAAGGTGGCAAAATAGTGTGACAAGGTGGTGGCCAAAGCCACAAGGATACTGGGTTGCATACAGAGAGGAATTACCAGCAGAAAGGAGGAGGAATTAATGCCATTGTACAAGTCACTGGTGAGGCTTCCCTTGGAGTATTGTGTTCACTTTTGGAGAACATATCTCACAAAGGATATAAAAAGACTTGAAGGTTTAGAGGAAGGCAACCAAAAGGATTTGGAGCCTGCACCAGAAGGCATATGAAAAGAGACTTGAAGACCTAAATATGTATACGCTAGAAAAAAGGGACAGGGGAGATACGATACAGACTTAAATACTTAAAAGGTATTAATGAACAAATAAACCTTTTACAAAGACAGGGAAGCTGTAAAACTAGAGGGCATAACATGAAGCTGCAAAGGGTAAACTGAAAGGCAACATCAGGAAATACTTTTTCACTGAAACGGTGGTGGATGCTTCAAATGCCCTCCCTATGGAAGTGGTGGGGGCAAATACAGTGACAGAATTCAAAATGGCATGGGACAGACACAGTGGATCTCTTTATAGCAACAGGATAAAATCCAAATAAACGTAACTATCTGTTGTATCTCAACAAATAGGGGTGACCTGTATGGGAGCAGTGGGTACACCCCTAAACAAAGGCATGGGGAGGGGTGACCTGCACAGAGCAGCAGGTGTACCTACTTTTGCCACCTTTCTGGGAAGACTAGATGGACCATACTGGTCTTTAGCTACCCTGTCCCAGTGTCCTCTTATCTTATTAAACAGTCACTTTTATGTAGGTTGATAATGTCATTATCAGCCTACATAATAGTTATGAACCAAGCTGCTAATATGCAGAAAATGAAATATAATATTTGTTCCTAACTTGTTCATTAATTAGCTGGTTGAATCACTAGTGACAATTTTGTTTTTAGTTTTAATACAGTCTTTCACTTGGGAAATTAATACAAAATCACTTTGTATAGCAATGAAGCTAAGGGCTACATCATCTTAACTCCTGGGGGTGCATGGACGTGAAGGCAAAATGTTGTGAGTGTGATTAGTGCGTACCCGTGTTACAGTATGCTCCAATCAGAATGACTCTGTACCCTTAGCATGTACTACAGGAAAACAACTGGGAAAACTAGTAAATCAGTGTTTCCAGCAGTTCCCCACAATTGTTAGAGTCAAATATATATTTTTATTCATTCAAATAATAGATCTCATGATGGCTATTAAACCATGAAAAGAAAACGTCTTTTGAAGAATCGGGCACCCACTGAAACCCTATATTTATTATTTAATGTACTGCATACTCTTTAAATTACAAAATAAATTAATAAATCTCGAAATAAGAATGTTAACAATATTTTGTACTAAAATTGTAATCTGTTAATTAAACTAAGATAATCATTTAGACCATAAAGGGTTTCATTATTATTGTCATAATAGATATTAAGCACATGCTGTGTATGCTTTCCCAAAATGGCTGATAGTCATATAATCTTCAATACTGAGAACAGTTACAGTAAAAATGCTTTTATTATTGTAGAATATCAGGAAAGACTAATTAAAGCATCTTTTATTTAGTCAATTTCCAAAATTAAATATTACTGCTGTTGAAAATTCCTACTGTCATATTAAAAAAAAAGGACAAGACTCCATTTCAAACATTAGCACAGCCTTAGGCTTTAGGACTTTATTTTGCATATAGAGCATCAATTCTGGTAGACAAAACATGAGCTTTTTTGAAATTCATAAAGGTTTCAATAGAGAGAATAGAATTCACTTACCAAATGAAAATGGAGCCCGTCAGAAAGAAGAGAGAGAGACGGAGACCTACAGTACGTTCACATGCAGAGGAAGGAGGGGGGACAGACAGGATGGACCAGAGCTGTATCGACATAGGGAGGGCGTGGATACACCGAGCAAAATGCCCTGAGGACAGAGAATGAAAAAGGATAGCAAGTCATGGCATGAGCAGCAGCAGCAAGAGAGAGAAGCCCTAACCCAGGGCTCTAATGACAGGTAATGGGGAAGGAGACTCCATTGCCTTGGTTACAAGCTCATTGATGTCACCAATTCATCTCAGTACTTCTCACTGTTACTGCCAGTGAGAGGCAGGGGTGGGAAATGAACCGAAGCTGACCTAGCTGTTAGAATTTAGTTTTAGTGCTTCTTACAACCTCCTGTACTAACATCTGGTCTTTGCTGCTCTTTTTTTGGCCAATGTAATAACTGAAAAATGTGTGCTAAAAAATTGTGGCACATATTTTATTTTACTCACACATTAAGAAGCCACGTTAATGCTCTTTATAATATGTTAATGGTATGCAAATTGCCCATGAGTTAAAAAGCGTTAAAACAGAAAAATCTGAGAATGTGGACCAAAAATAATCATAATGCAGAGAACTGCAGTAAAAATAAGCATAATGTGAAACAGGGCCTGTGCTTGGGTTCCTAGTGTCCCCCTGCAACCTATAGATTGGCGCCCCCTCCTTCACTATTTCACATCAATGTGTAGTGTTAGTTGCATCTGTGGTGTTTTGCCATGTTGAAGAGCAGTAACTACAGGGGTAAGTACCTGTCTTTCTGCAGTTAGCCTACAGCCCCATGCTGGTAACGCAGCCCACATGTGTGTTACTAGCATGGAATTTAGGAAACATGCCGTTAAATGTACCAAATATAAGGGGCTCAATAGCACCAATGCAGCACCTCCCACTTCTACAAAAGCAACTTGGCGGTCCCAACACAGCATTTTTCACCTTCACAAAAACAAGAGGGGTTTTGTGACTCCAACACAACACCTTCCACTCCACAGCATAAACACCAAGAAGGATTTTACAACCCAAACATAACTCCTGAAACTACACACTGAACCAGCATGGTGTTAATGTAAATTTATATGCTGGAAAAAACAAAGGAAAGGCAAGATGCTCACACGTCAAGGAACTAAAAGAAAAAGTGAGAACCACAGCACATAAATTTATAACTCATTTTATTTTGTTGCTATAAACTGTTATACTTCTTGCTTTTTCTTTTTGAACATATACTCTGCATCCACAGAACATCTCCCTCAACAATGGGTGCAGAGCAAAACTAGGACATTCACACACAGAAAAGAAAAATCTGATTCTGGTCAGCTCAATAAATGACATCAACATTTTCCAGTACCAGGATATTGTGAACTAATATGAAACCCTACAAAAGTCACTGTGGATCTGCAGAGCAAATCTACCATACCATACCAGCATCAGTTTCCAAAATTCATACAAAAAAGAGTGTATGCAAATAAAAAGTAGCACTGTAAATATTGCAGCGGATGGTAGAACATCCATACAGCTATTTGAAAAGCTGAACAAGTCTGATTACTATGGTACAGGTCCCTACATACAAACTCCATGTTAACAGAACACTTGGCCTTGATTACACACTCAGAATACAGACCCCACCAAGTACAGAATAAGTGACCACAACCTAAAATCAAAATATGCAGACAAAATTAAACAAAAACCCCAAGAATCCAGACTCTGCATGTAGTGCAATACCAGAGAAACTAAGATGCATTTCCCCATACTGTGCAAAACATAAAGATTGTGCAATTTCCAGTCACTAAATAGAAAATAATTTTTTTCTACCTTTTTTGTCCAAACATTTTATTCTCTGATTATGCTGGTCCCCAATCTGAAGTTTCTGCTTTCCTCTGTCTTCTCTTAGCTGTCTTTCTATGGTCTAGGCCATCTGCCATTTCCTGTCTTCTCTTTTGTTTTCCTCACTTCCATAAATCTTGGATAGTGATCTTTTCCTTTCAGCTGTCTTCTATTTATTTTTTTTCTCTCTGTCCACTCAGATTTCACTATTACTTCTTACTATTCAGTCCTCAATCCTCCTCTTTTTTAGTCCATCTACCTACTACCTTTCAACCCTCACCCCAGTCCTCTCATTCCCACATCATCTTCCCTGGTCCATTATTCTCCAATCTTTCACTCACTCTCTCTCTCCTCTCCATATATAACATTCCTCCCCACCTCTACCCCCACACAGTTTCTCTCTTTCTCCTTCCCTCCATCCAGTATCTCTGTTCTCCCTATCCTTCTGTGCCCCCTTCTCACTTCCTATCGTGTCCAGGATCTATCCCTCTCCCTCTCCATTTCTACCTCCCCATGCCCCTCATCTCTCCCTCTCCATTCCTATCCCCCCCATGTCCTGCATCTCCTCCCATCTCCATATCCCTGTGTCAAGCATCTCCCCATCTCCATATCAATCCATCCCTTCCCTATTACTCCCATGACTAGCATCTCTCTCTCTTTCTTGACCTATTTATCCCATATGCCCATCTTCTTCCCTAATTCTCCTTATTACCCTGTCGTTCATTTTCCCCCATACCCTCGTGTCCAGCATCTCCCCTGTCTCCCTCTATTCCACCCCCTATGTCCAGCATCTCCCCATAGTCTCCCTATAACCCTGTGTTCAGTATCACTACTCTATCCCAAAAGTCTCCCCTCCTTTCTCTCCCTATGACCCCTTTCCAAGTCCTGTATCTCCCTTCATCTCTTTAGCCCTACCCAGGGGCTAGCATGTTCCCCCTGCCTCCCTATATCCTCTCCATCTCCTCTGTCTCCTTGTGCCTTCCATGTCCAGCATCTCCCCTCCACCTCCTAATACTTCCCCCAGGTACAGCATCTCCCCTGTTTTCCTGTAAGTCCCTCACCTCCTTGTTCAAATCTGCCATGGGCAGAAGGCAGCACTAAACTGCAATCATGGCCCAGAGAGGTGAATCCTGCCTGCGGGACATGCTGCTCCCAGAGGCAGGATAGCATAGTTACTCACCTGTAAAAGGTGATCTCCGGGAACAGCAGGAATTTAGTCCTCACATATGGGTATCGTCGGTACCGACTGAGCCTACGCAGGAACGCTCCCCAGCATCCAATCAGAAAGCTTTTGGGAGCATCCCACAGTGCCTGCGTACTGCCTTCCTGCCTTTCCCAACTGCCTCTCTCCAGTTGAGTTTTAAAGCTGAGACAAAGAGAGAGAGAGGGAAAGGAAAGAGATAGAGAGATACAACTCCTAGGGGAGGTGGGTGGGTTGTGAGGACTAAATTCCTGCTGTTCCCGGAGATCACCTGTTACAGGTGAGTAACTATGCTATCTCCAGGAACAAGCAGGAATGTAGTCATCACATATGGGGACTCGCTAGCTTTAGGTGCCAGGGAGAGACCCCAGAAGTTGTGTGTCCCTGAAGAGGGCTCCACTTTCCCCCATGGATCTCTGGCATCCTACCAGGGATGGTGGGTAGGAGTTGATTAGGTATGGAACAGGTGTTTGAGAACAGCCTGACCAAACAAGGCATCCCGTCGGGAGTCCTTGTCCAAGCAGTAATGGGCTGTAAAGGTATGAACCGAGGCCCAAGTGGCTGTACGACAGATGTCGTCGATAGACAGAGTGCAGATGAGCCATTGAGGCTGCCATGGCTCTCACATTGTGAGCTGTGACATGGCCCTCCAGAGAAAGGTTCTTACTCTGATAGGCGAAGGAAATACACTGAGCAATCCAGTTAGTGTTCTCTTGGAGACTGGAAGTCCCAAATGAGAAGGATCAAAAGCAACAAAGAGTTGAGAGGACTTTCTATGTTGCTGTGTTCTTTGTAAGTAAAAAGCTAAAGCTCTTTTACAGTCCAAGGTATGAAGATTCCTCTCTGCATTTGATGCATGAGGCCCTGGAAAAAACACAGGTAGGTAGACCACTTGGTTCAGATGAAAAGGCGAGACCACCTTAGGCATAAAGTGTGGATGAGTCCTAAGGACTACCTTGTCATGATGGAACCTTGTATAAGGTGGATTAGCTATTAGCGCTTGCAATTCACTAATGCGGCGTGCTGATGTGATTGCAATGAGAAAGATAACCTTCCAAGAAAGGAATTTCAAGGAGGTAGTAGCTAAAGGTTCGAAAGGTGGCTTCATGAGCTGCCCAAGAACCAGGTTTAAGTCCTATGCCACTGGTGGTGGCCTAATGGGAGGCTTAGTTAGAAGAAGGCCTCTCATAAATCTTGTTATAAGAGGATGAGAGGAAATAGGCTGTCCATTTAGAGGCTTAAGAGAAGCAATGGCACTCAAATGGACTCTTACTGAATTAGTCTTAAGACCTGCATTGGATAAATGAAGGAGATACTCCAGCAGTGATTCCAGAGGTATCGCAAGGGGGTTAAGAGCCTTTTGCGAACACCATATGGTAAACCTTTTCCACTTGAAAGCATAAGAGCGTCTTGTGGAAGGTTTCGAAGCAAGAAGAATATCTTTCACTTGTTGAAGGATATTAAGATCATGGAGATCTAGGCCTTCAGCAACCAAGCCCTGAGATGCAGAGACTGGGGATTGGGATGCCATAGCATTCCGTCCTCCTGGGATAGGAGATCTGGAGCAGACCCTAACTCCAGGGAGGGAGCTTGAGAGAGATGTAGAAGCAGAGGGTACCACACTTGCCGTGGCCAATGTGGAGCTATGAGAATCATATGGCCTCTGTCTCTCTGAAGCTTGAGCAGGGTTTTGGGAATTAGGGGAATGGGTGGAAAGGCATACAGGAAGTCTTGACCCCAGTAAAGGAGGAACGCATCCCTGGCCTGAGCCCCCTGAGCCGGAGTTCTGGAACAGAACCGGGGAAGTTTGGCATTCCACGGACTTGCAAAGAGGTCTATGTCCGGGGTTCCCCAAAGTTGAAATATCCTGGTCTCCTGGTCTGCATGCAGAGACCACTCGTGTGGAAGCAGAACTCGACTGAGTGTCTGCCCAAGAGTTTTGAATGCCTGGAAGATACACTGCCAGAAGATGAATCTGATGCTCTCTGGCGAGGGCCCATAGTCGCAAAGCTTCGTTGCAAAGCGACAGAGAGCCTGTTCCCCCCTGCTTGTTCACATAGAACATGGCTACTTGATTGTCCGTATGAATGAGGATTGTCTTGTAGCTGAGCAGGGTGTGGAACACTCGCAGAGCAAGAAAGATTGCTCTGAGCTCCAAGAGATTGATATGTAGATAACTCTCTTGTGGAGACCAGGTGCCCTGGGTGGAGAGATCTTGCAGATGAGCTCCCCAACCCATTGGAGAAGCATCTGTTGTGAGAGTTGCTTGGGGTAAGGGTTGCTGAAAAGGGGACCCCAGCAACAGGTTTTAAGTGGACTTCTACCACTGGAGGGACAAAATGAGGCGACTTGTGTTTGCTATTTTGTCTGACAGGCACCCTGATGCCGGGGTCCATTGGGTGGATAAAGTCCACTGAGCTGCCCTCATGTGGAGGCGAGCATAGGGAACCACATGCACGGTGGATGCCATGTGGCCTAGTAGTTGTAACATTTCTCGAGCAGTTAGATGAGGCTTTAGCACTGCTTGAGAAGCTAACTGCACCAAGCGAAGGCAACGGGCCTGGGGAGATAGGCCCTTGCCTTTGTGGTATCCAGGAGAGCTCCTATGAACTCTAAAGACTGAGTGGGAGTCAGACTGGATTTTGGGATGTTTATTACCAGCCCTAAATACTGAAGGATCCGCATTGTGCAGGATAAAAAAGAAATGGCCTCTGACTCTGTTGGGGCTCAAATGAGCCAGTCGTCCAAGTAAGGGAAGACGAATATCCCTCGAGTGTGGAGAAATGCTGCTACAACAGCCATGCATTTCATGAACACCCTTGGTGCTGAGGCCAGGCCAAAAAGGAAGCACCCTGTATTGGTAGTGCTTTCCCTGAAAAAGGAACCGAAGGAACCTTCTGCGAGTTGGATGGATGAGAACATGGGTGTATGCATCCTTGAGATCTAGAGAACAAAGCCAATCCTGACTCTGAAGGTATGGCAGCAGAGATCCGAGAGAAATCATTTTGAATTTCTCCTTGACAAGGAATTTGTTCAATTCTCTGAGATCTAAGATAGGTCTGTAACCCCCTGTTTTCTTTGGAATAAGAAAAAAAGGGGAATAGAACCCTGTACCCCTGTTGATGAATGGGTACTTCTTCTATTGCCCCTTGGGCAAGAAGGATAGCGACCTCCTAACCTAACAGGTTGATGAGAGAGGTCGGAGAATTGAACTGCCTTACTATTGTGTGAGGGGGCATGCTTGAAAAATGAAGCTTGTACCCCTCCTTTATGATGGAGAGTGCCCAATGCTCTGCTGTTATTTGCCCCCATCTGGGGACAAAATGACATAACCTTCCTGGAATGTTGGAAGGTTCTGGTCCCCCGAGAACCAGGAAGGCTAAGTTCTCTAGATGAGAGTCAAAGGCCCTGTGGAGGCTGAGCCTGCTGGGCCGGTTGAGGCCTAGCAGCCTTTGCTTTCTTCTGTTTGGGTGGTTGCTGAGCTTTCTTGGCAAGCTGACCTGCATAACGTCCCTGCTGAACATAAGCAGGGTAAAATCTTTTCTTTTTAGAAAAGAATGGTTTCTTGAACAATTTCTTTCTAGCAGGATCAGCAGTGGACTTGGACAATCTGTCCAAGGTGGAATTTTCAGCATCCATTTCATTGGCTTTTTCCTGCCAATCTTTACCAAACAGGTTTTCACCAGTACAAGGGATATTTCCCAATTTGTCTTGCACCCAAAGCTCTAGATCAGATGCCTGGAGCCAAGCAATTCTACGTGCCCCTATGGCAATAGCCGAGGTTCTGCTTATGCACTCAAAACAGTCAAAGGCTGCACGGTTCGAAAATTTAGAGACATCTTGGGCATGTTTCACCCAAGTGAGAAAATCCTGTCTTATCTTCAGAAAGGAAAGGACTGAAAGCCTCTAAATTATCTGTGACCTCCTTCAGGAACATTCCCATGTAGAGACTATAGGAACTGATCCTGGCAGAAAGCATGGAAGCTTGGAAGACTCGACGTCCAAAAGCATCCAGGGTTCTGCACTCACGTCCTGGAGGATTAGAGGCATGCCTTTTTGCACTCTTAATCCTTCTCATAGCTGACTCCACTACAATAGACTGGTGAGGAAGCTGAGTCTTATGGAACCCAGGACAAGGAGGGACAAGGACAAGGAGGGACTCGATACAAGGAGGGACAAGGAGGGACTCGATACATAGTATCTAGTCTACGAGAATGAGGAGAGGTGGTAAGAGGTGTTTCCCACATCCTCAACATGAGATCATATAAAATCTCATGAATGGGCAAGGTAGCTGCCTCCTTAGGAGTTTTGGGATATTGTAGAATTTCCAACTCCTTGGCCCTTGGCTCTGTTTCAGGGGCCACAGTGAGGGACAGGCCTCGAGCCACCTCCCTGATAAAATCTTGGAAGGAAATATCCTCTGGAGGAGACATCATGCGTTTAGGGGAGGAGGGCTCCTCTGGGAGAAGCATCGCTGCATCGACAGAACTGTCAGAATCCTCAGATTCTTCTGAGGACTTGAAGTATCGTCTGTCTGGATGCTCTTGAAGAGTAACCGGTACCGGGGTATCGGTACCGAAGGTCATCGGATGACTGGGTACCAGCAAAGCAGACACCGATGCTGATGCTATCGGTACCGGTACCGAAGGCGGTGTCGGTACCGGTGGGACTGTCTGTCGCGGTTCCGAGGGCTTCGATGCCGCAAGGAGAGCCTCCAGACTGCGTTCCATAGCCAGAACTCTCTGGTCTATCGACGCTGCGAATGCCTGTATGTCGGTACCAGAGGAGACTGCCGGTACCCCAGAGCATGGCACCAGTAGTTCTGCCGAGGTCGAGGCCTCGAGAACATCCTGGAACCCCGATAATGCTTTGGAAGCCGAAGCCTCCCGCCGGGGTAATTTTGCCGGTGCAGAATCCTCGAGGGCAACGCCAGAGGCATCTCAATGCTTAGAAGGTGATCTACCCTTCGAGGACCGGCTGGATTTATGTTTAGTTTCCTGAGATCCACGGGAGGAAGCAGCAGCCCTGGAAGATGTCGATGCCACCGAAGCTGCATCAGAGGGAAACAGGGTATTGAGCTTAGCAGCTCGGTTCTGTTGACCTCTTTTAGACATCATGGCGCAGGACATACAATCCGTGATGGAGTGGTCAGGACCTAAACATTTTAGACACCATTCATGGGTGTCAGTGACGGAAATGGTACAGCCACACTTGGTGCACTTTTTGAAACATGAACCAGGTTTCTCCATGGTAAGGAAAACTTTTGGCCCTAAGGCCCAAAAGGGTGCGTGCACCTGAAGAAAAAGAAAAAGAATATATATATATATATTTTTTTTACAGGAATAAGAAAGAAAAGACCGGCGGTACCGGTAGAGCTTCGAGGAAGGCAGACGTGACCACAAAAAAGAAAAAAAACAAGAAAGACTTCTTCTGTGGTGACAGGAACACGACCTGTTGGCTCCGCGGAAAAAGAAGAACTGGAGAGAGGCAGTTGGAAAAGGTGGGAAGGCAGCACGCAGGTGCTGTGGGATGCTACATTCCTGCTTGTTCCTGGAGATCTGCATTTCTGGGCTGCAATCTGCACTGCTTTCTGCCCATGGGAGCAGTTTGTCCCACGGGCAGGAGTCACATCTCTGGGCCGCAATTGCAAAGGTTTACTCCGGGTCGCAAACCTGGAAGTGCCCATGCATGCGAGATCGCATATGTGCAGGGAACTTCGGGTGAGGGAGGGGGCTGCAGGAGAGAGGAGTGAGCCCTGAGAAGGGGAAAGATAAATATAAAATAAAAGATGGAAAAGGCTGAAAAAGACCTGAATCGGGTCAGGAAGGGAAATGGAACCCCCAGAGGGCAAAATTAAAGCAAAAGTAACTAAAACAGAGTGCCAGAAAGCGTAGTTACTCACCTGTAACAGGTGTTCTCCAGGAGCAGCAGGAATCAGTCCTCATATATGGGTGACGACGGAGCCCTCGTGCGGAGCATTTCCCCAGCTTTCAAAGAAAGTCTTTGGGAATGCAGCACGCATGAGCGGTCCCCTTCCCGCACAAGGGTGCCATCTTGCTCAGTCTGATGACATAGCTAAAAGACAGCAAAAAACAGAAAAATAAATCATATGACTGCAACTCCAAAGGGAGGAGGGAGGGTCATGAGGACTGATTCCTGCTGCTCCTAGAGAACACCTGTTACAGGTAAGTAACTATGCTTTCTCCAGGACCAAGCAGGAAGTCAGTCCTCACATATGGGACTACCCAGCTCTAGGCTACCAAGAACCCAAAGCTGAAAAATAAGCTCCCTCTAGAGCAGTGGTTCTGAATCAGACCTCCTTGAAGCCCTAGGCCAGTCGGGTGTTCATGATAGCCCTAATGAATATGCATGAGATATATATGCATTAGAGATATCCTGCCAACCTGACTGGTTTGTGGCCCTCTAGGGCTGGATTTGGAGACCCCTACCTTACACCTCTGTCATTTAATATTGAGAGTGGGCAAGGTGCAGATGTCCTAGACATCAAAAGGGCAGATAGAATGTGTCACAAGCCTCCCCAATTCTCACCACCACCAAAACGTTGTCTAATAGACAATATTTTGGTGGTAGTGAGAAGCAAAGAGGCATGTAGCAAATTCTATCTAACCTTTTTGATGTCTTTGGGATCTGCACCTTGCCCACTCACATTCATAAATGACAGAGATGTAAGGCAGGGGCCCCCAAATCCAGCCCTAGAGGGCCACAAACCAGTCAGGTTGGCAGGATATCTCTAATGCATATATATCTCATGCATATTCATTAGGGCTATTCTGAACACCCGACAGGCCTAGGGGTTCAAGGAGGACTGGTTCAGAACCACTGCTCTAGAGCCTCAGCATGCGAGATAAGAATCTTCCCTGAGAACACCCACGAACGATAGCCCAACATAAGGGCCGGAGGGTAGGAGTTTCCTAAACCTCAGAGAGATTACGGAGTACCGCCTGTCCAAAAGCACTGTCCCTGCGGGACTCCCTCTCGAGGCAGTAATGGGCCGCAAAAGTCTGGCTTGAAGACCAAGTAGCGGCCCGGCAGATGTCTGACAACGAAAGAGAGCAGAGATGAGCTACTGACGCAGCCTTCACCCCGAAACGGTGGGCCGTGACTTGACCCTGCAAGGAGAGGCCAGCTGCCCTGTATGCCCAGGCGATACAGTCTGCTACCCAAATGGACAGGGTACGCTTGGAGACAGGCGACCCCAGCTTATTAGGGTCAAAAGATACGAAGAGCTGAACAGCCCTTCGATGCCCCTGCGTACGGTCAATGTAGAAAGACAACGCACAAATACAGTCCAGGGTATGCAAGACCATTTCAGCCCTGCTGGCATGCGGCCTGGGAAAAAAGGTCAGAAGAACCATCTCCTGATTGACGTGGAAGGAGGAGACAACCTTTGGAAGGAACTTAGGATGAGTCTGTAAGACCACCCTGTTCCTATAGAACCTTGTGTACGGTCTATCAGAAACCAGAGCCTGTAGCTCACTCACACGCCTGGCCGAGGTAAGAGCCACCAAGAACAATGCCTTCCAAGAAAGGAAGCGTAAATGACAGATAGCCATGGGCTCAAACGGTGGGCGAGTAAGTTGTTGCAAGACCACATTCAAATCCCATTCAGGGGCTGGCGGACGAATCGGCGGCTTAAGCAAAAGCAGTCCTCTGAGGAAGCGGGCCACTAAGGGGTTGACCGACAGAGGATGGCCCTCCACCGGCGAGTGGTGCGCTGACAGAGCACTGAGGTGGACCCGAACAGAGTTGGATTTAAGGCCTAGGTCCAACAGGTGAAGCAGATACTGCAGCACTACTGGTACCAGGCACGAAAACGGATCTTCTTGGCGCTGAGCACACCAGGTGGAGAACCTACGCCACTTGAGGGCATAAGACTTCCGAGTGGATTGTCTCCTAGAGGACAAAACCACCTCCTCCACTTCCCTAGGTAGATGTAAGGGGGCTACAACTACCCTTTCAGCAGCCAGGCCATCGAATGGAGGGACTGGAAGTTGGGGTGCAGGCGAGATCCCTGATCCTGAGACAGGAGATCGGGCTGCACACCCAGAGGGAGTGGAGTGTCCACCGCCAATTGCAGAAGGAGTGGAAACCACAGCTGCCTCGGCCATCTGGGTGCTACCAGGATCAGAGTGGCCTTGTCCCGAAGAACCTTGAATAGGGTTCGGGCCACTAGAGGCGTTGGAGGAAACGCATACAGCAGGCCCGTAGACCACGAGATTAGGAAGGCATCCGCTGCTATTCGCAGCGGATGCGGTTGTCTGGAACAGAACCTGGGCAGCTGACGGTTCAATGGACTGGCAAAGAGATCGATGGTCGGAAGGCCCCACTTCAGGAAGATCTGCTGGACCACTAAGGGATTCAAATGCCATTCATGAGGCTGTAGAAACCTGCTCAACCGGTCTGCCAGGTAATTTTCTTGACCAGGCAGATAAACCGCCTTGAGAAACATGCTGTGCCCGACTGCAAAGGCGCACAGGGCCTGTGCTTCCTGACACAGAAGTCTGGATCCAGTGCCTCCTTGTTTGTTCACATAGAACATTGCTACTTGGTTTTCCGTCTGAATCAAGACAGACTGGTGAGAGAGGACATGAGAGAAAGAGTAGTTACTCACCTGTAACAGGTGTTCTCCAGGAGCAGCAGGAATCAGTCCTCACATATGGGTGACGTTGGCGCCGACGGAGCCCCCGTGCGGAGCATTTCCCCAGCTTTCAAAGAAAGCCTTTGGGAATGCAGCGCGCATGCACGGTCCCCTTCCCGCCCAAGGGTGCCATCTTGCTCAGTCTGATGACATAGCTAAAAGACAGCAAAAATAAGAAAATAAATCATATGACTGCAACTCCAAGGGGAAGAAGGAGGGTCGTGAGGACCGATTCCTGCTGCTCCTGGAGAACACCTGTTACAGGTGAGTAACTACTCTTTCTCCAGGACCAAGCAGGAAGTCAGTCCTCACATATGGGACTCCCCAGCTTAAGGCTACCGGGGACCCAAGCTGAAAAAATGAGCTCCCTCTAGAGTCTCAGCATGCAAGAACAGAATCTTCTCTGATAACGCCCCGAACGGTAGCCCAACACCAGGGCCGGAGGGTAGGAGTTGCCTAAACCCTAAAGAGATTATGGAGTACTGCTTGCCCAAAAGCACTGTCCCTGCGGGACTCCCTCTCAAGGCAGTAATGGGCCGCAAAAGTCTGGCTTGAAGACCAAGTAGCAGCCCGGCAGATGTCTGCCAACGGAACAGAGCAGAGATGAGCCACTGACGCAGCCTTTGCCCTGACACGGTGAGCCTTAACTCGACCCTGCAACGAGAGGCCGGCTGCCCTGTAAGCCCAGGCGATACAGTCGCCTACCCAAATGGACAAAGTACACTTGGAGATAGCCAACCCCAACTTATTGGGATCAAAAGAGACGAAGAGCTGAACAGCCCTCCGGTGCTCCCGTGTACAGTCAAGGTAGAAGGACAACGCCCTCCTACAGTCCAGGGTATGCAGGACCATCTCAGCCCGGCTGGCATGCGGCCTGGGAAAGAAAGTTGGAAGAACCACCTCGTGATTGAGGTGGAAGGAGGAGACAACCTTTGGCAGGAACTTAGGGTGAGTCCATAAGACTACTCTGTTCCTATAGAACCTAGTATAAGGAGCATCTGATACTAGGGCCTGAAGCTCACTCACTCGCCTTGCTGAGGTCAAGGTTACCAGAAACAACGCTTTCCAGGAGAGAAAATGCAGAGGGCAAGTAGCCATAGGTTCAAATGGTGGGCAAGTAAGCCGTTGCAAGACCACATTTAAATCCCATTCAGAGGCAGGTGGACGCACTGGAGGCTTAAGTAAAAGCAGGCCTCTGAGGAAACGCGCCACCAAAGGATGGTTTGAGAGAGACTGACCCTCCACTGGGGAGTGGTGTGCTGAAAGAGCACTCAGATGAACTCACAGAATTGGACTTAAGGCCTAGGTTGGACAGGTGAAGCAAATATTGCAGCACCCCTGGTACCAGGCATGAGAAAGGATTCTCGTTGTGCTGACTACACCAGGTAGAGAATCTACGCCACTTAAGGGCATAAGACTTTTGGGTGGACTGCCTCCTAGAGGCCAAGACCATGTCCTCCACTTCCCTAGGCAGTAGCAAGGGCGCTAGAACTACCCTTTCAGCAGCCAGGCCATCAAATTGAGGGACTGGAGATTGGGGTGTAAGAGAGATCCCTGCTCCTGAGACAGGAGATCGGGTTGCATCCCCAGAGGAAGAGGAGTATCCACCGCTAGTTGCAAAAGAAGTGGGAACCAGGGTTGCCTTGGCCACCTGGGGGCCACCAGGATCACTGAGGGCTTGCCCCGGATCACTTTGAACAGTGTATTGGACACTAGAGGCATGGGAGGAAACGCATATAGAAGGCCTGTAGACCATGGAATGAGAAACGCATCCGCTGCTACTCTGAGAGGATGCGGTTGTCTGGAGCAGAACCTGGGAAGTTGACGGTTCAGGGGACTGGCAAAGATCTATGGTTGGAAGACCCCCATCTCAGGAAGATCTGTTGAACCACTAAAGGATTCAACTGCCATTCGTGCGGCTGCAGGATCCTGCTCAATCTGTCCGCCAGGTAATTCTCCTGACCTGGGAGATAGACCGCTTTGAGAAGTATGCCGTGATCGACTGCCCAGGAGCACAGTTTCTGCACTTCCTGACAGAGGAGGCGGGACCCTGTGCCCCCTTGTTTGTTCACATAGAACATAGCAACTTGACTGTCAGTCTGAACCAAGACGGACTAGTGAGAGATGAGATGGGAGAAAGTTCTCAGGGCTAAGCGGATAGCTCTCAGTTCTAAGAGACTGGTCTGCTGTGTGGCCTCCCAAGGAGACCACAGGCCTTGAGTACATGCTCCTTGGCAATGTGCACCCCAACCTTGAAGAGAAGCATCGGTTGTCAGCACTTGAGAGTGTGGAGATGTCTGAAAAAACACCCCTTGCACTAGATTCGGAAGATGAAGCCACCACTGCAGAGAAGACTAGTAGTTTGGACACCCTCACTCTGTCCATGAGGCTTCCTGTGGCTTGATGCCACTGAGTTCTGAGACTCCATTGAGCTGGCCTCATGTGTAGACGAGCATTCGGAGTTACATGGACCGTGGAAGCCATGTGGCCTAAGAGCCTCAGGAACTGTCTGGCGGAGACCAGAGAATTGCTGTGGAACTGCCTGGCTAGATCCATCAATCTGTGGGCCCTGTCCACGGGTAAAAAGGCCTTTGCCTGCAGGGTGTCCAGTCTTATTTAGTATACATTTGTATACATTTGTATACCGCTACTTCCAGCGATCAGCAGCGGTTTGATTACAGATTGGAAATTGTCAAATCATGACAGGAAATTTTTTGAGGTATAAACACATTGATTAGACAGGAAAGCACAGCACACAGAGAACTATTTTACAGGGAACATGGGCTATGGAGGTTTAAGTGGCTTGCCCAAGACCACAAGGAGCACCTGTGGGACTAGAAACCCCAGTCCTTCCGGCCCAAGGTTGCTGTCCTCTAGTGGGATTTGAACCCCCGACCTTCCGGCCTGAAGTACCTTGCCCCAACCACTAGGCCACTCCTCGCTCCTATGAACTCCATGTTCTGTGAGGGGTGCAAAGTGGACCTTTGCAAAGTTTATAACAAACCCCAGGTGCTGAAGCAGAGCGACAGTGCGAAGGGTGGCTTGGTTGGCCTCCTGTGGGGATTGACCCCTGATGAGCTAGTCGTCCAAGTATGGAAAGACAAAGAGGCCTTGAACCCTTAGGTAGGCCGCCACCACCGCCAGGCACTTGGTGAATACCCTGGGGGCAGAGGTTAGGCCAAAAGGCAGTACTCTGTACTGATAGTGGTTTCCTCCCACTACAAATCTGAGATATTGTCTGTGGTCTGGATGGATGAGGATGTGAGTATAAGCATCCTTTAGGTCTAAGGACCATAGCCAATCTCCCTGCTGGAGGTAGGGCAGCAGGATTCCAAGTGTAAGCATCTTGAACTTTTCCCTCTCCAGGAACTTGCTGAGATTTCGCCTAGGATGGGCCAGAAGCCTCCTGTTCGTTTTGGTACCAGAAAGTACCTGGAATAGAAGCCGTGACCTCTCAGGTGGTGGGGCTAAGGTTCCACTGCCTGTTCCTTTACAAGACTTGCTAACTCCTGCAGGAGTAAGTCCCTGTGCAGAGGACGTCTTGGAGGCTCCCCTGGAAAATAGGAGGGGGGTACCTGGTGGAAGTGGAGGAGATAGCCCCTCTGGACTATACTTAGTACCCAGGTATCCCTTGTTACGGCTGACCACCTATGGACGTACAGGGCCAGCCGGCCTCCTGTGCTGATGTGGGCCAGCTGAGGTGGAGAGGCTATGCCACTGGAGTCAAAACCCCGCTCCCTGCTGTGCAGGAGCCGGAGGTTTTCTGCCTACAGGGCCCATGTCCCTACCCCTTGGCCTGCTGACCCTGTTGGGGAGCTGCAGAGGCCTGAAAACGAGGGTACTGTTTATAAGCAGATGACTTCCTCGGGTAAAAGGTCTTTTTTCCCGAGCCCTTCTTCTGAGAAGGGGCAGAGGTTTTTCTGGACAGCCTTGTCCAGGTAAGAGTCTCAGTCTGGAGTTCTGCAACCTTGTCAGCCATGGGCTTGCCAAAGAGGTTTTCACCTCGGCAGGGGACATCGACCAACTTGTCCTGCACCCATGGCTCGAGATCCGATGACTGTAGCCAGGCCTGACGGCGTGCACCGATGCCGGCCGCAGCTACCCGGGTCGAAGCCTTGAAGCCATCATAGGCTGCTCGAGAGAGAAACTTTGAGCACTCACGAATACCCGATGACAGAGCATTGAACCTCTGCAAAGGTTCCTCGGAGAGACCTGCAGAGAACCCGGTAATCTCCTTTGCCAGGTCTCGAAAGTACATGCCCATGTACAACTGGTAGGTCTGGACACGGCAAGCAAGCATAGAGCCCTGGAAGCACTTCTTACCGAGGGCATCCGGGTTCCGGACCTCCCGGCCGGGAGGCACCGAGGAGTGCATCTTCTGACTCTTCAGACGATGCATGGCCGATTCCACAACCATGGAGTGGTGCGGTAATTGTGCCTTTTGTAACCCGGGGCTCTTGCGGACTCGATAGATGGAATCGACCCGCTTGCTCAGAACTGGTGTCGAGGCCGGCACCTCCCACATGCAGAAGAGCAGCCGTTCCAGCATCGGAGGAACCGGTACAGTAAAGGCCTCCTTTGGGGGAGAGTCAAACTGCAGGGCCTCGAGCTCCTCGGCTCGAGGCTCCTCTTCGGGATCCGCGGGGAAGGCCAAGGCGTTGGCCATATCCCGCACAAAGTCCGAGAACCGTGTATCCTCTGATGGGGACCATCTCCGAGGCTCGGACGCCGGTGAGTCTGATGGGACACACTGAGTCCGAAAGGTGTCGGGCGACTCCTCATCCTCCGTTCCCCAGCCGGACTCCTCGGAAGAGGAATTAAGGGACTTCGGTCGGGCAGGCACCGATGCCATCCACCCCGATGCCGAGGGTACCGGCGTCGACGACCTCGGTCCCGAACGGGAGGCTGAGGGAGACCTTGGCCGAGGATCGACTCGAGCACGCATGGACTCGAGGATCGGCTGGGCCTCCGGGGTAGACTTGGACGTCGATGTCCCAGTGGTCGGGGCAGATGCACCGGTGAGCCGGCGATCAGTGCCCGCTGCTGTTCCATGAAGGCAGCCAAGCTGCTCTCCAAGGTCGTCAACCTGAGTCCGAGCTCAGGAGACTCAGCAGCCCCCGACTCGGGCCCCGACAGCGTCGGGCCCGATGACGGCTCCCCTGGAGGAGAGTCCACGAGGTCTACGGTACTCACGTAACCCGGGGACTCCATCTCCACACGAGGTTGTTTTGCAGGCCTCTCCGACTCCGAAGACCCGGGACGGCACTCGGGGCTATGCGACTTGGCCCTCGAGGAGCCAAGTGCGTCCACTGACGCCACCCTCGTGGGTTTTTTTCTTCCTGCGATGCCCCCGCGAGGGAGACCCCCTCTCAGAGGAACCTCGACGCTGCTCGGGGCTGGAGTCTCGAGACATTGAGGCCTCTGACGAAGTCCAGGCCCGTCCGGACACGGAGTCAGAGAAGATTCTTTCCTTTTGGTGCTGCCGACTCCTCAACGCCTTCGAGGACATCTTCCCACATGGACCACAGATCATCGGGTCATGATCGGGTCTGAGGCACCGGAGGCAGCAGTCATGTGTGTCAGTGAGAGACATAAGCTTCTTACACCGATTACACTTTTTAAACCCACTGGCAGCCATCGTGAGGTCACAAGACAGGGCTGCCAGTGAAAAAAGAAAAATGGCGCGAACGCTAGTCACTAAGGACAAAAAACGGAAAAAGAAGACCGGGCTCGATACCGATATATCGGGCCCAGGCGGGAAAGAGAAACCGGCGTCGAACCAAAGAAACGGGTCAGACACAGAACAAAAAGCGTAGTTACTCACCTGTAACAGGTGTTCCCCAGGAGCAGCAGGAATCAGTCCTCACATATGGGTGACATCGACGTCAATGGAGCCCCCATGCGGAGCATTTCCCCAGCTTTCTAAGAAAGCCTTTGGGAATACACCCACGCATGCGCGGTCCCCTTCCTGCCCAAAGGTGCCATCTTGCTCAGCCAGATGACATAGCTAAAAGACAGCACAAAAAAACAAAATGAACTATATACAACTGCAACTCCCAGGGGAGGAGGGAGGGTTGTGAGGACTGATTCCTGCTGCTCCTGGAGAACACCTGTTACAGGTGAGTAACTACTCTTTCTCCAGGACCAAGCAGGAAGTCAGTACTCACATATGGGTGACTCCCTAGCTCTGGGCTACCAGGAACCCAGGCTGAAAAATAGAGCTCCCTCTGTGAAGCCTCAGCAACAGGGAAATAATTTTACTGAGAACAGATCCCACCGGTAGCCAAACAAGAGGGCTGGAGGGCAGGAGTTGCCTAAACCTCAAAGAGATTCCGGAGTACTGCCTGAACAAAAGCACTGTCCCTACAGGACTCCCTCTCCAGGCAGTAATGGGCTGCAAAAGTCTAGCTTGAGGACCAAGTTGCAGCCCTGCAGATGTCTGCCAACGGTACAGAACGGAGATGAGCTACTGATGCAGCCATAGCCCGGACACGGTGAGCTGTGACTTGACCCTGCAAGGGAAGGTCTGCTGCCCTGTAAGCCCAGTTGATACAGTCCGCCAACCATATGGACAAGGTACGCTTGGAGACAGGCAACCCCAGGTTGTTCAGGTCAAAGGAGACGAAGAGCTGAGTAGCCCTTCTATGACCCCTAGTACGCTCAAGGTAGAAAGACAAGGCCCTTCTACAGTCCAGGGTATGCAGGACTTCCTCAGCCCGGCTGGCATGGGGCCTAGAGAAGAATGTTGGAAGAACCACCTCCTGATTGAGGTGGAAAGAGGAGACTACCTTCGGGAGGAACTTAGGATGAGTCCTAAGGACCACCCTGTTCCTATAGAAACGAGTGTATGGCCTGTCACAGACCAGGGCTTGAAGTTCACTCACTTGCCTGGCCGAGGTCAGTGCCACTAGGAAAAAAGCCTTCCAGGAAAGGAAGCGGAGAGGACACGTAGCCATCGGTTCAAAGGGAGGGCGAGTAAGCTGCTGCAAGACCACATTCAACTCCCACTCAGGGGCTGGCAGGACGGAGAGGAGGTTTTAGGAAAAGCAAGCCCCTAAGAAAGCGGGACACCAAGGGGTGAACCGATAAAGAGTGCCCTTCCATCAGCGAATGGTGGGCTGCCAGAGCAGAAAGGTGCACCCGAACAGAATTGGACTTAAGACCCTGATTAGACAAGTGCAGCAGGTACTGAAGCACCACTGGCACAGGGCAGGAGAAAGGGTTCTCCTGGCGTTGGTCACACCACAAGGAGAACCATTTCCACTTCAGGGCATAGGTCTTTCTGGTGGATTGCTTCCTAGAGGCCAAGACCACCTCTTCAACTTCCTGAGGTAGGCCCCAGGGAGCCAGCACTACCCTTGCAGCCTCCAGGCCATCAAATTGAGAGTTTTGAGATAGGTGTGCAGAAGGGAATCCTGATCCTGAGAAAGAAGATCGGTTTGCAACCCCAGAGGGAGTGGGGTGTCCACCGCCAGCTGTAACAGAAGCGGGAACCAGGGCTGCCTCGGCCATCTGGGGGCTACCAAGATGACCGAGGCCCTGTCTCTAAGAATCTTGAATAAGGTTCGGGCCACCAGGGGCATGGGAGGAAACACATACAGAAGGCCCTTGGACCATAAGATCAGGAAGGCATCCGCTGCGAATCTCGTGGGATGCGGTTGCCTGGAGCAGAAATGAGGCAGCTGCCGGTTCAGGGGACTGGCAAAGAGGTCTATGGATGGAAGTCCCCATGTCAGGAAAATGTTCTGAACCACCAAAGGGTGCAGTTGCCACTCGTGAGGTTGCAGAACCCTGTTCAATCTGTCTGCCAGGAAATTTTCGTGGCCAGGAAGATAGACTGCCCTGAGCAGCATATTGTGTCGCAGTGCAAAAGAGCATAGGGCCTGTGCCTCCTGACACAGAAGCCTGAACCCCGTGCCCCCTTGTTTGTTCACATAGAACATCGCCACCTGGTTGTCTGTCTACACCAAGACTGACTGGTGGGCCAGGGTGTGAGAGAAGGCTTTGAGGGCTAACCATATCACCCTGAGTTCCAGCAGATTGATCTGTTGCGTGGCCTCCATGGAGATCACAGGCCCTGTGTGCACTTGTCCAGACAATGTGCACCCCAGCCCTGCAAGGAGACATCGGTTGTGAGTACCACAGTGGAAACAGGTACCTGAAAAGGAATTCCCTGGAGAAGGTTGGGGGTGTAGCCACCACTGCAGGGAGTTCAGGAAGGGTTTGGACACCCTTACTTTGTCTCCGAGGCTTCCTGTAGCCTGCCTCCACTGAGTTCTGAGACACCACTGTGCAGGCCTCATATTCAGGTGGGCATTGGGGGTCACATGCACTGTTGAAGCCATGTGGCCCAGGAGCCTTAAACAGAGTCTGCTGGAAACCAGTGGGTTGTCTAGAAACCAACTGGCCAAGCCCATCAGTCTTCAAGCTCTGTCTGCTGGCAAGTAAGCTTTTGCTTGCAGGGAGTCTAACCGTGCTCTTATGAACTCCAGGTTCTGGGAGAGGAGCAAAGTGGATTTTGCGAAGTTTATGACGAAGCCTAGTTGCTGAAGGAGAGAGACAGTACGGAGGGTGGCTTGCCTGGCCTCCTGGAGAGTCTGACCCCTGATGAGCCAGTCGTCCAGGTAGGGGAAGACAAAGATACCCTGGTTACTCAAATAGGCCGCCACCACTGCTAGGCACTTTGTGAAGACCCGTGGGGCGGAGGTTAGGCCAAAGGGCAGTACCCTGTACTGAAAATGGTTTCCTCCTACCACGAACCTTAGGCATTTTCTGTGGTCTGGATGAATGAGGATGTGAGTGTACGCATCCTTCAGATCTAAGGAGCATAGCCAATCTCCCTGCTGGAGGTAGGGCAGCAGTGTTCCAAGAGTAAGCATCTTGAATTTTTCCTTTTTCAAGAACTTGTTTAGATTTCTCAGGTCCAGAATGGGCCGGAGACTTCCAGTTCTTTGGCACAAGAAAGTACCTGGAGTAGAAGCCCTGCCCCAGCAGGTGGGGAGGTACAGGCTCCACCGCCCTGTCTTGAAGAAGACCTTGCAGTTCCTGGAGAAGGAGTTCCTGATGCAGAGTAGGCCTTGGAGGCTCCCCTGGGAAGTAGGAGGGGGTACCTGATTGAAATGGAGCAGATAACCCTTCTCGACTATGCTCAGTACCCAAGCATTTCCTGTGATGAGCGGCCACTGGTGGGCAAACAGGGCCAACCGACCTCCCGTGCTGAGATGGGCCAGCAGAGGCAGAGGGGCTATGCAGTGGGAGTCAAAAAACCCCTCCCTGAGTAGGAGCAGGAGCCGGAGGCTTGGGGGCTTTCTGCCTACAGGGCCCATGTCCCTGCCCCTTGGCCTGCTGACCCTGCTGGGGAGCTGGGGAGGCCTGATAGTGAGGGAAAGGTTTGTAGGCAGATGACTTCCTCAGGTAAAAGGTCTTTTTCCCCGAGCCCTTCTTCTTATGAGAAGGGGCAGAAGTTTTTCTGGACAACCTTGTCCATGTCAGAGTCTCGGTCTCGAGCTCAGCGGCCTTTTCGGCCATGGGCTTGCCGAAGAGGTTTTCGCCTCGGCATGGGACATCGACCAACTTGTCCTGTACCCATGGTTCGAGGTCCAATGACTGTAGCCATGCCTGGCGTCGAGCACCGATGCCGGCCACCGCTACTCGGGCTGAAGCCTTGAAGCCATCGTAGGCCGCCCGGGAGATGAATTTGAAGCATTCCCGGATCCCCGAGGACAAGGTCTTGAACCTCTGCAAAGGTTCCACGGAGAGGCCAGCCGAGAACCCGGCTATTCGCTTAGCCAGGTCCTGCAAGTACATGCCCATGTACAGGTGGTAGGACTGGACACGGCAAGCAAGCATCGAGCTCTGGAAGCACTTTCTGCCGATGGCATCCAGGCTTCGGGCCTCCCTACCAGGAGGCACCGCAGAGTGCATCTTCTGGCTCTTCAGACGATGCATGGCTGATTCCACAACCATAGAATGGTGCGGCAGTTGTGCCTTATGGAACCCAGGGCTCTTTTGGACTCGATACATGGAATCAATCCGCTTGCTCAAAACCGGCACCGAGGCCGGTGCCCCCCACATTCGGAAGAGGAGCCGTTCCAGCATCGGAGGAATCGGCACAGTAAAGGCCTCCCTCGGGGGAGAGTCATACTGGAGGGCATCAAGCTCTTCAGCTCGAGGCTCCTCCTTGGGATCCGCAGGAACAGCCAAAGCCTTGGCCATGTCCCTGACAAACTCCGAGAACCGGGTGTTGTCCGGTGGGGACCTACTCCGGGGCGCAGACTGCGGTGAGTCCGAAGGGACACACAGAGTCCGAAAGGTATCGGGGGACTCCTCGTCCTCCGTCTCCCACGCACACTCATCCAAGGAAGAGTCGAGAGGCTCCAACCGTGCGGGCTCCGGCAGCACCCGCCCCGATGCCGGGGGCATCTGTGTCGACGCCCTCGGTCCCAAACGGGAGGTCGAGGGAGACCGTGACCAAGTCCGGACTCGGGCCTTCATGGCTTCGAGAACCGGCTCGGTCTCCAGGGTCGACTTAGACGTCGACGTCCCGGTGGTCGGGGCAGATGCACCAGTCAAGCTGGCCATCAGTACCCGCTGCTGATCCATGAAGGCAGACAGTCTGCACTCCAAGGCTGTCAGCCTGAATCCAAGCTCAGGAGACTCAGCAGCCACTGACTCAGGCCCCGGCGGCACTGGGCCCGACGTCGGCTCCCTGGGAGGAGAGTCCTCGAGGACAACAGGACTTACATGCTCGACGGACTCCAGCTTTACACGAGGCATCTTAGGCGGTTTCTCCAGCTCCAAAGGCCCGGGGCGGCAGTCAGGGGTCCGGGACCTGGCCCTCGAGGTACCAGGGGTATCCTCCGATGCCGCCCTCACGAGCTTCCTCTTCCTCTTATGCTCCTGACTGGGGGACCCCCTTTCAGAGGAACCCCGACGAAGCTCAGGGTCAGACTCCCGAGAAGTCGAGGCCTCTGACGAGGTCCGGGCTCATTCGGAGGCAGAGTCAGAAAAAATTCTCTCTTTCTGATGCTGCCGGCTTCTGAGTGCCTTGGTGGACATCTTTCCACACGGGACACAGACCTTGGGATCATGGTCTGGCCCGAGGCAACGCAGGCAGCAGTCGTGTGTGTCGGTAAGAGACATGAGCTTCTTACAACGATCACACTTTTTAAAACCACTGGAGGCCATCGGGGAAAAAAGGACCCCTGCAAGGTCAAAAGACCAGCCCTACAGGGAAAAAGAAAAAGAGCGCGAACGCGTGCCACGAAGGGCAAAAAAACGAAAAATAGAGATCGGGTCGATACTGGCGTACCAAACCCAGGCGGGAAGGGGAACCGGCGTCGAACCGCACAAAAGAGAGTGAAAATCGCAGAAAAAAATCAAACTTTTCCGAGTGACACGGACTTCACGTCCGTTGGGCTCCATGGAAAAAGAAAGACTGAGCAAGATGGCACCTTTGGGCAGGAAGGGGACCGCGCATGTGTGGATGTATTCCCAAAGGCTTTCTTAGAAAGCTAGGGAAATGCTCCGCATGGGGGCGCCATCGACCCTGCTTGGTCCTGGAGAATCCACTTTTTCCTCGGGTGAAAACAAAACACGTCCGTCGGGCTCCGCAGAAAAAAGACTGATCAAGATGGCACCCTTGGGCGGGAAGGGGACCGCGCATGCGCGCTGCATTCTGTGATGAGGAGAGCTCTGCTGAGCCCATGGAAATAGAGGAAAATTGTAAATATACCTTTAAGGAGAGAGACAGGCAGAGAATTCACAGCTTTCAGAGTGCAGGTAAAGGAAGAAAACAAGCAGTCACTGAAGTCAGGCCACACCCAAGCTCTGCTAACCTAAGGTCAGGCTTGGGGAGTAATGAAAAACACCTGAGTAGGAAGCAGTGTACGCTAGTTAATAAACAGCCTTATAAACCCAGGGGAGAAAAAGGAAAGGAGCCAACACCGGGAAGCAGAAAGGAGATCACTGGGGAGGAGAACGGTGAAGACTTTGGTGAGGAGCTCAGCAGTGAAAGTAGCAGCCATAAACAAAGCCAGGCTTGCAGGAGGAGTGCTGTTAGTCCTGAAGCCAGCCGAGGTGTGGCTAGGAGAATTG
Source organism: Ichthyophis bannanicus (assembly GCA_033557465.1). Classification (NCBI taxonomy): domain Eukaryota; kingdom Metazoa; phylum Chordata; class Amphibia; order Gymnophiona; family Ichthyophiidae; genus Ichthyophis; species Ichthyophis bannanicus. The sequence goes on along the minus strand of CM066037.1, from coordinate 376,845,919 downwards.
CTGATGAGGGTCATGCTGCAGTTCAAATGGTTCGTGGTCCAGCTCAAAGAGTTCAAGCTGTCAAAAGGTGGGTGGACAAACTCACAGCTAGAAGTGACCAGAACCCAGCTGGGTGGAAAGAACCAGGGCTGAACAAGTTAGAAGAACTGAGGCAGTTGATCCAGAGAAGGAATCCTCACATTCCAGGTACAAACATTCCTTATTGTGGAGAGCACCTGTGGAGAGAAGTCCAGGAGCTTTTACAAAGCATTAAGCCAGAAACAGTTCAGGAAAGCTCAGAGTCAGACGTACATGCTGAAGAGCAGGAAGCGATGCAGGTAGACTGTCCTGAGCAGGATGCTATAACTGAGGAATTAGCAATGGACTGTTCATTGTGCCAGAAGGCAGATTGAAAGCTTTCTGATAAAAAGTCTTTAACGAAGAAAGCACTGAAGAAACAGGGTGAGTTAACCTATCTGTGTTAATGCTAGGAACCGCTTCTAATGAAAAGAATACATGCATAACTTGTATTTGAATTACTAAAGAAGCAGAAGATAAAAATGGATTCTGTTTTGCCTGAAGGAAGAAGCTATGTTTCGTTTGCTGAACGTTTGATGAAAACAGCTACACATGTTAAAAGGCTTAAGGAGCAGTTTCAGTTCTAGTTTGTGTATAATTTCCTGATGTTACTGCTTGGAGAAGAATCCTAACGTTTATGTTGAGCCTTAGTGCTTTGGGGAAGATAAATAAATTTCTTGTTTGCCTTTAAAAACCACCGGTTTCACATTACTGTCTTTAGATAAGGAGAAACAACTACAAGTCCCAGAAGTCCAAGCTGTGGACAAGAATAGTATAATTCTTTAAGGACTAACATTGGCAGCCCTGTGCCTTTAGGCCTTTGGCCCAGGCTAGGGTGACGACAATTCCCAAAGGCTTTCTTTGAAAGCTGGGGAAATGCTCCGCACGGGGGCTCGGTCGGCACCAACGTCACCCATATGTGAGGACTGACTTCCTGCTTGGTCCTGGAGAAAGTTTGTAGAGCTAACCAAATAGCTTGCAACTCCAATAGATTGATCTGCTCTGTGGTCTCCCAGGGGGACCAGAGGCCCTGAGTGCATGCCCCTTGGCAATGTGCACTCCAACCTTGAAGAGAAGCATCGGTCGTCAACACCTGTGTGTGGTGGTGGTGCCTGGAAAGGCACCCCTTTGATCAGGTTTGTGAGATGCAGCCACCACTGCAGGGAGGCCGCCAGTAGTTTGGACACTCTTACTCTGTCTCTTAAGTCTCTTGTGGCCTGTATCTACTGAGCTCTGAGGCACCATTGTGCAGACCACATATGCAGACAAGCATTTGGAGTTACATGGACCATGGATGCCATGTGGCCGAAAAGCCTCAGGAAATGTCTGGCAGAGACCAGAGATCCCTTGTGAAACTGCTGGGCCAGAGCCATCAGTCTGTGGGCCCTGTTCTTGGGTAAATAAGCCATTGCTTGTAAGGTATCCAACCTTGCTCCTATGAACTCTATGTCTTGTGAGGGGAGCAAAGTGGACTTTGCAAAGTTTATGACAAAGCCCAGGTGCTGGAGAAGAGAGACAGTGCGAAGAGTGGCCTGTCTGGCCTCCTGTGGAGACTGACCTCTGATGAGCCAGTCGTCCAGGTATGGAAAGACAAAGATGCCCTGGTTTCTGAGATAGGCCGCCACCACCGCCAGGCATTTGGTGAAAACCCTGGGTGCGGAGGTTAGGCCAAATGGAAGTACTCTGTACTGAAAATGATGTCCTCCCACTACAAATCTGAGATATTGTGTGTGGTCTGGATGAATGAGGATGTGAGTATAAGCTTCCTTTAGGTCTAAGGAACATAGCCAATCTCCCTGCTGGAGGTAGGGCAGTAGTATTCCAAGGGTAAGCATCTTGAACGTTTCCCTCTCCAGGAACTTGTTGAGATTTCGCAAGTCTAGAATGGGCCTGAGGCCTCCTGTCCTTTATGGTACTAGAAAGTATCTGGAGTTGAAGCCCCGTCCTCTCAGGTGGTGAGGCACTGGTTCCACCGCCTGCTCCTGTAGAAGACTTGCCAACTCCTGAGAGGTTCCTGTGCAGAGGGAGTCTGGGAGGCTCCCCTGGAAAATAGGAGGGAGGTAACTGGTTGAAGTGGAGCAAGAAGCCCTTTTGAACTATGCTCAGTACCCAGGTATCCCCTGTTATGGCTGACCATCTGTGGGCATACAGAGTCAGCCGGCCTCCTGTGTTGAGTGGAGCCAGCTGTGGGGGAGAGGCTATGCAGTGGGAGTCAAAACCCCGCTCCCTGCTGTGCAGGAGCCGGAGCTGGTGGCTTGGGGGTTTTCTGCCTACAGGGCCCATGTCCCTGCCCCTTGGCCTGCTGACCCTGCTGGGGAGCTGTAGAGGCCTGGAAATGAGGGTAGGATTTGTAGGCAGACGCCTTCCTCGGGTAAAAGGGCTTTTTCCCCGAGCCCTTCTTCTTCTGAGAAGGGGCAGAAGTCTTTCTGGACAGCCTTGTTCTGTTGAGAGTCTCAGTCTCAATTTCTGCAGCCTTTTCAGCCATGGGTTTGCCAAAGAGGTTTCACCCCGGCAAGGGACATTGACAAACTTGTCCTGGACCCATGGCTCGAGGTCCGATGACTGTAGCCATGCCTGACGGCGTGCACCGATGTCGGCCGTGGCTACTCGGGCCGAAGCCTCGAAGCCATCATAGGCTGCTCGAGATATAAACTTCTAGCACTCTCAAATCCCCGATGACAAAGCCTTGAACCTCTGCAAAGGTTCCTCAGAGAGGCCAGCAGAGAGGCCAGCAGAGAACCCGGCAATCTCCTTTGCCAGGTCTCGGAGGTACATGCCCATGTACAGCTGATAAGTCTGGACACGGCACGCCAGCATAGAGCCCTGGAAGCACTTTCTACCGAGGGCATCCAGGTTCCGAGCCTCCCAGCCGGGGGGGCACCAAGGAGTGCATCTTCTGACTCTTCAGACGATGCATGGCCGATTCCACAACCATGGAGTGGTGTGGTAGCTGTGCCTTCTGGAACCCAGGGCTCTTACGGACTCGATAGATGGAATCGACCCGTTTGCTGAGAACCGGCGCCGGGGCCGGTGCCTCCCACATACGGAAGAGCAGCCGTTCCAGCATCGGAGGAACCGGTACAGTAAAGGGGAGAGTCATACTGGAGGGCCTCGAACGCTTTGGCTCAAGGCTCCTCTTCGGGATCCGTGGGGAAGGCCAAGGCCAAGGCCTTGGCCATATCCCTCACGAAGTCCGAGAACCGGGTATCCTCTGGGGGGGACCTTCTCCAAGGTTCGGACTCCGGTGAGTTCATAGGAGCAAGGTTGGATACCTTGCAAGCAATGGCTTATTTGCCCGAGAACAGGGCTCACAGACTGATGGCTCTGGCCCAGCAGTTTCACAAGGGATCTCTGGTCTCTGCCAGACATTTCCTGATGCTTTAGGGCCACATGGCATCCACGGTCCATGTAACTACAAATGCTCATCTTCATATGTGGCCTGCACAATGGTACCTCAGAGTTCAATGGATACAGGCCACAGGAGACTTAAGGGACAGAGGGAGAGTGTCCCAACTACTAGCGGCCTCCCTACAGTGGTGGCTGCAACTCCCGAACCTGATCAAAGGGGTGCAGGCCTCTCCGGCTCCGATGACCTGGGACGGCAGTCGGGGCTATGCGACCTGGCCCTCGAGGGACCACGAGCGTCCACCGACGCCGCCCTCGTGAGTTACTTCTTCCTTTTGTGTTACCATGAGGGAGACCCCTGCTCAGAGGAGCCCCGACGATGCTCGGGGTCGGACTCCCAAGACGTCGAGGCCTCTGACGAAGTCTGGGCCTGGCCGGACACGGAGTCAGAGAAGATCCTCTCTCGCTGATGCTGACGGCTCCTCAACGCCTTCAAGGACATTTTGCCGCATGGGCCACAGATCGTGTCATGATCGGGCCCGAGGCACCGGAGGCAGCAGTCGTGTGTGTCGGTGAGAGACATCAGTTTCTTACACCGATCACACTTCTTGAACCCGCTGGCAGCCATCGGGGGAAAAAGGGCCCCTGAAAGGTCAAACTACCAGGCTGCCAGTGAAAAAGAAAAAGAGCACGAACGCTAGTCTTGAAGGACAAAAAACGAAAAAAACAGATCCGAGCTCGATACCGGTGTATCGTGCCCAGGCGGGAAGGGGAACCGGCGTCGAACGGGCAAAAAACCACGAATCTTCGAAGGAAAAATCAACTTTTAACCGGGTGACTAGGACACACGTCCGTCGGGCTCTGTGGAAAAAAGACGACTGAGCAAGATGGCACCCTTGGGCGGGAAGGGGACCGCGCATGCGCGCTGCATTCCCAAAGGCTTTCTTTGAAAGCTGGGGAAATGCTCCGCACGAGGGCTCCATCGACGTCGACGTCACCCATATGTGAGGACTAACTTCCTGCTTGGTCCTGGAGAAAGTTGGTACCCAGGTATCACAGTGTCCCACTGGTTGTCCTCCTTCCACCATGTCTGAGAAACCAATCATATCTAACCTCTCATTTAGAGCTATATATTCTAACTCCCCCATTTTACTTTTTAGACTTCTAGCATTTACATACAAACACTTTAGAGACTGTAGTTTATTCATATTAATCTGGCTATTGGTAGGCAGGGGTAATTTGGAATCTTTAAGCTCTGTCTGCTCCGTACTCAAGAAAACCAGTACTAATTCGTGGTATAAGGACGGAAAAACTTTATTTCTCACAACTTCAGCCTAAACGCCCGACACAGGCCGTGTTTCGAAATCTTCGTCAGGGGGATTCAGGCACACTGTATCCATAGATACATGAACAAAACAAAATTCAGATAAAAACATGTAATAAATAAATAATAAAAATAAATATAGGTTTCAAACAATCATGATAAATAAACATAAAAAACTATAATGCAAACTGTAAAATCAAATAAATGAAATATGATAAATACAATAATAATAAATACCATCAATAAAAAAAATATCAATAAAAAATGTTGGAATGCCAAAAGGTAATATCAAACAAATATACATTGAGAAGAGCATCAACAGTGACACCAACGTGAAACATTTCTATGAGAACCTCAAGAACAAAAAAGGGATGTGTAACCATTAAGTGAAGTCATTTAAGAAAAAATATATATCATACCTTAACAATGAACTCTAAACGATTTTATACATTTCTTGCTAAAAGGGAGGAAGAAAAACAAAGTAAAAAATGTAACCGAGGTATCCGGATGCCCCAACCCGTCATCCACCCCCACCCCTTCCCCCCCCTTAACCCCTCTCACCTCCCACCACCCCTTAACCCTTGACAAATACAGGCAGACATCAGAGAATGGTGCAATTGCTTGGTCGCAGCTTTTATTTAAAGGTATTAAAACACCGGCCCAACATGGGCCCAAATCAACATTCATAACAGTAACCAAAACACCCCCCCCCACCCGTCCTCCGGATGACGCTCCCACCAGCCATTTCTAGCAAAGTGGTGCATCATCCACACCCCCCGTTTCCCCCTACCGCCCGCCTCGCCATGTTATAAGCAAAGGCCGGCTCCAGGGTTGCCAATTTCCGGGCAGAGACCCCCAGCCGGGGCGTCTCCCCCAACAAAAGAATAGTGCCGCTCCTGTGGAACGCGGCATAAAGCTGAAATGCCCCCCGGGTCAGCGAGCACCTGCTCGCCACCCCGCCACCGGCGCGAAGGTAGGCTACTATCCTTGCGCCGCCCCCACCACCTAAAGCTGCGACCAGCACCAAGACTCCAATGCCTCCTGCCAATCATTTAAAAGCAGGTCCTGTCCCACCGGGGCGAGATGAACCCCATCAAGCCGATAGAGGCCGGCACAGGAAACGTCCGCCCAAGGGTGCAAGACCTGTCGCCCTCCCGTCTGCTGAACCCAGCGTCCAATCTGCCTGTTAATCTTAACCAGGCCCCTCGACCAACGCCGCTGGGTCCAACAGGCCGGACGGGGCACAATGTCTGACCAAATAATAGCCACACCCGGGAGGAGCTCCCGCAACTGAGCAATGTCTCTCTGTACAGTCCGGATGAGCTGCCGGCAAGACCAAGCTACCAGGTCATTGCCGCCGAGATGGAGTAGCAACCCCACCAACCGCCGCCGCAGTCCGATCTCCGCCTGAACTCGAGTCAAGAGCTGCTCCCAGTGCATGCCACGTTGACCCATCCAGCAAAGCCGCACTCCAGACGTGGCGAGACCAAGATGGGCACCCAACGGCCGGACCGCCGCCCGACGCTCCGCCCAGTAGACGAAGGAGTGCCCAATGATCCACCAGTCGCCGGAGCACCCACCATCTGAAAGCAGAAAACAAGCGGACTGCCACCAGCAGGCAACTCTGAAATAGGAAGAAGACATTAGTAGCCCCCCAAACCCCCCCCCAGGGACCCAAGTCCTAACGCCCGCAGGTGCTAAACCACACCCCCGGGGGCCGCCGGGCGCACATACCCAGCATAAGCCCCCGAGCGCCACCTGCCAATGCGCTGGATCACCTGACCATCCAGACCCGCAGCCGCCGCACTAGTTGCCGCCCCGATCCGGAACGAATGCGAAGCATACCGGCGGTCGGCACAACCCAAGGCACGGAGCACCAGACGCAGCACCGCCGTGAACTGGAACCGAGTCACCGGGTTGCCATCCGCGTGGATGAAAAAATAGCCACCCGCCGCCGGCCGTTGCTGGACATAGGTGCACAGCGCGCGAACCGGGCAGTATAACAAGGGAGGGATGGGGCTTAAGAGGACCCAGCTCCCCTTCCCAGACTGATCTGTCTTTGAACGCGGTATAAAAATTCGCGTCTGTTCCGCGTCCACCCGAACGTGCGAAACGTCGAGCCCACCAAACGCCTCACTCCGGGCGGAGCGGGGAACCAGCTCGGATACCCGCAACGCACCAAAGAAAGCCGTGGTGAACAGCGCATGAAACAAGATGGCCTCGAAGCCAGAGGCTGCCTGACGCGGCAAAACCTCGCAGATTTGCAGTAAAAGCTCGTGCGAAACCGGAAGCCGCCAGTCCCGCGACGCAGGATGCACCCGAGCCCATCCCGCCAGCAACCGCCAAACCAAAAAGGACATACGAGGGTTACCCCAACCAGCGGCCTTGCAAAAGAAGGAAAACCCCGCCAATGCTCCGACGACCGCCGACCGAGCCCAGCCCTCCTTCTTAGCTGACAAAACAAACCGGCCGACAAGTCCTTCGGGCACCACCCCCCCTGACCAGCCCTGCGCACAAAGGAACGCACTCACCTGTGAGTAGCCCCACCGGTACGACGCCCAGGTACTGCGGGCCACTGACGCGGCCAATAAGGACATCACTTCAGGGTCCCAGCTGTCAAGAGATGCTCCGGGACCCGGGAGGCCACCTCGTCCGCCCCCGGGGACAGTCGCCGGAACGATGCCCACTGAAAACGGGATAAAGCGTCAGCAATGGAATTCTGGGCGCCCCGCACATGCCGTGCTCGGGCGGTGACATTAAGACGCAAGCAGGCAAGGACGAACACCCGCATCAGCGCAGCTACACGCGGACAACGAGGCGTGTGCCGGTTGATGACCTCCACCACTGCGGCATTGTCACACCAGACCACCACCCGCCGGTTGCGCAGCTTGTCCGGCCAGATCCAGAAAACTGCCACGATAGGGAAGAGCTCCAAGAAAGTGATGTTCCGAGTCAAACCGGAACGAACCCAATCCGCCGGCCAAGGCTCAGCGCACCAGGCACCATGACAGAAAGCACCGAAGCCAGAACTGCCAGCTGCATCGGTGAACAACTGCAGATCGACATTCGAGAGCTCAGGCAACTGAAGTACGGAGCAACCATCGAAACCCACGAGGAACGCATCCCAGACCCGTAAATCCTCCCGCATCCCTGCAGAGACCCGGATCCGATGATGGGGGAGACGGAGGCCCGCCATTGCCAAAGATAAGCACCGCACAAAGGGGCGCCCCATGGGAAGAACGCGGCAAGCAAAATTGAGGTGCCCAAGCAACGACTGAAGGACCCTGAGGGAAACCTTAGCGGCGGAACCGACCGAAGCCACCAGTTCACGCAGACGCTGGACCTTCGACACTGGCAAACGAACAACCATTGTGACCGTATCAATCTCGATGCCCAAAAAGGTGAGGCAAGGACCGGCCCCACCGTCTTTCCGGCCGCAATAGGAATACCAAAGTCAACGGACAAGCCAAGGAAAGTCTGCAGGAGAGCGGAACAAGTAGTAGTCCGCTCCGGCCCGACAAACAGGAAATCATCGAGGTAGTGGACTATGCTAGAGACCCCCGACTGCCGCTCGACCACCCAATGCAAGAAGGTGCTGAAGGCCTTGAAATAGGCACAGGAGATCGAACAGCCCATAGGCATGCACTTATCGAAGTAGAACTGCGCCTCAAAACCATACAACACCTAAGGCCCCTTCTTGACACCCATGACTTTAGATCAGTTGTTAATACACTCATCACCCCCCACTTTGCCTATTGTAATAGTCTCCTAATTGGCCTACCACAAAAAAGTACATACCTACTTCAAAGAGCCCAGAACATCTGTGCAAAAGTAGTCACTAAAGCCCACCTAGCAGACCATGTAACCCCTATAATGCTAGAACTGCATTGGCTCGGGGGGCGGAGCCTGATGTCCAGCAGGTTAGTCGCATAGCGTCGAGGCTCCCGAGAGGCCGGGTACGAATCCTGATTAAAATCCGCAAAAGCTCACTACATCGCCTATTCCAGCTGCCACGGTAAACCCGGAACATGGCCGGACCCAAACCAGTCCGGTTGGACTATGCTACGCCGACAAATGCCCACAGTAAACGTTCAAAAACGGAACCTCTCTCCCCCCAGAAGATGGCGGCTGCTCGCGAGGGATCGGAGGGCATGCAAGAGATACTCGCGGAGATCCGGGGGGTAAAAGATCTGGTTCAAACAAATGGTGAGTCACTCCGGGCCTTGCGTGAAGATCTAGCCATCATGCAAAGCAAACTTGAGGGGATCTCAGTGCGGCAGAATAAGATGGAGGGAACTCTGGAAATGCATAACGTACGTTTAGCTAAATTGGATAAGGTAGAGCGGCAGCTGCGGGCGCTGCAACGGGAGGTGGAGGAAGGCAATAATCGCGCCCGCCGCAATAATGTCCGGATCGTCGGCATCCCAGAGGGTGCAGAAGGCACCGATATGAAGGCCTTTTTGTGCACATTCCTTCCCTCAGTGTTGAAAATCGCCTTTGAGCGAGATCTGGAGATCGACCGGGCACACAGAGTTCCAATGAACCTGGCGCTTAATCGTAAGGCCCCGAGACCCGTTATTTTTCGACTCCTACGATATCAGCACGTGGAGCAGATCATGAACACAGCACGGATGCGGGGTCCCCTCGATTTCGACGGGCATAGAATATCCTTCTTTCCAGACCTGGCTAAGGCTACGGTAGAGCGGAGGAAACGCTTCTTGGAGTATCGTCCTCGGCTGCAGCAATTGCAAGCCCGCTATGGTCTCATGTATCCTGCCAAGCTACGGGTGACGCTTCATAACCAGACCAGGACATTTGACGATCCAGAGGCTCTGGCAACATTTCTGGACAACAAGGAGGCAGATCAGATGCGATGAGGTGATGGAGGCATCCTCTTTCTCAGTTATGTCTCAGATCCTCTAACAACGCTTACCGGTACTCTTTCCAGGAGGGTTTCCGATCCCGCAATCCCAGAGCTCAGGGTCTTTATCCCTCATCGGGCTCCCTGTGTGTGACAGTTAAGTATCAACGGGCCGCCGGGCCTAGAGTGGCAGCGTGGAGCCTTGCGGTTTGAATGATCGGCCTCTCGGGCCTGCCCTGCTGGTGCAGGCTTACCACAGACTGCTGGGGTTTGGTTTCTCATCCAGGCACATAGCGAATGGCTCCATGAAGATGGCTATGGAGTCACCTGTTCGATTTCTTGCAGCGCGCACAGGACCCAGGAATGCTGCTATCCAGCTCTTTTCAAAGGAACAATCATCAACTCAGCCTAATTGCTTTGAATGTATTGTTTATATGAATGGCCCTATGTAAGGTTTTATCCCTAAATGTCAAGGGTGTAAATAGCCCGATTAAACGGAAAAAAATTCTCGCCTACTTACAGCATGAGAAAGCTGATTTGGTATTTCTACAGGAAACCCATTTAAATGAGAAGGAAACCCTGAAACTGGGTATTAAACCTTACATGGTGGCCGCATATTCGCCAGCCATCTCAAAAAAGTGTGGGGTGGCTATCTTGATAAGGAGATCTCTGAATGCTACTGTTCTTGAATCACGTTCTGATGGCGAGGGCAGATGGTCCAGAGTATCACTTACGTTTGGTAATCTTGAAGTGACTTGTCTCTGTGTTTATGCTCCCAATGTTGATAACCCTGCCTTTTTTACCACTATAGCCCAAGAGGCTCAGACCGCCGCCCGCACTCATCTGATCATAGGTGGAGACTTTAATCAGGTAATGGACCCCCTGATTGACAAACAGCCCCCTCGGACCATTCGACCAAGTAAAGGTCATCTCATGTTAACTTCATTAATTCAGGAGTTAGCTCTAGTGGATATTTGGAGGTTATTGCACCCTTCTACACTTGAGTTTACCTTCTTCTCCCCGCCTCATCTCTCTCAGTCGAGAATAGACTTCTTCCTCGTCTCTAAAACGCTGGTATCTAATGTGGAGGAGGCACTGATTCACCCGCTGCACATTTCAGACCACGCGGCTGTCTCCTTTTTGTTGCGAGACAGCCAGGCGAGGGAGAAGGTGGGGGTATGGACCTTTGATAGATCCTTATTTGATAACCAGGACTTTTGGGAGGAAGTTCGGCTAGCCATCCATGACTACTTCCACTTTAATGAATCTCATGCCACCGCAGGGTGGGCCTGGTGGGAGGGCTTCAAAGCCACCATGAGAGCGGTCATCACTAGCTATCAAATTCGGCGGGGGAAACAGCAGAAGCAACAGCTCATACTCTTAGATCAACAAATTAAAGCAGGGGAACGCATACTTACTGCTAGGGCAGATCCATTCATTCTATTGCGTCTTCAAAGATTACGCTTCCAGTATAACTCGATTTTATCCACCGAGGCATCCCGGCACATTCAAGCTCAACAAGGGCTTTATTATTGGGAAGGTAATAAAGCGGGGAGGCTGCTTGCCAACGCCATTAAGGGCAAACGGGAAGCCAAAAGAGTGGCGGCTCTCCGGGATCCACAGGGGACGAGACTGATCACGAAAGATGAGGACATTGTGGAACTCTTTCGGGCTTTCTATGCTCACTTATACCGGTCCGACAGTGTTTATACACCCGAGGGTTTTGCGCAATTGATCTCGGGTATTCAGCGACCGACACTGGCCGCTGATGAGAAAGAGGACATGGATAGATCCTTTTCTAATGACGAGATCCAATATGCGATTACGCGTGTAGCCGCGGGGAAAGCCGCTGGTCCTGACGGCCTACCGGCAGAATTCTATAAAACCTTTGCGAAAGATCTAGCTCCTCAACTTTGTTTGTATTATGCTGCCCTCGCAGCTGCCACTCCTAGTGTTGGAACTTTCTCGGCGGCAAATGTGGTGGTGTTTGAGAAAGAAGGGAGAGATCCACTGCTAACAGCCAACTATCGCCCTATCTCCCTTCTGAATGTAGACTATAAGATCTATGCCACTGTATTGGCCGTCCGCTTATCGGGAAGTTGTCCTCCTTGATCCATCCAGACCAGTGCGGCTTTATAGCTGGTAGGTCTACGGCTGATAATGCTCGGACCTTCTGTCATGTGCTAGCGAGCGCTGCAACATCGGAGCATCCTCTAGTGGGCCTCTCCCTCGATGCCGAGAAGGCTTTTGACCGGTTGGAATGGCCCTACTTATTTGCGACCCTTAAATGGTTTGGCTTTGGTGATAGTTTTCTTCGTTACCTTGCAGTCATGTATGCCCAACCTACTGCTCGAATCTGCCTTAATGCCATGCAGTCTCGGGAATTTAGCCTTCAGCGGGGGATGCGCCAGGGATGCCCCCTTTCTCCGATGCTTTTTAACCTAGCACTGGAGCCCTTGACCCTACTGCTCCGACAGTGTACGGACATTAGCGGGGCTAGAGTCGCCAGTCGGGAGATCAAGTTATCGGCATACGCAGATGACTTGCTGTTATTTGTCTCACCGTCATCAGTCCCCATAGTGTTGGAAAAAATCGACTGTTACTCTCGGCTGTCCGGCTATAAGATCAATTGGACTAAATCTGTTGCTTTCCCACTCAATCAATGGGTCCACAGGGAGGACCTGAATGCTTTTCCCTTTGTTTGGCAATCTCGTCCGGTGAAGTATCTGGGGGTACATTATTGCTATCCGCTGGAAGATACCATTCGCTTTAACGCTAAGGGCTTAGTCACTAAAGTGCAGGAGCTGACCAGCAAGTGGTCCCCCCTGGTCCTTTCCTGGTGGGGACGGATCGAGACTGTGAAAATGATGATAACTCCTAAAGTAAACTATATTCTAGAAATGATACCCTGCTTATTGCCCTCACAAATCTACCAGGAGATAGAGCGGATCCTGGTGCGGTTCTTATGGCAAAATAAACCCCCGAGAATAGCAAAACAAAAGTTGACACTTGATAAAGCACTTGGGGGGGTTCGATTTCCGGATTTTTTATCGTATCATAGAGCTTTCCTACTGAAGCAGGGTTCCCGATGGCTAGAGCCTTCTGAGGGCAATCGCCCAGTTTGGTTAGACATTGAAGAGAGCCTCCTTGCTCCGATTCCGCTACACCAGCTGCCGGGCATGCAGTTTACCCAGGGAGCTCGTTGCCCGCGCATGATCGTAGACACCCTTGGGGCGTTTGCTGCCCTCCTCCACGCAAGCGGCTCGGGAGCATGTCTGCCTTGTAGGCTTCCCCTATGGCATAACCCCCTCTTTAAAATTCATAATCAAATGATAGCCTGGAGACCATGGTTTTCCCGGGGAGTATGGATGGCTAGCCAGCTCATGATGGGTAATAGATGGAAAGAGTTTGGGGAGTTGCAAAGAGAATTTCACCTTCCACCTAAGCTTTACTTCCAATGGCTGCAGCTCAAACACTGTCTTAAACATGCCAGGGTTACCCCGGGTATGGATATAGGGGAGGGTGGGGTGGTGGACCTCATTCACCCGATCTCCAGCGCGCCTGGCGTTGTCTCCAATTTTTATAAACTTCTTACGCAGAGTACCGGCTCGAGGATGCGCCAGATTCAACAGGCATGGGAAAGGGAATTGGAAATCACCCTGAGTGCGCAACAATGGCGGAAGGTCTGGTGCAACTTGGTTAGAGTTACCAAGTCCGCATCCATTACCCAATCGCTTTACCTGTTTATGCACCGCTGTTTGTATACTCCAGCTAAAATGGCAAAATGGGATAAGACTGTCAGCAATATTTGTTGGTCTTGTAAGCAAGCGGTTGGTACCCTGGCTCACCTTATCTATGAATGTCCTGTATTGAAGCCCTACTGGCAACAGGTATGGGAACGAATACAGGCAATTCTCAAATTTACAGAGCCCCTTAGCTGGCGGGTGGTCGGGCTTCGGTCATTGGCGGGACTCCCCTCCTTGCCCAGAGCCGGGCATTTCTTACTTGATTTCATGTTGGGCCTAGCTATCTGCCTGGTTATAAGGAATTGGAAGGACAGCACTAAGATCAACATGCCGGAGTGGTGGAACCAGGTCTGCCTTTATAGTAAATATGAGCAGATGCCTCGGAGAGTGGGTTCCCATTGTCTTCTTCATAAGCTTAAATGGCAAATGTTATCTGACTATGTCAATAGGGCTAAATGTTCGAGAGAGACATTATAGTTTGGCTACTGAGTTCCCATTGCCGCTGCATGGCTCAGTAATAAGGTCTCAATTGCATCAACCCTATTCGCTATGTTTGTCCTGGATGGGTGGGTGGGAGGGGGGGGTGGGGGGGGTTCCTGGGTTATGTATTGTTTGATGTTATGGTTTGTATGTATATTTTCTTGTTGAAAATGAAAATAAACGTTTAAAAAAAAAGAACTGCATTGGCTCCCTATAAACAGCAGAATCAGATACAAAATTCTCCTAACCACATTCAAGCTCCTGAACGACATCGCCCCTTCATATCTAACCACACTATTACACGCACCATCTGAATCAAGAGCTCGCAGACTAAATGCAGCACACTCACTTGAAATACCAAAATCATTCAAGAAAACTAAAAAATCCACCAGCACCAGGGCCTTCACATTCACTGCCCCCATATTCTGGAATGACCTCCCAATAGACCTTCGTATCATAAAAGACCTCACCCAATTTAGGAAGGAACTCAAAACATACCTATTCTCCAAACACTTTGAAATCCCCTACCCCCAACTCCATCCACACAGCATCCCCAGACTCACAAACACAAAGCCCTAAAATCTCACTCAACCAACCACACACAGACACCCACCACAGACACCCCAAAAAACACACGAATAAAAAAAAAAAAAAATGGAAATAAATTCCACCACTCACACATGAATAACGAATGCTTCACCCTGTAATTCATTGTATATAACCTTTTGATAAATAATCATTGTAATAGTTTCGGTAGTTCCTCGCCTCACTACCTGTAAAAAATTAGAAAATTTCTACTCAATATTATAACACAGGAATTTATAAAAGTATACAAAATGTAAATAGTTCCGACAGTTTAATGCACTGTCACTCTGTATAAAGTTAGAAATCTCTGTTCCATGTAAAATAGTATCTATTATCTGTATAAAGTTAAAAATCTCTGTTCCATGTAATGTATACAGCAGTATACAAATGTTTACTTGTTCCATGTAAACCGCCCCTGATCTCTGGAAGGGGCGGTATAGAAGAAATAGATAGATAAATAAATAAATAAAGCGAAAACCGAGCAAAGGGAAAGCCGCAGGATGGACCGGCAGTAAACGAAGCGCCGATTCAATGTCCACCTTGGCGAGTAACGCTCCAGGCCCACACTGGCGCACCAAGGACACGGCCGCATCAAAGGAAGCGTAACGGACCGTACAGAGCTCGCGGGGTATGCGATCGTTGACAGAATCGCCCGGAGGGCAGGAGAGGTTGTGGATCAGCCTGAACTTACCCGTCTCCTTCTTGGAGACCACCCCCAAGGGCGAAACCGTGAACGGGGAAAAGGGGGGGACCGAAAAGGGGCCCGCAACCCTACCCAGAGCACACTCTTCCGAAATCTTCCGACGCACGAAGTCGCCGTGTACCTGCACCGAAGCAGCGTTTCGGAGCCCACCCCGTGCGGACGCACCCTGAACCGGGATACGGAAACCCCCCGAGAACCCCTCTAAAAGCAAAGCGGCCGCCTGCCCGTGAAGGGACCGCCAACCATGGACGCATCACCTCGATCCGCACGGGGGTCGGGGCCAGCCCCCCACCACCGACCTCACTTACCTCCAGAGGGGGCTCCCACGACCCCCTTCCGGCTACACTTAATGGCAGCGTGGGCGCCCCCGCACAAGGAACAGGCATGTTTAAATTTGCAGTCGGGGAACGGGCAGGACGCCTTGTTGAAGCGCCAGCAGACATTCCCCCCGACATTTCCCCCTCGGGACTGAGGCGGGGCCGAGGCGGGGCCGAGGCGGGGCCGAGACGGGGACTCGAAAGGAACGTCCACCCGCCGGGACCTGAGCGGAGCCCCCCTTGCCAGCCGCAGCACCCGCTCCCCCGACTCGCCCCTTCGCGGACATCTGGGTCAACCAAAGATTGATGTCCTTCGTCCCCCATGACAAGTGACAATTCCCCTCCATCTGATCCCGAAACTCCTCATCATAATTCAACCAGGCCCACCCATCGTGAGCCTGGGACGCCGCCAAGATGTTGTCGGCATAAGCCAGTAACGCCCCATACTGCTCCGGGAAATAGTGACCCCAGACACTCGCAAGCCGCAAGAAGGCACGGGTCCAATTGAGCGTATTCCGGGAGGCCTTGTGGACCCTACCCGCCTTTTCGTCCTCCCGACGCTTCTTCCTGCTCTCGCCAGAACGCTTCCGACCTTCGAGCAGGCGGAAGATATCAATGTACCGACGACGCTTGATTCGCCGGCGCAATTTACGCGGAACGCCCTCCCATAACTCTGCACAGCGGACGACGGAGGTCCCCGCACCCGTCCCGGCGTCCGACGTCCCAGGCACCGAACCACGGGAAGAGGCCGAGGACGACGTCGAGGAAGAGGAAGACGAAGACGCCCACCGGCAACGGCGCCCCCGCCGGCGCTTAGCCCTTTTTTCCGCGGGCAACCCGGGAACGGAAGCAAGGGCCCCACCCACAGCCCCACCGGAGACCCCCGCATACTCACCTGTCCCACCGGAAGCGTCCAACGGGGCACTCCCCGGAGACAGCCCAGACGCCTCCGAGACCAGCGCATTCGCGGGACATGAAGGACCGGGACCAGCCCCTGCAGCAGAAGCAGCCATGGACGTCGCAGGTGTCGAATTCCGCGGGACCTGCGAAGAAAAAGAAGAAAACCCAGCAGCCAGAGCTGCAGGAGTACTAGGCGCTGCGCTCGGCCCGGCACCCCAGCCTTGGGCCGAAGACCCCAGCCCACCGGCATCCCATGCCTCCGCACTCCCAGCCGCCCCACGGCCATCACCAAACCAGCCACCCCAGCCCCACCCCAGTGCCCCAAACCCCCCCAGGGAACAGCCCCGAACGCCCACGGGCCCGGGGAAGAGAGGAAGCCAGGAGGGGGAGGGGAACCCAGCGGAGCGGAGCGGAGTGGAGGGAGGGGACCCCACAACCGGGACCGGCAACAGGCCGGCAGGCCCGCCCACCGCAGCACCCGAGGCTGAGCCAGTCGAGATCCGCGGGGACTCAACCCTCCCGCTAACCATGCGGCCAGCCTCCGCTAAGCCAGCTAGTGCCGCAGCGGCACCAGCCCCCTCCACCCCCCCCCGCGTGGGGGCCCGGCACACTGAGTGCGCCCTCAGCCCCATGGGGGACAGCAGGCACCCGAGCGGCCCCACGCCCCCGTGCCCCCCGAGCCGCGCTATGCCCGTGCCCCTGCCCAGCCCCCCGCAGGATCCTGGGAACGGGAGGGGCGGGACGCCCAGCCCCACCGCGGCCCGGCGGCGTGGCCCCACGCCGGGCAGATCCGCGCCCGCAAGTCAACCCCCATGGCCCTTTTGCCGCACCGCGCCCAGGAATACGCCGGGCCATGCTCCCCCACCTGGGGCTGCCACGAGCTAAGGGCAAATCCCCCCTGCACCCTGTTGGCTATGCCCTGATTCCCTTTTATGATTATTAATATTATTAGTATTTTGTGGTTTTGGTAGCAGATATTGTCCTAATGTGATTGTGATAAAGACCTGGAACCCCCGCGGGAGGCCCACCCCTCGATAAGCCAGGGAAAGTAGTGTTTTATTTTTTATTTTTTAAAACGAAGGCAAGGGAGAGCCGCGGGGCGAAGCACCAGCCCCCCCACCAGCGCGCGGCACCTCCCACAAAGACTCCCCCCCCCCGCACGGGCTACCAGGCACAAGGAGCACCGGTTGGGAGTCCCACGTGGCTCTCCGCCGGTAAAGGAAAACGAGCAACGCCCGGCGGTATGGTCTCCCCCTCTCCCTTGTGTTTTTTTTTTGTTTTTTTTTTAAAGTAGAAACCCCCGAAAAGGGGACGGCGCACCGCGAGCCCCACGAGCCGCCGAGAGAAGAGACCCGATGCTAGGAGGGGAGGCCCGGATCCCCACAGCGCCCAAAAACACAAACCTGCCAGAAGTGCGAGCAACAAGGAAGAGGGGGAACGCCAGCCGGCGCTCCCTCGTTGCTCGCGCTGACTCTGCCCCCCGACCGCCCGCGCAGTCCAATCACCGGGCTCCACCTTTGAGCGTGGAGCCCGAGTGCGGAAGCCCCGCCCGCAGCAATCCGGGGCTGAAGCCCCCCCCCCCCCCAAGCAACAGGCCTACCACGCGGTCGGGCCCCGGGAACCCAGTTACTGGGCCAGCCGCGGGACCGGGGCCCGGCGGCACAGCCCGGACAAGGGCAAAATCACTAAAAATAGACAACGAAGCAGGAGTGATACCAGAAAACGGACCAACTACAA
This sequence comes from Ichthyophis bannanicus, assembly GCA_033557465.1. Classification (NCBI taxonomy): domain Eukaryota; kingdom Metazoa; phylum Chordata; class Amphibia; order Gymnophiona; family Ichthyophiidae; genus Ichthyophis; species Ichthyophis bannanicus. Next base: position 376,827,864 of record CM066037.1, on the reverse strand, counting down.
TAAATATAGAAAACTACTTAATTGCAAAAAACTTTCTCATTGTACAATGTGTACATGAAAAACATCTGAGGGAAAAGAGAACCTAAGCACATTGGACCTAAAATCAAGGGTTCCCTAAAACATCAGGCGATACTTGCAAAAAACTGCCTACCAATGAAAAACCAAAACTTTACCAAAAAAGGAGGAGTATTTCACTACTGACCTATTGAGTAATGGATAAAAACTATTTAATCAACTATTTTACCAAAGTACCCCGTATTACAGGGGATATAATGATAGACATTAGCTGATTAATAAGGGACTTTTTTAGAAAAGCCATTTGACAAAAAGCACTATTTTAAGAGGGTACAAATAAACTAAATATGAAGAAAATGTGGCACACCTCTAAAATTGAAAGAGCCGATCCTTGTAAAATATTTATGAACGAACCTGTAAGTACAACAGAAACACTTGATCTACGCCACGAGAGGAATCTATTACAAAAACCAAATCTCGTATATCAATTTCTCACAGCGTGGACACGGGTCTGCTATCGTCCATCAAAAGCTTAAACAAACTATATGAGGACGCCAGCACTTGCGCGCTGAAATGAAAAAGAGCAATCGACGGGAAAACTTTAAAGTGCTTTGATTGGAGAACCACCAGGTTCGTTCATATCTTATGCTAGCACCTTAGAAGTGTTATCATAAATAATTTACAAGGATCGGCTCTTTCAAATTTCAAATGTCTATTATATCCCCTGTAATACGGGGTACTTCGGTAGAATAGTTGATTAAATAGTTTTTATCCATTACTCAATAGGTCAGTAGTGAAATACTTCTCCTTTTTTGGTAAAGTTTTGGTTTTTCATTGGTAGGCAGTTTTTTGCAAGTATCGCCAGATGTTGTTTTAGGGAACCCTTGATTTTGGGTCCAATGTGCTTAGGTCCTCTTTTCCCTTGGATGTTTTTCATGTACACATTGAACAATGAGAAAGGTTTTTGCAATTAAGTAGTTTTCTATAGTTATTGTAGTTGGTCCGTTTTCTGGTATCACTCCTGCTTCGTTGTCTTATTTTTTAGTGATTTTGCCTTTCATTTTTTACTTTGTTTTTCTTCCTCCCTTTTAGCAAGAAATGTATAAATCATTTAGAGTTCATTGTTAAGGTATGATATATTTTTCTTAAATGACTTCACTTAATGGTTACACATCCCTTGTTTGTTCTTGATGTTCTCATATAAATGTTTCACATTGGTGTCACTGTTGATGCTCTTCTCAATGTACATTTGTTTATAATATTACCTTTTGGCATTCCAACATTTTTTATTGATGGTATTTTTTTATTGATGGTATTTATTATTGTATTTATCATATTTCATTTATTTGATTTTACAGTTTGCATTATAGTTTTTATGTTTATTTATCATGATTGTTTGAAGCCTATATTTATTTTTATTATTTATTTATTACATGTTTTTATCTGATTTTTGTTTTGTTTGTGTATCTATGGATTCAGTGTGCCTGAATCCCCCTGACGAAGATTTCGAAACACGGCCTGTGTCGGGTGTTTAGGCTGAAGCTGTGAGAAAAAGTTTTTCCTTCCTTATACCACGAATTAGTACTGTTTTTCTGCTGTTCACGTGGTATCGTGCTTCCTTGGTGGACTGCTCCATACTCAAGGGCATTTGGGCTACTTTTGTCTTTGTTGGAACCTCTCTGCAGATATGTCCTAACTTCATTCTTTTGGTAATATCCTTCAAGGATACATTGTTCCGAACCATGTGCTCTTGGGCGACTGTCAGCTCTCCTCTATTATCTACTTTTAAAGCTGCTCTATCTCCTTTTTAAAGGTTAATGCCAGCAGCCTGCTTCCATCCCGGTTAAGGTGAAGCCCATCCCTTCGGAAGAGCCCCTCCTTTCCCCAGAATGTTTGCCAGTTCTTAAATCTAAAAACCTCATCCTTGCACCATCAATCTCATCCACTCATTGAGACTCCGGAGATCTGCCTGCCTTTTGGGTCCTGCATGTGGAAGGGGAAGCATTTCGGAGAATGCTACCCTGGAAGTTCCGGATTTCAACTTCCTACTTAAAAACCTAAATTTAGCCTCCAGAACCTCCCTATCACATTTTCCTATGTCATTGGTACCGACATGTACCAAGACAGCAGACTCCTCCCCAGTACTATTTAAGACCTTGTCTAGGTGGTGCGTGAGGTTCGCTACCTTTGCACCAGGCAGGCATGTTACCAGGAGATCCTCACATCCACCAGCCACCCAGCTATCTACATGCCTAATGATCGAATCACCAACTATAACTGCTGTCCTAACCCTTCCCTCATGGGCACATGGCCCTGGAGAAACTTCCTCGGTCCAAGAGGGTTTTACATTACCTGGAGGACAGGTCCTAGCTACAGGATCACTTCCGGCCACACCAGGGTGATGCTCTCCTATCACGTGACCTCTCTCCTCCATGGCAACAGGGATGCTGCCAGACTGGAGGTGGGACTTCAGGACTATATCCCTGTAGGTCTCATCTATGTACCTCTCTATTTTCCTTATGTTCTCCAAGTCCGCTACTCTAGCCTCCAGAGATCAGACTCGTTCCCTGAGAGCAAAGAGCTCCTTGCACCTAGTGGACATGCAAGACCCCTCACCAACTGGGAGAAAATCATACATGTGACACTCAACACAAAAGACTGGAAAACCCCCATCTTGCTGCTGGACTGCTGTCTGCATCCTAGTTTTAAGGTTGTGTTTAGGTATTTAAGTTCTTTACCTACTAAGGGTTGGTGGTGATACTTATACTAATAAAACTACACCTAATATGTTTAATGTACTTTGTTAACCTGAAGCTTAATCTCAGATCTTTAATGTATGCCTGATGAGGACAAACAGCTGCACCTGAAAGTGAATTTGGCACCTCTTTTCTTTGAGAGGTTTATGCACCTATAAAGCTACAATTATCCCAGGGGTGGGTGGGGTGTTGGGAAGGGAGGGAGGAAAAAAAATTTCTTAAAAGCTGGCTGCTATACAGAACCCTGTCCTGTGCTTCTAAGGTAACACTGTTCTACAGATTTTCAAAAATTGTTTGCTTCAGAAATTAAATGTGCTATTTCTTAATGGATTTGATATGTTGAATTCAAATATGATAGTGAAATTGGTCAATTAGCTCCTGTTTCTATGATATGTTGAAGAATGTACATTTTACCACTATGTATGGTGAAAATCGAGTCTAAATCCTTAGATGTAAATCAAAATCTTATTACAAATGAAACTTTGCACAATAACAAGCATGTTTTTATAAAATAAAGTTCATAAACATACTTGAAAGAAACAGAGGAGTAATTATGTCTGCAATTTAACTTTAAGAACATTTGTAAGTACATTCTAGCAATTTTTGTTCTTATTCAGTGGCTTCACGACTCTTCCTGATCTGTTTCTTGTCACTGTCCAGCAGTAGTCTGCAAGCATTGATGGACTCCATTTACCCCAATACCTCTTTTCCATGGCTACAATGTCTTGGTGAAATCGTTCTCCATGTTCATCACTTACTGCTCCGCAATTTTGTGGGAAAAATATAGATGAGAGTGTAGAAAATGAATCTTTAAGGACATGTTGCAACCAAGATTTTGTATGCCTTGAGAAGATCTTGAACAATCTCTTGGTAATTATTTGCTTTGTTGTTTCCAAGAAAATTTTGTGTCACTAATTCAAATGCAATCCATGCAGCCTTTTCCTTTCCACGCAATAAACGAAGAAATTTGTCATCTTGAAGTGGTGCATGACTCTGAGGGCCAACAAAAACTCCTTCCTTAACTTTGGCATCACTCAGTCTAGAAAATTTACCACTAATATACCTGAAAGCAGGTTTAGTTTTATCCATCGCCTTGACACAGCTTTTCATTAGTCCCAACTTGATGTGCAAGGAAGGCATCAAAATCTTGTTGTCTACAAGTGCTGGAAACAGAACATTTTTGCATCCAGGATCCAGTGACTGATGGAGTGGCCAGTCTCTTTTGACGAAATGACAATCTCTAACATGACTATCCCATTCACACAGGAAGCAGCAGTACTTGGTGTATCCACCCTGAAGACCAAGCAAGAGGGTGACCACTTTGAAGTCACTATAGATTGACCATAGATGTTGATCATAGTTATGACAATATGAAACAACTTTTGAAATGTATAAAGTCCCTTTCATAAAAGATGCATGGCCAATGGGAATTGATGGTAGCAAGTTGCCATTATGCAGCAATACAGCTCTGAGACTTGCTTTGGATGAATCAATGAAGAGCCTGCAATCATCTGCATTGTAATTGATATTGAGAGCTGCCATTAAACCTTTTACGTTGTTGCATGCAGCAAGATCACCTTCTTTGAAAAAGAATGACACCAAGTCTTTCTGACGGTCCCGGAAAAAAGAAATTCGAACGTCACCAGCCAGAAGATTCCACTGCTGTAGTCTGGAACCCAAAAGCTCTACTTTATTCTTCAGGAGATCCAAATCCCTGACAAGGTCGTTCAATTCACCTTGCGTTATGAGGTGTGGCTCATTAACAGTGGCCAGAAGAAACTCTGGGTCATGTGAGGTTTGACGGTTCATGACTAGAAACTTCTTCCTCTTCCTCACTTGATTCTAATGATAATGATTCTGACATTTTGGGAATTGGCAACCGTTCTCCATAAGACACGGAGTATTGCAGATGGAATGTTTGGATATTGCACGGTCCACTTACTCTTTCTGGATATGCCTTTCTGAATTGGAGGAACCATGCAGAAGTAGCAATTGCTGACGTGATCCGTGGGCTCTCTCCAGATCATTGGAACTGCAAAATGCATTGATTGCCTTTTCACATTCATCCATTGCCTGAGATTTGTTGCACATGTATTGCAGCATATGTGTGGCGCCAAGCTCTTATCCTGATCTCCTATTCTGCAGCCAAAATATAAGTTGTAGGCTTTCTTAACCGCCTGCAGTCATATTCCGTTTCTGTGATGTAAAAGTCACTTCACCACAAATATAGCAGAAATTATCTGCATTATTAACACAAGTACGATGCATCGCTGAATACACTGTGATGGACCTATCAGCATAAAATAATGCAAAATAATAAATTTTTCATTTTTCTATGACTAATACACCTTTTATACTGTCAAGTGATGCAAATTTAAATACTGATTGCATCATCTGCTTTTGGACAAATATTTATATTGGTTGCAAGTAGAGATTACGCAATCTCACACAAATGTTCATAATACACAGTTAATGGCCCCTAATGATTAATTAATAGCATATATCTTAGCAACTAGACCTAATCGGCCATTTTCATTATGATTTCTGTGTTCAGCAACCTTAGTGTAAAAAACAGCTGCTTTCGTGTCCGAAGCATTTTGGCATAATCTGTGACCAATTTCCAGGGGGAGTCCAACAACCCTTGCTTGGATAGAGGGAGTCTTGGGGTCTAAATTTAACCAGAAAGCTCCCTGCTGTGTTTTAAATTTAAACTGAAAGCTCTTTGCTGCTACTAGGTCCTGATTGTTTTAACAAATACACTGGGTTCACAGATTAATCAGCTTTAATCTAAAGAATTCCTTTTTCCACATGATCAATGCTATAGTTAAGCTGTTTCAACCCAAGCCTTCATTATGTCCGATATTAAGTAAAAAAAGAGATATTTCCTATTAATCTTTCATTTGTAAATTAACTCTTCTGAACTATGGGCCCGATTTTTGAAGACATTTACGCTGTTAGCTGCCCTAGTTAACCGTGTAAATGCCTTAACTGTGGCTAGACAAAGGCACCTACACTGATAGTGCCTTCATCTATCCACGGGTAAGCCCTAGGGCATATCCTGAGCGTTCTGGGGCAGAGTGGAGGCAGAGAAAAGGGCTAGCGAGTAGTAGCGATTTCTGATGTTACCCGGTTAGCACTCAGCACCTTAAAGATAGGCGAGGGTTTTCCTCGCCTGTCTTTGTGGTGCTGGGGCTAACCAGGTAGCATTGAAAATCGCTGCTACCCACTTAGCCTCGGCAGCTGCCAGCATTTCCAACCAACCCAGATTTTCACTTCTGTCACTGTGGAAGTGAAAATCTGGGCTAAAGGGGTCAGCGGGCAGACTATGCGCCAACACAGCACATAGCCTGCCTAAATGAAAATTGGGCTCTATAGGGCTAATTCCATTCCATTTGACTAGACATATAGAGAGGCTCGTGATTCTGATCCCATGGGCATGTCTAGCCCTGCGGGACCAGAATCATGATTAGGCCTGTACGTGCAGGCGGGGACTGCGATTCAGCCTGGCCTGCACGTACAGGTACAGCCCAACTAACTCAATCAGGGCTTTTAAATGGAGTTGCAACACCATAGCATCCAGTTGCCATGACATCGCGGCTCCATTTAAAAGCCGCGATGCTGGCCGCCGGACTTCAAAGGCAAATTCCCTGTAGCCTGACCCCCAATCTGGCCTTCTAAGGCCAGGGTTGGGCTGCGAGGAATGTCCTCAGGCCCCCCATGCCCCATCCATGCCCCGGGTCCAAAATAAAAAACACGTCCAGGGAATTTATTCCATCTTGGAAGTGAAATAACTTCCCCACACAAGTCGCCGGTCCTGGACATACATGGCCGACATTAGAATCGGCCCTGTACATCCAGGGCCGGCGACCGCCCACCTCCTGCCCAGACTGCATCCCTGAGCAACCCCTTCCCTGCCCCCGTCGAAATTCCCTGCACAACCGGCGGGGAAGTTAGTCGCCGGCGGGGAAGGCATGAATAGCGGGGATGGACATACTGTTGGGACGTCCATCTCCGTTATTCATGTGACAGAATAACCCCCTATGTGTTTTGAACAGAACTCCTCTGAATTATTTATTTTAAATTGAACTCCACTGTACTGTGTGTTTGAGATTTGAACTACACTGAATTGAGCAAGACTCAGAGATTCTAATAGACACAGAGGGGATTGTTCTAGGACTTAACCTGAACCTAAACTGGAGATTTGTTTTTCTGCTTATTAATTACACACAAAAAAATGAGAATGTGTGATTTACATCCTAAGAGACTGTCAGTATTTCAAGTTAAAATCCATCTTAGCGGGGCGGAGCCTGATTTCTGGTCAAGATGGACGTGTAAGAGCTGTGCTCCAGAGGGCAATAGACAAGAATTCTGACTTCTGCAATCTTTACTCAAATAGTTCCTACCTACTTTGATACCATTCGATCCCTGATATGTCAGGCCCCAAACAGATGCAGCTGGATTACCAAGTCTCAAAATGCTAGTGCAAAGAGAACCAAGACGGAACCTCTCTTACCTCACAAGATGGCGGTCATCCGAGATTGTCCTAAGACCTCGCAGGAGATCCTGGCTGAGATTCAGGCAGTCAAAGAATTGGTCAAAGCTAATGGAGAATCGCTATGTGCAATGCAGGAAGATATCAACACTTTGAGATCTTCTTTGGAGTCAAATACGGCTCGTTTGGGGAAGGTAGAGAACGTGGTGGCATCACACGGGGAGAGGCTCGGGGCCATTGAGAAGCAGGCCAAGTTGATACGTTCATTGCAAAGAGAGGTGGAAGACGGTAATAATCGCTCTTGGAGGAACAAGATAAGAATACTAGGAGTTCCTGAGGGAACAGAGGGTCATGACATGGTTTCCTTTTTGCAGGCCATGATTCCAGGTGTGTTAAAGTTGCAGTTCACTATGCCGTTCGAGATCAAGCATGCCCACAGAGTGCCTACTCAGTCCGTGGTCACGGGCAAGCGTCCTCGTCCAATCATCTTGAAAGTTTTGCGTTTTCAGCAAGTATTGCAAATAATGGGAGCAGCCAGAGCACTTTCAACCTTGAAATATTAGGGACAAACTCCTGTTCTCCCGGACTTCGCGAAGGCAATGGTGGATCGGAGAGTCTTTTGGCATTGCGTCCACGCTTGGTTCAACTGAAGGCCTGTTTTGGACTACTATATCCTGCCTGCATGAGAGTCATGCTGCATAACCAGACCAAGACTTTTGATGATCCCGGGGAACTATGTGCATTTCTGGAGGATAAGAAATCGGTGTGATGCGGTGAAGGTCATCTTGCAACTTATACTTGCTATAGTTCTTTGGCGCTTGCTATCATGGGTGTTTGACTGGTCTGAGGTCATGTAAAGGTGACTTATCCACACAGAAGCGACATTTAATCATGTAACATTGCTATATACTGGGACATTCATTCTGTCTCTTTTGAAGGACATTATTTTTACTCTTATTAAGGGAGGTGGGCAAGACACAATATTCTGAGTGTTACAGAAGTGTGGAAGTGTGGAAGTGTTGGGTCATTGTGCCCTCCGTGTCTGTCTTGTCCTGGTGGGCTCACCCGTTAAGTTTTGTGTGTTATATAGCCCCCCCTGGGTTTAGGTGGTTTCAGGGAAATGTTTTTTCAGAATTAGGTGTCCTTATTGTGCCTTATCATATAATGGGGCCGGGGCTAAAATGTGTCTCTGTGGTTGGTTCTTTTTTTTCTCTTCCTTTCTTTGGACTATAGATGCAGCCACACTTTGAAGGTGCTTAAAAAGTTGTTCTACAATGTAAAACTACATGCTACAAATTGGTCTGTTTCTGCAACATATGACTGTTAATTCGGAGCTATATTGTCAATATGCTTTCCTTTAAGATCATTTAACTGAGTGTTAAGGGCATTAACAATTCCATTAAGAGGAATGTTTCTTCTGAATGGTAGGAAAGAAAGTGCTGACATCTTACTGCCGCAAGAGACACACTTGAATGTAATGGAGTCGTTGAAATTAGATATATAAGCCCTACTCTTTAAGGGTTTTTTAGCTGCCCATCATAAGAATAATGGGGTAGCCATCTTAGTGAGGAAAGTTTTAGCCCTCATGGTTTTTTTTTTAAATATTATGTATTGATTTTTCCCAGCTTCCAAGGGACTTTTGTTCTAGAATTAATGAGTCTACTATCCATGCGGCTCACAGCTCTGATCATGCTGTAATCTCATTTACCGTATTTGACTCAACGAGCTTTAATAATATACAGCAATGTGGTCGTCGGTCTGTTTTCTTGGTGGGGTCGTCTTGACGATATAAATATGTCTATCAGTCCTAAAGTGAATTATATAATAGGAATACTACCAGTCTTCCTTACAAATAAAGTATATCGTGAAATTGATAGGATTCTAGTTCAGCTTCCATGGTGAAATAACCACCTAGATTTGCTCTTCTGAAGCTTGGGTCTTAATAAGAGGAAGGGGGATGATTTTCTCTGATTTTCATGCCTAGCACTGTGGCTTTTTGCCAAAGCAAGGTTCACAATGGGTGGAGGGGGCCGTAGGCATATGTTCAATATGGCTTGAACTAGAAGAAAGATTAAGCAATCCTTTCCTCTAGAATCTTCTTCCTGGCAGGATGTCTGCTGAGAGGTTGAAGTCTCATAGGGTTATATTGGATAATCAGAAGGCCTCCCAGCAATTAGCCATTGAAAATCCTATGGAGGATAGCTTATTGAATGGTTGCTAAATGGGATCAGGCAACTGAGAATGAGTGTTAGTCTCATCGAGGAGATGTCAGCACTTTGAGATATGTGATGTATGACTGTCCTAACATTCAGTCTTATTGGGTTTCAAAATGGAACTGTACCAGGGTAGTACTGGGATTCTGGGCCACTCTCGCCTGGTCTGGGGTCGTTTTTCAATCAGCAATTGGCATCGCGTCATTACAAAGGGATTGTCAGTCTAAATTGGCTCCATGTTGGGAGTGGCCCTATATTATATTATTTCTAACTGGAAACATACAACAGAGTTTGGTTGATGCGCATGGTGGCACACTTGTGCCTATGCTACATATATGCACAAATACCATGGTGTGGCAGTTCTCTTGCATCCTCCTCTTTTCTTAAGTGGAAATTCCTATAGAATTGCATCTTTAAAGCATGGTATGAGATACAGTAAGGGGTTATTAGACAAATCTCCTTATTTCCTCTGTAGTGGAGTGCTTGTCCTTCTATAGCCCTTGGAGGCCTAACAGGCTTGCAAATGTTTTATGTTTCTTTTATATGACCCCTGATGATCGCATGATAATGGAAGGGACAGGGTGGGATGGGCTGTGATTAGTCTTTGCTTATCTCATGTTACAGAGAAGAATTGTGTATTTTAATTTACTGTAATTTGGTTCTCTCTTTTGTTTGTATGCTGTTGGAAAATATAAAGAAATAAAAAAAAATCCATCTTAGACAAAGGGTACAGGTAAATGGAATTCACTCTAAGAAGGTGGCTACCAATGGTGTGCCCCAGGGATCTGTCCTTGGTCCAATTCTTTTTAATATCTTTGTTAGTGATATTGCGGAAGGGCTGTCGGGTAAGGTTTGCCTCTCTGCAGATAATATCCAAAATCTGTAATAGAGTAGACACCAAGGAGATAACATGGGGAGGGATCTAGCTAAGCTTGAAGAATGGCTGAGAATTTGACAGATGAGATTTAAGCTAAAAAAATGCAGGGTCATGCATTTGGGCTGCAAACATTCAAGGGAACGGTACAGTTTAGGGAGGTGATGTACTTCTGTCCATGAAAGAAGAGAGGGGCATGGGCATAATTGTTTCTGATGATTTTAAAGGAGCTAAACAAGTAGAAAAAGCAACAGCAAAAGCCAGAAGGATACTCGGGTGCATAAGGAGAGGAATATTGAGTAGGAAGAAGGTGATAATGCCTCTGTATAAAGTATAAGTGTGCAATTCTGAAGACCACACATTCAAAAATATATAAACAGGATAGAATCTGTGCAGTGGGTGGCTAGCAAAACGATCAGTGGATTTCATTATAAGGCATATGGGGACAGACTTACAGATGTATAATTCTGGAGGAAAGGTGTGAAAGAGGAGATATGATAAGGAAAGGAGGAGGATCACAGGAGGGGAGCCTCTTTCAATTGAAAGAAAATTCTGCAACGAGGGGGCATAGAATGATGGCAAAAGGTAAAGGACTCAGAAGTAATATGCAGAAATATTTCTCTATGGAAAGAGTGGTAGATGCATGGAATAGCCTCCCAGTGGAGGTAATAGAGATCAGAAAGAACAAACGGAGCAAGTGCAACAAAAGGTGGTCAAAACAGACTTTATTGGAGAGCCCCAAAGTGGCCTTCCTCAGGGAGTACAAGCCTCAAAATTGAAAAAATATAAATAAAACATCATTTAATAAAAACATATAATCATACATAGGTAAGCAAGTTAAAAAGAAAACACAGAAAGTTAAAAACTGGATACTGTACTCATAAGTAAAACAATATTAAACATAAACTGATGCAAAAGCCAATAGTGTAAAAAGGAATATAATCAGAAAGACATTTACATGGGGGGGGAGTGTCCTAATTAAGATGGTGGCAGCTAACGGTCCGTGCTGAACGCGCTTTTCTTATGGGTAGGAAGCGAAAAGGGAAAGGTGGGTCTGTGCCCTCTCAGCCCTCCCAGACCTCTACGCCGTTTTCTGCTGGACCCCTTGATGCCTTTGTGGTGCGCGTCGACCGGACTCCAGTGAATAATAGGGGTGAATGCCGAGCTGCAGTTTGTTTGGAGTCGGGTGGCTCAGCTTCTGCTTCGGCTGTATCTCTTTCCCCGGAGAGTCCCGCGCCAAAGGCTCTTAAAGGTCAGCCCTTGCCTGAAGGGTTCCTGGTGCTGGGCTCCTCACCTGAGTTGCGAGAAGATGCCGGTTCGAGGGGGCCAGGAACGGAAGGGCTGTGGAGCCAGGGGAGAGCGGTTACTGATCTGCGCTCTCCGGGTACATCTTTGGCGGCGGTGGAGGAAGTGACCGCAGGATTGGTGTTTCCTGTGGTGGATAGAGCCCAAGCGACCGGGGTAGCAATGGCGGCTGCTGCATCGGAAGTGGATCCTGGAAAAAGGTTTATTTTACAGCGACCGGAGAGTTTCACGTTGGAATCTATCTGGCAGGCCATTCTTTCATTGGGGGAAGTGCTGGTGCCCCAGATCGCATTGTTGGAACGGAAGCTACAGAACTCTGTGACGGCCGTAGAAGAGCTGGATCAGAAGGTTTTGGCAATGCAAACAGATGTGGATGAGTCTCGGAGGACAGTAACAACTTTGGAAGAACGTGCAGATGCGTTTCAAAAGGACCTTTCCAATATTCAAGCTAAGTTGGAGCGTTTAGATAATGTTTCTAGATGTCATAACCTCCGTTTAATTAATTTCCCTAGATTAATTTCTGTTTAAGCAGTACTTAATGGAGACATTGGGGGTGGCCTCTGAATTAATGCTTCCTTTGGTGAGAATTTACTATCTTCCTAAGGCTAAAATTGTTGAAAATGGGGTTGAAAAAGGGGCTGATTCGGGGGGGGGCAAAAGATCAAGTTAATGTTCTGAATGTTACAGATTTATTGGAAACCTCTGAATGTGAGACTCCGGTTCCATCTACGCTGCTTGTTACTTTTGCATTATTGTCAGATAGAGAGTGGCTTCTTAAGCTATTCTTTAAGAAAAGAAATTTATTGTTTAAGGGCTTAATGGTACGTATTTTTCCAGATTTAGCCAAAGAAACACAGAGGCGTCGCAAGGATTTTCTCCTGTTACGCCCTGGTGTTCTGCAACTGGGAGGGCTCTTTTTTCTCAAACATCCATGCAAATGCTTGGTGAAATATAGAGCTATTTCTTATATTTTCTATGAACCTTCCCAGTTAACAGCTTTCATTGCTGCCAGGCGCTTGGAGACTTCTATTGGAGCCTCACCTGTGCTCTCATAAAATAAGTACTGGAGTTAGTTTACTGCTTTTTCCTCTCTACTTTGTTAGTATATTATATATTTGGAATTTTGGAATTCTCCCCTCTTATATTGTGGGCTAGGGTGAACAGATGCATTGATTTTTTGTTTTCTTGTTATAATTATTCTGCTATGATTGTTCCTGATTGTATCTGTACTTTTTCTTTCAAGATTGTTCTGTGAACTTTCTTGATCTATATGTTAAATGGCTATAAATTAAAAAAAAAAAAAAAAAAAAGAAAGACATTTACATATAAAAAAGGGGAACATTAACATATAAAGGAACCAGTAGCACGGGGTAAGAAGGGCCATAGAAAAAGGATGAGGACGACAAATTAGTGAAGAGCAGAATTTCCCTATTGTTGTCATATAGGTATTGATAGAGAACCACAGAACCAAATTCAAACCTTATCGTAACCTAAGGGATGTGCAATGTAGTATGACAGAGGGCTTAAGAAACAAATACAAAGATTATACCTGTTCACTAATGCCATTAGAATAGCGCTAAGTTGAAAGCACTCTAAACATACAATAATGTTCCTATATTACAAAAAATAGAACATTTGTGCTTAATACTCATATATAAACAACCTAAAAGATAAACACTTGGAGGAGACCTTGCCTTTTAGTCATGTGTGAGTACACAAATGCTAGAAAGTAAAAGGAATCCACGGGAGAACAGCTCCCCTTTTAAACTTATCCTAGAACTTCGCGCCAAAATACAGAGGTCAAAGTTCACACTTGTGAAGTGATGAAGAAAGGGGGAGCACAATTAACTCTGTAAAATATTAACTTTGGGATAAAATGAAAGAACATCCATAACATTTGAAAATGATCAGCCGTGCTTTTAACCAAGGGGGGCGTGCTAAGTTGCTACGACGCCAGGTGTCGATTACTGAGAGATGCAGCATGTGGAACTGTCACCTCTATATGTACAAGTTGGGGTACTCACTAATTATCCATTCCATTAGATAAAGTAAGAGACATATGTGTATATAGAATGCGTATAAATAAGAACGTGCTGACTGGATTGACGGACACATTACCCCCGACTGGACAAAGAAGCAATATAAGAACATAAGATATGCCATACTGGGTCAGACCAAGGTCCATCAAGCCCAGTATTCTGTTTCCAACAGTGGCCAATCTAGGTCATATGTACCTAGCAGTTTCCCCAAGGGACACAGGTTCCACAATGCTTGTATTGGTTCAAGCATTGATATCCTGGGTCCCTTCTTAATAATGGCTTATGGACCTTTCCTCCAGGAACTTGTCCAAACCTTTTTTAAACCCAGCTACACTAACAGCCTTTACTACATCCTCCGGTAACAAATTCCAGAGTTTGTTACCTACACACAAAGTCCACGAATGGCTACATAAATGGATGTTCAGACTGAATTCATTAAAGATCAGATGAGAAACTGTGCCATGAAGAGCATGCCAATAAAATATCACATATCATACCTTCAAACATGGTGTAGGTGCTACGTTGCTACGATGCAGGGCATGGGCTATTAATTACGGAAAATGCAGTATATAAAGCAAGTCACCTCTAGGCATGCAAGTAAAGGACTTACACTGACCCTCAGTTACGCTAAGTATTAAAAATTTCTATTAAACGTGAAGGCCATTTGTATATGAAATATGTGTGCGTTAAGAAGAGCGTGTCAGCTGGAGTAAAAGGCACATCACCTCAGACCATAGGCAAAGGCGATCCACGAACGCAAGGTCCATGAATGATTACATAAAAGGTACCTAAACAGAACACACTAATTAAGAGTCAAATAAAGAAAGATGTGCAATGGAAAGCATGCCAATAAAGCATTACATGCAAAAAGGGGGACAATATCATTCCCTCAATAGTACTAGTACCGCTTGCATTGCTAGAAACATAGCTAATGATTAAAAACAAAATACTAAATGAAGGGGACAAATGATACAGTAAAAAAATTCACCCTAAGAGTAAAACTATAAAAAACAATGAAAATAAAGCAATAAGAAATAAAATAATAAATAAATACTTAATGTCTGCATAAAACTGTGTAGCACCACAAGACTTAAAAAGCTAATCCAGAACCAAAAATGCAGGCATTAACATGAAGCTTAAGAGCAAAACTTTATAAATATGTTAAAAATTAAGATCAATAAAAACAAAGGGAATCTGTGGTGATATTGTTCCACTTTTGACCATAAAAATCAATAAGTAGTCATATCTTCTGGAATTTGCGGTATAGAAATTTAAATAAAAAATAAATAAAAATATCTAAAAAACATCATATATAGGAGAAACCAAATAAAAACCTAATAAAATAACTTTGAAAGTGGACCTAAAAAGACCTATGAAAAAATGAAGAACTCACTAACACAAAACTAAAGGCCATTATGAACATAAATCATTAAAATAATTAAAAGCGGATCAAAATATGGCCGAAGGAGGGCATAGGACATACACAATGATATAACTAAAACATTGGGAATCATTAGGGACGTTGCCCTTCAGATAAAAATCCTCAGTGTAACACCATAAGAAACACATGCTCAAGAACATGTAACATAGCATTAAACTGATAAAGAATATATTAAAAAATTCAACCTAAAAACATTTAAGCACTATAAGAACATAAAACTGCACATACATAAGATGTTAAAAAACCTTACAAATGGGTCATAAAACCATTATAAATAATACCAAAAAACTGTAATAAATTAAAACATGAGAATATAATCACCATAAGATTGGCCACACTAGCAAGACCAAAAGTGAAAAAAGAACAAAATAAACCACCAAGGGGATATGCCATGGGCTGTATAATAAAAATTATACATATATTCATTCACTAACCAAATTAAGTGCTAATTAAGTGAAAAGAGGAAAAATTCACATTGATTTCTAAAAAAACTAAAAAGGGGGGAGGAAGGGGGTATATGAAGGGGGGAGGCAACCAGGGGGGGCAAGGGGGGAGAAGGGGAGGGAGGGAAAGGAAATGGAGAGGAAGAAAAGAAAGGAAAGGGGGGAAGGGGAGAGGAAAAGTTGAAGAAGGATGGGAAGAAAGGGAAGGGAGCTGACACCTGGGGATGGGACTGGTAGGTGGCTAGGTAATGGGAAGGAGGCTGGAAGAGAGGGGGCACCGGGGCTGGAAGGGTGGGGACACTGGGACTGGAAGGGAGCTGTCACATGGGGATGGCACTGCAAGGGAGATGGACAGAGGGGTAGGGCAACTGGAAGGGAGCTGACACGGGAGGTGGGGGTTGGCACTAGAATTAAAAATGAGCTGATACTTGGGATGGTATTTGGACTAGAAGGGAAGGAGGGGGACTGGAAGGGAATGGACACCAGTGGCAGTCCTGGGAGTGCAAGTGGGTTGACTCTGGAAGGCACTGGGAGGGGAGGACTGGATAAGGGGCTAATACTGGAGAAGATTACTTGGACTGGAAATAGGCTGATGGAAGGAAGGAAGTGAAGAAAACAAAAGAAGAGACAAGAAATGGCAGATGGACTATAGACCATAGAAAGGGAGCTAAGAGAAGACAGGAAAGCAGAAGCCTCAGATCGGGACCAGCATGATCAGAGAATAAAATGGTCAGACAACAAAGGTTTTAAAAATAAGTTTATTTTCAATTTAGTAATTGGACTTTGTGCTATCTATATTTTTACACAATATGGTGAACTGCATCTCTTATTTATCTGATGTTTACTGCATGCAGTCTGGCTTCTTGCCATTTCAGTTTAAGTTTTTACTACACATTTTTATTTTTACTGTAGTTTGTAGTCACTTATTCTGTACCTGGTGAGGGTCTGTGTTCTGAGTGTGTGACTGAGGCCATGTGTTCTGTTAACATGGAATTTGTACATAGGGATCTATAATATACTGTAGTAATTTGACATTCAGCTTTTGAAATAGGTATATGGATGTTCTAGGGGCCCCTGCAGTATTTATAGTGCTGCTTTTTTCTGGGTAGGCCTCTTGTTGTATGAGTTTTGGAAGTTTATGTTGGTATCGTATGGTAGATTTGGCCTTGTACATCTTCAGTGACTTTTGTAGGGTTTTACATTAGTTCACCTACTGTATATGCCTGGTACTGCAGAATGTTTGTGGTGTTGTTAGTGAGATGACCATAATCAGAATTTTTTATTTGGACTATCACAGCCTGTTGGAATGCTGCTAAATATTTACTGCTAAGTAGTTATTTTTATTCTGGCTATGCACTTGCCCTTTCAATGCAATTTTCTTGCAACATTGGATTTGAAGGAGAAATACTAATATCACGTGAAAAGAGTTCACAAAGGTGTTTTGGGGATAAAGGAGGGTGGGGTGTAGCCAACATTAATAATGAGGAAGAAACCCTAGCATAGCCCTGCCAGGGCCAGCCATATGCATGCAGTAGGATAGCTTCGGGCTGTGATCAGGGCTGTCAGCCACCATGGTGGGCCCGAGTCAGCTCTGGCAACAATGGCAGAATTTAAAAAGAAAAGTGAAGCCGCAGGGCTGGATTCAGGCAGCATATGGGGTTATGCAGGTGTTGGGAAGAGCCGCAAGCACCGTGACTGCTCCCGTTTAAGGTCTACAGTGCTTGTGGCTACTCCCTGGTGCTGCTGCTGTAAACCTGACAGCAGTCCAGCACTCCAGAGTAGTCACAAGCACCATGGGCCTTAATCAGGAGCAGCTACTGTGATTGCAGCTCTCCCCAACACCTGCATGACCCCATATGCTGCCTGAGCCCAGCCCCACACATTGCATTGCCTAAAACCCACTAGCAAGCTGTGCCTTTTTCAGTCTGACAGATCTGAAGCCCTCTCTGGATTGTAGGTTCAGGCAATTGCCAGGTTACATCCCTCCTAATGCCAATCCTGGAATCTGCTATCTTATTTTGTACAGTACAGGGGAAATGCATTTCTGTTTTTCTTGGGTTGCACTACATGCAGCGTCTGGCTTTCTGAGATTTTAGTTTAACTTTTGTCTATATATTTCTTTTTTTGTTTTGTGCTCATTTATTGATGAAGGCCTATCTGTATTGTATGTGTGGGTACAACCAATGTTGAGTATTCTGTTAGTATGGAATTTCTGTTTGAGAATGTATAGCAACATTGCTTGTTCAGTTTATACAGTGCTCTCTGCAATTATTTTTTGGGGGTAGGGGGCGGGACAGGGGATGGGGCAAGGGAAGGGTGGGGCGGGCATAGCTAGCCACAGGTGGTGGGATTTTCTTTTTCCAAAAATTGGCAACAGTAAAAGTGTTCCTTTTACAACAACAACAAAAAGAATGTACAGGGCCCAGCAGACATCTCTAAATTCCTGACTATTACACCTCCTCTGATGTAAAAGCATGCGGTCCAGGGAGCAGATCTATCAGGAACTCATGGGCGGACGGCAAGACTGAGTAGCTCTGCTGTTTGGGGGGGAATAGAAGGAAAAAAGCCATCTAGTGGAGAGCCTGGCTGTGTGTGAGGAAAGTTGCTCCTGCTGGCAAAAGGCTGTGCATTGATTCACTACAGAAGTAACCTGCCCCACACACAGAAAGGCTCTCCACTAGGTCCCAGGTCATCTGCAGCAGCGAGAGGTGGGCTTGCATGGGCAAAGCAGGAGTCAGAAGAGAGAGGAGTGGAATAGGAAGTCAGCGGGAATAGGAAGCAGCGGGAATGAGATGGGGGGAGAATAGGAAGCAGTGGGAATAAGATGGGAGGGAGGGCAGGAATAGGGAGATATGAGCAAAGGGAGAAGCAAGGAGAGGATATGGAGTGGTCATGTGGAAATATGCTGGACTTGGAAGACAGAGTGGGAATGCTGGACACGGGGTAATAAGGGAAAAGGGAAATGTAAGGCATGGGGTAATAGGGAGAGAGAGTGGAGAAAAGATGGACATGGGGTAAATTAATAAGGTTGAGAAAGAGATGGATAGCAGGATAGATGTTAGACATGAGCGTAAAAAGTATTAGGGGAAGGTATGGTATGGAGATCGAGTAGTGCTGGACTGTTGCAGTTGCAGGGGGATAGGAATGGGGAGGGCATGGTATGGAGATGGGATAGTGCTGGATTGGCGATTGCAGGAGGATAGGACGGGGGAGGGCAGACATGAAAAGAAAGAGAGCAGAGAGAGAGAGAGAGAGAGACTTGATGGGTGCTGAGAGATGTTAAACATGGAGACAATGGGCTAAAGACTGGGAAATAATGGACCAGGGAAGATGAGCTGGGGAATGAAGGACTGTGGTGAAGGTTGAAAAGCAGTAGGCAGATGGCATAAAAAAAAAAGAGGGGAATTCAGAAATGGTTAGTAAGGAGAAGTGAAATCTGGGTGGACAGAAATAAATGGAAGCAAGCTAAAAAGGGAAAGAAAATCAATATCCAAGATGGAAGGCAGTGAAGAAACAAATGAAGTGACAAATGGCAGATTGGCTAGAGATTGTAGAAAGAAAATGAAGAGAAGACAGGAAAGCAGAAGCCTCAGACTGGGACCAGCATCAGAGAATAAAATGGTTAAATAAGATACAAAAAATAATTGTATTTTCAATTTAATGACTAGATTTTGTGCCGTCTTTATATTTCACACAGTATGGGGAAATGCATCTTTTAGTTCTCTGGTGTTGCTCTGCATGCAGAGTCTGGCTTCTTGGGGTTTCGGTTTAATTTTTGTCTACATATTTTTATTTTTACTTTAGGTTGTGGTCACTTATTCTTTACTTGATGAGGGTCTGTGTTCCGAGTGTGTGGCCTAGGCCAGGTATTCTGTTTAGCGTTTGTATGGAGGGGTCCGCATTGTAATTGGACTTGTTCAGCTTTTCCAATAGGTATATTGATGTTCTAGGGCCTGCTGCAGTATTTATACTGCTGTGTTTTTCTGGGTAGGTGCCTTGTACTGAGCTTTGGAAGTTTATGCTGGTATGGTATGGTAGATTTGGGCTTGTCGATCCTTGGTGACTTTTGTATGGTATTATATTAGTTATGCCTGGTATTGGAGAATGTTTGTTAAGGAGATGACCAGATTCCGATTTTTTTAATATATTGAGTTCTGTTGGTCAATGTTCTATGTCTGTTGTGCAACCATTGTTGAGGGAGAGTTTTCTGTTGATGCAGAACAAGAGTTATGATGGGGTTGTCAAGCCCTTCTTCTTTATGTTGGAGTGGCACTAGATCCGCAAAGCGGGACGGATCCATGCTGGCCTGCGATTGACCACCTTCCAGGCAGGGACAGGTAGTTTTGTTTTTCTGAAGAAATGGAATTGGACAATGGAAGCTACAAGTCCATGCCTGCAATAAGATAACTGAGGCCTGGATCGACCCTGTTAGGCTAATCTGGAGCAAGTTGGCAAGTCTAAATTGTGTATGTTTCTGTTGGGAGGGCGGGGGGGATTGTGCTTTGCTGGGTTCACTGAACCCCTTTTATGCATATGTGGTGGTGACATTTGGTTTGGTGTAGGTGTGTATTTGTGCTGGGGGTGAAATGTGGTCTGGACACGTTGCTGAAACAACTTTGGTAATATGAAGCCAAATCACAACAGTCAAATTTATCTACATTTCAAAACGTTTGCTGATATTGTGTGCTGCAAAGATGTCTAATGGAAGGAAACATCTATCTGGAGCACAATATAGAAAGAGGAGGGAAGTGAAAGACTGCTCTGCCAAAACAAAAAGGAGCCATGCTAAAGTTTTTGACTGCAGAAGTTACTGATACACAGCAAAATGAATCGTGTGAGATGGGAAGCCTTAACTATGAGGATGGAAGTGGCACAGCTCTTGAAGAAAATCCAGATGCTCCTTTAGAGCTCACTGCCACTACCTCAATATCATCAACCAAACAGTCGAAATTCAAAATAACCTAGTAGTGAAGCTAATGCAATTTTTTGTCGGAGCGGTTACCACAGTGAGGGAAAGTTTTATTATAAGTTTAATTAAAAGGGACTGGCTACAGCGGTTTGGGATATCCCCTGTTCCCTCACTGTGGTAACCGCTCCGACAAAAAATTGCATTAGCTTCACTACTAGGTTATTTTGAATTTTGACTGTTTGGTTGAAGTTATATTGATCGAGATTGGGTATAATTTAGTTTTGACTACCTCAATATCAGCATCTCAGATGGATGAAGAGATTCCTATGCCAGATGAAGAGACCGCAGCATGTCCAAGTTCAATGGAACCGGAGGATGCAATTTCCTCAGAATTTAATCCATCCTTATTAGAAGATCCAGGGCTGTGGCCAGAAATATCCAATAAGTTAAGAGACTTCCTTGTACTGAATGGTCCAAAGCAAGTTAAGGTGTTTAAGTTTCCAAAAGACCTTCTATACAGAAGAAGCTTTCATCGTGTTCATTGCTGGTGTGAAAAGCCCAATGGTGAGAAAGCAAGAGACAGTAGCTCATGTACTCGAAGAGCCAGGATGCTGTCTACTGCTTTTGCTGCCAGCGTTTCTAAGCTGATACCACCGCATCTGTAATAAGTTCCACTGTAATAAGTTCCACTGTAACAAGAGATTGGAAGAATCTGGCTAGAACACTGACAAATCATGATAAGGCACCACATCACTATAGAGCATTCTTGAGCTGGAAAGAGATCAGACGGCGGTAAAAGTTAATCATAGATGAAAGCAATCTATAGAAGATCGATTCCGAGACTCAGCACTGGAGAAATGCTTTAAGGCGGCTAGTATCAATTGTGAGATTACTTGCTACTCTGAACCTTGCTCTGCATGGGAAATCAGATCAGTTGTTCATGCCAAATAGTAACTTTTTCAAAATTTTGGAGTTAATGGCAGAGTTTGATTCAGTACTTAAGGAGCATCTAAGAAGAGTAACCTCCAAAAATGCGCACACTACCTACCTTGGAAAAATAGTTCAAACTGAGATCATCCAGTTACTCTCTTCACAAATAAAGATGATGATTTTGGAACACCTGATGTCTGCAAAATATTACTCTATTATTATAGACTGCACCCTGTCATCAGTCATACTGAACAAATGACTTTAATAGAGTGTTTTGTTACAACAGAAGAACCTTTAAAAAATGGAACATCTGCAGTAACTGTCAGAGAACATTTCCTGGAATTCATTGACATAGGTGACAGCACAGGAGCTGGGATGACAGATGAGCTGCTTCAAAGGTTAAAGGCCATGGACATTAACATTGCCGATATGAGATGATAGGGCTATGATAATGGAGCCAACATGAAAGGAAAAAGGAGTGGCATTCAGACTGATGTGCAAGAGCTAAATCCACTAGCCTTCTTTGTTCCTTATGTTCACATTCCTTGAACTTGGTGGTGAGTGATGCTGCTTCTTCTTGTCTTGATGCTTTTATGTTCTTTGATGTTATTCAGGGTATATATGTATTTTTTTTCTGCATCCACTCATCGATGGCAAATTCTAAAGCACCATCTGGGAACATCACATCTTACATTGAGACCCCTGAGTACGACAAGATGGGAAAGTCGTGTGGAAGCAGTAAAGGCTCTCTGCAACCAGATTGGAAAAGTGGATGATGCTATAACTAGTTATGGGAGATGATGCTTTGACAGGAACCACTTGGGTCAAAACAATAGCAGAAGGAATCTTGAACAATATCTGCAGTTTCAAATTTCTGTGCGTTATGGTATGATATTCTACTAGAAATAAATCTAACAAGCAAGATACTTCAGAGGATTGATATCAACATTTCTGCAGCACTAACACAACTGGAGGCAGTAGGGTTATGTCTCCAAAATTATCGTTCTGATGCAGGATTCGAAAATGTCCTGAGAAATGCACAGAGGCTGGCAGAGCAAATTGGACACTGATGCCCGTTTTCCATCCGAAACCAGTAAGGTCTCGTCGTAAAAAAGCACATTTTGATTATGAAGCACAAGATACTCCTATCACTGATCCAAAACAACAATTCAAAGTGAATTTTTTCTTCAAAGTCCTTGATGCTGCAAATTCAGTCAGTTGATGAATTATTCTTGCAGCTGAGAGAACACTGCAGGTTGTTTGAGCTTCTATACAGCATTCCAAAACTTCAAGATATGGCACCTGATGTTCTCCAACAAAAGTGTGATGACCTTGAGAAAGGGCTCTCTCATGGTGAACTACATAACATTGATAAGTTGATTTATATGATGAACTGAGGACTCTTTCTAGAAACGTGGTAGCAGACTCTTTACCAAAGGATGTTCTGGAGTATATATACCAAAAAAAATTATTAGCTATTATATTTCCAAATGCTTCAACAGCCCTGGGCATACTTTTGACACTTTCGGTAACTGTTGCTTCTCGAAACTAAAGCTGCGTTCCACCATGACCCAAGAATGGCTAGTTGGACTTGCAACATCATCAATTGAGCATGAGCTTGCACGAACCTTAGATCTTAAAGAATCAATTCAGATCTTTGCAGCCCAGAAGGCTCAGAAAGTACTCATCTGACTTTGGTATTGCCAGTAAATTCTCAACACAAAAGGAAGACTGTGATTGCGCTCCTCCTGAGAGGTACTACAGGTGTGCAGCTAAGACCTGGCAGCTGCCAGCACTGGAGGACTCAACCCAAAGAGAAGGTAACTGCTATAGGCAAAGACAACACCTGCTGTCCCAGGTCTGGGGGTACTTCATCCAGTATACATTTTCCACAAAATCTTAGACTGCTCTCTCGTCGGGTCACCTTTTACTAACCAGATCACTTACAAAGACCATATGGCCTTTCTGATTTGCTTATCCATGCCAACTATGTATCATTCTATGCCAAAATATGTTGTGAAGTGCATACTACAGAAAACCATTTACCATATTCCAAATGTGTCTGCTGTCCTGCACATTTCTGATGCTTTCAGTAATGCTTGCAAGTGGAGAAAATATCTTCTCTAAACTAAATCAAATGAAAACCATTTCTGCTCCTCTCTGACCCTGGAATGTAGGCTTTGATACTATTCAATCAAAAATGAACCAGCCTAAACTCTCTATGTTAAGGAATAAATTCAGATTGTTACTGCCCAAAAACTATGGAAAGCACTAATCTGTGAAAATGTGCCTGTGCTAGTGACATTTCCAGAAAAGTATTTCCATAAAAAATTCACTTTGAATAATTCTTGTAGCTCAGACAACACTGCGGGATGTTTGTGATCCAATTTGATGGTGCAAAACTTTCAGCTAATGCACCTGATGTCCAGGGATGTCCCGTCCAGCTGAGGAGCCCTTCTATGGCCCTACGTGCGCTGAATATAGAAGGCCGATGCCCTCTTACAGTCCAGAGTATGCAGTACTGTCTCTGCCCGACTGGCATGGGCACTGGGAAAAAAGGTAGGCAGCACTACCTCCTGGTTGATGTGGAACGAGGAGACCACTTTCGGAAGAAACTTGGGGTGTGTGCGAAGCACCACCTGGTTTCTATAAAACCTGGTGTAAGGCCTGTCAGACACAAGGGCCTGAAGCTCACTCACCCGCCGAGCCGACGTATGTGCTACCAAGAAAACCACCTTCCAAGAAAGGTAGTGTAGATGGCAGGTCACCATTGGCTCAAAAGGCGGCCAAGTAAGCTGCCCTAACACCACATTCAAATCCCATTCGGTAGCCAGAGGGCAAACCAGAGGCATCAGAAGAAGCAGGCCTCTCAAGAACCGAGAGACCAAGGGATGGGCAGAGAGGGGCTTCTCCTCCACTGGGAAGTTGTTTGCCGCAAGGGCACTGAGGTAACAGAGATAGACTTGAGGCCCAAGTCCGAGAGGTGAAGGTGGTACTGCAAAACCACCCCAACCTGGCAGGAGAAAGGGTTCACACCCTGCCCCTCACACCAAGTTACAAACCTATGCCACTTCAAGTCATAGGTCCATCTAGTCAATGGTCTCCATGAGGCCAGCGAGACGTCTTCAACATTCTTTGGAAGGAGGCGTGGAGCAAGCATCACCCTTTCAGCAGCCATGCCATGCCATTAGGTTGAGGGAACTGAGGTTGGGGTGCAGGAGAGTGCCCCCCTCCTGGGACAGGAGGCTTGGGGAGGACCCCAAGGGAATGGGGGTCTCCACCGCTAACTGAAGTAGAAGTGGAAACCAGAGTTGCCTCGGCCACCTCGGGGCTACCAGGATGACTGAGACCTTGTCCTGGAGGATCTTGAATAGATTCTTGGCCACCAGAGGCATCGGAGGAAATGCATACAGGAGGCCCACAGACCATGATATCAGAAAGGCATCGGTGGCCACCCTGTGTGGGTGTGGCTGCCTTGAGCAGAACCAGGGCAACTGGTGATTGACAGGACTCGCAAACAAATCAATCACTGGCTGTCCCAAGGCCTGAAAAAACCAATGGACAACTCCCCGGTGTCCAGCTGCCACTCGTGGGGCTGGAGAATCCTGCTTAGCCTGTCGACCAAGCAGCTGTCCTGGCCTGGCAGGTAGACAGCCCGCAGATGAATGCCATGCTGGGCTGCAAACGAGCACAGATCCAGAGTTTCTTGACATAGGAGGCGGGACCCCGTGCCATCCTGCTTGTTGACATAGAACATGGCCAACTGGTTGTCTGTCTGTACCAAGACAGGTTCGTGGGCCAGGATCCGCCAGAAAACCCCTAGGGCCAGGCAGATGGCATGGAGCTCCAAGAAATTGATTTGTTGTGCTTTCTCAAATGGGGACCACACTCCCTGAGTACAGAACCCCTGGCAGTGGGCTCCCCAGCCCAACAGAGACGCATCCATGGTCAGGATCCTTGTGTGCAGAGGGGCCTGGAAAGGCATCCCCGCCTCCAAGTGAAGTGGCTGAAGCCACCAGTCCAGGGACCGCACTAGTCGCCTGCATACTGTGAACTTGTCTCGGAGACGACCTGTGGCTTGTGACCACTGATCTCTGAGGCACCACTGAGCAGTTCGCATGTAGAGGCAGGCATCTGGTGTCACATGGACAGTGGATGTCATGTGCCCGAGAAGGCGCAAAAACTGTCTTGCTGACACTACGGATCTGCGGCTCACTTGACATGCCAGAGCTATCAGCCTGTTGCCCTGTCTGCAGGCAGGTAGGCTCTTGCCTGAAGGGTATCGAGTCTGGCCTCAATGAACTCTAGTTGAGTGAGAACAAGGCTGGACTTGGGGTAATTAATTACAAACTCCAGATGCTGGAGCACCTGGATGGTGTGAGAAGTGGCCTGATGGACCTCGCTGGCTGAAGTGCCTCTGATGAGCCAGTCGTCCAGGTAGGGGAAGACAAAGACCCCTTGGAGTCTGAGAAAGGTAGTCACCACAGCCAGGCACTTTGTGAACACCCTGGGGGCCAAGGCCAGGCCAAAGGGGAGTACCCTGTACTGGTAGTGATTGCCTCCCACCACAAAGTGTAAATACTGCCTGTGGTGTAGGTATATTAGGATGTGTGTATACGCATCTTTTAGGTCTAAGGAGCATAGCCAGTCTCCCTGGCGGAGGTAAGGCAGTAATATTCCAAGTGAGAGCATCTTGAACTTCTCCCTCACCAGGAACGTGTTTAAGTTGCGCAGGTCTAGGATGGGCCTGAGGCCTCCTATTCTCTTTGGTACCAGAAAGTACCTGGAATAGAAGCACTTGCCCTGCAGGTGGTGGGGCACCAGTTCTACCACCTGATCCTCTAGAAGACCCGCCAACTCCTTCAGAAGAGGGTCCCGGTGAAGTGGAGACCTGAGGGGCTCTCCCGGGAAGTAAGGAAGGG
This sequence comes from Ichthyophis bannanicus, assembly GCA_033557465.1. Lineage (NCBI taxonomy): Eukaryota > Metazoa > Chordata > Amphibia > Gymnophiona > Ichthyophiidae > Ichthyophis > Ichthyophis bannanicus. The sequence goes on along the minus strand of CM066037.1, from coordinate 376,801,525 downwards.
GCACCTGGGCCCGGTGGAGGAGATAACCCTCTTGGACTATCTGTAAAACCCAGGCATCAGTGGTAATGGCTGTCCCACCTGTGGGCATACAGGGCAAGCCTGCCTCTTGTGCACTGTCTGTCCCCTGTGGGGAGAGGGGCCATGCTGAGAGAGTCAAAAGCCACTGCCAGGCTGGGCCGGAGCCGGTGCCTGGGGTTTGGGGGCTTTCTGCTTATGCGGGCCATGTCCCTGTCCCTTGGCCAGCTGCCCCTGTTGGGGAGCCGGGGAGGCCTGAAAATGGGGGTAGCTTCGGTAAGCAGCACCCTTTTTCGGGTAAAAGGGCTTTTTACCCGAGTCCTTATGAGAAGGGGCAGAGGTCTTCCTGGAGAGCCGTGTCCTCGTCATATACTTGATCTCCAGTTCCGCAGCCTTGTCGATCATGGGTTTGCCAAAGAGGTTCTCTCCTTGGCAAGGGACATCGACCAACTTGTCCTGAACCCATTGCTCGAGGTTGGATGATTGCAGCCAAGCCTGGCAGCGTGCACTGATGCCAGCCACGGATACCTGGGTCACCGACTCAAACCTGTCACAGTCTGCTCAAGACATGAACTTCGAACACTCACAGATGGCAATGGACAGGCTCCTGAAGCACTGCAAAGGCTCCTCGGAGAGACCAGCTGAGAACCCGGCGAGTTCCTTCGCCAAGTCTCTCAGGTACATGCCCATGTACAGCTGGTAGGCCTGGAACGGACACGTCAGCATTGATCCCAGGAAGCACTTTCTGCTGCGGGCATCCAAGTTGTGGGCCTCCCTGCCAGGAGGCACCGAGGAGTGCATCTTCTGGCTTTTCAGCCTGCGCATGGCCAATTCCACAACCATGGAGTTGTGCGGCAGTTGCAACTTCTGAAACCCAGGGCTTCAGCGGACTCGATACATAGAGTCGAGCTGCTTGCTGACGACCGGCAGTGACACCGGAGTTTCCCCACATGCGGAACATCAGTCGTTCCAGGATCGTAGGCACGGGTACAGTAAGGGCTTCCCGAGGGGGACGCATCATACTGCAGGATCTTGAGCTCGTCGGCTCGAGGATCCTCCTCGGACTCCATGGGGAATGCCAAAGCCTTGGACATATCCCTCACGAAGTCCAAAAACCTCGTGTCCACCAGAGGGGACCCTTCTCCGAGGTTCAGACACCGGGGAATTGGACAGGACGTCCCTGTGCCGACAGTTGTCTGGGGACGACTCTTCCTCCGTTCCCCATCCCAATGCCTCCGAGGAGGAATCAATGGGCTCAGCATCGAGGGCCCCGGCGCCAACCGCTCCGACACCAGGAGGCTCGCTGGTGACGACCTCTGTCCCAAACGGGAGGCCGATTGGGACCACGGCCGAGGATCGACCCGAGCCCGAAAGGTGTCGAGGATCGGCTCAGCCTCTGGGGTCGACTTCAATGTCAACGGCCCGGTGGTTGGGGCGGAAGAACCGGACCGGCAATCAGCGCCCGCTGCTGCTCCACGAAGGCAGTAAAACTGCGCTCCAAGGCCACCATTCTGGACTTGAGTCCAGAAGGCTCTGCAGCCACAGGGTCGGGTCCCGACGCAGGTTACCCCACAGGGGCGCCCTCGACGAGGACAGTTGTTACCTGCCTCGGCTGATCCATCTCCCGATGAAGAACCTTTGCCGGGTGCTCCGAAGATCCCGGCCAGCACTCAGGGTTCCACGACCGACCCCGGGAGGGACTGGGCTGCTCAGAGCCATCCAATGCCACCACCTTCGAGGACAACTTCTTCCTCCTGTGTTCCCGCGAGGGAGACCCCATCTCCGAGGAACCTTGATGCAACTCGGGACACTGGGACAATGTCCGAAGGGCTCTGCGGACAAAAGGAGACTGAGCAAGATGACACCCTTGGGCGGGAAGGGGACCGCGCATGCGCGATGCAACTCCCAAAGACTTTCTCTGAAAGCTCGAGATTTGTTCCGCACAAGGGCTCCATCGGCGCTGACGTCACCCATATGTGAAGACTGACTTCCTGCTTGTTCCTAGAGAATGGGACAGCTGACATTGATCAGGCTGGCAAAGAGGTTCAGGCTGGGGAGGCCCCATAGCTGGAAAAGCCCGAGTGCCACCTCGGGGTCCAGGCGCCACTCGTGCAGTTGGAGGACCCTGCTCAGCCTATCCACCAAGACATTATCCTGGCCTGGTAGGTAGAACGCCCTGAGGAGCATCCCATGGCTGGTCATGAAGGAACAGAGTGCCACGGCTTCCTAGCAGAGGCAGTAGGAATCTGTGCCGCCCTGCTTGTTCACATAAAACATCGTGATTTGATTGTCCATCTGGATGAGCACCAACTGGTGCTGCAGGCAGTTCTTGAAAACCTTCAGACCAAGGAAGACTGCTCTGAGCTCGAGCAGATTGATCTGCTGCTGGCTCTCCTCAAAGGACCAGGCTCCCTGAGTGTGGCGCTCCCCGCGATAGGCAGCCCAGTCCATCAGTGAGATATCCATTGTGAGAACCTTCTGGGAGTTCAGGAATTGAAAGGGTATGCCCGTTTGCAGGTACTGAGGATCCTGCCACCAGGTGAAGGACTCCGCCAGTTGGCGAGACACCATGATTCTGTCCCGGAGTTGGCCTATGGCCTGGGTCTACAGGGAACGGAGGCATCATTGAGCCACACGCATGTGGAGGCGTGCATCGGGAACCACATGGACTGTGGAGGTCATGTTGCCCAGGAGGCGAAGCAGCGATCAGGCAGACAAAGCGTGGTGCCGCTGTACCTCAGCTGCGAGGGCTACGAGGCAATCCGCCCTGTCTAGGGGGAGAAAAGCCCCGATGATTTCCAGCACCTGAGTTGGGGTGAGGTGGGAAGTTGGATGATTTATCACGAAGCCCAGATGCTGCAAGACCTGAATGGTACGGCTGGTGGCCTGCTTGGCCTATGAGGCCATGTCCCTTTTAGAAACATAGAAATAGGACAACAGAAAAAGACCACATGGCCTATCTAGTCTGTCCTTCCATAACTACACCTGTCCCCTTTTTACCTTTAGAGATCCTCTGTGTTTGTCCCATGCTTATTTGAATTCAGTTACTGTCCTCCTCTCTACCACCTCCACTGGGAGACTATTCCACGGATCCACTACTCTTTCCATAAAGAAATATTTCCGCATATCACTCCTGAATCTATCTCCCTTCACCCTCATCCCATGTCCCCTTGTAGCAGAACTTGCTTTCAATTGAAAGAGGCTCTCTCCCTGAACATTTATGCCACTGAGGTATTTAAACATCTCAATCATATCACCTCTATCTCGCCTTTCCTCTAAGGTGTACATATTAAGATCCTTCAGTCTGTCCTCATATGCTTTATAAAGAAGACCACTAATCATTTTAGTAGCCACCCTCTGCACCGACTCCATCCTGTTCACATCCTTTTGAAGGTGCGGTCTCCAGAATTGCACACTATACTGCAAATGAGGTCGCACCAAAGACTTATACAGAGGCATTATCACCTCCTTTTTTCTGCTAGCCATTCCTCTCCGCATACACCCAAGCATCATTCTGGCTTTTGCCGTCGCCTTTTCTACCTGTTTAGCTACTTTAAGATTATCAGACACAACCACGCCTAGGTCCCGCTCTTCTTTAGTGGACAAAAGTACTTCACCCCCTATACTATATTGCTCCCTTGGATTGCTGCAGCCCAAATGCATTTTTTAACATTAAATCCCAGCTGCCAAATTCTAGACCATTCTTCAAGCTTAGCTAGATCCCTCCTCATGTTATCTACCCCTTCCTGGGTGTCTACTCTATTGCAGATTTTGGTATCATCCGCAAAGAGGCAAACCTTACCTGAAAGCCCTTCCGCTATATCACTAACAAAGATGTTTACCAACCAATCCTCCAAGTAAGGGAAGACAAAGGGCCCTTGGAGGCAGAGATAGACCACCCCACCGCCAGACACTTGGTGAAGACCCTTGGGGCAGAAGCGAGACCGAAGGGAAGTACTCTGTACTGATAGTGGTCATCCCCGACTACGAACTTCAGGTATTTTCTGTGACTTGGATGGATAAAGATGTGGGTATAAGTGTCCTTTAAATCCAAGAAGCATAACCAATCTCCTTGCTGCAGGTAGGGCAGTAGTGCTCCAAGGGAGAGCATTTTGAACTTCTCCCGCATCAGGAACTTGTTGAAGTTTCTCAGGTGCAGGATGGGCCTCAGGCCTCCTTGTCCTTTTTGGGACCAGGAAGTACCTGGAATAGAAACCTTTCCCTCTTGAGGGGGGAGGTATGTTTATGTTTATTAAAACTTTATATACCACCCATAAACGATTAGCATCTGGGCTGTTTACATACAAAACAATTTAAAAAGGAAAAAGGCTGCGAAAAAGAAAAAGAAAAAGAAAAGGAACGCCATAAAATCTTTTTTAAAGGACAGAAAAGAAAAGAATCAGTGGAAATAAAGAGGCAAAAGTACATACCATGGAAGGGAAAGAGTAAACACTGAACATTGCGAGTGGGAAGAAAAACAGGGGAGAAGAGGAGGGGGAAGGCCTAAGAGTCCTTGTAGTAGCAGGGCCTGGTGCAGGGGGGGGGACAGAGGAAGCTCTCTGGGGAAGAAGGGTGGAGGTGCCTGGTTCATATGGAGGAGGTAGCCCTCCCTGACCACCTGAAAGGCCCAGGAGTCAGTGGTGATGCAGGTCCAGCAGTGGGCAAAGTGTATCAGGCACCCCCTCTGTGGGAAGCTGGTCCTCCAGTGGAAGAGGGGCTATGCTGATGGCGTCAAAACCCCGGCCCAGGCTGGGCTGGGACGGGATGGAATCTGGGTTTTCTGGCCCTTGTGTTTACACAGGCCCTGGCCCGTTCCCTTGCCCTGGGGACCCTGCTGCGGATTCTGAACAGCAGAGTAAGGAGGGCAGCCCCGGTAGGGCTGACCTTTCTGAAGGAAAGAGGGCTTCTTCCCCTGTGGCTTCTTTCTGGAAAGAGTAGAGATCTTCTTCGAGAGCCGAGTCTGAGTGATATACTCTGTCTCGATCTCGGCCGCCTTGTCCTCCCACCAGCTTGCCGAACAGCTGTTCGCCAAAGCTGGGGTCATCAAAAAGATTTTTTTTTTGCACCCACTGCTTGAGATCCAATGATTGGAGCCAAACTCGGCGTTGGGTGCCAACGCCGGCGGTGGCCACCCTGGCACTGGATTCGAAGCAGTCATAAGTGGCTCAGGACAAGTACTTACAGCACTCTGCAACAGACCTGGAAATGCTGGAGGTGGCCCACATCGAGGCCAGCAGTGAACCCCCCGAGCTCCTTGGCCAGGTCACAAACGAAAATGCCACTGTAGAGTTGGTAAGATTGTATACAGCATGCCAGCATTGAGCCCCGAAAGCATTTTTGCCCAAGGGCATGAGATTTCCTGCCCAGGGGCACTGAAGAGTGTCTCTTTGGGCTTTTTTGCCGGCGCATGGCCAACTCAACCACCATGGAGGTTTGGGGAAGTTGCGCTTTGCAAAAGCCTGGCTCCCACTGGACATGGTACATTGTGTCAAGTTGCCAACTCACGATGGGCACCGAGGCCGGGGACTCCCACATCCAGAGGAGTCGTCGGGTAATGATAGAGGAAACAGGGACCATCAAGGTCTCCTTCGTTGATGTCTCGTATTGGAGGATGTCAAGTTCCTCTGTACAAGGGTCCTCCTCCGACCTCGTGAGGGAGAGCACCCATGCCATGTCTCTGACAAACTCGAGGAAAGAGGTGTCCTCGGGGGGGGGGGGAATTGGTGCTGGACAGCCAGTGGGAAAGGGTCCGAGGGAAGGTCTCGGTGAGCCAGAGTCTTCAGGGATGTCTCGATGTCAGACTCCCAGTCGGAGTACTCCAAGGAGGATTAGAGGTCCTCTGGCTGCAAGAGAGCTGAAAGCTCCGGTCTTGGATGCTTTGAGGCTAGGGCATGACTGGAGCCAAAGGCACTTGCCTGCAAAGACCTCGCTCCCGAGGACCGGGAGCAAGAACGAGACTATCGCCGGGTATCTGTCCGGGCTTCTGACTCTTGGCAGCCCGGAGAGTCCTCAGTGTTGAGGGCTAGGGGTCAGCACCCGCTGGGAGGCAAGGAAAACAGAAATGCTGCACTCTAAGGACAACATACGAGCTTCCCACTTCGGGGTAGAAGCCATGGACACTGACACCGGGGTGACCGGGTCAGGTGTCGAGGAGGTCCTTGACGGGATGGGCCTCAGGACGGGCCGTGGTTCAACACCGGAGGCCACATCAGCGGTCCTGGGCACTTTCCGAGGACACTCCTGCTCAGGTTCTTTGGGGCTCTTCTGGGACTGAGGGACTGGGCACGGGACTTCCCATGCTTGTCCGCCTCCTCGAACGAGGCCCTCAAGGTCTTCTTATGCTCACGCTCCAGGGACCCTTGCTCTGAGTGTTTGTGAGCCCACAGAGGAGCCGCGGGGACCTTGCAGAAGTTTGAGGATCCATGCGAGGCCGTCGAGCATGAGGCTACCGGAGAAACAGAGGTTGAGTCTGCCTTTTGGAAGATGTCGTCCTGCTTAAGCTGACTGCTCTGTATGGCCTTAGTGGGCATTTTCTTGCACAGGGAGCATGCCTCCAGGTCGTGGTCGGCAGCCAGGCACCGGAGGCAACAATCATGAGTGTCAGTGAAAGACATGTTTTTTGAGCACCAATCACAATTTTTAAAGCCGGTGGCCATTGGGGAAAAAAGAACCCCAGAAAGGTCAAAGACCCTTGACGCAGCCAGCAGTTGAAAAAGGCACAAAAGTGTTACAATGGAAAAGATCAAGACAAAAAGGTTTTTCAAGGCCCGGTGCTACAGCAACAGGTCTCAGGCGGGATAGGAGCCGGCGCAGGCCAGAAAAAGTACAAAAATTGTATGAAAAAAACAACTTTTTTCCGGGGGGACAAGACAATCGTCTGTAGGGCACCGCAGAAGAAGGGAGACTGAGCAAGATGGCATCCTTAGCCGGGAAGAAGGCCACACATGCGTCATGGCATCTCCCAAAGATTTTCTTTCAAAGTTGGGGAGATGCTTCTGTGAGGGCTGTCTGTGTCGATGTCACCCCATACATGAGGACTGACTTTCTGCTTGTTCCTGGAGAAAGGACCTGTCCTCCAAGTGATCTTGTATTCTCTGAGGTTATGTTTCTAGGGTCATGTGCCCTGGCAGGAAGGGTAGGATGGCTGTTGTAATTGCCAATAGTATCCGCGGGAATGTAGATAAGGCACAGAGAAGAGCAGCTGCTATGTATTTTAATACCATGTTAAATATTTAAGCCTACATGTGCTTTGCAATCTGTGAGCTCTCAACAGTTTGACATTCTCTCTATGTGCCAGGAACAGCATAGGTATCAAGTGAATGAAATAAGTTACCTTTTCCACTTTGTATGATGGTCTGTATAAGTGCTTTTTGTAAAGAGTTGAAAGCACTTTCAGCAAATTTTCTGTTAGCACTATATAACATCTGTTTTGATGTTCAAAGGGATTTATACAGTTTGCAGATCAGCAAACTGCATAAATTCCCCTTACCGCTCACCAGTTAGTTCCACTGAATATTCCCTCCTCACCCACTTAAGCACCTTGTTGCTAACCAGTTAGTGATGGGCCATTCAGAGGGTGGAGCAGTGGCAGCACCATGAGCTAGCCAGTCAACGATAATATTCATCCACTAACCATTTATCTAAACTGCCTAAAGACAGACAAGAGTTGTTTTATGTTAATTGTAATTGTTATGTTTTTATTTATGAATGTTATATGGTAACCAACCTAAGAAAATAGCTAGCTGAGCTATAAATTTTATAAATAAATAACTTACCTGCCTGGTTCAAAGGTTGTGAACTGATGGACTTTTAGATAGTGCTGGAGAAGAGCAGGCTGTTATCATACATGTGGGTGCCAATGACATAGGAAAACATGGAAGTGATGTTCTGCACGCCAAGTTTAAGCAGAAAGCTGAAACTTAGAATGGCTAGTGTAACATTCTCAAATTCTTCCTGTTCTACAAGCAGGACCCCAGAGGCAGGCAGAGCTCTGGAGTCTTAATGAATGGCAATAACTGTACAGGGAAGACTTCCGATTTGATAGGAACTTGTTAAGGGAGAGCCTATACAAAAAGACTGGGCTCCACCTTAACTAAAGAACCGGGCTACTGCCACTAACATTTAAAATTGAGATAGAGCAACTTTTAAACTAGAACGTGTGGTAATGGGGGGCACGTGGGGCGAGAAGCGTCAACAGGTATGCAGGAGCACATGGCTTGGAGAGAGGTATCTTAAGGATACTGGCAAACAAGGAGAGGTCAGAATATCCTGACAGAGATCATGATAAAGGCAGAAGGTGCACTCAAACAAAGAGCAAACAGACAAATAATGATACCAAATTATCCCAACATCTAGGGGAGTTGAGAACACAAATAAAACCACATACTTTGATTTGTCTGTATGCAAATACAAGAAGAGTAAAAAATAAGATTTGAAAATTAGAATGTATGGCATTAAGGGTTTAATTACCAGTAGTACACACCAAGACGTGCTATTTTCTGCAGGCCTAGTGCATAATATGGCTTCTGAGGCAAATAATGCATGTTAACAGTATTTGCACACACCGTTAATAAATAGCCCTATAAAGTAAGATAGAGGCATAACAGGCATCTGATGGAAGAAGGATAACAAATGGGACACTGTGATACCAGGGTACAAATAATGCTGAAATAAGGAAGGTCAAATTGGTGGAGGGATTGCATAGTATGTAAAGAATGAGCACAGAGTCAAAGAGTACAAAAGTCCTGCAGAAAACAAAATAAGCTATGGAATCTTAATGGATAATAGTGCTATGTGTGACTTGGAAAAGTATAGTGATGGAGGTATACTACATGTCACTTGGCCAAGATGAAGCAATGGAGAATGAAATGCGAAAAGATACTGAAAACCCCCCAAATAAAATAGGCAATGCAATAACAATGGTAGATTTTAATTACACCAGTAGCAACTGGGTAGATGTTTCAAGACACATGAGGAAGGCAAAGCTCCTAGATGCTATTAATAACTGCTTCTTGGAGCAGCTGGTCTTAGAACCATTGAGGGTGAGATGGGGAATAATCCTCTAGATCTAACTCACACTGTGACATAAGGTTTGGTGAAAGAGGTATCAGTAGTATGGCCATTTAGAAATAGTGAGCATAATGTGATCAAATTTAACAGTCATTGAAATAAGGTCAATAAGGAAATTACTGCAGTAGTATTCAACTTTGAAAAGGGAGATTATCATAAACTGAGGGAATTAGTTTGAGAAAAAACAAAGAAGAGGTTGCAAAGGTTAAAAATTTGCAGGTTTCTGGATATATTCTTTGGGGTTCTGTCAAATACTTATAAGTTGGATTGACCACCATCAAAGACAGGATGCTGGGATTGGACGGTTGCTCTGACTCAACGTGACATTTATGTTCTTATAGCAAGGACATGGGAACATATTCCAGCATGAAGACTTTTTCGTCAGTTTATATTCAGAAAGAATATTTTCTGCCCTCAAAACTGAATTGTAATTACTACAAGGCATGGTTCGTCGTGATATCATGATGTTCTAGAAGTATGTGAAACATTTTACTTGTTTGCACTGAAGCAGTTGTCACAATTTTTAGTGGAGCACCCCTCCCCCCAATTGTCGTCAACTTTGAAACCTCCCATTTAATTGATCCATGAATTGCAGAACAAACTCACTCACCATTATAGCACTACATTTCCCAGTCTTTTCACACCCATGCTGCTCCTACATTAATAAAAATTCTATATAGTATACCAGCCTCTGGAAAGCTGGGAATGTAGACATGGAGGACCCATATAACCCAGAGAGACAGGGAAGCATAAAGCTCTACTACTCTCTTTTATACATTTTAAAACAGAGTGGGGAAACATACATACACAGTTGATTTAGTGTAGCTGGATTTTCAGAAAGCCTTTGAAAAGGTCCCCCATGATAGACTCTTAGGGAAATTAAAAAGACATGGGATAGGAGGCAGCATACCATTGTGAATTGGGAACTGGTTAAAAGAAAACAGAATAGGACTATGTGGACAATTTGCTCAATGGAGAAAGGTGAATAGTGGAGTACCCCAAGTATCTGTGTGACAGATGAAATTTAATGTGGACAAGTGCAAAGTTATACATTTAGGGAAGACACCCCCCCCCCTCACCCAAACCAACTACGGTTACACAATGCAAGGTTCTACATTAGGAATCACCACCCAAGAAAAGCATCCAGGTATCATTGTGGATAAAGCGTAGTTACTCACATGTAACAGGTGTTCTCCAGGGACAGCAGGAATCAGTCCTCACTTGTGGGTGACGTCGGCACCGACGGAGCCCGTGCAGAGCAATTCCCCAGCTTTCAAAGAAAGCCTTTGGGATTGCTGCCACGCATGTGTGGTCCTTTTCCTGCCCAAAGGTGCCATCTTGCTCAGTCAGGTCCCATAGCTAGAGCCCTACTAAGCAGATGGCAAGGGAAAGATAAGAATAGCAATTCTTATGGGGAGGTGGGAGGGTAGTGAGGACTGATTCCTGCTGTCCCTAGAGAACACCTGTTACAGGTGAGTAACTATACTTTCTCCAGGAACAAGCAGGAAGTCAGTCCTCACTTATGGGACTCCCCAGCTAAAGGCCACCAAACCTATAGTTCAAAAAACGCCTCCGGGAGGCCATGAGCAGAAGCCGATGCCCAAAGGAGCCCGAGCCTTCAGGTCCTCGGGACAAGCTCTTGATAGCCGCAGAAGGGCTGGAGGGCAGGAGTTGCTTACACCCCAAAAAGATTACGGAGTACAGCCTGGTCGAAGACGCTGTCCCGGCGGGACTCCCTCTCCAGGCAGTAGTGCAAAGCAAAAGTGTTTACTGAAGACCAGGTCGAAGTCTGGGAAATGTCAGTCAGAGGCACTGAGCGTAATGAAGCCACCGAAGCCGCCTTGGCCCGGACACTGTGTGCGGTGACTCACCAATCCAGCGGGGACCCAGCCTTTGCCTGGGCGAATGTGATGCAGTCCGCCACCCAGATGGAGAGGGTGAGGTTTGTGACTGCCTGCCCCAAGCGGTTGGGATCGTAGGCAACAAAGAGCCAAGGGTAAAGAGTAGTTACTCACCTATAACAGGTGTTCTCCAGGAGCAGCAGGAATCAGTCCTCACATATGGGAGACGTCGGCGCCGACGGAGCCCTCGTGCGGAGCATTTCCCCAGCTTTCAAAGAAAGCCTTTGGGAATTGCAGCGCGCATGCGCGGTCCCCTTCCCGCCCAAGGGTGCCATCTTGCTCAGTCTGATGACATAGCTAAAAGACAGCAAAAAATTAGCAAAAACAAATGATATGACTGCAACTCCAAGGGGAGGAGGGAGGGTTGTGAGGACTGATTCCTGCTGCTCCTGGAGAACACCTGTTACAGGTGAGTAACTACTCTTTCTCCAGGACCAAGCAGGAAGTCAGTCCTCACATATGGGACTCCCCAGCTTAAGGCTACCGGAGACCTCAAGTGGAAAAAATGAGTTCCCTCTAGCTCGTCAGCACGTAAGGAAGGAATCTTCTCTGAGAACGCCCCCGACCGGTAGCCCAACACCAGGACCGGAGGGTAGGAGTTGCCTAAACCCCAAAGAGATTATGGAGTACTGCCTGTCCGAAAGCACTGTCCCTGCGGGACTCCCTCTCAAGGCAGTAATGGGCCGCAAAAGGTCTGGCTTGAAGACCAAGTAGCGGCCCGGCAGATGTCTGCCAACGGAACAGAGCGGAGATGAGCCACTGACGCAGCCTTCGCCCTGACACGATGAGCCGTGACTCGACCCTCCAACGAGAGGCCGGCTGCCCCATAAGCCCAGGCGATACAGTCAGTGACCCACATGGACAAAGTACGCTTGGAGACAGGTAGCCACAACTTATTGGGGTCAAAAGAAACGAAGAGCTGAACAGCCCTCCGATGCTCCCGCATACGGTCAAGGTAGAAGGACAACGCCCTCCTACAGTCCAGGGTATGCAAGACCATCTCAGCCTGGTTGGCATGCGGCCTGGGAAAGAAGGTCGGAAAAACCACCTCCTGATTGAGGTGAAAAGGTGAGACAACCTTAGGAAGAAACTTAGGGTGAGTCCGTAAGACTACCCTATTTCTGTAGAACCTAGTGTAAGGAGGATCAGACACTAGTGCCTGAAGTTCACTCACTCGCCTAGCAGAGGTAAGAGCTACCAGAAAAGGTTTTCCAGGAGAGAAAACGGAGAGGGCAGGTAGCCATAGGTTCAAAAGGCGGACAAGTAATCCGCTGTAAGACCACATTCAGATCCCACTCAGGGGCCGGTGGACGCAAAGGAGGCTTAAGCAGAAGGAGGCCTCTGAGAAAATGAGCCACCAAAGGGTGGTTGGAAAGAGGCCTACCGTCCACCGGCGAGTGGCGCGCGCTGAGAGAGCACTAAGGTGAACTCTGACAGAGTTAGACTTAAGACCCAGATTGGGGAGGTAAAGCAAATATTGCAAGACTACCGCTACCAAGCACGAGAAGGGATTCTCGCTGTGCTGAGCACACCATGCGGAGAATCTACGCCACTTAAGAGCGTAGAATTTCCTGGTGGACTGTCGCCTAGAGGCCAAGACCACATCTTCCACCTCTCGAGGCAGTAGGAGGGGAGCCAGGACTACCCTTTCAGCAGCAATGCCATCAGATGAAGGGACTGGAGGTTGGGGTACAAGAGTCCCCTGATCCTGAGACAGGAGATCGTGTTGAAACCCTAGAGGGAGAGGGGTGTCCACCGCTAGCTGCAGCAGAAGCGGGAACCACGGTTGCCTCGGCCACCTGGGGGCTATCAGAATCAATGAAGCCCCGTCCCTGAGGACTTTGAATAGCGTTCTGGACACCAGTGGTGTGGGAGGAAACGCATACAGCAGGCCTGTGGACCACGAGATCAGAAACGCATCCGCTGCTATTCTGAGAGGATGCGGTTGTCTGGAGCAAATTCTCGGGAGTTGCCAGTTCAGAGGACTGGCGAAAAGATCCATGGTGGGGTGGCCCCACCTGAGAAAGATCTGCTGAACCACCAACGGATTTAATCTCCATTCATGTGGTTGCAGGATCCTGCTTAGTCTGTCCGCCAGGTAATTCTCTTGACCTGGGAGGTAGACAGCTTTGAAAAGGATTCCGTGATAGACAGCCCAAGAGCACAGCCGTTGAGCTTCCTGACATAGAAGGAAGGAGCCTGTGCCTCCTTGTTTGTTCACGTAGAACATGGCAACTTGGTTGTCCGTCTGGACCAGTACAGACTGGTGAGAGGCGAGGTGGGAGAAGGCTCTCAGAGCTAGGCGTATCGCCCGTAGCTCCAGGAAGTTTATTTGTTGAGCAGCCTCCTAAGGGGTCCAGAGACCCTGAGTACATGTTCCTTGGCAATGTGCTCCCCAACCGAGAAGAGAAGCATCTGTTGTCAGCACTTGAGAATGCGGAGGGGATTGAAAAACCACTCCGAGTACCAGATTCGGAAGGTGAAGCCACCATTTCAGAGAGGAGACTAGCAGGTCGGATATTCTTACTGAGTCCACTAGGCTCCCCGTGGCCTGATGCCACTGAGCAGGCCACATGTGCAGGCGGGCATTGGGGGTGACATGAACCGTGGAAGCCATATGGCCGAGTAGTCTCAGGAATTGCCTGGCAGAGACCAGGGAATTGCTGTGAAACTGCCTGGCTAGATCCATCAGCCTGTGGGCTCTGTCCATAGGCAGAAAAGCCTTCGCTTGAAGAGTGTCTAGTCTGGCCCCTATGAATTCTAAGTTCTGGGACGGGAGCAAAGTGGACTTTGCGAAGTTTATGACAAACCCCAAGTGCTGAAGTAGAGCCACAGTGCGAAGGGTGGCTTGATTGGCCTCCTGGGAAGATTGGCCCCTTATGAGCCAGTCGTCCAGGTACAGAAACACAAAGAGACCTTGAAGCCTCAGGTAGGCCGCCACCACTGCCAGGCACTTGGTGAAAACCCTGGGAGCGGAGGACAGGCCAAAGGGTAGCACTCTGTACTGATAGTGGTTTCCTCCCACAACAAATCTGAGATATTGTCTGTGGTCTGGATGAATAAGGAGCATAGCCAGTCTCCCTGCTGGAGCTAGGGCAGCAGGATTCCAAGGGTAAGCATCTTGAACTTTTCCCTCTCCAGGAACTTGAGGTTGCGCAAGTCCAAGATGGGTCCGAGGCCTCCTGTTCTTTTTGGTACCAGAAAGTACCTGGAATAAAAGCCGTGACCTCTCAGGTGGTGGGGCACCGGTTCCACAGCCTGATCCTGCAGTAGACTTGCTAACTCCTGAAGGAGTAGGTCCCTGTGCAGAGGGAGTCTTGGAGGCTCCCCCGGAAAATAGGAGGGAGGTACCTGGTGAAAATGGAGAAGATAGCCCTTTTGGACTATATGAAGAACCCAGGTATCTGATGTGACGGCTGACCACCTGTGGGCAAAGTGGGCCAGCCGGCCTCCTGTGCTGAGAGAAGCCAGCTGAGGAGAAGAGGCTATGCTTTTTGAGTCAAAAACCCCCACCCTGCTGAGCAGGGGTCGGTGTAGGTGGCTTGGGGGTCTTCTGCCTACGGGACCCTTGACCCTGCCCCTTGGCATGCTGACCCTGTTGGGGAGCTGCAGAGGCCAGATAATGAGGGTATTGTTTATAGGCAGATGACTTCCTCGGGTAAAAGGTCTATTTTCCCGAGCCCTTCTTTTTCTGAGAAGGGGCAAAGGTTTTTCTGGACAGCCTAGTCTGGGTCAGAGTCTCAGTCTCGAGTTCTGCAGCCTTTTCAGCCATGGGCTTGCCAAAGAGGTTTTCACCTCGGCAGGGGACATCGACCAACTTGTCCTGTACCCATGGCTCGAGGTCGGATGACTATAGCCAAGCCTGTCGGCGGGCACCGATGCCGGCCCCGGCTACTCGGGCCGAAGCCTCGAAGCCATCGTAGGCTGCTCGAGAGATAAACGTCGAGCACTCTCGAATACCAGTGGACAAGGCCTGGAACCTCTGCAAAGGTTCCTCGGAGAGACCAGCAGAGAGCCCGGCAATCTCCTTTGCCAGGTCTTGGAGGTACATGCCCATGTAGAGCTGGTATGTCTGGACACGGCAAGCAAGCATAGAGCCCTGGAAGCACTTCTTACCGAGGGCATCCAGGTTCCAGGCCTCCCAGCTGGGAGGCACCGAGGAGTGCATCTTCTGACTTTTCAGTCGATGCATGGCCGATTCCACAACCATGGAGTGGTGCGGTAATTGTGCCTTCTGTAACCCGGGGCTCTTGCGGACTCGATAGATTGAATCGACCCGCTTGCTTAACACCGGCGTCGAGGCCGGGGTCTCCCACATGTGGAAGAGCAGCCGCTCCAGCATCGGAGGAACCGGAACAGTAAAGGCCTCCTTTGGGGGAGAGTCATACTGGAGGGCCTCGAGCTCTTCGGCTCCTCCTCGGGATCCGCAGGGAAGGCCAAGGCCTTGGCCATATCCCACATGAAATCCGAGACCGGGTATCCTCTGGTGGGGATCGTCTCCGAGGTTTGGACTCGGGCGAGTCCGATGGGACACACCGAGTCCGATGAGTGTCGGGTGACTCTTCGTCCTCCGTCTCCCAGCCCAACTCCTCGGAGGAGGAATCGAGCGGCTCCGGTCGGGCGGGTACCGATGCCCTCCACCCCGACGCCGAGGGTATCGGCGTCGACGACCTCGGCCCCGAACGGGAGGTTGAGGGAGACCGTGGCCGAGGATCGACTCGAGCCCGCATGGATTCGAGGATCGGCTCGGCCTCCGGGGTCGACTTGGACATCGAGGTCACGGTGGTCGGGGCAGATGCACCAGTGAGACCGGCGATCAATGCCCGCTGCTGTTCCATGAAGGCAGCAAAGCTGCTCTCCAAGGCTGTCAACCTGAGTCCGAGCTCAGGAGACCCAGCAGCCCCCGACTCGGGCCCCGACGGCGTTGGGCCCGACGTCGGCTCCCTCGGAGGAGAGTCCACGAGGACAACAGCACTTACGTGTCCAGGAGACGCCATCTCGACACGAGGATGTTTGGCAGGCCTCTCCGACTCCGAAGACCCGGGACGGCTATCGGGGCTATGTGACCTAGCCCTCGAGGAACCAGGAGCGTCCGACACCGCCCTCGCGGGTTTCTTCTTCCTGCGATGTTCCCGCGAAGGAGATCCCCGCTCAGAGGAACCCCGACGCTGCTCTGGGCCGGAGTCCCGAGGCCTCTGACGAGGTCCGGGCTCGGCCGGACGCGGAGTCAGAAAAAATCCTATCCTTTTGGTGCTGCCGACTCCTCAACGCCTTCGAGGACATTTTGCCACATGGACCACAGATCATCGGGTCATGATTGGGTCCGAGGCAACGGAGGCAGCAGTCATGTGTGTCGGTAAGAGACATAAGTTTCTTACACCGATCACATTTCTTAAACCCGCTGGTAGCCATCAGGGGAAAAAGGGCCCCTGCTAGGTCAAGACCAGGCTGCCAGGGAAAAAAGAAAAAAGGCGCGAACGCCAGTCACAAAGGACAAAAACCGAAAAAGAGAGAAAGGACTCGATACCGGCGTATCGGTCCGAGCGGGAAAAGGATCCGGCGTCGAACCGGAGAAAAAAAGAGAAAAAACAGGGAAAATCAACTCTTTCCTCGGGGAAAAATGAACTACGTCCGTCGGGCTCCGCAGAAAAAAGAAGACTGAGCAAGATGGCACCCTTGGGCGGGAAGGGGACCGCGCATGCGCGCTGCAATTCCCAAAGGCTTTTTTGAAAGCTGGGGAAATGCTCCGCACGAGGGCTCCATCCGCGCCGACGTCACCCATATGTGAGGACTGACTTCCTGCTTGGTCCTGGAGAAATTAGACTTACCTGCTAATTGTTGTTCTTTACGGAACTCCAGTCTAGTCCCAACTTCTGGGTTCCGCACCTCTCACAGCAGCTTGAAGACTGAGACACATCAACTTTCTTGTGATGAGAGTGATATATACTCCCAGGATCCGCCTCCTCAACTCAGTAACCTATTGACAAAGCAGACTCCTCGGAGCAACAATTAAGTAGCAACTCACATAACCAGGAAACTTATCGTAACTAAACTGAGCACCCAACAGAAAAGGAAAAATAGGTACCTGAGGACCATCCTCACTCCCTCCACTTTTTTTTTTTTTGAAATATAGGAAAGCGAAAAGAAGAAAAAACATTCCTCATAGCCCTATGCCTATCCAACTCTAACCCGTTATTCCAAGATGAGGCCTGCCGCCACATCCAGTACTTTGGGAGGGATATGGGACTAGACTGGAGTTCCGTAAGGAACAACAATTAGCAGGTAAGTCTAATTTAGTCTTCCTTGATGTCTCTCCAGTCTAGTCCCATCTTCTGGGTGAGTAACAGAGCAGTAAAGACAATTCATGGGGAGGGTCCCGCTAAGCCAGCCTGAAGCACTGCTGAACCAAAACAGGCATCTCTCCCCGCTTGAACATCCAACCGGTAATGCTGGACAAAGGTATTTAAAGACGACCAAGTGGCCGCGTTACAAATCTCTACTGCTGGAACCAAGGAGACCTCTGCCCAAGATGCCGCTTGTGCCCTCGTTGAATGAGCTTTCAAACCTAATGGCACCTCCATGCCTTTTAATATATATGCGGTTGCGACAGCCTCCTTAAGCCACCTGGATATAGAAGTCTTCGAGGCTGCGAGTCCCTTCCTAGGACCACCAAAGAGGATGGACAGCCTATCAGACCTACGAAAATCCGCCGTCCGTTTGAGGTACATCTTCAGTGCCCGCCGAACATCCAGCCTGTGCAACTTCGCCTCTGGAGGACACGCGGAATCCTCCCGGAACACCGGCAAAGTGACCTTCTGATTGACGTGAAACAGAGACACCACCTTAGGTAAAAAGGAAGGAACTGTCCTCAAGACCACCTTGGAATCATAGAAGGAGAGAAAAGGCTTCCGACAAGATAAAACCTGCAATTCGGAGATTCTGCGAGCCGAACATATAGCTAACAGGAACACCACCTTAAGGGTAAGATCTTTTAAGGACGCCTCAGCCAGCGGCTCAAAAGGCTTCCCTCCGAGTACCTCTAACACCAAAGGAAGACTCCATTTGGGGACCACCTGTCAACACGGTGGCCAAATGAGAGAAACTGCCCGTAGAAAGCGCATAATAGCCAGGTGACTACCTATAGTCGCACCTCCTATTTTCCCCCTATAACAGGACAACGCTGCGACCTGCACCCTTAAAGATGCTGCCCTAAACCCTTCTCGAGTCCATACTGCAAAAATGCTAAGACCTGTGGAACCGACACCCGTAACGGTTCCATACAACGGTCCTCACACCAAGCCTCAAACACATGCCAAATCCTAATATACGCCAAGGAAGTAGCTCTTTTCTTCGACCTCAACAAAGTCGCTATGACAGCAGGAGAGTAACCTTTCGTTCTTAACCTCGCCCTTTCAAGAGCCAAGCCATAAGCGAGAACCGATCCACCTGCAGTATGCGCAGAGGCCCTTGGGAAAGAAGATCTGCTCGCCGAGGCAGTCGCCATGGCCTTGCCACTAAGAGTCTCATTAGATCTGCACACCAAGGTCTTCTTGGCCAATCCGGAGCCACCAAGATTACCTGCCCTCGGTGTTGCTCGATGCACTGTATCACCCTTCCGATTAACACCCACGGAGGAAACACGTATAGCAGCTGCTCCGTAGGCCACTTCTGCAGCAGCGCATCCAGACCTTCCGACATCCTCTCTCTTCTCCTGCTGAAGAAGCGCTCGACTTTCGCCGACTGGAACGTTGCCATGAGATCCATCACGGATGTTCCCCAACGATGCACCAACAGATCGAAGATGTCTGGATGCAGGACCCATTCCCCCGGGTCTACTTTTACTCAACTGAGAAAGTCGGCTTCCACATTGTCCACACCCGCTACGTGCGCCGCCGACAGGGCTTGAAGATTCACCTCGGCCCACTCGAGCAACTGTTCTGTCTCCGCTTCCAGGGGAACACTGCTGGTGCCGCCCTGTCGATTGATATATGCCACAGCGGTGGCGTTGTCGGAGAATACTCGGATTGCTGCCTTGCCGAGACGAGGCTGAAAGGACACCAATGCGAGCCTCACCGCTCTCAGCTCTAACCTGTTGATCGACCAGGTCTTCTCCTTGGTTGTCCACTGCCCCTGGACGAACCTCCCCTGACAGTGAGCTCCCGATCCGTAAAGGCTCGCGTCCGTCGTTAAGGGGATCCAGTCCGGCGTCTCCAACGGCATTCCCATGCTGACGAAGCCCGACGTCCACCACCAACGAAGAGCTTGCTGTGTCCCCGACAGCCAAGGCAACCTTTGGAACAAGGAATCGTTCTGGTGCGACCACCGTCTGAGCAACGCTCTTTCTAAGGGACGCATGTGCGCTCTCGCCCATGGGACCAGCTCGATCGTCGCCGCCATGGTGCCAAGCACTTGCAAATAATGCCACGCCGTGGGCATAGGCTTGACCACAAACTGTCGCAGGAGAGTCTTCAATACGACCACCCAATTGTCCGGTAAAAACACCCTCCCCACCGCCGTATCGAAGCGAACACCCAAGTATTCCAGACTTTGGTACGGGACCAGATTGCTTTTTGTCATATTGACGACACAACCAAGACTTTGCAGTAAGGCCACCACTCTTATCATAGCGGCCTTGCTTTCGCTCCTGGATTTTGCTCGAATCAACCAATCGTCGAGATAGGAATGCACTAGGACTCCTTCTTTCCGTAAGGCCGCCACCACCACTACCATTATCTTGGTAAAGGCCCTGGGAGCGGTAGCCAACCCGAAAGGCAACGCTCGGAATTGATAATGCCCCATGTGCACCGCAAACCTGAGGAATCTTTGATGTGCCTGCCGAATTGGAATATGTAGGTACGCTTCCGACAGATCTAGGGAAGTAAGAAATTCTCCTCTTCTGATCGCTATGATCACGGACTTGAGCATTTCCATTCGAAAGTGGGTTACCTTCAGTGACCGATTTACTCCTTTCAGGTCCAAAATGGGACGCAGGGAACCGTCCTTTTTTGGAACTACGAAGTAAATAGAGTACCGACCGGTACCGCATTCGTCCGGGGGGGACCGGTACTATTGCCCTGAGGGCGAGAAGCCTCTCGAGTGCGGACTGTGCTTGAGCCGGGACTTGCACGGGGATCTTACAAAAAATTCCCTTACTGGGCGCTGAAACTCCAATGCGTATCCCTGCTGAAGGACTTCGAGCACCCATTGGTCAGAGGTTATCCTTGCCCAGGCAAGGTAAAAATCCCGCAGCCGACCCCCTACAGGAATGAGGTCTGCCTGGGCTCCCCTGATCTCATTGTGGTTTCCGAAAGTTCGCGGAGGAGGAAGGGGCTCCAAAACCCCTTCCCGCTACTTGAAAGCCCCGAAACCCCTGGTTCCGGGCAGGAAATCTCCCTCGTTGTGCCTGACCAAACCGAGGGAATCGGAATCGCCAAAACTCCTTCTGCTGGCCCTTGAAACTGCCAGCAGATCGACCTGGCTTTTGCTTGTCTTCCGGCAGTCGGCCCCCTTTGGACTCCCCAAGGTCCTTAACGAGTTTTTCCAATTCTTCTCCAAAGAGCAACTTTCCCCAAAAAGGAAGTTTGCTCCATCTGGCCTTAGAGGACCCATCTGCCGCCCAGTTGCATAGCCAAAGATAATGCCGCGCCGCAACCACCGAAGCCATGCTTTTTGATAATCTGCGAATGAGGTCATACTGAACATCCGCCAAGTAAGCCGCGCCAGACTCCAGCCTGGCTGCTTCTGCCTCCATGTCTGTCCCTGGTCCACCTTGAACCCTCTGGGACCAACGCAGACAGGCTCGAGCTACCCAAGCCCCACAAATGGCTGCTTGGACGGACAAAGCGTTGACGTCAAAAACCTGACGAAGCAAGGTATCAAGTTTCCTGTCCTGGGCATCCTTGAGTGCAGTACTACCCTTGACCGGAATGGTAGTCTTTTTTGTCACTGCAGCGACAGCCGCATCCACCTTAGGAGGCTTAAACAACTCGCGATCCTGATCCGCCAGGGGGTATAGCCTACTCATGACCCTAGCTCCCTTTAGGGCCGCTTCGGGCATGTCCCATTCTTCCTGAATCATTTCCCTGACGACCCTATGAATCGGGAAGGCTCTCTGTGTCTTCCTAAAAACCTTCAGCAAAGGATCCTCTAAGGAAGCATCCTCTGCTGGTCCTGGAGACGGCATGTTGAGCACCTTAAGAGACTCGGAAATGAGCGAGGGCAACTCATCTCTCCGAAACACACTCTCGCTTGATCTTCTCTGTCCGTGATTTCACCTTCTTCCAACTCTTCATCTACTTCCAACTCCAGGTCTCCCTCATCAGATTGAAAGCCCTCGGAGTCCATCACCTGCTCCTTCAGCTCCTTTTCCACTCTAGCTTTCTTTGATGGTTGCGCCGCCTTCCCCATCTGTAAAGGGGTTCTTGGCCTCTTTTCCCCTTGCGGCATACTCATGGGACTCGCCTCCTGCTGCGTCCTGACGTGCCCCAAGGCTTGCTGCAGCAGAGCCACAAAATCTGGAGTAAAAATGGCTGTCAGGCTCCCTGACAGTGCCCGTTGAGAGGAAGAAGAGTGGTCTGGGGCTGAAGAGGGACCGGCTACGGGCTCCTCCAATGGAAGGAACAAAGTAGTGGGCTCCTCTGGCCCTACAGATTCCCTCTGGCCCCCCAGGGCCCCCTCCAAACTGTGCTCCATGGTAGTCGCCTCCTGTGTACAGCACTTGCAAACCCCCGTTTCAGCTACAACACTTCTTTTAGAGCCGCAGACTAAGCAATGCGGTCTAGACGGCATGCCCCCTTATAGAGGATGTGAATCTCTTTATACTGTGCAGGAAGTCCCGAAACTTTTTTTTTTCTTTTTTAAACACAAAATAAACTCTGAGCAGAAATAACCAAAAACACACCCCGTTAGCACTGAAAAATAGGCTTCCCGCTCAAAGGAGAAAACTGCTACAGGGCCTATTGAGCCGTTAGCGTTTCCCGCCTAAACACCCTGCGCAGAGGAAAGAGAACTGCCGCCTTACCTTTGTGGCACCTGCATCGTGCTAGCACAGATCTGCTCCGTTCAGCCGATGGCACTAGCTACCTCGCCGGGAACTGGAGAATGAGGGCAGGAAGAAGTGTTTACCCCCCCGGAGCTCCTGCACAGCTGCCACACCGCTGAATGTCCGAGGGAGCTAAGTCAGACACCGAAAGCAGCGCGGGCTTTCTATGTGCATGCAGTCATTGCTCCGAGCACCCGAACTAACTGCTGACAGCGTCGGGGCCGAGAAACCGCAATGGTAACTGCGACCGCTGCCGATGCCCGGCAGCTCTTCACAGCGCAAAACAGGCAAGTCTTCTGTATGCGCTGACTGTCTGAACTGAGAAGTCTCCCCGAATCCGGGTCTTGTACCTCACAGTGAGACAGCTCGAGGGATCGCAGTACCCTTTGCCTTCTGTAACCGTACTGAGGGGGGGGGGGAGAGGAGAAAGAGAAAGTAGAGTTAAAGAATGAGGAAAGGCCTCAATACTCGTCCTCCCCCGCTTAGAAATTAGCCCTTCTTATACCCTACAATCCTAACTAACACTCCTTAATTATCTCTCTGTGGAGCCCTCCTGGCTCCGCTAATCTCCAGCTGCTTGGAGACTGATTTACTGAGTTGAGGAGGCGGATCCTGGGTGTATATATCACTCTCATCACAAGAAAGTTGATGTGTCTCAGTCTCCAAGCTGCTGTGAGAGGTGCGGAACCCAGAAGTTGGGATTAGACTGGAGAGACGTCAAGGAATAGGACTTTCTATGACCCTGGGTGCGCTGCATGTAGAAGGCGAGAGCCCTCTTGCAGTCGAGTGTATGTAGGACCACCGATGCCCAGTCGGCATGAGGTCTCAGGAAGAAGGTCGGCAAGACTATCTCCTGATTGAGATGGAAATCCGAGACAACCTTCAGTAGGAACTTGGGGTGGGTATGGAAAAACACCCTGTTCCCGTAGAACCTGGTGTAGGGGGCCTCAGCCAATGAGGGCTTGGAGTTCGCTGACTCGCCGAGTTGAGGTCAGAGCCACCAGGAAGGCTACCTTCCAGGAGAGGTGCTGAAGCGAGCATGTCACCATCAGTTCGAAGGGCGGTTGCGTAAGCTGCATGAGTACAATGCTCAGGTCCCACTCTGCCGGTGGAGGCCAGACGGGAGGCCTGGAAAGTAAGAGGCCCTGCATGAAGCGGGAGACCAGGGGCTGCCCCAAGAGGGGTTTACCATCAACGAGGGGAGGTGGTCAGCTGAGATGGCGCTCAAGTGCACCCTGACAGAGTTGTATTTCAGCCCCTCCTGCGAGAGGTGGAAGTGGTACTGGAGAACCCACTGGGAAGAGCAAGAGAACGGGTCAATCTGGAGCTTGGAGCACCAGATCAAGAAACGCCGCCACTTAAAGGCATAGGCCCGTCTCATCGAGTCATTCCTCGACC
The DNA here is from genome assembly GCA_033557465.1 of Ichthyophis bannanicus. Classification (NCBI taxonomy): domain Eukaryota; kingdom Metazoa; phylum Chordata; class Amphibia; order Gymnophiona; family Ichthyophiidae; genus Ichthyophis; species Ichthyophis bannanicus. The sequence continues at coordinate 376,778,101 of CM066037.1, read as the reverse complement.
TCCCCCGGGAGATGCAACAAGGCTAAGGAGACCTGTTCAGCCGCCAGGTTGTAAGGGACAATGAGGCCAGGTTTGGGTGAAGCACCCGTCCCTCTTTCTGCGTTATCAGGCCTGGGGTGCAGCCCAGGGCTCGGACGAGAACCAGAGCAGGAGCGGGAACCAAGGCTGTCGAGACCACGAAGGAGCCACGAGAATCACTGAAGCTTATTCCTGCTGAACCTTGTGGAGGGGGTCCTCGCAATAAGAGGAGTGGGAGGGAAAGAGTAAAGAAGCCTGGAGGCCCAGTTCAGGAGGAAGGCACCCGGGGCCACCCTGCTCGGGTGTGGAACCGGTCCACAGCAGCGGGAAAGCTGCGCGTTCACTGGGCTGGCGAAAAGGTCCATGGACGGAACCCCCCCCACCGATGAAACAAGAGGCTGGCCACCTTTGGATCCAGGCACCATTCGTGTGGGCAGAGGATCCTGCTGAGTCTGTCCGTGAGGACATTCTCCTGGCCCAGGAGATAGACCGCTCTGAGGGTCATGCCCCGGCGTATGGCAAAGGAGCAGAGGAGGACTGCCTCCCAGAAGAGGAGGTGGGAACCCATTCCTCTCTCCTTGTTTATGTAGAACATACCCAACATACCCTGTTGGTCTGCACGAGTACCGACTTTCCCCTCAGATGGTACTCAAAGGCCTTCAGGGCCCAACGGACTACCTGACGCTCGAGCAGGTTGATCTGCTACTGGGATTCTTCGGGCAACCATTGTCCCTGGGTGCGTAGGTTGCCGCAGTGGGCTCCCCAGCCCAGTAGGGAGGCATCCGTCACCAAGATGAGCTCATGCTGTGGGGCCTGGAAGGGCATGCCCTGAAGGAGGCTTCGGGGATTCTGCCACTAATGCAGGCAGCTGCAGAGGCTGCGGGAGACCCGGATGGGATCATGGAGGTGGCCAGAGGCCTGGCTCCATTGTGCTGTGAGGCACCACTGAGCCGTCCGCATGTGTGGGGAACAATGTGGATGGTTGAGGCCATGTGCCCCAGGAGGCGCAACATGGCTCGCGCCAGAATCCGAGCCCTGCCTTGGACCTTGGCTGCCAGGGCGTGGAGACGGTCTGCCCTGTCCCTGGGTAGGAAGGTGGTCGCCCGCTCTGTGTCGAGGAGGGTGCCGATGAACTCCAGGGTCTGCACCGGTTTAAGGTGGGACTTGGAGTAATTCACCAGGAAGTCGAGGCATTCAAGGACCACCATGCGCGATGCCGAAAGGCGAGCTTCCTCGGCCAATGCCCCCGTGACGAGTCAATCATCTAGGTAGGGAAAGATGGGTATGCCCTGCTGCCGGAGGTAGACAGCGGCCATGGATAGGCACTTGGTGAGGACTCATGGGGCAGACACGAGCCCGAAGGGGAGCACCCTGTATTGGGCCTTGGGTCCTTTTGGTTTGCGATGACCTTTGCACCCCCCCTTGCCCTGCACGCCGGTAGACAGTGCGGGGGTGGCCGGGTAGGATGAGTATCCCTGGTAGGAGAGTCCCTTCCTCTGGAAGAACAGCTTCTTCATGTGCTGTTTCTTCTGTGGGTGAGGTCTTACTCAAGATGCAGGTTCGGTTTACGAATTCCATCTCGATCTCGGCTGCCTTATCCTCCATGGGCTTGCCAAACAATTTATTTATTTATTTATTTAGTAAATATTTGTATACCGCTGCTTCCTATGATCAGCAGCGGTTTACTTTACAGAATCATAATGTATCGTACAATACAGTGATTTTTAAGATACACATTTCGATTGAGCAATGGTTTACATAGCACAGGAAATAGTAATTAGATACTTTATACATTGGATTGGGGCTCACAAATCTAAAAATACATTTGATTGTAGGTGTGTGGGAGGGGCCTAAAATATACATTGTCATAAGCCTTCTTATCATCAAGCCTAGACCCAGCCCAGAGCCTTGCTTGGCCTTCTGGGATATGTAGTTAAATAAGCAGTTGTGGCACCGAGGTAAGGCTTCAAAAGGTTTTATTTCCCCTTCCAAGAGGTTTCTTTTGGGTGAGTCAAACAAAACATAAATATCTCCACTTGGGCAAAAACAAAGCAAGAACAGGAACAAAAATTGCTTACTTTCAGCTTTTAAACAAGTAAATGAAAAGGGCTCAAAAACAGCTCTCTTCAGCAAAACAAAGGCATTTTCTTTGTGGCTTTCAAGCTTTGGCAATTCTACACACTTATCTTGGAGATAACACGTTATCTGAGACCAAGAACGCACAGTCCATGTAATCACCGCTTACATTATCCCCCTGTAGCTCATATTGCATCTCTTCAGGCCCTTCTGTTAAGAGGTCATCTCTTGCAGCATGTGAAACGTTGCTAAACAGTCTCCCCTTGCTCTGCAGGAAGTCTCTTTCCCTCTGGGTAAGAATGTTAGCTAAGCTGCTACCGTATTCTTTGGAGTGCCTTTCTTGGGAGCTTCTTAAATGTGGTGGGAGATAGAGAGAATTCTTAGTTTCACTTTTCCCTCTACTAGGAACATTAGGGTTGGGCTTGAACAGTCTCTGCCTCAAGCTATGCTCAGTTGCTATCGACGCTGGAATAGAATCACGTAAAAACTTTTCCTGGCTCCTGCCTTTAAAACCTCTTCCAGATACAGGCTTATGCTCAGGTATAAAAGCTTTACTGTTTTTCTGCCAGTTGTTTGTATAAAAACTTTCCTCTGGCTTCCTCCAGCTAACTTCACCATTAAATGTTTGGTTACCTTTTTGATAGCATTTGCTGGGCTTTGACGCTCTCAGAGTTCTGCTCTCAGCTCCCTTCCAATTAGAATTTCTCCGTTTGTATCTCTGGCTTCCAGCCATACAGCTGCCTGCACCCGTACTGCAACCGGGTTCTATTTCACTCCTGCTGTGTCCTGCCTATGTCTTCCCTCTCTCACCTTCACTCTCACTCTCACTTTCACTCCTGCTCCCACGCTCACTCCATCTGTTGCTTGTATTCTCAAGCTGGCTCCGTCTCTCTTGCACACGCTGGCTCTGTCTAGCCCCACGTTGGCTCTGTTGCACACGCTGGCTCTCTCTGATCCCACATGCAGTGAGCTTTTCTATGTGCGTGTCAGCTCCACCCACACCCAGCTGGCTTCCATTAGCTCCTAATTCCTTAGGCTTTCTGTTTGGGCGTGTTTCCTTTGCACGTGAGCTGCTTTGTTTAGGTTGCCTATGGCAACATCCTACCCTGTGTTCCTCTGAACTGTCATGATCAGTCTCACTGGCTGCATTTTCGCTTGTTTCCATGGGCTCTGCTGTCTCTGCCCTGTGACAACATATATACAAGATTACATATCGGTATTCCAAATGCCGTCATGGCAGGCAAAAGCCATCTCGTTGAGGTAAGGTGTCGCACTTAGGTCGGGTTGTAGTGAGCCTGAAATAAGTGGGTTTTGAGTTTCCTTCTGAATTCACTCAAATTATTTGTCAGTCGCAACTCGTGTGGGAGTTGGTTCCAGTGGGTTGGTGCTGTATATGTGAATGCTCTATTGCTTGTTTCTGCTTTTACAGTTCTTATGCTGGTCGGGACAGAGAGAGTGTTGAGATTTATGGTTCTTCTGGTCCTGTTGTGTGGTTGCATAGTGATTAGGTTGTCGAGGAAGGAGGGTGCAATGTTGTGAATGAGCTTAAACGTTGTTATGAGGAGTTTGAATATGATGCGGGCGGCTACCGGGAGCCAATGCAGTTCCATTAGCACTGGGGTTATGTGATCTGTGACGCTTTTTTCCATGATGACTCTTGCCGCAACATTTTGAGCCATTTGCAAGATATTTAGGGTGTTCTTCGGAAGCCCTTGCAGAATGGCGTTGCAGTAGTCTAGGTGAGGAATGATTAGAGCTTGTGCAACAGTCCTGAAGTCAGATTTCTCAAGGATATTGCGAAGTGGTTGTAGAACTTTCAATTTGTAAAAAATGGCTCGGTTAATTGTTTGGAGGTGTTTATCCATCTTAAGGTTGCTGTCTAGTAGGACCCCTAGATATTTTATTGCAGGCTTCGTATGATATATGTTTTTGTTGAGGGTGACTGTGGTGGGCGGGATGAAATTGGTTTTCTTGGAGATAAACATGACCTCTGTTTTCTTATGGTTTATTGACATGTTGTTTTGTTGAAGCCATGTTTGTAGCATGTCGAGGCATTCTTCTAGTGGAGTGAAATCCGGTTGTGTTATGTCAAGGTGCGTGTACAGCATCACATCGTCAGCATAGATGTGGTAATTGATGTTGCACGTCTGAAAGATCTCGCAGATTGGTTTTATATATAAATTAAATAGGAGAGATGATAAGGCGGACCCTTGCGGGATCCCCTGGGTCTGGGGGAAGGCATCGGCTTTATCGTCGTTGAATTGGACTTGTTGCATCCTATTGGATATGTATGATGCAAACCACTTTAGAGGGGTCCCTGTGATACCTATGGATGCCAGACGGTTTAAGAGGGTGCCGTGGTGTACTGCATCAAATGCAGCTGAGATGTCGATAAATATAAGTATGAACATAGCATTTTTATTTTCGAGACCCCTGAGGAGGTTGTCAAGGAGTGCTAGCAGTAGGGTTTCTACTCCGTGATGCTGACGAAACCCATATTGATGCATATCTAAGGCTTTTCTATCGTCAATGTGATCCTGCAGCTGCTGCTGAACCGCCTTTTCGATTGTTTTAGCTAAGAATGATATGCTCGAGATCGGTCGATATGATGCAGGATCACTTTTGTTGAGTGTTTTGTTCTTTAAGATGGGTCTTATAAGTGAACTCTTGAGATAGGTCGGCATTGTACCTTGTTGGAGTGACTGGTTAACAATGTAGGAGATAGGTTTTGCGATTTCTTTCTTAGTTGCTTTTATCCAAGCCGCTGGGCATGGGTCAAGAGAGGAGGTGGTGGATTTTAAATTGGTTATGATGTTTATGATCTGTTCACCTAATTGCTGGAAGGTATTCCATTCTGCTGTAGATTCTGCTTGAGAGACGGTGCTGGTTTCTCGAGGGGTGAGGACTAAAGACTTGCTTTGATCGATGATTGTGGGTACTTGCGGGTGAAGTTTCTTGGCGTAATGGTCTGCAAGCGTCTGGGCCTTTATTTCGTTGGTATAGACGGTGTCCTGGGAGGTTTTGGTGAGTGATTTGACAAGCTCAAATAGCTCTCTGGGTCTATTGATAGCTTTATTGAGTAGGTTAGTGTGGTGAATCTTTTTTGCAAGGTTGACCTCATTCTTGTATTCCATGAGGAGTGTTAGGTATAATCGCTTGCATTCCTCGGTTTGTGTTTTCCTCCATTTTTTCTCCAGCTTGCGTAGTTCCCTTTTCATTCTGCATAGGGTAGGAGAGTACCATGGTTCGGTTCTTGTTCTTGTTGCTCTGTTTGCGGCTTTCCAGGTTGGTCTTGCTGCTGCTTCGATCCCTGAGTTCCATATGTCTACCAGCTTATCTAGATCCGTGAGTGTATTCAAAGCATGATGATATAGATGTTACCAATGTTTCACTGTTGAATTTTCGGAACTTCCTTTGGTGATGTATTTTTGGGTCGGCTTGAGTTTTTTCATTTATGGATGTTAAGTGGATTTCAAGTTCAATTAGGTAGTGGTCAGACCAGGGGACCTGGGTTACTCGAGTTTCAGGTTTTCGTATTTCATTTAGTTGCGTGTTGGATGATATGAATACCATATCTAGGGTGTTGCCTTTGTTATGAGTGGCTTCCTGAATAATTTGAATATATCCGAGCTGGTTCATGGCTTCAAGGAACGTGTCGGTCTGCATGGGGGGTATGGATGGCAGGTTCAGGTCTCCCAGGATAATTCGCTGTTTCTTGATTGCAGAGGTTGAGATAATTGATTGCAGAGGTTGAGATAATTAAATTGTTCACCGAGGCAAGGGACATCCAAGAGCTTCTCCTGGACCCACTGTTCCAGGTCCAAAGACTGGAGCCATGCCTGGCACTGTGGTCCGATGCTGGCCACTGCCACCCGGGCGGAGGACTCAAACCCGTCGTACGCAGTGTGGGAGAGATACTTTGAGCAGTCCACGACTGACCTCAGGAGGGTCTGGAACCTGAGAAGGTATTTGCCCTTGAGGCCCGCAGAAAAACCACCAAGCTCTTTGGCAAGGTCACACAAGAACATGCCCATGTACAGTTGGTAGGCCTGGATGCGGCACACCAGTATGAATCCCTGATAGGCCTTGCGCCCAAGAGCATCAAGGGCTCTGGATTCCCTGCCAGGCGGGACCGAAGAATGTGACTTCAGGCTCTTTTGCTTCCGCATAGCCGATTCCACTACCATGGAGGTGTGTGGAAGTTGGGTCTTCTGGAACCCCGGGCCGCGCTGGACCCTATACATGGCATCGAGCCTTTTGCTCACAATGGGAACTGAGGCAGGTGCCCCCCACATGTGCAGGAGCAGCCGGGAAGGAGGCACTGGGACCGTAAGAGACTCCCAAGGTGGAGACTCATACTGTAAGATGTCAAGTTCCTCCGCCCTTGGTTCCTCCTCAGTCTGCGTGAGCAGATTGAGGGCCCATGCCATGTCCTGCACGAACACCAGAAAGATGTTGTCCTCGGGAGGCGAACGCCTCTGGGATGTGGGTGGGGACGGGTCCGAAGGAAGGTCCCTGTGGGCACGGGTCTCCAGGGAGGTATCCCCATTCGACTTCCAGCCTGAGAGGTCCAAGAAAGACTCCAAGTCAGGCTGGTTACCCTGTCCAGAGGCCAAGGCCCACTTGGAGCCAGAGGCACTGGCCTTGGAGGACCTCGTCCCTGAGGAACAGGACAGTGAGCGAGACCAGTGCAGAGGACCCTCACGAGGCCCATGGCTCTCGAGGGTTTCCAGGGCAGGTTTAGGTACCCCCCCTCGGGGGTCCTCTGTCTCAAGGTGCGAGCCAACCATGCTGGACAGAAGCGCCTGCTGGGCAGCTAAGAAGTCAGAAACACTGCACTCTAGTGACAGCATCCAGGACTCCCACGCGGGTGTGGGTCCCTGTGATGCAGACGCCAGGGTTACCGGGTCTGGCATGGAGGAAGAGAGGTGGTCCTCACCGGGAAAACCCTCAGGAAACCAGGCACCATTGCCAGAGACCTCCGTGTCTGTACGAGGTACCTTTTGAGGCCGCTCTTTGTACGACTCTCGGGAACGCCGGGGAGGACTGAGAGATCGAGCGCGAGACCATTCGTGCTGGTCCAGAGCCCCCGACAGCAACTTCGAGGTCGTCTTCTTATGCCACTCCACCTCAGGGGAACCCTGATCAGAGTGCCGCATTGGGCACTGGACCACTGCAGGGGACCCCGTAAGCGGTGGGATGGCTGAGGATGTCACTGGGGATCCCGGGGCAGCCTAATGGAAAATGTCATCGGATTTCTGCTTACGACTTAGCAGGGCCTTGGCGGACATTTTCTTACAGAGAGCAGAGCTCCGGGTTCTGGTCAGCCCCCAGACACTGCAGACAGTAGTCATGGGTGTCTGTGAGCGACATATTTTTGGAGCATCAGTCACATTTTTTGAAGCCGGTGGCCATTGGTGCAAAAAGGTCCCCTGCAAGGTCCGAGGCCAGCGGATGTGAAAAAAAGGACGCAAAGAGGGCCCGAAGAGAAAAATACCAAAAAAGGCTTGAAATAAGGAGTCCCCTCGCCCAGGAGGAACAAGGGCGAAGGGGAGGACTGGAGAAAACAGGTACTACCGGTAAAGAGAAGGCCAGAGGCTGAAAACGAAAACACATTTTCCGAGGGACGAAGACGTGTGTCCGAAGGTCTCTGCGGAAAAAGGGAGACTGAGCAAGATGGCACCTTTGGGCGTGACGAGGACCACGCATGCATGGCAGCAATCCAAAGGGCTTTCTTTGAAAGCTGGGGAATTGCTCCGCGCGGGCTCAGTCGGTGACATCACCCATAAGTGAGGACTGACTTCTTGCTTGTTCCTGGAAAATACTCTGAAACCTTCTGCCTAATGTACAGCAGTGGTCAAGCAAGCAAATAGAGTTCTAGGAATCATAAGGAAAGGTATGAAGAATAAAAACAAGGATATTATAATGTCTCCGTAATCGCTCCATGGTGTGACCACACTTCGAATAGTGTGCAATTCTGGTTGCTATATCTTAAAAAAGGATATAGCATAATTAGAAAAGGTACAGAGAAGATGTAGTAAAAGCTGTTAATGTAGCTGTGTTTAAGAGATATTTGAACAAGCTCTTGGAGGAAAAAGGTCATAAACCATTATTACAGTAGACTGAGGAAATCCATTGCTCACCCCTGAAGTAAGCAACATGGAATTTGTCTATTTTTTTGGGAACCACAGGTACTTGTTATCTGGGTTGGCCACTGTTGGAAACAGGATGCTGGGCCTGAAGGGCCTTTGGTCTGACTCACTATAGTATATCTTATGTTCTTAACTGTTATAATGGATCAGAAAGCATAGTGTCGTGACCCCAGCCCCGGCCGAGGGCCTAGAGGCATAGGGCTGCCAATTTTAGTCCTCTAATAAAGGAATTAAACACTATTCTTGTCCACAGGGAGGCATTCTGGGACTTGTAGTTTTTCCTCGTTCAAGGATAGTCGTGTAAGCCAAGGGTTAAAGGCAAAGACAAAAGTTTATTTTTCCCCCAAAAAAGCACTAAGGTTCAAACACACAACATCAGGATATCCTTCTCCAAGCAATACTTCAGAAATTATACATAAGCTGGAACTGAGGAAGCTTCATAAGCTTTCAAAACATGTGCAGTTGTTTTCATAAGGTAATCAGCAAAATAAAATACAGCTTCTCTGTTTAAGCAAAGTTAAATGTCCTCATTTACCTTCTGCTTCTTTAAACACAAAAATGTAGAAGCTGGCAACGTTCTCTTGAGTTAGTAGGTATTTCTTAGCAAAACAAAACTAGGTTCATTCACACTGCTGCTCAAGACCTTTTTTTATCAAGCATTTCTTATCAACAGACTTTCATAGCTTCTGTCTGGCATAAAGCACAGTTACTTACCTGTAGCAGGTGATCTCTGGGAACAGCAGGAATAAGTCTTCACATATGGGTACGTCGGTACCGACGGAGCCTGCGCGGAAACGCTCCCCAGCGTCCAATCAGAAAGCTTTTGGGAGCATCCCACAGCGCCTGCGTGCTGCCTTCCCGCCTTTCCAACTGTCTCTCCTCAGTTGAGTTTTATAGCTGAGACAAAGAGGGAGAGAGAGGGAAAGGAAGAGAGATAGAGAGAGAGAGATAACTCCTAGGGGAGGTGGGTGGGTTGTGAAGACTTATTCCTGCTGTTCCCAGAGATCACCTGTTACAGGTAAGTAACTGTGCTATCTCCAGGAACAAGCAGGAATGAGTCTTCACATATAGGGACTCCCTAGCTTTTGATGCCAGGGAGAGCGCCCAGAAGTTGTGTGACCCTGGGAAAGGGCTGCACTTCCCCACCTGGATCTCTGGCATCCCCTGAGGGATGGTGGTTAGGAGCAGGGCCGGCCCGTCCATTGAGCAAGAATGTTTTTTGCACAGGGCCCCGCGTTTTGGGGGGCCCCGCGCAAAGAACATTCTGCTTTTTTTACTTAATTTAAAAAAAAAAAAAAAAGCTGGCCGCTGCCGCCACAGCAGCATGGAGTGTCCTGCGGGGCTCCCTCTGCCCGGTGGAACTCTCCCGGCGCGGCAGAGCCCCTCTGTGCCAGCTTGCAGATACGCGAAGGGAGAGTGTCTCCCTCGCGTCTCTGTTAAGCCCGCAGGGGCTGATGGGAAGCAGGGGCTGATGGGAAGCAGGGGCTGATGGGAAATGTCCCATCTGCCCCTGAGGGCTTAACAGAGACGCGAGGGAGACACTCTCCCTTCGCGTATCTGCAAGCCGGCACAGAGGGGCTCAGCCGCGCCGGGAGAGTTCCGCCAGGCAGAGGGAACCCCGCGGGACACTCCATGCTGCCGCGGCCAGTTTTTTTTTTTTTTAAATTGCCATGAGCTGAGGGGGGGGGGCTAGGGAGGAGGAGGGGGGGTTAAGACTGGCAATGGGCTAGGGAGGAGGGGGGGTTAACACTGTCAATGGGCTAGAGAGGAGGAGGGGGGGTTAAGACTGGAGAAGGGCTAGAGAGGAGGAGGGGGGGTTAAGACTGGCAATGGGCTAGAGAGGAGGAGGGGGGGGTTAAGACTGGCAATGGGCTAGGGAGGGAGGGAGGGGGGGTTAAGACTGGCAATGGGCTAGGAGGGAGGGGGGGTTAAGACTGGCGAGGGAGGGAGGGGGGGTTAAGACTGGCAATGGGCTTGGGTTAGGGCTAGGGAGGGGGGGGGGGTTAAGACTGGCAATGGGCTGGGGGGGGTTAAGACTGGCAATGGGCTAGGGAGGGAGGGAGGGGGGGTTAAGACTGGCAATGGGCTTGGGCTAGGGCTAGTGCTAGGGCTAGGGCTAGGGAGGGGGGGTTAAGACTGGCAATGGGGCTAGGGAGGGGGGGTTAAGACTGGCAATGAGCTTGGGCTAGGGCTAGGGAGGGGGGTTAAGACTGGCAATGGGCTAGGGCTAGGGCTAGGGGGGGGTTAAGACTGGCAATGGGCTAGGGGGGTTAAGACTGGCAATGGGCTAGGGAGGGAGGGGGGTTAAGACTGGCAATGGGCTAGGGAGGGAGGGGGGGGTTAAGACTGGCAATGGGCTAGGGAGGGAGGGGGGTGGTTAAGACTGGTGGTTAAGACTGGCAATGGGCTATGGGGGGGGTTAAGACTGGCAATGGGCTGGGGGGGTTAAGACTGGCAGTGGGCTGGGGAGGGGGGGGTTAAGACTGGCAGTGGGCTATGGGGGGGGGGTTAAGACTGGCAAGGGGCTGTGGGCTGATGAGGGCTGGCAATGGGCTAGGAGGGGGGGTTAAGACTGGCAATGGGCTAGGGAGGGAAGGGGGGGGTTAAGACTGGCATTGGGCTTGGGTGGGCGGGGGGTTAAGACTGGCAATGGGCTATGGAGGGGCGGTTAAGACTTGCAATGGGCTAGGGAGGGAGGGGGGGGGTTAATACTGGCAATGGGCTAGGGAGGGGGGGGGGTTAAGACTGGCAATGGGGGGGGTGTTAAGACTGGCAATGGGCTGGGGGTTAAGACTGGCAATGGGCTAGGGGTTAAGACTGGCAATGGGCTGGAGGGAGGGGGGGGTTAAGACTGGCAATGGGCTAGGGAGGGGGGGTTAAGACGGGCAATGGGCTGTGGGCTGATGAGGGCTGGCAATGGGCTATGGGGGGGGTTAAGACTGGCAATGGGCTAGGAGGGGTGGTTAAGACTGGCAATGGGCTAGGAGGGGGGGGTTAATACTGGGGGTTAAGACTGGCAATGGGCTGGGGGGGGTTAAGACTGGCAGTGGGCTGTGGAGGGGGGGTTAAGACTGGCAATGGACTGGGGAGGGGGGTTAAGACTGGCAATGGGCTGGGGGGTTAAGACTGCCAGTGGGCTATGGGGGGGGTTTAAGACTGGCAATGGGCTGTGGGCTGATGAGGGCTGGCAATGGGCTATGGGGGGGGTTAAGACTGGCAATGGGCTAGGAGGGGGGTTAAGACTGGGGGTTAAGACTGGCAGTGGGCTGTGGAGGGGTTAAGTCTGGCAATGGGCTAGGGGGGGTTAAGACTGGCAATGGGCTGGGGAGGGGGGTTAAGACTGGCAATGGGCTAGGGGGGGTTAAGACTGGCAGTGGGGCTGGAGAGAAGGGGGGTTAAGACTGGCAATGGGCTATGGGGGGGGTTAAGACTGGCAGTGGGCTGGGGGGGTTAAGACTGGAAGTGGGCTGTTGGGGGGGTAAGTCTGCCATATGGCTGTGGGCTGATGAGGGCTGGCAATGGGCTATGGGGGGGTTAAGACTGGCAATGGGCTATGGGGGGGGGTTTAAGACTGGAAATGGGCTGTGGGCTGATGAGGGCTGTCTGAAAATGGGGTGATGGGGGGTTAGGACTGGTAGTGGGCTGATTGGGGGGGTTAGGACTGGTAATGGGCTATGGGGGGTTAAGACTGGTAATGGGCTGTGGGCTGATGGGGGCTGTCTGGAAATGGGGTGATTGGGGGTTAGGACTGGTAATGGGCTATGGGGGGGTTAAGACTGGTAGTGGGCTGATGGGGGGGTTAGGACTGGTAATGGGCTATGGGGGGTTAGGACTGATAATGGGCTATGGGGGGGCTAGGACAGGAAATGGGCTGATGGGGAGGGGTTAGGACTTGAGGTGGGCTGATGTGGTTAGGACTGGTAATGGGCTGTGGGCTGATGGGGGGGTTAGGACTGGCAATGGGCTATGGGGGGCTGACTGGAAATGGGCTGATGTGGGGTTAGGACTGGTAATGGGTTATAGGGGGGGCTTAAACTGAAAATGGGGTGATGGGAGTTAGTACTGGAAGTTGATTGACGGGGGGCTAGGACTGGTAATGGGTTGGGGGGTTGCTAGGACTGGAAATGGGCTGAGTGGAAGGGGAGGCTTGAACTGCAAATGGGCTGTGAGGGAAGGGAGCTAGGACTGAAAATGGGCTGTTGGAACAGCTAGGATAGGACTGGACATGGGCTGTTGGGGGGAGCTAAGATTGGAAATGGGCTGTGGTGGGGGCTTGAATTGAAATGGACTCATGGAGGGGCTAGAACTGGAAGTAGGCTCATGGGGGGGTTTGGACTGGAATTGGGCTGAGTGGAGGGGAGCTATGATTTGACATGGGCTGATGGTGGGGCTAGGAAATGACTAGAAATGGGCTGATGGGGGGGCTAGGATTGGAAATGAGCTGATGCAGAGACTAGAAGGGAATGGATGCTGGGTGAGACTGGAACTAGAAGGGAGCTGATGTTGGGGGAGGATTAGAATGGGATGGGGCTTGGAGAGTAAAATGGAGAGGGGAAAAATATTTTGTGTAGGAGGGATGAAAAATCTAAAATTGGCCGGGTATTGGGAGAGTAATTGGGGATTGAGGATGGAGGGGTAAAATTTGTATGGATGAAATAGGAATGAGGAAAGAGCAAAAGGAGAAAGATTAGTATGTTAAAGCAGATGTAGAGAGAGAGAATGGAAAAAAAAACTAGAAGAGAGAAGAAAGGACAAATGGACAGCAGACGATGGAGAATTAGCAGAAAACATGAAGAAACCAGAAGAAAGTGGCTGGACCAATTGCAACTGAAAAAAAATGCACAAAAGGTAGAAAGATATCTCTTTATTTTGAATTTATTAACTGGAATATGAAAGCTCTGGGAAATGTGCATCATTAACGTCTGCGCTTTGTTTGGTACAAGAGGAAATTAATTTATAGTTTTATTTCTACAGTGTTGTTGTACATTCCAAGTTTGGCTTTTGGGGTTCCCAGTTTAATTATTGCCTTCCTGTTTCTAAATTGTGATTCCTTGTTTGGTGATGGTCTATGTTCTGCATGTGTAACTGAGCTGAGGTATTCTGTTTATGTAATTCCTATTTGACGTTGCCACTTGTTCTCTTTCCCCAGTATTCTCTGAAATGTATTGGTTTAATATTTGCAGTGTTGCCTTTTGATAGGTAGGGTATGGTGCTTTGTGAGTCCTGGTAGTGCTGTTAGGATACGGTGGGTTTGCTATGGGTTCTAAATGGGCAGCGTTTGTAGTAGTTCCTAATGTGCCTGGCGGTTGGCACTGGATTATAGTAATGTAGAAATCTTTTAGTCTTTCTTTATCCATACACTCATTAAGAGACATGTTTACTAAAAGTTAGTGTATGGTAACATTATGCAAATATTTATGCAAATAAGGCCACTTATGCAAATGAGGCCCCACACCGAGTCTCCGCACCCCCCTTGGGCCGCCGCTGGGTAGGAGTTGATTAAGTATGGAACAGGTGTTTGAGAACAGCCTGACCAAACAAGGCATCCCGGCGGGAGTCCCTGTCTAAGCAGTAATGGGCTGTGAAGGTATGAACCGAGGCCCAAGTGGCTGCTCGACAGATGTCTTCGATAGACACAGAGTTCAGATGAGCCATTGAGGCTGCCATGGGCTCTCACATTGTAAGCTGTGACATGGCCCTCCAGAGAAATGTTCTTGCTCTGATAGGCGAAAGAAATACATTGGGCAATCCAGTTGGAAAGAGTTCTCTTGGAGAGTGGTTGTCCCAAATGAGAAGGATCAAAAGCAACAAAGAGTTGGGAAGACTTTCTATGTTGCTGTGTCCTCTAAGTAAAAAGCCAGAGCTCTTTTACAGTCCAGGGTATGAAGATTCCTCTCTGCAGGTGATGCAAGAGGCCCTGGAAAAAAGACAGGTAGGTAGACCTCTTGGTTGAGGTGAAAAGGCAAGACCACCTTAGGCATAAAATGTGGGTTAGTCCTAAGGACCACCTTGTCATGATGGAATCTTGTATAAGGTGGATTATCTACTAGTGCTTGCAATTCACTGATGCGGCGTGCTGATGTGATTGCAATGAGAAAGATAACCTTCCAAGAAAGGTATTTCAAGGAGGTAGTAGCTAAAGGTTCAAAAGGCGGCTTCATAAGCTGACCAAGAACCAAATTTAAGTCCCATGCCACCGGTGGTGGTCTAATGGGAGGCTTTGTTAAAAGGAGGCCTCTCATGAACCTTGCTACAAGGGGATGAGAGGGAACAGGTTGTCCATTTAGAGGCTTGAGTGAAGCTGCAATAGCACTCAGATGGACTCTTACTGAATTTGTCTTAAGGCCTCTTAAGGCATTAGACAGATGCAGGAGATACTCCAGCAACGATTCCAGAGGTATGGCACGGGGGTTAAGACCCTTTTCAGAACCCCAGATGGTAAACCTTTTCCACTTGAAGGCGTAAGAACGTCTAGTGGAAGGTTTTCTGGAAGCTTGAAGAACATCTTTCACTTGCTGGGAAAGAGGAAGATCCTGGAGATCTAGGCCTTCAGCAACCAAGCCCTGAGATGCAGAGACTGGGGATTGGGATGCCACAACTTTCCGTCCTCCTGAGAGAGGAGGTCTGGAGCAGACCCTAACTCTAGGGAGGGAGCTTGAGAGAGATGTAGAAGCAGAGGGTACCACACTTGCCGTGGCCAATGTGGAGCTATGAGAATCATGTGGCCTCTATCTCTCTGAAGCTTGAACAGGGTTTTGGGAATTAGGGGAATGGGTGGAAAGGCATACAGGAAGTCTTGACCCCAGTGAAGGAGGAAAGCATCCCTTGCCTGAGCCCCCTGAGCCGGAGTTCTGGAACAGAACCGGGGAAGTTTGGCATGCCACGGACTTGCAAAGAGGTCTATGTCCGGGGTTGCCCAAATTTGAAAAATTTTGGACACCTGATCCATATGTAGGGTCCACTCGTGTGGAAGCAGAACTCGACTGAGTCTGTCTGCCCAAGAGTTTTGAACCCCTGGAAGATAGACTGCCAGAAGATGGATGTGATGCTCTCTGGCGAGGGCCCACAGTCGCAGAGCTTCGTTGCAAAGTGACAGAGAGCCAGTTCCTCCCTGCTTGTTTATGTAGAACATGGCCACCTGATTGTCCGCGTGGACAAGGACTGTCTTGTGGCTGAGCAGGGTGTGGAAAACTCGTAGAGCAAGGAAGATTGCTCTGAGTTCCAAGAGATTGATATGGAGACAAGTCTCCTGTGGGGACCAGATGCCCTGGGTGGAGAGGTCCTGAAGATGAGCTCCCCAGCCCATTGGAGAAGCACCTGTTGTAAGAGTTGCCTGGGGTAGAGGCTGTTGAAAAGGACACCCCAGCAAGAGGTTCTGAGGGGACTTCCACCACTGGAGGGACAAAATGAGGAGACTTGTGTTTGCTATTTTGTCTGACAGGCAGCCTAATGCCTGGGTCCATTGGGTGGATAAAGTCCACTGAGCTGCTCTCATGTGAAGGCGAGCATATGGTACCACATGAACGGTGGAAGCCATGTGGCCTAGCAACTGTAACATCTCTCGAGCAGTGAGTAGGGGTTTCAACTCTGCTTGAGAAGCTAACTGCATCAAGCGAAGGCAACGGGCCTGGGGAAGGCAGGCCCTTGCCTTTGTGGTATCCAGCAGTGCCCCTATGAACTCCAGGGACTGAGTAGGGATCAAATTGGATTTTGGGATGTTTATTACCAGCCCTAATTATTGAAGGATACGCATTGTGCAGGTTAGAGCAGTCCTGGCCTCTGATTGAGTGTGAGCTCAAATGAGCCAGTCGTCCAGGTAGGGGAAGACAAATATTCCCAGGGTGCGTAGAAAAGCAGCAACCACTGCCATGCATTTCGTGAACACCCTTGGTGCAGAGGCCAGGCCAAAGGGGAGCACTCTGTATTGATAGTGCTTCTCCTGGAAAAGGAACCGAAGGAACCTTCTGTGAGTTGGATGGATGAGAACATGAGTGTACACATCCTTGAGATCTAGAGAACAAAGCCAATCCTGACTCTGAAGGTATGGCAGCAGAGTTCCTAGAGAAACCATCTTGAATTTTTCTTTGACTAGGAATCTGTTCAATTCTCTGAGATCTAAAATGGGTCTGAAGCCCCGTTTTCTTTGGGATAAGAAAATAGGGGGAGTAGAACCCTGTGCCCTGTTGATGAGAGGGCACTTCCTCTACTGCCCCTTGGGCTAGAAGAGTGGCAACCTCCTGCTCTAATAGGCTGAGGAGGGAGGTTGGAGAATTGAACTGGTGCACTCTTGTGAGAGGGGGCAAGCTGGAAAAATGAAGTTTGTACCCCTCTCTTATGATGGAGTGTCCACTGCTCTGCTGTGATTTGCCCCCATGTGGGAGCAAAGTGATATAGCCTTCCTGGAATGGTGGAGAGCTCTGGTCCTTCTAGAGCCAGGAAGGCTAAGTTCTCTAGTAGAAAGTCAAAGGCCCTGAGGGGGCTGAGACAGCTGGGCTGGAGCAGGCCTCGCAGCCTTTGCCTTGGTCTGTTTGGAGGATTGCTGACGTTTGGAAGGGAACTGAGCTGCAGAAAATGCTCTCTGACTATAAGCAGGATAGGATCTTCCCTTTTTTGAAAAAGGTGCTTTCTTGAACAACCTTTTCTTAGCAGGAGCAGCTGAAGATTTGGATAGTCTATCCAAAGCAGAATTTTCAGCATCCATCTGATTGGTAAGGATTGGCAAGCAAAAGCCAAACAGATTTTCACCTGTACAAGGGATATTTCCCAATTCATCTTGGACCCAGGTCTCCAAATCAGATGCTTGAAGCCAAGCTATCCTACGTGCTCCTATAGCTATAGCTGAGGCTCTGCTTATGCATTCAAAGGAATCGAAAGCTGCACGGTTGGAGAATTTGGAGATATCCTGGGCATGTTTGAGCCCAGAGAGAAATTTTTGCCTTTTATTGTCAGACATAAAAGGACTTAAAGTTTGCAAATGGTCAGTGACTTCTTTTAAGAACATGCCCATGTAGAGACTATAAGAATTAATTCTCGCAGCAAGCATGGAAGCTTGGAAGACTCTTCTACCAAAAGCATCCAGGGTTCTACATTCACGTCCCAGAGGATTAGAGGCATGTCTCTTGGCACTTCTAATCTTTTTCATTGCAGACTCAACCACAACAGAGTGGTGAGGAAGCTGGGTTTTATGAAAACCAGGACAAGGAGGGACACAATACATTGTGTCCAACCTGCGAGAATGAGGAGAGGTGGTTAGAGGTGCTTCCCACATCCTTAACATGAGATCATATAGAATCTCATGAATAGGCAAGGTAGCTGCCTCTTTAGGAGTTTTAGGATATTGTAGAATATCTAACTCCTTAGCTCTAGGCTCTGACTCTGGGGCTACTGTAATAGAGAGACCCCGGAGCCACATCTCTGATAAAGTCCTGAAAAGACAAGTCTTCTGGAGGAGACATCCTTCGTTTAGGAGAGGACTCCTCCTGTGGAAGAAGCATCGCTGCATCGACAGACCCTTCAGAATCCTCAGAGTCATCAGAGGAATCGAAGTATCGTCTGTCGGGATGCTCTTGCAAAGCCCAATACCCGTACCGACCGAGGTCGGTATCGGGAATCATCAGTACCGGGGTATCAGTACTGGAAGGCTGCAGAGGGCAGGGTACCGGCATGGCTGACACCGATGCCGATGTCTATGCCACTGGTACCGGGATCGGTACCGATGGCGATACCGGAGCCGGTACCTGCGGAGTAGTCTGTTGCGGTACCACGGGCATCGATGCCACAAGGAAAGTCGCCAGACTGCGTTCCATGGACAGAATCCTCTGATCCATCGACACTGCCAATGCCTGGAAGCCGGTACCGGTGGAGGCCACTGGTATCCCAGAGCATGGCACCAGGAGATCTGTTGAGGCCACGCCATCTAGATCGTCCTGGAACCCCGATGATGATGCTTTAGAAGCCGGAGCCTCCCGCCGGGGTAATTTTGCCGGTGCAGAATCCTCGAGGGCAAGGCCAGAGGCATCTCGATGCTTAGAAGGAGATTTGCCCTTCGAGGACTGGCTGGATTTATGTTTAGTTACCTGAGATCCATGTGAGGAAGCAGCAGCCCTGGAAGACGTCGATGCCACCGAAGCCGCATCAGAGGGAAACAGGGTACTGAGCTTGGCAGCTTGGTTCTGTCGACCTCTCTTAGACATCATGGAACAGGATACACAATCTTTAATGGAATGATAAGGGCCTAAACATTTGAGACACCAGTCATGGGTGTCGGTGACGGATATAGTACCGCCACATTTTGTGCACTACTTAAAACCTGTGGCAGGTTTTTCCATATTTAAGAAAAAAGGTTTTGGGCCTAAGGCCCAAAACTGAAGTACACCTGAAGGAAAAATAGAAGGTCTTTTTTTTTTTTTTTTTTAAGAAAGAAATAAAAACCGGCGGTACCGGTATAGCGTCGAGGAAGGCAGACGCGTACAGAAAAGAAATAAAGAAAAAAAATAAGGAAATTCTTCTGCCGTGACAGGAACACGACCTGCTGGCTCCGCGGAAAAAGAACAACTGAGGAGAGACAGTTGGAAAGGCGGGAAGGCAGCACGCAGACGCTGTGGGATGCTCCCAAAAGCTTTCTGATTGGACGCTGGGGAGCGTTCCCGCACAGGCTCCGTCAGTACCGACGTACCCATATGTGAAGACTCATTCCTGCTTGTTCCTGGAGATTGTACAATCCATTGGCAATTCACCTGATATGGAGTTTTGCTCAGCACAGTCCACTTGTATATCCTCTCGTTCTAAAGCATATACATCTGGCTCTGAACTCCCACAATCTGCTCCTCGGTGAATACTCTGGGGAAATCCCTGGACCTCCCTCCAGCACCGTTTTCCCCGGTAAGGAATGTCTGTACCTCTAGTATGGGATATCTCTCCCTGGTTCAGTTGCCTTGGTTCCTCTCCGCTGTTCAGCCACGGTTCCTTGCTCCAGGTTGGGTTCTGGTTACTTCTAGCTATAGCCTTGTTCACCCACCTTTGAGCAGCTTGAACCCTTCGGTCCGAGACCCGAGGTAGGAGACTTCCCTGCTTTCTTTCTCTAAGCAAAGCACACGTGATTTCTTGGCTCTCAGGCTCCTTCCACGTCCTTCTCCTTCCCCTGATGTTTCCTCCTCTGAGTTCCTCTCTCTGAACTCCTGGAATAGCTGAAACACGCTGAACTCTCTGAACTTGCCCATTATTCTGGACTGGAACTGGAACACAAACAGTTTGAACCGCAACCTGATCCTGAACCCCCTTCTGCCCTTCTGAGCAGGGTTTATAAGGCTGCTTCTTAGCTAGCCTTTCTCTGACTCTGCACAGGTGTTTGCCATTACCCTCTAAGCTTGCACTTACATCAGCAGAGCCTGGGTGTGGCAAACTGGCTCTATCAACTCCGTGCTTTCTTTCTTTGACTGCAGTCTGGAACCTGTGAATTTCAGGAATGTCTCTTTCCTTAAAGGTATATTCACTATCTTTTCCTATTTCCATCAGTTCAGCAGGGCTCCTCATCACAATAGTTACTCACCTGTAACAGGTGATCTCCGGGAACAGCAGGAATTTAGTCTTCACATATGGGTTTCGTCAGTATCAACGGAGCCTGTGCAGGAACGCTCCCCAGCATCCAATTAGAAAGCTTTTGGGAGCATCCCACAGCGCCTGCGTGCTGCCTTCCCGCCTTTCCCAACTGCCTCTCTCCAGTTGAGTTTAAAGCTGAGACAAAGAGAGAGAGAGAGGGAAAGACGAGAGAGAGATAGAGAGATACAACTCCTAGAGGAGGTGGGTGGGTTGTGAAGACTAAATTCCTGCCGTTCCCGGAGATCACCTGTTACAGGTGAGTAACTATGCTATCTCCAGGAACAAGCAGGAATGAAGTCTTCACATATGGGGACACCCTAGCTACAGATGCCAGGGAGAGACCCCAGAAGTTGTGTGCCCCTGTGAAAGGGCTCCACTTCCCCCCATGGATCTCTGGCATCCTACCGGGGATGGTGGGTAGGAGTTGATTAAGTATGGAACAAGTGTTGAAGAACAGCCTGACCAAACAAGGCATCCCGGCGGGGGTCCTTGTCTAAGCAGTAATGGGCTGTGAAGGTATGAAACGAGGCCCAAGTAGCTGCTTGACAGATGTCGTTGATAGACACAGAGAGTAGATGAGTCATTGAGGCTGCCATGGCTCTCACATTGTAAGCTGTGACATGGCCTTCCAGAGAAAGGTTCTTACTCTGATAGGTAAAAGAAATACACTGTGCAATCCAGTTGGACAATGTTCTCTTGGAGACTGGAAGTCCCAAATGAGAAGGATCAAAAGCAACAAAGAGTTGAGAGGACTTTCTATGTTGCTGTGTCCTTTGTAAGTAAAAAGCAAGTGCTCTTTTAAAGTCCAAAGTATGAAGATTCCTTTCTGCATCTGAAGCATGAGGCCTTGGAAAAAAATACAGGCAGGTAAACCGCTTGGTTTAAATGAAAAGATGAGACCACCTTTGGCATAAAGTGTGGATGAGTCCTAAGGACTACTTTATCATGACGGAACCTCGTATAAGGAGGATCAGCCACTAATGCTTGCAACTCACTGATGCGACGTGCTGATCTGATTGCAATGAGAAAGACAACCTTCCAGGAAAGGAATTTCAAGGAGGTAGTAGCTAAAGGTTCAAAAGGCGGCTTTATGAGCTGCCCAAGAACCAGATTTATGTCCCATGCCAGCGGTGATGGCCTAATGGGAGGCTTAGTTAGAAGGCCCCTCATAAATCTCGCTATGAGAGGATGCGAGGAAGTAGGTTGTCCATTTACAGGCTTGAAAGAAGCTGAACTAGCACTTAAATGGACTCTTACCGAGTTAGTCTTAAGCCCTGCATTAGATAAATGAAGGAGATACTCCAGTAATGATTCCAGAGGTATCGCCAGGGGGTCAAGACCCTTCTGTGAACACCATATGGAAAACCTTTTCCACTTGAAAGCATAAGAGCATCTTGTGGAAGGTTTCCTGGAAACAAAGGATATCTTTTACTTGTTGAGAAAGGTTAAGACCATGAAGGTCTAGGCCCTCAGCAACCAGGCCCTGAGATGCAGAGATTGGGGATCGGGATGCCACAACATCCCGTCCTCCTGAGACAGGAGATCTGGAGCAGATCCTAACTCCAGAGAGGGAGCTTGAGAGAGATGTAGGAGCAGAGGGTATCACACCTGCCGTGCCCAATGTGGAACTATGAGAATCAAATGGCCTCTGTCTCTCTGAAGCTTGAATAGGGTTTTGGAAATTAGGGGAATGGGTGGAAAGGCATATAGGAAGTCCTGACCACAATGGAGGAGAAAAACATCCCTGGCCTGAGAACCCTGAGCCGGAATTCTGGAACACAACCGGGGAAGTTTGGCATTTAGCGGACTTGCAAAGAGGTCTATGTCTGGAGTTCCCCAAATTTGAAAAATGTTGGCTACCTGGTCTGCACGGAGAGACCATTCGTGCGGAAGCAGAACTCGACTTAGTCTGTCTGCTCAAAAGTTTTGAATGCCTGGCAGATACATGCAAGGAGATGAATCTGATGCTCTCTGGCGAGGGCCCATAGTCGCAAAGCTTCGTTGCAAAGCAACAGAGAGCCTGTTCCTCCCTGCTTGTTCAGATAGCTACTTTGTGATAGGCGATGGCCTAGTATGTAGCAGAGCTAGGTCTGAAGCCCTTTTTCCTGCTTTAAAATGTTATTGCTGATTTTGGAAAATTACGTAATGCTGTTAGCTGTTAGAAAGAAATACTGTTCTATTCTGGTTTGATAACATGTTCTGCTCTCCTGGAGATAAGAGAATTAAAACTTTTACTGTTTATTGTTTAGGTAAGCCAGATGTCTGCTTTAGTAGGAATGTCCTCCACTGTATCTTTGCTGATTGTGCACTGACCTCGTAATTAGGATGAAAATATAGCAGAGAAGCCGAACAGTGTAAGAATATTTTGTCTAGCATTATGAAGATTGTTTAGTGTTTTGAGCCAAGGCTGGAGATACGTCTTAGCCTTGCTATGTTTGGCCTCGCTTTGTTTTGCTTTTGTTAAGAATGCTTCTGATATGCCTTCCACTATCTTTGCAGAAGTAGCAAAATATACTGTAGTAAAAGTATTATGTTTAGTGTTATGTCTAATTGCTGACCTGTGGCTAGTAAGACCCAAGCAGGGGGAGCGAGTCCTGGGCCCGGTCAGAGATGTCTATTGGATGAGAGTAAGTGGGCCACTGTGGCCAATGAGGAGTTTTGCCTGTATTAGACTGGAGAAGAAAAGTATATAAACTGTCATTTTTCTGAGCTCTGTGCTCAGACCATTTTGAATGCTACTGCAATCTGAGTCTGTGCACATTAAATTGGCTTGAATCTTTGCCTGACTCCGGGTATTATTTATTGCATTCTTATCAGCTACTACAACTTGATTGTCCGTCTGAATTAGGACTGTCTTGTAGCTCAGCTGGGTGTGGAACACTCGAAGAGCAAGGAAGATTGCTCTGAGTTCCAAGAGACTGATATGTAGTTGGGTGTCCTGTGGAGTCCAGGCACCTTGGGGTAGAGAGATCTTGCAGGTGAGCTCCCCAACCCACCTGTGAGGGTCTGTTGTTAGAGGGACCTGGGGTGGGGGCTGTTGGAAAGGGGACCCCACCAACAGGTTTCGGGTTGACTGCCACCACTGTAGGGACAAAATAAGGCGACTTGTGTTTGCTATTTTGTCTGATAGGCAGCCTGATGCCTGAGTCCACTGAGGGGATAGAGTCCATTGGGCTGCTCTCATATGGAGGCGAGCATAAGGAACCACATGCACGGTAGATGCCATGTGGCCTAGTAATTGTAAAATTTCCCGAGCAGTGAGATGGGTTTTTAACACTGCTTGGGAAGCTAACTATTATTATCCTAATTATTATTACTAGTATTATCCTAATTCCCCTAGTTCACAACATTTCATGCTCCTTGTCATATGTCTTATAATCTATTTAATTGTGTAATAATATAATAAGACATCTATTTATCCTGCCATCTCCTATGATATATTGTGTACCTGTGATATCTGCTTTCTGATATTAAATATATTTATATATCCTGTAAGCTCCAGTTAGCCTGCTATCACTGAAATACTGTTAATAGTGTTATAGCTTCTCATTCATCCTGTAAGCGCCAGTTAGCCTGCTATCACTGAAATACTGCTAATAGTGTTATAGCTTCTCATTCATCCTGTAAGCTCCAGTTAGCCTGCTATCACTGAAATACTGTTAATAGTGTTATAGCTTCTCATTCATCCTGTAAGCTCCAGTTAGCCTGCTATCACTGAAATACTGTTAATAGTGTTATAGCTTCTCATTCATCCTGTAAGCTCCAGTTAGCCTATCACTGAAATACTGTTAATAGTGTTATAGCTTCTCATCCATCCTGTTAGCTGTAAGCTGCAGTTAGCCTGCTATCACTGAAATACTGTTAATAGTGGTATAGCTTCTCATCCATCCTGTTAGCCTGCTATCACTGAAATACTGTTAATAGTGGTATAGCTTCTCATCCATCCTGTTAGCTGTAAGCTGCAGTTAGCCTGCTATCACTGAAATACTGTTAATAGTGGTATAGCTTCTCATCCATCCTGTTAGCTGTAAGCTGCAGTTAGCCTGCTATCACTGAAATACTGTTAATAGTGGTATAGCTTCTCATCCATCCTGTTAGCTGTAAGCTCCAGTTAGCCTGCTATTACCCAGCTATCACTAATTATTTATAAGTGTTTTAATAGCTTCCTATCCATCCTGTAATCTTCAGTTATCCTTCTATCAATTATTATTAAATTATAATACACTTTTATTCATCCACACATACAATATGGCCCTACCCTACATTATAACATTTACCTTCTACCTTATCACTATAGGAATTTGTAATGTTACCAGCCTACACACTAGCCACAATAGAATACCAACAATCCACAATTACAGAAGAAAGTGGACAGATACACCCTTCTTCAAATCTAGAGAATCTACCCAAACCTCCCACCATCATCTTCTACTCATCTCATTACAAAACAACACAAAAAAGAAACAAGAAGGAAATCCAATTCCCCAACATCTGAAATGTGCATTGATAAATGCCCGATCTGTGCGCAAGAAATGGCCTATCATCTCTGACTTAATATCACTACACAACCTTGACCTACTCCTAATCACTGAGACATGGCTTTCTTGCGATGACAATGTATTAATCAACCAATTCCTGCCTCCCAATTTCTCCATACATACATGTCATAGAAATGGCAAGAGAGGAGGTGGTGTTCTAGCCATCACCAAATCTGACCTCCAGTTCAACCTTAAGGAAGCAACAAGCTCAACACTCCTAGATACTATCTCAATAGTAAATAAATGTTGTTCCTTCACTCTACTATACCGCGCTCCTTCATCCAATTCAGATTCGCTATCAATGATAATTGACTTGGCCTCCAATACACAGAACCCCCATATAGCAAGTTGGGTGCTAGGAGACTTCAATCTACCATCTCTCCAAGACTCCCATGTAACAGCTTTTCTTGAAGCTCTACAGGTTTTAGGGTTTAACCAATTAATTAAAGATCCAACCCATGTTAAAGGTGGCATATTAGACCTAATATTTACAACTGAAACCACCGTCAACTCACCATCCATCTTGGATCTATCAATCAACCCAGTTCCATGGTCAGATCACAAACTAATTATATTCAAGGTTCCCCTTCCCAGATGTAACCAAAAGGAAGAAAGAGGAGTGAATGACCTTCCCAGTGCCCCCCTGAGAAGATTTAAGCCATTTGACAAAGACCTAATCCTAAAACAACACTTCCACTAACTAACTTACCAGAGTGCAGCCTTGATGATTTAGTTTCTGATTGGAATAATATGCTCAGTTCAATTGCCACATGTCCGTCGGCTAACAAATTACAAAGCAAGCGACACTCTGCTATCTGGTTTTCATCTGAGCTGAAGGCCTCACGCACAACCCTAAGGAAACTTGAGAGACGATGGCGACGCTCACACTCAGAAGTAGACAGAACTGCATATATCCTACATCTCACATCTCATCGCACAGCTGTTACTGAATCAATGAGACATTACCATGCAGTCACGTTAAAAAGATCTCTGAACAAGCCTCATGACCTGTTTGCCATAGTTAAGCGTTTGACAAATGAACCCGCCACGCAACTCAAATACGAAATCCACCCTCAAATATTTGCTATCTACAATCCAAACTCTGCCAAACTGACAATAACTCAGCTCCTAACATAGTCCTAGATCCAGTAGATCAAGCTCTACTTACTATCTTCTCAATACCACCTAAACGACAAATCGAGGACACCATTGCTAGCTTAAACATGACCACCGCTCATACTGATCCATGCCCTGCGTTCTGGATCAATGATCTACGAGCTGACCTCAGTCCCATCATATCCAGACTCATGATTCAATCATTTACAACAGGAACTTTCCCACGTACCCTTAAGCAAACATCCATAAGGCCATTACTAAAAAACAACAAGCTCGACCCTCTTAAACCAGAATCATATAGACCAATATCAAGCATTCCTTTACTAGCAAAAATATTGGAAAAAGAAGTACAAAAACAAATTCAGGAGCATATAGAAATTAACACGCCACTAGACCTATGCCAGCACGGCTTCAGAGAAGCACACGGTGTGGAAACGCTTCTAACGACTGTCGCGCCCTTCCCCCGCCTAGGCGGCTGCCTGACGAGGTGAAGGGGGAGCGAATGTTACTTTCAAGTAACTTCCAAAGCAAAGGCTTCTGGGAGTTGTAGTGTTCAGGGCATGTGTAGTTGTAAAGCAAAAGCTGAGCCGAGATTTGAAAGCAAACGCAGGAATATTTTTATTAGCCTCCCTTAGTAGCGGGAACTTCACAATGAAGCTTGGTATAACACGGGTATACTTATTCACAGGTAACTCAGGTAAGAAAAAAAACTAATTGCTTACTTCAGCAAACAACTTTCCATTCACTTATAAGGCTTCTCTTCACAGTGCTTCAAACAAAATGTTCATTGAAATCTTCAATGCAAATAAGTTCAGCAGTTAAACTTTTCTCCTTTTGTTTCAGAGCTTTTACTGGTTTTAATCAGTGATTCTGAGACTTCTAGCAGCACTCCTGATCAAGTCTCATTCATGGCAGCAAGCTTACTAATTAAAACTTATGAGCTCTGTAACACATTAGGTATAGCAAAGAAATGGAGTTTTTCTTCAACAGATATATTCACACACTATTATTTTACTATCTGGGATAACTCACATTCCATCGGCTCCTCCAGCTCACTTAAAAGAATGTTTTCCCCGATATCCATAGATTCGCAGTCTGAGCAAGAGTGTTCTGTGACGTCGTCAACAAGCAGCTGTGCTTTCCCTCGGTACACAGAATTCTTCTCCCTGTTAATTACTTCCTGGTGTCTCAGCATACGCTGAACCAGTTTCAAAACATTTAACCCTTCCTTACTGAGAGGCTTTCTGTAACCTTGCTTCTGGTTAAACACTTGGAGCTGGCAGTCTGGGAACTCTTCCTGAGACCTCTGGCTAATAGCTTTATCAGCATTACCTTTTGGGAGTTTCCTTAGCAAGGGTTCCTTGCTCTTTCCCTGGCCATGCTGTCTCTGGGTTAAAGCAGCCTTCTCGTCTCTCTTCCTCCTAGGAACATGAACCTCGTGTCCTGAGTAAGGCTCCCTTTCAGACTCCTCCTCTGAAATAGAGTCAGCTCTCTTCCTCTCGTGTCCTGGCAATCTCCTTGCCTCTCTTTGGATCCTTGCCAATCTCCCTTCCTCTCCCGGGAAGCTTGAGAATCTTTCTGATCCTGTGAGTGTCTCTCTCTCTGTTCTCTGGGGCTTATAACCATGTGACTGGCCGGTATCTTTCCACCCCACCCCCAGCTGTGCTGCATCACCACCCTCAGTTGCTATGGAGCTGAGGCGTGGCTTTTGGTCAACAACTTTTGACAGGTTCTTTTTTTCAACCTTAGCTGCACTTTTAAACTGAGCATTTTTTTCCTTTTCCCTCTGCCTAGGGGAAATTGCCTGTACTTTTTCCACTTCCATAGGGACTTGGCTGTCTTCGCCATCACATATCCCCCCACTTAAGATATTACGGGCTGGCGCTTTTTCTTCCGCACAGCACGTAATACGGCTAAGGGCGTCAGCGTTGGTGTGTAACTTCCCAGCCCTATGCTCTATATGGAAGTCGTACGCCTGTAAGGCCATGTACCAACGGGTAAGACGGGGATTATGATCCTTCATTTGATTTAGCCAGCGTAACGGGGCATGATCCGTTACTAATAAAAACTTACGGCCTGTCAGATAAAAACGCAAGGCGTCCACCGCCCACCTTATGGCCAGACATTCCCTTTCCACTACCGAGTATTTCCTTTCTGGTGGTGTCAATTTTCTGCTGAGGAACATAATCGGATGTTCCTCTCCCTCAAATTTTTGGGACAACACAGCACCTAACCCTGTGTCCGAGGCGTCTGTCTGTACGATAAAGAATTTACTAAAATCCACCCCCCTTAATATGGGTGCCTGACAGACTAGAAAAAGCCTGTTCTGCTTCCACTGACCATTTGACCTGGTTAGGTGCATTTTTCTTTAGCCTCTCTATTAAGGCAGCGCTCTTGGTAGCGAAATGGGGAATAAATCGGCGGTAATAGCCGATTAAACCCAGGAACCCACTGAGTTGCCTTTTTGTCAAGGGCCTAGGAAACGTCCTAACACTCTCTACCTTCTCTATCAGGGGTTTTACTGTGCCCCTCCATACCAAATGTCCTAAGTACTTTACTTGCTTTCCCCCAAACATACACTTGGCCGGGTTTAAAGTAATACCCGCCCCACGCAAGGCCTTTAAAACCGCCTCAATGCGTGCCAAGTGCTCGTCCCAGCGAGAGCTATGGATCACTATGTCGTCCATGTACGCGGTCTCGTATTGTTGATGAGGACGAAGGATGACATCAACTAATCGCTGGCAAGTCGCAGCCGCCCCATGCAATCCAAAAGGCATGCGACGAAATTGGTACAAACCAATAGGGGTACTGAATGCGGTCTTTGGGCGAGATTCCCTGGTGAGGGGAATCTGCCAATACCCCTTGGTCATATCAAGGGTAGTAAGGTAAGACGCCTGGCCTAATTTGTCCAGCAACTCTTCTATCCTGGGCATGGGATAGGCGTCAAACCGGGAGATGGCATTCACCTTGCGAAAATCAATGCAAAACCGCATTGTCCCGTCTGGCTTGGGTACCAGCACTATGGGGCTGTTCCAGGGGCTATGGGACTCTTCGATTATCCCCATCTTAATCATGTCCTGCACTTGGGAAACTACCTCTTGACGTTTTGCCTCAGGTAGGCGGTAGGGTCTCTGGCGTACTATCTCCCCTGGAAGGGTAACTATCTCGTGAGCCACGAGTCTTGTCTCACCTGGAATAGGTGTTAATACATCGGGATACTTCCTTAATAGCCCTAATACCTCCTGCTGCTGGGACCAGGAAAGTTCCTCCCCTAACCTGTGGACTGGATCTGCCTTGCAATCGGGTAATTGCAGGCCTAGATCCTCCTCCTCAGTCACCTCACAACTGGCAGCTAAACCTTTCACCGCTGTTTTACCGGTGGATCCAAAACCTCCGGTCCCCCTGGTGGTAGGAGTTAATTCTGTTGCCTCCTCGAGGGCCGGAAAACCCACCCGCTCACAAATCATCTGGGCTATACGATCCCCTATGTTTATCCTGAAATCCTCCTTGGCAAAGTTAAAGAGTAGGACCTTAATCGTCCCTCGGTAGTCCGGATCGATTACGCCGGCGCCTACATCTATGAAATTTTTCCAGGCTATGCCTGAACGGGGTGCAAGACGCCCATAACAACCTGGGGGTATTTGCACTTGTATGCCTGTCTCTACCAGGGCTTTTCCCTGATGGGGAACAACTGTCTCCTCGGCACTACACAGGTCAAATCCAGCTGCCATCTGGGTAGCCCGCTTAGGAACTTTGGCATTGGGGGTAGTGCGACAAAACCTAAGAACAAATGGGCATTTCTTAGGGGTGTCCTCCTTCCTAGCTACCTCCCCTTTTGCCTGTTGCTGCTGGGTTCCAAATAATGGTTGAGGAACTGGCCTGGCCTTAGTGCTCCCTATACATATAGGTGGGACTTGCTCTCCCTCACTCTCCTTTACCTGGGGTACTCTCCCACCCTCCAAATGAGGTGAAGCCCCTGATGAGGTTTCTTTCTTGGCTTTGGGTGGTGCTAAAGCGGACGCTTTACCTGCCTTGCTCTGAAGACCCTCTGCCATCCCACGCCTGAACTGGGGCCAATCTCTTCCCAGGACTAGTGCTTGTGGGAGCCTGGGGACTACTGCAATTGTATTTGGCGCTTTATCCCTAAGCCTTTCACAGATACAGTAATGAATGGGGTACAATGAGGCTGCCCCATGAATGCACCTTATCTTTATGGACCTTTCTTGAGGCTCGAGAGTCAGACCAGTCCGGGATGCTATTTCTCTCCAAAGCTTCCTCGAAATCATTGACTGGTCCGCTCCGGAGTCCAACAAAGCCTCCACAGGTACACCCTCTACCTCTACCTCTAGGAGAAAACCCTCTCCGCTCTCTTCAGAGTGGGAGGTCATCAATGCTGTCCTAGCTCAGCAGTTTCTTTTCATATGGCCTTCTTCTCCACATGCAAAACATTTCCTGGTTACATAATCAGGTTTAGCCAAGGACATTGTTTTCACACCTTCTTTCCATACATGTTTTTCCTTCCTTTCTGATGCTACATTTACTGCGGAGGACAGACCACCTACTTTAACTGGGCTCGCCACACTGGCCTCCAGGTAACGCTCAGCCAGTGCGGTCGCTGCCTCTGTGGTCCTGCAGTCTTGTAGGATCAGGAAGGACCTCATCTCTCGTGGAACAGCGTCCATAAACTGCTCCAATATGACACTATCCAATAAAGACTCTTTTGTCTGTGTCTCGGGCGTTAGCCATTTTACCGCTAACCCCTTAATGCGTTGGCATAGTGCACGCGGTGTTTCACCGGGCTTTAACCTGGCGCTTCTCAGAAGGCGGCGGTAGACCATGGGACTTAGCCCTAGGCGGTCTCTTATCGCCTTTTGCACTTCTTTGTAATCTGTAGCTAACTCTACGGGCATGGCTCTATACGCCGCTAGCGCTTCCCCAGTTAATGAAGCGGCAAGGCGTATGGCCCACTGCTTCTCATCCCAGCCTGATAACAAGGCTACTCTCTCAAATGCGGCGAGAAAATCATCCACATTGTCCTCTTTGGTTAACTGTCCAAAGGAAAATGTCTCAGTACCATATATGCCCAACCCTGGGATATCACCCAAGTAACCTGGTACTGTCCTTGATGTCTCCGCTGTCGGTTTCTGCAGGCCCAGCCAACCGTCCATCTTCTCTAACAAGGGTTTCTGCTGTGCCTGGAGCATGGCTGCTGTATGTTCTAGTGTCTGTGCTGATATTTCCTGTTGTTCTTGGAACCGGTCAGCCATCCATCTTAGTAGCTCCGCCTGCTCCATGCTGGGTAGTAGCTGAAACGAGAGAAAACAGAGAAAGAACACCAAGTGCGGCCCTTCAATGTATAGGCCCTCTCTCCTTTGACTCTGCTGTACTGCTGCAGTCCCACCCGGCTCTGGTATCCTTTTGTATTCCCTTATGAATACCTATTACCTTAAGCCGGTGTAGACTCAGGCTTATCAGTCAACAGGAACGGCCTCCGGAACTGCTTCACTCCGATCCTCAGCTGTTGATCCTCGCCTTCTTCAGCAGCTCTACACTTTTCCTCTTTTCTTTTTTCTTCTTTCTTCTTCCTTGTAAATCCGGTGTTTTTAGGACCACGTGACCAAGGCTTGATCCTTAATACTACGCCACCTGTCGCACCCTTCCTCCGCCTAGGCGGCTGCCTGACGAGGTGAAGGGGGAGCGAATGTTACTTTCAAGTAACTTCCAAAGCAAAGGCTTCTGGGAGTTGTAGTGTTCAGAGCATGTGTAGTTGTAAAGCAAAAGCTGAGCCGAGATTTGAAAGCAAACGCAGGAATATTTTTATTAGCCTCCCTTAGTAGCGGGAACTTCACAATGAAGCTTGGTATAACACGGGTACACTTATTCACAGGTAACTCAGGTAAGAAAAAAAACGAATTGCTTACTTCAGCAAACAATTTTCCATTCACTTATAAGGCTTCTCTTCACAGTGCTTCAAACAAAATGTTCATTGAAATCTTCAATGCAAATAAGTTCAGCAGTTAAACTTTTCTCCTTTTGTTTCAGAGCTTTTACTGGTTTTAATCAATGATTCTGAGACTTCTAGCAGCACTCCTGATCAAGTCTCATTCATGGCAGCAAGCTTACTAATTAAAACTTATGAGCTCTGTAACACATTAGGTATGGCAAAGAAATGGAGTTTTTCTTCAACAGATATATTCACACACTATTATTTTACTATCTGGGATAACTCACATTCCATCGGCTCCTCCAGCTCACTTAAAAGAATGTTTTCCCCGATATCCATAGATTCGCAGTCTGAGCAAGAGTGTTCTGTGACATGGTCAACAAGCAGCTGTGCTTTCCCTCGGTACACAGAATTCTTCTCCCTGTTAATTACTTCCTGGTCTCTCAGCATACGCTGAACCAGTTTCAAAACATTTAACCCTTCCTTACTGAGAGGCTTTCTGTAACCTTGCTTCTGGTTAAACACTTGGAGCTGGCAGTCTGGGAACTCTTCCTGAGACCTCTGGCTAATAGCTTTATCAGCATTACCTTTTGGGAGTTTCCTTAGCAGGGGTTCCTTGCTCTTTCCCTGGCCATTCTGTCTCTGGGTTAAAGCAGCCTTCTCGTCTCTCTTCCTCCTAGGAACATGAACCTCGTGTCCTGAGTAAGGCTCCCTTTCAGACTCCTCCTCTGAAATAGAGTCAGCTCTCTTCCTCTCATGTCCTGGCAATCTCCTTGCCTCTCTTTGGATCCTTGCCAATCTCCCTTCCTCTCCCAGGAAGCTTGAGGATCTTTCTGATCCTGTGAGTCTCTCTCTCTCTGTTCTCTGGGGCTTATAACCATGTGACTGGCCGGTATCTTTCCACCCCGCCCCCAGCTGTGCTGCATCACCACCCTCAGTTGCTATGGAGCTGAGGCGTGGCTTTTGGTCAACAACTTTTGACAGGTTCTTTTTTTCACCCTTAGCTGCACTTTTAAACTGAGCATTTTTTTTCTTTTCCCTCTGCCTAGGGGAAATTGCCTGTACTTTTTCCACTTCCATAGGGACTTGACTGTCTTCGCCATCACACTACACTGTTCAGCAGCTTATTATCAGGTATTGATTACATCCGCCAAGGGTTTGTCCTTGTCTTCCTAGATATCGCAGCCGCTTTCGATTCTGTGAGCCATGAATGCCTCCTAGAACGTCTCAAAGGGAAGGGAATTACCGATAAAGCATTTGAGTGGTGTAAGTCCTACCTTTCTGACAGATGGCAGCAGGTACGATCCAACGATACTTCATCAGATCAGTTTCATCAAAAACAAGGGGTCCCTCAAGGCTCCTCCCTCTCCGCCCTTATGTTCAATATATACATGCAGCCTATATGCAACCTGATACGATGCTTTAGAGTTTATTTTATTATTTATTTTATTTACAGTCTCTTATATACCGCACTATTCAACATCAGCGCGGTTCACATGGAACAAAATGCTCAGTACATTTAACACGTATGAGTTTACAGGTAACAGGGTATAAATAACTTGGATAACCGGGGTAACTATTTACAAAACATACTACATGGAATCATATACACAGAAGATACATAGAGAAACCAGCCCACTATAGGAATGAATATCACACTTGGTGAGTTGTTGATATACCCTAGATTTATCTGGGACTGGTATCAGTGGGTGTTATTGGGCTCTAGGTGACGCCATTGGGTTCTATAAGGTATTGTTGAAGAGGTGGCATTTGAGGGCTTTCCTAAACTGTGTCAGGCTCCTAATAGCCCGGATATCAGGGGGTAGTGCATTCCAGCATATTGGGGCACTGAGACTGAAGGCTCTGTTGGCTGTCGATTTAGTGCAAGTAGTAAGTTCCATCGGGATTTTGAGGGAGTTTATAGCCATGGATCTCCTTGCTCTATTTGGAGATGTGCTATGGATAAGTGAGGATAAGGATGCCGATGTGAGATTATTGACAGCTTTAAAAGTAATTATCAAGGTCTTGAAAACTATTCTAGCTTGAATAGGAAGCCAATGCAACTGTATCAGCAGGGGCGTAATGTGGTCGTACCTGGAGGCTCCATGGATGACTCTTGCTGCCGCGTTCATGGCTAGCTGAAGCGGGTTTAATGTAGATTGGGGAAGACCTTGTAATATGACGTTGGCATAGTCGAAATGGGGTATAACCAACGCCTGGAAGATTGTCCGGAAATCAGTTGGATCAAGCATGGAACGTAGGTGTCTAAGTGAGCGTATCTTGTAGTAAACTGATCTGACTATGTTTCCTATGTGGGCTTTCATGTCTAGGCGTTGATCTAGTGTGACTCCCAAATATCGAATTGAGGATTTAGATTGCAACTCCGCTTCTTTTACTTTAAGATATTTTGGGGGGGTAAAATTGGGATTCCTTGTTATGAAGAGTACTTCAGTTTTCTTATGTTGTATTCTGAGGTTTTGAGACAGGAGCCAGTCAGATATTGCATTGAAGCAACTCGTCAGTGGGGAGAGGTCGAGATGCTTGGTAGAGAAGGGAATGTAAAGCAGGACATCGTCTGCATATAACATGCAGTCAACATTGAAAGACCGGATGATATTACAAATTGGCTGCATGTAAATATTGAAAAGGAGCGCAGAAAGGGAGGATCCTTGAGGTACTCCTTGGCTTTGGTGGAAAGGTTCAGACTTTATCCCTCCAGAACGGACATGCTGCCATCTCTCGGCCAGGTAGGATCTGCACCATTCAAGCGCTTTTCCATTAATGCCTTTGTCAATCAGACGTCCTAGTATTAGCTCATGATTTACTGAGTCAAAAGCTGCAGCGATGTCCAGAAAGATGAGTGCAAATCCTTGACGGATGTCGTCAATGCCAGTGATTATTTTGCAGAAGAGGGTGGTAAGGAGGGTTTCCACTCCATGGAATTCACTAAAACCATGTTGGCAGGGGTCTAATGGTGCAGCGGAGTCAATGTGATCCTGCAGTTGCTTTTGGGCCTCTTTTTCAATGATCTTCGCGAGTAGTGGAATACTAGATATGGGTCTGTAGGATTCCACCTGTTGGGGGTCAAGCTTGCAGTTTTTTAACAGAGGTCTGATAGAGGTGTGTTTAAGGGCTGAAGGGAAGGAGCCAGTTGAGAAGGAGAGAGATTCGTTATTTTGGCCAGTACTGAGCTGAAGTGACTGCGAAGCTCCTTGATCCAGAAGGCTGGGCATGGATCAGTCTGAGCAGTACTGGTGTTAAGGGCTGCAATAGTGTCTTCAATTCCTCTCTTGGAGGGGGTAGAAAACATGGTTAGGGTTGTTTGGCAGTTTTGCTCTGTGGTAGAGGCTATAGTAGAGGTTTTGTTGGTCTGACATATCTTGGATTGTAAATAGGTTGCAAAATCTTGTGGGTGTAGCTCAAATGGAGGTCCAGAGGATGGTTCCTTGGATAAAGTCTTGACAAGGTCGAAGAGGTCATGTGGTTTATTAAGTGATCTCATTAAGGTGTCAGAGTAGTACTGCTTCATCGTGTTGGTGATTGCGTTGCGATGTGCAGCCAGATGACAGTTGTATGCTGACAGGTCATTTAAAGAGTGAGATCGGCGCCAACGTTTCTCCAGTTTCCGTAAGTGGTTAAGTGATGCTTTAAGATCAGCTGAGTACCATGGGGCACTTACTCTTTTACCTGAAGGCCTGTTGGATGTTGTACGTAGGGCAATTGAGCTGAGGCAATTGTTCCATTGAGAAATTAGGTTGTCAAGGTTCTGGGTGGATTCAGAGATGAGTTGCTGCGTTTCAGCAAGGATAAGATCTCTGTTGTAAGGCTTGAAAGATCGAGAGGGCGGTCTTGCGGTGTTGGTTTGTATTTTGTTGGTTTTTGTGTAGGCTTTGTAAGAGGGAATCTGAATGATGATCAGTTTGTGATCTGACCAAGGAACAGAAGTTATGGAGGTTATGGGATCCTGGGCTGGGTTAAGAGAGGTTTGCGGGGCGAATACAAGGTCCAAGATATTTCCCTTAATATGGGTAGAATCATTAACTAGTTGCTTGAAGCCAAGATTTTCCAGGGCATCCAAGAAGGCTGTTGCTTGATGATCTTGCAATGTAGGCAGGTTGAAGTCGCCTAGGATCCAATTTGGGAGGCCTGGGTTATGAGTGTTGGATGCCAAATCGATGATAGCCGCGAGATCATCTGGGGAAGCTGAAGGTGCTCTGTAAAGCAGGTTGATTATGCAGCGTTTGTTGGAGATGGTGACGGTCTCAAGGTAGTTTGTATTGGTGGTGTGCACTGTTCGAAAATGGAGGTCTGTCCTGGTGAGGATGAGCACGCCACCTCCTCTTTTTTCTTGCCTATGACTTGAATGTATGGTGAAATTCTGAGGGAGGAGCTGGTTGAGTATTACGTTGTCTTCAGCAGATAACCACGTCTCCGTGACCATGAGTATATCAAGGCCGTGGCTGGCAATTAGGTCAGTGACGGCTGGCCACTTCTTCCGGATAGAACGGGCATTGATGAGGGCACATTTTAGGTTATGAGGGTAGGAGTTTTGAATTTGTTTCGGTTTCATATTGTGTTTGAAGAGCAATGTGTAACAGATGGGGGTGGTGTGAGCGGGAGTCCCAAGTTATGTTGTTATGGGAAGCACTAGTCCACCTTCTCCCATGGCTCAGTAATATTGGAATCTGGTTGGATGCTGTGGTTGAGGCTAGAGAGTTGGAGAACCAGCCTGAAAGGATGAAATAGCATCCTATTATGGTGGTAATGAGGGAACCCATCTTGTCAGAGCACTATGTGAATGGGAGTGGGTCAATCTGGTTAGACTAACAGGAAGTTATTGACCAAACTCTTGGTATTTAGTGTGGTATACTGTGTGACAGCAGACACTATGATCGCAGGCAATGGTTAAAGTTAGCTAACTAGTACAATAACTTGATGACTGGAACTGGTGAGACTACTGACAACAGTAAAGTAGATTGCTGACAATAGTAGGTTATTGCTAGCACTACGATGGTGACTGGAGTTAATAAGGCTACTGACAACAGTATAGAGTTTGATTTGCAATGGGATATTACTGGCTACTGACAGCAGTATGGAGAATGGCTACTGACAACAGTATAGTGGCTGATTTGCAATGGAATGTTACTGACAATGGAATATTACTGGAACTGACAACAGTATAGAGACTGGCTACTGACAACAGTAAAGCGGTTGATTTGCAAAGGAATATTACTTACAACAGTGCTTTGGATACTACCAATGGCACAGTGGTGACTAACTATTAACGTTTGCTGACAACAGTATAGTAGCTAAATAACATGGACCTGATATGCAGTGGCTCTATTAACGAGGTTATACTTGCGGAAGGCAGCGTGAGCAGACATTAAGAGAGTTCAAATTGCCGGGAAGTCATGCGTTGGTTCTGTATGACGTGTCCGTTGCGGTATCTGGGCCAACTGCAGGCGCTTTCTTTAGATTGCAGATTGTTGATTGCCCCGATTGGGCAACTTCAGCTGGAGGCAGGCCCTGTATCCCCGGCAGCTCGATCCCGGCCGGGAGAGCTGTTGGAGAGCCGGGGTGCGGGAGGGCAGAGGTGAATAAAGCCGGGGTGCAGGGGTTCAGCATAAAGAAGACCAATCAATAGGCTGTTGCTTTCCTTGGAGGTCCCCGCCTAAGGGCCACGCCAAAGGGCCCTCTTGCGAGGCCCTCAGGCGCGGGCCCGCAAGGCGCGGGTGCGCCCGATGGCGCTCCTTATTTGAATCAGCTGGGCCGCCCGGATTGGGCAGGGAAGACCGGAGGGCGTCCTTCTCTTCGCCGCGTGCTCGATCCCTCCTGGGAGAGCTGCGGGCCGGGCAGGAGATGGATGGAGAGCAAAAGGAGCCTGCGCCCGATGGCGCTCCTTTTTTGAATCAGCTGGGCCGCCCGGATTG
The DNA here is from genome assembly GCA_033557465.1 of Ichthyophis bannanicus. Taxonomy (NCBI): domain Eukaryota; kingdom Metazoa; phylum Chordata; class Amphibia; order Gymnophiona; family Ichthyophiidae; genus Ichthyophis; species Ichthyophis bannanicus. The sequence continues at coordinate 376,740,729 of CM066037.1, read as the reverse complement.
GGCAGGGAAGACCGGAGGGCGTCCTTCTCTTCGCCGCGTGCTCGATCCCTCCTGGGAGAGCTGCGGCCGGGCAGGAGATGGAGTGGGCAGCAAAAGGTCTGGTACTGCATGATATACGCGGATGATGTACTATTATATTTTCCTTTTACAACAGAGAACCCCGACCTCACTCCATTAACAAACGTCATAAATGAAGTATCCAACTGGCTACAATCCCAAAATCTAAGGATCCAACACAAGAAAACTGAGGTGTTATTCATTACACGGAACCGAAATTTCACTGCTCCGTCCTTTTTGAAAGTGAAGGATGCTAACCTCCAGACCAAGACCACCATCAGATACCTTGGTGTCACTTTAGACCAAAACTTGGATATGAAGGCACACATAGGAAATATTGTAAGAGCGGTATACCACAAAATACGTTCCCTTAGACATCTACGATCCTTGCTAGAGCCAGACGATTTTAGAACCATCTATCAGGCACTAATCATACCTCATTTTGATTATGCGAACTCAATTTTACAAGGTCTCCCTCAAGCCACCTTATACCCACTTCAAATGGCAATGAATGCTGCAGCAAGTCTCCTTCATGGAGCATCCCGGAAAGACCATATTTCACCTATTCTAAAACATCTTCATTGGCTCCCGATACGAAGTAAACTCACTTTCAAAACTTTACTAATTACATTCAAAGCCATCAAAGAGCTCTCATCTGCATCATTATCGGATATGATCCAAACAACACCCCTCAATAGGAACAGAAGGTCAGTAACACTCAATTCTCTGTTAGTCCCTAAATCAATAACAGTGCACCAAAACTACTACAGACAGGGCCTTCTTATTCTGTGCACCAAGGTGTTGGAACAGCCTTCCTCAAAACATCCGAGCAATACCAGACCTTTTGCAATTTCTAAAAGCTTTGAAACACTACCTCTTCCTCTTGTCTTATCCAGTAAACAATGCAGATATCTCAACCAACCCACAGACCTTCCAAACATACACATACAATACAGACACTCCATAGACCACCCATACACAAAACTGAAGCCAGGATGAGATCATGACTATGTTATAATTAATTAATTACCCTGTTATCCGAGTTGTATTTCCTGTTTTACTGTAAACACAAAGTACCGTTGAATTGTGTAACTCTTTGTTTATTGTGAACCGCGCTGATGCTGAATAGCGCGGTATATAAGAGACTATAAATAAATAAATAAACTGCACAATGCGAAGGCAGCGGGGCTGTGGAAGATAGGCCCTTGCTTTCCTGGTATCCAGCATAGCTCCTATAAACTCTAGAGACTGAGTGGGAGTTAGGTTGGATTTTGGGATGTTTATGACCAAGCAACCAGGGTTCAATTCCCACTAGCACTCCTTGTGGCCTTGGGCAAGTCACTTAACCCTCCGTTGCCTCGGAAGAAAGGCCTGGCAATCTATTTCCGGTGACACTGCCAAGAAAACCCAGGAGCTTCTGGGTCGCCAGGAGTCAGGACTGACTCGAAGGCACACATTGCATTTGCATGACCAGGCCCAAATACTGAAGGATACGCATTGTGCAAGATAGGGAAATTCTGGCCTCTGGCTCTGATGGGGATCGAATGAGCCAGTCGTCTAAGTAGGGTAAGACGAATATTCCTAGAGTGCGAAGAAATGCTGCTACGACAGCCATGCATTTCGTAAACCCGTTGGTGCTGAGGGCAGGCCAAAAGGAAGAACCCTGTACTGGTAGTGCTTCCCCTAAAATAGGAACCGAAGGAATCTTCGGTGAGTTGGATGGATAAGAACATGAGTGTACGAATCCTTGAGATCTAGAGAACAAAGCCAAGCCTGACTCTGAAGGTATGGCAGAAGAGTTCCCAGAGAAATCATCTTGAATTTCTCTTTGTTCAATTCTCTGAGGTCTAAAATGGGTCTGTGTCCTTCTGTTTTCTTTGGAATAAGGAAATAGGGGGAGTAAGAGTAGTTACTCACCTGTAACAGGTGTTCTCCAGGAACAGCAGGAATCAGCAGAAAGCCTTTGGGAATACAGCGCGCATGCGCGGTCACCTTCCCGCCCAAGGATGCCATCTTGTTCAGTCTGATGACATAGCTAAAAGACAGCAAAAATGACAAAATAAATTATATGACTGCAACTCCAAGGGGAGGAGGGAGGGTTGTGAGGACTGATTCCTGCTGCTCCTGGAGAACACCTGTTACAGGTGAGTAACTACTCTTTCTCCAGGACCAAGCAGGAAATCAGTCCTCACATATGGGACTCCCCAGCTTAAGGCTACCAGAGATCCAAAGCTGAGTTGCCTAAACCCCAAAGAGATTATGGAGTACCGCCTGCCCGAAAGCACTGTCCCTATGGGACTCCCTCTCAAGGCAGTAGTGGGCCGCAAAGTCTGGCTTGAAGACCTAGGAGCAGCCCGGCAGATGTTTGCCAATGGAAAAGAGCGGAGATGAGCCACTGACGCAGCCTTTGCCCTGACATGATGAGCCGTAACTCGACTCTGCAACGAGAAGCCAGCTGCCCTGTAAGCCCAGGCGATACAGTCGGCTACCCATACGGACAAAATACGCTTGGAGACAGCCAACCCCAACTTATTGGGGTCAGAGACGAAGAGCTGAACAGCCCTCCGGTGCTCCCACGTACGGTCAAGGTAGAAGGACAATGCCCTCCTACAGTCCAGGGTATGAGGTGGAAGGAGGAGACAACCTTAGGAAGGAACTTAGGATGAGTCCGTAAGACTACCCTGTTCCTATAGAACCTAGTATAAGGTGCATCTGATACTAGGGCCTGAAGCTCGCTCACTCACTCGCCTTGCTGAGAGGTAAGGGCTACCATAAACAATGCTTTCCAGAAGAGAAAACGCAGAGGGCAAGTAGCCATAGGTTCAAATGATGGGCAAGTAAGTCGTTGCAGAACCACATTTAAATCCCATTCAGGGGCAGGAGGACCCACTGGAGGCTTAAGCAAAAGCAGGCCTCTGAGGAAGCGAGCCACCAAAGGATGGCTTGAGAGAGACTGACCCTCCACTGGAGAGTGGTGTGCTGAAAGAGCACTAATATGAACTCACAGAATTGGAGTTAAGGCCTAGGTTGGAAAGGTGAAGCAAATATTGCAGCACCACTGACACCAGGCATGAGAAAGGATTCTCGTTATGCTGAGTACACCAGGTAGAGAATCTACGCCACTTAAGGGCATAAGACTTTCGGGGGGACTGCCTCCTAGAGGCCAAGACAACTTCCTCCACTTCCTTAGGCAGTAGTAAGGGTGCTAGAACTACTCTTTCAGCAGCCAGGCCATCAGATCGAGGGACTGGAGATTGGGGTGTAAGAGAGAGCCCTGCTCCTGAGACAGAAGATCAGGTTGCATCCCCAGAGGGAGAGGAGTGTCCACCGCTAGGTGCAAAAGAAGTGGAAACCAGGGTTGCCTTGGCCACCTGGGGGCCACCAGGATCACTGAGGCCTTGTCCCGGATCACTTTGAACAGTGTATTGGACACTAGAGGCGTGGGAGGTAACGCATATAGGAGGCCTGTAGACCATGGAATGAGAAACGCATCCGCTGCTACTCTGAGAGGATGCGGTTGTCTGGAGCAGAACCTGGGAAGTTGACGGTTCAGAGGACTGGCAAAGAGATCTATGGTTGGAAGACCCCCATCTCAGGAAGATCTGTTGAACCATTAAAGGATTCAACTGCCATTCGTGCGGCTGCAGGATCCTGCTCAATCTGTCCGCCAGGTAATTCTCCTGACCTGGGAGATAGACCGCTTTGAGTAGAATGCCATGATTGACTGCCCAGGAGCACAGTTTCTGTGCTTCCTGACATAGAAGGCGGGACCCTGTGCCCCCTTGTTTGTTCACATAGAACATAGCAACTTGATTGTCTGTCAGAACCAAGACGGACTGGTGAGAGGTGAGATGGGAGAAAGTTCTCAGGGCTAAGCGGATAGCTCTCAGTTCCAAGAGATTGATCTGCTTTGCGGCCTCCCAAGGAGACCACAGGCCTTGAGTACATGATCCTTGGCACTGTGCACCCCAACCTTGAAGAGAAGCATCGGTTGTCAGCACTTGAGAGTGTGGAGGTGTCTGAAAAAACACCCCATGCACTAGATTCGGAAAATGAAGACACCACTGCAGAGAAGTCTAGTAGTTTGGACACCCTCACTCTGTCCGTGAGGCTTCCTGTGGCTTGATGCCACTGAGTTCTGAGGCCTCATTGAGCTGGCCTCATGTGTAGACGGGCATTTGGAGTTACATGGACCGTGGAAGCCATGTGGCCTAAGAGCCTCAGGAATTGTCTGGCGGAGACCAGAGAATTGCTGTGGAACTGCCTGGCTAGATCCATCAATCTGTGGGCCCTGTCCACGGGTAAAAAGGCCTTGGCCTGAAGGGTGTCCAGTCTTGCTCCTATGAACTCCATGTTCTGTGAGGGGTGCAAAGTGGACTTTGCGAAGTTTATAACAAACCCCAGGTGCTGAAGCAGAGCGACAGTGCGAAGGGTGGCTTGGTTGGCCTCCTGTGGGGATTGACCCCTGATGAGCCAGTCGTCCAGGTATGGAAAGACAAAGAGGCCTTGAACCCTTAGGTAGGCTGCCACCACCGCCAGGCACTTGGTGAATACCCTGGTGGCGGAGGTTAGGCCAAAAGATAGTACTGATAGTGGTTTCCTCCCACTACAAATCTGAGATATTGTCTGTGGTCTGGATGAAAAAGGACATGAGCATAAGCATCCTTTAGGTCTAAGGAGCATAGCCAATCTCCCTGCTGGAGATAGGGCAGCAGGATTCCAAGGGTAAGCATCTTGAACTTTTCCCTCTCCAGGAACTTGTGGAGATTTCGCAAGTCTAGGATGGGTCTGAGGCCCCCTGTTCTTTTTGGTACCAGAAAGTACCTGGAATAGAAGCTTTGACCTCTCAGGTGGTGGGGCACCGGTTCCACTGCTGTAGTAAGTCCCTGTGCAGAGGAAGTCTTGGAGGCTCTCCTGGAAAATAGGAGGGGGGTACCTGCTGGAAATGGAGGAGATAGCCCCTCTGGACTATACTTAGTACACAGGTATCCCTTGTTACGGCTGACCACCTGTGGGCATACATGGCGAGCAGGGCCTCCTGTGCTGATGTGGGCCAGCTGAGGAGGAGAGGCTATGCCACTGGAGTCAAAATCCCGCTCCCTGCTGTGCAGGAGCCGGAGCTGGCGGCTTGGGGGTTTTCTGCCTACGGGGCCAATGTCTCTGCCCCTTGTCCTGCTGACCCTGTTGGGGAGCTACAGAGGTCTGAAAATGAGGGTACTGTTTATAGGCAGATGACTTCCTCGGGTAAAAGGTCTTTTTTCCCAAGCCCTTCTTCTGAGAAGGGGCAGAGGTTTTCCTGGACAGCCTTGTCCGGGTAAGAGTCTGCAGCCTTTTCAGCCATGGGCTTTCCAAAGAGGTATTCACCTTGGCAGGGGACTTCGACCAACTTGTCCTGCACCCATGGCTCGAGGTCCGATGACTGTAGCCAGGCCTGACGGCTTGCACTGATGCTGGCCGCGGCTACCCGGGCCGAAGCCTCGAAGCCATCATAGGCTACTCGAGAGATAAACTTCGAGCACTCACGAATACCCAATGACAGAACATTGAACCTCTGCAAAGGTTCCTCGGAGAGACCAGCAGAGAATCTGGCAATCTCCTTTGCCAGGTCTCGAAGGTACATGCCCATGTACAGCTGGTAGGTCTGGACACGACAAGCAAGCATAGAGCCCTGGAAGCACTTCTTACCGAGGGCATCCAGGTTCCGGGCCTCCTGGCCGGGAGGCACCGAGGAGTGCATCTTCTGACTCTTAAGACGATGCATGGCCGATTCCACAACCATAGAGTGGTGCGGTAATTGTGCCTTTTGGAACCCGGGGCTCTTGCGGACTCGATAAATGGAATCGACCCGCTTGCTCAAAACCGGTGTCGAGGCCGGCGCCTCCCACATGCGGAAGAGCAACCGTTCCAGCATCGGAGGAACCGGTACAGTAAAGGCCTCCTTTGGAGGAGTCATACTGCAGGGCTTCGAGCTCCTTGGCTCGAGGCTCCTCCTCGGTATCCGCAGGGAATGCCAAGGCCTTGGCCATATCCTGCATGAAGTCCGAGAACCGGGTGTCCTCCAGTGGGGATCGTCTCCGAGGCTCGGACTCTGGTGAGTCCGATGGGACACACAGAGTCCGAAAGGTGTCGGGTGACTCCTCATCCTCTGTTTCCCAGCCGGACCCCTCGGAGGAGGAATCAAGAGGCTCCGGTCAGGCAGGCACCGATGCCATCCGCCCTGACGCCGAGGGTACCGGCGTTAATGACCTCGGCCCCAGGCAGGAGGCCGAGGGAGACCTTGGCCGAGGATCGGCTTGGCCTCCGGGGTCGACTTGGACGTCGATGTCCCGGTGGTCGGGGCAGATGCACCGGTGAGACCGGCGATCAGTGCCTGCTGCTGCTCCATGAAGGCAGCCAAGCTGCTCTCCAAGGCAGTCAACCTGAGTCCGAGCTTAGGAGACTGAGCAGCCCCCGACGGTGTTGGGCCCGCCGTTGGCTACCCTGGAGGTGAGTCCACGAGGACTACAGTACTCACGTGACCCAGGGACTCCATCTCCACACGAGGTTGTTTTGCAGGCCTCTCGGACTCCGAAGACCCTGGACGGTGCTATGCGACTTGGCCCTCGAGGAGCCAAGTACATCCACCGATGCCGCCCTCGTGGGTTTTTTCTTCTTGCGATGCTCCCGCAAGGGAGACCCCCTCTCAGAGGAGCCTCGGCGCTGCTCGGGGCCGGAGTCCCAAGACATCGAGGCCTCTGACGAAGTCCGGGCCCGTCCGGACGCGGAGTAGAAGATTCTTTCCTTTTGGTACTGCCGACTCAACGCCTTCGAGGACATTTTCCCACACGGACCACAGATCATTGGGTCATAATCGGGTCTGAGGCAACAGAGGCAGCAGTCATGTGTGTCGGTGAGAAACATAAGTTTCTTACACCGATCACACTTTTTAAACCCGCTGGCAGCCATCGGGGGAAAAAGGGCCCCTGCGAGGTCGAAAGACAGGGCTGCCAGTGAAAACAGAAAAATGGCGCGTACGCTAGTCAATAAGGACATAAACCGAAAAAAGAAGCCCGGGATCGATACCGATGTATCGGACCCAGGCGGGAAAGGGAAACCGGCGTCGAACCAAAGAAAACGGGTCCATGCAGAACAAAATCAACTTTTTCATTGGGTAAAAACGAAACACGTCCGTCGGGCTCTGTGGAAAAAAGAAGACTGAGCAAGATGGCACCCTTGGGCGGGAAGGGGACCGTGCATGCGCGCTGCATTCCCAAAGGCTTTCTTTGCAAGCTGGGGAAATGCTCCGCACGGGGGCTCCGTCGGCGCCGTCACTCATATATGAGGACTGACTTCCTGCTTGGTCCTGGAGAAAAACCCTGTACCCTATTGGGAAATGGGTACATCTAATATTGCCCCATGGGCAACAAAGTAAACTGACCTCCTGACCCAACTGAGCGTCGAGTGAAGTCTGAGAATTGAACTGTTTTACAACTGTAGGAGGGGCATGTTGAAGAAACGAAGCTTGTACCCCTCTCTTACATTGGAAAGAGTCCATTCTTCTGCTGTTATCTGCCCCCATCTGGGGGCAAAATAACACAAACTTCCTGGAATATTGGAAGGCTCTGGCCCGTTGAGGGCCAGAACATAAGATATGCCATACTGGGTCAGACCAAGGTCCATCAAGCCCAGTATCCTGTTTCCAACAGTGGCCAATCTAGGTCATACGTACCTAGCAGTTTCCCCAAAAGACACAGGATCCACAATGCTTGTACTCAGCCAAGCATTGATATCCTGGGTCCCTTATTAATAATGGTTTATGGACCTTTCCTCCAGGAACTTTGTCCAAACCTTTTTTAAACCCAGCTACACTAACAGCCTTTACTACATCCTCCGGTAACAAATTCCAGAGTTTGATTACACGTTGAGTGAAAAAATATTTTCTTTTATTAGTCTTAAATAGTTTACCCTGTAGCTCCATTGCATGTCCCCTAGTCTTTCTATATTCTGATAACGTAAACAATCAATCTACGTTTGCCCGTTCCACTCCATTAATTTATAGACTTCTATCATATCTCCCCTCAGCCGTCTCTTTTCCAGGTTAAAGAGCCCTAACCTTTTTAGCCTTTCTTCATAGGAGTATCCTTCCATCCCCTTTACCATTTTGGTGGCTCTTCTCTGAACCTTTTCTAATATCGCTATATCCTTTTTAAGATACGGCGACCAGAATTGCACACAATATTCAAGGTGTGGTCTCACCATGGAACAATACAGAGGCATTATAATATATTTTGTTTTATTTTCCATTCCTTTCCTTATGATACCTAGCATTCTATTTGCTCTGCTGGCTGCCGCTGCACACTGGGCCGAGGGTTTTAACATGGTATCCACAATGATGCCTAAATCTTTTTCCTGGGTGGTGGTTCCTAATGTGGAACCTTGCATCGTGTAACCATAGTTTGGTTTGTTCTTCCCTAGGTGCATAACTTTGCACTTGTCCACATTAAATTTCATCTGCCATTTTGATGCCCAGTCTTTATTTATTTAGTTTATTTATTTATTTATTATACATTTGTATACCGCTACTTCCAGTGATCAGCAGTGGTTTTTGATTACAGATTGGAAATTGTCAAATCATGACAGGAAATTTTTGAGGTATAAACACATTGATTAGACAGGAAAGCACAGCACACAGAGAACTATTTTACAGGGAACATGGGCTATGGAGGGTTAAGTGGCTTGCCCAAGACCAAAAGGAGCACCTGTGGGACTAGAAACCCCAGTCCTTCCGGCCCAAGGTTGCTGTCCTCTAGTGGGATTTGAACCCCCGACCTTCCGGCCTGAAGTACTTTGACCTGACCACTAGGCTACTTCCTCCACTCCAAATTATCAAGATCCTCTTGCAATTTTCCACAATACTCTTGGGTTTTAACAACTTTTTTTATTTTCTACTTATGCAATTTACAATATATAATCCAAGCAATGCTTGTATAGAAAAACACAACTGTGCAAAGAAAAAGAAAAAACAAAGGAAACTTCTCAACATCATCAAACTTAATTAACACAGTATAGTTGTAGCCCACTAAGATAGGGGGGACGTGCGAGGAAAACAAACAAACGAGACCAGGTAAAGCCGCGTTCCAATAACTAGGAAATAATACAAAAATACCAAGAGGGGAGGCATGATTCAGAGCATATTACATATGACGATCAATTATCCACAGGTGATGAGGTCAGTAAATGAGAGGATATAAACATGGACAGGTCCTCAGGTTGAAAAAAAACATACTTATGAGCTTTAAAATAGACTATACACTTACAAGGAAAACGCAATAGCATTGTAGCTCCAATAGAAAGAACACCAGATCTCAAAAGCAAAAAAGCCTTTCGCCTCTTTTGGGTTTCCCGGGATACATCAGGAAAAATAACAATTCTTTTACCCATAAACAATACCAAGCGCTTTTTAAAATACAACTTTAAAAGCCAATCCCGGTCTGAAGATAATGCAAAAGTGACTAATAGAGTAGATACCTTAATATCAGGTTGACTTGGTGATTCTAACAAGGCAGACACATCAAGAGTGTCTGCCCCGGAGGGCACCAAATCAACCTGGACTCCATTTTTCCTCAATGGAAGAAAATATGCCTTAGCAACTGGGGGAACTAAGTTATCAGGAACCAACAAAGATTCAATTAGATATTTTTTAAACACATTAACCGGGGAAATACCGGCCAGCATGGGGAAATTTAGCAGACGTATATTAGACGCACGAGCAGCGTTTTCTAAACTTTCCAATTTCCTTCGAGTCACAAAATTGTCCTTCACAAGTGAGTCAGTTATAGTCGAATTACGTGAAACTTTCTGTTCCCCAGTATTAATCTTCTCACCCAACACAGTCAGTTCTTCCTTAATACCCTCTGCAGCACTTTCCAATCTCTCCTGGCGCTGGGAAGACACCACCAGCTGTTGGGACACCACCACCGAAAGCTGCGATATTGCCTCCCAAATGGATTCCAAGGAGAACTCCTTTGGGCGTTTCAGTGAAGTAAATTGAGGTAACAGTTGACTAGGTGAGGAAACCAGACCAGTTGAATCCCCACTCGGATGTAACAAGACCTCAGACTCCACCACCTGGCGCCTGGTCACATCTCCTGCCCCCGATACCAAGGGGGCCGCTCCGGAGCTCTGATCCAGCGAGGCCCGCTCCAGCAAGTCAGCTCCGACGTCATCAGAAAACGCTGACTCGCCTCCTGCGAGAGGAAGCTCCGGGAGAGTCAGACGCTGGGGAGGCGGTCGATCGTCCGGGGAGAGAGACACCTCCAGGGCAAGTAGCTCCGGGTCTACCTCCACCGGTGCCACAGCGCCCACTCTAATCTCCCCCTTCTTTTGCTCCGATAGTTGAACGAAACGGTCCATGGGACCCGAGGTAATTGCAGGAACAGGCTCCGCAGGCAAAGCCTTGTGCTTGCTCTTGCGTTTAGGCATAGTTAGGAAGAAACTCAAACCGCCGCCATCTTGAAGATAACCACTCCCCCCCCCCCCCCCCCGTCAAAGACTTTCTCGGGTTTTAACAACTTTAAATAGTTTTGTGTCAACTGCAAATCTGATAACCTCACTCGTTATTCCACTTTCCAGGTCGTTTATGAATATGTCAAAAAGCAGCGGACCCAGCACAGATCCCTGGGGTACAACCACTATTCACCTTTCTCCATTGGGAAAATTGGCCATTTAGCCCTACCCTCTACTTTCTATCTTTTAACCAGTTCCTGATCCACAGTAGTACACTGCCTCCTATCCCATGACTCTTTAGTTCTGCCAAAAGTCTCTGATGAGGGACCTTGTCAAAGGCTTTCTGAAAGTCCAGATACACTATATCAACTGACTCACCTTTGCCCACCTGTTTATTCACACCTTCAAAAAAACATAACAGATTAGTAAGACAAGATCTTCCTTGTCTAAAGCCATGTTGGCTGTCTCCCATTAGGCCATGACTATCTACATGCTGAGTAATTTTATTCTTTAGATGGTTTCTACCATTTTTCCTGGTACTGACGTCTGTAGTTTCCCGGATCACCCCTGGAACCCTTTTTAAAAATTGGTGTTACATTGGCGATTCTCCAATCTTCAGGTATTAGAGATGATTTTAATGATAGTTCACAGATTACTAATAGCAGGTCTGCAATCTCATATTTCAGTTCCTTCAACACCCTTGGATGTATACCATCCGGCCCAGGTGATTTGCTACTCTTCAGTTTATCTAATAGTTGTAATACATCTTCCCGATGTATCGATATTTCCTTCAATTCTTCTGCACCTTTAAATACCACTTCAGTCATGGGTAACATCCCTACATCTTCCTCAGTAAAGACAGAAGCAAAGAATTCATTCAGTCTCTCCGCTATCGCCTTGTTGCCTCTTAGTGCCCCTTTAACCCCTCTATCATCTAATGGACCAACTGACTCTCTCACAGGTTTTTTGCTACGAATGTACTTGAAAAAGTCTTTATTTCGTGTTTTTGCTTCCGCAGCAAGCTTCTTCTCAAATTCTCCCTTTGCCTGCCTTATCAATGCTTTGCATTTGACTTGCCAGTGCTTGTGCTGTTTCCAGGTTTTGTCGTTTGGCTCTTTTTTCCATTTTGTGAAAGATGCTTTTTTGGCAACAGCCTTTCTGACCTCACCTTTAAACCATGCTGGCAGTTTTTTGGACTTCCTTCCATTTTTCTTAAAGCGTGGAATACGGCTGGCCTGGGCTTCCAAGATAGTACTTTTCAACAACACCAAAGCTTGATGTAAGTCTTTAACCTTTACAACTGCTCCTTTTAGCTTTTTCTTAACTATTTTCCTCATTTTATCATAGTCTCCCTTTCGAAAGTTAAAAGGTAGTACTGTGGATTTCCTTACTATCCTTCCTCCTCTAATTAAATCAAAGGCGATCATGCTATGATCACTATTGCCAAATGGCCCCAACACCCTTATCTCTTGCACTAGATCTGGTGTTCCACTAAGGACTAAGTCTAACATGGCTTCCCCTCTGGTTCGTTCATGAACAAGCTGCTCCAAGAAGCAGTCAGTTATTTCATCTAGGAACTTTATCTCCCTAGCATGTCTTGACGTGACACTGACCCAGTCGATACCGGGGTAATTGAACTCACCCATTATTACTGCGCTGTAACTTTTGTTTGCTTCCTTGATTTCTTTGAGCATTTCATCATCCATTTGTTCATTCTGGCCAGGCGGTCGATAGTACACCCCCACCTGCCATCGCCTTCCCCTTTTTACATGGAATTTCAATCCATAGAGATTCTACAGCAAATTTTGTTTCCTGCAAAACTTTAATCTTTTCTGACTCAATGCCCTCTCTAACAGAGTGCAACCCCTCCACCAATTTGATCAGTTCTATCATTACGATATAGTTTATACCCAGGTATCACAGTGTCCCACTGGTTGTCCTCCTTCCACCATGTCTGATATTCCAATCATATTTAACTTCTCATTTAGTGCTATATATTCTAACTCTCCCATCTTATTTTTTAAACTTCGAACATTTGCATACAAGCATTTTAGAGACTTTATTTTATTCATATTAATTTGGCTATTGGTAGACATGGGTAATTTGGGATCTTTAAGCTGTGTCTGCTCCATACTCGAGGGCATTTGGGCTACTTTACTCTTTTTTGGAACCTCTCTGCTTTTTGGCAGTATCCTTCAAGGATACTTTCTTCCGAACCATCTGCTCTTGGGCGACTATTGGCTTTCCCCTTTTATCTAGTTTAAAAGCTGCTCTCTCTCCTTTTTAAAGGTTAATGCCAGCAGCCTGGATCCATCCCGGTTAAGGTGAAGCCCATCCCTTCAGAAGAGCCCCTCCTTTCCCTAGAATGTTCCCCAGTTCCTAACAAATCCAAAACCCTCATCTCTGCACCATCGTCTCATCCACGCATTGAGACACCGGAGCTCTGCCTGCCTTTTGGTTCCTGCGCGTGGAACGGGAAGCATTTCAGAGAACGCTACCCTGGAAGTTCTGGATTTCAACATCCTAACTAAAAGCCTAAATTTAGCCTCCAGAACTTCCCTACCACATTTTCCTATGTCATTGGTACCAATTGTGGTGATGCACATGCAGCAGAGCCCTTTAAAACTGAAAAAAAGAGGTTTTTTTTCATAAACGGGGGATGGGCTCACCAAAGCATAGCTCCCAAACAGAAAGAGAAACTAAAGCACACACTAGCAGGGCTAGCCTGAAGCCACACCCAGCCTCTAGAACAGTTGCAGGCAGAGAGAGGGTGGGGCCAGGGAAGGAAACAAGCCACAGAACATTTAAGCTGCGTCACTCAGGAAGTGAGGCAGAACAAGGAAGAGAACCAGTTGAATCAGCAGAGCAAGCAGGACGTGCTCAGGCACAGGAAGGACTGCAGAGAGAGACTGCCAGAGGGCAGGAAAGACTGCAGGCCAGAAGCCAGGAGGAGAGGCAGAGAGTCCAGAGAGACCAGGGGAAGAAGCAGCATTACAAGGCTGTGAGACCTGGTGGTTCAAAGGGGACCAGCCACCACTCCCAAGGCAAGTGTCAAGGTTGTGGGCAAGAAAGGAGCTGGGGAAGAAGTCAGGACTATACGTCTGATTCTGAAGGCAGCAGCTCAAGTCCTGGGCCCTTGAACAGACAGTACAGAAAGTCTGATAAAAGGAGGGTTTCTGCCAGCCAAACAACTCAGATATTTCCTGAAGTAGAGTTGTTAAGGGAGAGAAGGGCAAGAGGTTCTGACCCAGTTAAAAGGGGGAGTCAGAATCTAAAATGGGGAAAGCTTTTTAAACTTTTAAAAGAAGTGCAGCAGACTGTTCCAGAATGTGCCCCAAGCCCTGAGCTTTATAGTTCGACGGAGGAAATGGAAGTGGAGCTTTATCCAGACAGTCCAGTGTCTTCAGCAGAGTCAATGGAGTGTGGACTTTGTGTGAGCAATGTTTAATGTTTTTATGGAAGGCTGTATGATACAGGTTAAGAAGATAACATATGTGCTGGTATCAATGAATGCCTAGGAGAAGGGCAGACAAGAAGATAGAAACCTCATGTTTAAAAGCAGCCAGTTTTACCACTGCTAAAGCCCGGTTAAGAAGGCTATTGGTTTTAAACTAAGAGGCAGCACATGGCTGGTATCCTAATCTGCAGCAGCTGAGAATGTGAATTCAAAACTGCCTTATTGAAGTTTTGTTGAACTGTGCACTTAACAGTATTTTGCTGGTTTTGTTAAATGGAAGAAGGCAAAGTTAACAAGAGTGGAGAAAACTACTTGGAGAGTTTTTGCTAAGAAAGTTACTGGAGAAAGTATCCTATTTTTGGTTATATTTTTGGTTTGCCTTATGGTCATTTGTCAAAAATTGATTCCACAAAGAAAAAAATAAAAAGCAATTTATTTTTACAAATTGTCCTGTGTCCTCATCCACTCGTACTGCTTACAAAGCAGGCCACAACTACACAAAAAGAGTGATGACCGGCGCACCCCACTAGGCAACCGCCTAGACGGAGTGGGCGCCGCCACACAATATGTACCAAGACAGCAGACTCCTCCCCAGCACTATCTAAGACCTTATCCAGGTGGCGCGTGAGGTGGCAGGCATGTTACCAGGCGATCCTCATGTCCACCAGCCACCCAGCTATCTACATGCCTAATGATCGAATCACCAACTATAATGGCTGTCCTAACCCTTCCCTCATGGGCACATGCCCTGGAGAAACTTCCTCAGTGCAAGAGGGTTTTACATCACCTGGAGGACAGGTCCTATTTACAGGATCACTTCCTGCCACACCAGGGTGATGCTGTCCTCTCACGTGACCTCTCTCCTCTATGGCAACAGGGATGCTGCCAGACTGGAGGTGGCACTTCAGAAGTATATCCCTGTAGGTCTCATCTATGTACCTCTGTCTTTCTTATGTTTTCCAAGTCTGCTACTCTAGCCTCTAGAGAACGGACTTGTTCCCTGAGAGCAAAGAGCTTCTTGCACCTAATGCACATGTAAAACCTCTCACCAACTGGGAGAAAATCATACATGTGACGCTCAATGCAAAAGACTGGAAAGCCCCCATCTCACTGCTGGACTGCTGTCTGCATCTTAGTTTTAAGTTTGTGTTTAGATCTTTAAGTTCTTTACTTACTAAGGGTTGCTATGGATATGTATACTAATAAAACTGTACCTAATATGTTTAATATACCTTGTTCACCTGAAGCTTAATTAATCTCAGGTCCTTAGTGTATGACTGACTTGGGTAACGAGCTTCACTTGAGAGCACCTCCTGTCTTTTAAGATGTGTGAGTACCTATAAAGCTGCAATTATTCTAGGGGTGGGTGGGTGTTGGGGAGCGAGGGAGGGAAATAACACTTATTAAAAGAGGGCTGGCTACACAGTACCCTGTCTTGTGCTGCTGAGGTAAGCTATATTCTGATTTGATTTAAAATTATAGCTCTTTGCTGCTGCTAGGCTCTAACTTATTGTGAAATTTAAACTACAAGCTGTCTGCTGGGTATGAAATGTAACCAGAAAGCGCTCTTCTGTGTTTTAAATTTAAACTTAAACTGCTACTAGGCCCTGACTGATTTAACAAAAAATTGTGGGTTCACAGATTAATTAGCTTTAATACAAAGAATTCCTTTCAGAAAATTCCCTGAAGTATATACTCACAATTGCAGATCTCTCTCCAGAAATAACAGTCCCCTTTTCTAGTCCTTCAAGACTAGAAAGGAAGGCCAAGTTCTCTAGATGGGAGTCAAAGCCCCTATGGAGGCTGAGTCTGCTGGGCCGGTTGAGGCTTAGCAGCCTTTGTTTTCCTTTGTTTTGGTGGCTGCTGTCCCTTTCAGGCAGAATGACCTGCAGAATGCACCTGCTGGGTATAGGAGGGGTAAAACCTCTTCTTTTTAGAGAAGAATGGTTTCTTGTAGGATTTTCTCCTTGCAGGATCAGCTGTAGCCTTGGATAGTCTATCCAAAGTGGTGTTATCAGCATCCAGCTCATTAGCTTTCTCTTGCCAATTTTTGCCAATGTGTGCAAGGGATATTCCCCAGTTTGTCCTGTACCCAGAGTTCTAAGTCAGATGCCTGGAGCCAGGCAAACCTACAAGCACCTATGGCAATGGCAGAGGTTCTGCTTATGCACTCAAAGCAGTCAAAAGCTGCACGATTAACAAACTTGGAAACATCTTGGGCATGTTTGACAAGTGTAAGATAATCTTGTCTCTTATCAGGAAGGAGAGGGCTCATAACCTCTAGATCTCCTGTAACCTCCTTAAGGAACATTCCCATGTATAAGATGTAGGAACCAATCCTGGCAGAAAGCATAGAGGCCTGGAAGGTTCGACCCCCAAAGGCATCAAGAGTCCTACATTCATGTCCTGGAGGATTAGATGCATGTCTTTTTGCACTCTTGATCCTTCTCATAGCTGATTCCACCACCATGGAGTGGTGTGGTAACTGAGTTTTTTTGAAATCCAGGACAAGGAGGTACTCGATACATGGTATCAAGCCTATGAGAATGAGGAGAGGTGGTAAGAGGTGTTTCCCACATTCTTAACATGAGATCATGCAGGATCTCATGAATAGGCAAAGTAGCTGCCTCCTTGGGAGCTTGAGGATATTGTAAAATCTCCAACTCCTTTGCTCTGGGTTCTGTTTCAGGAGCCACTGTGATGGTAAGAGCTCTAGCCACCTCCCGGATGAAATCCTGAAAGGATATATCCTCTGGAGGAGACATTCTACGTTTAGGAGAGGAAGGCTCCTCAGAGAGAAGTATTCCGGTACCGACAGAGCTGTCAGAATCCTCAGACTCATCAGAGGATTCAAAATATCTCCTGTCCGGGTGCTCTTGCAAAGCACGATACCAGAACCGATCTAAGTTGGTACTGGAGGGGTCCGGTACTGGCCTGTCAATACTGGAGGAAATAGCATGACTCGGTGTCGGTAACACACTCACCGATGTCGATGCTGTTGGTACCGGTACCGATGTCGGTGCTGGAACCGGTGTCGATACTGGTTGAACTGTCTGAAGCGGTCCTGAAGGCACTAATGCCGCAAGGAGAGCCGCCAGAGTGCTTCAATAGCCAAGAATCTCTGGTCTATTGATGCTGCCGATGCCTGGGTGTCGGTACCGGATGAAGCGGTCGGTACCCCAGAGCATGGCACCAGTAGTTCTGCCAAGGTTGAGGCCTCGAGAACATCCTGGAGCCCCGATAGTGCTTTGGAAGCCGAAGCTTCCCGCCGGGGCAATTTGGCCAGTACAAGTCCCTCAAGGGCAACGCCAGAGGCATCTCGATGCTTGGAAGGAGATCTACCCTTTGAGGACAGGCCAGATTTATGTTTAGTTACCTGAGATCCATGGGAGGAAGACGAAGCCCTGGAAGACGTTGATGCCACAGATGCTGCATCGGAGGTAAAAAGGGTGCTAACCTTAGCAGCTCGGTTTTGCCGACCTCTCTTTGACATCATCCCACAGGCAACACACTCTGAGATGGAGTGGTCAGGACCTAAACATTTGAGGCACCACTCGTGAGTGTCGGTGACGGAGATGGTACCGCCACATTTGGAACACTTTTTAAAACCCGAAGCGGGTTTTTCCATTGTTGAGGAAAAATTGGGCCTAGTGCCCAAAAATGGCGCGTGTGCACCCGAAAGAAAATCTGGAAACTCCAGAAAAAAGATTACAAAAAAAATTTATTTATTTATTTTTTTAGAAGAAATAACCGGCAGTACTGGTATAGCATCAAGGAAGGCAGACGCTACCACAAAAAGAAATAGGAATGATGACTTTTCTGCGGTGACAAGGAAAAACGACCTGCTGGCTCCGCGGAAAATGAAGAACTGGAGAGAGGCAGTTGGGAAAGGCAGGAAGGCAGCACACAGGCGCTGTGGGATGCTCCCAAAAGCTTTCTAATTGGACACTGGGGAGCGTTCCCGCGCAGGCTCCGTCGGTACCGACGATACCCATATGTGAAGACTACATTCCTGCTTGTTCCTGGAGATTCATTTATACTCAGCTGGACAAAAAGGGAGAAATCAATGTGATATGGGTAGTTAACTTGGCTAATTACTTTGGCTGCTTCCCAGGCTTCTCTATCACTGCTACTCCCAACACCCAGGGTCATATCCGGTGCTTGGTGCATGCTCTCCCCTATCTTACCCAGCTTGAAAATAAAACAGAGGCTAAAAGGACTCAGGAGGGAGAAGAGGAGGAAGTGCTGTGTGTAGTAACTTTGCATACTGCACAAAATTTGGGCCAGTTGTCCTTGTCTGCAGGCTGCTTATTAATTCCCACATTTTGGAATTCATGCCATAAAATGGCTCCTAGATTTCAAGTTTTATAAACAGATCTTGCTCAGGTATTGAGCACTTTGAATCTGATGATCACATGCTATACTATGCCAGAAAGGAAAGACCAAGAAGAAACAGTGGTGCATTTATAACCAAGAAGAAATTTGGGGTGAAGCTATACCATGAAACAAAATGGACTCTGCTCTGTGAGCTCCGGGGCTCCCTTCATCTACAAAACGCCCAAATTACCAAAGAACAGGGTGAACATGCCCTTGGAAGCTGGGGGGAGATGAGCAGGACGTGTCCTGGAGCAGGCTGTGATTTTGGTGATTCAATTAGTGGGCAGGGTACACCTGGACAGTGATTCCAGTGACGGCCATACGCAGCACCAAAGGACCAGGCAGCAATGAGGAAAGCCAGGACTGGAAGGAAAGCTACAAGCCGCATAAACTGAGGTGGTGAAATATACCTATTTAAATTAAAGTGGCTGCACAGCTGGAGCCCCAGTTTCTGTGGGAGGATCAGCAGGGCCATGGTGAGTGGATGTTAACTGAGGCTTGGAGGAGTCCTCAGGGGCAAAGCTGAGCAGGTGATTGTGGGGAGCCCATGCATGCAGCAGAATATGGGATGCAAGGCCTACGGGGCCTGAAGGCTGCGAGGTGTGGCACATTAAAGGGATGACTAGTATCTTCGAACTGTGTGTGGGAGGTAGTCTCTCGTGGATTATGGTGCCCCTCAGGGAGATGTGGAGGACTCAGAAGCTAACAAAAAAAAACCTGCTCTGTACAATCCAAACCCAAAGTTAGCTCAGCAGTGTCGAAGGGAGTTATGGAGACCATGGACAGTCAACAGGTACTGGACCTATCCAAGGACATGGCAAAGTATGTGACCAAGGGTATGACAGCTGTTCAGGAAGATAAACTGGCCAAGTTCCTGTCGACTATGGATGAGGTTAAGGAGGCAGATCTCTGAAAATGATAGCAGAATACAAACCACAGATATGGTGCTGGAGGACCTGAAGGCACAGATGACTCAAATGAAGAGAAAGAATGAAAGCCTGGAGGAATGGATAGATGATCAAGAAAACAGGAGCAGGAGAAACAACTTGATGCTTATCAGGATGCCCGAGACTGCTGGGGACAAAAGCCTACTGGACTTATATGAAAAGATAGTACCTGAAAAATTGAGCCTGCCTGCCTGCGTCCTCCTTACCTGAGGGCAAAGAGGGCACACTGGCTGAATGTGAAAATTGAAGATAATCCACTACGATCAATTGTCTTTAAAGTCTTAAATTACATGGATAGAGTGGTTCTGCTCATGGCTTATAGAAAAGCAAAGGACCTTGGAGGTGGCAGGAGCAAAGATTTTGATGTTTCAGGATTTTTCAGACCAGGTGGTGCCAAAAGGAGAGATCACACTGTACTGTTCACACTTGTTTGCAAAGGGGAGTGAGATTCAGTCTGCAATACCCTGTTCAACAAAATTTTTTGAAAGAAAAGAGGACATTAAGAAATTCATGGAACATTACTAGCTCTCTGTCTGAGAGCTCTTAAAAGGGTTTTGGTCTACATTTTTAGAAAGTTAGTCTTTTTGCTGCTTTATTTTAAAAGAGGAAATACACCACTTTAAAAAAAGTAAGTTTAAGGACTTCCGGTGTGGCAATGAGCTGATCAGACGTGTGTGGATCAGCTCCGGGCACCATACACCACAAAACGGCAAATTATCCTGCTAAAAAGAGACTGCATGCCCCTGAACCCCACAAAGAGTAACAGAGAGAGTGGTTGGAGAGCAACAGCACCTTCCCCGGGAACTGGGGGAAGCCCGATGGCCGCGAAGTTGTCCAGGAGAGACAAAGCCTGTGCCCCGGACTCAAAGATGGCGGAGGGAGCGCCTAAAAGCCCCATTTCGGATGGCGACCGAAGCATGGTGGCAGATGTGAGTGCCGCGGTAGTGCGGGCTCTCGATCATTTTCGTGAGCTGGGGGACCAATTGCAGTCTATTGCCCAAAATATAACAGACTTCACTGGATGGATGGAACTTGCGGAAACAAGAATTTCAGGCTTGGAGGACACCCAACAGTCCTTAGCTGCTAGAGTGCAGGCCCTAGAACAGGGGTCTCAAACACGCGGCCCGCGGGCCGAGACAACTTTGTGCGGCCCGCGAAAGAGAAAAACAAAAAAACCCCAAAACCCTGACTTCTGCCGTTGCCGCCGTGGCAGCGGCAGAATCAATTGTCAAATTAAAAAAAAAAGACTTCTGCTGCTCAAGCAGCAATATCACCTGTCCTGCGGCCCCTTCCCCTGTGCCCGGAGATCCGAATCTGCTCATCAGCGGCGTGCTTTTCAAGCCGCGAAGAGTATTCCCCTCTCGCGCGGCTTGAAACCAAATGGAGAATGGGTGGCTCGAGGTAGGCCGAACCTCTTGGGGCTGCAATGTTGCGGGTAGTGGGGGATGTTTTTTTTTTTCCCTTGCCCCTGCTGCTTACGGGCTGCGACCCCGGGCGGAGGGTTAGCTTTGATGGGGGCAACATGTCAGAGGGCTAGGCATTAGGGGGTTGATTCTATACTGGGATGGGGCACCCCGGGGGGGGATGCGATAACCCAAGTGCTAAATAGACACAGTAGGGTCTGAGGTTCCGGAGGACGATAGATGGGAATAAGGAAATGGGGGGGTTAGTAAGGGATTGCAGGGGGTTGGGCCCGGCTGTCACAGGAAGTCGTCCGGCCACTGTTAGGCTGGGAGGTAAGGGAAGGGTTAGGAGTTTGGGGGTTAAGAAAGGGCTAAGAGATAGGATGGGGGAGGGGGGTTATATAGCAACAGGGTGAGGGAAGTGGGGGTAGGGAACGGGGGAGGGGAGGGTTGGGGTGTGGTGGGGCCGGAGAACAACCGCATGGCGCATGGGCAAGTAGAGGTTAAGGTCTCATTGATATTAGGGGGATGGCAGCTGGCTGGGACGGCTATCCTTCGTTGTTTGGAAGGTATCTACGGCTGAATACCCAACTCAGTCTTTCACGCTGAAAATTGTCTCGTGGAATGTATGTGGGCTGGGCAACCCTGTCAAGAGATATAAAGTATTACAGGCCCTGGCTCGTTTACAGTGTGATGTAGCCATGTTACAAGAAACTCACCAGACGGAGGTAGAGCATAATAAACTGCGGCGGGAGTGGGTGGGGCGGGTATTGGGTGCCCCGGCCGCTGGGAAGAAAGGGGGAGTGGTTATTTTAATACACAAGAGACTTCACTTTGAAGTAGAGAGGGAGTATGAAGATACGGAGGGTCGGTACTTTTTGCTTCTCGGCAAAATATCGGGGAAGTCTATTATTTTAGGGACTCTGTACAGCCCGAATGTGTTGGATAGGGCGGTATATGCCCGACTGGCTTCTAGGGTTGAACAATGGCCAGATGCTCCCCTGGTGTTGGCGGGCGATTTGAATGGGGTCTTGGATATTGGATTGGACACTGTGGCGGGGGCAGGGGAGAGATCCCGAGTACAGACCACTAAGGCGTTGCGGGCCCTGTGCCACAGATTGGGTTTGGTGGACCCTTGGCATTTGCTGCACCCGCTAGAGAAAGATTTTACGCATCAATCCAGAGCCCATGGCTCCAGTGCTAGAATAGATTATACATTAATCTCAGAGCGATTTTTTGCACAGGTGGGAGATGCACAAATTGGTCCCCTGGAAGTCTCCGATCATACTCCTGTATGGGTGAGTCTTTCTTGGGGGAAGGAGGCCCCACGAACGCGGATTTGGCGCTTTCCTCTCGAACTATATAGAGACCCCGAGTTTCGTGGCTTTCTTAAGCAACGTTAGCTGGATTTTCAGAAGAATCATGAGCGGCAGGCAGTGGACCCGGAGTTGTTATGGGAAACAGCGAAAGTGGTGTTGCGGTGATATTATAGCTTATGCGGCTAGGAAGCGGAAAGTGTTGGCTTCCCAGATTGTTCAGTTGGAAAAACTGTCTGTGAAAGAAAGGCGGCGATATACGAGTCATCCCACTCCGGAGAATAAGAAACGATTATGGGATGTTCAGGTGTCTCTTAATGAGTTAATACATCAACGAACTAAGAAATCATATATGTATTATCGGTATCAACTGTATCATTTTGGTGATAAGCCAGGGAGACTGCTAGCGCGCTGCCTTCGGGGAAGTAGGGGAGCCCGCTCAATAGTGGCGCTACAGGACGAGGGTGGGCGGCTACAAAAAGAGGGTTGAGAGATAGCGCAAGTATTTCGGACGTATTTTCAGAAGTTTTATGCAGGGAGGGAGGGATCTTTGGTTGATATGATCGCTTATCTTCGAGAGATGAACTTACCCCAAGTGTCTATGGACCAGCGGGCCCATTTGAACTCACCGGTGACGGTAGAGGAGGTGCTTAGGGTTATTCAGGGCGCTAGTGGTTGTCGCGCTCCAGGTCCCGATGGGTTTGGGGCAGAATTCCACAAATTATTAGGGGAGCAGGTGTCTCCTGCCCTAGTGGAAATGTATCATAGACTGATCGAACAAGGTGTATATACCTGGGGAACAAATCATGCACATATCATCTTAATACCTAAACCAGGGAAGGACCTCACCCAAGCTGCTTCTTATAGGCCTATTTCCCTCTTAAACCTTGATGTGAAAGTGTTGGCTAAAATTTTGGCGGATAGGTTGGCAGAAGTTCTCGGTGAGTTGGTGCATGAGTCACAGGTGGGCTTTGTAAAGGGGCGATATGCAGTCCGTAATCTACGCAAGACATCAAAAAGGTTAGATAGAATTTGTCACAGTCCTCCTCACTTCTCACCACCACCAAAAAATTGTCTATTAGACAACGTTTTGGTGGTGGTGAGAATCGAGGAGGAATGTGACACATTCTATATACCCTTTCGATGTCTAGGACATCTGTACCTTGCCCACTCACAATCTTAAATGACAGAGGTATAAGGCAGGGGTCTCCAAATCCAGCCCTGGAGGGCCACAAACCAGTCAGGTTGGCAGGATATCTCTAATGCATATATCTCTCATGCATAGTCATTAGGGATATCCCGAAAACCTGACTGGCCGGTGGGCCCCATAGGACTGGGTTGGGGACCACTGCCCTAGAGGGTCGATGTAAATCCTTTGAGGTTTTATGTGATGAATAAGAATTGAGCCGGGGTAACTCCTTGTTTGCGTATATTCAACTCCGGCATTATGTTGATTCCTTACAGCAGTGTGGGTTGCAGGAAACGCACTCTGCGCAGATTATAGAGTTTTTCGCCTTGGGGTAGGAGTGTCCGCCGAAGGTGGCTGAGCTGAAAAGTCGGTTGGATCAATATAGTGCTCCCCCGGATTATTCAGCAGAGGACGACACTTGGGTGCGGGAACTGGGGTGTGAGATCTCCCCCGGAACGATCAGGGCAGCCTTAAAGAGGATTGCGCGGTTAGTGGAGGGGAATAGATGGCGAGAGGTCCAATTTAAATATATCATGCGGGCTCATTTTTCTCCGCGGAGAGCGTTGCAAAGTCGGATAACCGAGGATGGGGGCTGTCCCAGGTGTGCCTTTTCCTTGGCAGATCTAGGCCACATGTGGTGGAGTTGCAGCTGTATTCGGCCTTACTGGGCACGTATTGCGACGTATTTAAGTAGTATCTTGCATCAACGTATTCAGTGGTCAGCTCCACTGATTGTCTTAGACTGCATGGGCTCCTTACAGCTGAAGGGGTGCGGGGGGAGAGTCCTAGTGCGCAAGGCCTGTTTGGTGGGGAAAGGCCCCATCCTTCATAGGTGGAGGGAATCGGTGGCTCCTTCCTTTTGGGAGTGGCATAACAGCTTTCATCAATTGATGTTTTTGGAATGTAGAGCAGCGAAGGGGACTCCCAAGCGCTGGGCCTCCTTTTTGTTAATATGGATGCCCTACATCCAGAGTCTGGGACCCAAGGCGCAGAGTGCGGTGTTAGCTTCGGGTTAAAACAGATTCAATGAAACACCTGGGTTGGGGTGAAAGATGGATAATGAGACAGACAGATGGCCTGTGGAATCCTGGTGTGGTGCAGTTGGGCTCTGGCTGGGGGGGAATCAGTTGGGTGGTAGGGGGGCAGGGGCTGGAGGGTAGCAGGTGAGGGGGTTAATGTTGTGGATTGAGGGGAGCTCCAGCTTATTCCAATTGTTGTTTGGGGCTTTATTTCTAGAGTTGCCTTTCTATTTCTTTGTTGTGGTATTGACTCTTGGGCAGTGGATAAGACACAACCCTGCCTGAGAGGCTATTAATGGGGGGAGTTTGGATGTTAACAAGCATGTGGAAAACAAAAAATGGAAAATTTGCTGATCATAATGGTTATTGTTTGAATTTATTGTTCAATAAACAGATTTGGAAAAAAAAAAAAAGTAAGTTTAAAACTCTTCTGTTAGTTTCTCTTTCTCTCAGCCCTTTGAAGCCACTCACACCTTATCAGAGGTTAGTGGGCCTTATTAGCCTGTGAAAGAACTGAGGACTGCATAAGTCTTCAGACTCTTCCAAGGCATTCCTAACAGGGTCTCTTCATTTCAAAGCAAGGTACCAAAGCTCCACCAACTGAACAATGGCTAGGAAAAATCGTATTGCCAAAGCTGTTACCCCCATAACAGCTTCTACCTCTATACACCAATGATCCCAATGCCAGTTGAAGGACCAGTTCCATGTGCAGGATGCCTACATGCGGAAGCTCTCAGGAAATGGGTGGAGGAGCTCAGAGAAGAGGTGGCAAGGCTGAGGAGCATTCAATACAGTGAGATGTACATTGATGAGATGCTTCTTGAAACATGCAAGCTCTCCAGCAGAGATGAGGATGGGAGCCTACACAGAAGGACCAAGGTTGGACACAAGTCACCAGGGCCTGCAGAATCACCAATCCAAATCCTCAAGCCCTTGAACTGAAGAACCATTATGCAGCCCTAGAAGTAGAGGAGGTGGAGGTATCCCAGGAAAGGGAAGAACCAGAGCTCGAGCACCCCAAAGTTGCTGAATCAGTGACCACAAGGAAGCAAAGGGTAATGGTGATTGGCGACTCTGAGGGGTACTGAGGCATCCATCTGCCGACCAATATCCAGAAGGGTATGCTATCTGCCAAGTGCTAAAATCCAAGATGTTACAGAGTTTGCTGAGACTCGTCAAGCCTACTGACTATTACCTGATGTTGCTCATGCATGTTGGCACAAATTATACTGCCAGGTATCACTCTGAGCGTATCAAGAGTGACTTCATGGCTCTGGGACAGAGGGTGAAGCAGTTAGGGGTACAAGTGGTGTTCTCTTCAATCCTCCCTGTTGCGGGTAAAGGCCAGGGCAGAGAAGCTTGCATCCTGTAGATAAATGCATGGTTGCGTGGGTGGTGTCATCGAGAGTGTTTTGGTTTCCTGGATCATGGGATGATGTTCCAAGAGCTGCAGAGCAGAGATGGCGTCCATCTGTCCAAGAAGGGTTGACATGTCTTCAGTAGCAGACTGGCTAACCTATGGAAAAGGGCTTTAAATTAGATTCATTGGGATGGGTGAAGAAAGCCACCATGTAAGTGGAACATTAAATACCTTTATAGAAATAGGTAAAAGGGACATCTGTAGCATGGGAAATAAGATCCCAGATGTTGAGGTTTTAATAGGAGAGGCTGACTTGGATTTAGTGGCAGTTGCAGAGACATGTTTCACGGACAACCATGACTGAGATATAACTATACCAGGCTATATGTTATTCAGAAAGGATGGGATAGGAAGAAGGGGAAGAGGAATGGCACTATATGTAAAAAATAATATTAAAGCTATGGAAATATAGAGCTTAAGAGAGGAGGCAGTGTGGGTTAAACTAAAAAGAATATGAAAGAGAAATCCATGTCTATTGGCATGATAAACAGACCTCCATCACAGGGAGAAGATGTGGACGGAGATTTAATAGAAGACATACGCAGCATTGCCAGGAAAGTGGAAGTGCTACTGATAGGGTATATTTCAATATGTCAGATATTGACTGGCGTATCCCTGCTGTGGTGTCATCTAGAAGCAAGGAGATCCTGGATTCTTTACAGGAACAACTATTCAGGCAATTGGTAACAGAACCCACATGTGAAGGGGCCATACTGGATTAGGTGCTTACCAATGGAAAAAGTGTTTCTGATGTTATAGTGGGAGATCATCTTGCATCTAGTGATCACCAGATGGTGTGGTTCAGTATTAGGACAAGGGCTGATAAAATCCATTCAAAAGCGAGGGTCTTAGACTTTAGGACAACTAATTTTGCCAAGATAGGCCAATACCTCAACGAGTTGTTAGCAGGATGGGAACAGCTGGGGAATGTAGAAAAACAGTGGGCAAAACTGAAAAGGGATATTTTAAGGGCAACCAATCTTTGTGTTAGAACTATAAATAAACGGAAAAGGAAAAGGAGACTGCTATGGTTCTCAAAAGAAATAGCTGAAAATGTGAAAAAAAAAAAAGAGGGAGGCCTTCATGAAAATCAAGAGATCACAGAAAGAAGAAGACAGGCATCTATATTTGGAAAAACTTAGAGAGGCTGGCAAAGTAATCAGGAAAGCAAAGGTACAAAGAAGAAGAAATAGCCATTACAATAAAATGGGACATTTTCCAGATATGTTAGTGAGAAGAGGAAGGGCAAAAGTGGTATTGTCAGATTCAAGAGTGAAGGGGAGGAAAAGCATAGTTACTCACCTGTAACAGGTGTTCTGCAGGGACAGCAGGAATCATTCCTCACTTATGTATGATGTTGGCACTGACGGAGCACACATGGAGCAATTCCCCAGCTTTCAAAGAAAGCCTTTGGAGAGAGAAAATGACGTCACGGGACTAGACGGCAGCAAAAGCACGGAGCTCCGGCGATAGCGGTGGAAAACCTGCTTTTTAGCCCCCAAGATTTGACCCGCAAGCACGGAAAACGGTCTCTCTGATCCGAGGAGCATTGAGAAGTACATGGCAGCGGCACGGAAAAGTGCGGCGGGCCTGAAATCATTCGCGTATAAGAGTGTGCCTGGGAGTGCTTCGGGGAAAGGAAAGATGGCGGCACCATGTGCAGTAAGCATGGGAGATGCAGGTGGCTCGGACCCGGGCGGCACACCACCCCGAGAGAGTGAAATTGCCTTGCTCAAAGGAGAGTTGCAAGGATGGTTCGCAGCCCTGCGGCAGGACCTGGCCCACTTTAAATCAGAGGCTCAGAATTGGATCGAGGAGCTGAAAACTGAAGTGAAAGAGGTGGGCCAGCGACTGGGGGACGTGGAGACAAAAATGGAGGAGCACGAGGACAGTATTAAAAACCTCCAAGACAAACTGGAGGGGACCCTTGGGGAGCAAGAAGATCTATGGTCTAAATTGGAGGATCTTGAAAACAGATCCCGCAGATCTAACATCAGGATCCGTGGTGTACCGGAGACAAAGGAGAAAGAGGATTGTGAGAAGATAGTGGAACAGTTGGGCCGCCAGATCATGGAACAAGCGGGTGAGATGGATGCCACCATGTGCTGGCGGATAGATCGGGCACATCGCGCATTGGGTCCGAAGACGGACGGGCGGACGAGGGATATCATAGCCTGTTTTCATGAATATGCTACAAAGAACGCGGTGGTCTCGGCGGCGAGGAAGCTCACGGAAGTGCAGTGGGCTAACCACAGAGTGGAGATCTATGCGGACCTGTCGGCCATCACTATGCGAAAGCGGAGGGAGATGGCTGGTCTTACGAAAAGACTCCGGGAGGAGAATATCAAATATAAGTGGACTTTTCCTTTTGGACTGTCTTTCACTTTGAAAGGGGTCTCCTCCTATATCCGTACAGTGGCGGAGGCTAAGGAGGTGATGAAGAGTGCAGGATGGCTGGAGGACCTGGGCAGCTCTGGCAGCACCTTGGGGAAGCGACAGGATGAGGAGAATCGGTGGCGGCGGACGTCCCAGGGAGAGAAGCGCCTGCGGCGGCAGCGGGGGATTCCGGGACCTCTGGGCAATCGCTGATGGATTTTGGACTGTCTGATCATGGACTATACTTAACGGGCCTGTATGGGGCTGTGTGGGGCGTGTGTAGTGGTGGGCCTGAGTGGGGGCTGTGATGGAAGGAGTGGACTGCGGGGGTTTATGTGAAGAACGTGCTGGTGGGTGGGGGGGAGAATGTTACAGAATGCAAAATGGGAGAGGGGCTAAGAGCGGGATGTTTGTGTGATTGTGTGAGCTGCTGCTTTGTTCTGTGAGTCATGCCTTACATTAATGGCGGAGAAGGGGGTGGAAGGTTACCGGGCAGGAGGGGAGGGGGGGAATGAGGGGGAGGGGGGTTGCGGGGGAGGGAGGGGAATCCTACTGAACCACATCCACCTAAGGAGCTTCTGATGTGGCGTCCTAATGGATAAGCTGCGGGTGTTGACATTAAATGTCAGAGGGCTGAACTCCCCGGTTAAGCGCCAACGGATGTATAAGGAAATGCAGAGACTTAGGGGGGACATTGTCTTTGTACAAGAGACTCATTTACGCAGAGTCGATGAATGGAGGGTGTCCAATGGGAAATACCCGGGGAGGTGGTTTGCATCGAATAGACTAGAAAATAAAAAGGCGGGGGTGGGTATTCTGCTCAGCGGGAAAGTTTGGTATACGGACAGCGTGGTCTCTCGGGATAAAGGGGGGCGGTTTTTAATGCTTAAGTTAAAGATGTACGAGCAATGGGTTACTTTGGTGAATATCTATGGGCCGAATACGGCACAGGGGGGCTTCTTTGAGGAGTTGACCACCTGTGTAGAGAAATTTGCAGAAGGGCAGGTGATCATGGGGGGCGATTTTAACCTGACCCTCAATCCTCATTTGGATAACTCCCCCGGGCAGGGGGACGGTGGGATGCATCACCGAAGAGTGTTGAAGCTCATGGGAGAAAACTTGGGGATCCAGGATACGTGGAGGGAGTTGAGGGGCCGGGAGAGGGCGTTTACTTTTTACTCCCCGGTGCATCAATCCCTTTCCCGGTTGGATATGATTTGGGTGTCCAAGACTTTGATGTCAGCGATACAGCAATGTGAAATTGAGGAGAGGGTGTGGACAGACCACTCTCCGGTTTGGATAGCGTGGGAGGTGGGTGAGGGTGGATCGGGGAGGAAGAGGTGGATGCTCAATGAAGCCCTATTGGATGACCCAGAAATTAAGCAAAAAACGAAGCAGGCTATTACCGAATATCTTGTCTTTAATGACCGGGACAACTGCCCCATTGGCACTTTGTGGGAGTGTTTAAAGGTGGTGGTCAGGGGAGCCCTGATCTCAATAGGGACGTATGAGAAAAAAACGTAAAGAGCAGCACAAGGAAACTTTGCGGGGTACGATTAAGGGATTGGAGCAACTCCAACAGGATAAGGAGCTGAGAGAGGAACAGCTTAAAACTCTACGGGACGCACGGAGAGAGTTGGGGGATATTGAACTCGCGGAGATTCGATTCGCGCAGGATCGACTTAGGCAAGACTATTTTGAACATGGGAACAAACCCTCGAGATGGCTTGCGTTCCGGCTGAAACAACGTCAGCGGTGGAACTGGATTACAAAAATCCGTGATGCAGGGGGGCGGGAGGTGCGAACGGGGGCACTGATTAAAAAACCGTTTGTTCAATTTTATAAGCAGTTATATGCGGCGGAAGATACCTGCCCCAGGACAGTGATTGCGGAGTATTTACATACTCAACTACCGACATTGTCGGAGGCCGAGGCAGATCTGCATCCAGGCCCATTAAGGAGGGGGAAGTGGGAGAGGCGATTAAAGCCTTACCAATGCATAAGGCCCCGGGGATGGATGGCTTCTCCAATAAATTTTACAAGATCTTTGTGGAAGAGGTGTGTGGCCCATTAACCAGATTGTATAACTCTTTTGGGGATGGGGGGGCTCTACCCGAGTCCTTGTGTACGGCAGGGATTACAGTGTTACCTAAAGAGGGGAAAGACCCCAATTTATGTGACTCCTACCGACCCATTTCCCTCTTGGGGACGGACTTTAAGATATTTACTAAGATACTGGCGAATAGGCTACTTCCCTTTATGCCGCGCCTGGTGCATGAGAACCAGGGGGGTTTTGTTCCAGGCAGGCAGACCACGGATAATATCCGGAAGGTGTTGAATGCAATTTGGAGGGGGAAAACCAGTGGAATCCCGATGTTATTAACTATAGATGCTGAGAAGGCGTTCAATCGCGTGTCCTGGCCCTACCTACTTCAGGTTCTGGAATGCTTGGGGTTTGGGGGGGTTTACCTTAATTGGATTAGGGCTATTTACACCAAGCCCCGGGCTCAAATTCACATCAATGGGGAGTACTCGGAGGCTTTTGAACTGCAGAGGGGTACCCGGCAGGGTTGCCTGCTCTCGCCCCTGCTCTTTGTACTATCTATGGAACCTCTGGCCCAAAGGGTACGTGAGTGTGCTGCGGTAAAAGGGGTTGGGGGGGGGGGGTATGGAGAATAAATTGTCTATGTTTGCAGACGATTTGCTGTTTATTCTGACTGACCCTGAAGGCTCCTTAGGGGCGGTCTATAGTTTGTTGCAGGAATTTGGGGCCATCTCGGGGTTTCGTTTGAATACTACCAAATCTGAGGTCCTCAATATCTCTATTGGGGCAGAGCTGCAACTGAGACTGCAGAGCAAGTTCCCCTTTAAGTGGGCTAAGCATAGTGTAAAATACTTGGGAATATATCTCACAGCTAAAGAAGGGGACTTGGGAAGAGTGAATTTTGGGGCTATGGAACGGAAAATGCGGAGAGAGTTGGAGCGCTGGGAGAGTAAAAAACTATCCTGGCTGGGGAGGATAGCGGCCCTTAAAATGACGGTGTTACCGCAGTGGGTATACCTGTTCCGGGCATTACCAGTGGCGGTGGATAAGGCCTTCCTGACCCGAATGCAGGGGGCCCTTATGAAATTTATTGGGGGAGGAAGGAGATCACGCATTGCATGGGCTACCCTCACTAAGCGTAAGAAGCATGGAGGGATGGCCGTGCCTGACCTACATAGATATCTGGAGGCCGCACACCTTACTGTGGTGGTGGATTGGGGGAAGGAGGAGGGGAAAGAGTGGGTGTGGATGGAGGCGGATGAGGTCCAGGAAGGGACCATAGGGAATTGGATCTGGTTGCCCCAAGGGACGGTGCGGGGATGAAGGGAGGGTAACCCCTATGTGTGCAGGACCTGGTGCCTTTGGCATAAATGGAAACGTCGCTGGCTGGGTCCTGCTGGTGTCTCCCGGTTGATATCAATTGTCGATAATCCGGACTTTCCACCTGCGGTGGGGCATAGTGAGTTTAAGAAATGGGCTTTAAATGGGCTCACCCATGTGGGCCAACCTTTGGATGGGGTGAAGGTCAAGGGGTTCCCAGCCCTTCGACAGCAATATGGGTTGGAGCCCGGGCAATTGTTTCAATATCACCAGGTGTGTCACTATTTGAAGCACCGGATCCTTCCCCACCTGGCACCAGACCCAGTGAATGTTGAAAGGTTGTTTATGATGGGGCACTCCAAAAAGCTCCTGTCTCTCTTCTATCAGTTGATGGAGCAGGACAGCCAGGTGGGGACTTTTCGGGAACAGTGGGAGCGAGACCTGGGGGTGCGGTGGGGAGAGGCTCAATGGGACTATATTTTCCAACACCGAACGAAGGGTCTGATGGCAGCTAATTTTATGGAAAATAATTATAAATTGCTGTACCGCTGGCATCTGACTCCTGTGAAATTGCAGGCTATGTACCATACTCAGTCTGACAGGTGTTGGAGGGGATGTGGGGAGAGGGGCACTTATCTGCATATTTGGTGGTCTTGCCCCCGGGTGGCGGAACGGTGGGGGGAAGTTTTTAAGTGATTTGGTAGCATTCTGGGGAAAACGATAGACCCACAACCAGCTACGGCTTTACTTGGGGCCCCGCTGGGAAACCTCACTCAGGTGGAGAGTGCGTGGGTGTCCTTGGGCTGTACGGTGTTCCGTGTGCTGCTGGGCCGCTACTGGAGGCAGCAGACGGTGCCAACATTGGGGGAATTTGAGGCATCCCTCGCTCAGGCTTATTTGTTGAGTAAGTTAACGGCGACCAAGAATAACTGCATGCCGAAATTTACTAAAACCTGGGAGGCATACATCACATGGATGTCCAGTACTTAGTGGTACGGGGATGAAGGCGGTAGGATGTGGGGGGGGGGGCAGGGGGGGTATTGGGGTGGGGGGGGAGTTAAGGATATTGTATATAGCAAATGTTTTACTTGGGATACATTTGGGTATTGATATGGATAAGCCAAAGGATGGCGATTGACATGTTTTCAGTGGCATTGATCACAAATGTTCTGTATTGATTTATAAAGTATAAATAAAAAAAAAATAAAAAAAGAAAGCCTTTGGAATTACTGCCACGTGCATGCGTGGCCCTCTTCCCGCCCAAGGGTGCCATCTTGCTCTGTCAGGTCCCTTAGCTCAAGCCCTTGCAAGCAGATGGCAAGGGAAGGACATAAAAAATCCAGCAACTCATCAGGGGAGGTGGGAGGGTAGTGAGGACTGATTCCTGCTGTCCCTGGTGAACACCTGTTACAGATGAGCAACTACGCTTTCTCCAAGAACAAGCACAAAAGTCAGTCCTTACTTATGGGACTCCCCAGCTACAGGCTACTGAACCTGTAACCAAAAACACCCCTGCAAGGTCATAAGCAGAAGCCGATGCCCAAAGGAGCCAGAGTCCTCAGGTCCCTGGGGCAAAACCCTTGGTAGCCATCGAGAAGGGTTGGAGAGCAGGAGGTGCTTATACCTGAACAGATTACGGAGTACAGCCTGGCCGAAGGCGCTGTCCTGGCGGGACTCACTCTCCAGGCAGTAATGGGAAGCAAAGGTATTCGTCAAAGCACAGGTCGCAGCCTGTCAGTTTTCTGTCAGAGGCACTGAGCACAGCGAAGCCACCGAGTCCGCCTTGGTTCGGATGCCGTGGATGTTGACCCTGCGATCCAACGGGGCGCCCGCCCTCGCCTGAGCAAAGGCGATGCAGTCTGCCACCCAGATGGAGAGAGTGCGTTTTGTGACTGCCTGCTCCAAGCGATTGGGATCGTAGGACACGAAGAGCTGGTCAGACTTGCAATGAGGCTGGGTGCGCTGCAGATAGAAGGCGTGAGCCCTCTTGCAGTCGAGTGTATGCAAGACCGCTGATGTCCGGTCAGCATGGGGTCTCGGGAAGAAGGTCGGCAAGACTATCTTCTGATTGATATGGAAATCCGATATCACCTTCGGCACGAACTTGGGGTGGGTATGGAGGACTACCCTATTAGAGTAGTTACTCACCTGTAATAGGTGTTCTCCAGGAGCAGCAGGAATCAGTCCTCACATATGGGTGACGTCGGCGCCGACGGAGCCCCCGTGCGGAGCATTTCCCCAGCTTTCAAAGAAAGCCTTTGGGAATGCAGCGCACATGCGTGGTCCCCTTCCCGCCCAAGAGTGCCATCTTGCTCAGTCTGATGACATAGCTAAAAGACAGCAAAAAACAAAATGAAATATATGACTGCAATTCCAAGGGGAGGAGGGAGGGTCGTGAGGACTGATTCCTTCTGCTTCTGGAGAACACTTGTTACAGGCGAGTACTGTAACTACTCTTTCTCCAGGACCAAGCAGGAAGTCAGTCCTCACATATGGGACTCCCCAGCTCTAGGCTACCGAGAACCCAAAGCTGAAAAATAAGCTCCCTCTAGAGCCTCAGCATGCGTGATAAGAATCTTCTCTGAGAACGCCCCCGAACGGTAGCCCAACACAAGGGCCAGAGTTTAGAAGTTGCCTAAACCTCAAAGAGATTACAGAGTACCACCTGTCCGAAAGCACTGTCCCTGCGGGACTCCCTCTTGAGGCAGTAATGGGTCGCAAAAGTCTGGCTTGAAAACCAAGTAGTGGCCCAGCAGATGTCTGCCAACGGAACAGAGCGGAGATGAGCTGACGCAGCCTTCGCCCTGACACGGTGGGCTGTGACTCGATCCTGCAAGGAGAGGCTGGCTGCCCTGTATGCCCAGGCGATACAGTCTGCTACCCAAATGGACAGGGTATGCTTGGAGACAGGTAATCCCAGCTTATTATGGTCAAAAGATACAAAGAGCTGAACAGCCCTTCGATGCCCCTGCATACGGTCAATGTAGAAAGACAACGCCCTCCTACAGTCCAGTGTATGCAAGACCATTTCAGCCCGGCTGGCATGCGGCCTGGGAAAGGTGGTCGGAAGAACCACCTCCTGATTGAGGTGGAAGGAGGAGACAACCTTTGGAAGGAACTTAGGATGAGTCCGTAAGACCTCCCTGTTCCTATAGAACCTTGTGTATGGTCTATCAGAAACCAGAGCCTGTAGTTCACTCACACGCCTGGCCGAGGTAAGAGCCACTAAGAACAAGACCTTCCAGGAAAGGAAGCGTAAGTGACAGGTAGCCATCGGCTCAAACGGTGGGCGAGTAAGTTGTTGCAAGACCACATTCAAATCCCACTCAGGGGCTGGTGGACGAATCGGAGCCTTGAGCAAAAACAGGCCTCTGAGTAAGCGGGCCACTAAGGGGTGGAATGACAGAGACTGGCTCTCCACCGGCGAGTGGTACGCTGACAGAACACTGAGGTGGACCCGAACAGAGTTGGATTTAAGGCCTAGATCAGACAGGTGAAGCAGATACTGCAGCACCACTGGTACCAGGCACGAAAACGGATCCTCTTGGTGCTGAGCACACCAGTCGAAGAACCTACGCCACTTGAGGGCATAAGATTTCCGGGTGGATTGTCTTCTAGAGGCCAAAACCACCTCCTCCACTTCCCTAGGTAGAAGGTGGCCTAGAACTACCCTTTCAGCAGCCAGGCCATCAAATGGAGGAACTGGAGGTTGGGGTGCAGGAGAAATCTCTGATCCTGAGACAGGAGATCGGGTTGCACCCCCAGGGGGAGTGGAGTGTCCACCGCCAATTGCAGGAGTGGAAACCACGGTTGCCTCGGCCATCTGGGGGCTACCAGGATCAGCGAGGCCCTGTCCCAAAGAACCTTGAATAGGGTTCGGGCCACTAGAGGCGTTGGAGGAAACGCATACAGCAGGCCCGTAGACCAAGAGATTAGGAAGGCATCTGCTGCTATTTGCAGAGGATGCGGTTGTCTGGAACAGAACCTGGGCAGCTGACAGTTCATTGGACTGGCAAAGAGATCGATGGTTGGAAGACCCCATTTTAGGAAGATCTGCTGGACCACTAGGGGATTCAAATGCCATTCGTGAGGCTGTAGAATCCTGCTCAACCTGTCTGCCAGGTAATTTTCTTGGCCAGGTAGATAAACTGCCTTGAGAAACATGCCGTGCTTGACTGCAAAGGCACACAGGGCCTGTGCTTCCTGACACAGAAGCCTGGATCCTTTGCCTCCTTGTTTGTTCACATAGAACACTGCTACTTGGTTGTCCATCTGAATCAAGACAGACTGGTGAGGGAAGATATGAGAGAACGTTTGTAGAGCCAATCGAATAGCTCGCAACTCCAACAGATTGATCTGCTGTGTGGCCTCCCAAGGGGACCAGAGGCCCTGAGTGCATGCCCCCTGGCAATGTGCACCCCAACCTTGAAGAGAAGCATTGGTCGTCAGCACCTGTGTATGTGGTGGTGCCTGGAAAGGCACCCCTTTGATCAGGTTCGGGAGATGCAGCCACCACTGCAGGGAGGCCGCTAGTAGTTTGGACACTCTTACTCTGTCTCTTAAGTCTCCTGTGGCCTGTATCCACTGAGCTGAGGCACCATTGAGCAGGCCGCATATGCAGATGAGCATTTGGAGTTACATGGACCGTAGATGCCATGTAGGCCAAAAGCCTCAGGAAATGTCTGGCAAAGACCAGAGATCCACTGCGAAACTGCTGGGCCAGAGCATCAGTCTGTGAGCCCTGTTCACGGGCAAATAAGCCATTGCTTGTAAGGTATCCAACCTTGCCCCTATGAACTCTATGTCCTGTGAGGGGAGCAAAGTGGACTTTGCAAAGTTTATGACGAAGCCCAGGTGCTGGAAAAGAGACAGTGCAAAGAGTGGCTTGTCTGGCCTCCTGTGGAGACTGACCGCTGATGAGCCAGTCATCCAGGTATGGAAAGACAAAGATGTCCTGGTTTCTGAGATAGGCTGCCACCACCGCCAAGCATTTGGTGAAAACCCTGGATGCGGAGGTTAGGCCAAATGGAAGTACTCTGTACTGAAAATGATTTCCTCCCACTACAAATCTGAGATATTGTCTGTGGTCTGGATGAATGAGGATGTGAGCATAAGCATCCTTTAGGTCTAAGGAGCATAGCCAATCTCCCTGCTGGAGGTAGGGCAGCAGGATTCCAAGGGTAAGCATCTTGAACTTTTCCCCTCTCCAGGAACTTGTTGAGATTTTGCAAGTCTAGGATGGGCCTGAGGCCTCCTGTCCTTTTTGGTACCAGAAAGTACCTGGAATAGAAGCCTCGTCCTATCAGGTGGTGAGGCACCGGTTCCACCGCCTGCTCCTGTAGAAGACTTTCCAACTCCTGAAGGAGGTTCCTGTGCAGAGGGAGTCTTGGAGGCTCCCCTGGAAAATAGGAGGGAGGTAACTGATTGAAGTGGAGCAAGTAGCCCTTTTGGACTATGCTCAGTACCCAGGTATCCCCTGTTATAGCTGACCATCTGTGGGCATACAGTGTCAGCCGGCCCCCTGTGCTGAGTGGAACCAGCTGTGGGGGAGAGGCTATGCAGTGGGAGTCAAAACCCTGCTCCCTGCTGTGCAGGAGCCGGAGCTGGCGGCTTAGGGGTTTTCTGCCTACGGGGCCCATGTCCCTGCCTCTTGGCCTGCTGACCCTGTTGGGGAGCTGTAGAGGCCTAGAAGTGAGGGTAGAATTTGTAGGCAGAGGCCTTCCTCGGGTAAAAGGGCTTTTTCCCCGAGCCCTTCTTCTTCTGAGAAGGGGCAAAAGTCTTCCTGGACAGCCTTGTCCCGGTGAGAGTCTCAGTCTCGATTTCTGCAGCCTTTTCAGCCATGGGTTTGCCAAAGAGGTTCTCACTCTGGCAAGGGACATCGACCAACTTGTCCTGGATGCATGGCTCGAGGTCCGATGACTGTAGCCAGGCCTGACAGCGTGCAAAGACGCCGTCCGCTGCTACTCGGGCCGAAGCCTCAAAGCCATCATAGGCTGCTCGAGATATAAACTTTGAGCACTCTCGAATCCCCGATGACAAAGCCTTGAACCTCTGCAAAGGTTCCTCGGAGAGGCCAGCAGAGAACCCAGCAATCTCCTTTGCCAGGTCTCGGAGGTACATGCCCATGTACAGCTGGTAAGTCTTGACACGGCAAGCCAGCATAGAGCCCTGGAAACACTTTCTACCGAGAGCATCCAGGTTCCGGGCCTCCCTGCCGGGGGGCACTGAGAAGTGCATCTTCTGACTCTTCAGATGATGCATGGCCGATTCCACAACCATGGAGTAGTGCAGTAGCTGTGCCTTCTGGAACTCAAGGCTCTTACGGACTCGATAGATGGAATCGACCTGTTTGCTGAGAACCAGTGTCAAGGCCGGTGCCTCCCACATGCGGAAGAGCAGCCGTTCCAGCATCGGAGGAACCGGTACAGTAAAGGCCTCCTTCGGTGGAGAGTCATACTGGAGGGCCTCGAGCTCCTCGGCTCCTCCTCGGGATCCGCAGGGAAAGCCAAGGCCTTTGCCATGTCCCTCATGAAGTCCGAGAACCGGGTATCCTCCGGGGGGGGGGACCTTCTCTGAGGCTCAGACTCCGGTGAGTCCAATGGGATGCACCGAGTTCGGAAAGTGTCCATGGACTCCTCGTCCTCAGTCTCCTACTCCGACCCCTCTGAGGAAGAATCGAGCGGCTCCGGTTGGGTTGGCAGTGCTTGACACCGATGCCGTCCGCCCCGACGCTGAGGGTACCGGCGTTGATGACCTCGGCCGAGGATCGACTCGAGAATCAGCTCGGCCTCCGGTGTTGACTTGGACGTCGAGGTCCCGGTGGTCGGGGCAGATGCACCGGTCAAACCGGCGATCAGCACCCGCTGCTGTTCCATGAAGGCAGCCAAGCTGCTCTCCAAGGCCATCAACCTGAGTCCGAGCTCAGGAGACTCAGCAGCCCCCGACCCGGCCCCTGATGGCGTCGGGGCCGACATCGGCTCCCCTGGAGAGTCCACGAGGACAACAGCACTCATTTGACTCGGGGACTCCGGCTCCACACGAGGCAATTTGGCAGGCCTCTCCGACTCCGAGGACCCGGGACTGCGGTCGTGGCTATGCGACCTGGCCCACCAGGGTCCAAGAGCATCCACCGATGCCGCCCTTGCGGGTTTCTTCTTCTTTTTGTGTTCCCGTGAGGGAGACCCCCGCTCAGAGGAGCCCCGACGATGCTCGGGGTCTGACTCCCGAGACGTCGAGGCCTCTGAAGAAAGTCCGGGCCCGGCTGGACGCAGAGTCAGAGAAGATCCTTTCTTGTTGATGTTGACGGCTCCTCAGCACCATAGAGGACATTTTACCGCACGGGCCACAGATCATCGGGTTATGATCGGGCCCGAGGCACCAGAGGCAGCAGTCATGTGTGTCGGTGAGAGACATCAGTTTCTTACACCGATCACACTTCTTGAACCTGCTGGCAGCCATCAGGAGAAAAAGGGCCCCTGCAAGGTCAAAAGACCGGGCTGCCAGTGAAAAAGAAAAAAAAAAAGCACGAACGCTAGTCTCAAAGGACAAAACCCGAAAAAGTAGCTCCGGGCTCGATACCGGTGTACCGTGCCCAGGCGGGAAGGGGAACCAGCGTCTAACCGGTAAAAAACCCATGAATCTTCGAAGGAAAAAAATCAACTTTTAACCGGGTGACTAAGACACGTCAGTCGGGCTCCGCGGAAAAAAGATGACTGAGCAAGATGGCACCCTTGGGCGGGAAAGGGACCACGAATGCACGCTGCATTCCCAAAGGCTTTCTTTGAAAGCTGGGGAAATGCTCCGCACGGGGGGGCTCTGTCGGCACCGACGTCACCCATATGTGAGGACCGACGTCCTGCTTGGTCCTGGAGAACCTATAGACCCTGGTGTAAGGGGCATCAGCCATAAGGACCTGGAGCTCACTGACTTGATGGGCCGAGGTTAAAGCCACCAGGAAGATCACCTTTCAGGATAGGTGCCAAAGCGAGCATGTTGCCATCGGCTCAAACGGCAGACGCGTAAGCTATATAAGCACTACGTTCAGGTCCCACTCCGCCGAGGGAGGCCAAATGGGAGGTCAAGAGAGCAGGAGACCCTGCATAAAGCGGGAGAGCAGGAGCTGCTCGGAGAGGGGTTTACCCTCAACGGGGAGGTGATTCGCCGAGATGGCACTCAGGTGCACCCTGACAGAGTTTGACTTCAGCCCTTCCTTCGAGAGGTGAAGGAGGTACTGGAGGATCGAGAAGCGCCGCCATTTGAAGGCATAAGCCCATCTTGTCGAGTCCTTCCTTGACACGAGTAGGATCTCCTTGACCTCCTCCAGGAGATCCAGCGGGGCTAGGTATACCTGTTCAGCCACCAGGCTATGAGGGACAACAAGGCCAGGTTCGGGTGGAGCACCCAACCCTCCTCCTGTGTTAGTGGACCTGGGGCACAGGTCGGGGAACTGGGGCCTCGGATGAGAGTCGCAGCAAGAGCGGGAACCATGGCTGTCGGGGCCACGAAGGCACAACAAGAATCACCAACGCCTGATCCCGCTAAACTTTGTGGAGGGTCCTCGTGATGAGAGGAGTGGGAGGGAACACGTAAAGAAGAGTGGAGGTCCAACTCAAGAGGAATGTATCCGGGGCCTCCCTGCTCGGGTGTGGAATCAGACTATAGAAGCGGGGAAGTTGCGCTTCATTGGGCTGGCGAACAGGTTCTTGGTCGGGGGTCCCCTCCGATGGAACAAGAGGCTGGCCACCTCTGGGTCCAGCCGCTACTCGTGAGGGTGGAGAATGCTGCTGAGCCTGTCTGCGAGGACATTCTTGTGGCCCAGAAGGTAGACCGCCCGTAGGGTCATCCTCCGATGGAAGGCAAAAGAGCAGAGGATGACCACCTCCCGACAGAGGAGGCAGGAGCCTGTGCCCCCTCCTTGTTGATGTAAAACATTGCTACTCAGTTGTCAGTCTGCACGAGTACTGACTTCCCTTTCAGATGGTCCTCGAAGGTCTTCAGAGCGCATCGGACCGCCCGAAACCTGAGCAAGTTTATTTGCTGCTGGGGACTCTTCGGGTGGCCAGTGCCCCTGGTAAACAGTGCACCGCAGTGGGCTCCCCACCCCAGCAGGGAAGTGTCCATTGTCAGGACGAGTTCATGCTGTGGAGGTGGTTGCGGGGGTCCTGCCACCAGTCCAGAGACCTGCGGAGGCTGTGGGAGATCCGAATGGGGTCTCTGAATTGACCGGAGGACGGGCTCCACAGATGGTAGAGGGCATGTGCCCCAAAAGGCGCAACATAGTATGCGCCGTGACCCGAGTGCTTCTCTGGATCTGAGCCGACGGAGGCAGGCCGGCAGGCCGGCCGCCCGGTCCGCCAGCAGGAAGGCGGTTGCTCGCTGGGTGTCGAGGTGCACGCCGATGAACTGCAAGGCCTATTCCTGCTTGAGGTGGGACTTGGGGTAGTTGACTACGAACCCCAGGTCTTCGAGGAGGAGAATCATGCGGGATGACACCAATCGAGCTTCTCCAGCCGAGGACCCCGTGATGAGACAGTCATCGAGATAAGGGAAAACTGGGTCTCCCTACTGCCTGCGGTGGTCACGGAAAGGCACTTTATGAAGACCCGCAGGGTGAACGCGAGTCCAAAGGGGAGCACCCTGTATTGGTAAGCTCGCACCCTGAAGCTCAGATATTGTCTTTTGCTGGGGATGAATCAAGATGTGGGCATAAGCGTCCCTGAGATCCAAGGAGCATAGCCAATCGCTCTGCCAGAGGAAGGGCAGCAAGTGATAGCATTTTGAACTTCTCCCGCAAAAAGAACTTGTTTCACTTTCTGAAGTTGAGGATAGGCCGTAGGCCTCCCGTCTTTTTCGGGACAAGGAAGTACCGGGAATAGAAGCCTCGACCCCAAAGGTGCATTGGAACCTTCTCGACCGCCCGCTGGGCGAGGAGGTTGTCCAGCTCCTGCTGCAGATATATCTGGTGCGTAGGGAGTCGATAAGGCTCCGCTGGGGAGAAGGGATGGGGAAACCTGTCCAGGTGGAGACGGTACCCGTCTCGGACCACTCAGAGGACCCAGGTGTCCGACATGACGGATGTCCGCTGAGGGGCGAAGAGGGACAGGCGTCCCCCCACCGGCTGAGAAGCTGCTGGGGGGCAACCGGCTACGCTGCTGGTGTTAAACCCTGAGCGGGTTGAGGTGGCGCCGGGGTTTGTGCCTTGGGCTCTTTTGGCTTACGGTCGGGATGGGATGCCTTCCCCTGCTATGCTGATGCCAGGGCGGGAGTAGGTGGATAGGGTGGGTAACCCCGATAGGGTAGGCCTTTCCTCAGGAAGAACGGCTTCTTAGCCTGTGGTTTCTTTCGAGGAAGGGAGGAGGTCTTGCACAAGAGACGGTTTCGGGTTACAAATGCCGTCTCTATCTCGGTGGTCTTGTCCTCCATGGGCTTACCAAAATGTTGCTCGCTGAGGCAGGGGACCATTCAGGAGCTTCTCCTGGACCTACTGTTCCAAGTCCAAGGATTGGATCCATGCCCAATGTCGAGACCCGATGCCGCAGCCGCCACATGGGCCGAGGATTCAAATCCATTGTATGCGGCGTGGGAGATGTACTTGGAGCATTCTGTGGCTGACCTCAGGAGGGGTTCGCCCTTGAGGCCTGCAGAGAACCCACCAAGCTCCTTGGCGAGGTCATGTAAAAACATGCCCATGTACAATTGGTAAGCTTGAATACAGCAAGCAAGCATGGCCCTTGGTAGGCCTTGCGTCCCGAAGTGTCAAGGGCTCTCGACTCCCTGCCTGGCGAGACCGAAGAATGAAACTCTGGGCTCATTTGTTTCCGCATTGCTGAGTCCACCACCATGGAGGTGTGGGAAAGCTGTGCCCTTCCTGAACCTGGGGCTGCGTTGGAGCCTGTACATCGTGTTGAGGCGCTTACTCACAATGGGAACTGAGGCAAGTGTTTCCCACATGCGGAGAAGAAGCCTGGACAGAATGGGAGGAACCGGGACAGTGAGACTCCCAAGGAGGGGACTCGTACTGCAGGATATCAAGCTCTTCAGCTCCTCTTCGGCCTGGGTAGCCAGTAAAGGGCCCATGCCATATCCCTCATGAACACCAAGAAGGAGGTGACTTCGGGAGGTGAATGCTGCTGAAACGCGGTTGGGGACAGGTCTGAAGGGAGGTCCCGGTGGGCGCAGGTCTCTGGGGAAGTATCCCCATCTGACTCCCAACCCGAGAGATCCGAGGAGGAATCCAATACAGGCTAGTCGCCCTGTCCAGAAGTCGAGGCCCGTTTAGAGCTGAAGGCCCTGGATGATCTCACCCCCGAGGAACGGGAAGGCGAACAAGACCGATGCTGAGAACCCTCACGAGGTCCGCAGCTCTCAGAGGTTTCCAGGGCGGGTTTTGACATCCCTCTCAAGGGAGTCTCAGTCTCTCAGCGCGAACCAGCTGAGCTGGATGTAAGCGCCTGCTGGGCAGCCAAGAATGCAGAAACACTGTGCTCTAGTGCCAGCATACGGGATTCCCACATGGACGTGGGGCCCTGCGATGCTGACACCGGGGTCACCGGGTTGGTCATCGAGGAGGAGAAGGGGATCCTCGCCGGGACAGCCCTCAGGAGACTGGACGCCATCGCCAGAGGCCTCTGTTTCTGTATGTGGTACCTTTTGAGGCCGCTCCTTGTCTGACTCTCGGGAATGCCGCAGGGGATTGAGTGACCAAGTGTGGGAGCGCTCATGCTTGTCTGGGGCGCCCGACAGTGACTTCAAGGTAGTCTTCTTACACCGCTCCCCTTCAGGGGATCTCTGGTTGGAGTGCCGCCTTGAGCGCGGGGCCGAGGTAGGGGATCCCACCAGCGGAGAGATGACCATGTGTGCCACCAGGGATTCCATGGTA
Source organism: Ichthyophis bannanicus (assembly GCA_033557465.1). Taxonomy (NCBI): domain Eukaryota; kingdom Metazoa; phylum Chordata; class Amphibia; order Gymnophiona; family Ichthyophiidae; genus Ichthyophis; species Ichthyophis bannanicus. The sequence goes on along the minus strand of CM066037.1, from coordinate 376,697,441 downwards.
GCCTTACGGAAAATGTCTCGGACTTCTGTTTACGACTCACCAGGCCCTTGGAGGACATTTTCTTACAAAGTGAGCAGAGCTCGTGATCATGGTCAGCCCCGAGACACTGCAGACAGCAGTCATGGGTGTCCGTAAGCGACATTCTTTGAGCATCTGTTGCATTTTTTCAAACTGGTGGCCACTGGGGCAAAACGGGCCCCCGCAAGGTCGAACAGCCACATGGCCAGCGGTTGGGGGGGAAGAAAAGGCACAAAGCCCGCCAAAGGGAAAAATGCTACAAAAAGACATCCACTTGCTCGGAAAAAGAAGAAGCAGGGGGAGGACAGGTAGAGGAACGGTGCAACTGGAAAAATAGCAGGCCAGAGCCTGAAAAAAAGAGACACTTTTTCCGAGGGACGAGGACATACATCCAAAGGGCTCTGCGGAAAAAGGGAGACTGAATAAGATGGCACCCTTGGGCAGGAAGAGGACCACGCCTGCGTGGCAGCAAGCCCAAAGGCTTTCTTTGAAAACTGGGGAAATGCTCCGTGCGGGCTCAGTTGGTGCCGACATCACCTATAAGTGAAGAACTACTTCCTGCTTGTTCCTGGAGAAACATAGTTACTGACCTGTAACAGGTGTTCTCCAGGGACAGCAGGTATCAGTCCTCACATATGGGTGACGTCGGCACCGACAGAGCCCGCACAGTGCATTTCCCCAGCTTTCAAAGAAAACCTTTGGGAATGCCACCACGCATGCGTGGTCCCCTTCCCGCCCAAAGGTGCCATCTTAGTCAGGTGCCATAGCTATAGCCCCTTCAAGATGGCAAAAATATACTGTAACTCCAACAGGAAGAGGGAGGGTTGTGAGGACTGATTCCTGCTGTCCCTGAAGAACACTTGTTACAGGGGAGTAACTACGCTTTTTCCAGGAACAAGCAGGAAGTCAGTCCTCATATATGGGACTCCCTAGCTACAGGCTATCAAGGACCTGTAGGAAAAAGCACGGCAATACCGTGAGCAGTCGCCAGTGAAAGCCGAAGGCAGCCAGAGGTCCCCAGGTCCATGGATGGCCATGTAGCTGGAATAAGAAGGATCTGAGGGCAGGAGTTGCTTAAACCTTGAACAGATTACGGAGTACAGCCTTGCTGAAGGCGGCGTCCCAACAGGACTTCCTGTCCAGGCAATAATGCACCATGAAGGTGTGAGAAGACGACCAGTTGGCAGCCCAGCAGATGTTTGCCAGTGGCACAGAACGCAGACTAGCGACAGACATCGCCATCACTTGGACATTGTGAGCCGTGGCTCAGCATTCCAGGGGAAACCCGACCTGGGCCTGGGCAAAGGCAATGCATTGCCCCACCCAGATGGACAAGGTATGCTTGGTGACTGCCAGCCCCAAGCAGCTGGGGTCGAAGGAAACAAAGAGCTGCCTGGATCTGCAGTGGTCCCAGTCCTCGGCAAGTAGAGAGACAGACAATCCAGGGTGTGGAGAATCACTGATGCCTGGTCTGCATGCGGCTTCGGGAAGAAAGTGGGCAGTGCTACCTCTTGATTGAGATGAAAATCCAAAACAACCTTTGGAAAGAACTTGGGGCGAGTCCACAGGACCACCCAATTCCTATAGAACTTCATGTACGGAGCACTGGCCATGACCGCCTGGAATTAAACTGACTCTCTGAGCGGAGGTGAGAGCTATCAAGGCCACCTTCCACGACAGGGGCTGCAGAGGGCAGGTAGCCATGGGCTCAAAGGGCGGCTTGGTCAACTGCATGAGGACCACATTGAGTTCCCATTCTACCGGAGGAGGGTGGGTAGGGGGCTTGGAAAGAAGCAGGCCTCGCATGAAACGAGAGACAAGCGGTAGCCCTGAAAGAGGTTTGCCCCTTGATGGGGTGGTAGTTCACTGAAGTGGCACTCAGGTGAACCCTGATCAAGTTAGACTTCAGCCTAGACTGTGAGACGTGGAACAGGTACTGCAAGACAAAACCGGTAGGGCATAAAAATGGGTCGGCTCGGAGCTCCGAGCACCGCACCAAGAACGACGCCACTTGAAGGCATAAGCCCGTCTGGTCGAGTCCTTCCATGAGGCCAAATGAATGTTCTCGACCTCCATGGGGAGATGGTAGGAGGCTAGGGTGACCCTCTCAGCCGCCAAGCTGTGAGGGACAGGCACCTCAGATTGGGGTGAACAAGCAGACCCACCTCCTGCATCAGCAGCTCCAGTGAGAACCCGAGCGGGACCAGGGGTTCTGTTGAGAGATGGAGCAGCAGGGCAAACTAAGGCTGCCTGGGCCACCTTGGGGCTATGAGAATCATTAAGGCCCTGTCTTGCTGGACCTTGAGAAGGGTCCGAGGGATGAGGGGATGGGGTTGAAGGAATATAGTAACTCCATTTCCCACGAGATGAGGAGGCACTGGGGGCCACCCTGCCCGGATGAGGGAGGGGACCACAGAACAGAGGAAGCTGCGAGTTCACTGGGCTGGCAAAGAGATCCAGGTCAGGAGTCCCCCAATGCTGGAAGAGGCGCTGCATTGTTCAGGGACACAGGCACCACTCATGTGGCCGGAGGACCCTGCTGAGCCGGTCCGTCAATGCATATTCCTGACCCGAGAGGTAAGTGGCTCAGACGGTCATGCCCTGGCTCCTTGTAAAGGAGCACAGGGCTGTTGTCTCCAAACAGAGGCTGTAGGAGCCGGTGCCCACATAGAACATCATGACCTGGTTGTCTGTCTGGACCAGCACCACTCTGTACTGCAAGCGGTCCCTGAAAACCCAGAGAGTGAGGCGAATTGCCCGGAGTTCCAGCAGGTTGATCTGCTGCTGGGACTCCGAGAGACCAGGACTCCTGAGTGCACTGTCTCTTGCAGTGGGCTCCCCAGCCTGTCAGGGAGGTGTCCGTGGTCAAGACCACCTGATGCACTGGGGCTTGGAAAGACATACCATGAAGCAGGTTCCGAAACGCCTTCCACTAAGCCAGAGACTCCGCTGCGCTGTTAAAAACTGAGATGGGGTCTGGAAGGCAGCTGGCCGACTACGCCCATTGTGCTCTGAAGCATCACTGCATCACTCGCATGTTGAGACGGGCATTGGGCATGACATGGGCCATGTGGCCGAGAAGGCGAAGCATCATTCGGGCCAGGATGGCGCCGTGGCACCGCACCTCGTATGCCAGGGACACGAGGCGGTCCGCCCTGTCCTGAGGAAAAAGGTCATGGCCCAAAGGGTGTCCAAGCGAGCCCCGATGAACTCCAGGGACTGAAATGGAGTGAGGTGGGACTTTGGGTAATTGATCATGAACCCCAGATGCTCCAGGAGGCAAATGGTGCAGTCTGGCCTGCCTGGCTTCAGAGGCCATGCCCCCTGCTACGAGTCAGTCATCTAGATATGGATAGACACAAAGTGCCCTGCAGCCACAGATGGGTCGCAGCCATGTCAGGCACTTCGTGAAGACCCGCGGGGCAGACGCGAGGCCGAAGAGAAGTACCCTATACTGGTAATGGTTTCCCTGAACCATGGAGCGGAGGTACTTTCTGTGTTTGGGGTGGACGAGGATGTGAGCGTAGGCATCCTTTAAGTCAAAGGAGCATAGCCAATCGCCCTGCTGGAGATAGGGCAGTAACGTTCCAAGGGAGAGCATCTTGAACTTCTCCCACACCAGGAACTTGTTGAGATTCTGCAGGTTGAGGATGGGCCGAAGGGCCCCTGTCTGCTTTGGGATGAGGAAGTATTGGGAGCAAAACCCATGTCCTTGGAGGTGCAGTGGGACTGGTTCTACTGTACCATCCTCGAGGAGGCCTGCAAGCTCCTGACTCAGTAGGGTCTGGTGCTGGGGAAGCCAATGTGGCTCCCTGGGAAAGTACGGAGGGGGGGGGCCTGGTCCAGATGGAGACAATAGCCCTCCCAACCTGGAGAACCCAGACATCGGTGAAGATAGACTCCCACCTGTGGGAAAAATGGACCAAACGCCCCTTGACAGACAGGGAGTCTCTTTCACTGGAAGAAAAGCTTCTAGCTCTGCTGCTTCTTCCTGAGGAGGGAGGAAGTTTTCCAGGAGAAGCGAGTACGAGCCACTTACTCTATCTCAATTTCTGCAGCCGTGTCTTTCATGGGCTTACCAAATAGCTGCTCCCCGAGGCAAGGGACATCCAGCAGCTTCTCCTAGACCCACTATTCCATGTCATAAGAACATAAGATATGCCATACTGGGTCAGACCAAGGTCCATCAAGCCCAGTATTCTGTTTCCAACAGTGGCCAATCTAGGTCATATGTACCTAGCAGTTTTCCCAAGGGACACAGGTCCCACAATGCTTGTATTGGTTCAAGCATTGATATCCTGGGTCCCTTCTTAATAAATAAGAACATAAGATATGCCATACTGGGTCTAGTCCGAGGACTAGAGCCAAGCCTGAGGGCAGGCTCCGATGCCAGCCTCTGCCACCCTGGCGGAAGACTCAAAGCTGTCGTACTCTGCACACGAGAGGTACTTCGAGCATTCGCCGATGGACTTTAAGAGGGCCTGAAAATGCCAGAGATGGTTTCCATCAAGGCCTGCCGTGAAGCCTCCAAGCTCCTGGAGGAATATCCCAATATATAATTGTTAAACTAGAATGCAGCATGACAGCATGGAGCCTTGATAAACCTTGCGCCTGAAGTTGTCAAGGTTACGAAACACTCTGCCGGGGGGGGGGGGGACTGACGAATGAGTCTTCAGGCTCTTTAGCTTCCGCATGGCTGACTGGACCACCATCGAGGTGTGGGGAAGCTGGGCTTTCCGAAACCCTGGACCTCGTTGGACCTTATACATAGCATCCAGGCATTTTCTCACAATTGGAACAGAAGCTGGGGTCTCCTACATGCGGAGTAGGAGGCGGTTCAGAATGGGAGAGTCTCCCTCGGAGGAGCTTCATATTGCAGAATATCAAGCTCCTCAGCATGGGGATCCTCCGACGACTCAGTGGGAGCATTAGGGCCCAAGCCATGACCCAGATGAACTCCAGGAAGGTGTCCTCGGGAGGTGACCGCCGCTTCTGCGTCAGCAGGAAGGGGTCAGAGAGGAGGTCTCTGTGGGACTGGGAGGTTTCTCAAATGCTGCATTCCAAGGCCAGCATTCAGGCCTCCCACTTGGGAGTGGGGCCCTGCGACACAGATGCCGGGGTGACCGGGTCAGGTGTCGAGGAGAAGAGGGGGTCCTTGCCGGAACGACCCTCAGGTGACTGGACGCCTTTACCAGAGGCTTCCGTATCGGTTCGAAGTACCTTACTGGGCCGCTTCTTCTCCAACTCCAGAAACTGCCGAAGGGGCCTGAGGGACTGAGTGTGTGACCTCTCACACTTGTTTGGCGCCTCTGACAGAGTCCTCGAGGCCTTCTTCTTCTTACACTCCATTCAGACAATCCCTGGTCAAAGTACTGCCGGGCCCGGGGAGAAGCCTTGGGAGACTCCAAAGCTTGTGAGGCCGAAGAGCAGGAGGCTACTGGGGATACTGGGGCTGCCTTACGAAGAGATCATCCAGCTTCTGCTTACGACTCTGGATGGCCTTGGAGGACATCTTCTTACAGATGGAGCATAGCTCTGGGTCATGGTCGGCTCCTAGAGGCCTGAGACAACAGTCATGGGTGTCCGTGAGCAACATGTTTTTGGAGCATCTATCACATTTCTTAAAACCAGAGGCCATTGGGACAAAAGGACCCCTGCACGGTTGAAGATCCTCGATGTGGCCAGTGGTTAAAAAGGGCACCAAGAACTGTAAAAACAAACAAAAAAAAAAGGCAAATAAGAAACCCCCCCGAGACCAGTGCCAAAGTAGAGGCGCTTGGGAGGCGGGAAGATGACCGGCAAAGACTGGTAGAGCAAAAACCGGTTGGAAACAGAAAACATTTTCCGGGGGCAAGATGCACATCCGTAGGGCTCTGCAGAAAAAGGGAGACCGAGTAAAATGGCACCTTTGGGCGGGAAAGGGACCACGCATGCGTGATGGCATTCTCAAAGGCTTTCTTTGAAAGCTGGGGAAATGCTCCACGGGGGTTCCGTCGGTGCCGATGTCACCAATATGTGAGGACTGACTTCCTGCTTGTTCCTGGAGAATATGTAGAAGCTGATGGGGATAAAGCGGAATTGCTTAACAAATATTTCTGTTCTGTGTTCACAGAAGAAGGGCCGGGAGCAGGACCTCAGACAACATCCAGAAACAGGAACAAAAGGGAGAGGCATTTCAAACAATTTTCAGAGGATTGTGTTCATGAGGAACTAGCTAAACTAAAAGTGGACAAAGCGATGGGACCAGATGAGATACATCCAAGAATACTGAAGGAACTTGGGGAGGTTCTAGCAGCTCCATTGACTGACCTTTTAAATGCCACTTTGGAGTGGGGGTGGTGCCAGAGGATTGCAGAGAGGCACATGTGGTCCCTTTACACAAAAGCAGATATCTTTGAAAACAACAGGCTGGTTAGTTTAACCTCAGTGGTAAGTAAATTATTGTAAACGCCGCTGAAAGAGAAAATAGTGAGGTTTCTGGACTCCAACGGATTGCAGGATCTGAGGCAGCATGGATTCACCAGAGGCAGGTCTTGTCAGACAAATCTGATTGATTTCTTTTACTGGGTGACGACCAGGGAGTTGGACCGAGGGAGAGCACTAGATGTGTGTATTTAGATTTCTGTAAAGCATTTGACACTGTTCTGCAAAAGTGACTTATAAACAAACTAATCTCCCTTGGATGGATAAAAATTTCTTAGAAGAATAAATATTTTCTACTTTCACCATTTATTAGTTAAGGGTAAGGCAAAAGGTTTAGGATAATCAGTCCCTTGGGGAGGAGCATAGTAGTGAGGATCATTGAATGCGTTATTGAGTGACACATCAGGGGTTTAAAGGTCAGTCAAGAACGATTACTTCGCATGCGCGGCGTCTAAGAAGAATCGGAATGAACTCCAAGGTAGACGTGGGCAGCATTGACATAGTAAATGAGAGTTTTTAGTGTTTGTTGATTTTTAGATTGGTGGAATTTTCTAATTGGGTAGGGATAGTTGAAAGAGGGTTTAGATATAAGAGAAGTCTTGTGTTTTAATTTCAGAATACTGTGGATGAGATCTCCTGACGAAACTGTGGCTGTGAAACGCCTCAGTGGTGCCCAGGCAGAGCGTTGAGATCTACACAGAGATCTTTAAAGCTGAGGGAAGCTCCCGACAGAGCGACAGCTAAGTGACGCAGAATTTCCATTGTGTTTGCTTATATTGAGATGTGATACCTCTACAGAGTACGATAGAGCTGAATCTGTTTTGGAGTTCTGGTAGAAACTGTCGCTTAATTAGTATTCCGGTTTTGGGATAAAAATCAAGCCAGTTTCCGGTTATTTTTTGTGGGAGTGTACAAAATTGGGAGCACAGCGGCGAGTTTGTAAATGCAAATGGTCATTGATGTTCTGAGACGCCATTAAGAAAGACGTTAGTCTGAATGGTGGACAAAGTTCTGAGACCATTTTTTTCGCCAGCGGTGTGTTTGAATATTGACACTTTTTGTTCAAATTTTTAAAAACTTTTCTAAAATTCTTTACAAAGATTTTTTCTACCATTGTTTGAGTTGGACGTATTTTTCTAATTTTGCATCAGTACGCGTTCAGAAAGTGACCGAATTCAGGTGTGTTTTTAGTATGCAAGGCAATTCTATGCTCGTGGACAGAGGAGCAGTCCAAGCCCAGGATCCTGAGCATAGCTGATGAGAGGTAGCAAAAAGTGAAATTCATTCATGCAGAGAAAGTGCACAACCAGAATGGAAGGCCTACTGCTAGCTATGGAATAAATTTTAGAATATGGCTAAAATCAGCTGAGGGTTCTGGGGGTGGGATGGGTATGCCTTGAAGCGCTATATACATGATTAATAGTAGTAGTAAAGGGGGGTGAGGTGGGAAGGGTTACAGAGTTAGAAATGATAAAGGACTGTTGGAGGTTGTTGGAATGGATGATGAGTGATTAAGGGTAAGGGACAGATGATAGATGCGTGGAGAAGGGGGAAAATAGGAAAAAACATGGGAGATATGATATGGGGGAACTGGGAAAAGTACCAAGATGTTACACTATTCCTTGATTTTGAGCAAGGCTCTGTTTCTTGTTTGTAATCTGAAAGATTGCTGATTTCTGAATGGGAGTAAACCAAACTTGCCTTGGCGAATAAGATGCTATAAGGATCATAGTCCCTTCACTGGACTTGCGTTTTAGAAGAGTCTTTCACCAAAAGTGGACTACGAGGATATGTGTACAAAGAACCTCCTCTCAGTATAGGAGGAAGGTACCCAAGGCTAGTCTGCTTAAGCCCCTAACCTGAAGCAGAACTGAGGAAGATGCAAATAATGCCTCATTCACTATTCCACAACTCCAGGGAACAATCACATGGTTGTACAATTCAACTCAGTTGTCTGCCAGAACTTCATCTTTCCCTGCCAGATATGTTGCTCTAACAGTCATCACTTGAGCAATGGTGCAGTTCCACATTCTGATAGCTTCCCAAAACAGAAACTAGAATTTCTTCCTTCCTACTTGTTAATGTAACTCCGAGTCTCTTTGGGACTCTGAGTTAGAATATTTTTATTTGCTAACTAATCTCTGAAACCCAACCATAGCTTAAGAAAATTTATCAAATGAAGTCTTTCCAGAGCTGACCTAAGGCTCTAAACAGAGTAGGTTTACATGCGTCCCCTACTTCACACTCTGGACGCATCTGTGGATAGGAAAATTTGAAAGGGAGCAATCTGGAAGGAAATTCCTTTTGCCAAATGGTGAAATTAGACTTACCTGCTAATTGTAGTTCCTTGAGGAACTCCAGTCTAGTCCCAAACATCCGGGTCTTGCATCTCTTCTAGCAGCTTTGGAGACTGAGTACGTCATCTTTTTGATGATGCTGGTATAAATAGCTGGTATAAATAGCTGAGGGACCGCCTTCTTTCTCCAGTAATCTATTAACAAAGTAGACTCACCGGAGCAACAATTAAGTAGCAACACCACAAATAACCTGAAAAAAACTATTATAACTATCAACTAAAAGAACAAGGAAGAAAAGCACCCCCTGTGTTGCCCCCCTTTACCGGGGTTACAGCAAACCCTTGGCCTTGCCCAGGTCTGCCCACCCCCCCAAGGGAATCCTGCACTCGTGTTGTAATCTTAGTACAGTTCTATCCCCTTTGGAAATACACTCTGCAGCTGCGCCACTCACCTGTGTCTGGACCTATTTCCTCGCTTCAGGCTGCAGATCTCAAAGAAAACTGGGTAGGGACTAGACTGGAGTTCCTCAAGGAACTACAATTAGCAGGTAAGTCTAATTTCACCTTCCTTATCGTCCCTCCAGTCTAGTCCCAAACATCCGGGGATGTAACAGAGCAGTGAAGATTTCAATGGGAGGGACCTGCCAGACCAGCCTGAAGCACCGCTGCCCCGAACCAAGAGTCCCTCTCCGCGAAAACATCCAGACGGTAATGTTTAACAAAAGAATTCAGCGACGACCATGTAGCCACCTTACAAATGTCTGCTACTGGCACTGAACTACACTCTGCCCACCATGCCGCTTGCGCCCTAGTCGAATGAGCCTTTAGCCCTTCTGGAATGGGCCTACCTTTCAACAGATACGCTGAAGCTATTGCCTCCTTGAGCCACCTGGCAAGAGAGGCTTTGGAAGCGGCCTCTCCTTTTCGTGGCCCCCCAAACATGAACAACCTATCTGACTTGCAAAAATCTGCAGTAACATGCAGATACCTCTTAAGAGCTCGGCGAACATCCAAGAGATGTAAGGTCTCGGAAGCCGCAGAGCCGCTATCTCCTTCAAATACCGGCAAAGAAATCACCTGATTGACATGAAAAGGTGAAACTGCTTTAGGCAAAAAGGAAGGAACTGTCTTCAACACCACCTTCTTCTTGAAAAATGACAGAAAAGGCTCTCGACAAGACAAAGCCCGCAACTCTGAGATCCTGCGAGCCGAACAAATGGCCACTAGAAACACCACTTTAAGGGTAACATCTTTTATGGCAGCTGAACATAAAGGCTCAAAAGGAGCCCCTACCAACGCTCCCAACACCACCTGGAGCTTCCACTTCGGCACTGCCGCTCTACAGGGTGGCCTCAACAAAGACACTGCCTTCAAGAAACGCTTAACGTCTGGAAAAGTCCCCAGCGTCTCCCCTTTAACCTTATCTCTGTAACAGGAAAGTGCTGCCACCTGCACTCTTAAGGAAGCCGCAGCCAAACCCTTCTCAAAACTTACCTGCAGGAAAGCCAAAATTTGAGGCACCGATGTTCGCAATGCCCGCAGTTGTCGGTCTTCGCATCATGCCTCAAAAATACGCCAGATTCTAACATACGCCATCGAAGTGGACCTTCTCCTAGCCTGAAGCAGAGTAGCAATCACCACTGGGGAATAACCTCTTGCTCTCAGATGCGCCCTTTCAAGAGCCAAGCCGTAAGTGAGAACCGACCTACCTGTGGCATGCACAGAGGCCCCTGCAACAATAGGTCTCTTCGCATCGGCAGCCACCACTGTCGGTCTATCAACAGCCTCACTAGATCTGCATACCATGGTCTCCGTGGCCAGTCTGGCGCTATCAAGATTACTTGGCCCCTGTGAACCTCTATTCTTTGAAGCACACGACCGAACAACGCCCAAGGAGGAAACAAATATAGCAGTTGATCTTCTGGCCATCCTTGAATTAGAGCATCGAGACCTTCCGACATTCTCTCGCGCCGTCTGCTGAAGAATCTGTTGCTTTTTGCCGACTCGTATGACGCCATCAAATCCGTTACCGGAGTCCCCCATTGGCGAACTAACATTTCGAACACTTCGGGATGGAGCACCCATTCCCCTGGGTCTACTTTGATCAGACTCAAAAAATCGGCTTCCACATTGTCCACCCCCTGCCACATGCGCCGCCGCCAAGGCTACCAGATTCATTGCAGCCCACAACAGTTGATCCGCCTCCACCTCCAGGGATACACTGCTGGTGCCCCCCTGACAGTTGATGTAAGCCACCGCGGTCGCGTTGTTGAAAACACCCGAACCACTTATCCATGCAGGTAAGGACAAAAAGCTCTCAACACCAGAGTAACCGCTCTCAACTCCAACGTATTGATGGACCACTTCTGCTCTACTGGAGTCCAAGCCCCTTGGGCTAAATGGCCCTGGAAGTGCACCCCCCAGCCCAAGAGACTGCCATCCGTTGTCAGCGGAACCCAGGATGGCGGTTCTAAGGGCACCCCTTTTTCCAGATTTCCTGGGCGCAACTACCACTGCAATGCCCTGTGGGTTTGCAGAGGACAGGGGAGCTTCCGAGTCAGCGGATCCGACTGATGAGACCATCTTCGAAGTAGAGCTCTCTGCAATGGCCTCATGTGAGCTCTCGCCCACTGCACCATGTCGATCACCACCGCCATGGTACCCAACACCTGCAGATAATGCCATGCTGTAGGCAACGGTTTCCTCAAGAAATTGCGTACTAGCTTTCTCAACCTCTGTGCCTTCAGCTGAGGAAGAAAAACCCTTGCTACGCTCATGTCGAACCGAGCCCCCAGGTATTCCAGGGTCTGCGATGGAGTCAACCTGCTCTTTGCCATATTGACCACCCAACCCAGACTCTGTAGGAAGTCCACCACCCCAGCTGTAGCTGTCTTTCTCTCGCCTCAGGACTTTGCTCGAATCAACCAATCATCCAGATACAGGTGCACCAGTATTCCTTCCTTTCGCAATGCTGCCGCTACTACCACCATTACTTTGGTGAACGTCCTCGGTGCCGTTGCCAAGTCAAACGGCAGAGCTCAGAACTGAAAATGGCCCATAGGAACCGCAAACCTGAGATATTTCTGATGTTCCGCGCAGATCGGCACATGCAAATAGGCTTCTGACAGATCTAGAGAGGTAAGAAACTCCCCTGCTCTTACCGCTACGATAACTGACCTTAGCGTTTCCATATGAAAGTGAGACACTCGGAGGCACCGAGTCACCCCTTTGAGGTCCAAAATTGGCCGATACGAGCCCTCCTTTTTTGGCACCACAAAATATATGGAGTATCGATTGCAACCGTATTGGCTCGGGGGTACTGGAACCATCGCCTTCAGGTTTATCAGTCTCTCTAAGGTTTCTTGTACTGCCTTTAACTTGCAATGCACCTTGCAAGGAGACTGAACGAAGGAATCTCTGAGCGGACCTTGAAACTCTAGCGCATACCCCTCTCGAATCACTTCCAACACCCATTGATCGGAGGTAATTTGGACCCAGGCAGGAAAAAACTCCCGTAGCAGACCTCCCACGGGTACTAGTCCTACCTGGGTCCACCTGACTTCATTGTGATTTTCTAATGTTCAGGGAGGAAGAGCCCCCAAAACCTCTGTTTGCTCCTCGAAATCCCCAAAACCCCGGATTCCTATATGGAAACCGTCCTCTCTGAAACTGTCCGAACCTCTGAGATCGGAACCGTCAAAAATCTCTTTGTGACCCCTTGGACTGGACATTCTGCTTATTCTGTTTCGGTTTGTCCTCAGGAAGCCATCCGCCCTTGGACTCCCCTAGGCCTTTAACCAACTTGTCCAAATCCTCTCCAAAGAGCAATTTGCCCCTAAAGGGAAGTTTACTTAACCTGGTCTTGGTTGAACTATCTGCCACCCAATTACGAAGCCACAGGTACCATCTTGCCGCTACCACTGAGGCCATACTCTTTGCTAATCCATGAATAAGGTCATAATGAATATCAGCTAGATAGGCCGCCCGTGTCTCTAATCTGGCAGCCTCTCCGCTCGACTCCTCCACCTGCTCCCCTTGTAACCTTTGAGACCACCTCAGACAGGCCCTCGCTACCCATGCTCCACAAACTGAAGCTTGCATGGAGAGGGCATTAACTTCAAAAACCTGCTTCAACAAAGTGTCCAGTTTCCGATCCTGGGCATCTTTGAGAGCAGTACTACCTTCAACTGGATTGGTAGTCTTCCTGGTAACCACTGAAACTGCGGCATCCACCTTTGGGGATTTGAATAAATCTCGATCTTGATAAAGACGGCTCATCACTCTGCCCCCTTTAAGACCTGCTTCCGGCATGTCCCACTCGTCCTGAATCATTTCCTGAAATACTCTATGTACGGGAAAAACCCTCTGAGCTTTGCGTACTGCTTGCAACAACGGATCCTCTAAGGAAGCCTCTGCTTCCGAATCTGCGACCGGCATATTAAGAGCCTTAAGCGTCTCCGTAATGAGCGCTGGTAACTCTTCCTGCCTAAAAATGCGAACTACCCGAGCCTGATCCTCGTGGTCTGCAAGTTCTCCTTCCTCAAGTTCCTCTTCGCTCTCTACATCCGGATTCAAATCCTCGAAGTGTGGAGCCTCAGAAGCAACCGAACGTTCTTTCTGGTCCCGGATGTCCTTTGACCTCTTGGCCGGAAGCCCCCCAGCTCCGGAGTCCAAGAGACTGCCTGGACGCTTTTCTGGTAGCATCTGCTCTGTCGCGCCGTCCCCCGCCCCCTTAGTGAAGGACTGTTGCAGAAGTCGCATAAACTCTTGAGAAAATATGGCTACCAAACCTCTAGGGATAGGCCCCTGAGAAGGAGGCATATCGGGTACGGAAGATGGTCCTGCCACGGGCTCTAGCGGGCTCAATATAGGTGAAATGGGCTCTTGCCCAGCAGCCGAGGCCCCTCTGACTCCCAGCATTGACCTCCAACTGCTGATCCAGAGTAGATGCCTCCTGGATGCATTCCCTGCAGAGCCCTGCCTCTGACAGTGATCCCCTCTTTGCCCCGCATACCATGCAGAGAGGCTTAGAAGGCATCTTGAGCCAAAAAACACTATATGTTCAAGCCCTAACAACTGTAATAGACCTCAGTCCCGCTGCTCTGTCAACTCGGGGATTTTTTTTTAAAATATCTAAACTAAATATCTAAATTAGAAGAGGGATACCCCCCTTGCAACCTCTGACTAAAATGGGCCGAAAACGAAGCTTCCTGCCTTCCCCCGGCCCCTCCACAGAAACCTGTGATGACACTGTTTTTCCCGCGCAGGAAACACGCGGCCGGGCCTGCCGCCCTCTGCGATTGTTGAAACACACTGCGGTATCCCCCTTACCTCAGAAGAGTCGCCCCTCGTACTCACTCTTCTGGCGCTCCTGCCTTGCTCTCTTTACACGCATTTAGCCAGTATCCGTGGCTTCTGCGTCGTGGAGGAGCTAAGAGCTGAAACGGGCTGCTGCAGTGATCTTCTACTTCCGTCACCACTGCTGCTTGCCCCTTACTACCGGCTCCTCACCCAAAATCGTGGGTTCGGGAGCCAGAGCCTTCCCCCTGTAACGGGCTCTTCTTCAGCCCTCCAGACAACGGCAGGTAAATGAGAGGGGAAGGAGGGGAGGGCGGGCCTTTTTAACCTTCCTCAAAGCTCCTTTGAATCAGTGGATCTGAGGCCAAATGTATAATTACCCCAAGTAAAAATAAAAAATTAAACTAAATTTAACTAAATCTCCTTAACCCTTTCCAGGCTGAGCCCAAAACTCTCGGGATCCAAAATTCTGACTAAATATTCCTATCAAATGGTATATAATTCATGACCATAGCAGAAGGAAAATCACTATTAGAACATATTGAATAAGACGGGTACAATTTTCCTGAAATATGCAAAAATTAACCCGGCTGCAGAATGTGGATTAAAAATTTTAAGTAGGCCTTCAAAGGGTTAATTGTCCCTGAAGTGAGTCCTGAACATATGGGCTCACTACTCCTAGCTGCTTGGAGACAGATACTGGAGAAGGAAGGCGGTCCCTCAGCTATTTATACCAGCATCATCAAAAAGATGACATACTCAGTCTCCAAAGCTGCTAGAAGAGATACAAGACCCGGATGTTTGGGACTAGACTGGAGGGACGATAAGGACTTGATTAATTCAACTATCAGGACAGGAAATCCCTGAAAAGACTAATCATGAGGATTGCATAACCTGTGTCTAGTGTGAGCATAAGGCCCAGGGGTTTTTTCTCATTTTGAGACATGCCAAGGAAATTATATGCACTGTTGATGACATATGGCCCAACAATTTCAACCTGAACAGTGCTGATGACTCAGTAGTATTTTCTGCATTAAAAAGGTTGGTGATTATTTTTGGTGAGAGAAAGGCTTTTGCATGAGCCATGTCAGGCAGACTATCGTATGAATTGAGGTTAAGGACTTACTGGGATTTTGGACAATTTATGTTGAACCCTAGTGACTCTAGCATCTGGATAGTTTGGTCATTGATCACTACAGTCCTTGAGATTGTCTGCTATCTGGATTTGGAAATGCATGCACTCCCAGCTTTATGAATGTATGCTGCCACCACAACTAATTTCATGAAAACATGAAACTGACGCTAGGGCAAGCAGCATAATGTGATAAGACTTGAAAGACTGGTAAGGGGGACTGTTGCTTCTGGAGGGAGATCTGCAACTGTGAGTATTTACTTCTGGTAATTTTCTAAAAGGAATTCTTTGTATTAAAGCTAATTAATCTGTGATCCACTATTTTTGTTAAATCAGTCAGGGCCTAGTAGCAGCAGTTTAAGTTTACATTTAAAACACAGAGGAGAACTCTCTGGTTACATTTCATACCCAGCAGAGAGCTTGTACTTTAAATTTAATAATCACTCAGGGCCTAGTAACAGCAAAGTACTTTTAGATTAAATTTAAAACACAGAAGAGAGCTTTCTGGTTAAATTTAGAACCCAGCAGAGAGCTTGTAGTTTACATTTAATAGTCACTCAGGGCCTAGCATCAGCAAAGTTCTTTTAGCTTAAATTTACAACACAGAAAAGAGCTTTCTGGTTAAATTTAGAACCCAGCAGAGAGCTTGTACTTTAAATTTCATAAGAAGTTAGAGCCTAGCACCAGCTAAGAGCTATAATTTAAATCAAATCAGAATATAGCTTACCTCAGCAGCACAAGACAGGGTACTGTGTAGCAGCCCTCTTTTAATAAGTGTTATTTCCCTCCCTCCCCTGGGATAATCGTAGCTTTATAGGTACTTACACATCTTAAAAGACAGGAGGTGCTCTCAGGTGAAGCTCATTACCCAAATCAGTCATACACTAAGGACCTGAGATTAGTTAAGCTTCAGGTGAACAAGGTATATTACACGTATTAGGTTCAGTTTTATTAGTATAAATATCCATAGCAACCCTTAGTAAGTAAAGAACTTAGATCTAAACACAAACTTAAAACTAAGATGCAGACAGCAGTCCAGCAGCGGGATGGGGGCTTTCCAGTCTTTTGCATTGAGTGTCACATGTATGATTTTCTCCCAGTTGGTGAGAGGTCTTACGTGTGCACTAGGTGCAAGGAGCTCTTTGCTCTCAGGGAACGAGTCCGTTCTCTAGAGGCTAAAGAAGCAGACTTGGAAAGCATAAGACAGACAGAGAGGTACATAGACGAGACCTACAGGGATATAGTCCTGGAGTCCCACCTCCAGTCTGGCAGCACCCCTGTTGCCATGGAGGAGAGAGGTCACGTGACAGGAGAGCATCACCCTGGTGTGGCAGGAAGTGATCCTGTAACTAGGACCTGTCCTCCAGGTGATGTAAAACCCTCTCGCTCCGAGGAAGTTTCTCCAGGGCCATGTGCCCATGAGGGAAGGGTTAGGACAGCCGTTATAGTTGGTGATTCGATCATTAGGCATGTAGATAGCTGGGTGGCTGGTGGACGTGAGGATCGCCTGGTAACATGCCTGCCTGGTGCGAAGGTAGCGGACCTCACGCGCCACCTAGATAAGGTCTTAGATAGTGCTGGGGAGGAGTCTGCTGTCTTGGTACATGTTGGTACCAATGACATAGGAAAATGTGGTAGGGAGGTTCTGGAGGCTAAATTTAGGCTTTTAGGTAGGAAGTTGAAATCCAGAACTTCTAGGGTAGCATTCTCCGAAATGCTTCCTGTTCCACGCGCAGGACCCAAAAGGCAGACAGAGCTCCGGAGTCTCAATGCGTGGATGAGACAATGGTGCAGAGATGAGGGGTTTGGATTTGTTAGGAACTGGGGAACATTCTGGGGAAAGGAGGGGCTCTTCCGAAGGGATGGGCTTCACCTTAACCGGGATGGAACCAGACTGCTGGCATTAACCTTTAAAAAGGAGATAGAGCAGCTTTTAAACTAGATATTAGGGGAAAGCCGACAGTCGCCCAAGAGCAGATGGTTCGGAAGAATGTATCTTTGAAGGATACTACCAAAAGCAGAGAGGTTCCACAAAAGAGTAAAGTAGCCCAAATGCCCTCAAGTATGGAGCAGACAGAGCTTAAAGATCCCAAATTACTCATGTCTAACAGACAAATTAATATGGATAAAATACATTCTCCAAAATGCTTGTATGCAAATGCTAGAAGTCTAAAAAATAAGATGGGAGAGTTAGAATATATAGCACTAAATGAAAGGTTAGATATGATTGTAATATCAGAGACATGGTGGAAGGATGACAACCAGTGGGACACTGTGATACCTGGGTACAAACTATATCGTAATGATAGAGCTGATCAAATTGGTGGAGGGGTTGCTCTCTATGTTAGAGAGGGCATTGAGTCAGAAAGGATTAAAGTTTTGCAGGAAACAAAATCTGCTGTAGAATCTATATGGATTGAAATTCCATGTAAAAGGGGGAAGGCAATGGCAGTGGGGGTGTACTATCGAGCGCCTGGCCAGAATGACCAAATGGATGATGAAATGCTCAAAGAAATCAAGGAAGCTAACAAAAGTTACAGCACAGTAATAATAATGGGTGATTTCAACTACCCCGGTATCGACTGGGTCAGTGTCACGTCAGGACATGCTAGGGAGATAAAGTTCCTAGATGAAATAAATGACTGCTTCTTGGAGCAGCTGGTTCATGAACCGACCAGAGGGGAAGCCATATTAGACCTAATCCTTAGTGGAACACCAGATCTAGTGCAAGAGATAAGGTTGTTGGGGCCACTTGGCAATAGTGATCACAGCATGATCGCCTTTGATTTAATTAGTGGAGGAGGGATAGTAAGGAAATCCACAGTACTACCTTTTAACTTTCGAAAGGGAGACTATGATAAAATGAGGAAAACAGTCAAGAAAAAACTAAAAGGAGCAGTTGCAAAGGTTAAAGACGTACATCAGGCTTGGCTGTTGTTGAAAAATACTATCTTGGAAGCCCAGACCAGCTGTATTCCATGCTTTAAGAAAAGTGGAAAGAAGTCCAAAAAACTGCCAGCATGGTTTAAAGTTGAGGTCAGAGAGGCTGTTGTTGCCAAAAAAGCATCTTTCAGGAAATGGAAAAAAGAGCCAAACGACGAAACCTGGAAACAGCACAAGCACTGGCAAGTCAAATGCAAGGCATTGATAAGGCAGGCAAAGGGAGAATTTGAGAAGAAGCTTGCTGCAGAAGCAAAAACGCGAAGTAAAGACCTTTTCAAGTATATTCGTAGCAAAAAACTTGTGAGAGAGTCAGTTGGTCCATTAGATGATAAAGGGGTTAAAGGAGCACTAAGAGGCGACAAGGCGACAGCGGAGAGACTGAACGAATTCTTTGCTTCAGTCTTTACTGAGGAAGATGTAGAGATGTTACCCATGACTGAAGTGGTATTTAAAGGTGCAGAAGAATTGAAGGAAATATCGATACATCGAGAAGATGTATTACAACTATTAGATAAGCTGAAGAGTAGCAAATCACCTGGGCCGGATGGTATACATCCAAGGGTATTGAAAGAACTGAAATATGAGATTGCAGACCTGCTATTAGTAATCTGTGAACTATCATTAAAATCATCTCTAATACCTGAAGATTGGAGGATCGCCAATGTAACACCAATTTTTAAAAAGGGTTCCAGGGGTGATCCTGGAAACTACAGACCGGTGAGCCTGACGTCAATACCGGGAAAAATGATAGAAACCATCATAAAGAATAAAATTACTCAGCATGTAGATAGTCATGAACTAATGAGAGACAGCCAACATGGCTTTAGACAAGGAAGATCTTGTCTTACTAATCTGTTATGTTTTTTTGAAGGAGTGAATAATCAGGTGGACAAAGGTGAGTCGGTTGATATTGTGTATTTGGGACTTTCAGAAAGCCTTTGACAAGGTCCCTCATGAGAGACTTTTGGCAAAACTAAAGAGTCATGGGATAGGAGGCAGTGTACTATTGTGGATCAGGAACTGGTTAAAAGATAGAAAGCAGAGGGTAGGGCTAAATGGCCAATTTTCGCAATGGAGAAAGGTGAATAGTGGTGTACCCCAGGGATCTGTGCTGGGTCCGCTGCTTTTTGACATATTCATAAATGACCTGGAAAGTGGAATAACGAGTGAGGTTATCAAATTTGCAGATGACACAAAACTATTTAAAGTTGTTAAAACCCAAGAGGATTGTGGAAAATTGCAAGAGGATCTTGATAAATTGGAAGACTGGGCATCAAAATGGCAGATGAAATTTAATGTGGACAAGTGCAAGGTTATGCACCTAGGGAAGAACAACCCAAACTATGGTTACACGATGCAAGGTTCCACATTAGGAACCACCACCCAGGAAAAAGATTTAGGCGTCATTGTGGATACCATGTTAAAACCCTCGGCCCAGTGTGCAGCGGCGGCCAAGAGAGCAAATAGAATGCTAGGTATGATAAGGAAAGGAATGGAAAATAAAACGAAGGATATTATAATGCCTCTATATCGTTCCATGGTGAGACCGCACCTTGAATATTGTGTGCAATTCTGGTCGCCGTATCTTAAAAAGGATATAGAGTTATTAGAAAAGGTTCAGAGAAGAGCCACCAAAATGGTAAAGGGGATGGAAGGATACTCCTATGAAGAAAGGCTAAAGAGGTTAGGGCTCTTTAACCTGGAAAAGAGACGGCTGAGGGGAGATATGATAGAAGTCTATAAATTAATGAGCGGAGTGGAACGGGTAAACGTAGATCGATTGTTTACCTTATCAGAATATAGAAAGACTAGGGGACATGCAATGAAGCTACAGGGTAAACTATTTAAGACTAATAAAAGAAAATATTTTTTCACTCAACGTGTAATCAAACCCTGGAATTTGTTACCGGAGGATGTAGTAAAGGCTGTTAGTGTAGCTGGGTTTAAAAAAGGTTTGGACAAGTTCCTGGAGGAAAGGTCCATAAGCCATTATTAAGAAGGGACCCAGGATATCAATGCTTGAACCAATACAAGCATTGTGGAACCTGTGTCCCTTGGGGAAACTGCTAGGTGCATATGACCTAGATTGGCCACTGTTGGAAACAGAATACTGGGCTTGATGGACCTTGGTCTGACCCAGTATGGCATATCTTATGTTCTTATATTGGTAATGGCATTTTCCTATTAATAGGCAATATTTCCTATGAACAGAAACACAAAAAGCAAAGGGACACCCCCACAAGAAAGCAAAGAAGAAAAAAAGAGAAGGGGCGCGAAAATAAAGGAAAAGTCTATTATGCCTACACAGCCATGTTTGGCAACAATGCCTGTATCAGGGGCAACTAAAACAATATAACATATATAAAAGCATATACATATAAAGAACAAAAATATATAAAAACATTCCATAATGGAAGGTCAGAAATATGGAAAAAAATAAAAATTATTAATTACAGAATTATCATCAAAAACATCTCACCTTACTCACTAGATATCACATTATGTTTGGTAACGTTTTTGATAATTTTGTAAGTATTGTTTTTTCCATATTTCTATATATTTTTTTGTAGTACTGGGCCAGTAGTTCACCTGAAACCCTACCCCCCCCCCCCTTCAAAAGGTAAGCTGTCTGAACTGAGACCGGTATGCTGATTATGTTCTGCCTGAACCAGTCAAAATCCCATCCCTAGTTTTGACTGCAGAACTGGTTTGAATTTTTGGGCTCTCTGATGTCTAGGACAAGAGAGAGCTCACTGCTGTTTGACAGGAGTGAAGGATACATTCTCCTCTGTGGAGACGTATGGTCCCCCTTGTCACCATACTTGTATACCTCCTCATGATGGGAATGATGGGCGAAAGTTATTTTGGAGAAGGATCCAAGTGTTTCACAGTGCTCTTTCACTGTATCTCAACTGCTTCTTCCTTTCGCGTGGGACGTTTGAATACTTTTCCTGCACGTCTTAACATAAGTAGGACACTTGCAATTGTGAATGCCTGCAAGTTCCTATCTACTGCAGAAGCTCTTGACACCATCTCAAAAGCATCAAAGGTGTCAAGGTGGCCATGTGCTTCCTCCATTCCCTCCCTTTACCCACTAGTGACCCTAGTTAACCCAATTTCTCTTGAGGAAGAGGATCTGCAAATGCCTTCATCTTAAGCAGAGTCTTACGTGTACTGGCTCATGGAAATCTGATAAGAAACTGTGCAGAATGTAGAGCATTCTTAAAAATATCCCTTTCAAAGTCATGCAAGGTGCATGTGCACCTTCCTGGTGTCACATGTGGGTTTGATCATTACAGATTGGCAATAAAGTTGTCACTTTTTTAATCCAGGAGTTTTCTATACACTGTACCATGGAATATACCTTTTCATTTAAGCTATGCCCAGAGAAGAGGCAACTTTATAAAGGATTTTTTCAGGCATAAATGCCAGTATTTGCACACAAAATTACTTGGGCAGCAGCAGAATGGGACGGTGTTGGCAGCGGCGGATCACATTTCTGTTACAACTGCAACAACACTAAACTTAAACTGCGCTGAGGAAAGGCACGGCAATCTACTTCTGTATCTTGCCATGAAAACCCAATGGATAGTAACAAAACAAATTGCACTATAGTGCTGGAAGATGAGACCCCCAGGTCAGAAGGCACTCAACTAGCTACTGGGGAAGAGCTGAAGATTTTTCAGAGAAAAGCCAGCATTTATGATGTGGTTGGATCAAAGCCCTCGGGATGTCTGACTGCTGATGTAGCTGCGCATGAAATGAGTGTCAGAAGCTGTAAAGATGTCTTACATATTGGAACATGGGACGTATGAAGCATGAACCAAGGGAAGTTGGAGGTGGTCAAAAATGAAATGGAATGTGTACAACTTGATCTATTGGGTGTCACTGAACTGAAATGGACTGGCATCGGGCACTTTGAATCAGATGACCATGGACTGCCTGAAGAACAAACCAGTCAGTACTAGAGATCAAACCTAAGCTTTCTTTAGAAGCTCAGACGACAAGACTGACTTTCATACTTTGGACACATCATGCGAAGAGAGAGATCATTAGAGAAAGACATCATGCTTGGCAAGATAGAAGGTTAACGCAAAAGAGGAAGGCCAGCAATGAGATGGATCGATACAATAACAGCATCTACAGGTACCAGTCTGTCAACAATACGCCGCCTGACTGAAGACCGAACACAATTTAGGACAACTATCCAGAGGGTCGCCATGAGTCGACACTGATTCGATGGACCTAACAACAAAAAAGTACACGTTGCAATTAGATGTTTATTTGTAAGTAACTTTAGAGTACTTTAGAGTAAGTGTGTTCAGAGGAAGAGTTTGAGTGGAGTGTAATTTTAAATAAAGAGGAAGATGGCAAAATATTCAAATATTGACATTACCTTTTTACACTCAGCAATAAACAAGTATGATCCTGTAACAATTTCTGGTAAAAGAGAATTGGATCCTTGTCTGTAATAGGATACCCTTGAAAAGTAGGCTTCTTACTCCCACTGGCACTCCTTGTGGCCTTGGGCGAGATACTTACCCCTCTATTGCCTCAGGTACAGCATAGTTATTCACCTATAACGGGTGTTCTCCGGGGACAGCAGGAATCAATCCTCACATATGAGCGGCGTCGGCGCTGATGGAGCCCTCATGGAAGCATCTCCCCAGCTTTCAAAGAAAGCTTTTGGGAGATGCCACCATGTATGCGTGATGTCCTTCCCACCCAAGGGTACCATCTTGTTCAGTCAGATGACAGCTAATTGTAGTTCCACGAAGATCACCGAGGCCCCGTCCCACTGAATCTTGATGAGAGCCCATGCTATGAGTGGGGTGGGAGGGAACGCATACAGAAGGCATTGGAGGCTTCCCTGCCCGGCTGGGGGACCAGGCCGCAGAACCATGGGAGCTGTGAGTTCATAGGGCTGGCAAAAAGGTCCAGGACCAGAGTAGTCACTGCGTTGTCTGTGGACAGAAATGCCACTAGTGTGGCTTGAGGATCCGAGTCGGTCTGTCCACCAGGAGGTGGTCCTGATCCAGGAGATACATAGCTCATAGGGCTATACCTTGGTGGATTGCAAAGAACCACAAGGCCATCACCTACAGGCAGAGGCTGTGAGAGCCGGTGGCCCCCCCCCCCATTTGTTCATATAGAACATCGCCACCCGGTTGTCCGCCTGGACAAGTACCACCCAATGGTGAATGCGGTGCTTGAATGCCCAGAGCGCGAGGACCACTGCTCGGAGTTTGATTGGCAGTTGGGACTCCTCTGGGGACCATGTCCCCTGCATACGGAGCTTGCCACAGTGCGGTCCTCAGCCCGTTAGAAAGGCGACCATGGTCAAGACCACGTCATGTTGTGGAGCCTGGAACTGCATGCCTCGGAGAAGATTCCGAATGTCCCGCCACTAGACGAGGGACTCAGACAGATGGGGGGTGACTGAGATGGCGTCTCGGAGATGGCCCGTTGCCTGAGCCCACTGACTAGAAAGGCACCACTGCACCGCTCGCATATGCAGACGGGCGCCGGGGATGACGTGGACCATCGAGACCATATGGCTGAGAAGACGGAGCATCTCCTGGGCCGAGACTACATTGCAGCGCTGGACCGCAGAGGCCAGAGCGATGAGGTGGTCTGCCCTGTCTTGTGGAAAGAAGGCCGTAGCCTGCTGAATGAAGGGGCACATGTTGATGAACTCCAGGGATTGTACCAGAACATAAGATATGCCATACTGGGTCAGACCAAGGTCCATCAAGACCAGTATCCTGTCTCCAACAGTGGCCAATCTAGGTCATAAGTACCTAGACGTTTCCCCAAAAGACACAGGTTCCTCAATGCTTGTATTGGATCAAGCAGTGATATCCCGGGTCCCTCTTAATAATGGTTTATGGACCTTTCCTTCAAGAACCTGTCCAAACCTTTTTTAAACCCAGCTACACTAACAGCTTTTACCACATCCTCCAGTAACATATTCCAGAATTTGATTACATGTTGAGCGAAAAAATATTTTCTCTTATTAGTCTTAAATAGGTTACCAGGGTGAAGTGAGATTTCAGGTAATTCACCACGAAGCCGAGATGTTCAAGGAGATGTATGGTAGGGCCATGACCCGCCGAGCTTCGTCAGCTGTCTCCCCTGTAACAATCCAATCATCTAGGTAAGGGTAGATGAAAGTGCCCTGTAATCACAGGTGGGCTGCAACTACCACCTTGTCCTCTATCGGTTTGCCAAACAACTGTTCGCCCAGACATGGTACATCTAGCAGCTTTTCCTGGACCCATTGTTCGAGATCCGAGGACTGGAGCCAGGTCTGCCACTTGGCTCCAATACCCACAGCTGCTACCCAAGCAGAGAACTCGAAGCTGTCATATGCAGCATGAGAGAGATACTTCGAACAGTCCCCCACTGATTTCAGTAGGGACTGGAAGTGACAGAGGTAATCGCTATCAAGGCCCACTTGGAAGCCACCGAATTCTTTCGTGAGGTCACGAAGGAACATATATAGCTGGTAGGCCTGGATGCGGCAAGCTAGCATGGAACCTTGGTAGGCCTTTTGCTCGAGGGCGTCGAGGGCGTGAGATTCCTACACGGCAGAGTTGAAGAGTTAGTCTTCGGACTCTTCTGCTTCCGCATGGCAGATTCTACCATTGAAGTATGGGGGAGCTGGGCCTTCCAGAAGCCGGGTCCCCAATGGACCCTGTACATGGTGTCCAGGCACTTGCTGACAATGAGGATAGAGACAGGCGTCTCCCACATGTGGAGGAGCAGCCGGTTCAGGATGGATGGAACCGGGACAATGAGGGATTCCCTCAGCGGGGCTTCATACTGCAAGATATAGAGTTCCTCCACCCAGGGCTCCTCCTCGGATTGTGTAGAGCGCGCCAGGGCTCGAGCCATGTCCCGCACAAACTCCAAAAAGGTGGTGTCCTCGGGAGGTGACCGCCGCTTCTGAGCGGGCGGGGAGCAGGGCCGGCCCGTCCATTGAGCAAGAATGTTTTTTGCACAGGGCCCCGCGTTTCAGGGGGCCCCGCGCAAAAAACATTCTTAAGCATCCCAAGTTAAAAAAAAAAAAAAAAAAAAACGGCTGCTTCTGCCGCGGCAGCGTCAAGAGCTCTGCCGCGGCAGCATCAAGAGCTCTGCCGCGGGCCCCCCCTGCCCGGCAGAGCCTCCGGTGCATCTTCAGCTCTTCACGTCCAAAACGCGGGCTTCTTTCAGAGCCGCGAGAGGTTTCTTTTCAGTCCGCGGCTCTGTTATCCCGCGGGCTGATGGGATTTCCCATCACCCTCGGCGGGATTAACAGGCCGCGAGAAAAGAAACTCTCCGCGGCTCTGAAAGAAGCCCGCGTTTTGGACGTGAAGAGCTGAAGATGCACGGAGGCGTCTGACCGGGCAGGGGGGGGCCCCGCGGCAGAGCTCTTGATGCTGCCGCGGCAGAGCTCTGAAGCTGCCGCGGCAGAAGGCAGCCGGTTTGGGTTTTTTTTATTTTAACTTTGGATGATAGGGGTGGGGGTGGTTAGGACTGGTAATGGCTATGGGAGGGGGGGGGGGAGGCTAAACTGGAAGTAGGCTGATGGGTAGGGGGAGGCTAAACTGGAAGTAGGCTGATGCGTGGGAGGGGAGGCTTAAAAACTGAAGTGGGCTGATGGGGGGGGGGTGGTGAGGACTGGTAATGGGCCAGGGGGGTGGGGTGGTTAGGAACTGGTAATGGGGCTCTGGGGGGGGGAGGCTAGACTGGAAGTGGGCTGATGGGGGGGGGTTAGGACTGGTAATGGGGCTATGGGGGGGGCTAAGTGGGCTGATGGGGGGGTTAGGACTGGTAATGGGCTATGGGGGGGGGCTAAGTGGGCTGATGGGGGGGTTTGGACTGGTAATGGGCTATGGGGAGGGGGCTAAGGCTGGAAGTGGGGGTGGTAGGACTGGAAATGGGCTGATGGGGGGGGTTTTAGGACTGATAATTGACTGTGGGGAGGGGGCTAAGGCTGAAAGTGGGTGGGTAGGACTGGAAATGGTCTGATTGGGGGTTAGACTGGTAATGGGCTATGGGGGGCTAAGACTGAAGTGGGCTGATGGGGGGGGTAGGACTGGTAATTGGCTATGGGGGGGGGGCTAAGACTGGAAATAGGCTGAGGGGGGCTAGGACTGGAAATAGGGTGATGGGGGGGTTAGGACTGGTAATGGGCTATGGGGGGGCTAAGACTGGAAATGGGCTGACTTGGGGGGTAGGACTGGTAATTGGCTATGGGAGGGGGGCTAAAGACTGGAAATAGGCTGATGGGGGGCTAGGACTGGAAATAGGGTGATGGGGGGTTAGGACGTAATGGGTCTGATGGGGGGGGGGTTTAGGACTAGTAATGGGCTATGAGGAGGCTAGGACTGGAAATGGCTGAGTGGGAAGGAGGGCTTGAACTGCAAATAGCTGATGGGGACGGGGGCTTGGAATGGAAATGGGTTGTGAGTGGGGAGGGAGCTAGGACTGGAAATGGGTGAGGGGGGGGGGCTAGGACAGTGAAATGGGCTGATGGGCTAGAATAGGACTGGAAATTGGCTGTTGGGGGGGCTAAGATTGGAAATGGGCTGTGGTGGGGGTTTGGATTGAAATGGACTCATGAAGGGGCTAGAAACTGGAAGTAGGCTCATGGGGGGCTTGGATTGGAAATTGGGCTGAGTGGAGGGGTGCTAGGTATTGAAATGGGCTGATGGTGGGGCTCGGAATTGACTAGCAATGGGCTGATGGGGGCTAGGATTGGAAATGAGCTGATGGAGGGTACTTGGATGGGACTGCAAATAGATGGGGGAGCTAGGACTGGAAATGGGCTTATGGGGGGCTAGGACTGGAAATGGGTGATGCGGGGACTAGAAGGGAGCGGATGCTGGTGGGACTGGAACTAGAATGGAGCTGATGTTGGGGAGGATTAGAATTGGGATGGAGCTGGGAGAGTGAAATGGAGAGGGAAAAATATTTTTGGTGGGAGGGAAGACAAATCTACAAATTGTCCGGATATTGGGAGAGTAAGTGGGGATTGAGGATGGAGTGATGGGTAAAATTTGAGTGGATGAAATAGGAATGAGGAAAGAGCAAAAAGGAGAAAGATTAGTATTGTTAAAGCAGATGTAGAGAGAGAATGGTACAAAAAACTAGAAGAGAGAAGAAAAGACAAATGGACAGCAGGACGATGAAGAATTAGCGGAAGACACGAAGAAACCAGAGAAAGTGGCTGGAGCAATTGCAGCTGAAAAAAAATGCACGACAAAGGTAGAACAATATCTCTTTATTTTGAAGGTTTATTAATTGGAATATGTCAGCTCTGGGAAATGGCATCAATTAACGCTGCGCTTTGTTTAGTACAAGAGCAATTAATGTATAGTTTTATTTCTACAGTGTTGTACATTCCAAGTTTGGCTTTTGGGATTCCCAGTTTAATTATTGTCTTCCTGTTTCTAAATGTGATTCCTTGTTTGGTGATGGTCTATGTTCTGCGCATGTGTACTGAGCTGAGGTGTTCTGTTTATATAATTCCTATTTTGACATTGCCACTTGTTCTCTTTCCCCAGTAGGTCATGTATTGTTGTTCTCTGAAAGTATTTGGTTTAATATTTGGCAAGCGTTTTCCTTTTGATAGTTAGGGTATGGTGTTTTATGAGTCCTGGTAGTGCTGTTAGGATACGGCGGGTTTGCTATGGGTTCTAAATGGGCAGTGTTTGTAGTAGTTCCTAATGTGCCTGGCGGTTGGTATTGATTATCGTAATGTAGAAGTCTTTTAGTCTTTCTTTATTTCATACACTCCATTAAGAGGCATGTTTACTAAAAGTTCGTGTATGGTAACATTATGCAAATATTTATGCAAATGAGGCCCCTTATGCAAATGAGGCCCCGCACCGAGTCTCCGCACATGGCCCCGCACCCCCCTTGGGCCGCCCCTGGCGGGGAGGGATCTGAAGGGAAGTCCCAGTGAGCCTGGGATTCAGGGGAAGTATCCCTGTCGGACCCCTAGTCCGAAATCTCAGAGGGGGACTCAGAGCTAGGCTGCTTGAACAGGGCTCATGAAGATCTCGCGCCCGAGGAACGGGATGGAGATAGAGACCTCTGCCGAGATCCCTCACGAGGCCCTTGGCTCTCAGGGGGGTTACTGTGGCAGTCTTGGGAGCCAAGAGAGGTGTCGCCCTCGATGTCTCAGAGCGCATGCCAGTGGGACCTGGCACCAGTGGCTGTTGGGCAGCAAGGAAGGTAGAGAAACTGCGCTCCAGTACCAGCATTCGGGCCTCCCACTCAGGAGTGGGGCCCTGCGATGCCGACATCGGGGTAACCGGGTCGGGTGTCGAGGAGGAGAGGAGATCTTCGCCGGGACGATTCTCAGGAGACTGGGCGCCATCGCTGAAGGCTTCCGTATTTGTACAAGGTACCTTTCGGGGCCGCTCCTTCTCAGACTCCAAGGATTGCTGAGAAGGGCTAAGGGACTGGGTGTGAGAGCACTCATGCTTGTCCCGAGTCCGCCTTCTTCCACTCTCTTTCGGGGGACCCTTGCTCAGAGTGATGCCAGGGCCGCAGGGGACCCCAGAGGTGGAGGGTCAGAGAAGCGGGAAGCTACCAGAAACACCAGGGCCGTCTTGCGTAAAATATCATCCAGTTTCTGCTTATGGCTCTGGATGACCTTGGAAGACACAAAGGGAGCAGAGCTCTGGGTTATGGTCTGCTCCCAGACACCGAAGACAACAGTCATAGGTGTCTGAGGGGGACATGTTTTTGGAGCATCTGTCACACTTTTTAAAACTGGAGGCCATGGGGCAAAAAGAATCCCCCACAAGAATCCCCAGTTCGGCCAGCGGTTGAAAAGGGTGCGAAAATGCGCTGAAGGCGAAAAGCATGAAGAAAAGGTAAAAAAACAAACAAAAAATAACAAAGTCCCGGGGCCCGCTGCTGAAGTAGGGGGACTGGGACAGCAGAAAGAGGACTGGGAAACCCAGAATGGAAATACTATGGAAAAACCTCTTCCGAAGTAGAGGGAAAGGGCTCTACAGAAAAAGGGAGACTGACCAAGATGGCACCCTTGGGGGGGGGGGGGAGGGGACCACAAATGCATGGTGGCATTTCCAAAGGCTTTCTTTGAAAATTGGGGAAATGCTCCACACGGGCTCAGTCGGTGCCAACGTCACCCATATGTGAGGACTGACTTCCTGCTTGTTCCTGGAGAAGCTATGTGATGTGACATGGCCATACAGCGTGAGCCCAGCCTGCTCATAGGTGAGGGCGATGCAGTCCGCCACCCAGATGGACAGTGTTTGCTTGGTCACTGCTTCCCCCAGCCGACTAAGGTCGTAGCAAACAAAAAGCTGAGAAGCTTTGCAGTGGCCCTGCATACATTGAATGTAGAAGCACAGGGCCCTCTTCAATCCAAGGTGTGAAGGACGGTCTCCACTCTGCTGGAGGGAAGAAGGTGGGTAGCACCACCTCCTGGTTGAGGTGAAAGGAAGATACCACCTTCAGAAAGAATTTGGGGTGCGTGTGTAGCATGACCCTGTTCTTGTAGAATCTGATATATGGTGCCTCTACCACTAGGGCTTGGAGCTCGCTGACCCTGTGAGTGGAGACGAGTGCCACCAGGAACACAACCTTCCATGAGAGGTATCTCAGGTGGCAAGTAGCCAGGAGCTCAAATGGCGGGCAGGAGAGCTGCATCAATACTACGCTGAGGTCCCACTCTGTCACCAGAGGGCGGACAGGGGCTTTGGACAGGAGTCCTCTCAGAAAGTGGGTCACCAGGGGCTGGACAGAGAGAGACTTGCCCTCAACTGGGTGGTAGTGTGCTGCTAGGGTACTTTGTACCCTCACGGTGTTTGATTTGAGTTCAGATTGTGAGAGAAGGTGGTACTGCAGCACCATCTGCATTGGGGCAGAACGGGTTTGCCTGTTGCTCTGCGCACCACACCGAGAACCTGTGCCATTTGAAGGTGTGGTGCATAATCATTTGAAGACCTCCTGTAGAGGTCTTGCAGGAGGCCAGCAGGCTCTCTTCCAAGTCTCCTGAAAGGGGCTAAGGTTACCCTTTCAGCCGCCAGTGGTAGGAACCCCAGATTGGGGTACAGGAGAGAGCTCCCCCCTCCTGAGACAAGAGCTCTGGTGAATTCCGCAGGAGGATCAGAGCCTCCACTGACAATCGAAGGAGCAGCAGGAACCAAAGCTCTCTGGGCCACCGTGGAGCCACCAGGATCAGCAACGCTTTGTTGCAAAGAACCTTGAAAAGGGTCTTGGCAATCAACAGCATGGGTGGGAAGGTATACATGAGGCCTTCTGACCACAGAATGAGAAACACATCTGCCACAACTCGGGACAGGTGGGGCTGAAGGGAACAGAAGAAGGGCAACTGGTGGTTGTCTGGGCTGGCGAAAAGGGCCACCCATGGGGTCCCCAGCGCTTGAAGAGCTGGATGGCTACTCTGGGGTCCAGCTGCTACTGGTACGGTTGGAGAGCCATGCTCAGTTTCTCCACCAGGCTGCTGTCCTGGCCTGGTAGGTATACAGCCCGTAGGAGTATTCCCTGATGAACAGAGTGTCATCGCTTTGTGTCAGAGGGTGCTCGACCCCATGTCCCCCTTTTTGTTCATGTAGAACAGGGGTCACCAACCTGCGGCCCGCGAGGGCCTTCCGTGCGGCCCGCGAGACTCTACCCCGGTGCGGCCCACCAAGGCAAACTCACGGATTCCTTCATGTCAGCTCTCTCCCTTCTTCTGCAGCCGCGGCTCCCTGCCTCTTAGGGAACCGCGGCTGTGCTTGTAAAATCATCATGGCTCCGTGCAGCATTGTCCCGCCTCTAAAGGAAGTTGTTTACCACTTCCTTTAGAGGCGGGATAATGCTGCATGGAGCCGCGATGATTTTACAAGCACAGCCGCGGTTCCCTAAGAGGCAGGGAGCCGCGGCTGCAGAAGAAGGGAGGGAGCTGACATAAAATATAGGTATGAGCAGGTTTTTTTGGGGGTTTTTTTTTTCGCGCGGGGGGGGGGGGGGGTGTGTGTGCGGCCTGCGGGTCTGCCGGTAGTCGGCTGTGCGGCCCTCTGGAGGTTGGTGACCCCTGATGTAGAACATTGCCACCTGATTGGATCAGCACAGACTGGTGCCTCAGGCGGTGGCAAAATGCTCGGAGGGCTAGATATATTGCCCAAAGCTCCAAGAGGCTGATCTGCTGGTTGACCTTGGTTTGTGACCAACTGCCCTGGATGCGAAATCCCTCGTAGTGGGCTCCCCATCCCAGCAGGGAGGTGTCTGTTGTAAGAACCCCTCAGGGACCTGGAGTTTGGAAGGACATCCCTGCTTGAAGGTGCTGCGGATTTTGCCACCAAGTCAGAGATTCTGCCAACTGGTGGGTCACTGAGACTCTGTCCTGGAGATGGCCTGTGTCCACTGGTCTTGAAGGCACCAACTAAGTGACTTTCATGTGCAGATGGGTGTCTGGAGTGGCATGGACTGTGGGAGGCCATGTGCTCAAGCAGACGCAGCAGGAGCCAAGCAGACACAGAGGGACAGTGCTGTACGTCTGCAGCTGGTGTCTTGAGATGGTCAGCCCAGTCGAGGTGGAGGAAGGCCTTTGCTTGAACGGTGTCCAGTTTTGCCTCTATGAACGCCAGATATTGTGTTGGGAGGAGATGGGACTTGAGGTGGTTTATTACGAACCCCAGATGTTATAGGACGTGGATGGTGCATGCCGTAGCTTACTGCACCTCTGTGGCCATGCCTTCTTTTATGAGACAGTCGTCCAGGTAGAGGAAGATGAATAGCCCCTGGAGGCAGAGGTAGGTGGCCACGACTGCCAGACATCTGGTTAAAAACCTGGGGGCGGACACCAGGCCGAAGGGTAGCACTCTGTACTGGTAGTGGCCTCCCCGCACCATGAAGCGGAGGTACTGCCTGTGGCTGGGGTGAATGAGGATGTGGGTATAAGTATCCTTCAGATCCAAGGAGCATATCCAATCTCCCTGCTGAAGGTAAGGCAGCAATGTTCCAAGGGAGAGCATCTTGAACTTTTCCCTCACCAGGAACTTGTTCAGGTTCCACAGGTCTAGGATGGGCCTTAGGCCCCCTATCCTTTGTGGCATAAGGAAATACCTAGAGTAGAACCCTTTGCCCCTGAGATGTTGGGGTAATGGTTCCATTGCTTTGTCCTCGAGAAGGCCTGCGAGTTCCTGCAGTAGAAGGTCCCGGTGAAAGGGAGATCTGGGGGGGCTCTCCCAGAAAGAAAGGGGAGGTGTATGTGCCAGGTGGAGGAGGTAGCCCTCCTTGACCACCTGAAGTGCCCAGGAATCGGTGGTGATGGCTGGCCACCTGTGGGCATAGCAAATCAGATGTCCTCCTGTGGGCTGCTGTCCTCCTTGGGCATAGCCTCTCAACAACAAGAAGTCAAAGCTGCTCCTAAGACGGGCAGTAGCAGACACAAGAGGCTTGGGAGCCTTCTGTTTACAAGGGACATGCCCCTTTCCCTTAGCCTGCTGACCATGCTGGGGAGCTGGAAGGCCTGAAAATGTGGGTAGTTTTTGTAAGCATCTTCTTTCCTTGGGTAAAAAGGCATTTTACCCGAGCCCTTCCGTCGGGGAGGGCCAGCAATCTTTTTGGAGAGCCTGGTCCTCGTCACGAACTCTGTCTCCAACTCGGTGGCCTTTTCAGTCATGGTTTTGCCAAAGAGGTACTCCCCTTGGCATGGGACATTGACCAATTTGTCCTGAACCCATTGCTTGAGGTCAGAAGACTGTAGCTAAGCCTGGAGTCAGGCACATTGCCCACTACGGCTACTCTAGTCACAAACTCGAAGCCATCATAGGTTGCTCGAGTCATGAATTTGGAGCATTCATGGACGGCTTTGGCTAGGTTCTTGAACCGCCGCAGGGGCTCCTCGGAAAGACAAGCTAAGAACCCAACGAGCTCCTTTGCCAGGTCTCTCAGATATATGCCCATGTAGAACTGGTAGGCCTGGATCCAGCCAATGAGCATCGAGCCCGGGTAGCACTTTCTGCCGAGGGCATCCAGGGTGCGAGCCTCCCTACTGGGGGCACTGAGGAGTGTGTATTCTGGCTCTTCAGCCGATGCATAGCCAACTCCACCACCATGGAGTTATGCAGCAACTGTGCCTTCTGGAAGTCAGGTCTCTGGTGGACCTGATACATCGAATCGAGCCGCTTGCTCAAAACAGGCCCCGATGTCAGTGTTTCCCACATATGGAGCATTAACCATTCCAGGATGGAAGGAATGGGTATCGGAGCGATTCCCTCAGTGGGGCCTTGTATTTGAGGATTTCTAGTTCCTCCGTCTTAGGGTCCCCTTCTGATTCCGTTGGGAATGCTAGGGCCTTTGACATGTCCCGCACAAAGTCAAGGAATGCCATGTCCTTGGGCAGGGACCAATGCGGAGGCTCAGAAGGTGGTGAGTCCAAAGGAACGTCACGGTGGTGATGGGTGTCCGGGGACTCCTTGTCCTCAGTCTCCCATTCTGAGTAGTTGGTCGAAGACTCGAGGAAGGTGCGGCCTGTGGGTTCTGGGCCTGAGCCCTGCCCATGGCTAGTGCCATATGCGCTAGCCAGGGAAGACCTCGGTCCCATCAAATGGGACTCTGATCTAGACTACGGCTGAGGATCGACTCGAGGCCGCATGGTCTCGATCGGCTCAGTCTCCGGAGACATTTTCAACATCAAGGGCCCAGCGGTCTGGACAGATGAACAGGCTGTGCCAGACAGCAACGCCCGCTGCTGGTCCATAAAGGCAGACAGGCTGTGCTCCAGAGCCACCATTCTGGTTTTGAGCCCAGAAGGATCCGCAGCTACCGATGCAGGCACCAAGGAACTCAGGCCCAAAGCCGGTTCCCCCAAAGGGGAGTCCTCAACAAAGATGGCCTCTGGAGTCCAAGACATTTCTCCAGGTAATTCCTTCCGGGCAACCTTGATGGGCTGCACCAGTTCAGAGCCCTCGGACAAATGTCGTGGACTGCGGGACCTGGCTCGGGGCTTACCCGATATGTCAGAACCATCCAGGGATGCTGCCTTTGAGGGTTTCTTCTTCTTCTTGTGTTCCCTCGAGGAAGACCCCCTTTCTGAAGATCTGCGGCATCGGCCAGAGTCCGCGAGAGTGCCACAGGAGTCCATGACTTCAGAAGGGGGTCTTGGCTTTTGGAGGCACTGGGGACTCTGGGAAGAACTTATCATGCTGCTGCTGCTGACAGCTCTTGAGGGCCTTGGTAGACATCATCTTACAGAGACCACAGGCCGCGGGGTCATAGTCCGGCCCTAGGCAGCAGTGGTGTGGTGTATTGGTAAGTGACGATTTTTGCACACCAATCACACTTGTTAAAGTCACTGGTAGCAATGAAGGAAAAAAGTACTCCAGAAAGGTTGAAGACCTGCGGTGCTGCCAGCTGAAAAAAAGGCATGAAGGCGCAAAGAGGAAAAAATATCTACAGACCAGAGACTATTGCGGGGCAGCAGGCTCGGGTGGCGGGAAGAGTACCAGTGTGCAACTGGAGGAGAGTATGAAACTCAGGCACAAAGAATCAACTTTTTTCTGGGAGAAAGCAGACGTCTGAAGGGCTCCATGGAAAAAAGGAGACTGAGCAAGATGGCATCCGTGGGCGGGAAGAGTACCAGGCATGCGTGGTGGCATCTCCCAAAGGCGTTCTTTGAAAGCTGGGGAGATGCTTCCGCGAGGGCTCTGTCGGCGCCGTCACCCTGCTTGTTCCCGGAGAAAAACTTAGATCATATGCCCTCTGGGGACAGAGAAATAGCGTAGTTACCAGTAACAGGTTTCTCCAGGGACAGCAGGAATCAATCCTCACATATGGGAGACGT
This sequence comes from Ichthyophis bannanicus, assembly GCA_033557465.1. Taxonomy (NCBI): domain Eukaryota; kingdom Metazoa; phylum Chordata; class Amphibia; order Gymnophiona; family Ichthyophiidae; genus Ichthyophis; species Ichthyophis bannanicus. The sequence continues at coordinate 376,662,515 of CM066037.1, read as the reverse complement.
TGGCGCTGACAGAGCCCATAGAGAAGCATCTCTCCAGTTTTCAAAGAAAGCCTATGGGAGATGCCACCATGCATGCATGGTCCCCTTCCTGCCCAACAGTGCCATCTTGCTCAGTCAGATGACATAGCTAGGAAGGCATAAAAATAAAATAAAGTAAAGGAGGCAACTCCAAGGGGAGGAGGGAGGGTTGTGAGGACTGATTCCTGCTGTCTCTGGAGAACACCTGTTAAAGATGAGTAACTACACCTTCTCCAGGAACAAGCAGGAAGTTGGTTCTAACATATGGGACTCCCTAGCTCCAGGCTGCCGGGAACCAAACCATGACAGCACCAGCGGCGACCATGGCAGGGTAGCCATGAGTTGCAAAAGATAAGCCCCCGAATGAGAGATTGTGTGAGACCCTAGTATCCAGAGGTGCCATCACTCCGGTAGCCTGATCACAGAAGGATCGGAGGGCCGAAGTTGCCTACACCCAAAGTAGATTGCAAAGTACCACCTGGCCAAAGGCACTGCCACAACAGGACTCACTCTCGAGGCAGTAGTGAGCTGCGAATGTCTGAATTGAAGACCATGTGGTGGCCTTACAGATCTCTGTCACCGGCACTAAGTGCAGGTTCGCCACCGAAGTGGCCATCACTCTCACGCGCGCTGTGATCCGGTGCTCCAGGGAGAGTCCAGCTTGTTCATAGGCGAGTGCAATACAGTCTGCCACCCAAGTGGACAAAGTTTGCTGACACTGGGAGCCCCAGCCTATTGTGATCTTATGAAACAAAAAGTTGAGAAGCTTTGCAGTGGCCCTCAGTCCATTCAAGGTAGAAGGACAGGGCTCTTTAATAATCCAGTATGGTCTTCTCCCAACCTGCATGGGCCCTTGGGGGAAGAGGTTGGCGAGGACCATATCCTGATTGAAGAGGAAAGGGGATATCACCTTCAGGAGGAATCTGGGGTGCATACAGAGCACCACTCTGTTCTTGCAGAATCTTGTATAAGGCAGCTCTGCCACCAGAGCCTGGAGCTTGCTTACTCTGAGAGCGGATGTTAGAGCCACTAGGAAGGTGACCGTCCAGGAAAGATGGCACAGGTGGCAAGTGGCCAGAGGCCCAAATGGCAGTCTGGTAAGCTGCGACAGCACCATGTTGAGGTCCTACTCTGCACCCGGGGTGGGGAGTTCAGATAGCAAGAGGCCCTGGAGGAAATGAGAGATCAGGGGCTGAACTGAGAGGGGTTTTCCCTAGGTGGGGTGGTGGTGCACTGCAATTGCGCTTAGGTGCACTCTGAGTTGGACTTCAGCACAACCTGCGACAAATGGAGCAGGAGCAGAAGGGGTTCTCCTGCTTCTCTGCGCACCACACTGAGAACTGGTGCCACTTAAAGACATACACATCTTGTAGAGGGCTAGCGGAAGGCCAAAAATACCTCCTCTACCTCTTTCAGGAGATTAAAGGAAACCAGAGCTACCCTTTCAGCAGCCATGCTGTTAATGTCAGGGACCCCAAGCTGGCGAGCCCGCCTCCTGAGACAGAAGTTCCGATGCACAGCCCAGTGGGACCAGGAGTGCTGCCAACATTTCGAGCAGTAGTGGGAACCAGGACTGCCTGGGTCATCTGGGGCAATTAGTATCAGAGATGCCTCCTCATGCTGGACCTTGAAGAGGGTCCTGGCGAGAAGGCGTAGAGGCGGCCTTCTGTCCATGGGATTAGGAATGCATCCACTGCTACTCTCGACGGATGCAGATGCTGTGAGCTAATGCGGGGCAGCAGCGTGATGCACAGGCTGGCAAAGAGGTCTATCAGGGGCAGCCCCCAGAGATGGAAGAGCCAAGAGGCCTCTATGGGTTCAGATGCCACTCATGCGGCTGAAGGACTTTGCTCAGCCTGTCTGCCAGAGCATTGTCCTGGCCTGAGAAGTAGATTGCCCAGAGGAGCATGTCATTGTGAGTCGCATAGGAGCAGAGGGCTACCGCCTCCTAGCAGAGAGAATACGACCCGTGCCCCCTTGCTTGTTGACATAGAACAATGTGACCTGGTTGTCCATCTGGAATAGTACCGTCTAGTGCTGCAACTAATAGTAGAATGCCTGGACCAGGAAGATTGCCCTGAGTTCCAGGAGATTGATTTGTAGCTGAGATTCTGTCTAGGACCAGCAGCTCTGTATGTGAAGATCCTCACAATGGGCTCCCCAACTGAGAAGTGAGGTATCCAAGGTAAGGAATCTTGGGGGGGGGGGGGGGAGGAGGGGGTGTGCCTGGAAGGGCATCCCAGCCTAGAGGTGGCAGGAGTGCTGCTACCAATCGAGGAACTCTGCAAGCTCGTGGGTTACTCTGACCCTGTCCTGTACACTGCCAGTGGCTTGGGTCCACTGAGAGCATAGGCACCACTGAGCTGCCCGCATGTGTAAGTGGGCTAGTTGAGTCATGTGGACCGTGGAGGCCATATGGCTCAGCAGGTGGAGGAGGCGGCAGGCCAGGATTGGTTGCAGGTGCTGCACCTGAGCTGCTAGTCCATTGAGGTGTTCTGCCCTCTCTCTAGGAAGAAAGGCCCTGGCCTGTGAAGTGTCTAGCTGAGCCCCTATGAACTCCAGGCTTTGGGCTGGGGACAGGTGAAACTTGGAGTGGTTGAGGACGAAAGCATGCCCTGTGGCCTAGTGTGCCTCTATGGCAGTGCTGCCTCTTATAAGCCTGTTGCCCAGGTAGGGGAAAACGAAGGCCCCTGTAGACAGAGGGGGCCTACGACCACTGCTAGGCATTTGGTGGTCGTAGCCCCCCTCTGGCAGGAGGCCTGTCTGAAGGGCAACACCCTGTATTGGTAGTGCCTCCTCCCACCACAAACCTTAGGTGCTGCCTGTGGGAGGGATGGATTACGATGCATGTGTAAGCATCCTTTAGGTCCAAGGAGCAAAAGCCAGTCCCCCTGGTGGAGGTAAGGCAGCAACGTCCAAGGGAGAGCATCTTGAAATTCTCCCTCACCAGAAATTTTTAAAAGTTTTGCAGGTCTAGGATGGGCCTGAGGCTCCCAGTCCTTTCTGGGACAAGAAAGTACCAGGAATAGAAGCCCTTGCCCCAAAGGTGCTTGGGTACTGGCTCTACTGCCTTGCCCTTGAGGAGACTTGCGAGCTCTGTGAGAAGCAAGGTCTGCTGAAGGAGAGGCCTCAGTGGCTCTTCTGGGAAAAAGTCTGGAGGTACCTTGCTGTAGGTGGAGAAGGTAACCCTCCCTGACCACCTGCAGTACCCAGAGGTCTGTGGTGACTGAGGCCCACCTGTGGGTGAAGAGTGCCAGGTGTCCCCCTGTGGGCTGAAGAAGGCTCTTGGGGGAGAGGGGGCCATGCCCTGGGAGTCAAAAGCTTCCCCTGGACTGGGCCGGAGCCAGAGTCTGGGGCTTAAGGGTTTTAGCCTTTTGGGCTGGGTACCACCCTGCAGAGGCCGAGTCGCCTTGGTATTGTTGGGTATGAGAGAAGGCCCCCTTCTTTCTGGGGGGAAAAAAGGCTTCTTCCCTGGTGGTTTTCTGCAGGAAGGCCCCAAGGTCTTTTTGGAGAGCCTTTGTCAAGTCACAAACTCTTTTTCGATCTCTGCAGCCTTGTCAGACATAGGTTGGCAGAAAAGATTCTCCCCGGTACAGTGGACATCAAGTAGTTTATCTTGTTCCCACGGTTCTAGGTTGGATGACTGCAACCAGACTTGGCAATGGGCCCCGATGCTGACAGCTGCGACTCAAGCTGATGACTCAAAGCAGTCATAAGCAGCTCAAAAGAGAAACTTTGAGCAGTCCTGTACCCCCGAGGTCAGGGTCTTGAACTGCTGGAGGGGTTCCCTATCGAGGCCTGCTGAGAAACCAGCAAGCTCCTTGGCTAGTGCCTTGAGGTACATGCCGATGTAGAGCTCATAGGCCTGGACTCTGCACCCAAGCATTGAGCCTGGGAAACATTTGCACCAGGCGGCGTCGAGAGTTTGTGCCTCCCTACCTGGGGGGGGGGGGAGGGTGGAGGAGAAGGTCTTCAGACTCTTTAGTTTGGTCATGGTCAACTCGATGACCATGGAGTTGTGGTATCTGGGTTTTGTGGAACCCTGGGCTCTTGCAGACGTGGTACATTGCTTCGAGCCGGCAACTGACAATGGGCACAGATGCTGGTGTTTCCCATATCTGGAGGAGCAGCAACTTGAGGATCAGCTGCACTGGCACTGTGAGGATCTCCCGGGGAGAGGTCTTATACTGGAGGATCTCCTCTGTGTGCAGGTCCTCCTCTGCCTCGGTCTGGACCAAAGGTGCCTTAGTTATATCCTGTACGAAGTCGTGGAAGGCCACGTCCTCGGATGGAGATCGGCATCAAGGTGCTAGTGGAGACGGGTCCTAGGGGACCATCTTGGTGTCTCTGGGTGTCCGGGATGCCTGTCCTTGGTCTCCCATTTGGAGTCAAGCGGTGACGAGGATTCAGAGGCCCTGCAGCTCTGCTGGTCAAGGCCTGTGTCTGGGGGTTGGAGGCCTAATGAGGACCTGAGGTCCAAGTTGTGAAAACTAGCCAGTGAGGACCAGATACCTGAGGAGCGGGATCGTGACCTCGACCAGTGCAGAGGGTTTACTTGAGGTCAGCGGCACTCTATGCTCGGCTCGACGACTAGTGGCCCCCTTCACAGTCAAGGGGCCTGTCATTGGGGTGGATGAGCTGGGCGAACCAGCCATCATCACCTGCTGCAAGGCCAGGATAGTACTGATGTTCTGCTCCAAGGCCACCAATTCTGGTCTTCATGCCAGAAGGCTCCGCAGCTTTCGGCATGGGCACTGTCATTTTCGGGCCTGATGCCAACACTCCAGAAAGTGTCCCCTCAATAACCACCATAGCCTCAAGCACCCTTGGCCGGTCTCCACCTGCCGAAGGGTCCATTTGGAAAGCTTGGCCGGGCGTCTCTCCGACTCCTTAGAGACTCTCCGGTGCGATTTACCGGGTTTCTCCAGACCGACCTCCAGGATCTTCGAGGATTTCTTTTTCTTCCGCTCCTGCTCCGAAGTCCTCTTGGAGAATCTGTGGCCACGGGACTCAGAGGATGCCTGGGCATCGTGGGATGTGCTTGCCTTGCAGCTGGGCGTTGGGGACATGTGCATGGAGTTGGACCTTGGGAACATCTTTTCCTGCAATTCCAACTTCTTTTTGTTAGTTTTTGCTGACATGGCCTGGGCAAAGGTCACAATTGGAACTGTCATGGTTCGGCACCAGGCAACGCAGGCAGCAGTCATGGGTGTGTGTGATGGACATGGTTTGACTGCAATAGTCACATTTTTTGAACTCATCGGGGGACATGGTGGGATGCACCCAGATGAGGTCAATGACCCCCGGGTGAAAAAGGGTGCGAAGCACCAGTGGAGGGAACCTAAAGAAAAAAGTGAAAAAGGAAGGGCCCGAGGATGGTGTCAGAGATGCTGAGGCAGAAAGAGGAATCAAGGAGGAATCCAGTGACATTGTACGTGCATCCGGCACGCTCCACAGAAAAAAAGGAGTGAGCAAGATGGCACCCTTGGGTGGGAAGGGGATCACGCATGCATGGTGGCATCTCCCAAAGGCTTTCTTTGAAAGCTGGGGAGATGCTTCCGTACAGGCTCCGTTAGCGCCGTCACCCATAAGTGAGGACTGACTTCCTGCTTGCTCCTGGAGAAACCTATAGTACCCGATTTTAACTCGCTTTGAACTGCTACTGGAAAGGCGTGAGCTAAATGCTAAAAATAAAGAGAAATAAGACTTACCTGCTAATTGTTGTTCCTTGAGGAACTCCAATCCAGTCCCTTACCTCTGGGTCGTGCACCTCCTCTCGCAGCATGGAGAGTGGGCATGTCAAAATTCTGAAGTCACCTGCCCTTATACTGTTGGCACCTCCCACCAGCTCCCAGTGACCTAATGACAAAGCAGACTCAGAGGAGCAACAAATAAGCATCTATACTAACAATACAATAACTCATTCTTTGTAACTTAACCATCCCTCTGAACGAAGAGGATAACTGCTCTTCCCTTCCATGAAGAAAGTTGAATAGAACTAGAGAAACGCAAAGAATGTGCCAAGGAAAAGAAAGGAAGAAGAGAATTAATCGCTTGAAGAGAGAAAATACTTACTGTAACCTGAAGCTGCAGCCAACCGGTCCGCAATAAACTGTTCGATAGCTGATAAAGACCCGGGCGGGAATCGGACTGGACTGGAGTTCCTCAAGGAACAATTAGCAGGTAAGTCTAATTTCTTTTTCCTTATCGTCCCTCCAGTCCAGTCCCTCACCTTTGGGATGTAACAGAGCAGTAAATTAATGGGAGGGACCTGTCCAACCGGACTTCAACACCGCCGAACTGAAACATGCATCCCCTGCCACCTGGATATCTAATCGGTAATGCCTACTGAAAGCATGCAAAGAGGACCACGTAGCATCTTACAGATTTCAACCGGAGGAACCAAACTATGTTCCGCTCACGAAGCCGCCTGGGCTCTCATAGAATGAGCCCGTAAGCCTACAAGAACTTGATGACCTTACAAGATATAAGCTGATGCTATTGTCTCCCGGATCCACCTAGAAATGGAAGCCTTGGCTGCCGCTTTGCCTTTATGAGGTCCCCCAAAGAGAATAAATGCTCAGATTTGCAAAAGGGCTCCAAAGCCTTCAGATAACGGCGGAGAACTCTCTTAAAGTCCAACAGGCACAAATTACGGTGTGAGACGTCATTCCCTAAAGTCCCTAATACTGGTAAGGACACCGCCTGATTCACATGTATTTATTTATTTGAATTCATTTTTATACCGCTCCTTCCTGTGATCAGCAGCGGTTTACATTTTAACATTTAATTCTGCAATGACAGCAGTTACATATAACAATATAGAAACTATGTACATAGCAAAGGTAGAGTAGGAATTCAAAACTATTTACATAGAGAACCGCGTATGTTCAGTTAACTATATACATATTTACATTGACGTACAATGGGAATGTCACCATAACTCTCACATACAAGGCCATACATGGCTTATCTGCAAACTCTCTAACTGATCTCACACAAGTTTTACCTCCAACTAGAACCAGAAGAAAAATAGCGACAAACACCCTAATAATGCCGAAGGCCATAACAACCTGTAGCCAAGCAACAGCGAATAGAGCCTTCATGTTTTGCGCACCAAAACATTGGAACTCCCTACCACCTGAAATTCGTGCCATAACCGGCATAGTCCAATTCAGAAAGGCCCTCAAACATAACTTATTCATCAAATACTACCCCACATAAAGTGCATAATATTCACCACAAACTTAACAGAATCCCCTCCTTTTCCAAACATTATTGATAATATTACATAAATACTTCTCTCATGTGATCGAATTAGCAGATCAATATTCTATGTATATAGTTCAATGTATATAGTTGTACCCCCATATTATCCATGTTTATCTTATCCAAATTTATTTTCCTGTTTTATGTAATACCGAGCAGCCTGTTGTTCTGGTCTTTGGTTCTCTGTAAACCGCGCTGATTGTAAATAGCGCGGTATATAAAAAATTGAAATAAATAAATAAATAAATATACTGTTGAGTTTGGTGTGTCATATGATGATGGAGTTGTTGGAATCCATCATGATTTATACTTGAATACAATTTATGTTATTTCTGACAGATTATAATATTCTTGGAATAGGTGAGTTTTGAGGGTTTTTTTGGAATGATTGGAGGTCCTTGTTGGCTCTTAGTGTGTCAGGGAGTTTGTTCCATTAAGTGGGGGGGCTAGGTAAGTGAATGTTCTATTGCTGGTATTCATTTTTACCTTGCATATAGAGTGGAATTTGTAGTGTTTAGATTGTGTGTACGTCTTTTTCTGTTAGGGGGTTGTATTTTAATGAGTGTGGCGAGGAAAGATGGGGCGACATTGTGTATTAACTTGAATGTTGTAATTATTATTTTGTATCTTACGCATGCTTGGATAGGTAGCCAGTGAAGTTCCATTACAATGGGAGTGATGTGATCTGAAATCCGTACATTCAATAATATTCGAGCTGTGACGTTCTGGGCCATTTGGAGTTTGTTGATTGTTTTTTTTTAGGTAGTCCATTTAGGATGCCATTACAATAGTCCAGATGTGGGGTCATGAGTGTTTGTACTATTGTTCTAAAATATGATTGTTCGATGATATTGCGTAGGGGTTGTAAGATTCTTAGTTTGTGGAAAATTGTTCTAATAGTCTTAGGTGAGTTTCCATGCTAAGAGTCTTATCAAGGGTCACACCTAGATACTTTAATTCTTGTTTGATGTTGTAAGAAATATTGTTTAGTAGGATTGTGGGAGGATGTTTAAATTCTGGGTTTTTAGAGATAAAGCGTAGTTACTCACCTGTAACAGGTGTTCTCCAGGAGCAGCAGGAATCAGTCCTCACATATGGGTGACGTCGGCGCCGACGGAGCCCTCGCGGAGCAATTTTCCCCAGCTTTCAAAGAAAGCCTTTGGGAATTGCAGCGCGCATGCGCGGTCCCCTTCCCGCCCAAGGGTGCCATCTTATCCAGTCAGATGACATAGCTAAAAGACAGCATAAAAATTTGCAAAAAAACTAAAGCAGATGATTGCAACTCCAAGGGGAGGAGGGAGGGTTGTGAGGACTGATTCCTGCTGCTCCTGGAGAACACCTGTTACAGGTGAGTAACTACGCTTTCTCCAGGACCAAGCAGGAAGTCAGTCCTCACATATGGGACTCCCAAGCTTAAGGCTACCGGAGACCCTAAGCACAAAAATGAGCTCCCTCTAGCTCAGCAGTACAGAAGGAAGGAATCTTCACTGAATTATTACCCACCGGTAGCCCCCATCCGGGATGGAGGGTAGGAGTTGCTCAAACCTCGAAGAGATTTCGGAGGACTGCCTGTCCGAAAGCACTGTCCCTGCGGGACTCCCTCTCGAGGCAGTAATGGACCGCAAAAGTCTGGCTCGAAGACCAAGTAGCGGCCCGACAGATGTCTGCCAATGGAACAGAGCGGAGGTAAGCCACTGACGTAGCCTTTGCCCGAACACAATGAGCCGTGACCCGACTTTCTAACGAGAGTCCGGCTGCCCCATAAGCCCAAGCGATACAGTCAGCAACCCAGATGGAAAGAGTACGCTTGGAGACCGGGAGCCCCAATTTATTGGGGTCAAAAGACACAAAAAGCTGAGCAGCTTTACGGTGCTCCCGCGTACGGTCAAGGTAAAAGTTCAATGCCCTTCTACAGTCCAGGGTATGCAGGACCATTTCAGCTCGGCTGGAGTGTGGCCTGGGAAAGAAGGTCGGAAGTACCACCTCCTGATTGATGTGAAAAGGGGAGACCACTTTTGGAAGAAATTTAGGGTGAGTCCGTAGGACTACCCTATTTTTGTAGAACCTAGTGTAAGGGGGATCAGACACGAGGGCCTGCAATTCACTTACACGTCTAGCGGAAGTGAGGGCTATCAGGAATAAGGTTTTCCAAGAAAGAAAACGGAGAGAACAGGTAGCCATAGGCTCAAAAGGCGGACAGGTGATCCGCTGCAAAACCACATTCAGATCCCAGTCAGGTGCTGGCGGGCGCAGAGGTGGTTTAAGTAGAAGGAGACCTCGGAGAAACCTTGCCACGAGAGGGTCGCTGGAAAGAGGTCTGCCGTCCACCGGCACATGATGTGCTGAAAGAGCACTGAGGTGAACTTTAACGGAGTTGGACTTAAGTCCCAGATTAGAGAGGTAGAGCAAGTACTGCAAGATCACCGACACCGAGCAGGAGAAGGGATCCTGAGACTGCTGGGTACACCAAGCGGAAAAGCGACGCCATTTAAGGGCGTAGCATTTGCGGGTAGAAGGTCGCCGGGAAGCTAGGACGACCTCTTCCACCTCTGCCGGCAGTAGAAGGGGAGCAAGGACTACCCTTTCAGCAGCCAGGCCATCAGATGTAGAGATCCGAGGTTGGGGTGCAGTAGGGACCCCTGATCCTGTGTTAGGAGATCTGGTTGAAACCCCAGAGGGAACAGATCCTCCACCACTAGTTGCAGCAGGAGTGGAAACCACGGCTGTCTGGGCCACCGAGGAGCTATCAGGATCATGGAAGCTTTGTCTCTGAGAACCTTGAAAAGAGTTCGAGAGACTAGCGGTATGGGAGGAAAGGCATAGAGAAGGCCTTTCGACCATGAGAGCAGAAAAGCATGTGCCGCTACTCGAAGGGGATGCGGCTGCCGAGAGCAGAAGCGAGGAAGTTGCCGGTTGAGAGGACTGGCAAAGAGATCCATCGTGGGGAGGCCCCACTTCAGAAAAAGTTTCTGAACTACCAAGGGATCCAGTCGCCACTCGTGCGGCTGGAAGATTCTGCTGAGTTTGTCCGCCAGGCAATTTTCTTGGCCTGGGAGATAAACTGCCTTGAGAAGAATGCCGTGGCTTACGGCCCAAGAGCAGAGTCTCTGTGCTTCTCGACAGAGAAGGAAGGAGCCCGTGCCCCCCTGTTTGTTCACGTAGAACAAGGCAACTTGATTGTCCATCTGGACAAGGACGGACTGGTGAGAAGTCAGGTGGGAGAAAGCCTTGAGAGCCAGACGGATCGCTCTGAGCTCCAGGAAGTTGATCTGCTGCGCAGACTCCCACGTGGTCCAGAGACCTTGAGTACATGCCCCTTGGCAATGCGCTCCCCATCCTAGGAGAGAAGCATCGGTCGTCAGCACTTGAGCCGGCGGAGGAGACTGAAAAGGCATTCCGAGTACCAGGTTCGGCCAATGAAGCCACCACTGTAGAGAAGAGGCCAGCGGGTCGGAGATCCGCACTAAGTCGGCTAGGCCGCCCGTGGCCTGTTGCCACTGCTTGCGAAGGCACCACTGAGCAGGCCGCATATTCAGGCGGGCATTGGGGGTCACGTGGACGGTGGAAGCCATATGGCCGAGTAGTCTCAGGAAGCGCCTGGCCGAGACCAGGGACTGGCTGCGAAAACGGCCGGCTAGGTCCATGAGCCGTTGAGCCCTGTCGAGAGGCAGGAAGCTCGCGCCTGAGGAGTGTGCAATCTTGCGCCGATGAACTCGAGATCTTGCGAGGGGAGCAAAGTGGACTTTGCGAAGTTTATGACAAAGCCCAAGTACTGGAGAAGAGTCACAGTGCGGTGTGTGGCTTTTGTGACTTCTGGAGAGGACGATGCTCTGATGAGCCAATCGTCTAGGTACGGAAAGACATAGAGGCCGTGAAGCCGAAGATAAGCCGCCACCACCGCGAGACATTTTGTGAAGACTCGTGGTGCGGAGGATAGGCCAAAGGGCAGTACTCTGTACTGGTAATGATTTCCTGCCACCACAAACCTTAGGTATTGGCGGTGGCTTGGGTGGATGAGGATGTGCGTGTAGGCATCCTTTAGATCCAAGGAGCATAGCCAATCTCCCTGCTGGAGGTAGGGCAGAAGGATTCCAAGGGTAAGCATCTTGAACTTCTCCCTCACGAGGAACTTGTTGAGGTTGCACAAGTCCAGGATGGGTCGGAGGCCTCCCGTTCTTTTTGGTATTAGGAAATACCTGGAATAGAAGCCTTGACCCCACAGGTGGTGGGGCACCGGTTCCACAGCCTGTTCCTGAAGACGACTTGCTAACCCTTGAAGGAGTAAGTCCCTGTGTAGAGGGAGTCGTGGAGGCTCTCCCAGGAAATAGGAGGGAGGGACCTGGTGGAAGTGGAGAAGATAGCCTTCTCTCACAACATGAAGCACCCAGGCATCTGATGTGATGTTGGACCACCTGTGGGCAAAGTGGACCAGCCGGCCTCCTGTGCTGGGAGGAACCAGCTGAGGGGGAGAAGCTATGCCGATGAAGTCAAAAACCCCCACCCTGCTGAGCAGGGGCCGGTGGTGCAGGCTTGGGGGCTTGCTGCCTACGGGACCCGTTACCCTGTCCCTTGGCCTGCTGACCCTGTTGGGGAGCTGCGGAGGCCTGATATTGAGGGTAGTGTTTATAGGCAGCCGCCTTTCTCGGGTAAAAGGACTTCTTTCCCGAGCCCTTCTTCTTCTGGGAAGGGGCAGAGGTCTTCCTAGAAAGCCTAGTTCTGGTGAGAGTCTCCGTCTCGAGTTGTGCATCCTTCTCAGCCATGGGCTTGCTAAAGAGGTTCTCACCTCGGCAGGGGACATCGACCAACTTGTCCTGCACCCAGGGTTCAAGGTCAGACGACTGAAGCCAAGCCTGTCGGCGGGCACCGATGCCGGCTGCGGCCACTCGAGCCGATGCTTCAAAGCCATCATAGGCTGCTCGAGAAATGAATTTGGAGCATTCCCGAATACCAGTGGGACAAGGCTAGGAACCTCCGCAAAGGTTCCTCGGACAGCCCAGCAGAGAATCCGGCTATCTCTTTAGCCAGGTCTCTAAGGTACATGCCCATGTAGAGCTGGTAGGTCTGGACCCGACAAGCAAGCATAGAGCCCTGGAAACACTTCTTACCGAGGCCATCCAGGTTGCGGGCCTCCCTGCCAGGAGGCACCGAGGAGTGCATCTTCTGGCTCTTAAGCCTATGCATGGCCGATTCCACCACCATGGAATGGTGCGGTAGCTGTGCTTTTTGGAAGCCAGGGCTCTTGCGGACTCGATAGATGGAATCGACCCGCTTGCTTAACACCGGCGACGATGACGGACTCTCCCACATGCGGAAGAGTAGTCGTTCCAGCATGGGAGGAACCGGTACAGTAAAGTGCTCCCTGGCGGGAGAGTCGTACTGAAGGGCGTCGAGCTCTTCGGCTCGAGGCTCCTCCTCGGGATCCGCAGGGAAGGCCAAAGCCTTGGCCATATCCCTGACGAAGTCCGAGAACCGGGCATCCTCCGGGGGGGACTGTTTCCGAGGTTCGGACTCAGGGGAGTCCGAGGGGACACACCGAGTCCAAAAAGAATCAGGTGACTCTTCCACTTCAGACTCCCAGGCCGACTCCGAGGAGGAATCGGTGGGGTCAGTTCGGGCGGGCGGAGGCGTCGGCCGCCCCGACGCCGAGGGAGTCGGCGTCGACGACCTCGGTCCCGAACGGGAGGCCGAGGGTGACCTCGACCGACTCGAGCCCGCATGGACTCGAGGATCGGCTCGGTCTCCGAGGTCGACTTAGACGTCGACGTCCCGGCGGTCGGGGCAGAGGCACCAGCGAGGCTAGCGATCAGTGCCCGCTGCTGGTCCATGAAGGCAGATAGTCTGCTCTCCAAGGCCGTCAACCTGAGTCCGACCTCAGGTGACCCAGCAGCCCCCGACTTGGGCCCCGATGGCGTCGGGCCCGACGTCGGACCCCTCGGAGGCGAGTCCAGGAGGACTACAGGACTTACCCGAGCAGGCATCTCCGATTCCAAACGAGGTCGCTTCGGGAGATGTTCCTTCTCCAAAGACCCGGGACGGCTATCGGGGCTACGCGACCTGGCCCTCGCGGAACCAGGAGCGTCCACCGACGCCGCCCTCACGGGTTTCGCCTTCCGACGATGATCCCCAGAGGGAGAACCTCTGTCGGAGGAACTCCGGCGATGCTCAGAGCTGGAGCCTCTGGACGCCGAGGCCTCTGACGAGGTCCGGGTACGGGTGGGATCTGCGAAGATTCTTTCCCGCTGATGCCGCCGACTCCGTAACGCTTTGGAGGACATTTTGCTGCAGGCCCCACAGATCAGCTCCTCATGATCTGGGCCAAGGCAGCGGAGGCAATTATCGTGTGTGTCAGTGAGTGACATATTTCTGTCACACTGAACACACCTTTTGAAACCACTGGCAGCCATCGGGGGAAAAAGGGCCCCTGCAAGGTCAAAGGACCGGGCTGCCAGCGAAAAACCGAAAAACGAAACTGACAGAAAAATCAGAAAAACCGAAAAATAAGAGAAGGACTCGCAACGGCGTCGCGAGTCCGGGCAGGAAAGAGACCGTCACGAAAAATCAACTTTTTCAGCGGGGACAAGACGACCACGTCTGTAGGGCTCCGCGGAAAAAAGAAGACTGGCTAAGATGGCACCCTTGGGCGGGAAGGGGACCGCGCATGCGCGCTGCAATTCCCAAAGGCTTTCTTTGAAAGCTGGGGAAAATTGCTCCGCGAGGGCTCCGTCGGCGCCAACGTCACCCATATGTGAGGACTGACTTCCTGCTTGGTCCTGGAGAAACATTACTTCAGTTTCTTTATGATTGATGTTCATGTTTTGTTGAAGCCATAACTGGGTTTCTTTAAGACAGGCTTCTATGTGGCTATAATCTGGGTTACATATATCCAATTATGTATAAAGCATTATATCATCCGCATATAGATAATTTTGTGCTTTTGAAATATTTTGCAAATGGGCCTTAGGTATAAGTTGAATAGTATGGCAGATATTGCAGAACCCTGTGGAATACCTTGTGTTTGTGGGAAGGCATTGGATAAGTTTTGGTTAAAGTATTGGAGTGGAGGAGTGGCCTAGTGGCTGGGGCAAGGTACTTCAGGCCGGAAAGTCGGGGGTTCAAATCCCACTAGAGGACAGCAACCTTGGGCCGGAAGGACTGGGGTTTCTAGTCCCACAGGTGCTCCTTGTAGTCTTGGGCAAGCCACTTATCCCTCCATAGCCCATGTTCCCTGTAAAATAGTTATCTCCAAGTTATAATGCCCTGTTCAATGTAATTTCAGTTTGTTCAATGTAAACCGCACTGATGCGGAATAGCACGGTATATAAGAGAATGTAAATAAATAAATATACTTGCTGTACTCTGTTGGATATATAGGAAGTGAACCATTTTAAGGGAGTTCCCTTTATTCCTACTGATTCCAGTCTTGGTATGAGGGTCTTATGATTCACAGAGTCAAAGGCCGCTGTTATGTCTATGAATATTAAGATGAACATTTTCTTGCAATTTTCAATGCCTTTATACAGCTTATCAAATAACACAAGTAGAAGTGTTTCTACTCCATGGGATTGTCGAAAACCATATTGATGGTCATCAAGTGCATTTGTGGCATCTATATGATCCTGTAAATTGATAATGGACTGTTTTTTCAATGGTTTTGGCTATAAATGGGATACTTGATATGGGTCTATATGCAGATGGGTCTTCTTTGTTGAGCGTTTTGTTTTTTAATATAGGTTGTATGAGTGATCTTTTTAGCTCTGCTGGCATGGTTCCTTGGAGGAGTGATTGGTTTACTATGTTTAGTATTATGGGTGCAGTCTCTGTTTTTGTAGTCTTGATCCAGGCTACCAGGCAGGGATCTAGAGGGGATGTAGTGGTGTTTATGTTTGTAATTATGTTTAGCATTTGTCTAAGATCTATTTTATGGAAGTTTTCCCACACTTCTGTGAAACTGGTAGTCTGTGGTGTCTTTTGAAATACATTGCTTACTATTATTTTATGAGAGGTTTTTTTTCTTCTGTAGGATTTAATTTGCTAGAATAATGATCAGCAAGTGTTTGGGCATTTATTGGATATTTCGTATTGTGTCCTTAGTGGATTTGGTAAAGGACTTTACCAGCTCGAACAATTCTCTAGGTCTATTTAAAGCATTATTTAGCTTTTTGGTATGGTAATTCTTTTTTGCAGAATTTATAGTTTCTTTGTATCTTGCGAGTAACAACAAATATTGTGCTTTGATTTCTAATGACTTTTTAGTTCTCCATTTTTTTCCATTCTTCCGAGGTCTTTCTTTGCTTTGACCAAGTCCAAAGTGTACCATGCTTCAGTTTTATTCTTTAATTTGGTGTTAACATTAGGAGAAACTTTGGATGGTTGTTTTGAAACTGCTTCTATTCCATTATTCTATTGTTTATTAGGTCATCCAGATTTGTAGTTTCCATGTTTATGTGTGATAAAATTGATTTTATTAATGCATCTTTATCCAAAATTTTAAACATGCTTTTATGTGCATGTGTTTTAGCTTCTAGATTGGGAGGTTGCATTGGCATGTCAAATGTGAATTGGATAAGGTGATGATCAGACCATGGAACCTGTGTTATTTTTGGTATTGAGCTTGTTACTGTTTGAGTGCTTTTTAGGTAAGAATACCATGCCAAGAACATTTCCCTTGTTGTGGGTGGGTGTTTGAATTATTTGCTGATATCCCATTTGGTCCATGGCTTCTATGAATGTATTTGTGTGTGTGATATAAAGTGATGCAAGGTTTATGTCCCTTAATATCATCTGATATTTTTTTTATTGAGGTTTCACAGACTGCTTCAAGAGCTGTTGCTAGGGCTTCATGTTTAGCAGAGGGTGGTCTGTATATGAGGGAAATAGCAAATGTTTTGTTCTCCACCCTGAGGATATCTATTCCTTCAAGTGACTTCTGTGAGCTGTTAGATAATTTTAAGTTGTCGCTTGCAATTATTAGCACTCCCCCTCCTCTTCTATTGGTACGAGGACAGTTAAACAGATTGTAACCTGGGGTACTTAGTATGTTAAGGAGGACTGTGTCTGTTATCTGTCAGCCATGTTTCTGTGATACAGAGTAAATCTGGCTTTTCGTCGATAATAAGGTCCTGTATAATATGTGTTTTATTCCTAATAGACCTGGCATTTATTAGCAAACAGTTTTGGTGGATTAGCACGGTGTTATGAGGTGGTGCGGTAGGGGTAGTTTTAATTTTAATTAATCTTGAGTAAGATTTTTGTTTTTGAGATAGGTTGGTATATGTTGGAAAATTTGATTTTGTCTGGTGCCCACTGTGTGTATTGCGCTGAGTAATGTACATGAGTGAGACTTGGGAATGAGTATATCGAATATGTATAAGGGTATGATAGAGTTGTTTTTGCATACAAGATAACACATAGTAGGATGGTTAGTAGAATACTCAGGAATTTCATCATTAGATTTTAAGTGAGTTGTGCTCCAACTGTGTGTACAATAAAAATGACTTTTGAACGATACTTTGTTATGGAACTGTAGCTTTAGAGGTATTTGATCATTGGTATTTATGAAAGTAACTGTGTATCAATTTATGTATCTACTTATTAGGAGTCAGCAATGTTTCCAGATAGAGAGACGAGAGTTCAGTTATTGTACAGTATAGTTGTGGTTGCTATCACAGATATTGTATATATGCCAAGGCTCATAACATATTGGGAAATCTCATAACATATAGGGTTTTTTGCCTATTAAATAATAGATCTAATAGTTCAATTTAAAACAAACAGGTACCTGTATGTGTGGAAATGAGTATAGCTGAACTGTAGGATACCAGCTCCTTGCAGTTGCATTCAGTCATAGAACTTTGTTAGTGTTCTGGTGAAAGATGAGGCCATCGTCTTCTGGTGTTTTTCAACTGCTACGGTAAGCAATGTGCAGGTTGAGGCATTCGTGGAGGTACTATTGGAGATTTCCCACCACAGGCTCCCGCCTAAGGGCCACACCAAAGGGCCCTCTGGTGAGGCCCTCAGGTGTGGGCACGCCTACAGAGTTAAGGTAGCTTTATACAGTGTCTCCGTTCCCCGATTGGGCCTCGGGCGAGTAGCGGGTTGGGCAAAAAGAGCAAGCCTCAACTCCGGTGTCGATCGCGTGTCCAGGTGGTGTCCGATGCTGCAGAGGACTGCTCCTCGGTGTGAAAGGAAGGGACAGGACGCAAAACACTTTCTCCCGAGAAAAAAGTCAGAAAGGGTTCCCTACAGGACAAAGCCTGTAGCTCTGAAACTCGACGCACAGAACACATTGCTACTAGAAAGACCGTCTTTAGAGTCAAATCTTTAATAGAGGCCTGATTCAAGGGCTCAAAAGGCTCCCTCGTCAACACCCGCAAGACCAAGTTGAGATCCCATGGAGGAATTACAACCCTGTGCAGAGGACGCAAACACGACATCACTCTCAGAAAACGCACAACGTCTGGATGGGACCCCAAAGAGACTCCATGAACCTTTCCTCGATAACACGCAATAGCTGCCAACTGCACCCTCAAAGAGCTGGCTGCTAACCCCTTATCAAAACCATCCTGTAAAAAACTCAAAATCTCCAGAATTAATACCGTAGAAGGACGTACCTGATTGGTCGTACACCACTCTTCAAAAATACGCCGAACGCGAACGTAAGCTAAGGTAGAAATCACTAGAGTAACCTTTCTTCTTTAACCTTTCCCTTTCAATAGCCAAGCCATAAGCGAGAACCGATCCACCTGAGGTATTCGAAGAGGACCCTGTAATAGAAGATCCTCCTGAGATGGCAACCACCACAGCTGCCCATTTAGAAGGCGTACCAAGTCTGCGTACCAGATGACGCAGCCAATCTGGAGCTATCAAAATTACGCACCCTTGATGAGCTTTCATACGTTGAACCACTCTGCCTATGAGAGCCCATGGAGGAAAGACAGAGGAGCCCCTGCGATGGCCACTGCAGCAGCTGGTCTTGGCTGATCAGAAAGTCGCCATGAGATCCATAATGGGAGATCCCCTTTGCTAACTGAGCAGAGACTTCTTGACTTGAAGGACTAGAAAAGGGGACTGCTACTTCTGGAGAGAGATCTGCAATTGTGAGTATATACTTTTGGGAATTTTTCTGAAGGGACTTCTTTGGATTAAAGCTGATTAATCTGTGAACCCAGTGTATTTGTTAAATCAGTCAGGGCCTAGTAGCAGCAGTTTAAGTTTAAATTTAAAACACAGAAGAGCTTTCTGGTTAGATTTCATACCCAGCAGAGAGCTTGTAGTTTAAATTTAATACTCACTCAGGGCCTAGTATCAGCAAAGTACTTTTAGCTTAAATTTAAAACACAAAAGAGAGCTTTCTGGTTAAATTTAGAACCCAGCAGAGAGCTTCTAGTTTAAATTTCATAATAAGTCAGAGCCTAGCAGCAGCAAAGAGCTTTAATTTAAATCAAATCAGAATATAACTTAGCATAAAAGGCAAAACAGGGTCAGTATTCTTTGAGCAACAAATAGTCTTCTAGAGACCTTTACAAAGAGGCCTTCTACCTAGGGGGCAAGAGAGCTGTGAAACCTTTTCAATAGGTGTTAACGCCAGGTGGCAGGTCAAAAGGCCATTTTGAAAGACTCCTTCTATCCAACTGTTAATCACCCAGGAAGTTGGTTACAGCTTACCTCATCAGCACAGGACAGGGTACTGTGTAGCAGCCCTCTTTTAATAAGTGTTATTTCCCTCCCTCCCTCTCCAACACCCACCCACCCCTGGGATAATCGTAGCTTTATAGGTACTTACACATGGAGGTGCTCTCAGGTGCAGCTCGATATTCAAATCAGTCATACACTAAGGACCTGAGATTAACTAAGCTTCAGATAAACAAGGTATATTAAACATATTAGGTACAATTTTATTAGTATAAGCATCCATAGCAACCCTTACTAAGTAAAGAACTTAAAGATCTAAACACAAGCTTAAAACTAAGATGCAGACAGCAGTCCAGCAGCAAGATGGGGCTTTCCAGTCTTTTGCAATGAGTGTCACATGTATGATTTTCTCCCAGTTGATGAGAGGTCTTACGTGTGCACTAGGTGCAAGGAGCTTTTTGCTCTCAGGGAACGAGTCTGTTCTCTAGAGGCTAGAGTAGCAGACATGGAAGACATAAAACAGACAGAGAGGTACATAGATGAGACCTACAGGGATATAGTCCTGAAGTCCCAGTCTGGCAGCATTCTTGTTGCCAAGGAGGTCACGTGACAGGAGAGAATCACCCTGGTGTGGCAGAAAGTGATCCTCCAGGTGATGTAAAACCCTCTCACACCAAGGAAGTTTCTCCAGGGCCATGTGCCCATGAGGGAAGGGTTAGGACAGCCGTTATAGTTGGTGATTCGATCATTAGGCATATAGATAGCTGGGTGGCTGGTGGACGTGAGGATCTCCTGGTAACATCCCTCCCTGGGGCAAAGGTAGCGGACCTCATGCGCCACCTAGATAAGGTCTTAGATAGTGCTGGGGAGGAGTCTGCTGTCTTGGTACATGTCGGTACCAATGACATAGGAAAATGTGGTAGGGAAGTTCTGGAGGCTAAATTTAGGCTTTTAGGTAGGAAGTTGAAATCCAGAACCTCCAGGTTAGCATTCTCCGAAATGCTTCCCGTTCCATGCGCAGGACCCAAAAGGCAGGCAGAGCTCTGGAGTCTCAATGCGTGGATGAGACAATGATGCAAGGATGAGGGTTTTGGATTTGTTAGGAACTGGAGAACATTCTGCGGAAAGGCTCTTCTGAAGGGATGGGCTTCACCTTAAATGGGATGGAACCAGGCTGCTGGCATTAACCTTTAAAAAGGAGATAGAGGGAAATTTGATGACTTCCGGTTTTGGCAATGAGCTGACCTGACAGGGGGCGATCGGCTCCGGGATATCTACCCCACAAACCTGCAACATTTCTTCTATAAACGTGGTGGATCATCGCGATTTTTGTTGACTGATACTCCCTGAACCACCGGGCACACAGAGGCGGAAAATCCGAGTGCCAACGATGGCCTCAAAAGCACTTCGCAGGGAGAAACCGCGTGCCCCAGAGAGCAAGATGGCGGAGGGGTCACCTCGCAGCCCTAAGCCTGGGGAAAATCAGAGCCTGGTAGCCGAAGTCAGTGCCGCGGTGGTACTAGCCCTGGACGCCCGCTTTGCAGACTTCTCAGGGCGCATGGAACAGGCAGAAACCAGAATCTCGGCTGCCGAGGACACTCAACTCTCTATGCAGGCCCAGCTTGAAGCACTCGAAAAAACGGTGAAGCAACAGGGTGAAAAACTTGACGACCTCGAGAATCGGGGTCGTCGGAAGAATCTCCGCTTCGTCGGCATCGCAGAAACCGTGTCCGATGGAGCCCTGATGGGTTTTGTCGGCGCTTGGATTGACAAACTTATGAGCGGCAGAGGAGAGGGCCCCATTCGTTCGTTTGGAGCGGGTCCACCGGCTGGGCCAGAAGCGCGATCAAACATCAAAGCCGCGTGCGGTCATTGCAAGGTTCCTGGATTTTCGCCAGAAGGAGGAGGTGTTAAGGGCTGCCCGAACCCGCAAGCAGCAACCTGGGGATCCAGACCGGCTACTTGTCTTTCAGGACTATTCTGCTCTGGTGAGTCAGCAACGCCGTGCCTTCTCCCCTGTCTGTACCCACCTGATCAACCGGGGAGTGCGTTTCTCTCTGCTCTACCCAGCTCATCTTCGGGTGGAGTTTCAAGGCCGGACCCGATTCTTGCTGACTCCAAGTGAGGCCCAGTCTTTTTTGGATGGTCTGCCGGCTACAATGGAAGCTACCCAGTGAGCATGGGGGAGAACGGAGCCAATGGATGTAAGCCTGAAGTAGGCCTGGATCCTGGACTTAGGTTACCACCATGGGAGTGCCTGTGCAGAATACAAGGCCCCTCCCATGCTCCGGAGCCTGACCCTACCAACGGGGAAAGCCTGGCCTGCAATTAAAGAGGGAGGGTTGGGGATCCTAGAGGGCTGTGTGTGCTTAGTTAATCCTAGTAGCGTGCTGTGTGTTTAGTGAGAAGGTTTATTTGCTACATGTCTACCATTGCTTCTTTGTATATCCTTCCTTGGGTCATAGCAGTTACATTGTTGATTATTGTATCAAGAATAGATTCCTTTTACTTTCCATTCTAGGAGGGGTAATGAAGATAGTTTGTGTCTGCTATGGGTGGAAGGGGGGATTGTTTAGACTGTATGGGTCTCCTACTGGGTTCCTGATGGTGGGGGGGGGGGGGAGGCACTCCGTGTTCAGGCTGATCGGGGAGGGTGGCACAGTCCTGGGGTCATGATGAGGGATAGAGGTGGCCCTAGCATTGACACAATGGGCCCGGTGTTAAGATATGCGGTGATCTGGGAAGAGGGGCAGACCCGACTGCCAAAGGAAGTCAGCAGGGTCCTTGGAGGGACATCGGGGGCTTGTAGAGGGGAGGATGGGAGGGGTAAAAGGGGGAGGGAGGGTAGGGAGGGGAGGGGTAAAAGGGGGAGGGAGGGAGGGGAGGGGGCTTTATGGGTGGGGTAGCACACACTCCGTTATTCTTTTATGGTCAGATTAGCAGACAATCAAATACTAGAGGGAGGGGGCTCCAGGCTGGGGGGGCCCCTTCTGGGCAGGTAGGATTTGGCTTATTGACACATCGTGACACTGCCCCGTGCCTCTGAAGATTATCACATGGAATGTCTGTGGGTTGGGGACTCCCATCAAACGTTATAAAATACTACAGGCATTAAATAGACAACGGTGTGACATAGCATTTATGCAAGAGACGCACCAGACGGCTGAAGAGCACAGTAAACTGCGTAGAGACTGGGTGGGACAAGTGTGGGGTTCACCTGCTCGGGGTAAAAAAGGGGGCGTAGCTATTCTAATCCATAAACGTATTTGTTTCGAGATGATCTCTGCTGCAGGAGATGACGAGGGGAGATTCATATTGGTGTATGGAAACTTAGATGGTTAACCCGTGATCTTAGGGAATCTGTATGGACCTAACGTGCTCGATCCGAGTTTCTATAGTGCTTTGGCCTCGCGGGTGGAGAGCTTGCCGGAATGCCCCCTGCTTCTCGGCGGAGATTTTAACGGAGTCCTTGATGTGGACTTGGACACATCTCGGGGTGAGGAGGCGAGGGAGCGTATCCCCACAGCTCGGATGTTGCAACGTTTTTGTAAAAGGCTGGGCTTAGTGGATCCATGGAGGCTGGTCCACCCACTAGAGCGTGACTATACTCACCAATCTCGGGCCCACGGCTCAAGTGCGCGTCTTGATTATTTGTTGTTATCCGGGGGCTTATTCGCCCAGGCAGGCGATATTCAGATCGGTCCCACAGAGATCTCCGATCATGCGTGGGTCTGGATGGAGTTAAGTTGGGGGACGAGGCAGGTGCGACCACAGCTATGGCGTTTCCCGCTGGACCTATACCATGATGCTCGCTTCCGAAGCTTCCTCCGTCAGCGATGGCGGGAGTTCGAGAGTGATCATGGCTCCCATAAAGAAGACCCTGAATTAGTCTGGGAAACGGCCAAGGTGGTATTTCGGGGCGAGATCATCGGCTACATGGCTCGGAAGCGTCGGCTGATCGCGGAGCGTATCATACGCTTGGAACGTCAGGTGTCTGGTCTGCGACGACTGTCTGCGCGCAACCCGACGGGGGGGAATAAAAAGAGGTTTTGGGAAGCCCAGGCGGATCTTAACGAACTTTTACACCAGCGGGCCAAGAAGTCGGCCCTCTATTATCGCTACCGGTTGCATTGCCATGGAGATAAACCAGGGAAGATGTTAGCCAGATGCCTTAAGGGCCATAGAGGCTCCTCATTGGTTGCGGCGCTTCGGGATGGGGGGGGGGACGCTTCATCGGGAGAGCACCGAGATTGCTCGAGTATTCCGGTGTTTTTCCAATCCCTCTATACGGCGGAGCCTGCTCCGGATGCGGAGCTGCAAGACTTTCTAAGCAAGTCGAATTTGCCCCAATTGTCTGAGACTCAGAGAGCACTCTTGGAGCAGCCGATTACCGGTCAGGAGATCTGCTCGGTTATCTCAAGTGCCAGTTGTTACAAGGCACCAGGACCAGATGGCCTCGGTGCAGAGTTTTATAAGATTCTTCAGGAGTCTGTCAGTCCAGTATTGGTTGAGGTGTTTGGACGCCGTGCGGAGCAGGGAGGGTTTCGGTGGGGACAGAATCAAGCCCATATCACACTCATTCCCAAACCGGGTAAAGATCCAGTTCAGGCCTCGTCATATCGGCCTATCTTGTTGCTCAATTTTGACCTCAAATTATTGGCGAAGATCCTTGCAGTGCGCCTAGCCGAGGTGCTGGGTGACCTGGTACATGAATCCCAGGTGGGCTTTGTCAAGGGGCGTTATACCGTCCGAAATATGCGCAAGCTGCTGACTTCCTTGGAATGGGTGCAGAACCATCAGCTGTCTTCTTTATTAGTTAGTTTCGATGCCGAAAAGGCCTTTGATAGGGTTGACTGGCGGTACCTACAGTGCCTACTTCCACAATATGGTCTGGGCGGCTATTTTTGTCGCATGGTGGATAGCCTATATGCGCAACCGACGGCCAGGGTTCTTTGTAATGGGGTGCTCTCCGACACCTTTCCTCTGGAAAGAGGCACCCGGCAGGGCTGCCCACTTTCACCTTTACTGTTTGTCCTCTCTCTCTTGACCCCTTGATACGGCTCATAGAGGCTTCTCGGGAGATAAAAGGAATCCAGATTGGGACGACAGAGTTCAAGATTGCGGCCTTTGCTGATGACCTGCTGGTGCATTTGCTTGCCCCTGATCGATCGTTGCCGTGTTTATTACTGGAAATTACACGTTTTGGACGAATTGCAGGGTTGCGCATCAACAAGGATAAATCCGAGGCTTTGGATATCTCGGGTCGGCTGAGAGGGGGATGGGAGGGGTTTCCCCTAAAATGGGCTGATACGGAGTTTAAATATTTAGGTATAGTGTTGCCCCGGCAAGTTAACGCCCTATATGGGCGCAACCTGGACCGCATCCTTAAGGGATTGCATATCCAGTTGAAAGACTGGGGTCATCTCCCGCTTTCTCTGATGGGACGGGTAGCAGCCGTCCAGATGGTGATACTTCCGAGGATCCTGTACTGGCTGCAGACGCTGCCGGTATGGCTGTTGAGCCGTGATTTGCGCCGGGTAGAAGCCCTCATAAGGGCATTCTTGTGGAAGGGGGGAAGGGCCCGTATACCTTGGAATCGGATGCTGGGGACCTGTAGGGAGGGGGGACTGGGATTGCCCAATCTAAAGGTATATGCTCTAGCTTGTCAAGCCAGACACATTGGAGACTGGCTGGGAGGGACCGAGGTGTATACGCCGAGAGCGATGGAAGAGGGTTTGGTGGCCCCCCATACTTTGCTGGGAGTCTTACATGGGGCGGACCGCGATTTGCCTAACCGGATAGTGCAGAGTGCATTGATTAGCTCGGCCCGACGAACCTGGAGACACCTCAATAAACTTTGGAACACTTCGTGGACCGCTTCTAGCTGGCTACCTTTACAAGGGAACGTACAATTTACCCCGGGCTCTGAAACGGCGATTTTCCGGGACTGGAGTGACAGAGGCATTCAGAAGCTGGGGCACTTAGTGGGCCCCACCGGTGCCTGTAAACCTTTTTTAACTCTGAGCGGGGAGTATGATCTCTCCTCTCGACATTGTTTTGCATACATTCAGGTATCTCACTATGTGTCCTCTTTGCCGAAAGCAGCGCTCAGCTTAGAACGATCGGCACAGATCATGGAATTTTTTGGGATAGAGGGGGATTGCCCGCCTTCGATCTCGATCTTAAAGAGCCGCCTGGATCGTAATGGGGTGTTTCCAGATTACGGACCGGTGGAAGAGGCTTGGGCGGCGGAGTTACATGGGCAGATACTTCCAGGGACGGTTCGCATGGCTCTAAAACGGATAGTAAAACTTACTTCTGGGGCGCGATGGAGAGAAGTACAGTTTAAATGTATCACTAGAGCCCATATCTCCCCGCGGCGGGCGTTCCGGAGCCGCATCACAACGGACGGCCGTTGCCCTCGCTGTTCTGAGGCCATGGCCACTCTATTGCATATGTGGTGGGAATGCAGGTTTATCCGGCCCTACTGGGCTAGGATCTCAAGATTTATGGGGATCCTCTTGCGGCAGAGATTGCGGTGGTCTGCCTCCCTGGTAGTGTTAGATTGGTTGGACTCCCCCGGTCTCTCGCGAGCTGGGGAACAGCTGCTGGTGCGCAAAGCCTGTCTGGTGGGGAAGGGGCCTATTCTTCGCCTATGGCGGGAAAGGGAAGCACCTACTTTCGGGGAGTGGCGGAACTATTTTCACCAATTCATGTTGACAGAGAGATGGAGTGCACGGGGTAGTGTCAAAAAATGGATGGCCTTTATGCGTGTCTGGGAACCCTACATTCAAAGCCTGGGGGCTCGATGTCGGAATGAAGTGTTACATGTAGGTAGTTGATGGAGGTCTTGTAGGGGGATGGGGGTGGATGTCGGTTGACCTCATGCTAGTAGTTCTCTTTTGTCTGCTGGAGGAGTGTTGCTACGGGTGGGGGTGGGGGGTAG
The DNA here is from genome assembly GCA_033557465.1 of Ichthyophis bannanicus. Lineage (NCBI taxonomy): Eukaryota > Metazoa > Chordata > Amphibia > Gymnophiona > Ichthyophiidae > Ichthyophis > Ichthyophis bannanicus. The sequence continues at coordinate 376,636,651 of CM066037.1, read as the reverse complement.
AGGAGGGGGGGGGGGAGGGAGGGGGGGAGGGTTGAATGGGTTATAATCCACCTGCTCTTATATCTTTGTTGTAACTCTCTGGAGGGGGATAAGAGTTCCACCCCCCTAGAGAGTCCTGTTTTCCTGTATATTGTATAATTTTGTGGTGGTCTATAAATAAAGCATTCAAAAAAAAAAAAGGAGATAGAGCAGCTTTTAAACTAGATGATAGGGGAAAGCCGACAGTCGCACAAGAGCGCATGGTTTGGAAGAAAGTATCCTTGAAGGATACTAACAAAAGCAGAGAGGTTCCAAAAAGAGAGTAAACTAGCCCAAATGCCCTCGAACATGGAGCAGACAGAGCTTAAAGATCCCAAATTACCCATGCCTACCAATAGCCAAATTAATATGAATAAAATACAGTCTCTAAAATGCTTGTATGCAAATGCTAGAAGTCTAAAAAATAAGATGGGAGAGTTAGAATATATAGCACTAAATGAGAGGTTAGATATGATTGGAATCTCAGAGACATGGTGGAAGGAGGACAACCAGTGGGATACTGTGATACCTGGGTACAAATTATATCGTAATGATAGAGCTGATCAAACTGGTGGAGGGGTTGCGCTCTATGCTAGAGAGGGCATTGAGTTAGAAAGGATTAAAGTTTTCCAGGAAACAAAATTTGCTGTAGAATTTCTATGGATTGAAATTACATGCAAAAAGGGGAAGGCGATGGCAGTGGGGGTGTACTATCGACCGCCTGGTCAGAATGAAAAAATGGATGATGAAATGCTCAAAGAAATCAAGGAAGCTAACAAACGTTACAGCACAGTAATAATAATGGACGATTTAAATTACCCCGGTATCGACTGGGTCAGTGTCATGGCAGGACATGCTAGGGAAATAAAGTTCCTAGATGAAATAAATGACTGCTTCTTGGAGCAGCTGGTTCATGAACTGACCAGAGGGGAAGCCATATTGGACTTAGTCCTTAGTGGAACACCAGATCTGGTGCAAGAGAAAAGGGTGTTGGGGCCACTTGGCAATAGTGATCATAGCATGATCGCGTTTACATAAGAACATAAGATATGCAATACTGGGTCAGACCAAGGTCCATCAAGCCCAGTATCCTGTTTCCAACAGTGGCCAATCTAGGTCATACGTACTTAGCAGTTTCCCCAAAAGACACAGGTTGTACAGTGCTTGTATTGGGTCAAGCATTGACATCCTGGGTCCCTTCTTAATAATGGTTTATGGACCTTTCCTCCAGGAACTTGTCCAAACCTTTTTTAAACCCAGCTACACTAACAGCCTTTACTACATCGTCCGGTAACAAATTCCAGAGTTTGATTACACGTTGAGTGAAAAAAATATTTTTTTTATTAGTCTTTTAAAGGTTTACCCTGTAGCTTCATTGCATGCCCCCTAGTCTTTTTATATTCTGATAATGTAAACAATCGATCTACGTTTACCCGTTCCACTCCGTTCATTAATTTATAGACTATCATATATCCCCTCAGCAGTCTTTTCCAGGTTTTAAGAGCCCTAACCTTTTTAGCCTTTCTTCATAGGGGTATCCTTTCATCCCCTTTACCATTTTGGTGGCTCTTCTCTGAATCTTTTCTAATAACGCTATATCCTTTTTAAGATACGGCGACCAGAATTGCACACAATATTCAAGGTGCGGTCGCACCATGGAACGATAGAGAGGCATTCTAATATCCTTTGTTTTATTTTCCATTCCTTTCCTTATGATACCTAGCATTCTATTTGCTCTCTTGGACGCCGCTGCACACTGGGCCGAGGGTTTTAACATGTTTTCTACAATGATGCCTAAATCTTTTTCCTGGGTGGTGGCTCCTAAGGTGGAACCTTGCATTGTGTAACCATAGTTTGGGTTGTTCTTCCCTAGGTGCATAAATTTGCACTTGTCCACATTCAATTTCATCTGCCATTTTGATGCCCAGTCTTCCAATTTATCAAGATCCTCTTGCAATTTTCCACAATCCTCTTGGGTTTTAACAACTTTAAATAGTTTTGTGTCATCTGCAAATTTGATAACCTCACTCGTTATTCCCTTTTACAGGTCATTTATGAATATGTCAAAAAGCAGCGGACCCAGCACAGATCCCTGAGGTACACCACTATTTACCTTTCTCCATTGGGAAATTTGGCCATTTAGCCCTACCCTCTGCTTTCTATCTTTTAACCAGTTCCTGATCCACAATAGTACACTGCCTCCTATCCCATAACTCTCTAGCTTTGCCAAAAGTCTCTGATGAGGGACCTTGTCAAAGGCTTTCTGAAAGTCCAAATACACTATGTCAACTGACTCACCTTTGCCTACCCGTTTTATTCACACCTTCAAAAAAACATAACAGATTAGTAATACAAGACTTTCCTTGTCTAAAGCCATGTTGGTTGTCTCCCATTAAGCCATGACTATCTACATGTTCAGCAATTTTGTTCTTTATGATGGTTTCTACCATTTTTCCCGGTACTGACGTCAAGCTCACCGGTCTGTAGTTTCCCGGATCACCCCTGGAAATCTTTTTAAAAATTGGTGTTACGTTTGCCATCTTCCAAGCTTCAGGTATTACAGATGATTTTAATGATAGTTCACAGATTTCTAACAGGTCAGCAATCTCACATTTCAGTTCTTTCAACACCCTTGGATGTATATCATCCAGCCCAGGGGATTTGCTACTATTCAGTTTATCTAATAGTTGAACATCATCTTCCCAATGTATCGATATTTCCTTTAATTCTTCCACACCTTTAAATACCACTTCAGTCATGGGTAACATCCCTACATCTTCCTCAGTAAAGACCAAAGCAAAGAATTCATTCAGTCTCTCCGCTATTGCCTTGTTGCCTCTTAGTGCCCCTTTAACTCCCTCTATCATCTAATGGACCAACTGACTCTCTCTCAGGTTTTTGCTACGAATGTAATTGAAAAAGTCTTTATTATGCGTTTTTGCTTCCACAGCAAGCTTCTTCTCAAATTCTCCCTTTGCTTGCCTTATCAATGCCTTGCATTTAACTTGCCAATGCTTGTGCTGTTTCCAGGTTTCATCGTTTGGCTCTTTTTTCCATTTCCTGAAAGATGCTTTTTTGGCAACAGCAGCCTCTCTGACCTCACCTTTAAACCATGCTGGCAGTTTTTTGGACTTCCTTCCACTTTTCTTAAACTGTGATATACAGCTGGTCTGGGCTTCCAAGATAGTAGTTTTCCACAACACCCAAGCTTGATGTAAGTCTTTAACCTTTGCAAGTACTCCTTTTAGTTTTTTCTTAACTATTTTCCTCATTTTATCATAGTCTCCCTTTCGAAAGTTAAAAGGTAGTACTGTGGATTTCCTTACTATCCCTCCTCCACTAATTAAATCAAACGCGATCATGCTATGATCACTATTGCCAAGTGGCCCCAACACCCTTCTCTCTTGCACCAGATCTGGTGTTCCACTAAGGTCTAGGTCCAATATGGCTTCCCCTCTAGTTGGTTAATGAACCAGCTGCTCCAAGAAGCAGTCATTTATTTCATCTAGAAACTATCTCCCTAGCATGTCCTGCCATGACACTGACCCAGTCGATACCAGGGTAATTGAAATCAACCATTATTATTACTGTGCAGTAACTTTTGTTAGCTTCCTTGATTTCTTTGAGCATTTCATGATAAATTTGTTTGATTTAATTAGTGGAGGAGGGATAGTAAGGAAACCCACTATCCACTAGCAAAGGGAGGCTATGATAAAATTGAAGAATTGAAGGAAATATCGATACATTGGGAAGATGTATTACAACTATTAGATAAACTGAAGATTAGCAAATCACCTGGGCCGGATGGAAAGAACTGAAAGAGTGGTTACTCACCTGTAACAGGTGTTCTCCAGGAGCAGCAGGACTCAGTCCTCACATATGGGTGACGTCGGCGTCGACGGAGCCCCCTTGCGGAGCATTTCCCCAGCTTTCAAAGAAAGCCTTTGGGAATGCATGCAAGCATGCGCGGTCCCCTTCCCACCCAAAGGTGCCATCTTGCTCAGTCTGATGACATAGCTAAAAGACAGCACAAAAGAAAATGAACTATATACAACTGCAACTCCAAGGGGAGGAGGGAGGGATGTGAGGACTGATTCCTGCTGCTCCTGGAGAACACCTGTTGCAGGTGAGTAACTACTCTTTCTCCAGGACCAAGCAGGAAGTCAGTCCTCACATATGGGTGACTCCCTAGCTCTGGGCTACCAGGAACCCAGGCTGAAAAATAGAGCTCCCTCTAGAGCCTCAGCAACAGTGAGAGAATCTTCTCCGAGACCACACCTGAACGGTAGCCCAACACCAGGGCCGGAGGGTAGGAGTTGCCTAAACCTCAAAGAGATTACAGAGTACCGCTTGCCCGAAAGCACTGTCCCTAAGGGACTCCCTCTCGAGGCAGTAGTGGTCCGCAAAAGTCTGGCTTGAAGACCAAGTAGCAGCCCGGCAGATGTCTGCCAATGGAACATAACGGAAGTGAGCTACTGATGCGGCCTTCGCCATGTCTCGGTGGGCCGTGACTTGATCCTCCAGGGAGAGGCTGGCTGCCCTGTACGCCCAGGCGATACAGTCTGCCACCCAGATGGACAACGTACGCTTAGTGACAGGCAACCCCAATTTATTAGGGTCAAAGGAAATGAAGAGCTGAGAAGCCCATCTGTGCCCCTGCATACGTTCAAGGTAAAAGGACAGCGCCCTTCTACAATCCAGGGTATGCAAGACAGTCTCTGCTCTACTGGCGTGCGGCCTGGGAAAGAACGTTGGAAGTACCACCTCCTGGTTGAGGTGGAAGGAGAACACTACCTTGGGGAGGAACTTAGGATGAGTCCTCAAGACTACCCTGTTCTTATAGAACCTGGTATATGGCCTATCCGAGACCAGGGCCTGAAGCTCACTCACCCGCCTAGCCGAGGTGAGTGCCACAAGGAACAACACCTTCCAGGAGAGGAAACGTAAATGGCAGGTTGCCATCGGCTCAAAAGGTGGGCGGGTCAGTTGCTGCAAGACCACATTGAGATCACACTCAGTGGCCGGTGGACGAATAGGAGGCTTAAGCAGAAGCAGGCCTCTGAGAAAGTGAGACACCAGAGGGTGGCCTGAGAGAGATTGTCCATGCACCGGCAAGTGGTGAGCTGAGAGGGCACTGAAGTGAACCCGGACAGAGTTGGACTGCAGCCCTAGGTTGGAAAGGTGGAGCAGGTATTGTAGCACCACCTGGACCGAGCAGGAAAAGGGGTCCTCTTGCTGTTGAGAACATCAAGTAGAGAACCTACGCCATTTCAGAGCATAGGCCTTCCTAGTGGAATGCTTCCTGGAGGCCAACACTACCTCTTCAACCTCCTTATGTAGGAGCAAGGGAGCAAGGACTACCCTTTCAGCAGCCAGGCCATCAAATTGAGGGATTTGAGGTTGGGATGCAAGAGGGACCCCTGATCCTGAGTCAGAAGGTCGGTTGCAGCCCCAGAGGAAGTGGAGTATCAACTGCCAACTGCAGAAGAAGAGGGAACCACGGCTGCCTGGGCCACCTGGGGGCTATCAGGATCACCGTGGCTCGATCCTGCTGGATTTTGAAGAGAGTCCGAGCCACCAGAGGTGTGGGAGGAAAAGTATACAGCAGGCCTTCTGACCAGGGGATCAGAAATGCATCTGCCGCCGTCCGCAGAGGGTGCGGTTGCCTGGAACAGAACTTGGGTAGTTGCCTGTTCCGCGGACTGGCAAAAAGATCCATTGTCCGAAGTCCACACTTCAGAAAGATCTGTTGAACTACCAGAGGATCCGACTGCCACTTGTGAGGTTGCAGGAGTCTGCTTAACCTGTCCGCCAGGTAGTTTTCCTGGCCTGGGAGGTAGACCGCCCTGAGGGTCATGCCCTGCTTGATAGCCCAGGAGCAGAGAGCTTGTGCTTCCAGGCACAGGAGTCTGGATCCTGTGCCTCCCTGCTTGTTGACGTAGAACATAGCCACCTGGTTGTCCGTCTGAACTAGGACAGACTGGTGAGACAGGATCTGAGAGAAAATCTGTAAGGCTAGTCGTATGGCTCTCAATTCCAACAGGTTGATCTGCTGGGCGGCCTCCCACGAAGACCACAGGCCTTGGGTGTAGGCCCCCTGGCAGTGTGCCCCCCAGCCTTGCAGGGAAGCATCGGTTATCAGTACCTGCGTGTGCGGGGAGGCCTGAAAAGGAACTCCCCCGACCAGGTTTGGGAGATGCCTCCACCAGCGTAAGGAGTCCACCAAGAGTTTGGACACCTTTATCCTGTCTGACAACTTCCCTGTGGCCTGTACCCACTGTGCCCGGAGGCACCACTGAGCAGGCCTCATGTACAGATGGGCATTTGGGGTAACATGCACTGTGGAAGCCATGTGACCTAAGAGCCGGAGGAAGTGTCTGTCAGAGACAAGGGAGTTTGCCTGAAACTGGCCGGCCAACTTCATCAGCCTGTGAGCTCTGTCCACAGGCAAATAGGCCTTTGCATGGATGGTATCCAATCTCGCCCCTATGAACTCCACGTCCTGTGAGGAGACCAAAGTGGACTTTGGGAAGTTTATAACGAACCCCAGGTGCTGAAATAAGGATATGGTTCGGAAGGTGGCCTGCCTGGCCTCTTGTGGAGACTGCCCCAGATAAATAGCCAATCGTCCAGGTTAAGGGAACACAAAGATCCCCTGGTTCCTGAGGTAGGCTGCAACCACCGCCAGGCATTTTGTAAAAGCCTGGGGGCGGAGGTGAGGCCAAAGGGAAGCACTCTGTACTGGAAGTGGTTCCCTCCCACCACAAATCTGAGGTATTGCCGTGACCTGGATGGATGAGGATGTGAGTATAAGCATCCTTCAGGTCTAAGGAGCATAGCCAATCTCCCCGCTGGAGGTAGGGCAGTAAGATTCCAAGGGTAAGCATCTTCAACTTTTCCCTCTCCAGAAACTTGTTCAGATTTCTCAGGTCTAGGATGGGTCTGAGGCCTCCTGTTCTCTTTGGTACCAGGAAGTACCTTGAGTAGAAGCCTGGCCCTTCCAGGTGGTGAGGCACCGGTTCCACTGCCTGGTCCTGCAGCAGACCTTTCAACTCCTGAAGGAGTAAGTTTCTGTGCAGAGGGGGTCTTGGAGGCTCCCCTGGAAAGTAGGAGGGGGGTATCTGGGTGAAGTGGAGCAGATAGCCCCTCTCGATGATGCTTAACACCCAAGTATCCCCTGTGATGGCTGGCCACCTGTCTGCATACAGGGTCAGCCGACCTCCTGTGCTCTGGAGAGGAGGAGAGGCTATGCTGGCATAGTCAAAAACCCCCTCCCTGCTGAGCAGGAGCCGGAGTAGGAGTAGGAGGCTTGGGAGCCTTCTGCCTACGGGACCCATGACCCTGCCCCTTGGCCTGCTGGCCCTGTTGGGGAGCTGCAGAGGCCTGGTAATGAGGGTAGGTTTTGTAGGCAGTGGTTTTCCTCGGGCAAAAGGCCTTTTTCCCCGAGCCCTTCTTCTTCTGAGAAGGGGCAGAGGTTTTCCTGGACAGCCTGGTCCTGGTGAGAGTTTGACTCGAGTTGTGCAGCCTTGCCAGCCATGGGCTTGCCAAAGAGGTTTTCACCTCGACAAGGGACATCAACCAACTTGTCCTGTACCCATGGCTCGAGGTCCGAGGATTGTAGCCAGGCCTGGCAGTGTGCACCGATGCCGGCCCCTGCTACTCGGGCCGAAGCCTCAAATCCATCATAGGCTGCTCGAGAGATAAACTTCGAGCACTCTCGAATACCAGAAGACAAGGCCTTGAACCTCTGCAAAGGTTCCCCGGACAGACCAGCAGAGAACCCGGCAATCTCCTTTGCCAGGTCTCGAAGGTACATGGCCCATGTACAGCTGGTAGGTCTGGACGTGGCAAGCAAGCATAGAGCCCTGGAAGCACTTTCTACCGAGGGCGTCCAGGTTCCGGGTCTCCCTGCCGGGAGGCATCGAAGAGTGCATCTTCTGACTCTTCAGGCGATGCATGGCCGATTCCACAACCATGGAGTGGTGCGGTAGCTGTGCCTTTTGGAACCCGGGGCTCTTGCGGACTCGATAGATGGAATCGAATAGCTTGCTTAACACCGGCATCGAGGCCGGCGCCTCCCACATGCGGAAGAGCAACCGCTCCAGCATCGGAGGAACCGGTACAGTAAAGGCCTCCTTGGGAGGAGAGTCATACTGCAGGGCCTCGAGCTCCTCGGCTCGAGGCTCCTCCTCGGGGTCCACAGGGAAGGCCAAAGCTGTGGCCATGTCCCGTACGAATTCTGAGAACTGGGTATCCTCCGGGGGGGACCTTGTCTGAGGCTCGGATCTCTTTGAGTCCGAGGGGACGCAGCAAGTCCGGAAGGTGTCCGGGGACTCCTCTTCCTCAGTTTCCCACGCCGATTCCTCCGAGGAGAAATCGAGCGGCTCTGAGTGGGCAGGCACCCACGCCATCTGCCCCGACACCGAGGGTACCGGCATTGACGACCTCAGTCATGAACGGGAGGCCGAGGGTGACCTCGGCCGAGGATAGACTTGAGATCGCATGGTCTCGAGGATCGGCTAGGCCTCCGGGGTTGACTTGGACGTCGAGGTCCCGGTGGTCAGGGAATATGTGCCGGTGAGTCCGGCGATCAGCACGCGCTGCTGCTCCATAAAGGCAGACAGTCTGCTCTTCAAGGACGTCAACCTGAGTCCGAGCTCAGGAGACCCAGCAGCCTCCGACTTGGGCCCCGATGGCGTCGGGCCCGACATCGGCTCTCCTGGAGGAGAGTTGAGGACTATAGCACTCACGTGACTCGGGGCCTCGGCTCTACACAAGGATGCTTTGTAGGCCTCTCCGACTCCGAAGACCCGGGACGGCGATCGGGGCTATGCGACCTGGCCCTCGAGGAGCCAAGAGCGTCCACCGATGCCGCCCTCGCGGGTTTCTTCTTCCTTTGGTGCTCCCTCGAGGGGGACTTCCTCTCAAAGGAGCTCCGACGATGCTCGGGGTCAGACTCCCGAGACGTCGAGGCCTCTGACGAAGTCCGGTCCCGTCCAGACGCAGAGTCGCAGAAGATCCTCTCACGCTGGTGTTGACGGCTCCTCAATGCCTTTGAGGACATTTTGCCACAGGGGCTACAGACCTTAGGATCATGGTCCGGCCCTAGGCACCGGAGGCAGCAGTCATGTGTGTCGGTGAGAGACATCAGTTTCTTGCACCGATCACACTTCTTAAAGCCACTGGCAGCCATCTGGGGGAAAAAGGGCCCCTGCAAGATCAAAAAATTGGGCTGCCAGGGAAAAGAAAAATTGGCACGAACGCAGTCTCTAAGGACAAAAACCAAAAAAAGAGATCCGGGCTCGGCACCGGTGTACCGAGTCCAGGCGGGAAAGGGAACCGATGTCGAACCGAAGAAAAAACATGACTCAACGCAGGAAAATCAACTTTTTCCACGGGTGACAAGAACACACGTCCGCAGGGCTCCGCGGAAAAAAGACGAATGAGCAAGATGGCACCTTTGGGCAGGAAGGGGACCGCGCATGCGTGGCTGCATGCCCAAAGGCTTTCTTTGAAAGCTGGGGAAATGCTCCGAATGGAGGCTCCGTCGGTGCTAACATCACCCATATGCGAGGACTGACTTCCTGCTTAGTCCTGGAGAACAATGCTTGACGCAATACAAGCATTGTGGAACCTGTGTCTTTTGGGGAAACTTCTAGGTACGTATGACCTAGATTGGCCACTGTTGGAAACAGGATACTGGGCTTGATGGACCTTGGTCTGACCCAGTATGGCAACTCTTATGTTCTTATGAAGTTCCTACTCTCCGGGATCCACTCAGACTCGGCTGAGGTAGTTCGCCATCACGTTGTCGCATCTCGCAATGTCTGCCGCCGACAGCCTTGAGTCAAGGCTCCACCCATTCGAATAAGGCCTCTGCTTCCTCTTCCAGTGCCGCGCTGCCCGTACCCCCTTGCCGATTGAGATACGCTACCGCGGAGGCATTGTTTGACAGAACTTGGACCGCGTGACCTAGTAACTTGGATTCAAAGGTGCGAAAGCACCAGCGTAACTGCTCGCAACTCCAACCGGTTGATTGACCACTGGACTTCTTGAGCGCTGCAGCTGCCCTGCGCGAAGAGCTCCCTAAGATGAGCTCCCCAATCCGCCAGACTGGCATCCGTCAACACAGGAACCTACCGCGGTTGTTCAAGAGCCATACCTGCCACCAAGTTTTCCGGTCGCAGCCACCACTAAAGAGATGTCCGAACTGCCAGCAGGCAGCTCAGACGTTTGGACAGAGAATCTCTCTGGTGAGACCATCGATGGAGCAGAAACCTCTGCAACAGACACATATGTGCCCTGGCCCATGGCAGCACTTCCAGTGTGGCTGGCATTGTTCCTAGAACACGCAGATACAGCCACGCTGACGGCAGACTCCTCAAAAAGTTGCGTACCAAGAACTTCAGTCCCTGGGCCCGGAGCTCTGGCAGAAACACCACCCTCACGTGTCGAACCAAACCCCTAAGTATTCTAGACTCTGAGAAGGTTCCAACCAACACTTGGCAACACTGACAACCCAACCGAGACTCTGTAGGAGGTGTACCACCTTGGCTGTAGCACGCACACTCTCGGCTCTGGATTTTGCCTGTATCAACCAATCGTCCAGATAAGGGTGAACACACACCCCGTCCCTGCGAAGGGCTGCCGCCGCCACCACCACCACCATCTTGGTGAAGGTCCGGGGAGCCGTCGCCAGGCCGAACGGTAATGTTTAGAATTGAAAATGTCCTGATGGAACTGCAAACCGTAGGAACCATTGATGATCCGGTCTGATTGGAATATGCAGATAAGCCTTGGTGAGATCGAGTGATGTCAAAAACTTTCCATGTTGCACCGTGTCACACCGCCCCCTTGGTGGTAGTGGCGGAACCCAACAGAAAGGGGGTGGACATGGAAGAAGAATTTGTTTGTGGAGGAGCTTAGTTCAAATGCAAGGCCCAGGTTCTCACAGGCCTGGTAGCCTTCTGGATAACTAAGAGCTCCCGAGAAATAACAGTCCGAGGGTAGGGAAATTATAAGGCTTTTATTTCCCACGTTGCAAATAGGTTCCTAAGCTCAGAATACAACAGCACACACAAAAGAAATGTCCTTGCTCCAGGTTAAAGGAAAACATGAACTGAAAAATCTGTTAACTTCACAGTATTGTCAAAAACGGAATACAGCATCAAACTTTACATACAGGCCACAGCTATTCCTCTGCTAGGGCTCAATCCTCTTGGTCAGGCAATAGCTACATTCCATCGGAATATCCGAGGGATCCTCCGGGAATTCCACCTGCATGGGCTCGCAGTCCGGAATGTCTGAGGACTCTCAGGCCTTCTGTGTAACGCTTGTATGATGCGCCAATGGTCAGCATTAAAAGGTAAGTCCTTGCATTGTATACTTTTATAACAGGAACAGTCTCTCCTGCACCCTGTTTCTTCTCTAGCAAGTTTCCTGTTTAATGCAGGTTTGTATCTTGTCTCATGAATGCCTCTAGAAGGACAGCCTTCTCTAGTGCCCTGCTCCTTCTGTATCACATCATTCCTAAAATCATAGTTATTAAAATGGCAGTTACCTTTTCTTCTAAGGTTCTCAGATTGAGGTGAGGGCTGAGGCCTGCTCCTGCTGGGTCTTGGTTTCTCAGCTGTCCAGGTAGGCCTTTGGTTCTCAGGTCTGCCTGCTGCTGGAGTTAGGCCTTGTTTGTGCCACAGCTCCTTTCTCCCAGGGCTTTGAAAGTTACCCTTCACAATTCTCCTTTCACCTCCTTGTTTGCTCTTCCTTGTTGCACCTTTCAACAGTGGCTGGCCCTTGTTACTCTCAGGCCTTGGACTTTCTGGTATAGTCCTCCTCCTTTCAGGGTCAGCTTCCTTATGGTATCTTTCCCTCCTGGAAAGTGTATCTTTTCCTCTTTTAAAACATTTACAGCAAGTTTCTTCACCTGGCTCTGCTGAGTCTGCTAGGCCGTTTCCCTCGGTCAGGACTCCTATTCCTGGATCCTCCGAATATCCATGCAAAGCTGGAACTGGAACTCCTTGCACCATTCCTTGCCAGTCTCCTTGGCAGTCTCCTTGCCAATCTGCTTGTGAATCTCCTTGCGACTCTCTTTGGCACTCTCTTTGCCACTCTGCGTACCGCTCTGACTTCCTCCAGTCATCTGAATAAATAAATAAATAAATAAATATAGCAAGGTCGCTATCCCTGAGCTCGATTATCCTTTCTTCTTCAACCTCGCCCTTTCAACAGCCATGCCGTAAGCAAGAATTGATCCACCTGGGACATGCGAAGCTGCCTGTGTCAAGAGGTCCTTCCGAACCTTAAGCCACCACAATCAATCCGCCAGTATCCAAATCAGGTCAGCATAGCATGGGTACCTCGGCCAGTCTGATGCCAACAGAATTACAAATCCCCGGTGCGCCTCTATCCGTTGCACTAACCAGCCTATGAGCACCCACGGGGGAAAAACAGAGAAACCCTTTTCGAGCCACTACTGAATTAGAGCATCCAGGTCCTCGGACATCCTCTCTTCTTCTGCTGAAAAACCGGCAGGCCTTGGCCGACTCGAACATTGCCATTAGGTCCATGACCGGTGTACCCCATCGGCGGACCACTTGCTCGAAACACCTCCTGATTGAGCTGCCACTCTCCGGGGTCCATGCACACTCAGCTAAGGTAGTCTGCCATCACATTGTCAACTCCCACTATGTGCACCGCCGATAACAAATCTCTGCCCATCTGAACAGCCTTTCGACCTCTTCCTCCAGGGCTGCACTATCCATGCCTCCTTGCCGGTTGATGTAAGCCACTGTGGTCATATTGTCTGAGAGGACTTGGACAACTTTCCCCTGCAACCATGACTCGAAACTTTCTAGCGCCAAGGTCACCGTTCGCATCTCAAGCCTGTTGATCGACCACAGGGCCTCCTGAGGACTCCTGTCCCTGAACAAAGCGTCCTCGCAATGGGCTCCCCAACTTAACAGGCTGGCATTGTTCATCAGCGGAAACCACACCAGGGACTCCTTCCAGGCTTCCCACATGCAGCCACCAACTGAGGGCTCTCCTGGCACTCCGCAGGCAGGGGAGTACTTGGGACAGGGGCTGACTCTGATGGGACTATCTACAGAGCAGAGCCCTCTGCAGCGGTCGCATGTGCGCCCTTGCCCATGGGACTAGCTCGAGTGTGGCCGCCATGGTCCCCAAAACCTGCAGATAATGCCACGCTGATGGTTTTGCCATCTTCAGGAACTGCCAAACCCAATATCGTAGCGCCTGCGCCTGGTGATCCGGCAGGAAAACCCTGCCCACGCAGGTATCAAAACACACTCTCAAATACTGGGCCAGCAATAACCGACTCTTGGCCAGGTTGAATCCCCAACCAAGATTTTGAAGGAACTCTCCCACCCGCGCTGTTGCTCTTTCGCTATCGTCCCTGGACTTTGCCTAGATCAGCCAATTGTCTAGGTACGGGTTGATGAGAACCCCTTCCTTGCGGAGAGCTGCCGCCACCACCACCATGACCTTGGTGACGGTATGCGGGGCGATCGCCAGACTGAAGGGCAACGCTCAAAACTGGAAATGGCCCCTTGGCACAGCAAAGTGGAGAAACTGCTGATGTTCTGGATGGATGTGAATGTGCAGATACGCCTCTGTGAGATCGAGAGTCAACAAAAACTCTCTGCTTCCTACGGCCACTATTACTGATCGCAGGATTTCCATGTGAAAATGCGGTACCTGGAAACAAGTTCATGTCCTCGAAGTTGAGAATTGGGTAAAAGGAACCTTCCTTTTGGGCACCACAAAATACATGAATCATCGATCGCAGACGTACTGGTCTCACGGAACCACTTCCACAGCTGGCAGCTGCAGGAGACAAGTCAAGGTCTCTTCTACTGCCGCCAAAACTGCTGCGTCCACTTTGGGCAATCAAAGGAGCTCATTTTTGCTCCAGCAGAGGGTATAGGCGCATCATGGATTGCAGCCCTTTAAGGCCAGCCTCCGGCAGATCCCACTCATCCTGGATCATCTGTCCTACTGTAGTAGCGAAGTGCACGCAATGAATACACCAGGAGTCTATTTCTAGAATTCAAACCAGTTTATTTTGTGCACAGGCTCAGACATCTGTCAAATGTCACTTTCAAAATGGTCTGAGCAATGGCGTTCAATAAAACAGCATTTATAGCTTTCTTCATTAGCTCTATACAGGCAAACTTCTCATTGGTCCCGGTGGCCCCCTCACCCCCCCATCCATTTCTGACCGGGCCCACACCGCATCTCCCCCCGCTCTGAGGCCTTCCTAGCCATGGCTCTATATCTAGACATAACATTCTGCCTTGCTTTTTGCTTACAAGGTCACTCGCAGCACAGACACTGTGTGAAAAGCAAGATTCTGAAATACATCTGTGGATAATATAACAAACTCAATGGAAACGTTTTACATTCTTATCAGCAAAAGCAGCTTGAAACAGAATTCTATTTTCTATGGCTTTTAGCTCTGCTCAGTTATAATATTCTGAAGTGGGGGTTGGGGACTCAGGCCTAACCTACAGGCTTGCTTCTGCTACCTAACATACATTTACAGGCTATTCTAGGCTATAGCCTATCACATTCCCCCCTTTGATTATTCTCATCCGCAAGTGAGAAAGGGTGGGAATTAAATCACATATGGTACTCTACACCAGGGTGAAAGGATCACTGTGTGGTACAGGGTTAGGGTAGTAATGCCACATTGCTAGTATCTGTGGATCTGCCTTGCGTTCAACAATTCTATCAATGGTTGAGTTCAGCATACGCAAGCATAAGGGAAGGAAACATGGGATACATAAGCACACAGCCACAATCAAGAAAACTATCATTACAAGTGTCTTCAGGCCGCCCATACCTGAAAACCACGAACCAAGCCAGCCATCAAGTTGCAAGCCATGCCAGGTTTGGACTGGGACATAAGTTTGTTTTCTCATGTGATTGGCTATGTCTTCTACAACTTGCCCTTCATTATCAATTTGCAAACAGTTAGTTAAATTAAGCTTACCACATACACCTCCTTCAGCTACAAGCAGATAATCTAATGCTAAGCAGTTCTGGTAAATGGCTGTACGCATCTGTGTGGCATGTTTGGCTAACAAGGTTAGTGCTCTGCTAGTTTCATTGGTTATAATTTCAACAACAGCTTGCAAACGTATAATACGGTCCAACATATACACAGTAGTGCGGTAGCCCCAAGAACCATCTTGTGCCCAGGTAGCAGGTCCATAGTAAGAAACAATTCTCTCAGGTGGCCATTCTTCAGAGGTTGCATCCCATTTGTCCCACTGGCCGATTTTGAGAGCCTCTCGCTTCTGTCGGCTTTTGTATACAGGGAATCCCAATTGTTCTCCGTGGGACAGGGGCAAAAGGAAGAAAGATGGTCGTATAGTTCCTAGAACACACGCTCCTCCCCAATTGGCAGGGAGTTTAGCATATGCTCGAGTGCCACAAATCCAATAAAGTCCAGGTGGAGCTTGCCAGGTGCTATGCGTAGCCAGGTTTGTCCATATCCTGGCCAAGTAAGGAAAGACGATCAAAGGATTAGAAGGTTCCGGAGTATTGGCACCTGACCACCAAGATGTCTTCTCAGTAGTAGCATTGTAATATTTCTGGTTCAAACAGACCAACTGTCCTACTAATGCAGTCAATTGTGGTCCTGCTCGTACAAAACAGTCTACCCACTATGGAGTGGGCAAGGACCCATTCATTGGTAGTGTTATGAACATCAGTCTGGTTATATGGTACGGAATAGCTCAGTTCTTGCGCTTCCCAAGGCCATTGGTCTCCCATCTGAGTTCCTCCACAAAAGAGACAGTCTGAGACATGGAGGCTGGAGGCCACAGCTCCAGCTAGTTCGATGAACAAATTCTGCGAAGCGTGGGGAACTACAAATTCTGTCTTCATGGCCTCGTGGAAGGTATGATGTATGTGATAAGGTGATGAAACATGAGTCTTTACATTCAGTTGGATGAATACGATGGTTCCAGGATCAGTTCCACCTCCTGCTATGCGCAGGCCAAATCGAAATTCTTGCTTCCATTGACTGGGGTCAAAGATCTGGAGTCGTAGGGGATTGCATGTACTTTTCTTGCACTTGTTGGGTTCCAGTAGGGATAATCTTTCCAATATAGCGTTACGATTATCTCCAGTTTGTCCTGTAGGGCCACCAGACCAGGTGGCATAGTACACGCAGTCCCACTTCGGACAGTAGTAGTCTGCTTCTGATGATTTGCTATACGTTGTTGGTGAGCGTGTTCCAGTGCACATTCCCCATCTGTATGCACCTTCAAGACACATATATTTCTCATCATAATAGTAAGCTTGTTCCCATGATCCACACCTGTAGTAATTATTTCTGTTAATTAAGTCACAAGCATCAAACTACAGGTACGCAAATTGGGTGGGATCAGAGAGTTGACTTGTGGCGTTGACGAGGGCTCCATCTTCATCATTCCATCTTAGTTCCAGGACATAGTAAGATGGATTCTGTCGAGGTCTGAAGCAAGTACGAGTCTTTCCCTTTGTGCAGACGTTCAGTTCTGTACCATTATAGATACACTGGCTGACTATGCCAGTACAAGTATAGTAAGAGTGATAAAGTAGTCTGAGTGACTTGCATTCCGGTTCGGGTGGTGGTTATACAGGCTGCACAAGGGGGCAAAGCAAGGGTTCTCAAGTGTCCCAGGGCTACCGCAAGAAATAAAACAGTAATTAGTAAGCATTATGATCATAGCCTCTAATAATTGATGAGGTAGGTAATGGTTGATTGAGGTAGATAGATAATGGTTGATAGAGTCTACAATGAAAATAATGCAAAACTGGAGGACGGCTCTTTGATGTCCAGGAGTAGGTTGGCAAAGTCTTTACGATGATGGATCTTGTCTTCGCAGTGTGAGTCGCAATGGTGCTGCAGGATTAGCGATCGAGGTCCAGGGGTGACTCTCAGGAACTGCTGCTGGCTTTACTCGACTGTGGTGGATCCAGGAGTCGATTTCTGCCACTTTGACTGCTGTTGGGGTTGATAACAAGACGATGTATGGCCCCTTCCACTGAGGCGCCAACGGTGTCTTCTTCCACTCTTTTACCCACACCGAGGCTCCAGGCTTGAAAGGATGCAAGGGCTCTGTTAGATTGATAGGCAACTGGTCTTGCACCCAAGCATGAAGGCCCTGTAAAACAGAACTTAGAGCCAACAATTCTTGCCTAGTGATTACTGATCCAATTTGATTCATATCCCCCCTTATTCCCTGAATTATAGGCGGGGGCCTCCCATACAAAATCTCAAACGGGGATACTCCTAATGGCGTGGTGGGGGCTGAACGTATCCGGAGAAGGGCTATGGGGAGAGCTTGGGGCCATTTCAGGTGGGCTTCTTGACAGAGCTTAGATAACTGAGACTTCAGGGTTTGGTTCATTCTCTCTACTTTCCCTGAACTCTGGGGTCTATAAGCTGTGTGTAACTTCCATTGTATTTGCAGGGCATGGGCTTCCTGCTGGGTTACTTGTGATACAAAAGAGGGCCCATTGTCAGACCCCATGGTCAAAGGTATTCCGAATCGGGGGATGATCTCATGGAGCAAGGCTTTAGTGTCTTCCCTGGCCTTCTCAGTTCTAGTGGGAAAAGCTTCCACCCATCCAGAAAAGGTACAGACTAGGACTAACAAGTAGTGATATCCATTCGCTCGTGGAATTTCTGCAAAGTCTATCTGAATATTCCTCATAGGGGTAACTCCTACTGACTGAGCTCTTGGGGGTGGGACAGGACCTTGTCGGGCATTGTTCTTGGCACAAGTCACACATCTTCGGGCTACTGAGGTGGTCAGAGGTCCCAGCAATGAGATATAAAAATATGGTTTTAGAGCGTCTGCCATTTTGGTTTTTCCATAGTGTGTGGCTTGATGAAAGGCTTGGACAAAGGCAGGGCCTAGGGCTTCGGGAATCACGGTCATACCAGGGGGTGAGCTCCCTTCAGGCGGTGGCAACACTATCCATCCAGTTTCCGATAGTTGCCCCCCCTCATGTTGACAGTAATGGTCCATCTCTGTCTGGGTATATCTGGGTGTCCATGCACTAAGAGGTACTGGAAATATGGCTGCTTGAATTGTTACACTAGGGGTATTGATTTGTCTAGCAATGGCTGCTTCTTGGGCTGTGACATCGGCAAATCTATTCCCTCGGGACACATTTCCATCTCCAGTTTGATGGCCTCGACAATGCATTACAGCAACGCGTTTGGGGGTCCATACTGCTTCCAATAAAGTCAATATTTCTGGGCCATACTTGACAGACTTGCCTCCTGAGGTGATTAATCCACGCTCCTTATACAGGGGGCTCCATGGGCATGTAATGTTGTAAAAGCATATTTGGAGTCTGTGTAAACGTTCAGGCTAATTCCTGTTCCAAGTTTGAGTGCGCGTGTGAGGGCTATCAATTCAGCCTTCTGCGCTGAGGTTCCTGGGGCCAGGGCTGATGCTTCTACTACCATGTCCAGGGTCACCACTGCATAACCAGCACATCGCTGTCCTTCGACTATGAGGCTACTCTCATCCACGAAGAAAGTTCTGTCTGGGTGGTCCAAAGGGATATCAGTTAAGTCTGGACGACTTGAATATACAGTGTCCATTACTTCCAAGCAATCATGGTCAGGAGGGCCTGGACCGGTTGGCAATAGGCTAGCTGGGTTCAGAGTTTGGCTGACACTCAATTGCAATCGAGGATTCTCACATAGCATGCTTTGATATTTCAACATTCGAGCGTTAGTGAGCCAATGGTTTCCTTTGTGTTCCATCAGGGTTAAGACAGCATGTGGTACGGTGACTTGAAGCTCTTGTCCTAGGGTGAGCTTGTCCGCTTCGCTCACCAAGAGGGCTGTGGCTGCTACAGCTCTCAGGCAAGGTGGCCATCCTTTGGCAACAGGATACAATTGTTTTGACAGGTAGGCTACAGGTCGCTGCCAAGACCCAAGAGGCTGAGTCAAGACTCCCAATGCGTTTCCACTTGACTCATGGACATATAGGCGAAAGGGTTTCTGCACATCTGGTAGTCCCAAAGCCGGTGATGACTTCAATGCTGTTTTTAGGGATTTGAATGCTTTATCTTGTTCTAGGCCTCATTCCAAGGGGGATCGTTCCGCTCCTTTTGTGACTTGGTACAAGGGTTTTGCCATGAGCGCAAAATTTGGTATCCATATGCGGCAATAGCCTGCACCTGCTTTCTGGTGGTGGGGGTTGGGATGTGGCATACTGCTTCCTTTCGTTCAAGTCCTAATTTCCGGGTTCCTTTGGACAGATGGAACCCTAAGTATTTCACTTCTGTCTGGCACAGTTGCGCCTTGGCTCTCGAGACCTTGTATCCAGCTTCATTCAAGAGGTGCAAGAGATCGCTGGTAGCTTGCACACAATCAGTTTCGTTGTTGGTGGCTATAAGCAAGTCATCTACATATTGGAGTAAGATTCGTTTTCCTGGCGTTACAGGGTAACTTGACAGATCTTGACTGAGGGCTTCACTGAAGATAGTAGGTGAATTCTTGAATCCTTGTGGTAGTCGAGTCCAAGTGAGTTGTCCTCGTCGTCCTGTGGTAGGGTTTTCCCATTCAAATGCAAACAAAAGCTGACTGGCAGATGCCAGGCGTATACAGAAAAAGGCATCCTTTAAGTCCAGAACAGTGAAATGTGTGGCTTCTGCTGGAATCAGTCCCAGGAGGGTGTAAGGATTTGGTACTACTGGATGTATGGTTTCAACTGCACTGTTCACTCGACGTAGATCCTGCACTGGGCGGTAGTCACCTGTCCCAGGCTTCTCGATTGGGAGAAGGGGGGGGGGGTGTTCCAGGGTGATTGGCATTCTCAAAGGAGTCCATACTGCAGTAGTTTCTTCAGGTGGCGATGGATACCTTCAATTGCTGGTCGTGGGAGGGGATACTGACGCACATGCACTGGTTCTGCTCCTGGCTTAAGGGTGACAAGCACAGGAGCTATATTCTTTGCTAGGCCAGGTGGATTATTCTCTGCCCATACTCCAGGCGGGGCTGCAATGCTGGTAGGTATACTGGAGCTTGCTGCTTTGGATGCAGGTAAATAGAACCGCCATTCTTCTTCTTGGGGGACAGCTAACACCATCAGGCCAGCAGGTTTTGAATTTATAGTCATTTCCATTTTTCCCCCTTCAACGAAGGATATCTGTGCTTGAAGCTTTGCAAGCATGTCTCGGCCCAAAAGGGGAACTGGGCATTCAGGCATATACAGGAACTGGTGTGTTATCGTCTGTCCCCCTAGTTCACAGGCGCAGTTCTGCAGAAAAGGTCTTGTGGTTCTCGTTCCAGTAGCTCCCACAATTGTGACAGATCGAGAGGACACAGGAGCCACAGTTTTGGCTACTACTGAATGCTCAGCCCCTGTGTCTACCATAAAGTCCATATGCTGGTCTCCAATCTTTAATTTGACCATAGGCTCCTGGAGACCTAAGACAAACTTGGAGCCCGGTCTGGCCTAGCCCTCATTATCCATAGAATTGTTCTCGGCGGTTGCCACTCCTGCTATGGCAGTCTCTTCTTGCTGTTGAAACTGCGTGCGCTGCATCCCCCCTCGCTGCTGGAATCGCCCCCCCTGCTCTCCTAGCGCTCCCGCCTCCCCTCCAGGGGGTGGAGCTAATGTTCGGGCACTCATTCTTCCAATGTTCTTCTTCCTTACAATAGGCGCACTGGTTTGCACCTAAGGGGGGCCGAGCACTCCCCCGGCCCCTTCCCCATCCTCTGGCTCTTCTATTAGGATATCCTCCTCCGCGTCCTTCCACTAATGCTGCAGCGAGCAGATCCGCTTTCTTCTTCATCTTTCTTTCACTTTCCCGTTGGCATTCTTGATCACGATTCACAAATACCTTTTGTGCGACTTCCATTAACTGCGTTGAGTTCATGCCCGCAAATCCTTCTAATTTCTGCAGTTTTCGTTTTATGTCTCCCTGGGACTGACTCACAAAGGCGGTGTTCACCATACGCAAATTCTCCTGGGCTGCTGGATCATATGGGGTGTAAAGTCTATAGGCTTCAGTTAATCGTTCATAGAAAGCAGCTGGACTTTCATCTGGGCGTTGAAGAACGTCCGCTACTTTCCCAACGTTCATAGCGCTCTGTCCTCCCTTCTTTAGGCCCTGCAGTAAGGCATGGCGGAACCGGGTGAGGGCCTTCTCTCCATCATCACTATTTGGGTTCCATCCGGGATCTTCATTTGGGAAATCTGCGGCTGCTGCCCTTCAGGGATCTAGGTCTCGCCCATCTTCAGGGTTTTCTTCCATCTAGTGGTTGCTCGCACTATCCGTGCCCGCTCTTCAGTAGTAAAGAGGGTAGCCAAGAGCTGGCGACAGTCAGACCAGGTGGGCTGGTGGGTTTGCATAATACTGGACATTAACTCTGTTAAATCTTGGGGCTTCTCAGTATAGAAGGCATAATGAGTTTTCCAGTTCAATAAATCTGTTGTGGTGAAAGGCACATAAATTAGACTGGTCGGTCCGACCACAACCTGACCCTCTGTATTTACAAAAGGTAATCCTGGGACTTGCCGCAGTGGCATTTGGCGAACTTCTCTCTGGCCCGCTGTCCTGCTTCTGAAGGCGTAACGCAGATTAGCGGGGGTACTGCTGTTGCTGGTGCTTGGACTAGTGGGTGGCCCTGGACTGGCATCTGACCCTCCGCTAGCAGATCCTTCAGGGGATGATGATTCTATTGCAGAGCTCTGCCCAGGGCTTGCAGCGCTCTGCTCAGGACTAGGGCTCCGACTCTGGGGAAGGGGGTGGTCCTCGGGTGGTGGGTGACCGGGTGGAGGTACCTCAGCTGGGGGTACTCCCACTACCTCTGGCTCTACTCGGGGTACTGATGGAGCTGACGGGACTGGTGTATACAGAAATGTGGGTGGATGACCCGGGACCTCTGGAGGCTCTGGGGCTGCAAAAATAGGGGGCTCTTCCTTCTTAGCAGTGACTCCCGCTAACAGAATTCTACTCTGCCTCTCACGGCAACCTTTATCCAAGGGGGTTGCTTCTCACAGATAGCTAGCCAGGAATCTATATAGGAAAACTGCTCGGAACTATATCTGCGCACCACCTGGTGCACTCGGGACACAATTTGAATATCAAAAGTACCTTCTGGTGGCCACACGGCGTCCAGCGCCGGCCACACCCTACTACACAATATTTCTAAGCGGGTCGGTGACATTTTTACCCCATAATCACCACTAAACCCTTCTTAAAATTCATGATCATACAGTTCAACGGAGTTTGTACGGACTCCGCCCCTCCCATTATGACATATGACGGACAAGACAGCAAACAGAAAGGATGGGTAGGATGGCTGCGGGTAAGGGGTCCGCACAGCCCACCGAACAATAAGGGGGACAAACACCAGACGCTTCCTCCTTTTCGCGACCTGGGCGCAGTCGCCTGGCCAGGAAATGCGCTACTTAGGAGTCCGCTCTCGCTCGGTCTGTATTGCAAGACCTCTCAAGCACACTTCACACAACCAAACATGCTAGCATTTCCCAAATTCCCGGGCTGACTAAACCAAAATTACCAAACCAAAAGGGTCAGTGGCTTCGCCCCGCGCATACTCATGAAGGGTTACTAGGACCGCCCTGGGAGTTGATCAGACTCCCTTTAACTGTTACCATACCATATTAGTCTCGAGACTTTCCCAGAGCTAACTGACTAAGAACCAGAAAAATCAATACTCACTGGATCCGGTAGCTAATGCGCTGCGCAACCATTTCCACCTTGGGTTGAATCCTGGACTCCCCTCCCGGGTTTGAGGTGTTGGCCGGCCGGACCCAGCAAGGCTGCCGAGGCAGGGCGGAACCCTCCGATGCAAGGCACCGGCGGCGCCTGGGCTCCTCTCCGCTGTCGGCCGGCTGCGGTCCCAGTCGGACCAAACCTGGGGGCGGTAATACGTGTAGTATTCACTTGCGCATCATTCACGTACCCCACCCTTCCCGGTCAGGAACCAATGTAGTAGCGAAGTGCACGCAATGAATACACCAGGAGTCTATTTCTAGAATTCAAACCAGTTTATTTTGTGCACAGGCTCAGACACCTGTCAAATGTCACTTTCAAAATGGTCTGAGCAATGGCGTTCAATAAAACAGCATTTATAGCTTTCTTCATTAGCTCTATACAGGCAAACTTCTCATTGGTCCCGGTGGCCCCCTCACCCCCCCCATCCATTTCTGACCGGGCCCACACCACATCTCCCCCCGCTCTGAGGCCTTCCTAGCCATGGCTCTATATCTAGACATAACATTCTGCCTTGCTTTTTGCTTACAAGGTCACTCGCAGCACAGACACTGTGTGAAAAGCAAGATTCTGAAATACATCTGTGGATAATATAACAAACTCAATGGAAAAGTTTTACATTCTTATCAGCAAAAGCAGCTTGAAGCAGAATTCTATTTTCTATGGCTTTTAGCTCTGCTCAGTTATAATATTCTGAAGTGGGGGTTGGGGACTCAGGCCTAACCTACAGGCTTGCTTCTGCTACCTAACATACATTTACAGGCTATTCTAGGCTATAGCCTATCACACTACTACTCCATGTACTGGGAAGACTTTCTATGATTTCCGTACTGTCTGGAACAGCGGATCCTCTTCCTCTGCCGGGAGGGTTAGCAGGCATATTCAGGGCCTTGAGGGATTCCAAGATACACATAGAATTTGAGCCCTTTGGGGACGAGGATTTTTATCAGTACCTGTTTGTAGCGATTGTAAACCGCTTTGATGCCCTTCAGCCTGGGCAGTATATCAAGAAATTGCATAAACAAACATAAGCATAAAGATGGGTGTTGGTAGCTCGTCCCGGCAGAAAACCCAAACAATCTGGGCCTGATCCTCCTGTTCTGGGCTCTCTTCTTCCAACTCCTCCTGCAGGTCTAGCTCCGTGTCAAGGTCTTCCCTATCCAGCCCCTCTGACAACGGTGATTGCTGCCACTCCTCTAAGCCTCTAGCCCGCTTAGATGCCACTATTCCGTACTCGTGCTCTTTTGGGTCTGACACCGCCTTAGCCCTGTGTTCCGGGGTTGAGGAGCCACTTGCCAAGCCCTGCTGACATAGGCAAAACACCTTATGCAAAAGACAAACTCCGGTGAGAACTCCCCTGGGAGCCCTATTGTTCCCTGGGCTTGAGGGATGGATAGTCCGAGCATCATGCAGGGACCGGGGGCTCGATCCATTGAAGGTAACATGGCGCCCCTGCCCCCAGGGTCTTTTGCAACCAGGAGGGACTCTCCTGTCTCATCTCATTCTGCAGGCCACACTCCCATGACTTAGCCTCTTGCGTGCAGTCTAGGCAGACACCTGCCTCCGAGACCACACCCCATTGGGGACCGCATATCTTGAGGATTTTTAGATTGCACCATCGTGTTGTATCTTAAAGATATGAAATGGACCTTGCACTGATCCAATCAAACTGACACTTTCTTCAAGTAAAGTTTACTTTTTTATTCTAATACTACAAATGGCTACAAGGGAGCACAGCTTCCCTTACAGCAATATTACAAATTTCATAAGTACATAATCTGGGCTAAGACAAGGGATGATCATGTCAAGTTATTCACTGACCATAGACAGATGGAAGGATTTCATTTGCCTCCTATTCACTGACTATCTTTAAAATTACATACATTCCTTGTATGCAGGTGCATAGCACCCCACCCCCCCTCCTGGCTCCTTCCTTTTCTGGTACTCCTATCCCACTAGTCACCACCTTCCGCTATCTCGGGGTTCATTTTGACTCAGAGCTCTCTTTTCACTCCCACATTTCACACATCACTAAAACTTCCTTCTTTTTCCTTTGGCAAATTGGTGCCATTCGCCCATTTCTTACACCCACAGCCCTCAACACCCTATTGCTATCCCTGGTCATGGCACGCGTGGACTTTTCAAATTCTGTTCTCCATGGCTTACCTAAATCTCAACTATCACGGCTTCAAAACACTGCAGCCCGCCTCGTCACTCACTCCTCCCTCCGTGACCACGCAACTCCTCTACTCTTACACCTTCACTGGCTTCCCATCTCTGCCCGCACTCACTTCAAACTACTCACTCTGGTTCATAAAGTTCTCTACACCAGCACCCCTCAGTATCTTGCCGACCTTATCAGCCTCCACTCTCCCAGGTACACACCCCGCTCGTTCCACCTCAACCGCCTTACTCTTCCCTCCCCCTCATCTGCTCACCTGCAATCCACCCGTTCTTCCGCCTTTTTCTTTGCCGGTCCCGCTCTTTGGAATGCTCTCCCTTCCTCCCTACATCTAGAGACCCATCACCCCACCTTTAAACGCAATCTCAAGACTCACTTATTTGCACTAGCTTTTGACCTCCCCTCTCCTTTTGTCTGACCTCTCTCCCTACCCAGCTGTTTCCCCTACAACATACAGTCTCTCTCGTCTCGTGTTGTCTTGTCCTCTCTTCTTCTTTTCTGTCAATTGAAACTGTAACTTCCTTTCCTACCTTCACTGGCCTCGGCCGCGAACCTCTCTGTGTTTGTATATTGTACACCGCCTTGACTTATGTAGAAAGGCGGTATATCGAATTTAATAAAACATAACATAAAACAAACTTCCTGTTTTCCACAGAGCTGTAGCTGCTACAGACATATGCAGCACTTTTTTCCCCCTCTCCCCACTTATCTTTCATTTATTTCGGTCTCTGACTTTTTATCTGACCCTTCTCAGGAGAAAGTAACAATGTTTCAACAAACTGTCACTTACATCACCAGACCAGGCACAACAGAACTCTGAAATACGCCTAGCAAAAATGGCATATCTGATTAGGCTTTTCCCACAGGTCTGCATCAAGTCATTGTGCACTGAATACGTTTTGAGCTGTATAACACAAGGAATGTTTAAGGATTAAGTGGGGTTCACCTCCCCTTGATACCATCCTATACCAGGCACTGCGGTCTGACTGGCATGGTAGGAAAGGCTGGGGGCACTCCCCAGGAACGCCCTCAATCTGTACCCAGGTAGGTAAAAGGATCCCTAGCACAGTGCATCTCCACGGGTTCAGGCACAGAGCACTAGAGTACTTTAACTAAAATAAAATCAAACCACAATCTAATTAACTGAAACTGAAATTAAAAAGAAACTGCAAATGGCCCCCAAGGAAGAGGCTGTTCTGTCCTGCTTTATTCTCTGGTGGCTATCTCTCCCGGGCATCCAAAATGCAGCAGGGGGTTAAACACATGCAGGCCTGAAGAAGAAATTGTGCCTAAATGCAGTTGGGGGGGGGGGGGGGGTTCCCACACTGCTGCAGGCTCCCAAACATGTGGCTGCAGGCCATGCTGTCTCCTCGTGTTCTGGCAGTTGCTAGAGGTTCCTGCTATACTCCCCCACCCCTGCCACTCTTACCGTGGAGCATCTTTGCCGCATGGCTTTTCTACCCCTCGCGCTTAGCCTTCCTTCCTGGCTTCAGCGCTGAAGGGGACGACTCGGGGCTGCCAGCTTTCACTTCTGTCAATCAACTGCAGCCCCTGCAGCGGCTCCTCACCCAACAGGTTCGGGAGCTGCCAGACATCTCGGACTGAGGAAGGCCCCCACAGAACTCCCCCACCCCCAAAATCCTGGGGGGAGAGGGGGAAGAAGGAATATCCTCCCCTCAACTCTGTTGTCCCTCGGGTTCTCTCTGTTCCTTCTGCTTTAAAAACAAAGAAACCTGCAACTTAACAGGGGAAATAAAAAGCAAACTCTAAACCTATCTCCTTAGTTTTCTCTTCAGTAAGTCCAGCACCCTGGCTCACTACCTCCTTCAGCTGCTTGGAGACTGAGCATACTGGGGTTGGTAGGCAGTGCCAGCTGCATATGTACACTAGTGTCATCAAAAGGAATGCATGCTTAGTCTCCAAGCTGCTGGAAGAGGTACACTACCCAGAGGTGCAGAACTGGACTGGAGGGATGATAAGGAACAGTGGGCAAATCTGAACGGGGATATTTTAAAGGCAACCAACTTTTTTGTTAAAAAGGTAAACAAATGAAAAAGGAAAATGAGGCCACTATGGTTCTCAAAAGAAGTAGCTGAAGAAGTGAACAACGACGAGGTCTTCAGGAAATACAAGAGATCACAGAGAGAGAAAGACAGGCATTTGGAAAAATAAAGTTAGCAAAGTAGTCAAGATAGCAAAGATACAAAAAGAAGAAATAGCCAATGCATTAAAATGGGAAGATAAGACATTTTCAGATATGTTAGTGAGAGGAGGACGGGCAAAAGTGGCAGTGTCAGACTCAAGGGTAAAGGGGAAGAATATGTAGAAGCTGTTGCAGACAAAGCAGAATTGCTTAACAAATATTTCTGTTCAGTTTTCACAGATGAAGAGCCATCACAGATGAAGGGCCAGGAGCAGGGCCTCAGAAAACAACCACAAATAGGAACAGAAGTGACGAGGACCTCAAACAATTTTCAGAAGACACTGTTAGTGAAGAACTAGCTAAACTAAAAGTAGACAAAATGATGGGACCAGATGTGATACAACCGAGGATACTGAAGGAACTTTGGGACATACTAGTGACTCCACTGACTGACTTTTTCAGTGCTTCTTTAGAGTTGGGAGTGGTCCCAGAGGACTGGAGAAAGGCACACGTGGTCCCTTTACACAAAAGCAGAAGGATGAGGTTGAAAACTACAGCCCGCTTAGTCTAAACTCTGTAGCGAGTAAATTATTGGAAATATTGCTAAAAGAGATAATAGTGAGGTTTCTGGATTCCAATGGATTGCAGGATTCGAGGCAGCATGGGTTTACCACAGTAAAGTCTTGTCAGACAAATCCGATTGATTTCTTTGACTGGGTTACCAGGGAGTCTGACCAAGAGAGAGCGCTAGATGTGGTGTACTTAGATTTAACATAACATAAGATATGCCATACTGCCATATGTCAGACCAAGGTCCATCAAGCCCAGTATCCTGTTTCCAACAGTGGCCAATCTAGGTCATATGTACCTAGCAGTTTTCCCAAAAGACACAGGTTCTGCAATGCTTGTACTAGGTCAAGCATTGATATCCTGGGTCCCTTCTTAATAATGGTTTATGGACCTTTCCTCCAGGAACTTGTCCAAACCTTTTTTAAAGCCAGCTACACTAACAGCCTTTACTACATCCTCCGGTAACAAATTCCAGAGTTTGATTACACGTTGAGTGAAAAAAATATTTTCTTTTATTAGTCTTGAATAGTTTACCCTGTAGCTTCATTGCATGTCCCCTAGTCTTTCTATATTCTGATAACGTAAACAGTCGATCTACGTTTACCCGTTCCACTCCATTCATTAATTTATAGACTTCTATCATATCTCCCCCTCAGCCGTTTCTTTTCCAGGTTAAAGAGCCCTAACCTTTTTAGCCTTTCTTCATAGGAGTATCCTTCCATCCCCTTTACCATTTTGGAGGCTCTTCTCTGAACCTTTTCTAATAACGCTATATCCTTTTTAAGATAAGGCGACCAGAATTGCACACAATATTCAAGGTGCAGTCTCACCATGGAACGGTATAGAGGCATTATAATATCTTTTGTTTTATTTTCCATTCCTTTCCTTATGATACCTAGCATTCTATTTGCTCTCTTGGCTGCCGCTGCACACTGGGCCAAGGGTTTTAACATGTTATCCACAATGACGCCTAAATCTTTTTCCTGGGTGGTGGTTTCTAATGTGGAACCTTGCATCGTGTAACCATAGTTTAGGTTTTTCTTCCCTAGGTGCATAACCTTGCACTTGTCCACATTAAATTTCATTTGCCATTTTGATGCCCAGTCTTCCAATTTATCAAGATCCTCTTGCAATTTTCCACAATCCTCTTGGGTTTTAACAACTTTAGTTTTGTGTCATCTGCAAATTTGATAACCTCACTCGTTATTCCACTTTCCAGGTCATTTATGAATATGTCAAAAAGCAGCAGACCCAGCACAGATCCCTGGGGTACACCACTATTCACCTTTCTCCATTGGGAAAAATGGCCATTTAGCCCAACCCTCTGCTTTCTATCTTTTAACCAGTTCCTGATCCACAGTAGTACACTGCCTCCTATCCCATGACTCTTTAGTTTTGCCAAAAGTCTCGGATGAGGGACCTTGTCAAAGGCTTTCTGAAAGTCCAGATACACTATATCAACCAAATCACCTTTGTCCACCTGTTTATTCACACTTTCAAAAAAACATAACAGATTAGTAAGACAAGATCTTCCTTGTCTAAGCCATGTTGGCTGTCTCCCATTAGGCCATGACTATCTACATGCTGAGTAATTTTATTCTTTATGATGGTTTCTACCATTTTTCCCGGTACTGACGTGAGGCTCACCGGTCTGTAGTTTCCCGGATCACCCCTCGAACCCTTTTTAAAAATTGGTGTTACATTGGCGATCCGCCAATCTTCAGGTATTAGAGATGATTTCAGTAAAACCTTCGACACCGTTCTGCACAGGCAACAAACAAACTGAGCACTCTAGGGATGCTGATTGGGTTAGAAATTGGTTGAATGGGAGGAGAGAAAGGGTACAGGTAAATGGAGCTCACTCTGAGAAGGAGGTGGTTACCAGTGGTGTGCCGTAGGGATCTTTCCTTGGTCTGATTCTTTTTAACATCTTTGATTGTGATATTGCGGAAGGGCTGTCGGGTAAGGTTTGCCCATTTGCAGATGATACCAAAATCTGCAAGACCCTCAGGAAGGAGTAGATTAACATGAGGAGGTATCTAGCTAAGCTTGAAAGATGGTCTAGAATTTGGCAGCCGAGATTTCATGCTAAAAAAATGCAGGGTCATGCATTTGGGCTGCAAAAATCCAAGGGAGCAGTACAGGGTAGGGGGTGAAGTACTTCTGTCCACAAAAGAAGAGCAGGACCTGGGTGTGATTGTGTCTGACTATTTTAAAGTAACTAAATAGGTAGGAAAGTCAACTGCGAAAACCACAAGGATGCTTGGGTGCATAGAAAGAAGAATGGCCAGCAGAAAAAAAAGGAGGCGATAGTATAAGTCTCTGGTGTAACCTCATTTGGAGTATTATGTGCAAGTCTGGAGACCACACCATCAAAGGGATATAAACAGGTTGGAGTCAGTGCAGAGGGTGGCTTCTGTGATGGGGAAAAGATATCCTGTGTTAGGAAAGCAGAGGAACCTAGGACTAATAGGGCTGTTTCTAGCAGGAAGGAAGATATCAGGACACCCAGTTGCCAAGAGCAACACAAACATTCCCAGCCACGAGGGAG
Source organism: Ichthyophis bannanicus (assembly GCA_033557465.1). NCBI lineage: Eukaryota > Metazoa > Chordata > Amphibia > Gymnophiona > Ichthyophiidae > Ichthyophis > Ichthyophis bannanicus. The sequence goes on along the minus strand of CM066037.1, from coordinate 376,606,408 downwards.
AGAACCCTGCACAGCTGATAGGCATTCCCCAGCTCTTAGCTCTGATAGCCTTCACCTGGGAGGGGGAGGAGCTGGAGTAGAGCCTCAGCAAACGTATAAGGGACGTTCATTAGAGAATAGAGACAGAGGTGGAAGCAGCAACAGTAGCAGTGGATGGAGCAACAGCTGTAGCTGGAGAAGGAGATCTAACGTGGGCTTTGGCAGCGTTGATAACTTCAGAGAAAGCCGTTTTAAGGATACAGTGAGACCAGCAGTTGAAAGCAGGAGAGACGTGTTGGATCAAGACCAGCTGAATAACGAGTGCAAGCTGAGGTCTGAACCTGGGAAACAACGTCTGCTTTGGGCTGGTAGGAAAACTGATATAACTGACTTTGATTCTAATTGTGAGAAAGGCTGGCAGAGAACAGCTGATAGTGGTAATTGGAGGAGAAAGGAAAAGAAAGCTTTTAACCAAACCTCCAAAAGTATACCTTATGCTGAAGATAGTTATAAGGGTAAATTACCAGTCAGGACAGCTGGAGAGCCGGTACAAGCCTCAAGAAAGAAAGGATACACAGTGTCAGACATCTGCATGTGGGAAGAGGGTGACAAACAGCTAAAATCTAGAGAAAAGCCTCTGAGATTTAAACCCTTACTGGAAGAAGCAGTGCCTAGCTTTTCTCCTGACTCAAACCCAAGAGATAGGCTGTTTTACAAGGGTAAAGCTGTGCCCAAGTCTTTTCCTCATAGAGGTTATAAAGGACATAAAGCCCACTGGAATTATATACCAGGATATGCTGACAGTGACCCTTATCTGCTGGAGGAACTAATAGGGAAGTCCAGAAAGATGGCAGAGGAGAATAATCTGCCAACATCATATAAGCAGCAATGTATTACAGATGATAGTCAGGTTGAAGCAATGATCATTGATCCTCCTGAACCGGACGTGTCTGACTATCAAATGGATTGTACATTGGCTGTGTTTAATGACGAAATTTCATTGTGCTGAAGAGATACAGTGTTAGAAGTGAGTTAACTGCCTGTTATAAAGCACAAGACTTTATTTTTGTCCTTATTCTTTTTGGCCAGAGCATGGCTTATGTTCTTTTGTATTTGTGTTGAATCCAAACCCCGGGAGGGGAAATAAAACCTTGATTTAAGCTTTACCACTCGAGCTTCAACTACCTTATTGAAAAGGAATCCTTTCAGTAAAAGGTCCCCCTGTAGCCCAACCAGCTTGCCACGCTGCTGGTGGACCAGGGTGTGACAGTCCTAAAATGGTTAGTAGTCTTAGTTATAAAGCATATAGAGGACAGACTTAAAGATCTTAATATGTATACTTTAGAAGAAAGGCGGGATAGAGGAAATATCAGAGATGTTTAAATATCTCCATGGCATAAATGCACAGGAGGAGAGTTTCTTTCAATTGAAAGCAAGTTGTGCTATGAGGGGACATAGAATGAGTGTGAAAAGAGATAGATTCAGAAGGAATATGCAGAAAAGTATAGTTACTCACCTGTAACAGGTGTTTCTCTAGAGACAGAGGGAATCAGTCCTCACATATAGGTGATGTCAGTGCCGACAGAGCCCACATGGTAGTTTCTCCCCAGCTTTTAAAGAAATTCTTTGGGAGATGCACCACTCAGGCATGGTCCCCTTCCTGCCCAAGGGTGCCATCTTGCCTCAGAAGGATGACATATCTCAAAAGCAAAAAATGATACAAAAACCAACTCCTCAGAGAGGGAGGGAGGGTTGTGAGGACCAATTCCTGCTATCCCTGGAGAACACCTGTTACAGGTGAATAAGCAGGAAGTCAGTCACCACATATGGGACTCCCTAGCTATAGGCTACCGAAAAACCTGCAAAGAGCCATTGGTGACTAGAAAGATGAGTTGTGAGCAGCAGCAATGAGTCTTTGAGAAGACAGACTCCTGAGTGGCCCAAGTGTTAAGCAAGAAACCAGCACTGCGATAGCCTGAACACACAAGAGTCGGAGGGCAGGAGTTGCCTACATCCCGAATAGATGACGGAGTACTGCCTGGCCAAGGCACTGTCCCTACGGGACTCCCTCTCCAGGCAGTAATGAGCTGTGAAGTTATGGAATGAAGACGAGGTGGCGGCATGGCAGATTTTCAACAGAGGAACGGAACGCAGGTTTGCCACAGATGCCGCCATGGCTTTGATGCTGTGCGCCATAAGCCGGTGCTCCAGCAAGAGCCTAGCCTGCTTGTAGGAGAGGGAAATGCAGTCCACCACCCACATAGATAGAGTATGCTTGGTCACCGCTGCTCCCAGCTGACTGGGGTCATAGGAAATGAAAAGCTGTGAGGTGGCCCTGGGTACATGGAGGTAGGACAGGGCCCTCTTACAGTCCAGGGTATGGAGGACGGTCTCCGCCCTGAAGGCATGAGGCCGCGGAAAAAAGTGGGGAGCACCACCTCCTGAATGAGGTAGAAAGGGGACACCATCCTGGGAAGGAGCTTGTGGGCATGTGGAGCACAACCCTGTTCTTATAGAACCTCGTGTAGGGGGTGATCCGCCACCAATGCCTGGAGCTCGCAGCCCTGTGAGCCAACATGAGTGCCACCAAGAAAAAGACTTTCCAGGAAAAGTACTGTAGGTGGCAGGTAGCCAGGGGATCAAATGGTGGGCCAGTGAGTTGCGACAGCACCACATTGAGGTCCCACTCTGCCACTGGTGGGCAGATAGGAGAAATGGACAAGAGACCCCACAGAAAGCAGGTCATGAGAGGTTGGATGGCAAGGGACTTGCCCTTGATAAGGTGGTGGTGCGCTGCAAGTGCACTCAGGTGGACCCTAACAGAGTTGGACCTGCCTGAGACAGGTGAAGCAAATAGCAGCATGGCAGGTTGACCTGTCGCTCCACGCATCACACTGAAAATCTACACCATTTGAAGGCATAAGCCCATTTTGTGGAGGTCCTACGGAAGGCCCCTGAAAGGTTGAAAGGGTCAAGGCTACCCTTTCAGCAGCCAGGCCATTAGCATCAGAGACCCCAAGTTAGGGTGTAGGAGGGAGCCCTCCTCCTGCAACAGCAGCCCCGGCGTACTCACTAGGGGGACTGGGGCCACTGTGGATAAGCGAAGGAGGAGTGGGAACCACGGTTGCTTGGGCCACCGAGGGGCTACTAGTATCAGGGATGCCCTGTCATGTTGAAACTTGAAGTCCTTGGCAATAAGCGGAGTGGGAAGGTATAGAGAAGGCCCTCTACGCACGGGATGATGAATGCATCTACTGCTACCCAGGATGGGTGTGATTGCCTGGAGAAGAAGCGAGGCAGCTGGGCATTGTCCGGACTGGCAAAAAGGTCCATCCGTGGGTTCCCCAGAGCTGGAAGAACTGATAGGCCACTCTGAGGTCTAGCTACCACTTGTGCGGCTAGAGGATCCTGCTCAGTCTGTCCATCAGGACATTGTCCTGGCCTGGCAGATACACCACTCGAAAGAGCATCCCGTGGTGATTCGTATATGAGCGGAGAGCTACTGCCTCTTGGCAGAGGGTGTATGACCCCAGCTTGTTGACGTACAACATCACCACTTGATTCTCTATCTGGACCAGCAGCGAATAGTGTTGCAGGTGGTGAGTGAAGGCTCAGAGGGCTAGAGATATGGCCTGAAGCTCCAAGAGATGTACTGCAGACTGTTCATCTGCGACCAACTACCCTGAGTGCAGAGGCGGTAGCAGTGGGCTCCCCAGCCTAAGAGGGAGGTGTCCATGGTTAGGACCCTCTGGGGTGCAGGGAACTGGAAGGGCATCACAGCCAGAAGGTGCCATGAGGTTTGCCACCAGGTGAGAGAGTTTGTCAGTTGGTGGGTCACCACCACCCTGTCTCATAGTTGGCCTGTGGCCTGGGTCCACTGGGAGCAGAGGCCCTATTGAGCCGCCCTCTTGTGAAGACGGGTGTCTGGGGTAACCAACTGTGAATGCCATGCGACTCAAGTGAAGCAAGAGGCAGGTGGACATTGTTGGCGCAGCATGGCCATCGCCAGCACCCTGAAGTGATCATCCCTGTCCCGAAGGAGAAAGGCTTTGGCCTGAATAGTGTCCAGCCTTGCCCCTATAAACTCCAGACACTGTGTCGGGAGGAGATGGGACTTTGGGTGGTTTACCATAAATTCCAAGTGCTACAGGCTGAGGATGGTGCACTTTGTTGTTGCGTGTTGCACTTCTGCGCCTTCTTATGAGCCAGTCATCCATATAGGGGAAGACAAAGGCCCCCTGGAGACGAAGGTAGGCCGCGACTACCGTCAGGCACTTGGTGAATACCCTTGGTGCGGAGGCCAGTCCAAAGGGTAGCACCCTGTACTGGTAGTGGCTTCCTCCCACCACAAATCTGAGGTATTTCCTGTGGTTGGGATGGATGAGGATGTGTGTATGCATCCTTTAGGTTCAAGGAGCATAGCCAATCTCCCAGTTGAAGGTATGGTAGCAGTGTTCCAAGGAAGATCATTTTGAACTTCTCCTTCACCAGGGACCTGTTTAGATCCCATAGTTCCAGAATGGGCCAGAAACCCCCAGTCCTCTTGGGTATGAGGAAGTACTGGGAATAGAACACTTTGCCCCTGAGGTGTGCAGGCAATGGTTCCACCACCCTGTCCTCGAGAAGGCCTGCACGCTCCTGCAGTAGTAAGGTCTGGTGGAGGGGAGTCCGGGGGGGGGGGGGCTCTCCTGGAATGGAGAGGGTGCCTCTTCCAGGTGGAGGAGGTAACCCTCCCTCACCACCTGCAGTGCCCAGGAGTCAGTGGTGATGGATGGCCACCAATGGACATAGAGAATCAGACGTTTCCCTGTGATCTGCTGGGCTGGACCTCTTGGAGGAACAAACGAACATAAGATATGCCATACTGGGTCAGACCAAGGTCCATCAAGCCCAGTATCCTGCTTCCAGCAGTGGCCAATCTAGGTCATACGTACCTAGCAGTTCCCCCAAAAGACACAGGAAGAGAGGCTATGCGCAAGGAGTCAAAAACCAGCGCTGAAGCTGGTATCTGGGGTTTGGGAGTCTTAGGCTTACGAGAGCCATTCCCTTGTCCCTTGGCCTGCTGCCCCTGTTAGGAAGCTGGCAAGGCCTGGTACCGAGGGTAATTTCCATATGCCTTCCTCCTCTTCAGACAGAACACTTTACCCAAAGGCTTCCGTTGTGAAGGGTCAGCGGTCTTCTTGGAGAGCCTGGTCCTTGTCAGGAACTCTGAATCAAACTCTGCAGCCTTTTCAGTCATGGGTTTGCTGAAGAGATTTTTTCCCCGGCAAGGGACATCGACCAGCTTGTTCTGAAACCATTGCTCTAGGTTGGAGGACTGTAGTCAAGCCTGGTGTTGGGCACCAATGCCCACCGCAGCTACTTCAGCCACTGATTCAAAGCTGTCATAGGCTGTCCGAGTCAAACTTGGGAGTACTCTCCAACACCAGAGGCCAGGGTCTGGAACCACTGGAGGGGTTCCTTGGAGAGACCAGCCAAGAACCAGGTGAGTTCCTTCACCAGGTCCCTCAAGTACATGCCCATGTACAGCTGGTATGCCTGGATTCGACCAATTAGCATTGAGCCCTGGTAGCACTTCCTGCCCAGGACATCTAAGACATGGGCCTCCCTACCAGGGGGCACAGAGGAGTGTGTCTTCTGGCTCTTGAGGCAATGCATGGCTGACTCCATCACTATGGAGTTGTGTGGCAGCTGTGCTTTTTGGAAGCCAGGGCTCTGGTGGACCCAGTACATTGAGTCGTCATCTGCTCACAATGGGCACCAATGTGGGGGTTTCCCACATGCAGAGGAGCAGCCATTCCAGGATTAGGGGAATGGGCACGGTGAGTGCTTCCTTCGGAGAGGCCTCGTACTGGAGGATCTCAAGTTCTTCAGTCTGAGGGTAGTCCTCCAACTGTCTAAAGCTAGTGCCTTGGCCATATCCTGTACGAAGTCGATGAAAGCCATATCCTCGGGTGGGGACCAACGCCAGGTCTCAGGGAGACGGGTTGGAAGGCACATCCCAGTAACAATGAGTATCCAGGGATTCCTCGTCTTCTGTCTCCTAGTCTGACTAGTAGTCAGTGGAAGTGTTGAGGGCGGTCCGGGCTCTCATCAGGGATGACCTCGGTCCTGAGGACCAAGATTGGTATCTAGGAACCTCTCGAGGCTGGTGGCACTTGAGGATCGGCTTGATGTTCGGGGAATTCCTTGAAGTTGAGGGCCCAGTAATTGGGAGTGATGACCCGGTAGAATTGGGCATCAGAGCCTGCTGTTGAGCCACAAAGGCAGATAAACTGTGTTCCAAAGCCGCCATCCTGATCTCGAGGCCAGATGGCTCCGCAGCCTTCGGTGCAGGCACAGAGGTACTCTGGCCCAATGCCGGCTCCATCGAGGGGGGAGTCCTCGACCAGAATAGCATCGGGAGGGGGGAGGGAAGGGGGGGGTCTGAGACCAGTCGCTAGATGCAGACAATTCCTGTTGGTTATCTTGGTCGGCCGCTCCTTCCCCTCAGACTCGTGATGGGGGCTGTGGGTCCAGGGCCCAAGTGACTTGCCCACTTTCACAAACTCATCAGCTAATGCGGTGTTCAAAGGTTTCTGTCTCTTCTTGGGTTCTTCCTCTGGAGTATTCCGGCAGGAGAACCCATGGTCCTGGGGCTCCGAGGCAACACAATCTCCCCAGTGTTCTGGAGGCAGCCCTGGAGCACAGTGTCGTGAGAGACTCCAATGCAGAGTCCATCTTGTGAAAGGAGGACTCCCCACTCTTGCCAACAGCTCTTGACGGCCTTGAAGGTCATCTTCTTGCAGAGGCCGCAGTCCAAGGGGTCATGGTCCAGCCTTAGGCAGCGGAGGCAGCAGTCGTGTGGATCAGTGCACGACATGGTATGGGTGCATCAGTCACAGTGCTTAAAACCATTGGCAGAGGCTTTGGGGGGGAAAACGGCCCCCATGAGGTCGAAAGCCTCAGGCCTAGACAAGGAAAAAGGGCACGAAGCTGCTTGAGAAACTCTTGAGAAAAAAAAAGAACAAAAACAAACCCGAGACAAGCAAGGTCAGGGGCAGGAAAGGGAACCAGTACGTGACCAGATAAAGAAAAATTCAAGAGAAAACACACTTTTTTGGGGGAAAACAGACATGTCCGGTGGGCTCCGCGGAAAAAAGGAGACTGAGCAAGACGGCACCCTTGTGCGAGGAAAGGGACCATGGATGTGTGGTGCATCTCCCAAAGACTTTCTTTGACAACTGGGGCGAAGCTACCGCATGGGCTCCATCATCACCCATATGTGAGGGCTGACTTCCTGCTTGTTCCTGGAGAATATTTCTTTATGGAAAAAGTGGTAAATGTGTGGAATAGTCTCTCAGTAGAGGTGTTAGAAACGAGGACAGTATCTGAATTCAAAATAACATGGGACAAACACAGAGGATCTCTAAAGGTAAAAAGGGGACCATTTTAGTTGATATGGAAGGACAGACTAGATAGGCCATGTGGTCTTTTTCTGCTGTCATGTTTCTATGTAAAATGTTAGTTCAAATGTAAACCACATTGACCTAAGGAAATACGGTACATAAAAATACGTTAAATAAGTCAATAAGACCAACACAATCATTGAATCAGAACTTTTGCCATCTGTCTGTTACAAGAACTTATTACAAAGAGAGACAACATACCGCTTTTATCTAGCTCCATTGACTCTTCCTATAGTAGATTTAAGGAAGAATTAAAAACTCTCTCTCATGAGGGTATTTGGGGAGGCGCTGGACTCAGAGAGCTAATCTTTTTCCTTCATCATTGTTTCATCCTCAAAGTCTACATTAAACTGCAAGAAAAGCTGTGTTCTCCTTTTCTCTTCTGTAAATTGCTCCAACACAAGAAGAATATCAAAAACCATAATAAACTAAACTTTTATAAAATTACCCTGAGTGTTTGCCCATATGATTATCTATGTCTTTCAGATTTAGTGAATGGATATTGTCTTGCCTTCCAGGGGAGGGGGTTTGACGAAATGGAGGATATCTAATTCTGTCCTGGGTTCTCTTTCTCATCTAACAAATAAAATCATGCTGGCCCCTTTTCCATACAAAATTAGTGACGCAGTGGTGATCTTGAGTAAACTTTCCTGTGATGAAGGGCCCCAGGGAAACTCGAGGAGTCCTCTAAACTATATACTAGTCAGAAACCCAGGATCCCTCCAATTCTGGGCCTCTGTGAAAGAATTACTTGAGTGATGGTGTCTAGGACCAGTGGTTCCCAAACTTGTTGGAGGATCCTCAGCCTGTCAGGTTTTCAGGATAGCAATCATCAGTAAAAAAAGCGTAGTTACTCACCTGTAACAGGTGTTCTCCAGGAGCAGCAGGAATCAGTCCTCACTTATGGGTGACGTCGGCGCCGACGGAGCCCTCGCGGAGCAATTTTCCCAGCTTTCAAAGAAAGCCTTTGGGAATTGCAGCACGCATGCGCGGTCCCCTTCCCGCCCAAGGGTGCCATCTTAGCCAGTCAGATGACATAGCTAAAAAAGACAGCATAAAAACTTGCAAAAAAACTAAAGCAGATGATTGCAACTCCACGGGGAGGGGGGAGGGTTGTGAGGACTGATTCCTGCTGCTCCTGGAGAACACCTGTTACAGGTGAGTAACTACGCTTTCTCCAGGACCAAGCAGGAAGTCAGTCCTCACTTATGGGACTCCCAAGCTCAAGGCTACCGGAGACCCTAAGCACAAAAATGAGCTCCCTCTAGCTCAGCAGCACAGAAGGAAAGAATCTTCGCTGAATTATTACCCACCGGTAGCCCACATCCGGGATGGAGGGTAGGAGTTGCTCAGACCTCGAAGAGATTACGGAGGACTGCCTGTCCGAAAGCACTGTCCCTGCGGGACTCCCTCTCGAGACAGTAATGGACCGCAAAAGTCTGGCTCGAAGACCAAGTAGCGGCCCGGCAGATGTCTGCCAGCGGAACAGAGCGGAGGTAAGCCACTGACGTAGCCTTTGCCCGAACGCAATGAGCCGTGACTCGACCTTCCAAGGAGAGTCCGGCTGCCCCATAAGCCCAAGAGATACAGTCCGCAACCCAGATGGACAGAGTACGCTTGGAGACCGGGAGCCCCAATTTATTGGGGTCAAAAGACACAAAAAGCTGAGCAGCTTTACGGTGCAACCGCGTACGGTCAAGGTAGAAGTTCAAAGCCCTTCTACAGTCCAGGCTATGGAGGACCGTTTCAGCTCGGCTGGAGTGTGGTCTGGGAAAGAAGGTTGGAAGTACCACCTCCTGATTGATGTGAAAGGGGGAGACCACTTTTGGAAGAAATTTTGGGTGAGTCCGTAGGACTACCCTATTTTTGTAGAACCGAGTGTAAGGGGGATCAGACACGAGGGCCTGCAATTCACTTACGCGTCTAGCGGAAGTGAGGGCTATCAAGAACAGTGTTTTCCAAGAAAGAAAACGGAGAGAACAGGTAGCCATAGGTTCAAAAGGCGGACAGGTGATCCGCTGTAAAACCACATTCAGGTCCCAGTCAGGCGCTGGCGGGCGCAGAGGTGGTTTAAGTAGAAGGAGACCTCAGAGAAACCTCGCTACGAGAGGGTCGTTGGAGAGAGGTCTGCCGTCCACCGGCACATGATGTGCTGAAAGAGCACTGAGGTGAACTTTGACGGAGTTGGACTTAAGTCCCAGATTAGAGAGGTAAAGCAAGTACTGCAAGACCACCGACACCGGGCAGGAGAAGGGATCCTGAGACTGTCGGGTACACCAAACGGAAAAGCGACGCCATTTAAGGGCGTAGCATTTTCGAGTAGAAGGTCGCCGAGAAGCTAGGACGACCTCTTCCACCTCTGCCGGCAGGAGGAGGGGAGCAAGGACTACCCTCTCAGCAGCCAGGCCATTAGATTGAGAGACCTGAGGTTGGGGTGTAGCAGAGACCCCTGATCCTGAGTGAGGAGATCCGGTTGAAACCCCAGAGGGAACGGATCCTCCACCGCTAATTGCAGCAGGAGTGGAAACCACGGCTGTCTGGGCCAGCGAGGAGCCACCAGGATCATGAAGGCTTTGTCTCGGAGAACCTTGAAGAGAGTCCGAGAGACTAGCGGGATGGGAGGGAAAGCATACAGAAGGCTCCCCGACCATGAGAGTAGAAAAGCGTCCGCCGCAACCCGAAGGGGGTGTGGCTGACGAGAGCAGAAGCGAGGAAGTTGCCGGTTGTGAGGACTGGCAAAGAGATCCACCGTGGGGAGGCCCCACTTTAGAAAGAGCTTCTGAACTACCAAGGGATCCAGACGCCACTCGTGCGGCTGGAGGATCCTGCTGAGTTTGTCCGCCAGGCAATTCTCTTGGCCTGGGAGATAAACTGCCTTGAGGAGAACGCCGTGACTGACGGCCCAAGAGCAGAGCTTCTGTGCCTCCCGACAGAGGAGGAAGGAGCCCGTGCCCCCCTGCTTGTTCACGTAGAACATGACGATAAACCACAAAAAAACGGAGGTAATGTACATGTCCAACAAACCCAACTTCAAGTCACCCGACTCAATCACCCTGTGCAACAACACATACAAAGCAAAAGAAGAAATCAAATATCTAGGTGTCACACTCGACTGCAACCTAAGAATGGAGAAACACCTGCGTAAAACAAACAAAGCCATCTTCTATAAACTCAGGGTGATACAACCTCTAAGGAAAATAATAGCACCAGGCGATTTCAGGTCAGTGGCTCAAGCACTAGTCATGCCGCACCTCGACTACTGTAATGCCATCCTACAAGGTCTACCCAAAAAATCACTGGGTATCCTTCAAATGGCCCAGAATGTCGCAGCTAGAATAATAATGGGAACAAGTGTAACTGACCACATCACCCCAATATTGATCGACCTTCATTGGCTTCCAGTTGCTGCTAGGGCGCAGTACAAGATGATAGTAACAACGTTCGAGCTGATCAACGACATAGCCCCCTCGTTCCTGTCCTCTCTTATCAACAGACAACCAGCAAATAGAAATAGAAGAACTAACAACCTGGGCACCCTGCAGGTCCCTAACGCAATACGAACTGTGAAAACAAGTACAAGTCGCAGAGCCTTCTCTTTCGCTGCGCCCACTATATGGAATCAGCTCCCTGTTGAACTACGGCTAACCCAGGACATGAAAAGTTTCAGGAAAGAGTTAAAAACCCACTTATTTAAATGCTATTACAACCAGCCATAAGTCACAAAATCCAGGAAAACTTAACAAAGGAAACTGACAAATACGTACATTGTAAATCCGCCTTGTGTAACCATGTATAGCCAAGTAAAATGAGATTTCCTCAATCTGTAAATATGTATTATATAAATGTAAATATGTTTTACCCCAAAACTTTAAACATGTGTGCCGTGACCCCCCAAGTCCTCTATGTATTTACTCCCCCACCCTGTCCTGATCGACCTCCCCAAAAGAAAAATCAAACCGCTACTGATCGCTGGAAGCAGCGGTATATAAATGTGTTCTAAATAAAAAATAAATAAATAAATAAAAAAATAAAGAACATGGCAACTTGATTGTCCGTCTGGACAAGGACGGACTGGTGAGAAGTCAGGTGGGAGAAGGCCTTGAGAGCCAGGCGGATCGCCCTGAGCTCCAGGAAGTTGATCTGCTGAGCAGACTCCCACGTGGTCCAGAGGCCCTGAGTACGTGCCCCTTGGCAATGCGCTCCCCAGCCCAGGAGGGATGCATCTGTTGTCAGCACCCGGGCCGGCTGAGGTGACTGGAAAGGCATGCCGAATATCAGGTTCGGCCGCTGAAGCCACCACCGGAGAGACGAGATCAGCGGCTCGGAGACGCGCACTAGGTCTGCTAGGCCGCCTGTGGCTTGTCGCCACTGCCGGCGGAGACACCATTGAGCAGGCCGCATATTCAGGCGGGCATTGGGGGTCACATGGACGGTGGAAGCCATATGGCCGAGTAGTCTCAGGAAGCGCCTGGCGGAGACCAGGGGCTGGCTGCGAAAACGGTCGGCTAGGTCCATGAGCCGTTGAGCCCTGTCGAGCGGTAGGTACGCTCGTGCCTGAGGAGTGTGCAGCCTTGCGCCGATGAACTCGAGATCCTGTGAGGGGAGCAAAGTGGACTTTGCGAAGTTTATAACAAAGCCCAAGTACTGCAGAAGAGTCACCGTGCGGCGCGTGGCGTTGGTGACCTCCAGAGCGGACGCTGCTCTGATGAGCCAGTCGTCGAGGTACGGAAAGACATAGAGGCCGTGAAGCCGGAGATGGGCCGCCACCACCGCGAGACATTTTGTGAAGACTCGCGGAGCGGAGGACAGGCCAAAGGGCAGTACTCTGTACTGGTAATGATTTCCTGCCACCACAAACCTTATGAATTGGCGGTGGCTTGGGTGGATGAGGATGTGCGTGTAGGCATCCTTTAGATCCAAGGAGCATAGCCAATCTCCCTGCTGGAGGTAGGGCAGAAGGATTCCAAGGGTAAGCATCTTGAACTTCTCCCGCACGAGGAACTTGTTGAGGTTGCGCAAGTCCAGGATGGGTCTGAGGCCTCCTGTTCTTTTTGGTATTAGAAAATACCGGGAATAAAAGCCTTGACCCTTCAGGTGGTGGGGCACCGGTTCCACCGCCTGATCCTGTAGAAGATCTGCTAACTCCTGAAGGAGTAATTCCCTGTGCAGAGGGGGTCGTGGAGGTTCTCCCGGAAAATAGGAGGGAGGGACCTGGTGGAAGTGGAGAAGATAGCCTTCTCGCACGACTTGAAGCACCCAGGCATCTGAGGTGATGCTGGACCACCTGTGGGCGAAGTGAACCAGCCGGCCTCTGGTGCTGGGAGGAGCCAGCGGGGGGGGGGGGGGGGGAGGCTATGCTTAAGGAGTCAAAAACCCCCACCCTGCGGAGCAGGGGCTGGTGGTGCAGGCTTGGGGGCTTGCTGCCTACGGGACCCGTTACCCCGTCCCTTGGCCTGCTGGCCCTGTTGGGGAGCTGCAGGGGCCTGATAGTGGGGGTATTGTTTGTAGGCAGTCGCCTTCCTCGGGTAAAAGGACTTCTTTCCCGAGCCCTTCTTTTTCTGGGAAGGGGCGGAGGTCTTCCTAGAAAGCCTAGTCCTCGTGAGAGTCTCTGTCTCAATTTGTGCAGCCTTATCAGCCATGGGCTTGCCAAAGAGGTTTTCGCCTCGGCAAAGGACATCGACCAACTTGTCCTGCACCCAGGGCTCAAGGTCAGACGACTGAAGCCAAGCCTGTCGGTGGGCACCGATGCCGGCTGCGGCCACTCGAGCCGAAGCTTCAAAGCCATCATAGGCTGCTCGGGACATAAATTTTGAGCATTCCCGAATGCCAGTGGACAAGGCCAGGAACCTCCGCAAGGGTTCCTCGGACAAACCAGCGGAGAAGCCGGCTAGCTCTTTAGCCAGGTCTCGGAGATACATGCCCATGTATAGCTGGTAGGTCTGGACACGACAGGCGAGCATAGAGCCCTGGAAACACTTCTTACCAAGGCCATCCAGGTTACGGGCCTCCCTGCCAGGAGGCACCGAGGAGTGCATCTTCTGGCTCTTAAGACGATGCATGGCCGATTCCACTACCATGGAATGGTGTGGTAGCTGTGCTTTCTGGAAGCCAGGGCTCTTGCGGACTCGATAGATAGAATCGACCCGCTTGCTCAGGACCGGCGAGGTGGCCGGACTCTCCCACATGCGGAAGAGTAGTCGTTCCAGCATGGGAGGAACCGGTACAGTAAAGTGTTCCCTGGCGGGAGAGTCATACTGGAGGGCGTCGAGCTCTTCGGCTCGAGGCTCCTCCTCGGGATCCGCAGGGAAGGCCAAAGCCTTGGCCATATCCCTGACGAAGTCCGAGAACCGGGCATCCTCCGGGGGGACTGCTTCCGAGGTTCGGACTCAGGTGAGTCCGAGGGGACACACCGAGTCCGAAAAGAATCAGGCGACTCTTCCTCTTCAGACTCCCAGACCGACTCCGACGAGGACTCGGTGGGGTCGGCCCGGGCAGGGCGCGGCGCCTGCCGCCCCGACGCCGAAGGAGTCGGCGTCGGCGACCTCGGTCCCGAACGGGAGGCCGAGGGCGACCTCGACCGAGGATCGACTCGAGTTCGCATCGACTCGAGGATCGGCTCGGTCTCCGGGGTCGACTTCGACGTCGACGTCCCGGCGGTCGGGGCAGCGGCGCTAGCGAAGCCAGCGAGCAGTGCCCGCTGCTGGTCCATGAAGGCAGACAGTCTGCTCTCCAAGGCCGTCAACCTGAGTCCGAGCTCAGGTGACCCAGCAGCCCCCGACTCGGGCCCCGACGGCGTCGGGCCCGACGTCGGCTGTCGTGGAGGCGAGTCCAGAAGGACCACAGGACTTACCCGAGCAGGCAGCTCCGACTCCAGGCGAGGTCGCTTCATGAGGTGCTCCTTCTCCAAGGACCCGGGGCGGCTATCGGGGCTATGCGACCTGGCCCTCGCGGAGCCAGGAGCGTCCACCGACGCCGCCCTCGCGGGTTTCACCTTCCGTCGATGGTCCCCGGAGGGAGAACCCCTGTCGGAGGAACTCCGGCGACGGTCCGAGCTGGAACCCCTGGACGCGGAGGCCTCCGACGAGGTCCGGGTACGGCTGGGGTCAGCGAAGATTCTATCCCGCTGATGCCGCCGACTTCTCAACGCTTTGGAGGATAGTTTGCCACAAGGCCCACAGATCATTTCTTCATGATCCGGGCCCAGGCAGCGGAGGCAATTGTCGTGTGTGTCAGTTAGTGACATATTTCGGTCACACTGACCACACCGCTTGAAACCACTGGCAGCCATCGGGGGAAAAAGGGCCCGGCGAGGTCAAAGGACCGGGCTGCCAGGGAAAAACCGAAACGAAAACTGACTAAGTCAGAAAAACCGAAAAATAAGAAGAGGACTCGTGACCGGCGTCGCGAGTCCGGCGGGAAAAAGACCGGCGTCGAACCGAATGGAAAAAACAGAGTAATTCTAAAGAAAATCAACTTTTTGCGGGGACACGACGGGTACGTCTGTAGGGCTCCGCGGAAAAAAGAAGACTGGCTAAGATGGCACCCTTGGGCGGGAAGGGGACCGCGCATGCGCGCTGCAATTCCCAAAGGCTTTCTTTGAAAGCTGGGGAAAATTGCTCCGCGAGGGCTCCGTCGGCGCCGACGTCACCCATAAGTGAGGACTGACTTCCTGCTTGGTCCTGGAGAAACTAGCTTTATGTATAGAAAATTAGCAGTAGAGAAAGAAATAAAGAACAGTACACTTTCAATATATTATAAACAGACTAACTGGAGGAAAAAAAGACCTCAGTATTCAAAGGCAGCCAACGCAACAGCTCACTAATGACAATTATAGCAGATATGAGCCAGAATCGGATCAAAATCACTGTCTCATCTTCACCATGGGCCAAAAAAACCTCCAGTTATCAATTCTTAAATAGCCACAAATTATGATCAAAACAGACTGAGATAACTTGCAAATAGTGGCTGGTATTTAGCTCAATTTTGGCACCCTGATGGAACCAATGTCGCCACTCCGACGCCAGGCGTTTCGCAATTGCTCCCTCAGGGAGTAGGACAATATATCGTGCTCAACATATACAGACCATTGGCTGTCTCTTCTCAGCCATTCAATCTACCGACCGCTGTCTGTTCAATACTAGCTTCCAAATCTGTGGTCAGTAGATTGAATGGCTGATAAGAGACATTCACGAAACACCCTTGGAGCAGAGACTTGAAAAAGTCAGTTTGAATATGTAGCAGAGTCTGCAAAAGCAAACGTGATTTAGGTTTTCCTTCTGTTGAGCTCTCAGCAGCTATGTAGAGAATACTGATACATGGTAAGTCAATGTACAATAAATGCCTATAACAGAAAACGCTTTTTGTATGCTCTAAATCAGATGAGATCATGCTTTTTTCTTTTTAAAAACATTCCCTACATGCTCAAATAAACAGTAGTGAGAAATGAGTTAGCAATGAAACATTTTCAAGCTTTGTTCAACCTTTACTTAAATAATTTTCATTTCATGATTTTACAGCCACAGGAAAAAAAAGAGTAAAAGTCTAAAATGTAAATAGTTTTTTTTGGACCAGGACTTTAAAAACTGATCTCATATGACTTTACATTCCCTTTTAAGAATTTCAGTGACAACAACTGCTGCATGGTTTTGTTATGATTGTTTAGAGTGCCATTTTGCATCAGAATAAAATAATAAAATCTTACCCTTTTTTTTTTTTTTTTACACTGACCTATTAAAGTTACTGACTTTTAGCAGGTGTCCTCCATGGACAGCTGGATAAATCCTCATGTATGGATGACATCAAAGACTGAGCCCCCACGTGGAAGTATTCCCCGGCTCTTTTGGAAAGGCTTCACCGCACATGCATGCACTTTCCCACATACCATTGCTGCAATCAGATATATAGCTGGGTAGAATTTATCTCCATGGGGAGATGGGAGGGTTGTGAGGATTTATCCTGCTGTCCACAGAGAACACCTGCTACAGGTGAAATACTGCTCTTTCTACATGGACAAGCAGGATGAAGTGCTCACATAGGGGCAACTCTCGCAACAGACTTCCTCAGAAAGGATTAAAGTTTTGCAGGAAACAAAATCTGCTGTAGAATCTATATGGATTGAAATTCCATATAAAAGGGGGAAGGCGATGGCAGTGGGGGTGTACTATCGAGCACCTGGCCAGAATGACAAAATGGATGATGAAATGCTCAAAGAAATCAAGGAAGCTAACAAAGGTTACAGTGCAGTAATAATAATGGGTGATTTCAATTACCCCGGTATCGACTGGGTCAGTGTCACGGCAGGACATGCTAGGGAGATAAAGTTCCTAGATGAAATAAATGACTGCTCTTGGAGCAGCTGGTTCATGAACCGACCAGAGGGGAAGCCATATTAGACCTAGTCCTTAGTGGAACACCAGATCTAGTGCAAGAGATAAGGGTGTTGGGGCCACTTGGCAATAGTGATCATAGCATGATCGCCTTTGATTTAATTAGTGGAGGAGGGATAGTAAGGAAATCCACAGTACTACCACCTTTTAACTTTCGAAAGGGAGACTATGATAAAATGAGGAAAATAGTTAAGAAAAAACTAAAAGGAGCAGTTGCAAAGATTAAAGACGTACATCAAGCTTGGGTGTTGTTGAAAAATACTATCTTGGAAGCCCAGACCAGCTGTATTCCACGCTTTAAGAAAAGTGGAAGGAAGTCCAAAAAACTGCCAGCATGGTTTAAAGGTGAGGTCAGAGAGGCTGTTGTTGCCAAAAAAGCATCTTTCAGGAAATGGAAAAAAGAGCCAAACGACGAAACCTGGAAACAGCACAAGCACTGGCAAGTCAAATGCAAATGCAAATGATAAGGCAGGCAAAGAGAGAATTTGAGAAGAAGCTTGCTGCGGAAGCAAAAACGCAAAATAAAGACCTTTTCAAGTACATTCGTAGCAAAAAACCTGTGAGTCAGTTGGACCATTAGATGATAAAGGGGTTAAAGGAGCACTAAGAGGCGACAAGGCGATAGTGGAGAGACTGAATGAATTCTTTCCTTCAGTCTTTACTGAGGAAGATGTAGGGATGTTACCCATGACTGAAGTGGTATTTAAAGGTGCGGAAGAATTGAAGGAAATATCTATACATCGGGAAGATGTCTTACAACTATTAGATAAACTGAAGAGTAGCAAATCACCTGGGCCGGATGGTATACATCCAAGGGTGTTGAAAGAACTGAAATATGAGATTGCAGACCTGCTATCAGTAATCTGTGAACTATCATTAAAATCATCTCTAATACCTGAAGATTGGAGGATCGCCAATGTAACACCAATTTTTAAAAAGGGTTCCAGGGGTGATCCGGGAAACTACAGACCGGTGAGCCTGACGTCAGTACCGGTAAAAATGATAGAAACCATCATAAAGAATAAAATTACTCAGCATGTAGATAGTCACAACCTAATGGGAGACAGCCAACATGGCTTTAGACAAGGAAGATCTTGTCTTACTAATCTGTTATGTTTTTTTGAAGGAGTGAATAAACAGGTGGACAAAGGTGAGTCGGTTGATATTGTGTATCTGGACTTTCAGAAAGCCTTTGACAAGGTCCCTCATGAGAGACTTTTGGCAAAACTAAAGAGTCATGGGATAGGAGGCAGTGTACTATTGTGGATCAAATTTGCAGATGACACAAAACTATTTAAAGTTGTTAAAACCCAAGAGGATTGTGAAAAATTGCAAGAGGATCTTGATAAATTGGAAGACTGGGCATCAAAACGGCAGATGAAATTTAATGTGGACAAGTGCAAGGTTATGCACCTAGGGAAGAACAACCCAAACTATGGTTACACGATGCAAGGTTCCACATTAGGAACCACCACCCAGGAAAAAGATTTAGGCGTCATTGTGGATACCATGTTAAAACCCTCGGCCCAGTGTGCAGCGGCGGCCAAGAGAGCAAATAGAATGCTAGGTATGATAAGGAAAGGAATGGAAAATAACACAAAAGATATTATAATGCCTCTATATCGTTCCATGGTGAGACCGCACCTTGAATATTGTGTACAATTCTGGTCGCCGTATCTTAAAAAGGATATAGCGATTTTAGAAAAGGTACAGAGAAGAGCCACCAAAATGGTAAAGGGGATGGAAGGATACTCCTATGAAGAGAGGCTAAAAAGGTTAGGGCTCTTTAACCTGGAAAAGAGACGGCTGAGGGGAGATATGATAGAAGTCTATAAATTAATGAACGGAGTGGAACGGGTAAACGTAGATCGATTGTTTACCTTATCAGAATATAGAAAGACTAGGGGACATGCAATGAAGCTACAGGGTAAA
Source organism: Ichthyophis bannanicus (assembly GCA_033557465.1). Classification (NCBI taxonomy): domain Eukaryota; kingdom Metazoa; phylum Chordata; class Amphibia; order Gymnophiona; family Ichthyophiidae; genus Ichthyophis; species Ichthyophis bannanicus. The sequence continues at coordinate 376,587,663 of CM066037.1, read as the reverse complement.
CTATTTAAGACTAATAAAAGAAAATATTTTTTCACTCAACGTGTAATCAAACTCTGGAATTTGTTACCGGAGGATGTAGTAAAGGCTGTTAGTGTAGCTGGGTTTAAAAAAGGTTTGGACAAGTTCCTGGAGGAAAGGTCCATAAACCATTATTCAGAAGTGACCGAAGATATCAATGCTTGACCCAGTACAAGCATTGTGGAACTTGTGTCTCTTGGGGAAACTGCTAGGTACATGTGACCTAGATTGGCCACTGTTGGAAACAGAATACTGGGCTTGATGGACCTTGGTCTGACCCAGTATGGCATATCTTATGTTCTTATGTTCTCCAAAATGAGATACCTGCTGAACAGTAGGCACATGAAAACACGTTTTTGTTTGCAATGGGCCCTTTGGAATATTGGGCCCGATATCACTGGTCAACATTGAAATCGTTACTGACTTTAAAAGACCCTAATCTGTAGTATCTTGGTGAGTTGAACATGAATATAACATTAAAAAATGTTTATTGGCTCTCGTTTTGAAGATATTGCATGTAGTTCATTTTGGACATTTCACCGTGTAAATTTATCCCCAGTAGGACATCAACAGCCCAAATAAGCCTTGAATGATGTAATATTGCATCACATTGCATAATGCCAGCATGCACACATCATCCAGAGTTGATTGCATTATTTTCTGATGCAATGCAATACTACTTGCAGATGGCTGCTGAAACCATCTGACATCAGCAGTGTACTATACGCAGTCGGAAAGGAAAGTAATCTGGTATTCTGTTCTGATATTGAAAGCCTCTCATGAATGCCTTAAAAATCACTCATGACCCACAAGACTGGAGACTATTTATAGACTCTTCGAAACCGAGTCTGAAGGCTGTGCTTTTGAACAATGGAAACTGTCTTCCATCTATTCCAGTAGCGTATACCGTCCACATGAAAGAGAAATAGGATAACTTAAAGCATCTACTGACTTCCACTCCTTTCGCACTCAGTTTAAGTTACTTACTCTAGTTCACAGGGCTCTTCACACTAGTATTCCACAATACCTGGCAAACCTTATTACATTCCACACCCCCAGATACACTCCCCGCTCCTTCCACCTTAACCTCCCTTCCCCCTCCCTCGCTCACCTTCAATCCACCCGCTCCTCTGCTTTCTTTTTCATCGGCCCCACACTCTGGAATTCACTCCCCACCTCCCTCCGGTTAGAACCCCATCACGCCACCTTCAAGCAAGACCTAAAAACCCACCTCTTTTCCTTGGCTATGACCTTTCCTCCCCTCTTGTCTGATCCTGTCCCCTATGCATAGTCCTGTATCCTTTCTCTCGTTCTATTATATCAACAATTGTAACTTCCTTTCCTCCTTTCTGGCCCTGTGCCCATTTCTAATTGTTTGTGATTGTAAACCGCTCTGATTGATAAAGTAGGGCGGTATATCAAATAAATAAACAAACATACAGCTGGCACCTCTGTGGTGACTTGAAGGTAGTCACCCTTTTAATGGATTGCAGCAGGGATATATAAAATACATGTGTTTTTATGTGAGTGGGATAGCCGAGCAAGGGATTGGCACTACTTGAGGAAGGAATGGAATCGCAGACAAAATGTAAGAGTTGGAGAGAAGAATATCCAGCACCCAGCTCTGGTTGAGGTTCACAAAATCCTGCTACCACCCCTTCACATCAAACTAGGTTTGATGAAAAACCTCGTGAAAGCCATGGACCGCACTTCGCCAGCTTTCCGATACCTGCATGAAAAATTCCCTCGACTCAGCGAAGCAAAGATTAAAGAGGGAGTTTTTGTGGGTCTTCAGATTCGAGAGCTCTTCAAAGATGACCGGTTCAACAACTTGCTGCAGGGTGATGTGAAACAAACATGGAATGCTTTTCGCCTAGTGTCAAACTTTCTCGGGAATGTTAGGGCAGAAAACTACAAGGAACTAGTAGAAGACATGCTGATGCAGTATCAGAAACTTGGCTGCAATATGTCTCTAAAGATCCATTTCCTTGATTCCCATCTCAATTTCTTTCCTGACAACTGTGGTATGGTTAGTGATGAACAGGGCGAACGTTTTCACCAGGATATCGCAAAAATGGAGCAAAGATACCAGGGAAAATGGTCCACTACAATGCTGGCTGACTACTGCTGGACACTCCCCAGAGAAGCTCCCGAACAGTGGGTTTTCATTTTTAAATGCCAAATCTTTTTTCTGTATTGCAAAAAGGGATTTTTTTTTGTCATGTTGAGTAAAGCTCTGCCTATGAGAGTTCATTGTTTTCTTTTTCCAGTTTCACATTCATAGCCAGCTTTTTGAAGCCACTGATCTCATCAGGTGTTAGATCCCTCCCTACTAATCCCAGCTCTCTCCCAGCCCATGTGAGAATTTTTGCTTTATAGGGCAACTCCCCAATTAGCTACACAAAGGAATATAGAACAGTGCTGTTAGAACACACACAAAAGAGGATAACTGATTTTTCTCTCAAGGGACAGCCAAGGAAAAGTTAGGGTCTTTGGTAGGTCTCTCTTGATTACTTCAACAGGTACCAAAGCTCGATCAACTGAAAGAATGGCTGGGAAAAATTGTATCGCCAAAGCTGTTGCCCCAATTACAATTTCTGCCTCTGTCTAGACAGAGAGCCCAATGTCAGTCGAAGAACCCGTTCCATGTGCAGGATTGCCTGTGAGCTGAAGCCCTCATGAAACAAGTGTAGGGGCTCAGAGAAGGAGTGGCGAGGTTGAGAAGCATTAAAGACAGTGAAAAGTACATTGATGAGATGCTTCTTGAAAACATCCAAGCTGTCCAACAGAGATGAAGATGGGAGACTACAGAATGAAGCAAGTTGAACAAGAGTCACCAGAGCCTGCAGAATCAACAATCCAACTCCACCAGCCCTTGAACTGAAGAACCAGTATGCAGCCCTGGGTGAAATCATCCCAGGAAGGGGAAAGAACCAGAGTTTGAGCACCCCAAAGTTGCAGAACCAGTGACCACAAGGAAGTCAAGGGCAATGGTAATTGGTAACTCTCTTCTGAGGGGTACTGAGGTGTCCATCTGCCGACCAGACTTGATGTCCAGAGAGGTGTTCTGTCTACCAGGTGCCAAAATCCGAGATGTTACGGAGAATTTGACGAGACTCATCAAGCCTACTATTCGCTGTTGCTCATCTATGTTGGCACAAATAATACTGCTAGGTATCCCTCCGAGCGTAACAAAAATGACTCCATGGCTCTGGAATAAAGGATGAAGCAACTAGGTATGCAGGTGGTGGTCTCTTCAATCCTTCCTGTTGAGGGTAAAGGCTGAGGCAGAGAAGCTCGTATCTGGAAATGACACCAGCCACGCATTCATCGAGAGTATTGTGGTTACCTGGACCATGGGATGATGTTCCAAGGGCTGCAGAACAGAGATGGCCTGCATCTGTCCAAGAAGGATTGAAGTACCTTCCGCAGCAGACTAGCCAACTACTGAAGAGGGCTTTAAAAGATTTGTTAGTGATGGGTGAAGACAGACCTCGGAGTAAGTGAAAGTGCTGTTACTCATCTTAACAGGTGATCTCCAGGTACAGCAGGAATCAGTCTTCACATATGGGCATTGTCAGCAGAGACAGAGCCCACATGGAACGCTCCCCAGTGTCCAATTGGAAAGCTTTTGGGAGCAATCCACTGCTCCTGAGCATCTGCCTTCCCAAGTCCTTTCCTCAGCTGAGTTTGTAGCTGAAAGATAAAGGAAAAAGAATACCCTACAACTCACCCCTCAATGCCTGTTTATCACTTGTCACTAACTGGTTGTCCACAAACCTACTTCACCTCAACCCTACTAAGACGTCAGCTATTTTGTTCACTTTCAGCGCTCCCTCTCTGCACAATCCTCTACTCTCCTCAATGCTCCAATCCCCTTGGTTTCCTCATTTCATTATTTGGGAGTGACAAAGGACCTGAATCTCTCTTTTCATACCCATATCTCTGCTCTCTCCAAGTGTTCATTCTTTTTCCTCCACTGGATTCGAGCAGTCAGTGATGTTTTGTCGTCCTCCTCACTCACCACCTTTCTCTCTCTGGTAATGTCACGAGTAGATTACTGTAATATCATTTTTGCTGGTCTCCCTCAATATCAACTCCACCGCCTACAGATGATCCAAAATACTGCCGCATAGATTCTTTCCCATACCACTTGCTATAGTCACATTACACCTCACCTTATTCAACTCCACTGGTTACCATTCCCTTACCAAATCACCTTCAAAATCCTAATTCTAACTCATAAGGCTCTCTTGCACAATCTGTACATTGATCAAGACGCAACAGTTCGAACAGAACAAGGAGAAACAGAATAGTTTAAAATAAGCAAAGGTGTAAGACAAGGTTGCATACTTTCCCCTTACCTGTTTAATTTATATGCAGAACAAATCATCAGAGAAGCAGGATTGTATGAAGACAACAGAGGTGTGAAGATTGGTGAAAGACTCAACAACCTTCGCTATGCTGATGATACCACATTACTGGCTGAAAAGTGAAGATGATCTGAAACATTTGCTTCTCACAATCAAAGAACAGTCTCAAAATGGGCCTGCACCTTAATGTAAAGAAGACAAAGATCATGACAACTGGCATAATCAACAGGTTCATCGTTGGAGAAGAAATTGAAATCGTGAACAACTTTAACCTACTTGGATCAACTATCAATAAAGAAGCAAAAGAAGTCAAGAAATCAGACGACGCATTGCTCTTGGCAGAATGGCTATGAAAGACCTACATAAGATTCTCAAGAGCAGAGATGTCTCTCTCCATACAAAGATTCGACTTGTTCAAGCCATGGTATTTTCAATAACATCATATGGATGTGAAAGCTGGACAGTGAAAAAGATAGATGGGAAGAAAATTGATGCCTTTGAATTACATACTGTGTATACCATGAACTGCCCGAAGAACAAACCAGTCGGTACTAGAGGAGATCAAACCTAAGCTTTCTTTAGAAGCTCAGATGACAAGACTTCGACTTTCATACTTTGGACACATCATGCGAAGAGAGAGATCATTAGAGAAAAACATCATGCTTGGCAAGATAGAAGGTCAATGCAAAAGAGGAAGGCCAGCAATGAGATGGATCGATACAATAGCAGCTACGGGTACCAATCTGTCAACAATGAGCTGCCTGACTCAAGACCGAACACAATTTAGGATAGCTATCCAGAGGGTCGCCATGAGTCAACTCCGACTCGACGGCACTTAACAACAAGGCTCTCTAAACATACTCCTCAGTACCTAGCTGACTCCCTCCAGTTCCACCTAGCACCTCGTAGTCTTCGTTGCATACACATAAACCGCCTCGCTCTCCCTTTCCCAGCTCGTGCTCACTTGGAAAAGACCCACCATTCAGCTTTTTTCTTCCTAGCCCCATTCCTCTGGAATTCCCTTCCCCTTCATCAAGAACAATCATTTTCCAAATTAAAATCTCTCCTTAAAACTCATCTTTTCTGTAATGCCTATGACCTCCTCCTCCCCAATGACTCTTAACTCTGTCCTATTGCATTCTGTTCTTTCCCTCTCCCCTCTTCCTTATTCTCAAGTGTAACTGTTATCTTTCCTATCAAATAATGTAGTTCCATTCTGTTTTCTGGCTTTATGCCACCAATGTTTTTTTTTTATACTATTGTAAACCGCCCAGATGGTTCTGAAGGTGTGGTAAATAAGAAATAAAGATAAAGAATTCCTAGGGGAGGAGGGTGGGTTGTTACAGGTGAGTAACACTTTCTCCATGAACAAGCAGGAAAGCATAGTTACTCACCTGTAACAGGTGATCTCCGGGAACAGCAGGAATTTAGTCCTCACATATGGGTATCGTTGGTACCGACGGAGCCTGCGTGGGTACGCTCCCCAGCATCCAATTAGAAAGCTTTTGGGAGCATCCCACAGTGCCTGCATGCTGCCTTCCCGCCTTTCCCAACTGCCTCTCTCCAGTTGAGTTTTTAAAGCTGAGACAAAGAGAGAGAGAGAGAGAGGGAAAGGAAAGAGATAGAGAGATACAAACTCCTAGGGGAGATGGGTGGGTTGTGAGGACTAAATTCCTGCTGTTCCCGGAGATCACCTGTTACAGGTGAGTAACTATGCTATCTCCAGGAACAAGCAGGAATGTAGTCATCACATATGGGGACTCCCTAGCTTTAGGTGCCAAGGAGAGACCCCAGAAGTTGTGTGTCCCTGAAGAGGGCTCCACTTCCCCCCATGGATCTCTGGCATCCTACCAGGCGGGTAGGAGTTGATTAGGTATGGAACAGGTATTGGAGAACAGCCTGACCAAACAAGGCATCCCGGCGGGAGTCCTTGTCCAAGCAGTAATGGGCTGTGAAGGTATGAACCGAGGCCCAAGTGGCTGCTCGACAGATGTCGTCGATAGACACAGAGTGCAGATGAGCCATTGAGGCTGCCATGGCTCTCACACTGTGAGCTGCGACATGGCCCTCCAGAGAAAGGTTCTTACTCTGATAGGCGAAGGAAATACACTGAGCAATCCAGTTAGACAGTGTTCTCTTGGAGACTGGAAATCCCCAAATGAGAAGGATCAAAAGCAAGAGTTGAGAGGACTTTCTATGTTGCTGTGTTCTTTGGAAGTAAAAGGCTAAAGCTCTTTTACAGTCCAAGGTTTGAAGATTCCTCTCTGGATTTGATGCATGAGGCCTTGGAAAAAACACAGGAAGGTAGACCGCTTGGTTCAGATGAAAAGGCGAGACAACCTTTGGCATAAAGTGTGGATGAATCCTAAGGACTTCCTTGTCATGATGGAACCTTGTATAAGGTGGATCAGCTACTAGCGCTTGCAATTCACTAATGCGGCGTGCTGATGTGATTGCAATGAGAAAGATAACCTTCCAAGAAAGGAATTTCAAGGAGGTGGCAGCTAAAGGTTCGAAAGGTGGCTTCATGAGCTGCCCAAGAACCAGGTTTAAGTCCCATGGTGGTCTAATGGGAGGCTTAGTTAAAAGAAGGCCTCTCATAAATCTTGCTATAAGAGGATGAGAGGAAATAGGCTGTCCATTTAGAGGCTTAAAGGAAGCTGCAATAGCACTCAAATGGACTCTTACTGAATTAGTCTTAAGACCTGCATTGGATAAATGAAGGAGATACTCCAGCAATGATTCCAGAGGTATCGCAAGGGGGTTAAGACCCTTTTGCAAACACCATATGGTAAACCTTTTCCACTTGAAAGCATAAGAGCGTCTTGTGGAAGGTTTCCTGGAAGCAAAAAGAATATCTTACTTGTTGAGGGATATTAAGATCATGGAGATCTAGGCCTTCAGCAACCAAGCCCTGAGATGCAGAGACTGGGGAGTGGGATGCCATAACATTCCGTCCTCCTGAGATAGGAGATCTGGAGCAGACCCTACTCCAGGGAGGGAGCTTGAGAGAGATGTAGAAGCAGTGGGTACCACTCTTGCCGTGGCCAATGTGGAGCTATGAGAATCATATGGCCTGTGTCTCTCTGAAGCATGAACAGGATTTTGGGAATTAGGGGAATGGGTGGAAAGGCATACAGGAAGTCTTGACCCCAGTAAAGGAGGAAAGCATCCCTGGCCTGAGCCCCCTGAGCCGGAATTCTGGAACAGAACCGGGGAAGTTTGGCATTCCACGGACTTGCAAAGAGGTCTATGTCCGGGGTTCCCCAAAGTTGAAATATCCTGGCCACCTGGTCTGCATGCCGAGACCACTCGTGTGGAAGCAGAACTCGACTGAGTCTGCCCAAGAGTTTTTGAATGCCTGGCAGATACACTGCCAGAAGATGAATCTGATGCTCTCTGGCGAGGGGCCCATAGTCACAAAGCTTCGTTGCAAAGCGACAGAGCCTATTCCCCCCTGTTTGTTCACATAGAACATGGCTACTTGATTGTCCGTATGAATGAGGACTGTCTTGTCGCTGAGCAGGGTGTGGAACACTCGCAGAGCAAGGAAGATTGCTCTGAGCTCCAAGAGATTGATATGTAGATAACTCTCCTGTGGAGACAAGGTGCCCTGGGTGGAGAGGTCTTGCAGATGAGCTCCCCAACCCATTGGAGAAGCATCTGAGAGTTGCTTGGGGTAAGGGTTGTTGAAAAGGGGACTCCAGCAACTGGACTTCCACCACTGGAGGGACAAAATAAGGCGATTTGTGTTTGCTATTTTGTCTGACAGGCATCCTGATGCCTGGGTCCATTGGGTGGATAAAGTCCACTGAGCTGCCCTCATATGGAGGCGAGCACAGGGAACCACATGCACAGTAGATGCCATGTGGCCTAGTAGTTGTAACATTTCTCGAGCAGTTAGATGAGGCTTTAGCACTGCTTGAGAAGCTAACTGCACCAGGCGAAGGCGAAGGCAACGGGCCTGGGGGAGATGGGCCCTTGCCTTTGTGGTATCCAGCAAAGTTCCTATGAACTCTAAAGACTGAGTGGGAGTTAGACTGGATTTTGGGATGTTTATTACCAGCTCTAAATACTGAAGGATACGCATTGTGCGGGATAGAGAAGTCCTGGCCTCTGACTCTGTTGGGGCTTGAATGAGCCAGTCTAAGTAGGGGAAGACGAATATCCCTAGAGTGCGGGGAAATGCTGCTACAACAGCAATGCATTTCGTGAACACCCTTGGTGCTGAGGGCAGGCCAAAAGGAAGCACCCTGTATTGGTAGTGCTTTCCCTGAAAAAGGAACCGAAGGAACCTTCTGTGAGTCGGATGGATGAGAACATGGGTGTACGCATCCTTGAGATCTAGAGAACAAAGCCAATCCTGACTCTGAAGGTATGGCAGCAGAGATCCGAGAGAAATCATTTTGAATTTCTCCTTGACAAGGAATTTGTTCAATTATCTGAGATCTAAGATAGGTCTGTAACCCCCTGTTTTCTTTGGGATAAGAAAATAAGGGGAATAGAACCCTGTAACCTGCTGATGAAGGGGTACTTCTTCTATTGCCCCTTGGGCAAGAAGGATAGTGACCTCCTGACTTAACAGGTTGATGAGAGAGGTTGGAGAATTGAACTGCTTTACTATTGTGTGAGGGGGCATGCTTGAAAAATGAAGCTTGTACCCCTCCTTTATGATGGAGAGTGTCCAATGCTCTGCTGTTATTTGCCCCCATCTGGGGGCAAAATGACAACCTTCCTGGAATGGTGGAAGGTTCTGGTCCCCCGAGAACCAGGAAGGCTAAGTTCTCTAGATGAGAGTCAAAGGCCCTGTGGAGGCTGAGCCTGCTGGGCCGGTTGAGGCCTAGCAGCCTTTACTTTCTTCTGTTTGGGTGGTTGCTGGCCTTTCCTGGCAAGCTGACCTGCAGAACGTCCCTGCTGAACATAAGCAGGATAAAATCTTTTCTTTTTAGAAAAGAATGGTTTCTTGAACAATTTCTTCCTAGCAGGATCAGCAGTGGACTTGGATAATCTATCCAAGGTGGAATTTTCAGCATCCATTTCATTAGCCTTTTCCCACCAATCTTTACCAAACAGGTTCTCACCAGTACAAGGGATATTTCCCAATTGTCTTGTACCCAGAGCTCTAGATCAGATGCCTGGAGCCAAGCAATTCTACGTGCATCTATGGTAATAGCCGAGGTTCTGCTTATGCACTCAAAGCAGTCAAAGGCTGCACGGTTGGAAAATTTAGAAACATCTTGGGCATGTTTGACTAAAGTGAGAAAATCCTGTCTTTTATCCTCAGGAAGAAAAGGACTTAAAGCCTCTAAATCATCTGTGACCTCCTTCAGGAACTTTCCCATGTAGAGACTATAGGAACTGATCCTGGCAGAAAGCATGGAAGCTTGGAAGACCCGACGTCCAAAAGCATCCAGGGTTCTGCACTCAAGTCCTGGAGGATTAGAGGCATGCCTTTTTGCACTCTTGATCCTTCTCACAGCTGACTCCACCTACAATAGAGTGGTGAGGAAGCTGAGTTTTATGGAACCCAGGAAAAGGAGGGACTCGATACATAGTATCCAGTCTACGAGAATGAGGAGAGGTGGTAAGAAGTGTTTCCCACATCCTTAACATGAGATCATATAAAATCTCATGAATGGGCAAGATAGCTGCCTCCTTAGGAGTTTTGGGATATTGTAGAATTTCCAACTCCTTGGCCCTTGGCTCTGGTTCAGGGGCCACAGTAATGGACAGGCCCCGAGCCACCTCCCTGATAAAATCTTGGAAGGAAATATCCTCTGGAGGAGACATCCTGCGTTTAGGGGAGGAGGGCTCCTCTGGGAGAAGCATCACTGCATTGACAGAACTGTCAGAATCCTCAGATTCTTCTGAGGACTCGAAGTATCGTCTGTCCAGATGCTCTTGAACAGCCCGATACCCGTACTGACCAAAGTCGGTACCGGGAGTAACCGGTACCGGGGTAAACGGTACCGGAGGTCATGGATGACTGGGTAGGGGCAAAGCAGACACCGATGCCAATGCTATCGGTACCGGTACCGATACCGAGGTCGGTGCCGGTACCGGTGGAATTGTCTGTCGTGGTTCCGAGGGCGTCGATGCCGCAAGGAAAGCCGCCAGACTGCGTTCCATAGCCAGAACTCTCTGGTCTATCGACGCTGCCTATGCCTGGATGTCGGTACCGGAGGAGACCGCCGGTACCTCAGAGCATGGCACCAGTAGTTCTGCCGAGGTCGAGGCCCTCGAGAACATCCTGGAACCCCAATAATGCTTTGGAAGCTGAAGCCTCCTGCCGGGGTAATTTTGCCGATGCAGAATCCGAGGGCAACGCCAGAAGCATCTTGATGCTTAGAAGGAGATCTACCCTTTGAGGACCAGCTGGATTTATGTTTAGTTACCTGAGATCCACGGGAGGAAGCAGCAGCCCTGGAAGACGTTGATGCCACCAAAGCTGCATCAGAGGGAAACAGGGTACTGAGCTTAGCAGCTCGGTTCTGCCGACCTCTTAGACATCATGGCGCAGGACATACAATCCGTGATGGAGTGGTCAGGACCTAAACATTTTAGACACCATTCATGGGTGTCGGTGACGGAAATGGTACCGCCACACTTGGTGCACTTTTTGAAATCTGAGGCAGGTTTCTCCATGCTAAGGAAACGTTTTTGGGCCTAAGGCCCAAAAAGGCGCGTGCACCTGAAGAAAAATAATTTTTTTTTTTTTTTTTTTTACAGAAATAAGAGGAGAAAAAACCGGCGGTACCGGTAGAGCGTCGAGGAAGGCAGATGAGACCACAAAAAAGAAAGAAAGAAAAAAATTCTTCTGCGGTGACAGGAACACGACCTGCTGGCTCCGCGGAAAAAAAGAAGAACTGGAGAGAGGCAGTTTGGAAAGGTGGGAAGGCAGCACGCAGGCACTGTGGGATGCTCCCAAAAGCTTTCTAATTGGACGCTGGGGAGCGTTCCCGCGCAGGCTCCGTTGGTACCGATGATACCCATATGTGATGACTACATTCCTGCTTGTTCCTGGAGATTGCAATATTCACATATGGGACTCACTAGCTCCCGGGTAGCAGTGGTATCCCCGAGGCTAAATAGAGCCGAGAAGGTGTGGATACAGAGTGGTCCCACTGGACTCTACTGCAGTTGGCAAGACCATCGCTAGGAAAGTCTGGTGCCAGGAGAAGTCCAGGACAGAGGGTGGGAGTTTCAGAAAAGTCCCAAAAATGTGCTGGAGGACAGTCTTGACCAAAGACAGCATCCCAATGTGAATCCCTGTCTAGACAGTAGTGTGCAGTGAAGGTATGAATAGAGGACCAGATAGCTGTTTGACAAATTTTGTCGAAAGAGATGGAATGAAGGTTGGCAACTGAGGTTGCCATGGCTCGCACATTGTGAGGCAGTGATGGTGACCCTCAAGGGAGAGTCTCACTTGAGTGTAGGCAAAAGAAATGGAGGCTGCAATCCAGTTGGATAGTTTGCGCTTCATTAGCAACAGTCCAAAATGACGTGGATCAAAGGAAATGAATAAATTAGAGGATTCTTGGTTCTGTCCAAGTAGAAAGACAGTGCGCGCTGTGATAAGGAAGCTTATCATAGCTCAGGTAGGAGCTATAGAAAAGATGATGTGACTCTGAACAAGCAACCTGTCAGTTCTGGTAGAAGTAAAGAAAACAGAGTTTTCACATAAAAGACTACCAGTCCCAGAATGCACCAGGTTTTCCAGCAGCCATGAGAGGGGCTGAAGTGAGAAAATGTGTGTGCAATCAAGAGAGCTATGAGGTAATCCCTAAGCACTCATCTCAAAGGGCAGGGCCTGATTCAACACAGCTGCGCTGTGTTAGGGAGGAGCACACATTAGAACAGAATAAGAATAGAGCTTATTCTTCAGATAACAGCTTCAAGAACAGCTACAGAAAGAGCTTCAGGAAGGGAGACAGCTTACAGCAACGGCTACAAAGCACCAGCATCACCTGGAGAAGAGAAGCCAAGCCAAGCGGATAGAGAGAGAAGGAAACTCTCTGGAAGGAAGAGAAGAAAGGCCATGGCAGGTTTGGGAGAGTCCAAGGCAGTACCCATACTGGGAGGTATTCCAAGTGCCAGCAGAGTCCATTGGACTGGAGTCAGCCAGAGGAATGGAATGGCAGAGATAGGAATCACCAGTGGCTACCTAGGAGAGAGAAGACTGCACGTGGAAGGGACTTTCAGACCTTATGCCAGAAGGTATGTGAGGAAAGATCCAGTGTCCAGGGATCAAGATTGGAAGGCGGGACATCAGAATTGGATTACATACTGGCCAGGCTATACAGAGAGGAATTATGATAGCAGGAGAGGCCTCAGGTATGAAACACTGATCCAGACCCTATCCATAATAGTGAATGGCAGCAAGGGAATAAGCATTCTCATGATAGTGCCTTATGGAAAGACTCGTCTGTGCCAATGTATGATAGTGACCCTATGCTGATTGATGAAGGGGGAGATACAGCAGATGAAACTATTCATTACATGGACTGTTCTCTATCTAAATGCTATTGCTAGCTTTCTGTGAGCAAACACATCAGCCATCACAAAGAAACCTAACTTTGTTCTTATTTCCACTGCAAACAGCTCTTAAAGCAGGATTTGGGTTCACACAGTAGCAGCCAGCCAGCTAAAGGGTTTCAGCTGGGTCAATTGATAGTAATTAAAGCTGCACCTGATTGTGTGTGTGAGCAAGGGAGAATCACTGCTGGGATCTGCGTGGAAAATAAGCAGAAGTTAACCTAACAAGCAAAGTTTATTCATTTCTTGTGCCTTTTTATTTGGTAATTATTTGCTAAGAAAACATTAGCTAATTGCCTGACAAGCTGAAGGTGTTTTCTGGTTTGCTTTGTGACTTTATGTTATCCATTTAAACACTGCAAGCAAGTATCCTCATTTATATTGCTACCAAGCATATTTGTGCTGGGTGAATTAAACCCCATCAATAAAAGAAGAATTTTATTGGCTTTACCACTTGGTTTCACAACCTCAATTATTGTCTTCAGCTGTGTTTGGGAGTGAATGAACTACATTACCCACAATACCTTGCAGGAATCATATGAATATATGCATCATCAAGACTTGTGTAAGTTCTCACCCTAGGCAAGCCGTCTGACAGCGCTTGCAATCTAAAGTGTGTAGTGCTGTTTCAGCCCTAGAGGCATGCAGTCTGGGGAGATGATCAGTAGTATCACCAATTGGTTGAGGTGGAAGGGTGGAACCACCTATGGAAGGAAGTGTGAATGAGTACGGAGAACCACTTGTCATGGTGGAACCAAATGTACGGAGGATCAGACACTAAAGCCTGCAATTCTCTGATGCAGTGAGCTGAAGTGAGGGCGATGAGGAAGATTACCTTCCAAGATAAGAATTTTAAAGAAGTGGTTGGCTAAAGGCTCAAAAGGAGGCTTTAGAAGTTGCACAAGAACCACGTTGAGGTCACAGGCCACCAGTGGAAGTTTGATAGATGGCTTGGACAGCAGGAGACCCTACATAAATCTTTGCAACCAAGGGGTGCACAGAGATAGGATATCTGTCCACTGGCCTATGGTAGGCTGAGATGGCATGCAGATGAGCTCTGAGTTAGTCTTGAGACCTGCCAAGGACAAGTGGAGGAAATATTGCAAAAGGAATTCCACAGGGTAGGCAGAGGGGTCAATATGTTTTGGGGTACACCAGAGAGTGAACATCTTCACCATTTGAAGGCATAAGAACGTCTGGCATATAACTTGCGAGAAGCAAGTAGGATGTCTTTGACCTGTTGTGGAAGGTCAAGGTCAGCAAAGACTATGCTTCAGCAGCCATGCCATGGGATGGAGGGCTTATGGATTGGTATGGAAAAGCGCCCCATGATCCTGGAAAAGGAGGTTAGGCACAAGTCTAGGCTGAGAGGTGGAGTCTGCGCCAGGAGTCTGCAGAGGAAACTATTGGTGATGGGGCCATTAAGGGGCTTATTAGGATAATTTAGCCCCTGTCGGCCTGCAGCTTGAACAGGGTCTTCAGTATTACGGGGATGGGTGGGAATGCATAAAGTAGGCCCTTGCCCCAAAGGAGAAGGAAGGTAGCTGTTGCCTGGCCGTGCGGGAGGGAAGCCTCGAGCAAAACAGTGGAAGCTGTGCATTCTCCTGAGTGGCGAACAGATCTATTCTGGGGGGCTCCCACATGTGGAAGATCCAAGATGCCATTTACTGATTTGAAGTCCACCTGTGTGGACGTAGGATATGGCTGAGTCTGTCCACAAGGATACTGAGTTCACCCAGGAGATACACTGCCCTAATATGGATACGGTGTGCTATGGAGAAGAACAAAAGATGAAGGGCTTTCTGGCAGAGGGGCAGGAAGCTGTTCTCCTCTGTTTGTTCACATAAAATATGACCAGCTGGTTGTCTGGGCAGACTAAGACCTGTTTGCCCAAAAGTTAGGGTTGAAAAACCCGAAGGGCATTTGTGAGCACATGTAGCTCCAGGAGTTGATCTGCAACTGATATTCCTGTTGTGTCCACTGCCCATGTGTGGTGAGACTGTTAGATGTGCTCCCCAACAAGTTTGGAAGCACCCATTGTCAGGGTGCACTGAGGTGGAGGCATCTGAAAAGGTGACCCTTCGAGTAGGTTTTGAGGGGAGCACCACCACTGAAGGAGCTGACCAAAGGAGGAGTGATGCAGATTTGATCTAAGAGATGCCAGGTTGCTTGGGTACATTGAGATGACAGAGTCCATTGGGGCTTGCCGCATGGGTAGGCGGGCATAGGGGGATGACAGGGACAGTGGAGGTGATGTGTCCCAGAAGGCACAGCATTTCTTGAGCTGTCACTGCACTGTGGTCCTTTATGCTGGTGGTCATTCAATGAGACGGGCAGAGCGATCCTGTGGAAAGAAAGTTAGGGGACTGATGAGTGTCCAGAACTGCTCCGATGAATTTCAACTGCTGGGATGGGACCAGGTGTGATTTTTGGAAAGTTTAGCAAGAATCCAGATCTTGGAGCATAGTGATGACACGATGAAGAGACAGGGGAGAATCCCCACAGGGGGTAAAAATGATTAGCAATCGTCTAAGTAGGGAAGACAAAGACCCCCCAAAGTACGAAGGTGGCGGCAACCACTGCCATGCAGTTTGTGTACACTTGGGGTGCAGAGGCTAAGCCAAAGGGGAGCACGCGATATTCATAGTGGGTTTGCTGGAACCGGAAAAGCAGATACTGTCTGTGTTGAGGGTAGATCAGCAAATGTGTGTATGCCTCCTTGAGGTGTAGAGAACATAGCAGTCATTCTTCTGAAGGTTATGGCAGAAATGTACCAAGGGAAATCATTTAGAATTTTTCTTGAACGAGGAATTTGTTTAGGTTCCTTAGATCTAGAAATGGGCCTGAACCTTCCAGTCTTCTTGGGGATAAGAAAGTAAGGAGAGCAGAAGCACCTGCCCTCTTGGGCGGGTGGAACTCTTTTTATGGCCCCCTGAGCTAACAGGGTGGACATATCAACTGATAGGAGATTTGTCTGCAAAAGGTTTGCAGGATAAACCCTTGTGGAGGTGGTGGGGCAAGCTTTCAAAATGAAACAGATAGCCCTTTTGGACAATGGTGAGAGTCCACTGCTCTGATGTGATAAGGTGCCACCTGTGGGCATAGGATCAGAGTCTGCCTGCTTTGTGTAGGGTGGGGGGACCCCGCAGAGAAAGGGTAGTTATGCTCTCTAGGAAGGAGCCAAAAACCAGGTGCTAGCTATGGCTGTGCAGCTGGGTTGTGGTTTAGTCATCTTAGGCTTTTTTGAGCTGGCGAGGGCCCTGCTGTCGCTGCTATTGCACCCGAGGTTGGTAGGCAGCTGCAGGTGGATAAGAAGGATATCTTCTCCTTCTAAGGCTAGAACGACTTATTTGGATTAATCTTTCTCCTAGAGAGGTCTGACATCTTTCTGGATAGGCATTTGAGAGACATCATCTGCTCAATCTTTATGGCCTTCTCCTCTCCAACCTTTTCCAAAAAGGTTATCTACAGAATAGGGGATATTGGCAAATTTATCTTGACCCCGCTGCTCAAGGTAAGATGACTGGAGCCAGGCCATTCTGTGAGCAGCGATGCAGGACTGCTGAAACTCTGCTGGATGACTCAAAGGCATCGAAACACACTCTGGTAAAAAATTTGGATTTATTCTGATTTTGCCTGATGAAGGCCTGGGAATGCATCATGTTTGTCATCAGGAAGGGGTGAGGGCAAGTTCTTTGGATCCTGGAAATATCCTTGAGATACATGCCCATACAGAGCATATAGGAAGTAATCCTAGAAGTGAGCATGCATGCCTGAGAAAACACCCCGATGGCCAAAGGCATCAAGAGTTCTGGAATCCTTGCCTTGAGAACATGGAAGAATGATTTGGAGAAGGACTCTTGATGCACGCGCCTCGCCAATTCCACCACCATGGAGTGGTAGTTGAGGTGTTTGGAAACAAGGGCATGGTGAAACTCTGTACACACGGTATTGAACCCATTTGCTGATGGGCAGAAAAGTTAACGGGGCCTCCCACAATACTGTAGCATTTAGATCCTGACAGAGATGCGATTGCAAATCGGTAACAAAGGCCTTTTGCCTTTTTGCAGGCTTGCCAAGAACACCGGATTGGAGGATTTCCAATATACTCTGCCCTCCGGTTTTTGCTTCTCAGATTGCCATGGTATCTGCTAGGCCTGCTGCCATGGCCAAAATGTCAAGCCTCTGCAAAGACCATTGGTAACTCTGGCAGGTCATTAGACGCCGAGCTCATGAATGAGAGCCGAATGGATCGGAAAGAGAGATCCCGGGTTATCCTGAGTCCTCCGATGAATCAGAATCGGAAGGAGGCGAAATACCTCCTCGATATAGAAAGAAGTCAAAAGTATCACACAATGGTCTTGAGCTGATATCGACGGTCAAGATGCAGATGCAATCGGTTTGCACCTCCAAAGCGGTCAGCAAGCGATAGCGAAGGAACATGTTGGGTACACAACACCATGTCTGTAGTCTGTTTCTGAAGAGAGATGCATCAAAGAGGAGAGGATCCCCCACAAGCAGGTTCCCGAGGTCAGGCATCAGCCCCAAAGGATGATCAGGCTTAAGGCAGGGGCCGGGATGCTCGACGCCTGTTACCGCTTGGTGCGTGTCTATACCAATGATACTGAAGCTGCCAGGAGTGCTGTACAAAACTTCCTCTTGACAGCCATGGAATGTGCTGGTCCATGGGAAGGAGACTGATACCTGAGGTGGGAATCCACACAGAGCCTCTGAGCCAACCGTCCCAGAGTATAGAAACCAGTAAGCTCTCCAGAGGTGGTGGAGGCCTTGGGAAGCATCCCTGCGAATTAACGCACTGCTGGGCTTTTCGGAGGCAGTCTCCCCCCTCGGTCGTCCCGCCAAGTGGTGTTTGGCCAGGACTGGTTCTGCATCGGATGCAACCTTTTGGGGAAATCTCGATGACTGAAGGGATCCTTACCTCAAAGACTGGATATTTGGCATTTTGATGCCGATGACGAGACTTTTCAGCCTTATGTTTGGACTGTCGAAGAGACCTGAGGCCAAATAGAGCAAGAGAGGAGGGCCAGGACATCCTCAATGGATGTGGAAAGCCCACATGAAATTGGGTCTCTGGGACGACAAACAGAGAACTATATTGTTGGGCTCTGTTCTTTAGGGCTCTTGTATGTCATTTGGTTGGCTTACCCCATAAATCCGACAATCAGTCAATTAAATAACTGGTCTGGACCCAAACATTTTTTAAACACACCCATTAATGTTTATCGTGTTCGTGACCCTGACCTAGAGTACATCTGTTGAACGCTGCTGCTATGGTTTTCCAGCGTGGCAGCAGAACCCCAAAAGTAGGACCAAGGGCCTAATTTAGCAGAGTAGAGACCACTAAAGTTGGAAAAAGTGGAAAAAAAAAAATAAAAGAAAGAAGAAAATATTTTTAAAAAGCGAAATATTGGGAGGGCTAGTATCAAGGAAGGAAAGACAGAGCAGGAGCATGTTAACCAAAAAAAAGACCATTTATTATTTTACCTGTGTGTCCGGGACAAGGAAGAAGATAATACCGAACCGAAAGAAAAATCGAAAGAAAACAATCTGCTGACTTCGTGGGCACACCCCTGCACAAAACCGGCCGCTTGAATATCGCGTTTACCCCCAATACCGATTGGTTTTTATGTAACGAAGAACTGAGGAAGAGAACCCCTTGGGCAACGGTTCAGCCCATGACCAGGCAATTCCAAAAAAAACGGATTGCTCCCCCCAAACCAAGCTTGGGTCAAATGGGCCCCCTCATGCTGGGGAGTGTTTCTGCACACCCCCGCTCCGCTTCATTCCCCTGAACCGTTGCCACATGATACACTATATGTGAAGGCTGCATTTTGGCTGGTTCCTGGAGATAAATTAAATTTTAATCTTCTGTATAAATGACCGTAAACCTTCCGTTAAAAGGCGGTTTTTTAAGGGTTTTGCAACATGTTATCGAATCCAATTTATTTTTTGTGTGTTGTGGTATAATAACATGACCTCATTAGATATGTGGACAATAATAGCTCAGATGTTGAGGCTTTATTGGAAGAGGCTGCCCCGACAGTGATTTTTGTAGAGGGAAACTGCGGGGTCATGGACAACCCATGACCGGCGATCCTCGTAATTCTTGGAATCTTATTCACTCACCC
Organism: Ichthyophis bannanicus; assembly: GCA_033557465.1. Lineage (NCBI taxonomy): Eukaryota > Metazoa > Chordata > Amphibia > Gymnophiona > Ichthyophiidae > Ichthyophis > Ichthyophis bannanicus. The sequence continues at coordinate 376,568,588 of CM066037.1, read as the reverse complement.
CGCTTCCAGCTTTATTCACGGAAGAAAGGACAGTGTTGGTACTTCCAGGGTAGTTGTACTGAAGTGCGAGGAGTTTGGCAACCCTTCTCTGATGTCTTTCGTGTCACCAAAAATATTTATTTAAGATATAGTAATTTACAGGCGCCTTAATTTTAAAAGGGTTTTTTTTAGCTAAGGTAGGTGAGTCGCACGCTTGTTTGGTACTGTGGTGAATCTAAAAATAGAAAGAGGGGGAAAGTTGTAGTAATATCTGATTTGCCATGTGGTCTTAGGTTCCGTGTACGGGTCGTTTACATTTTGAGCACTTTCTGTGTTTCTATAGGAGAATAATGGTGGATGGGGATTTAATAGAAGACTAGTGGCCTCCGCGGTACTGTTCCGAAGCAAATTGCCGACCCTGTCCTGGTCATGCCTCAACTGTAAGATAAAGGGTTCGCATTTCTCCTCACCTGGCAATTCCCTTCTGTGTAATGTGGGCAAAGTCATTGCTTGGGTCGTTGTTCTGCCCCTCCATTGCCAGTTGTTGGTAAGTTATGGAAAAAGAAAAGGCTGGCAAATCTACTTACGGTGATAAATTGCCAAGAAAAACCAGAGGTTAGGGTAGGGTTTGGCTGATGAGTCTAACACTGACTTGACGGCATTAAAAAAACCACCAATAATACGCCAAAGTATGCCCATGAAAGGAGAGGGAACAGTGCGATGGAGAGCGTCCCGATTTCACAAACCCTGTCAGTTGATGGCACGCATACCTGCTGTTGAGTTGCATCTAGGAGGCTGGGATGGGACTTCCTGGACTTCTCGTACAGGGAGGAACTTCTTATTCCAGCAAACTTGTTATTAAAGAATCACATCAACCCAATAGGAAGGCCCATACTGGATATTTGGTGTCTTTATCCATAGTCAGGGAACAGCCCACTCTGGAATCAGTGTTTTCTCCCGCACTCGTCATAGTGGGAGACTTTTCATACACATTCACAGCAGATGCTGTGATGTATCCATGTTATTAGGGGACAAGTGGTATGCTTATAAAATTAATTCAAAATGTTTAGCGTTATGGCCGTTCTCAGGACCTTCTTAGGCCAGTAAATCTAGGAAAACTAATTCTTGCCAAGACTGGGCGACCAACATACCTTAAGGAATCTTAACAGCGATGGAGAACAGCCTGGGGCGGTGTGTAGAAATGCGATTTCTTGGGCAAAACTGATATTGGACCGACTATTTTCAAGGGCAGCACACACCTGTTTTTTGTTAGGCAGATAATTATAACCATGTAAGACGAAAAAGCCAACGAGCCATCATATGGTTGCCGCCTGACCTGGACGACCCCAGCGAAACACAATTGTTTCAGGATAGCTATCCAGAAGGGTCGCCATGAGTCGACTTCGACTCGAGCCGGCAAAACACAACAACAACATGGTTCTCAAAAAGAAGTAGCTGAAAAGGTGAAGAAAGAAGAGGTTGGCTTTCATAAAATACAAGAGATCACCGAGAGGACAGAACGAAAGCATCCCCCCCTATTATTTGGGAAACAAACAGAGAGAAGCTAGCAAAGTATTCAGGGGAAAGTCAAAGTGTAATTACTCACCTGCAACAGGTGCTCCACTACAGCGCACCACAGTAGTAACCTCAGATCCTCACATATGGGTGACAGTCCTCCCCCCCGGCACCAAACGGAGGCCCGTGCAGAGCATTTCCCCAGCTTTTCCCAAGAAAAGCATTGGTGAATGCCACCACGCATGCATGGTAACCTTCCCACCCAAGCGGCTGTCCCCGCCAATCTTGCTCAGTCAGGTGCACACCCGTGCTAGAGCCCTACCAAGATGGCAAAAATGGCCCGGAACTCCAAGGGGAAAAAAGGAGGGTTGCGAGGACGGATTCCTGTGGTCCTTGGAGAACACCTGTTACAGGTTAGTAACTATGCTTTATCCAGGAAACAAGCAGGAAGTCAGTCCTCACATATGGGCCTCATAGCTACAGGCTACTAAGGACCTGTAGGAAAACCATCCCCGCGCAAAGCCATGGGCAGTCCCAGTCGCCAGTGAATCTGAAGGCAAGCACGAG